>CM022302.1:178872941-180122941 GCA_011799875.1 Thinopyrum elongatum | reverse complement strand
TGCAAATCCTATACCAAGCATCTTTTAAATTCTCCCCTTCCCTTTGTTTAAAGTTAAGAACCTCGTTCTCGGGGGTGTACGCAATAGAGGAAGAATTATCCATAACGACAAAAGTGGTCAACAAGATTGCACACAAAAACAGATCTGACGAGAAAACGGTGAACGAAAAAAAAGGGCGAATAAAACGGCAAATTTTTGTGAAGTGGGGGAGAGAAAAACGAGAGGCAAATGGCAAATAATGTAAATTGCAAGGAGATGAGATTTGTGATTAGGAACCTGGTAGATGTTGATGATGTCTCCCCGGCAACGGCGCCAGAAATTCCTTTTGATGTTTGCTTGAACTACGTCGGTATTTCCCCAAAGAGGAAGGGATGATGCAGCACAGCAACGGTAGGTATTTCCCTCAGTGATGATACCAAGGTTATCGAACCAGTAGGAGAACCACGCAACACCACGTAAACAGCTCCTGCACACAAAGAACAAATACTTGCAACCCGACGTAAGAGAGGGGTTGTCAATCCCTCACGGGTAAAAGGATAGGTAAAATTGTAGTAGATTGGATAAATAGATCTCGCGGGAACGCGAGATAAAATAAATAAGTAAAAATTGCAGCAAGGTATTTTTGTATTTTTGGATTAATAGATCTGAAAATAAAAGCAAACAAAAATAGATCGCGAAGGCAAATAGCAAATAGATCTGAAAATATATGATGAGAAAATAGACCCGGGGGCCGTAGGTTTCACTAGTGGCTTCTCTCGAGAAAAATAGCAAACGGTGGGTAAACAAATTACTGTTGGGCAATTGATAGAACTTCAAATACTCATGACGATATCCAGGCAATGATCATTATATAGGCATCACGTCCAAGATTAGTAGACCGACTCCTGCCTGCATCTACTACTATTACTCCACACATCGACCGCTATCCAGCATGCATCTAGTGTATTAAGTTCATGGAAAAATGGACTAATGCAATAAGAACGATGACATGATGTACGCAAGATCTATTTATGTAGAAATAGACCCCATCTTGTTATCCTTAATGGCAACGATACATACGTGTCGTTTCCCCTTCTGTTACTGGGATCAAGCACCGTAAGATCGAACCCATCACAAAGCACCTCTTCCCATTGCAAGATAAATAGATCAAGTTGGCCAAACAAAACCCAAATATCGGAGAAGAAATACGAGGCTATAAGCAATAATGCATATAAGAGATCAAAGAAGACTCAAATAACTTTCATGGATAAAAACATAGATCTGATCATAAACTCAAAGTTCATTGGATCCCAACAAACACACCTCAAAAAGAGTTACATCAAATAGATCTCCAAGAGACCATTGTATTGAGAAACAAACGAGAGAGAGAAAGCCATCTAGCAACTAACTACGGACCTATAGGTCTACAATGAACTACTCACCCATCATCGGAGAGGCACCAATGAGGATGATGAACCCCTCCGTGATGGTGTATAGATTGGATCTGTGGTTTCTGGAACTTGCGGCAGCTGGAATTGATTTTCATCGACTCCCCTAGGGTTTCTGGAATATTGGGGGTATTTATAGAGCAAAGAGGCAGTGCGGGAGGTCTCCAAGATGGGCACAACTCACCAGGGCGTGCCTGGGGGCCCAGGTGCGCCCTGGTGTCTTGTGCTCACCTCGCGCCCCCTCTTTGGTACTTCTTTGGCCCACTGGATGTCTTCTGGTCCAAAAAAATCTCCAAAAAGTTTCGCTGCGTTTGGACTCCGTTTGGTATTGATTTCCTGCGAAGTAAAAAACAAGCAGAAAATAGCAACTGGCACTGGGCACTATGTCAATAGGTTAGTCCCAAAAAATGATATAAAGTTGATATAAAATGATTGTAAAACATCCAAAAATGATAATATAACAGCATGGAACAATAAAAAATTATAGATACATTGGAGACGTATCAGGGTGCACCACATTACCCAACACGCTCGATCACTCTGGCCGGACACACTTTCCTGGGTAATGCCCAGCCTCAGAATATCAACACGTCGTAGCCCTACCTAGGCTCTCTAGAGAAGTCAACACGCCGGTCTACATCCTAAGTGCGCAGGGGTCTTGGGTCCATCATCCGTTGCACTCCTGGACGTTGCGAGGACGGCCGGGATCGGTCCTGGCGACCTCCTTATACAAGGTAGGCGCTTACGCGGACCACCCGGGCGCGTGCCGCTCAATTGTGATGTCTGAAAAGCTTCGGTTGAAAACGTACGACGCCAAGTGCCCATAACTATTCCCGCGTGGCGGTTAGTGCGTATAGGTCAATGACCAACTCAGATCAAATATCCAATCTCGTTAAGCGTGTTATTAAGAAATAACCACGGACAACGACCAGGGACCAGGCCCACCTCTCTCCTAGGTGGTCTCAACCTGACCTGTTGCTCCGCCACAAAGTATCACTCAGGGGGGCGTGGGGAACCCAGGCCCACCACTACCTAGATGGAACCACCTATCCCTTCAGCCCCACATTCGTGAATCACTCGCGGGTACTCTACGAGCCGACCTGACTTTAGTCATAACATGTATCATGTATAGTATGTATACATATACCTGTGATCACCTCCCGGAGGGATCATGGCCCAATAGTATAACATGGCAGACGGACAAGAATGTAGGGCCACTGATGGAATACTAGCATACCTATACTAAGCATTTGGGATAACAGGTAAAAGTATCAACAACAGTAGCAAGGCCAGGCTATGCAGCAGTATAGGATCAATGGCAAGGCAGTAACAGTAACACTACTCTAATCCAAGTAGTAGAGGGAAAGAATAGGCGGTATCGGAATGATCAAGGGGGTTTTGCTTGCCTGGAAGCTCTGCAAATGAAAAACGGTCTTCACGGTGTAGTCGATCAAAGGATCATCAGTGGTCTCGGGGTCTACCGAAAAGGAAGTAACGAAGGGGGAACACAATAAATAATAGAGCAATCAAATGCTTCACAAAGCACGATATGGCAATACGTTGTGCTAGGGGTGACCTAACGAAGTGGTACGCGTTACAGACGGAGCGGGAAAATATCCGGGAATATTTTCCCGGCTACAGGCATTTATTGGACAGACGAACCAGAGGGGAAGGTTCCATGTTTGCTGTCATGGGGGCATGAGACAGGTTTGTGGATGCCATAAACAGCTTCGTCTTACTTTTCTGATCGATTTTCATATATAAATTATTTTCATCGGAGTTACGGTTTATTTTATATGATTTTTCAAAGTTTTAGCACTATTCTGAAATTTCTGCATTTTATTTTTATTTCGAAAATAAACTGAAACTGCTAGGGGTACCCAGCTGAGTACCTGGTCAGCGGCTGAGAGAGGCTGACATGTGGGTCCCGTTGACTGCTGAGTTAGCAGTCGGCGGTTGACAAGTCAGATGGTGAACAGTGCGGGTGGGGCCCGCATGTCACAGTCAGGGGGGTTAGCTTTAATTTACAACATTTAATTTATCGGGGGGGGGGGGTCCACCCGTTAGCGTCTAATTAGCCTAGTTAGCACTAATACTAGACGTAAACTAAACAGGGGCCGGACCTTAAATGTAGAGGGCCAGGCGGCCTCGCTGGGCATGCACGCCCGCGTGCGCACCGGCGCTCGGCGGCTGCGGCCAGGAGCAGCAGGCCGGGGCGCTGGGGAGGCGCGATGGTGTCGACGGCGGTTGTAGGCGGGCACGGGGCAGGAGCGGCCGGCAATGGCGGGCGTAGGCAGGGGGCGGCCGGCAGTGGCGAGCGGAGGCAGGGCGGCCGGCAGTGGCGGGAGGAGGTGGGGCATCGGTAATGACGAGTGCAACAGCAACAGAAGAGCGGCATCGCGGCAGGCACATAGGTTGCGGCGAGGGGCGCATAGGGCGCGGGCGGAGTGCGGCGGCAGACCGCGGGACGACGAGGGCGATAGAGGAGCTCAACCGGATGCGCACGCGCGCGTGGGGAAGCCGCGGGCAGCGTCGCGTGATACTTCTCCAACGTATCTATATTTTTTTATTGTTCCATGCTATTATATTATCTGTTTTGGATGTTTTATATGCATTAATATGCTATTTTACATTATTTTTGGGACTAACCTATTAACCTAGAGCCCAGTGTCAGTTTCTGTTTTTTCCTTTGTTTTGACTTTTACACAAAAGGAATATCAAACGGAGTCCAAACGGAATAAAAATTTACGGTGATTTTTCTTGGACCAAAAGAAACCCACGAGACTTAGAGAGGAGGCCAGAAGACCCACGAAGCGGCCACAAGCCATGGGGGCACGCCCCGGGGGGGCGCCCCTGGCTTGTGGGTCCCTCGTAGACCGTCTTGACCTAATCTCTGCATTATAAATGCTCAAATATTCCCCTCATACCAGAGGGCACACCAAAAATACTTTTCTGCCGTCACAAACCTCTGTTCTTGTGAGATCCCATCTTGGGGCCTTTTTCGGCACTCCGTCGGAGGGGGATTTGATCACGGAGGGCCTCTACATCAACCTTGCTGCCCTTCCGATGAAGTGTGAGTAGTTTACCACAGACCTACGGGTCCATAGCTAGTAGCTAGATGGCTTCTTCTCTCTCTTTGATCTTCAATACAATGTTCTCCTCGATGTTCTTGGAGTTCTATTCAATGTAATCTTCTGTTGCGGTGCGTTTGTTGAGATCGGATGAATTGTGGATTTATGATCAAATTATCTATGAATATTATTTGATTCTTCTCTGAACTCTGTTATGCATGATTAAGATATCTTTGTATTTCTCTTCGAACTATCGGTTTGGTTTGCCAAACTAGATTGGTTTTCTTGCAATGGGAGAGGTGCTTAGTTTTGGGTTCAATCTTGCGGTGTCCTCACCCAATGACAGAAGGGGTAGCGAGGCACATATTGTATTGTTCCCATCAAGGATAAAAAGATGGGGTTTATATCATATTGGTTGAGTTTATCCCTCTACATCATTTCATCTTACTTAAAGCGTTGCTCTGTTCTTATGAACTTAATACTCTAGATGCAGGCAGGAGTCGGTCTATGTGTGGTGTAATAGTATTAAATGCAGGCAGGAGTCGGTCTACTTGTCACAGACGTGATGCCTATATGCATGATCATTGCCTTAGCTATCGTCATAATTATGCACTTTTCTATCAATTGCTCAAGAGTAATTTGTTTACTCACCGTATGCTATCTTCAAGAGAGAAGCTCTAGTGAAACTTATGGCCCCCGGGTCTATTTTCAATCATATATTTTCAGATCTATAATTAAAAGACCCAAAAATACCTTGCTACAATTTATTTATATTTACTTTAGTTTGCTCTTTTATTTATCTTTTATACCTATCTCTATTAGATCTCAATCTTGTTCGTGACCGTGAAGGGATTGACAACCCCTTTTTCGCGTTGTGTGCAAGTGTTTGTTAGTTTATGCAGGTGCATATATTGGAGACTTGCTTGTGCCTCCTAATGGATTGATACCTTTGTTCATAACTGAGGAAAATACTTATCTCTACTTTTCTGCATCACCCTTTACTTTTCAAGGGAAAAATCAACACAAGCTTAAGAAGTAGCAGGAAGAATTTCTGGCGCCATTGCCGGGGAGGTTCTATATCAAGCCTACCAAGTACCCATCATAAACTCTCATCTCTTGCACTTACATTATTTGCCATTTTCCTCTCATTGTCCTCTCCCCCACTTCTAAAATGTTTTCAGAAAAACACAAAAATGTTTGCCTTTTTATTTGCCTTCTTTTTGTTTGCCTTTATGTCTTACTTGGTTTGTTTGCTTGTTTGCTTGGTATAATTGTGTGTTTATTGAAAATCAGAAAGCAAAAAGTTTATGGATCCTCATCCACTTGCTAATCTTTTTAAAAGATCCAATTATGATGAACCAATTTCTAGTGAGTTGAGTGCACTAGATTATATTTATGGAGTTTTGCTTGAAATTCGTGAATCTGGAAATTGTGATGAAGTGCTAAAAAAGAAATTTATAAAGTGATTCACGATAGCTCCTTGAATGAAAATCATGATTGCAATGATGTTATTGTAAATTATATTAATGTCAATTGTGCTAATAATATGCAAAACCCCAAGCTTGGGGATGCTAATTTTGCTATGTCCACTACTTATTGCAATGATCATGATTGGGGTGATAATGCTTCTTATGATTTTGGAAATTTATTTAAAACTCATGATAATAATGTTTGCAATAATATTGTAAGTGGGTTCGTAAGAGTGTCAACTTTAGGAAATAATGATCCCACTACTTTGGAGTTTGATCAATCTTATGATTTTTTTTATAAAATTGGGCTTGGAGAAGTAATGACTTTATTCTATGTTAGTCCCACTATTTTGGAAGAGTGTCAACTTTGCATGCATGTGGAACAACTAGAGAATATGTTACTTCATAGCTATATTATTAAATTTTAATATGATATCACATGCAATTATTATGAGAGAGGGAAATATAGTTGTAGAAATTTTCATGTTACTAAATTACCTCTCTTTATGTTGAGATTGCTATTGTTTCTTTCTTCTTCCTTGCATATGCTAGTTTTTGCTTGTCTTGATAAATATTTTCCCTATAAAATGCCTATGCATAGGAAGTATGTTAGACTTAAACTTGTTTTTCACATGCTATATGATGCTCTCGTTGTGCTTCAATTTTTTGTCTTTCATGTGAGCATCATTAAAATTATCAACGCCTAGCTAAAAGGCTTTAAAGAAAAGCGCTTGTTAGGAAACAATCCAATATTTTTATTTTCTGTTTTCTTGTTTATACACATTATTACCTCTGTATTAATTGTGTTTTTGTGTTTTAATTAGTGTTTGAGCCAAGTAAGAACTTTGGGATGGTCTATGGTGATAGTTGATTTGATCTTGCTGAAAACAGAAACTTTTCCGCTCATTGGCAGAAATTTAGAAAATCACAGAAACGTGATTTTGATATGAATTTTTTACAAAAGGTTGATATACAAATTGCCTCAGTTGTCCTAATTGTTCAGAATTTTTGGAGTTAGAGAAGTATACAAAATGTCCAGATTACTACAGACTGTTCTGTTTTTCACAGATTCTGTTTTCTATGTGTTGTTTGCTTATTTTGATGAATCTATGGGTAGTATCGGGGGGTATGAACCATGGAGAAGTTGGAATGCAGTAGATATAATACCAATAAAAATTTATAATGAGTTCACAACAGTACCTAACGTGGTGATTTATTTTATTATACTAACGGATCTTACGAGTTTTCTGTTGAGTTTTGTGTTGTGAAGTTTTCAAGTTTTGGGTAAAGATTTGATGGACTATGGAATAAGGAGTGGCAAGAGCCTAAGCTTGGGGAAGCCCACGGCACCCCAAGATAATATTCAAGGACAACCAAGAATCTAAGCTTGGGGATGCCCCGGATGGCATCCCCTCTTTCGTCTTCAATCCATCGGTAAATTTACTTGAGGCTATATTTTAATTCACCACATGATATGTGTTTTGCTTGGAGCGTCGTGTATGATATGAGTCTTCACTTTTTATTTCTCCACAATCATCCTTTCTATACAAACCTTTTGAGAGGGACACATTTTAATCGTGAATTTATTAGAATACTCTACGAGCTTCACTTATATCTTTTGAGTTAGGCATTTTGCTGTAGTGCTTCACTTATATCTTTTTAGAGCACGGCGGTGGTTTTATTTTATAGAAATTGTTGAACTCTCATGCTTCACTTATATTATTTTGAGAGTCTTAAATAGCATGGTAATTTCCTTAGGTTATGAATTTGGTCCAAATATGATGGGCATCCAAGAGGGATATAATAAAAACTTTCATATAAAGAGCATTGAATATATGAGAAGTTTGATTCCTTGCAATTGTTTTGAGATATAAAGATGGTGATATTAGAGTCATGCTAGTGAGCAATTGTGGATTGGTAGAACCATTTTGTAATGAAGTCGGAGCATGATTTATTCTTTGATTGTCTTCCTTATGAGTGGCGGTCGGGGACGAGCGATGGTCTTTTCCTACCAATCTATCCCCCTAGGAGCATGCTTATTAGTACTTTGTTTTGATGGCTAATAGACTTTTGCAATAAGTATGTGAGTTCTTTATGACTAATGTTGAGTCCATGGATTATACACACTCTCATCCTTCCACCATTGCTAGCCTCTCTAGTATGTGAGTTCTTTATGACTACTTCTTGAGCTTGCATTAATTTTCCTTTGAAGAGGAAAGGGTGATGCAACACAGTAGAGATAAGTATTTCCCTCAGTTAAGAACCAAGGTATCAATCTAGTAGGAGGAACAAGCAAGTCTCCAATCTATGCACCTGCACAAACTAACAAACACTTGCACTCAACACGAAAAAGGGGTTGTCAATCCCTTCACGGCCACAAACAAGAGTGAGATCTAATAGAGATAGGTATAAAAGATAAATAAAAGAGCAAACTAAAGTAAATATAAATAAATTGCAGCAAGGTATTTTTGGGTTTTTTGGTTTATAGATCTGAAAATATATGATGGAAAATAGACCCGGGGGCCATAGGTTTCACTAGAGGCTTCTCTCTTGAAGATAGCATATGGTGGGTAAACAAATTACTGTTGAGCAATTGATAGAAAAGCGGAAAGTTATGACGATATCTAAGGCAATGATCATGAATATAGGCATCACGTCCGTGACAAGTAGAACAAAACGATTCTGCATCTACTACTATTACTCCACACATCGACCGCTATCCAGCATGCATCTAGAGTATTAAGTTCATAAGAACGGAGTAACGCCTTAAGTAAGATGACATGATGTAGAGGGATAAACTCAAGCAATATGATATAAACCCCATCTTTTTATCCTTGATGGCAACAATACAATACGTGCCTCACTACCCCTTCTGTCACTGGGTGAGGACACCATAAGATTGAACCCAAAACGAAGTACCTCTCCCATTGCAAGAAAAACCAATCTAGTTTGTGAAACCAGACCGATAGTTCGAAGAGAGATACAAAGATATCTTAATAATGCATAAAAGAGTTCAGAGAAGGCTCAAATAATATTCATAGATAATCTGATCATAAATCCACAATTCATCGGAACTCAACAAATACACTGCAAAAAAGTATTACATCGAATAGATCTCCAAGAACATCAAGGAGAACATTGTATTGAAGATCAAAGAGAGAGAAGAAACCATCTAGCTACTAGCTATGGACCCGTAGGTCTGTGGTAAACTAATCACACATCATCGGAAAAGTAGCAAGGTTGATGTAGAGGCCCTCCATGATCGAATCCCCCTCCGGCAGATCGACGGAAAAGGCCCCAAGATGGGATCTCATGGGAACCGAGGCTTGCGGCAGCGGAAAAGTATTTTGGTGGACGCTTCTGGTGTTGAGGGAATATTTCAGAATTTATAGTGCAAAGATTAGGGTTGGGGGACCCCCAAGGGGTCCACAAGCCAGGGCCCTGCCCCCCTTGGGTACGCCCTGAGGACATGTGGGCTCCTCGTGAGTCTTCTGACCCCCTTCCCAAGTCTTCTGGGTGTCTTCTGGTCCAACAAAAATCATCGCGAAAGTTTTATTCCGTTTGGACTCCGTTTGGTATTCCTTTTCTGTAAAACTCAAAAACATGGAAAAAACAGAAACTGGCACTGGGCTCTAGGTTAATAGGTTAGTCCCAAAAATAATATAAAATAGCATATTAATGCATATAAAACATCCAAAACAGATAATATAATAGAAGGAACAATAAAAAATTATAGATACGTTGGAGACGTATCAAGCTTCCCCAAGCTTAATTCCTGCTCATCCTCGGGTAGGTAAATGATAAAAACAGAATTTTTGATGTGGAATGCTACCTAACATATTTATCAATTTAATCTTCTTTATTGTGGCACGAATATTCAGATCCATAAGATTTAAAACAAAAGTTTAATATTGACATAAAACCAATAATACTTCATGCATACTAATAAAGCAATCATGTCTTCTCAAAATAACATGGCCAAAGAAAGTTATCCCTACAAAATCATATAGTCTGGCTATGCTCCATCTTCATCACACAAAGTATTTCATCATGCACAACCCCGATGACAAGCCAAGCAATTGTTTCATACTTTTTATGTTCTCAAACTTTTTCTACTTTCACGCAATACATGAGCGTGAGCCATGGATATAGCACTATAGGTGGTATAGAATATGGTGGTTGTGGAGAAGACAAAAAGAAGGAGAAAGTCTCACATCAACTAGGCAAATTAATGGGCTATGGAGATGCCCATCAATTGATATCGATGCAAGTGAGTAGGGATTGCCATGCAACGGATGCACTAGAGCTATAAGTGTATGAAAGCTCAAAAAGAAACTAAGTTGGTGTGCATCCAACTTGCTTGCTCACGAAGACCTAGGGCAATTTGAGGAAGCCCATCATTGGAATATACAAGCCAAGTTCTATAATGAAAAATTCCCACTAGTATATGAAAGTGAGAAAATAGGAGACTCTCTATCATGAAGATCATGGTGCAACTTTGAAGCACAAGTGTGGAAAAAGGATAGTAACATTGTCCCTTCTCTCTTTTCTCTCATTTTTTTGTTTGGGCTTATTTGGCCTCTTTTATTTTTTTATAAAGTCTGGAGACTCATCCCAACTTGTGAGGGAATCATAGCTTCCATCATCCTTTCCTCACATGGGACAATGCTCTAATAATGATGATCATCACACTTTTATTTACTTACAACTCAAGAATTAGAACTCGATACTAGAACAAGATATGACTCTATATGAATGCCTCCGGAGGTGTATCGGGATGTGCTATAATCAAGAGTGACATGTATAAAAATATGAACGGTGGCCTTGCCACAAATACTATGCCAACTACATGACCATGCAAAGCAATATGACAATGATGGTGCATGTCATAATAAATGGAACGGTGGAAGTTGCATGGCAATATATCTCGGAATGGCTACGGAAATGCCATAATAGGTAGGTATGGTTGCTGTTTTGAGGAAGGGTATGTGGTGGGTTTAATGCACCGGCGAAAGTTGCGCGGTACTAGAGAGGCTAGCAATGGTGGAAGGGTGAGAGTGCGTATAATCCATGGACTCAACATTAGTCATAAAGAACTCACATGCTTATTGCAAAAATTTATTAGCCGTCGAAATAAAGTACTACTTGCATGCTCCTAGGGGGATAGATTGGTAGGAAAAGACCATCGCTCGTCCCCGACCGCCACTCATAAGGAAGACAATAAAAAAAATCATGCTCCGACTTCATCACATAATGATTCACCATACATGCATGCTACGGGACTAACAAACTTTAACACAAGTATTTATACCAATCGACAATTACTCACTAGCATGACTCTAATATCACCATCTTTATATCTCAAAACAAATGCAAGGAATCCAACTTCTCATCTATTCAATGCTCTTTATATGAAAGTTTTATTATATCCCTCTTGGATGCCCATCATATTAGGACTAATTTCATAACCTAAGAAAATTACCATGCTGTTTAAGACTCTCAAAATAATATAAGTGAAGCATGAGAGTTCAACAATTTCTATAAAATAAAGCCACCGCCGTGCTCTAAAAGATATAAGTGAAGCACTAGAGCAAATTGCCTAGCTCAAAAGATATAAGTGAAGCACAAAGAGTATTCTACTAAATTCACGATTAATGCGTGTACCTCTCAAAAGGTGTGTACAGCAAGGATGATTGTGTCAAACTAAAAACAAAGACTCATATCATACAAGACGGTCCAAGCAAAACACATATCATGTGGTGAATAAAAATATAGCCTCAAGTAAATTTACCGATGGATTGAAGACAAAAGAGGGGATGCCATCCGGGGCATCCCCAAGCTTAGATGCTTGGTTGTCCTTGAATATTATCTTGGGTTGCCGTGGGCATCCCCAAGCTTAGGCTCTTGCCACTCCTTATTCCATTGTCCATCAAATCTTTACCCAAAACTTGAAAACTTCACAACACAAAACTCAACAGAAAACTCATAAGATCCGTTAGTATAATAAAATAAATCACCACTTTAGGTACTGTTTTGAACTCATTCTTAATTTATATTAGTGTTATATCTACTGTATTCCAACTTCTCCATGGATCATACCCCCCGATACTACCCATAGGTTCATCAAAATAAGCAAACAACACATAGAAAACAGAATCTGTCAAAAACAGAACAGTCTGTAGTAATCTGAAAATTTCGCATACTTATGTAACTCCAAAAATTCTGAAAATTTAGGAAAGTTTACTAAATTTGTATATAAATCTTGTGTAAAAAATTCAGATCAAAATCACATTTCTGTGATTTTTAAAATTTCTGGCAATGAGCGCAATTGTTTCTGTTTTTCAGCAAGATCAAATCAACTATCACCGTAGACCATCCCAAAGGTCTTACTTGGCTCAAACACTAATTAAAACACAAAAACACAATTACTACATAGGTAATAATGTGTATTCTCATACAAAAGAAAATAAAAATGTTGGGTCGTCTCCCAACAAGCGCTTTTCTTTAAAGCCTTTTAGCTAGGCGTTGATAATTTTAATGATGCTCACATGAAAGACAAAAAATTGAAGCACAAAGAGAGCATCATATAGCATGTGAAAAAGAAGTTTAAGTCTAACATACTTCCTATGCAAAGGCATTTTATAGTGAAAAGATTTATCAAGACAAGCAAAAACTAGCATATGCAAGGAAGAAGAAAGAAACAATAGCAATCTCAACATTACGAGAGGTAATTTAGTAACATGAAAATTTCTACAACCATATTTTCCTCTCTCATAATAATTACATGTAGGATAATATTCAAATTCTACAATATAGCTATGACATAACATATTCTCTTCATGATCCACATGCATGCAAAGTTGACCCTCTTCCAAAATAGTGGGATTATCATCAAATAAAGTTATGACCTCTCCAAGCCCACTTTTTTCAAAAATTTCATAAGATTGATCATACTCCAAAGTAGTGGGATCATTATTACCTGGAGTTGACACTCTTCCAAAACCGCTTTCAATATTATTGTAAACATATTCATCATGAGGCTCAAATAAATTTTCAAGATCATAAGAAGAATCACCCCAATCATGATCATTACAATAAGTAGTGGATATAGCAAAATTAGCATCCCCAAGCTTGGGGTTTTGCATATTATTAGCACAAATGACATTAATAGAATTTATAATAACATCATTGCAATCATGCTTTTCTTTCAAGAAGCTATTGTGAATCACTTCATAAATTTCTTCTTTTAACACTTCATCACAATTTTTAGATTCAGGAATTTCAAGCAAAACTTCATAAAGATAATCTAGTGCACTCAACTCACTAGTAATTGGTTCATTATAATTGGATCTTTTAAAAAGATTAGCAAGTGGATGAGGATCCATGAACTTTTTGTTTTCTAATTTTCAATAAACACACAATTATACCAAGCGAACAACAAACAAACCAAGTAAGACATAAAGGCAAATGAAAAGGCAAACGGAAAAGGCAATTTTTTTTGTGTTTTTCTGAAAACGTTTTAGAAGTGGGGGGAGAGGAAAACGAGAGGCAAATGGCAAATAATGTAGGCTTGATGTAGAACCTCCCCGGCAACGGCGCCAGAAATTCTTCCTGCTACTTCTTGAGCTTGCGTTGATTTTTCCCTTGAAGAGGAAAGGGTGATGCATCAAAGTAGAGATAAGTATTTCCCTCAGTTAAGAACCAATGTATCAATCCAGTAGGAGGCACAAGCAAGTCTCCAATCTATGCACCTACACAAACTAACATACACTTGCACTCAACGCGAAAAATGGGTTGTCAATCCCTTCACAGCCACGAACAAGAGTGAGATCTAATAGAGATAGGTATAAAAGATAAATAAAAGAGCAAATGAAAATAAATATAAATAAATTGCAGCAAGGTATTTTTGGTTTTTTGGTTTATAGATCTGAAAATATTTGATGGAAAATAGACCCGGGGGCCATAGGTTTCACTAGAGGCTTCTCTCTTGAAGATAGCATACGGTGGGTAAACAAATTACTGTTGAGCAATTAATAGAAAAGCGCAAAGTTATGACGATATCTAAGGCAATTATCATGAATATAGGCATCATGTCCGTGACAAGTAGATCGAAACGATTCTTCATATACTACTATTACTTCACACATCGACCGCTATCCAGCATGCATCTAGAGTATTAAGTTCATAAGAACGAAATAACGCCTTAAGTAAGATGACATGATGTAGAGGGATAAACTCAAGCAATATGATATAAACCCCATCTTTTTATCCTTGATGGCAACAATACAATACGTGCCTCGCTACCCCTTCTATCACTGGGTGAGGACACCGCAAGATTGAACCCAAAATGAAGTACCTCTCCCATTGCAAGAAAAACCAATCTAGTTGGTGAAACCAAACCGATAGTTCGACGAGAAATACAAAGATATCTTAATCATGCATAAAAGAGTTCAGAGAAGACTCAAATAATATTCATAGATAATCTGATCATAAATCCACAATTCATCGGATCTCAACAAACACACCGCAAAAAAGTATTACATTGAATAGATCTCCAAGAACATCGAGGAGAACATTGTATTGAAGATCAAAGAGAGAGAAGAAGCCATCTAGCTACTAGCTATGGATCCGTAGGTCTGTGGTAAACTACTCACACATCATTGGAAAAGCAGCAAGGTTGATGTAGAGGCCCTCCATGAGTGAATCCCCCTCCGGCAGATCACCGAAAAAGGCCCCAAGATGGGATCTCACGGGAACAGAGGCTTGCGGCGGCGGAAAAGTATTTTGGTGGACGCTTCTGGTGTTGAAGGAATATTTCGGAATTTATAGTGCAAAGATTAGGGTTGGGGGACTCCCGAGGGGTCCATAATCCAGGGCCCCGCCCCCCTAGGGTACGCCCTGAGGACTTGTGGGCTCCTTGTGAGTCTTCTGTCCCCCTTCCCAAGTCTTCTGGGTGTCTTCTTGTCCAAGAAAAATCATCGCGAAAGTTTTATTCCGTTTGGACTCCGTTTGGTATTCCTTTTCTGTAAAACTCAAAAACAAGGAAAAAACAAAAACTGGCACTGGGCTCTAGGTTAATAGGTGCGACGCCCCCGGTTCAATCGTACACTAATCATACACGCAAACGTGTACGATCAAACCCAGGGACTCACGGGAAGATATCACAACACAACTCTAAACACAAATAAACGGAGGTCCACAATATTACAGACCAGGGATCCGAAGATCCGAATACATGAGTCAGTCATACAAATAATATCTGGGTACAGACATAGTTAGACAAGTTCTGCCTTAAGAAGGCTAGCACAAACAGCGACACTAGATCGAAAGGCGTTGGCCTCCTGCCTGGGAGCCTCCGATCCTACTCCTGGTCAGCTGGCTCGATCCAGTAGTACGTGCCCTCTGGACCCGCCTGATAGTAGGCTCCGGTGGCGGCGTCTGGCTCCTGGACTCCATCGTCTGGTGTATCATCAAGGTGGGGTATATGGGGGAAAAGAGAAAATAAAGCAACCGTGAGTACTCATCCGAAGTACTCAGCAAGCAAGGATCTATACTACATATGCAACATTATCAATGGAGAAAAGGCTGTATATGTGGACTGGGCTGCAGAAATGCCAGAATAGAGAGAAAGGCCTAGTCCTATCGAAGACTAGCATCTTCAAACATCTTCTCAAATCCATCATCTTGCAGCAGTAGAAGAGAGTAGAATAGCATTTTATTTAACAAACATGTTGAAGTACAGCTCAAAGATCCTTCCTCGACTCCCAGCGAGAAAGTAATCCCGAAGCTTCAATTAAGTAACAAGTATCCAGTTTAAGTAGTAGATCGGGATACACAAACTGAGCGTCCTTTACCGTAGGACCGGCTATCGATAGAAGATTCATCCCTGCAGGGGTGCACTACTGTTACCCAACACGCTCGATCAACTCTGGCCGGACATACTTGCTGGGTAATGCCCGTCCTCGGAAGATCAACACGAAGCAGCGCTCTACCTAGGCTCAGCAGAGAGGTCAGCACGCCGGACTAACCTATGCACCCAGGGGTCTCGGGCCATCGCCCTGGGCACCCTGCGCGTTGCGTGGCTGGCCGGGGTGCAGGCGCGACACTGAACTCGCCAGTGAAGTATCCAGCCCAATCCCGACGATCAGCCCGCACGGTGAATCGTGACGTCTGATAAGCTTTCGGCGAAACGTACATCGCAGAGGGCCCCATAACCATTATCCCGCGTGGTGGCAGTGCGTATAGGGCACGTCGACCCATTCAGATCACACACCCAAATCCAATAGGCTCAATTAGTATCAAGCGGAGACAATCAGAGTCTCTGATGCTCCGCCACAATGTCACACTCGAGTGCCCTTCCGGCACACCCGAAATCATAGATCCCCAGCGGGTACCCACCAGGGTGGACCCGCCTGTGGAAAAGGTCAAGTAACCGTGTGGTCATAATCATCAGGGTGAACGTAAGAGGTATCACCCTCGAGGTTCACACTGAGGGGTTGCACGACAGAGTCGTATCGGACATGGAGAAGGAGGAATCACCCTCGATGACCACGACCGTACAGCTATGCTGCAGAGTATTCATCAGGAGTGCGTTACGAGGTATCACCCTCGGCACTCGATAGTTACTACGCAGAGTCGTACAACTAAGGGGGTGCGAAGTGAGGCGTCTGTCTCTGATCGACGATCACGTTGATCGAGTCGTCGATGAACAAGCAGGGGCGACAAAGTAAGGTGGTGGGGTCACAGATGGTTCATACCAACCTATACTAAACAGTTTATCATAGGCAGGTAAGATAGCAATGAACAGGTTACAACAGCAGGCTATGCATCAGAATAGGAGCATACATTAACAGTAGCGAAATCTAATGCAAGCAGGAGAATAGAATGGGCGATATCTGGAATGCTCAAGGGGGGGGGGGCTTGCCTGGTTGCTCTGGCAAGAGAGGGAGGTCGTCAACGGGCTGCTCGTCGGTAGAGTAGTCGTAACCTGGTGCAGCGTCGTCGGTCTCGGCGTCTATCGAGAGAGAAGGAGGGGGAGAGAAACAATAAATTCACGGCAATAATGCAAACAATATGTATGACATGCCTAAATGATATGCCGGGGTGTTCTACTGCCTAACTAAACGATTTAGTTAATTTAGGAATTTATTTGGATTTATTTAATTAAAGTTGGACACTATTCATTTATCGAAATCGGTCTAATTGTTCAACGTTCTTATAGCTGCGGGCGTCTGACGGGAATACGGAGGGCGTATCCGGGTTCGTATCGTCGTTCTGAGCAAGTTTCATGTATAAAATATTTTCATCGGAGTTACGGTTTAAAAGATATGATTTTCTAAAGTTTTTATTAATTTCTGAAATTTAATTAATTATTTAATTCAACATTATCCGAAACAGTGATTGATGACGTCAGCATGACATCATGCTGACGTCAGCAGCCACCTGACAGGGTGGGTCCCACCTGTCATAGGCTGTCAGGTTAATTAGGTTAACCTAATCAGGATTAATTAACTAATTAATTATTTAATTAATTATTTTATTTATTTTTATTTTTATTTTCTTAAAATCGTTTCTGGGCCGTGGGCCCCATTCGTCAGCGTCACAGGGGGTTCGGGCCCCACTGGGCAGTGGCCCAGGGGGGGGGTTCACAGGCGTGCGGGCGCGGCGCAGGCGCAGCCCGAGCGGGCGCGTCCAGGGTGCGCCCGGGCGCTGGCCACGGGCGCCGGCGAGGCGCGGCCGGACGGGTCGGTGGTGAGCGCGGGGCCACGGCGAGCGACGCGGGCGAGGTGTGGGGGCGCGCGCGCGCGCGGGTGGCCGCGCCGAGCGGAGGCAGAGGCGAGAGGACGAGCGGCAGCGGCGGCTGGAGTGGGCGCGAGCGGGGCGCGCGCAGCGCGGTCGGGCGCGAGCCGGGGCGCGGCGACGCGTGAGCATGCGCGCAGCGCGGTGAGCGGCGGCACGGGGGCGCGGTGCGCGCGGCGAGGTGCGGGAGCAGAGAGGGGGGGAAGAGGCCCGAGGCCTCACCGTGCTCGTAGGGACGGGGCAGCGGGAGGTCGGGGTGGTCGACGGGGACGACGGCGACGGGGAGGCAGGCCGGCGGGGAGGCGCGGGCTCCGGGCGGCGGCGAGGTCGTCGCGGGCGACGGGAGCGGGGATTTGCCCCGATCCGGATCCAGTCGAGGGAGGGGGCGACCGAGCGCCAGGCGGCTGGTCGGGGAAGAGGAGAGGACGGGGCGACGTCGGTGTGGCGGCGGCGTCGGCGCTAGCCGACCGGCGCGGGAGCGGGGCGGCGTCGGCGAGAGGCGTCGGCGACGGGGCCGTTCCCGCGATCCCGATCCCGATCTGGATCGGGAGGTGGGGGCTGACGAGGGGGAGGCGGCGACGGGGCGGCGTCGGCGACGGCGTAGGCGACGGGGCGGACGGGATCGGGAGATCCCGATCCAGACGCGAGGGGGGGGGAGAGGAGCGAGGGGAATGCGGGTGGGTGACGCTAGGGTTCGGGCGTCCCTGGGGGTATAGGCTAGGGGGCGCGGGTGGGCCGGCCGGCTGGGCTTCGGCCCAGTTGGGCCGGGGGGGGGGGCGTTGCTCTTTTTTTCTGTTTCATTTTTCTTTTATCTTTTTCTTTATTCTCCTTTCTCAGTTTAGTAAATAGTCAGGCCTCAAAATGGTTTTTGTAAAACATGAGACCTAGTTCATAAATAATAGTGCATTATTCCCTAACACCTAAAACTAGTTTGGACAAAACATAATTCCATATTTATTTCAGATTTAATAAATGGTTATTAAATATTATCTTTATCCACTGTTTGAGGTTGTTCGAGTCACTTATCCAATTCCAATGATGTTGGTTTCAATTTTAGAATAGCCTCTGGAATATTTGCTATATATCTGACATTTTAGCTCCTATGTTGGACAACTTTCATATTCCACTTTCATTTAAATTTTGAATTTGACTTAGGAGTTGAAATGCAATGTGATGCTAATGATGATTATGCACTGTTGATCATGCTAACATGTCATTATCAAAAGTGATTACTGTTGCTAATCACCGGGGGTGTTACAATAGGTTAGTCCCAAAAATAATATACAATAGTGTATTAATGCATATAAAACATCCAAAATAGATAATATAATAGCATGGAACAATAAAAAATTATAGATACGTTGGAGACGTATCATGCATTAAACCCACCATATACCCTTCCTCAAAACAGCCACCATACCTACCTATTATGGCATTTCCATAGCCATTCTGAGATATATTTCCATGCAACTTCCACCGTTCCGCTTTATTATGACACATACCATCATTGTCATATTGTACTCATATGCATGAGGCATTCATATAGAGTCATATCTTTGTTCTAGTATCGAGTTGTAATTCTTGAGTTGTAAGTAAATAAAAGTGTGATCATCATCATTATTAGAGCATTGTCCCATGTGAGGAAAGGATGATGGAAGCTATGATTCCCTCACAAGTTGGGATGAGTCTTCGGACTTTTAAAAAAAATAAAAGAGGCCCAAGAAGCCCAAATAAAAAAAAGAGGCCAAAGAAGCCCAAACAAAAAAAGAGAGAAAAAGAGAGAAGGGACAATGTTACTATCCTTTTTTCCACACTTGTGCTTTGAAATAGCACCATGTTCTTCATGATAGAGAGTCCCTTATTTGATCACTTTCATATACTAGTGGGAATTTTTCATTATAGAACTTGGCTTGTATATTCCAATGATGGGCTTCCTCAAATTGCCCTAGGTCTTCGTGAGCAAGCAAGTTGGATGCTCACCCACTTAGTTTTCTTTTTGAGCTTTCATACACTTATAGCTCTAATGCATCCGTTTCATGGCAATCCCTACTCACTTGCATCGATATCAATTGATGGGCATCTTCATAGCCCATTAATTTGCCTAGTTGATGTGAGACATTCTCCTTCCTTTTTGTCTTCTCCACAACCACCATATTCTATTCCACCTATAGTGCTATATCCATGGCTCACGCTCATGTATTGCGTGAAAGTTGAAAAAGTTTGAGAACACCAAAGGTATGAAACAATTACTTGGCTTGTCATCGGGGTTGTGCATGATGAAATACTTTGTGTGATGAAGATGGAGCATAGCCATACTATATGATTTTGTAGGGATAACTTTCTTTGGCCATGATATTTTGAGAAGACATGATTGCTTTATTAGTATGCTTGAAATATTATTATTTTTATGTCAATATTAAACTTTTGTTTTGAATCTTATGGATCTGAATATTCTTGCCACAATAAAGAAAATTGCATTGATGAATATGTTAGGTAGCATTCCACATCAAAAATTCTGTTTTTATCATTTACCTACTCGAGGACGAGCAGGAATTAAGCTTGGGGATTGTTGGGGATATAACAACATGATATAACCCGCCCTAATAGGGTCGGTTCAGATCATTGGCGACTTAAGGAGCTGGGCCTCTGATGGGCCAAGATGGACAGGACACAGCATTAAGAAGGGTGGCTCAGAAGATGGGCCAACTTAGAACCCAAGGTCAGAGGTGACCCAGGGGTGTAACCCGCCATGTAATGACTTACCTTGTAAAGCAAGGCGACTTAGAGTAAGGCTCGGTCACGTATCGTAACCCGACCCGGACTCTTGTAAGCCGGCGGCCTCGACCTGTATATAAAGGCGAGTCCCCGACATAGAGTAGACATGTTACAATCAATCGATAGCTAGGTCAAGCGAATCTGCTACCTTGTAATCGATACTCAAGCAATAGCAACAAGAGCAGGAGTAGGCTTTTACCTCCACCGTGAGGGGCCAAACCTGGGTAAACCCGTGTCTCTCATCCCACTCAACCCCGACAAGCTAATCACCGTTGCGATGGCTTCACGCTTAAGTCCTTTCACTAGGACATCTGCCATGACATAACCACGACAGGGATGCTTGATACGTCTCTAACGTATCTATAATTTTTTATTGTTCCATCCTATTATATTATCTGTTTTGGATGTTTTATATGCATTAATATGCTATTTAATATTATTTTTGGGACTAACCTATTAACCTAGATCCCAGTGTCAGCTTCTATTTTTTCCTTGTTTTTGACTTCTACACAAAAGGAATATCAAACGGAGTCCAAACGGAACAAAACTTTACGGTGATTTTTCTTGGACCAGAAAAAACCCACGAGACTTGGAGAGGAGGCCAGAAGACCCACGAGGCGGCCACAAGCTATGGGGGTGTGCCCCAGGGGGCGCCCCTAGCTTGTGGGCACCTCGTAGACCGTCTTGACCAAATCTCTGCACTATAAATCCTCAAATATCCCCCCTATACCAGAGGGCACACCAAAAATACTTTTCCGTCGCCGCAAGCCTCTGTTCCCGTCAGATCCCATCTTGGGGCCTTTTCCAGCACTCCGCCGGAGGGGGATTTGATCACGGAGGGCCTCTACATCAACCTTGCTGCCCTTCCGATGAAGTGTGAGTAGTTTACCACAGACCTACGGGCCCATAGCTAGTAGCTAGATGGCTTCTTCTCTCTCTTTGATCTTCAATAAAATGTTCTCCTCGATGTTCTTGGAGTTCTATTCGACGTAATCTTCTTTTGAGGTGCGTTTGTTGAGATCTGATGAATTGTGGATTTATGATCAAATTATCTATGAATATTATTGGAGTCTTCTCTTAACTCTTTTATGCATGATTAAGATATCTTTGTATTTCTCTTCGAATTATCGGTTTGGTTTGGCCAACTAGATTGATTTTTCTTGCAATGGGGGAGGTGCTTAGTTTTGGGTTCAATCTTACAGTGTCCTCACCTAGTGACAGAAGGGGTAGCGAGGCACGTATTGTATTGTTGCCATCAAGGATAAAAAGATGGGGGTTATATCATATTGCTTGAGTTTATCCCACTACATCATGTCATCTTACTTAAAGCGTTGCTCTATTCTTATGAACTTAATACTCTAGATGCAGGCAGGAGTCGGTCGATGTGTGGAGTAATAGTAGTAGATGCAGGCAGGAGTCGGTCTACTTGTCACGGACATGATGCCTACATGCATGATCATTGCCTTAGATATCATCATAATTATGCGCTTTTCTATCAATTGCTCAATAGTAATTTGTTTACCCACCGTATGCTATCTTCAAGAGAGAAGCCTCTAGTGAAACCTATGGCCCCCGGGTCTATTTTCCATCATATATTTTCAGATCTATAAACCAAAAAACCCAAAAATACCTTGCTGCAATTTATTTATATTTACTTTAGTTTGCTCTTTTATTTATCTTTTATACCTATCTCTATTAGATCTCAATCTTGTTGGTGATCGTGAAGGGATTGACAACCCCTTTTTCGCGTTGTGTGCAAGTGTTTGTGAGTTTGTGCCGGTGCATATATTGGAGACTTGCTTGTGCCTCCTACTAGATTGATACCTTGGTTCTTAACAGAGGGAAATACTTACCTGTACTTTGCTGCATCACCCTTTCCTCTTCAAGAGAAAAATCAATGCAAGCTCAAGAAGTAGCAGCGCGCGCGACCAGCAGGGGGTTATGCAAGGGCGAGCGGGTGCGAGGCGCGCGGCCACGGACACGAGCAGTAGAGCCCAAGGCACATAGGAGCTCGGGGGTGGCCGCGGCGAGTTACGGCCATGGTGACCATGGGCGGGCGCGGGTCTACGGCATCGGTTCGGTGGGGGAATGGAGGGGAACCGGGCGAGAGCCCACCGGAAGGGACGATGGAAACCTCGGGAGTGGTCGGGGGCGACCGGAGGTGGTGAATCAAGGGCGGCGTCCGTTGGCCGGTGCGGAGGAAGAAGGTGCGGTCGGTGTGGAGGCGGCTCCGCAGCCTCGACCCATGAGCGATGATGATGAAGACGACCTCGCCAGAGCTCTTGGACACCAAGGTGCTGTGCGGGATGGCTCCGGGCTACGACAACAATGACGACGCGATAACGGCAGCATCTGCGGATCTCGTGGAGGAGGGGGCGAGCGAGGGAGAGGGAAGAAGGAAGCTAGGGTTTGATGAGGGGGCTTAGGGAGTCGCTTTGAGGGCGTCGGGGAGGCCAGGATGGGTGCCACGCACGGCCTGGCGACGCCATGGCCGGTGGATGGCTGCCACGCCCTCCCCTGTCCTCTGTAGCGAGAGGAGGGGATGAGGTGAGCTGGTTGGGCCGACCTGGTGGGCTAAAGCCTAAGGGGAACTGGGGGTTTTCTTCCTTTTTCTTTTTTTAAATTTCTTTTGTTTCTTTTATTTAACTTTTATTTTATTTTATTTTCAACAGTATTTTAGGTTTATAAAATATGATACTTGCACCAAAATTAGTGTTGCATTTTTAGGCACTTCCACAAAAGTTTTGGGGTTTATTTAAAATAGTTTGTAATTTCCATTATTTGGAAAAGTATGTTAAATATTGTTTTGCCCCCTGTTTTAATTGTTTTAGGGCAATTATATATTTTATAAATTGTTGGTTTCACTATGACAATTAACCAATGATTATTTGCAACATTATGAACATTTTAGTTTTACTATTTGAATAAAATAATTACTTGACTTTATTTTAAAACTTGAATTTAAACTTGATTTTTGGACAGGTGGCATTGTGGCTTAGTGAAGCATGATGACATGGCATAATTAGCAGGGGTTTACTGCAGCTAATTACTGGGGGTGTTACATTGAGCTTGGACTTGGGCTTGGAGGGAGTAGCAGACTTCATAGCATCTGACATGAGCTTCTGAGTCTTTGCTGGAGATGCATCTGCAATAGGTTCCTCATCATCATCATCATCATCATCATCGTCTTCAACCATGGAGGGTTTGCCAATGACATGAGCAGTTGTCTTCCTTGGCCTCTTCTTCTTCTTGCTGCCATCTACCTCTGCGTCACTTGGCTCCTTAAGTGTGAAAGTCATGGTTTCTTTGGGAGCTGAGGCTTTATCGGCCTTGGATATTGGGACCTTCCTCACTGCCAACCTCTCCTTGGCACTGCCAGAGGGCCTGGTGCTGGCTGCTATGCCATACTCCTTGGCAAGCACCTTCTTCTTCTTTGAGATCACTTCCTCAGGCTGGAAGTCCTCATCCTCTATTTCTGAGCCCTTGTTCTTCCTAGTCCTTTTGGCAGCCTTAGGCAGATTGCTAGGAGTGCTCCTGGTGCCTTCATCATAGCTCTCAGCTGGACTAGATCCCTCACCGAAATCCACATTCTGCTCTGACATGTTCTGGCTATCACTGCCACTTGACATCTTACAAGATGACCCTGTGAATAGATAGGTATGGGCAGAGTAGATGAGTTATCACAAAAAGCAGATGATTTTTCAAAAATTGAGTTCAAATCTTAGTTCTAGATTTTCACAGAATGCATTTCGGAGCTAGCGAGTTGGTCATTTTGGTAATTCCGAAGCACACAACAGAGACAGAACACTCCATTTCGGTTGGACTGAGATGTAGTTCGGTGTCTCCGAGTTGCTAGGGTTTCACTGAAATTTTACTTTCGGTCTCACCAATTAGCACTTCTCGATGGCACCGAGATGTAACAGTGCAATGGCGAGGGCCAAATCGGTGGAACCAAAAATTCCTAATCGGTCGGTCCGAGATGCTTTCGGCGGAAACCTAAACCTAAAATCTTTGCTCAAAACTAATCTAAGGAATTTGATCGTGGAATACGCATTGCAATCTGTGGCAAGAATAATGGCAGACCATCCGTGCATTGAATCGGAAAGAGGAACACGGAGGGGGTTGAATCTCACCCTAACTTGGCGGAGATTCTCTATGGCGGCAACGGTGGGGCAGATTGTCATTGACGACGACGGAGTCCTGCGGCGAGGGCGGGCTGGAGATAAGGGCGACGGCAGCAACGGGGTGCGGAGTCGTGACTTTTGAAGAAATTTTCAACGTACGGCCGCGCTGGATATATATACCCGTATGCTGCCGGTGGGACCAAGTGGAACAACTCAGTTACAGCAAATCGGTGACGTCGAGTTGGTCTAATCGGTAGCACCGAGATGAAAACCTAGATCAATCTAAATGATTTCGGTTTTGACCGAGTTTGAGTGAGTTGGCCCAACCGAAATGCATGAAGAAGGTTTTGGAGGTCAGCCCTTGTCGGATCGGTGGCTCCGAGTGCTCCTCACCCGAAGGGTCCGAAAGAGACTTGTTCAATTTTTGTGATATAGCATGAAAAGAATTTGAGACAAGAAGAGCACAGATAGCTAGAGAAGGTTCTTAGGAATTCTTGTACATCCACTTGGCCAACAAAATCCAAGACAAACAAAACAACAAATGGATGTCCTTGAATGGATAAAATATGCAACCAACATGCTCACACATTAAAATAGCAAATGAAATATGTGTCAAACATGCACAACCAATTCTAGCATATATCAAACAATTGGCGATGACTAGGTCATCTATATATGAGTATATTGACTTAGGAGTCAAATGAGAACATATGATCATAGGTCATACTCATCATTTAAGCACAAGTGGGGTTGCCACTTATACATAAAGCATTAATGTGTTCACACCATTAGAGTTGTTTTAGCTCAATTTTTAGAGCAAAGCTCCCCCGAGATGTGATATCCCCCCAAAGAGGGATGAACTAACCTCGGGTTTTGTCGATGATGACTTCATGTAGATAGTGAAGATGTGGATGCTCACTGTTGATGTAGATCATCAAGAGTTCGGAGCAATCCTTTGGAGTTTTGCACTTTCAATACCTACATGGGTTAGTCCCACAAGGAACATACAAGGATATCCATAAACATAGAGTGAATTGCACATATGATGATTTCCATGAAAGCATTAGGTTACCTTGTCCCTTGTCTTGCCAACAAGAGGGTTTGTGACTCCATGAACTTAGTGCAAGATATGAAAGTTGATTGCACAAGTCCTTGCCAAAATGAATATGAGTGAAGTATGTTCACGGAGTCACCCTCAAGAACACTCTAGTTCTTCTTCTTTGGGACCCACATCAACTTGATGGGAATCCTTGGAGTTGTAGTTGAACTTGATGAAGTAGAGCTTGGCATAGTCTTGGGAACCCACTTGACCATGGCTTTAGGAGCTTCTTCAAATGAGTCAATATCCTCTTGAAGCTTATCCTTGAGTTTTAGCTTGTGGTCTTGTGGTGGAAGATCATCTTGAGCTTGTGTTCCCTCAAAAGAAGTGGGGTCGTACTTCTCTTGTTGAGGAACAAACTTCGTCTTGGGGTATTGATCTTCTTCCCATTCAACTCCATTGGCATTGAACTTCTGTTCAAAACCAACACCTTGATTCTTCCGGTGTCTTCCTTGCTTGCGTACAATTTCCTAAAATTGCTTACTCCCGACAAGACTCTTGTAAACACCTTTCTCTATAATTCCCTTCAATAAGCTATTTTCTTGCTCAAGTGTAACTTGGCTAAGAGAATCATTAGTGGAATCAAGAGAATTACTAGAAGCAACAATATTGGATTTAGCATGGTTATTGTTACTACTAGAAGAAGAATCTTTCTTGCTCTTGTTACTAGGTTTAACTTTTGGCATGTAAGTAGACAAGAGGAGACGTTTGGCAATGTAAGAAGAACTCTTCTTTCGAAGATCATCATTGATTGCTTTTAGAAACTCATGCTCTTGCTCTAAATTTAGCTTCTCGAAGCGTAGCTTCTCGTGAGTTCTTAGGAGCTCTCTATGATCCTCTTGAGTTGGTTCATGAGCTAACTTAAGAGTGTTTAGTTCTTTAATTAGATGCTCAATCTCCTTCTTGGCATTGTCCTTCGTTTCATCTTGATTAGCCTGATTACTAGCAAGTTCATTATAGTTTTCATCGCTAGTTTTGTCAACAAGTAAATCATCATCACATAGCAAATCATCTTTATCACTATTGAAATCAAGATACTCGGGGTGTGATACCTTGGGGCCTTTAGCCTTGAAGCATCTTCCAATTCCTTTATTTGGTGAATCAAATATGTCATAGGAGTTGGATGACACTAGTGCAAGACCGGCAACACCTTCATCTTGAGTATATTCGGAGTCGGCGTGATAACTTCTCTCGAAGTGAGTGTCGGAGTCGGAGCCAGAGACCCATTCACCAATATGTGCTTGATGTCTTCGTCTTGTGTAGCTCTTTGATGACTTGTCTTTCCTTTTCGAATCCTTGCTTCTTCGAGAGGGTCTTCGTTCATCACGGTCATCTCTACTCCTCTCTCTATGAGGTGATTCATCTCTTCTACTCCTTCTTTTTGGTGAGTCTTCACTTTTCTTGTAGGGAGCCGTACACTCATTGGAATAGTGTTTGGGTCTTCAACAATTGTAGCAATTACGATCACGACTAGAAGATCTTTTCTCATTGTAGGACCTTGACTTGGAGCTTCTCTCTTTGCTTTTACTCTTGTAGAACTTGCTGAAGTTTTTCACCATTAAGCTCAATTCTTCATTGGAGACTAGCTTGTTTGTCATTTCATGTTGTAGGAGCATCACTTGAAGCTTTGTATGCACCACTTGACTTGTTGTGGAGCTCTTCCTTATCCTTGAATGACATCTCATGAGCAACAATTCTACCAATGACTTCCGTGGACTTGAGACCTTTGTAATTTGGCATCATTTGGATCAATGTCCACACGGTATCATATTTGCCATCCAAAGCTCTAAGGATCTTCTTGATGATGAATTTGTCGATCATCTCTTCACTTCCTAAGCCGGCAATCTCATTTGTGACGAGAGCAAGCCTAGAGTACATTTCAGCGACTCCTTCACCATCCTTCATCTTGAACTTGTCAAGTTGACTTTGGAGCACATCCAACTTGGATTCCTTGATGGACTCGGTACCTTCATGCATATCAACCAAAGTATCCCAAATTTCCTTTGCATTCTCAAGGCGGCTGATTTTGTTGAATTCCTTAGGGCACAATCCATTGAAGAGCATATAACAAGCTTGAGCATTGTATTGCAACATCTTCAATTCTTCTACGGTCGCTTCACGATCCGGTTCTCTACCGTCCTCAAATAATTCACCTTGCAAGCCAATACGAACAACAGCCCAAACGACAGGGTTATGACCAAGAATATGCATTTTCATTTTATGCTTCCAACTAGCAAAAATTGTACCATCAAAATAAGGACCTCTACGGTGATAGTTACCCTCACTATACGCCATACTCTCCTAGGTTGTGAAACCAAGGCTATGATCACCAAAGTAATGGAAATCAAGGCTTACAGAGACCAAAGCTCTAATACCACTTGTAGGATCGAAAGTATGTCTAGAGGGGGTGATTAGACTACTTGACCAATTTTTTTTTCTTTTCCCAATGTTAGTCGTGGGCAGATTTTAGCAATTATGACAAGTCAAGCAATCAGCCGACCTACACATGCAATTATAAGAGTATAGCAGCGGAATGTAAACATTGCATATGAAGGTAAAGGGAAGGGTTTGGAGAAGGCAAACACAATGGAGACATGAAGATTTTTGGCGTGGTTCCGATAGGTGGTGCTATCGTATGTCCATGTTGATGAAGACTTCAACCCACAAAGGGTAACGGCTGCGCGAGTGCACGGAGGGTTCCACCCACGAAGGGTCCACGAAGAAGCAACCTTGTCTATCCCACCATGGCCATCGCCCACGAAGGACTTGCCTGACTCGGGTAGATCTTCACGAAGTAGGCGATCTCCTTGCCCTTACAAACTTCTTGGTTCAACTCCACATCATGTCGGAGGCTCCCAAGCGACACCTAACCAATCTAGGAGACACCACTCTCCAAAAGCTAATAGACGGTGTGTTGATGATGAACTTCTTGCTCTTGTGCTTCAAATGATAGTCTCCCCAACACTCAACTCTCTCTCATAGATTTGGCTATGGTGGAAGAAGGATTTGAATGGAAAGCAACTTGGGGAAGGCTAGAAATCAAGGTTCAAATGGTAGGAATGGAAACACTTGATCTCAACACATGAGTAGGTAGTTCTCTCTCAGAAAATGAATGGTGGAAGTGTAGGCATGTTCTGATGGCTCTCCCTCTTGAGGAAGAAGGGGTGGAGGGGTATATATAGCCTCTACACAAAATCCAACCGTTACACACACTTTTGGCCCATCTCGGTGGCACCAATCTATGCAAAAATATGAACATTAGGAATCTCGGTGGCACCGACAGGAACAACTCGGTGGGACCGATGTGCAAGGGCTTAGGGCAAACCTCAACTCGGTGGTGCCGATTACATCATCTCAATGGGATGAAAGTGAAGCAACAAGGCAATAGAAAATCAATCAAGCCATCTCTGTGGGACCGATTGCAACATCTCGGTGGGATCGAAGTGATTGCAACAAGTCAGAGCGCTGGCAAGGCCATCTCGGTGGGACCGAGATCCATATCGGTGAAACCGAATTGTTAGAGTTTTGGCAGTGGCTAAGTCCAGATGAACTCGGTGGCTCCGGGTAGGAAATATAGGTGAGGCCGAGTTGGAAATTAGGGTTTGGACATATTTGGATAGAGAAAGTGGCTGAGGGTTTTGGAGCAATATCACTAAGCACTTGAGCAAATAGATCATTAAGCAACACATCATACCCTTTTAATAGTATTGGCTTTCCTATGGACTCAATGTGATCTTGGATCACTTAAACAAAAATGTAGAGTCTTGAGCTTTTACCAATCCTTGTCCTTAGTATTTTGAGGGGTCCACATATCTATTTCATGCCATGCCATTCATTGAACATCCTGAAATATTTATCTTGAATGGATATTAGTTCAATGAGATATATGTTGTTATGAATCACCAAAACCATCCGGGGATTAGTTGCACATTCAACATTTCAGGCAGAGTTAACCGTAATTGACAAAGAGAAGCGGGAGTGGAGGTATCCTGTGGATCTGCAAGCAATGACATGTAGTTGTAGAAACTGGAAAATTTCTGGACAGCCTTGCACACATGCTCTCTTTTTCATTACTTCAATAAGAGGTCCAGTAAGTGGGATAGATCAGTATGTGCATGAATTTTACTCAGTTAAAATATTCAATCTCACTTATGCTGAAAATTTGCCTGCAATGGAGGGAAAACAACAGTGGGACATTGTTGACCCTGGGTTTAAACTCTCTGCACCTGTGCAGCACAGACCTCCTAGCAGACCAAGGAAGACTAGGATAAGGGCACATTCTGAAGGAAAAGGCCTAGGAGGCAGGAGAAAGAAGTGCTCTTGTTGTGGAAGACTAGGACACCGTGGGACCCACTTCAAAGAGTCCACTGATCCTGCTTTTGGAGAAGATGAGCATTGGGGTGCAGATAATGCTGGAACAGAAGCTCCAGAATCTACTCAAGCAACTGGCCAAACTAAAGCTCCAGAAGAAACTGCCCAAACTGAAGCTCCAGAAGAAGGAACAGAAGCTCCTAGCTCTCCTCCAACTTCTATTAGCTCTCCTGCTGCTCCTAGCTCTCCTCCAACTGCTACTACCTCTAAGGTTGTTAATAGTGATCTTGCTAGGTATGCAATATATTGTACTGCATGTAAATGCATTAATTCTATAGCTATAATTGTGCTAACTGATCTTGATTATGTTCATTTTTCTCAGCCCAAGGAAGAATTTCAAAAGGCCAGCTACAAGACGTACAAAGTGGGGTTCACCACAGAAGAAGGCAAAAGGTGGCATGCAACCAATTGTGAGCACAAGGAGCAAGGCTGCTAATCCTGCAGCCAACACTAGGAGCAAGATGGGCAAACTGAATTGATCATGCATTGGGAACTATTGTGTTTAGTGTTAGATGTTGTGAAACAAATGTTGGTTTGTAATGTTGGGGTGTGAACTGTTGTCTTAATGTTGTCCAACTGCTGTTTAATGGCTGGTGGCTAGATAAGACCAGCTTGTTTTGTAATGAATTGCCCTGAACTACCCCTACTCCAGTTTCATGTGTTACAAAATGTCCCTATGTTGTTAAAACTGCATGAATTTGGTCCCTGAACTACTGATTTGTGCTCAGTTTTGCCCCTAAATATCTTGTGAGGTGCTCAAAATTGCACCTTTTGCTGTCATTATGTGCTAAACAGTGGACCACACATGTTTTGTTACTATCAAGCAACATTGCTGGCAATGTGAACACAAATTTTGCAATACCAAATGAAAGCATTGGTGACAATTTTAACACACATATTTTGCATTACCAAGTGAAAATAGCTCCAATAGTGCACAAATGACAGAATTACATTTGTTCAATTTCAAAGCATTACATCTAGTTCACACTAGCAGAAACATAGAACAGACACTGCCACTTAATTGGCTTGCTTAGACCAAATAGAAACTAAACTAGCCACAATGATGATGCCAAGAACAAGGGGAAAACCCATTGTTTCCATCAGCTCATTCCTTTTCTTCAACTTCAACTTCACCTGCATTTTCTTGTCTTCATTGTTTAGATCCATACACTACAAAAAAAGACACATCCGTGACATTTTGGGCCGAACGGAATTATTTCTGTCATGCTTATGACACTTCTATGACGATAATTATGACAAAACCCAGTATCATCATAGATGTGGTGGGCTCCTACTTCTATGACAAAAAATCATGACAGAAAATGGGCTTTTCGTCCTGGGCGGGCCGGAGACACAGTTGCATGACATTCTTTGGGCCGTCCATTACAGAAAAAATCATGGTAGAAGCGAGGGCGAGGAAAATATCGGGGAGTTCCCGGTTACGGTGGGTGGTTGGGGCCGAGCGATGCACTGTGGTTTGCGTGTTTCTCTCGTGTACGTGCCTGTGTGCAAGGCGTTGGCTAACTGAACCCGAGCGATCACACGTTACTGAACCCGAGCGATCGATCCCTTGGCTGTTAACTGAACCCGAGCGATTCATTCGCTGCTGACTGAACCCGAGCGATTCCTTCGCTGCTGCTGCTAACTGAACCGAGTGATCGATCACTGCTGCTTACTGAAGCCAATCGAGCCCCCGTGCGAGACATAGCCAGCCGGTGTTGGGTTGCTTCTCGATGAACAGGGACCGTTGCTACCGTGCGCGCGGTACGTAGAACGAGTCGAGACGTGGTGAGTTCAGCCGGTTGTTTGGCTGTGGATGAACAGTTCCCGGTGGGGGTTGGATGAGCAGGACCCCATGGTAGTAGGCCGTTGCCGCTGGATGAACAGGACCCCGAGGAGGCTGCCGCACCCCTGCCGGTTGGGGGTGGATGAATAGGACCCCGTGGAGGCTCTATGAACAGTAGCCGGTGGAGGCTGGATGAACAATAGCCCATGGATGAACAGTAGCTAGTGGAGGCTGGAGGAGGTCGACGGTGGATGAACAGTAGCCCGTGGAGGCTGGAGCGAGGCAGTAGACGGTGGATGAACAGGACCCTGTTTCACCGTAGGCGCTCCAACAGAAGTTCGTTTCCTCTATTTTGCGGTACGCCACACCCCTCCCGATCAACAGGACCCCGTTTCGACCGTAGGCACTCGAACAGAAGTCTGTTTCCTCTGTTTTGCGGTACGCCAGACCCTTCTCGATGAACAGGACCCCGTATCGACCGTACGCAGTCGAACAGAAGGCCGTTTCCTCCGTTCTACGGTACGCCAGACCCTTCCCGATGAACAGGACCCCGTTTCGACCATACACGGTCGAACAGAAGGCCGTTTTCCTCTGTTTTGCAGTACGCCAGACCCCGTTCCGACTGTTCCGTCCAAGCCAGTTGGCTCCCGTTGAACACGACGCATTCCGACCCAGTTTGTTGCCTCCCGATGAACAGGACACCGTTTCTTTGTTTCGACCTAGCCGGTTGGCTGCCGATGAATAGGACGCCGTTGCTGCCGTCCATTGCCTCTCCATGTACATGAGCCCTGGCCGTACGTATGCGCGAGTATGCGTTCGAGACCCCACCCGTATGTACGTACGTGGTCATATTTTTTGGCATCTGGTTATATGTACGTGTACACGGTTTTGACTGGACTGCCTGAACTGCTACGTCGGGGGCTCTACTACTACACGTGCCGCTGCTTGCTCGGCCACGGTTCATTGTTGCAGAGAGACCGATCGACCAGTATGTACGTACACATTCGCGACCAGACAGACAACCCTACATATGGTTTGACTGGGTGGGTCCCAGCTGTCAGGGAGGATAAGGAGGCACTTCCTTGTGTGCGAAGATATAACTAGTGGGTCCCAGCTATCAGGGGGAAACATTTTTTTCACAAAATATAGAGGCCCTTCCGGTGGGTCCCTGCTGTCAGGTGGAGGAATAATTATTTTACGCGTAATAAGGAGGCACTTACTTGCTGCGGCCGTGGACCCAGCTGTCAGCCTCTCCACGTACAGTTCTCTTCCGATGGAAGTCATTCCCTGACCACACTGACCACGGCGCGCCGAGAGCACCAAGGCCGTGGACGACGGCGAGGCCTAGAAAGGGGACAACGCGGAGCCAGGGAAGACGCGACAGTGCGTGCCCACATGGAGGGGAGTACGAGGGTTGACTGGTTTGCCTGCCGTGTGAGGCTACCGTCGCTGCAGAATAACAGGGGTTGTGGGTGAGTAGAGGGATGGCCTGGCCAGCGGTTGGAGTAGGAGGGGCGGTGAGGCCTACGCGGCAGCACAGCCGGCCACGGGAGGCAGGAGCAGGCGGCACGGCCCGTGATGGTTTGGGTGGCTAGAGCAAGAAGACCAGAGGTTGAAGAAGCACGACGGCCGTTGGATGGACATCATACGGTCACCGCAGCTAGAATCGTTTATATTGACTAAGTTGACAAAACCCTGTGTCCGCGTCAACTTAGTAGGCCCACAAGTCAGCCTCTGATGCGGCTTGAAGCTACCTCGGTATTTCCCCAAAGAGGAAGGGATGATGCAGCACAGCGGCGGTAGGTATTTCCCTCAATGATGAAACCAAGGTTATCGAACCAGTAGGAGAACCAAGCAACACTACATAAACATCACCTGCACACAAATAACAAATACTCGCAACCCGACGTGTAAAAGGGGTTGTCAATCCCTTTCGGGCAACGGCGCCAAAAATTGGCAAACGGACGTGAGAGAGTAGTAAATATTGATAGATCGAATGCCAAATAAAATAAAGTGCAGCAAGGAATTTTTGTATTTTTGGTTTAATAGATCTGAAAATAAAAGTTACAAATAAAGAAAAGAGCGAATAGCAAAACATAACTTGAAAGCAAATATATTGGAAAAGAGACCCGGGGGCCGTAGTTTTCACTAGTGGCTTCTCTTGAGAAAAATAGCAAACGGTGGGTGAACAAATTACTATTGGGCAATTGATAAAACTTCAAAGAATCATGACGATATCCAGGCAATGATCATTATATAGGCATCACGTCCAAGATTAGTAGACCGACTCCTGCCTGCATCTACTACTATTACTCCACACATCGACCGCTATCCAGCATGCATCTAGTGTATTAAATTCATGGAGAAATGGAGTAATGCAATAAGAACGATGACATGATGTAGACAAGATCTATTTATGTAGAAATAGACCCCATCATTTTATCCTTAGTAGCAATGATACATACATGTCGGTTCCCCTTCTGTCACTAGGATCAAGCACCGTAAGATCGAACCCACTACAAAGCACCTCTTCCCATAGCAAGATAAATAGATCAAGTTGGCCAAACAAAACCCAAATATCGGAGAAGAAATATGAGGCTATAAGCAATCATGCATATAAGAGATCAAAGAAGACTCAAATAACTTTCATGGATAAAAAGATAGATCTGATCATAAACTCAAAGTTCATCGGATCCCAACAAACACACCGCAAAAAGAGTTACATCATATGGATCTCCAAGAGACCATTGTATTGAGAATCAAACAAGAGAGAGAAAGCCATCTAGCTACTAACTACGGACCCATAGGTCTACAAAGAACTACTCACGCATCATTGGAGAGGCACCAATGGAAGTGGTGAACCCCTCCATGATGGTGTCTAAATTGGATCTGGTGGTTCTGGACTCTGCGGCGGCTGGAATTGATTTTGGTCGACTCCCCTAGGGTTTCTGGAATATTGGGGTATTTATAGAGCAAAGAGGCGGTTCGGGGGGCACCCGAGGTGGGCACAGCCCACCAGGGCGCACCTGGGCCTCTAGGCGCGCCCTGGTGGGTTGGCGGTTCGGGGGGCACCCGAGGTGGGCACAACCCACCAGGGCGCGCCTGGGCCTCCAGGCGTGCCCTGGTGGGTTGTGCTCCCCTCGGAGCACCCCCCAGGCGCTTCTCCAGCCCACTGGATGTCTTCTGGTCCAAAAAAATTCCACAAAAAGTTTCGCTGCGTTTGGACTCCGTTTGGTATTGATTTCCTGCGATGTAAAAAACATGCAAAAAACAGCAACTGGCACTTGGCACTATGTCAATAGGTTAGTACCAAAAAATGATATAAAATGACTATAAAATGATTGTAAAACATCCAAGAATGATAATATAACAGCATGGAACAATAAAAAATTATAGATACGTTAGAGACATATCAGCATCCCCAAGCTTAATTCCTGCTCGTCCTCGAGTAGGTAAATGATAAAAACAGAATTTTTGATGTGGAATGCTGCCTAACATGTCATATCATATTCTTTCTTTTATAGCATGGACATTTGGACTTTTATATGGTTCAAAGCAATAGTCTAGTTTTGACATGATGACTTAAATACTCAAGCATATCAACAAGCAACTGTGTCTTTCAAAATATCAACGCTAAAATAAGTTATCCCTAGCCCATCATGCTCAACCATTGATCCATTCATGAAACACACTTGAATATTAACTACACCCAATGCTCAAGTACGATCATAGTGCCTCCTAGTTGGTGCTTTATAAGAGAAGATGGAGACTCAAATTAAAAACAAAAATTGCATAAAGTAAAGAAAGGCCCTTCGCAGAGGGAAGTAGGGATTTGTAGAGGTGCCAGAGCTCAAAGCGAAAAATTTATAGATAAAAACATTTTGGGAGGTGTGCTTTTCCCACTAACGAAAATGACTTAGAGTTCCCAACACTTTCCATGCTAGCTATATCATAGGCAGTTCCCAAAAAGAAAATAAAGTTTATTCCTTTTTCCACCATTTCTTTCACTTTCCATGGCTAGCCGTACCCACGGGTGCCCTCCATACCAACACTTTTCAAGGAATTTATTATTTGACAACATAAAGTAAATTCATTTTTTCATTTCAGGACTGGGCATCCCTAATACCTTTGCCTTACTCTCGTGCAATGACAAGTGAATAAACACTCATCGTGAGAATAACACATCTAGCATAGAAAATATTAGCCACCCCTCATCGCCTCACGAGCGGTACGAACACACAAAAGAGAAGTTTATTTTGAAAATTAGAGATGGCACATACAAATTTTCTTAGAATGGCAAAAGAATACCGCATATAGGTAGATGTAGTGGACTCATGTGACAAAACTGGTTTAAAGGGTTTTGGATGCACAAGTAGTGATCATACTTAGTGCAAAATGAAGGCTAGCAAAAGATTGGGAAGCGACCAACCAAAAAATGAATAATCTCATAAGCGAGCATTAAGCATAATTTACACTGAATAATGCATCACAAGTAGGATATGATTTCATTGCATGACTATTGACTTTCGTGCTTGCATAGGGAATCACAAACCTTAACACCAATATTCTTACTAAAGCACAATTACTCATCAACATAACTCACATATCACATCATCATATCTCAAAACTATTACAAGGAATCAAGTTTATTTTTTCCAATGATCTTCATGAAAGTTTTTATTATATCCTTCTTGGATATCTATCACTTTGGAACTAATTTTCATGTGTTGCTTTTGATAAGCTCAAACAAATATAAGTGAAGATCATGAGCATAATACTTCTTTCTCTCAAATTAATTTAAGTGAAGCAAGAGAGAATTTCTTAAAAAAAATTACTAACTCCCAAATAAATCTAAGTGAAGCATGAGAGCATTTCTTCAAAAATACTAAAGCACGCCGTGCTCAAAAATATATAAGTGAAGCACTAGAGCAAATCCATAGCTCATAAAAATTTAAGTGAAGCATAGAGAGCAATTCTAACAAGACATGGAATAATTTTGGCTCTCTCAAATAGGTGTGTCCAGCAAGGATTCATGACTTAGAACACAAAGCAAAACAAGCAAATACTCATATCATACAAGACGCTCCAAGCAAAACTCATAGTATGTGACGAATAAAAATATAGCTTCGAGTAAAATACCGATGGTCGTTAGAAGAAAGAGGGGATGCCACTCGGGGCATACCCAAGCTTAGTTGCTTGCTTCTCTTTGGATAATAGCTTGGGATGCCATGGGCATCCCCAAGCTTAGGCTCTTCTTACTCCTTATTCCTTCATCCATCGTAAGATAACCCAAAACTTGAAAACTTCAATCACACAAAACTCAACAAAACCTTCGTGAGATCCGTTAGTATAAGAAAGCAAATCATTACTATAAGTACTGTAGAAAATCAATTCATATTTTATTATTGCATTATATCTACTGTATTCCAACTTTTCTATGGCAAAAACTCATCAAAGAAAACCATAAAATCATCAAAACAAGCACACAACGCAAAGAAAAAAGAATCTGTCAAAAACAGAACAATCTGTAGAAATCTGGATATTTCAAATACCTCTGAAACTTCAAAAATTCTGAAAAATTAGTACAACAGAGACAATTTGTATATAAATCTTGTGTAAAAAATTCAGAGTTTTTCGTCTCTACTTTGAATTTTCAAAATTGTTTTACTGGACGCAAAAGTTTCTGTTTTCCAACAAGATCAAATCAACTATCACCCAACATAATCCTAAAGGCTTTACTTGGCACAAACACTAATTAAAACACAAAAAACACATCTAACCAGAGGCATAATTGGGTATTTTATTGAAAACAGCAAGAAAACCAAAAATCAAAAAGATACAAGTTGGGTTGCCTCCCAACGAGCGCTATCCTGTTACGCCCCTAGCTAGGCATAAGATTTAAATGATGCTCATAAGAAAGATAATAATTGAAACACAAAGAGAGCATCATAGGACATGTGACAAACACATTTAAGTCTAACATACTTCTTATGCATAGGAATTTTATAGGAAAAAAAATTAGCAAGACAAGCAAGATCTAGCATATGCAAGGAGGAAGAAAGAAACAATAGCAATCTCAACATGAAGAGAGGTAATTTAGTAATATGAAAATCTCCACAACCATATTTTCCTCTATCATAATAATTACATGTGGGATCATATTCAAATTCAACAATATAGCTATCATATGAAATTTTCTCTTCATGATCCACATGCATGCAAAGTTGACACTCTTCCAATATAGTGGGATTAACATCAACTAAAGTCATGACCTCTCTGAACCCACTTTTATCAAAATTCTCATAAGATTGAACACTCTCCGAGTATGTGGGATTCTTTTTACCTAAAGTTGACACTCTTCCAAACCCACTTTCAATACTATTGCAAAAATTATTATCAATAGCGTATTCATCATGAGGCATAAATAAATTTTCAAGATCATAAGAAGAATCACCCCAATCATGATCATTGCAAAAAGTAGTGGACATATCAAAATTAGCATCCCCAAGCTTGGGGTTTTACATATTATTAGCACAATTGACATTAATAGAGTTTATGGTAACATCATTGCAATCATGCTTTTCATTCGAGGAGCTGTCGTGAATCACTTCATATATTTCTTCTTTTAGCACTTCATCACAATTTTCAGATTCATAGATCTCAAGCAAAACTTCATAAAGATAATCTAGTGAACACAATTTACTAGCAATTGGTTCATCATAATTGGATCTTTTGAAAAGATTAGCAAGTGGATGAGGATCCATATCAATAGATTATTAGCAAGCAAAGATGCAAACAAATAGAAGGCACATGGTAACATAAGTAGGGATAGCAAACAAGAGATCTCATGAGAAAAAGGCGAACGAAAAAGAGGGGCGAATAAAACGGCAAATTTTTGTGAAGTGGGGGAGAGGAAAACGAGAGGCAAATGGCAAATAATGTAAATTGCGAGGAGATGAGATTTGTGATTAGGAGCCTGGTATATGTTGAAGATCCTCCCCGGCAACGGCACCAGAAATTCCTTTTGATGCGGCTTGAAGCTACGTCGGTATTTCCCCAAAGAGGAAGGGATGATGTAGCACAGCGGCGGTAGGTATTTCCCTCAATGATGAAACCAAGGTTATCGAACCAGTAGGAGAACCAAGCAACACTACGTAAATAGCACCTGCACACAAATAACAAATACTCGCAACCCGACGTGTAAAAGGGGTTGTCAATCCCTTTCGGGCAACGGCGCCAAAAAATGGCAAACGGACATGAGAGAGTAGCAAATATTGATAGATCGAACGCCAAATAAAATAAAGTGCAGCAAGGTATTTTTGTATTTTTGGTTTAATAGATCTGAAAATAAAAGTTGCAAATAAAGAAAAAAGCGAATAGCAAAACAGATCTTGAAAGCAAATATATTGGAAAAGAGACCCGGGGCCGTATGTTTCACTAGTGGCTTCTCTCGAGAAAAATAGCAAACGGTGGGTGAACAAATTACTGTTGGTCAATTGATAGAACTTCAAATAATCATGATGATATCCAGGCAATGATCATTATATAGGCATCACGTCCAAGATTAGTAGACCGACTCCTACCTGCATCTACTACTATTACTCCACACATCGACCGCTATCCAGCATGCATCTAGTGTATTAAGTTCATGGAGAAACGGATTAATGCAATAAGAATGATGACATGATGTAGTCAAGATCTATTTATGTAGAAATAGACCCCATCGTTGTATCCTTACTAGCAATGATACATACGTGTCGGTTCCCCTTCTGTCACTGGGATCAAGCACCGTAAGATCGAACCCACTACAAAGCACCTCTTCCCATTGCAAGATAAATAGATCAAGTTGGCAAAACAAAACCCAAATATCGGAGAAGAAATACGAGGCTATAAGCAATCATGCATATAAGAGATCAAAGAAGACTCAGATAACTTTCATGGATAAAAAGATAGATCTGATCATAAACTCAAAGTTCATCGGATCCCAACAAACACACCGCAAAAAGAGTTACATCATATGGATCTCCAAGAGACCATTGTATTGAGAATCAAACGAGAGAGAGAAAGCCATCTAGCTACTAACTACGGACCCGTAGGTCTACAAAGAACTACTCACGCATCATTAGAGAGGCACCAATGGAAGTGGTGAACCCCTCCATGATGGTGTCTAGATTGGATCTGGTGGTTCTGGACTCTGCGGCAGCTGGAAATGATTTTCGTCGACTCCCCTAGGGTTTCTGGAATATTAGGGTATTTATAGAGCAAAGAGGCAGTTCGGGGGGCACCCGAGGTGAGCACAACCCACCGGGCGCGCCTGGGCCTCCAGGCACGCCCGGTGGGTTGTGCTCCCCTCGAAGCACCCCCCCCCAGGTGCTTCTCCGGCCCACTGGATGTCTTCTGGTCCAAAAAAAATCCACAAAAAGTTTCGCTGCGTTTGGACTCTGTTTGGTATTGATTTCCTGCGATGTAAAAAACATGCAAAAAACAGCAACTGGCACTTGGCACTATGTCAATAGGTTAGTACCAAAAAATGATATAAAATGACTATAAAATGATTGTAAAACATCCAAGAATGATAATATAACAGCATGGAACAATAAAAAATTATAGATACGTTGGAGACGTATTAGCCTCCAAATATGGTGGGTCCCACCTAGCAACCAGGCTATTCATTTTTTTTGTGCGTAATAAGGAGGCACTTCCTTGCGTGCAAAGATATAGGTGGTGGGTCTGAGCTGTCAGCGAGAGGAACTTTTTTTTGCGAAATACAGGTGCTTCCGGTGGGTCCCTGCTGTCGGGTGGAGGAATCATTATTTTGCGTGTAATAAGGAGGCACCTTGCATGCAGCCGTGGACCCCAGTTGTCATCCTCTCCATTTTTGGCCATGCCACACTAAGAGCACCAGGGCGGTGGACGACGGCAAGGCCTAGGAAGGGAACGACCCAGAGCCAGAGAAGACTCGGAAGTTGTTTCCCACACGGAGGGGAGTACGAGGGTTTACTGGTTCGTCTACCGTCGCCGGAGAATAACAGGAAGTCTGGGTGAGTACAGGGATGGCCAGGCCAGCGATGGGAGTAGTGTGGAGCGGTTAGGCCTGCGTGGTAGCACAGCCGGCCACGGGAGGCATGAGCAGGTAGTACGGCCGGCGCTAGTTTGGGCGGCTGGAGCAAGAAGACCAGAGGTTGAAGAAGCAGCATGGCCGTTGGATTAACAATCCAATGGTCACTGCTGCTAGAATCGTTTGTGGACTAAGTTGACAAAGCCTTTCGTACACGTCAACCTTGTAGACCCACAAGTCAGCCTCCAAATCTGTCCCAAACAGCATACAACCCGAAATTTCTAGCCAGATTCAAATTAATTTAAAAAATAAACATACCTTAATGTAAAATCCAATGAAATTTTACCCGCACAAAAATAATGAAATTTAAAATGTCAAAATCAAAAAGAAAAAAGTAATTTGGAACTAATTGCCTGTTTGTTGTATTTTTCATTTTACAGCCCATTTCTTATTACTTCTAGCCCATTTTCTGGGCAAGCCGAATGCATCCCTCCTCGTCTTGAAAGATTTCAGGCCCAGCAGGGCATAGAAAAGCAAGTAGGCCTCCGTTGGTTATTCTGCAAAAAACAAAATAGCTGGGCTAGCCATTTTCAGAAATAAAAAACAAAACTGGGCTGGTCATGTGGTAAACATATATGAAATAAAAGTCTGGGCTAGACGGGCCACAGTTGATACCCTGCTCCGTCCTGAAAACAAAAAAATAATACTGCGCGAGCTGCTGGGTCCCGAGTGTCAGCCGCTCCTTGTGCAGTTATCTCACTTATTGACTATGTTGACAGTGGCGTGCGACCCAGATGTCAAGAAACCATCAGGAGGAACCTTTTTTTTTCTTGTAATAAAGGAGGCACTTGCTTGCCTACTGCCATGATCCTGGTAAGTCCCTACTGTCATCCTCACCATGTACAGTTATCTCCTTATTCCTCTCGGTTGTTGACCATGTTGACAACACCGGAGGGCGGCGCCGCGGCGAGCGAACCAATGCGGAGGACGATGGTGAGGCCTCAGACGGGAACGAACAGGAGCCGGGGAAGATGCGCAGACTTTTAGGGTGCTATGTGGTTGCGATGCATGCGCGGCAGCACAGGCAGCCGTGGGAGACGGGAGTAGGTGGTCCCGCCAGCGCTGGTTTGGCTTTGGCGGCTGGAGGAAGAAGAGACTGAAGAAACACGATAGACGTTGAATGTCAATCCAACGGTCATGGTTGGCACAATCGTTTGTTGACTAAGCCGACACCACGTAGCATACTTTTTTATAGGAAGAAAAGAAAAAGTGGGCTCGTTCGCCAGATAACATTCCTGAAACTGCCATCGTTTGATCTTGCGTCGCAACTAAAACTACTAGGAAAATGTGTTCGTTTGCCATCCTCCTCCTAGGGAACGTTCGCCACATAACATTCCCAAAAATCAAAGACTTGAGAAGGCATACAGAACAAGCTAGTGTACCAGTAAAGAGGCGTTGCAGAGTTTTAGAAAAAAAAGAGACGTGCTCTTGTAGCTAGTTCGAATCCAAACCTAGACTATGAGTATATATAGTGCTATGCTACTCTACAAGTAATGAAACTGACATATCCAACGTTCGCTTCTCCTCTTCTCTTGTTACTCTACCTAGCATCAGAAGCTCCGGCGCAGCAACCATGTCCGCTGGCGGCTCGTCCACCTGCTCTTCAGCAGGCAACAACCAGATATGCGCCAAGTCGCCACCCGTACCATCCCCTATGGGTCTCATCACACCCCTGCCGGCACACTCACCGCAGCTAGTTGCTCATCGCAACCCGCTGCCGTTGGTGTGGTGCCACTGCTGCAAATCACGCAGAGTCATCCGTCGCGTCTCAACTACAATCCTCAACCCTGGCCGAATCTTCTACAAATGCCCAAATCATGGGGTAATAATATGTTTAAGTGTTTTTCGCCTGCTTTCAGTTGCTGATTTTTAAATAGTTTCATTGATGATCTTCCAATTTGATTCATGTAGAAAAGGGAAGATTCATGTGATTTGTATTTCTGGGAAGTTGCTGATGTGGAGGAATGGAACTACGTTGATTATTTGGTTAGCCGAGGAATCCCAATACCAGCAGGTTGGGGTGTTGGACAAGTAACTGAAGGAATGGCAGAAGAGGAAGATGCAGAGCAGAAGGTTAAAGATGTAGTTCATCTGATCATGGCCAAGCAACAGCTGCTGAACGGCCTTGACAGTAATGAGGAGATGAAAGAGATTGTGAAGATAATGGGCAAGATCGTTGTGCTCTGTAGGATGATTGTCTCTTTATTTGCAGTGTATGTAGCACTTGTCATGTATTCAGTGGCTATGACATGAGCACTTTGCTGAAACTAGTATGAATGAAACCTGTTTAGTAGGCTGGGCGTAGTGTTGTGAACATTTAATGATTTCTATTAACGGAAATCGGGGGGTATCCCCTTTTGCTCATAAATAAATAAATAGCAGAGGACCTTTTGCTAATAAATAAATAAATTAGCGGAGGCCCTGTCGGGTCAGCTTTGTTCCCATTCGAAGACGCCGAGCAAAATGCAGTCCAAGAGCAAACTATGTCATCAAATACAAGTTTCACAGCGAAATATGAGTACAACTAAACAACAATGTCATCATGTTTTAGTCGTCATACAATCACCAAACACAAATCAACACACATAATAAGTGATGTTCTCATAGCAAAATACTAAACAACAACTTCGTCAGGTTTCAGTTGTCTTAGCAAACACAATTTCACATAGTAGATAAAAAGTCGTCTTCTCACAGGCAAATACGACAAAAGCAATCTAATCATCATCCGCAGCAGCAGCGTCAACATATTCACCATGTTTATCAGTCTGAATCGTAATTCCCCCCAGTGTCATCTTCTTCTTCATCCTCAATGTCCTCGAACGTTGGCATCTTATTGATCAACTCTCGTATGTCCACAGCCTGACAGGCAATCTTTTCGCCAGCGTCATTGACGTGATGGTTCTCAAAGATATTAGGAACATATGTGGAATCTTCTACATCAGGAGCAGCGTTAGCATCATCTTGTTGTGCAACTTCATTAAACGAATTCCTCTGCTCGAACCTTTGCAATACTCTCCAGTCATCGCTACATGCATATGTGTCTTCCAAGAAAAATATCTGTGTTGCTTGATTTGCCAAAATAAAAGGCTCGTCAGTCTGGTACGCCCCCTTGACATTGATGGATTTGAAATAATCATCAGCTCTGGGTTTTGCGATCCTAGAAAACAGGTTATACCAACGACAGCACAACAGAACCACACACCGATGAACCTCAAAACTGGAGATATACTGCAACTGAACAATGTTTGTTATGTTAGCATACATTTCAGTTGTCTCTTTGCCGTACGTATCTGTGCTCATGATGGCACTGTTTTGTGTCTTCCTGCCTTCATCGCGTGCAAGGGTGTTGTAGCGCACATCTCCAACAACTCAAGATTCATAATGCCTTACCCGAGTATCAGGACCCATTGCTAGTGCGTAAAGGGCATCATCAACTGCCTACCCATCCTCCCGCATCTTCTTAACCTATGGTTAGAAAATAGACAAGCTGATCATCTTATGTACTCAATATATTAAAAAAACTGACAGTGCAATTCAAAAGCTTACATGGCTCTTGAACCATTTCGCAAATCCTGCCATAACCAGTTTGTCAATGTTTCTTTGATTTTGCGGTAGTAACTCCTTTTTGTAGATGCTGCACAACATAGTGATCGCGTCAAACATCTAAATATATAAGAATGTGCTGCAAGTTTAGTAGATTACAATGTATAAGCTACAGTACTTAGCACTTACTCGATATAAGGTAGATCAGGACAGTTATTCAACACATACCAAACCATTTTGTCCAAATCTTTAGGTTTGTCATCTTGTCGACTCTTCCCTATAACTCGAACAGAACAATCGAAAACATTGAGCTCGGGATTGTATTCACCCACCTCTTTGCTAAGCTGATCAGCTGTTTCAATGTATTTTGAGCAGAATGTCAACGCTTTTGTAGCAATGTAGGCCTCTGCAATGGAACCCTCAGGTCTAGCTCTGTTCCTAACATAGCCCTTGAAAGTGCCTAGCCGCCTTTCAATAGGGTACATCCAGCCATACTGTACTGGACCTCTAAGTAGTGCCTCATCAGGTAGATGAACAGCCAAATGCACCATCACATCAAAGAAGGCTGGAGGATATATCTTCTCAAGGTCGCATAGGATAGTTGGTATCTTGTCTCTAAGACGCTCCAAAGCATCTATCCTGGTATTTCTACTGCAGAGTTCCCTGGAGAATTGTCCCAACTCTGCAACTGCTCTGTATAAGTCAGGGCGGCCCAATCCTCTAAGGATAACAGGTAAAACCCTTTGAAGTAGAATGTGGCAGTCATGAGTTTTCAACCCTTGTACCTTGTTTCCATCTGCACTGACTCTCCTTTCAGGGTTGGAAGCAAATCCATGTGGGAATCTCACACGTGACATGACCTTGCAGAATTCTTTTCTTTTTACCTTGTCCAAGACGTACACAGCTGGTGCCATATCCCGTGGTGCACCTTCATCTTCCACCTGCAAATCCTTTCTGATACCCAGGTGTGTCAAATAAATCCTAGATTTTAAGGTATCTTTCACCTTGCCTTCAATATTAAGAAGTGTGCCGATAATGCTGTCACATATATTTTTCTCGATGTGCATCACATCAAGATTATGCCGCAGATCCAAATCTTTCCAATACACCAAGTCCCACAAAGTGGACCTGCGGGTAAACAATAATCTCTCTTCTGCCCTGCCACGCTTCCTTTTACTGCTACCATTATCAGGATGGTTTCCTGGTGTAATATGCCTGGCCTTCTCTAATTCCACTTGCAACTCATCGCCGGTGAGCCTCTTTGGCGCATCACGGTTTTCATGCTTTGCATTGAACACATGTCTTCGGTATTTTGTAGGACACGGGTTGTCCTTGGCATGGAAATAGCGATGTCCAATGTAACAGATCTTGCTAAGTATTGCATATGATAGCATATTCTTGTCACAACGAACACATGCATTGTAACCATGTGTCGTTCGCCCTGACATAGTGCCCAAAGCCGGATAATCATGGATGCACCAAATTATAACAGCACGCAGAAAGAAATCAGCTGGTGGGCTGCTATATAGGTCTCGAGTGAGAACACCCCTCCATAGCTGTTGAAGTTCCTCCACAAGAGGCTCCATGAATAAATCAAAATCCTTTCCAGGACTTTTTGGACCTGGGATGAGCAAGGCCATCATGTAGTTTGATTCTTTGGTGCAGACATTTGGTGGCATATTGTAAGGGATAACAAGCACAAGCCACATGTTATATGTGGCGCTCTGGTGGCCAAATGGGTTAAATCCATCTGTAGCTAAGCCAAGTCTAATGTTTCTCGGGTTAGCAGCAAACTTTTTGTGTTTCTGATTGAAGCTTTTCCAGTCACTACCATGAGATGGATGGCTTATTACATTCTGATCTCTGTACTCCTGGTTCCTAGAATGCCAAAGTACATCCTCTCTTGTTTCAGCATCATGAAACAACCTCTGCAATCTTGGTATAATTGGAAAATGTCTCAGAACATTATGAGGAATCCTCTTCACAGCATCGCCATCTTTCCATCTTGATGATTTGCATTTTGGGCATTCACTTAAGTTGGCATAATCCTTCCGGAACAGAACACAATTATTCTTACAAACATGGATCATATCATATCCAATTCGAACTGCACGAAGGAAATTCTTCATTTTACTGTAGGTGTGTGGCAGCTCAGATGCATCTGGGAAAGATTTGCGGAAAGCAGCCAACATCGCATCAAATGATTTGTTGGTCATCCGCTCAGATGTCTTCACGTGAAGAAAGGTGACCATACCTGAGAATACTGACAGCTTATTTCCTGGGGTGACTGCCACGTTGCATTGTTCCAACATGCGGGCCCACCGTTTTTCTTCTGTAGGTGAAAGTTCACGAAATGTGCAAGCATTTCGTAGCATTGTTTCAATGTTGGTCAAATTCGCTGGCTCCGCCGCCACCACCTCCTCCTCCTCTTCCACCTGAGCATCAGGCAGATCAAGATGGTGATCTGCTGCTTCCACATAGTCAGTAACATTGACGTTCACAGCTTCACCATGATGAACCCACCTAGTATATGTGACCGACATCCCATACAAGTGTAGATGATTTTGCATAGTTGACTGGGGTCTTGTAACTGAATTCATCCAACTGCTACACGGGCAGAGCATATCTGATTTCGGACCACCGTACTCAACTCTGATAAAGTTCATGAAGTTTTCAACCCCCTCGACATATGCAGTGGAGAATCTTCGAGCAGAAGTTATCCAAGTCTTGTCCATCTGTTAGACATACAAATTAGTTCTTCTACTAGATATTACAGGAAAAACATATATGCTTTTATATAAAGTCCAGAAAAAAATACCTAGGTCGATGTCTAAAGCTATGGCAAGATATTTGGACAAGCAGATCTAAGTAACAAAATATATGTAAAGTTAATTCAGCAAACAGATTTAAGTGCTAAATTATGACAGGCTATTTCAGTAGTCAATGAGGCCGAGCACACGGCCAGCGAAGGCCATCTAAGCAACAAAGATCGAGTATAAAATGGTGTCGAGCTATTTCACCTAGCAGATTGGCTACTAGACCATGGCAATCTACTTCACAATAAATATATGGCAGGATATTTTAGCAACTAATCGGGCGTGGCATGCCATCTCAGCAAAGCAGATTGAGTGCAGAACAGGGAAAGGAAGCTTCTTAAGCAGAGCATATTGACTGTAAACTATTTCGGCAAACAGTGAGATTAACAGCGTCTATCAGCTAACATTCAGCGCTACTCGGACATGCACGGGGCCTCAGTCTAGAATGCGCATATCGTGGGAGAAGTTGACCGTTGTGCGTCTCCACAAGAACGTCGCCAGCGGTGGCGGCGCGGCTGGAGGATGGCAGTCTACGAGAGCATATTGTGGGAGCGAGAGGATTGCCGTGCGTCCCCTCGATGAACCGCTGCGCCGACATATCGGCGCGGCGGGGAGGGTGGATTTGGCGGAGCGAATGGAGTAGAGGGGGCCGGGGGGAGGGGGTTTGGGGAATATTATTGGCTAGTTGGCCGAAGGGCAGTTGAATTTGGGATTTGGGGGAATTTTTTTTGGGGGGGGGATATCGCGTGGTGGGCGGGGGAGTTTGGCGCATGGTCGGTTTCTCCAAATGCGGTCCCACGTGTTAGTGAAGAGGCAAGCCGAAGCGTGTTCCGTTTGCGTGAGCCGTGTGCAGGACCGACCGTGTGAGGGGTGCAATGCGACCGCGACAAGCGTGTTGTGAGTGTACCGCCTTTTTCCTTTTAAACTTGGTGCTTCACGCGATCCATCGATACTACTACTAGTAATCCGGTAATCCCAACTAAAACGGCGTGGCCGGGTCTTTTCCCGCGCGATATGCTGGGAGTTTGGCTTAGTTGGTTTTTTTAGGACTTTATTTTTTATTAGGACAAGGCTTAGTTGGTTTGACAGACAGAGCGAGAGAAAGATGTAAGATGCGTGAATGTGTAGTGGACGTACTATTGGAGTGCCTAAGATAAATTGTGTATGTATACATATGTGTTTATTTACTTCGCATGTTAGCTTTGTCTCGAGTCAAACCTTCTAAACTTAGACCAAGTTTATACACACAAAAACGAATCATCATTCAATATATCTTACTGTTATTATGAAAGTTCATATACACCGGACAAGATTCATGCAAACACGGCAGATTTTCATTACATTTCGAACTTTTATAGGACAGAAAAAGAAAAGAAACCTGACCCTAAACCTATTCTACGACGACGACCGACGTCCACTTTCCTTTGTACTTCCGCATCAGCGACGACATCCTCCATCCGCCGTCTCCATGAACGGTTGCGGGGTTCAAGACCCGAGAAGGGAAGTTGCGGTCTCTGGCAAGGAAGAGTAGAACACGGGAGACAGACTGGCCAGTTGGCACACCATGCCCTGCTGCCTCCTATGCCCTACTCATCCTTGGAGGAGTCCTCGACCTTGGCGGTGCCGGTGGACGTGAGGTCGATGATGATGGACATGGACAGTCCATCGCTTCACCTAACACATGCACCACCGAACATTGGACGGCGGCAAGTAGGACGTGTGGCTGGCGGTGCTCCCGTCATCGGCCGCCAGCGTGGCCACCGCTTGTGCGGTCGCGTCCGCGTCCGGCTACGCCAGTATTGCGTTGCGAGCGGAGAGTTGAGCGAGGGCGGCAACCTTGAGCTTCATCCCCGAAGACAAGCTCTCCCGCAGAGCATTCCTGCTCGCGGTCATGGTGCCAGGTAGGAGGATGCGCTATGGTGTGGAGTTTAGCTAGGTGTTGCCGCTTTAAGTAGCGCATTCCGGTGAGGCCAAGCATCCGGGTGCATCAGTAAGTCGCCGGAGTTGATTCCTCAGGCAGCGAGCCTGCTTAATGATGGCATCCGGACGGACGGCATGAATGCGGGCAGCTGGGGCCGGCTGGGAACGCACGCGCACGATGGCGCATGGGACGATGGTTTTTTGTGTGCTAGGGTAGTCAGCTGTGGGCGTGGCAACGTTGGACATGCCCTTTGCTCACATGTGATCCCACATGTCATTGAAAGATGACCCGACATGGTCTCAGGTCCTGGGAATGCAGTTGACCATGCTAGAACACTCTGCGGACGCGTCGCAGCACGCACGCAGTTCGGCGCCCCGTGCATCCTCGACGAGCCAGGTGTTGATCTGCTGGTCATGCCACAGCGGCAGCGCCACCCTCGGCACCCTGAAGCCAAGCATGTCCAGCGGCGATGAGCGTGTCACTCATCGTGGTCGCCGTGCCCAGAGGCGGTGCGGGAGCTGCGCCATGTTGCTGCCCCCCACGACCCACATGAACGGTTGCCGCTGACGAGGAGGTCGCGGGCCAGCTTCTCCATTGGACTAGTCTGTGCCACGTCACCCCGACAGGTGTGCCCCACATGTTGGTTTCCCTGTTTTCCCAGCCAAATTCGAGCGTCAGTATGGCCTCATTAACACTCGGCCGACCTCTCTTTCTTCTAGTCTAGTAGTATCCATAAATGACGCGGGTGGGGGAGGGGGACGGACGTCGGTTTGCTCTCAACTGCGGTCCCACAAGCGAGAGAAAACGCAAGATGTAGCGTGTTCCATTCGGTGAGCGACGTGTAGGGTCCACCGTGCCGGGTTGCAACGCGAACGCGACAAGAGTGACGTACACCGTCCATTCGTTATGAACTTGCATACTTCGAGTACTCCTTTTTTTGAACACAGTACAGATGCAAGCGCTCATACATGCGCGCATACACTCACACCTATGAACGCATACACGCACAACCTACCCCTATGAGCACCTTCGAGAGACTGAGCCATCATATCTATAATACTATATCTCTACCCTTATCTCTACTCTCGGTGATGATGGTGTGCCTGCCATCTTGCAATATAGACCGTCCGATCTATATCTGACGGATAGAAAGCAAACTATGGCAATTTTTTGCAAAAGGATACCCGCACCTCTCTCGTTCATCCTTATCTCCCACAACTTCATTGTTTAGTAATTAAAAGGAAGACTCTGGAACAATCTGGCATGGTGGCCGCTGTCAGCGTCGTCCATCCCCATGCCTCCGCTAAGTCCGACCACCAATCACCACCGCACCCCACTCCTCCTCACCTTATCTCTCATCTTTCTCGAGATATCATTTTTCGATGAAATTCTTGAGATACCATATTTTTCGATGAAATTCTCGAGATATCAGTAGTTTTTACACATGGGATTACTCCTTCATGGGTCAATCACAACAGGTGTTTTGTAAAAAAAATGCATCCTGATGTTCCGTGCAATGCACGGGCATCTTGCTAGTCATCTTGAGATTTACGAAGTCACCGCCTCGTCGTCAACAGGAACGGTGGGGATCAGGTCTGGACGTCTACCACGTGAAGCTCCGAAACTTTGGTCCCACCCCACCCCACAACTCTCCAGGCTCCAGCCGTCCGGCTTTGCAAACTCTGCACAGTCAAAACCGATTGAACGGTCGTCACCGGAACCACTATTCACACCAGAACCTTCGCTGCTCGGCCTACGCCAGCTATTTGCCGGCCGGTCACCACTGCCCCAAAACCACACCTCCTCTCCAGCCCATTCCCCCACCTTTCGATCCCCTAGCCCGCATCAGCCGTCCCCTAGTTCGCTGGAAAGCCATGGTGCACCGCAAGATCACGTACTACAAGATGCTCACGCCAGAGCGCCGCGCAGAAATCGCGGCGGCGGTCGGCACCACAGACCTCCGTTCCCAAGCTCGCTTTGTGGCGGGCCAATCCCCGAGTTCTCTGGAGCCAAGCTCCGAGGAGGAGGAAGCTGATCCAATGTTCATGGCGGAGGTCGCGGCGCCGAAGGCCCCCAATGCGTATGAGACGATGGATGTCGACTTCGTGCCGACGTCCGGGTCCCCCCATGGTGCAGGTGGCCAGCGGTTCAACCTGGCGATCCTAAAGGAGGACCGGGAGGCGGAGGCTCAACTCGACGCAGAGCGCGCGGATGCCACTGCCATCGAGGCCCTCCTGCAGGCGGAACCGGATGTCGTGGATGTGAACCGGGCAGCGGAGGCTCAACTTGACATGGAGCGCGCGGATGCCGTTGCCATCAAGGCCCTCCTGCAGGCAGAACCAGACATCCTGGACTTGAACCGGGCGGCGGAGGCTCAACTCGATGCGGAGCGCGCGGATGCCGCTGTCATTGAGGCCCTCCTGCAGGCGGAACTGAACGTCGTGGACGTGAACTGGGCGGTGCTCGCGTCCGTGCAGAGCGCCCGCACGCTCCGCGTGAACGAGTACCTGGAGGCCGAAGACAACCACGGTGCAGAGACACACGTCGGCAGCTACGGCTGGTTCGCGCCGGCAACCAAAGACGATGAGGCCGTCTCGTTCCACGAGCAGTGATAGTTTTTCTTTATGTTGTTGTTTTTAGGGATCTTTTGCTGTGTAAAAACATATATTTATGCAAGTCGCCTGACTTTCATCATTTGGGTCAGTCGACCATTTCAGGTGGTTGGATGAATATCCTACGTCTCCTAACCCTTTTTCTTCCCCACCTCTTCTTCTTCCCCAACAGACCACCGCACGGGCCGCACGGATCTTCCCCAACATGCGGTTGGATAAACATACTGTATGAATGAAAATTATGTGTCAGCGGTAGGATGGCTGAGTTTGGTTTGATCACATGCGGTAGCACGTGTCAGTGAGGGTGCGTTCCCTTGGTTGGGTTTGCGGCGTGCATGAGCGACTGTGTGAGGGTGCGGTGCGGCCGTGACAGCCGTGCGCAAGTGTGCCTCCTTTTCATTTTGAAAAACTTTAGGCAAGCTTGGCAAAAATGTGTGGCGAAGTATGGCAATGCAAGGCCTAGACCCAAACAGGATACAAGTAGGTACATACTACTTGTGTTAAAAAAAGAAATGCGGGGTTTTCCTTCGCGGGATTGATCGATACAAATCCTCGTTTGACGTGTCAATTAATGCGTATTTTTGTCTCCAACGCCCAAAGAGCTAACCATCTCACTCATCATTGCTTGATTAATGCAGTGCCATGCAAACCAACCTTCTCACTTCCGCATGCATGCAAGGGTATATTAATGTCCTTGGTTGCTAGTACGAGGCAAACCACATCAATTTTTGCCTCGATTAGTGTTAGTGGCCTTCTGCAAATTGTAATTTTGATACTGGCCTTGTATACAAAAAAATGGAGGTAGTAACTATTTGACTTCCTTCCCCATTGCAGTGACGTCGACGATATCTCGAACATTGTGGCTTTGGTGAAGTGCGTTCGACGGAGCACACCATTGAGGAAGACCACGGTAAGTCATTCATAAGTGCCGCCTGCAAGCCGAGATAACCACCTTCTTTGCATCCAGGAAGTCCGTTGAACCAAAGGAGGCGTAAATGTACTAGTACTACACAATAGCGCCGTCCGTCCAGCTTAGTGTGGTAAGGTGGTTTCTCGAAGAAGACGATGGAGAAGCGGAGTCAGCGAAGAGTGAAATGAGGGTTGCTTCATCCGTACTTTGTGATTTGACGCCTCACTGCTTTGTGATTTGTGATAGAAGGGACAGGGGAGTAGACTATGTGCTCTATACTATACATGCGTCCAAGCACGGGAGAAAGAGGAGAGAGGTTGCATTTTTCTATTCCTTCAATCAATCAATTAGGGAGCTTCGGTTCCATCTTTTTGGCTTTGGCAGCACCCTCCACAATGGTTCCCATCGATGCCAAAAGCTATTTTCACATTTGGCTACACATTGTGGATGCCCTTAACCGTACCACTTGGTTTTGCTCCTGTGTGCTATCTATACAAATCTCGATTATACTGATCTAAAAAATTATAGTATCAAGATTACTAAAAAGGAGGTGATTTTGCCGCGCGGAAGGTGGGGGAGGTTTCTTATTTTTAGAGGATGTTGGCCTGGCGGTTTGCTAACATGCGGTCCCACGTGTCAGTGCTTTACCAAGCTGATCCGCGTCCCACATGAGGCAGAACAACGGCAGAAGCAACACGTGGTTAACTTGAAGAAGATGAGGGAGAAGCGGATTCAGCAACGAGTGAAATGATGGTTGCTTCGTCCCTCCAACTTATTTTTTTAGCATTACTTCATCCCCCCAACTTAACTGCGGGAAAGGTGCAACTTTGTGATTTGATGCCTCATTGCTCATTACTACGCCGGCGCCATGACTGGGGTGCTTCACCCCTGCTACTCTGCACTGTTATTTTGGTATGGCACGTGGACCCGGTTGCTTGATGTCCCACATGTCGGCGAAAGGGACTAGAACATTTATGAAAGCGAGCACTCCACTCTTACGACGGAGGAGTACACGACACGGCGGCCCAGTGAACTGTTACTTGTACTGTAGTACTACTATAGTTTTGCTGTTTCGCACGATCCATCGATACAAACCCGATTAAACAGGCAAGGGCGGGATTTTTCCCGCGTGGTAGATGATACTAGCCATACATTTCAAAGGCAATTTTAATGTATGCAAACTGAATAATTAAGTAACAATATGAGATCTAGTAAAACGAAAAGCACATATGATTTATTGTGTTAGAGTGTAGTAGTAGTGCTGTATTGCATAGTTGTTAGATGTAACATGCGATAACGTGTAGAGATGTACTTTTGGAGGGCCTACAGAGAGAAATTGGGCATAAAGTGGATTCAAATATTTGTATTCGTCTTCATAGCATTTATAACTCATATCTACAATTTGTACAGTAGACGTGAATGCTTGTTCGCTCTTACGAAACCAGTACATCAATAATGGGGTGGCGTGCGCCAATTTAGGCACTGGCACGTTGGCCTACTCGGCTCCATAGAGAGAGCGAGAGAAGAGATAAATACACTGGCGGTCAGCATATTTCAAGCGAAAAGCGTAATACGGTCACCGGACTTCAGAATACGCTCATTACGGTCACTATATACGTTTTGCGGTGATTATACGGTCACTTACTCACCGTTCAGCATCGGATTGCACTCTGTTGACCGGCCAAATAGTCTGTGTGGCACTATGTTGACTGGTTAAATTGACCATGTTCCTTGTGGGTCCCACCTGTCAGTTCGCATAGGAAAAAGGTAAGATAAACACAAATTTACGCAGGCGCGACAAGACTCCAACCCGTGCGCGGGATACACCTGGTTGTGTATGTATCTGTCAGGGCCTGATGTGTGCGCATGCACGTGTAGGTTGAGCACTTGAGCGTGAGCGTGTGTGTTGGTCGTGTGGTGTGTGCATGCATGCGTGCGTGTGTGCGTGTGAGTGTTGCGTGCGTGCATGGCTGCGTGTGTACGTGTGAGTGTTGCGTGCGTGGGTGGCTGCGTGTGTAGGTGTGAGTGTTGCGTGCGTGCGTGGCTGCGTGTGTACGTGTGAGTGTTGCATGCATGCAATTTGTGTGCATGCGTGCGTGTGTGTATAATCACCACAGCAGCTCCTGTGTGTTAAAACAGACGGCTCAGCATACCAATACAAGGCCACCTTGTCCGCTGTGCCCGCGGCCATGACTTCGAACCACCATCCAATATTTTTTTATCGTTTGTTTTCATTCTTATACACGCCGACAGGTGGGCCCAATGGTAGTGAGATAATGTGATGCAACACTAGAGGTGCCACGTGGAGCGTTTAACTGATCAACTAGTCGTGTCTTGAGCAAATACAGAGCTGTACGGTGAGCCCGTGACTGTATAATAATCACAAAACATAAATGGTGACCGTAATGAGTGGATTCTGAAGTCCAATGTACGTATCGTGCTTTCGCTTCAAATACAATGATCGTCACTGTATATATCGCGAGAGAAAGATGAAACATGCGTGAATGTGCTGGGGGCGTACTTTTAGAGGACCTGAAGATAGTTTGTGTGCATACGTGAAAGGGGCGTAGAGGGGGTGTATGCGATGGAGAGAGAGATGCTCTTCATTTCTCTTTATTATGACTAACTTTATATATAGTATAAAAATATAAAAATTCATAGTGCGGAATAAATATCATTGGGTGCACCTTGCAATGCAAATTAATGTTCATACTCCTCCATATAACTTTGTAATGTTGTATATATGTAGAAATTCTAAAATATTTTTTTGGCCACACTTTGTGTGGTTTTATTAAAAAGGAATGTTGTATGCGAAATAAACGTGAAGAGTTGGCTTTTTAGATCAATGGGGTACGGTATGTACATGTTGTGGAATGTGTAGTTGACGTATTTGGCAGGGCCTAGAGAGGGTATGTGTACGTATTACGTATTCGAGAGAGGCGTGGATAGAGGGGCCGGCGGGGGGGGGGGGGCGACGTGGGAGAGATAGCACGAGAAATGAGAGAGGTCTAGAGAGAGAGAGACGAATAGGATGTCACGGCGAGAGATGCCCTTGAGTGTGTATATGCAAGGGGGGAGGGGATAGAGGCATGAGGAGAAAATATTTTGTGTGGTGTCTGTGTTGGTATGTGTGCATGTGAGAAGATAACGAGACCTAGGGGCAGAGGGTGTGTCACCGCATGAGGTCCGGTGGGCCGAGGTGAGGCCCTTGGTTCGGTTCCGTCCTACGCCACATTGGTCGGCCCGTGACGCATTCAGGGAGACCCATGGAGGACTAGTCGTACAAGACAAACATACCAGAGTCGTGAAGGACTCTGTGTCCACTGACAAAGCCGACTAGGATTTGTAACCCTAGGTCCTCGGACTAAGGTAACCCCTTATCTCTGATATTGCCATTCATCCAACCTAACTTTAAGGGGCATCCTACAGAATGCTCTCCTAGAATCATACTCATCAATTAGGAAGAGAGATGGAGACAATGTGTGCGAGACCTGCCTAAAGATAATGTGCGTGTGGGAGACACGTAGGCAGGTCTATGTATAGCGAAAGGGTCGATGGGGATTGTGCGTGCGTATGCGTGTGAGAGGAAGAGTGCTTGAGATAAAGGTTAGTGAAAACAGTCGTAAATGGTTGCGAGAGGGAGGGAGGGTGATATCGAGAGCACAGCTACGAGAAAGACACCTCGGGAGAGAGTGTGTGAGCATGTGTGAGAGACCACCGATGGATATACACCGTGTGCGCGTATGTGTGAGAGAGGAAGTCAGCGTGTGTGTGTGAGGAGGGGCCTATGGAGAGTGAAACTACATGTAAAAGACTGATGTACACATTGATTAAAAATATAAATTGTATCCAAATATTAGGATGGGATCATGATATTTGCAATTCGCGTAAGGAACGGTCATTGATCCATCAGACATCTATATTCTATCGAATTTGAGCATGTCTATGTTATTATTCGACATAATTGATCCATAGAGTCAGTATTTTGAACTCCAGACAATGCATCGCTTTAGCAATTCAAACATAAACATGAGTATAGTTCATGTTGTGTGTGTAAAGCACATTATACATACAAAAGTTACACAATGAACATTATAAATAGCTAGCTATGAACTAGCATACATTTGAATTCAACTTAAGGTGGTTTAAAAAATTCGAATTCAACATGAAGTCCATTCAATTATTTGAATTCGAGATCATGGCATTTGTAAATCATACCTAAATTATGAGGGCACCAATCTTTGCTCTGCTTTTGTACATAATAGCATATATAGTCATGTGCAAAATAGATTCAAATTTACCTCCTCCATACCAAAATAATCATAGTTATACGATTTTCAAGTGTCAAAAATTTAAAAAGAAGCGCATAATTTAATGAGGTTTTCAAACATACAAGGTCAAATTTAACGTTGTCTATTTAGGTCAATCCTCAAAGTTCAAGAGTACTCTAAACGTGAATGCTTCTGTTTCAAAATTTCAAACGAAGCGCCAAAAGAGCCTCTACTCGCCCGAAACCGCGTGAGACCAATGTTTGGTAGAAGGAAATTACTTTACTAACTCCGACCCGTGAAGCCTACCAGCTCGACGTCTATAGGTCTAAACCGGGGTAGGTTTGTAACTTCATCTAGACGCCACGCAACCGCCTCCGAAAAACATTCATACACCGTGGCCGCCTAAACACACATTCGATCGGCCGAAATCGCTCCCGCCCACTATTTGGGACACCTGGGATTACCGTCCTACCCCCTACCTGCAGTAGGTCCAAAATTTAAGAGGGGGGCAAAGTTTGTACTTTCCCCAAATTTCAAACAAGCGCGTCCCATCTGTTCAAAACAAAAAAGAAAAAAGCACGTCCCAGACCGAAACATGGTTCCCCCTTAGCTCCCCCCCCATCTGATTCCCCATTCGTACTCTGTGGGCGCCAAAACTACCTCTCCACCAGCCGCGAAACCACGGCGTCCTCCGTCCGCCACCTCATCCCACCCATCAACCGCCGTCCTCCTCCATCACGCCGGAGCCGATACCCCGACGTCGTCGTCCACCGCAACCGCAATGCCCTCCACGGCTAGTAGTTGAAGCCGAGGCCGAGCTTCCTCCAGGACGCCGACGTGCACCGTACCCGAGCCAGTTCAACCACGCCGTCCTGCGCCTCACCACTGCGGCTCCAAAGTCGCCACCTTCCACCGCACCAGAGCCGTTCCCGCTACGCCGTCCTTGCCGCCTCGGATCTGCTTTCCCTCCGCCGACAGACAGCCACCGCAACACAGTCAACAATTTGGCCATGGGTTCGTCCAAGGCTCCACCCTCCTCCAAAACATTGGTTCCCCCGGTAAAAAGAAGAACATCGCCGCTATATCAAGAGGACACAACACTGGCAACTGGAACTGGTACTCCTCTTCCCTTATTCGTGCAAATCTTACGAGTCTGCTTGCACGGTATTCATCCCACAGAAGACACTAGTTGACCGCTTCTTCCTACACCTTCTTCCTGATACTACATGTTCCTAGTAACACGAGATGCACAAGGTTTCTCCTCATATACTATTTCACCTTAGCTAGAGGTCCGTCGCCCCCCTGGATTTCAATTCCTGGTTAGTTGATTCCCAATTAAAGGAAGCATTCCCCGGCGTAACAGGCGCTAGTCTGCCTATTACGCCGGGGAAGCAGCGCCTCGGTGTTTATCTTAAGGGTGTGTGGGGCCTAGGAGCTGCTGGCGCCCGATCTGGAGGTCGGCCGAGCTTAAAGGGATAGCCAGGGGGCGCTGCCAAGCACGACGGTGGTGTGAGGTCGAGGGGAGGGCGGGGTGGCGGAGGCAGGGGTCTGGGCCGGTGGTCGCTGGCGGTTCGAGAAAGATTGTCAACAGTGACTGGCGGGAGGTAGACGAAGGCCATCTGCCCGTTCCTTGTAGATCGGACGGTTCATAAAAAAATCGACTGACCTATTTATTTTTAGTCGACTGTTATTTTGATAGGACCACATGTGGTCGTGTGCTAGAGGAGTACCTGCATTTCCCAACAATCCCTGTGCTCATATATTACAAAATCATACGGAGTAGAATCTAATTTTTTTGCCATGCAATGTTGTAGAGCTATCATATGTCTCATGTTATTTATTTTTCAGCCACCTGCTATCCGCTACTTTTATAGTGCACTAGTTCTGCACACACTTCACCCATACTCTCACTATTATTTTTTTATGCATGGGTATTTCAGCCTCTACCAAACTATTGACAGAAGCACGAAATAAAAGAGAGAAGTCGCTCCTGCTTCTTCGTTGGCAAGCAAGACACGTCTCGGCACTTTAAAGGTTGCATGTTCAACAGATGGAGACGGTAGACGTAGCTCTGGAGTTGATGATCTCGCTCGCCATGAACCACCATCCCAGGTGCTTGCTTTAACTTCGCGGTGTCATATGTGGTTGCATGTTGCATATGGTGTCAAGCTTGTATTCGAAAGGCCGAAGTTGGTCTTTATTAAGATAAGGAAAGATATTTTTTACATGAACCACCATCCCGGGAGCACCAGAAGCCAAATAGCTAGTCAAGGCACTGGCTGAGCCAGTGACAAGCCCAGCACAGACAGGCATCACCTGCAAGCCAACTAAAAAGCCATGGTGGTGGCGAAGCAGCCCGCCTCCCACTAGGCTCTCAGGTCCTCGATGATCATGCTCACCACTCCAGCCGGGTCTCTAGCTTGTATTGCTTCCAATTTGGTTAAATTGCATCTCTTTAGCTTACACATTATACCTTTGAATATGACATGCCTTCCTGTTTTTGGTACATACTACTACATCTGTCTATTAACCATGTTCTTACATCAAACTAATGTTCTTGTGTATCCCTCATCAATCACTTATGATGAGACAGTCAGGCCAATGGACTGCTGTAAGAAAAGATCCTCTTTTAAAGAATGCAGTGTCAGCCTCCCCACATGATTCTCAAGAAACAACAATGCTAGATGAAGACAGTCAACGTAGCTCTGTAGTTGATGACCGCATTTCCCCTACACCGCCATCGCAGGTGCTTGCTCTAACTTGGCAGCGTGATATGTGGTTGCATGTTGCATATAGTGTCTAGATTGTAATTCTTCCAATCTGGTTAAATTGCATGTGCTATTCTGCTTAGTTTATACATTATACCTGTTAATGTGACATCCCTTCCTGTTTTTGGTACATAGTACATCTGTCTATTAAGCATGTCCTTACATAAAACTACTGTTTTTTTGTATCCCGCATCAATCAATTATGACGAGACACCTTTAGTATATGCAGAGTGATATTGGTTGCATCTTTCATATGATTTATAGCATGCACTGCTTCTAATTTGTTGAAACGCCATTTATGATGGGACGCTTTTAACTTGGCAGTCATATTGGTTACATCTTTCATGTGGTGTCTAGCTTGCATTGCTTCTAATTTGTTGAAATGGCTTCTGCTTAGTTTACACAAATAGTTGTGAATATGCCATGCCGTCCTATTTTTCATACATATTCCATCCTCGTATCATGTGTTTGCCTTACATCAAAGTAGTGATTGTCAGTATCATGCATGAATGAGTTCTGAAGAGTGAATTTTATTGCTTTTTCTTGTCGGTTTTACTTGACAATGCAAAATCAATAAAGCGGAAGGAAATTAGCAAGGCAGTGGATAAAGGTGCTCCTTCCAAACAACTGAAACGGAGGGCCTCTACAGATTCTACTTCGCCATCCCCCCAAGAAGATTTGCAAGACAACACATGCATAGACACTCAACATAGCTGTGTTGATGATGAGCACGTCTCCCCTAGTCCACCATCACAGGTGCTCCCTCTAACTTGGAACTGTTATATGTGGTTGCATGTTATGTATGATGTCTAGCTTGTATTGCTTCTAATTTTGTTGAATTCCATCTGCTTACTTTACACATTATACTTGTGAATAAGACACGAGTTCCTGTTTCTAGAACATACAATATCTGTCTATCACACCATGTTCTTACATCAAAGTACTACTATTGTGTAAACTGCAACAATGACTTATCATAAGACACGTTTAACTTGGCAGTGTGATATAGGTTACATCTCGCATTATTTTCTAGCTTGTACTACTTCTAATTTGTTGAAATGGCACTTATGATGAGACAGTTTTAACTTGGTAGAGTGATATTGGTTGCATCTTTCATATGGTGTCTAGCTTTCATTTCTTCTAATTTGTTGAAATGCCTTCTACTTAGTTTACACATCATAGCTGTGAATATGCAATGTTGTCCTTTTTTCTTACACATTCAATCGTCCTATCATGCGGTCGCCTTACATTAAAGTAGTGCTCGTTAGCATCCTGCATCAATGAGTTTTGAAAAACGAATTTTTATTCATTTTTCTTGTGGGTTTGACTTGACAAGGCAATAAAATTAAGAAAGATGAAGGAAAAAATTAAGGCAGGGACTGATGGCGGTCTTCCAGCGAAACCGGCATCCCAGGTGCTTTCTCTAGCTTGGCAGTGTGATATTATCTTGCATGTTGCATACGGTGTCTAGCTTGTATTGCTTGTAATTTGATTAAATTACTTCTACTTAGTTTACACAAATAGTTGTGAATATGCCATGCCGTCCTGTTTTTCGTACATATTCCATCCTCGTATCATGTGTTTGCCTTACATCAAGGTAGTGATTGTCGGTATCAAGCATGAATGAGTTCTGAAGAGTGAATTTTATTGCTTTTTCTTGTCGGTTTTACTTGACAATGCAAAATCAATAAAGCAGAAGGAAATTAGCAAGGCAGTGGATAAAGGTGCTCCTTCCAAACAACTGAAATGGAGGGCCTCTACACATTCTACTCTGCCATCCCCCCAACAAGATTTGGAAGACAACACATGCATAGACACTCAACGTAGCTGTGTTGATGATGAACACGTCTCCCCTTGTCCACCATCACAGGTGCTCCCTCTAACATGGCATTGTTAATGTGGTTGCATGTTATGTATGATGTCTAGCTTGTATTGCTTCTAATTTTGTTGAATTCCATCTGCTTACTTTACACATTATACTTGTGAATAAGACACGTGTTCCTGTTTCTAGAACATACAATATCTGTCTATCACACCATGTTCTTACATCAAAGTACTATTGGTTGTGTAACCTGCAACAATCACTTTTCACAAGACACGTTTAAATTGGGAGTCTGATATAGTTTACATCTCGCATTATTTTCTAGCTTATACTACTAATTTGTTGAAATGGCACTAATGATGAGACAGTTTTAACTTGGTAGAGTGATATTCATTGCGTCTTACATATGGTGTCTAGCTTTCATTGCTTCTAATTTGTTGAAATGCCTTCTGCTTAGTTTACACATCATAGCTGTGAATATGCAATGCTGTGAATATGCAATGGCACTAATGACGAGAGACATTTAACTTGGTAGTGTGATGTTGTTTACATCTTGCATATGATTTATTTCTTGTACTGCTTCACATTTGTTTAAATGCCAGTTATGACAAGACACTGTTAACTTGGCAGAGCGATATTTGTAGCATCTTTCATATGGTGTATACCTTCCATTGCATTGCTTCTAATTTATTGAAATGCCTTCTACTTAGTTTACACATCATAGTTCTGATTATCTCATGTCGTCCTGTTTTTCATACATATTACATCCTCCTATCATGCGGTTGTCTAACATCAAAGTTCAGTTCGTCTGTATCACGCATCAATTTGTTCTGAAGAACTAAATTTTTATTCACTTTTCTTGTCGGCTTGACTTGACATGGCACAGAGAAAAAGGAAGGAACACAGAATGGCAGGGGATGGTGTTAATACTCAGGACGCACGGAAACGGAAGCGGAAGAATTATGCAGATTCTGCTGGTACTGATGGTGCAATAGAAGGTCAAAGTCCACCAGAAAATTGTACAAACACGGTATCCCGTGCTACACCAGCTGCAAAACAATCCAAATAGAAACTAATAGCTGCCACCAAACAAGCAGTGACAGCTCTAGTTGTTGCAACACCTTCCACAGTACCACCAGCTGCACGAGTTACTCGTTTGTCAACTCAGCTAGCAGCACGTTCCCAAGCTCCCTTGCCACCTGACACTACTTTTGAAGCACTCTTGACACAAGACGAGTTGGCAAGATCAGATGAACCTTGTGAGCTTCAACAGCAAGAAGGTAGTTGCTGGAGTCAAGTTACTGTTGCATGCTTCTTTATATATAGTCTCACATTTTGATGTACACTAACACTTTCTATGTTCGTTGTTGGACTAGCACCTAGGCACAAGAGGAAACAGACGTTAGGGATAATGCTCGATAGGTTAACTAAATTTGGAGGAGGAAGAATGGAAATCCGTTTTGAGGTAAGTTTAAAAAGGCCACGTGATGCTACAGAGTCAACCAAGTTAGTATCAGAGGCAGCGGTTGCCGTTAGGTGTCATGCACGTATCCTCCCAGCATGGATTCAGTACAGGAATGACAAAGACGAAACCCAGTTCAACACCTTCCTCGACCATTTATCTGTAAGTATGGTTATGTATGGAAATTAGTAATATCGTCTTGGTCTGTCCCATACTTTCTAGGTTGCTGGTAATGAGACTCCCATAATTTCAACAGATGAGGTTCAAGTTGGATAGCCAAGATGATGCAACCAGACAAGCATGCACCCATGTTTTCAAGTCTGCTCTGCGACAGTATCGGTATAACTTGAGGAAAACTCACTTTGAAGGCAAGGCTAACAGTGAACTTGCCCAAACATCTCTAGTGGAAAATATATCGGATGAAGACTGGAGAGGCCTCGTTAAACACTGGTCTGATCCAAAGTATCAAGTATGTTATATATATGTGATCAGATCACATGTTGAACTCCTATTTACGCATGTGCCTCACAAATCTATCTTCTTGTAGGCGAATTGTTCAAAGAACAAGGCCAACCATACGAAAGTGAAATTCCAACAGACGACAGGATCTCGCAGCTATATTGCACACTGCGAGGCTCTTGTAATTAGCTGATGTTTCACTCTTTTCGCTATGTCATATTATCAGATCTATATTGACTTGTTCCAAATGCAGAGGAAAGCCCACAAGGACCAAAAAGTACCTGAACCAAATGCTGTGGAAATTTTCAAGGACTGCCACACCAGCAAGACGAAGGGCATGACTACACCAGTCAAAGCCGCTGTTGTAAGTCCTTAATCCTCATGCCTTTTAACTACTACTTACTCTGACTTGTGCTTTGAACTGCACGGTTTGTAGCCAATGTCTATTACTCTTTTCAATTTTAAACACAATTGTCTTAGCGTATCATTGCACCTTACAAAGTTTAAAAGAGAGGAGTGATGTTCCTTTGATCTTGATTTGTAATCTAGTTCCGTGCTGGACTTGTCTACACAACGTTACAATTGCATGTTTGTCTGTTCTCAGTTGTTTTGTGATATGAATGATGTCATACTATGCTTACCGTATTATAAACTTTGTCTCTTTATCCTTAGCTGTCAATACAATGTGAATAAATAGACAATACATTAGCCATGGTACATGGTCATATGTTTGGAACCTGGTTTTATTATGTACTTTGCAGTAACATACAACTAATATTTTACACGGGTTCACCAGAATAAGTTCTGTATATAGACCAAAGCTATTTTGTTTGGTTTTGCTGCCTCCTTAATATCTTCTGTTCTGGTACTACTAATGTAAAAACTCAACTTTTCAGCAAGCTATGGAACAAATGGTGGAACCGCCACCTTCTGAAGGTGATGAGGCAACTATAACCGCAATGTCACCTCTTGCTGCAGTGGGTCTGTACCTGTCCACTAACAGTGCCAAAAGCACGTTCCTGTGTAATACTGGGTTGGTTGTTAAGGCAATCTCGTCCAAACTGCCCCATGATCAAGATATGCAAGATCAAAACAATGTTATATTTGCGCTCCAGACACAAGTCCATTCCCTAACAGAGACCCTTTGTGAAACAAGGACAGCCATTGTTCGATGTCGTCAAGATATGCATGGTTTTGCAACCAGACTATCAGACATTTGCTATGTTGTTCAAGAGCCTAGGAGAAATGAAGGCGAAGGTTATGGTGCTCCATCGGACAGTACAGCATGAAAAAGTAACAGTCAGGTCAAATGAACTGAGCTTCTGAACTTCTGGTGGTGCATTTATCTGCCGGACTGTTAACTTTTATGCCAACCTTCCTTTTGTTTTATGGTTGTAATTTGTTTTGTTGCGATACAAAATTTGTTCTTAACGTGCAGCAACCGGCTGAAGAAAACAGCAAGCCATTTTTGTATAGTGTAGGGTGTTCCCTATATTTGCACTGGTGGCGAACTTTGATGCCCAGTGGATGTAATCTGTGCAATCGCCTTAATAGCCTAGCGTTAGTTTCGGGCTTATTTATTTCCCTAGTCTTCTTTTTCCTTGGTTTTCTAGTGGCCGCAACAACCATGGGCCATATACAGACCGTGGTAACCTTGAGCCTGCTACGGGCCGTAGGATCCATGGGTCTCCTACGGGCCGTCGGATAAATGGGCCTCCAACAGCCTGTAGATTCAGTGGGCCTCAGTCCGTCGGATAAATGGGCCCACATGGGCCGTAAATGGGCGTAATTGGTATCAGGCCAGCACGGTAACGGGCCGTTAATAGGCCGAAAGATAGCAAAGTCTTAATTCTGTCACAGGCATAACGGGTCGTTAATGGGCCAGAATATATGACGGGCTGGAAAAGGCGCAACGGGTTAATAGGCCACAAACGGGCCGATTCTAACCACGGGCCGAATTTGGCCCATTAGGGGAACAGGCCAGTAACGGGCTGGAAGTAATCGAGGGCTGGAAAGGAGCCCAAGAATGTATGGGCCGTCAGTAGGCCGAAAGCTAACACGGGCTGGAAACGGCCCATGTGAATCATGGGCCGTTACTGGGCATAAAGAAATTTACTGTTTATTATGGGCCAGAGTCACCGCGGCCCATTAAAGGGCCCAAAGATACGAAAGGCCTCGTATGGGCCGAAAGACGTCATGGGCCATACATGGGCCAAAAATGAAATGGGCTGGTATTATACTGGACGGCCCACATGATGCTGTTGGGCCGATTTCGGGAACGCCATAATGGGCCGTGAATTATCGGGCCGTAAAATGGGCTATATGCGAACAGACCATTAACAGGCTTTTCATGGGCCAGCCCGCTATCTTTTGACCAAGTCAAATGGGCCGGCCTTTGTAAGCTAAATGGGCCAGTGTTGGGCCGTCGCACGTGTCGACATATCATAGGCGCGTATCTGACCCAATGACAAGCTGACACGTGTTTCCTCCGGTCAATGAGAATTTTACACGTGGAAAACCACCATTGGTCATTGCTGTTAACGGGTTATCGGATCCAAAACCCGACCCGATAGATTAACTGCGACCCGTTACGGTGGATGCCACGTGTCGGTTACCCTTGACGAAAGCACTTCCATGACGGGTCATTTATCGTCATGGAAGTGAACACTTCCGTGATGATAATTTTGGTATTGTCATGGAACACTTCTACAACAGCACATGTATGACTATCTTGATTCTGTCATAAAATCGTCATGGATGTACATGCATGACAGAAAATGTGACCTACTGTGACAAACACGTATCATCACGGAAGTGTATTTTTTTATAGTGATAACCTTCCTCTCCAACCTGCTAGCTCTGAACCAACTGCGTTCAAGGCCACCATGGAGCTCCTCAAAAGCTTGGCCCACTAGCTCAGTGGGAGGGGGGTCAATCCAAACAACCCATTCACACTCATCAGGAAGCTGTGAAGCCATAGTTCACATAATTAGGTCAAATTCATAACTTTGCAACAAATCGACAAAAACAGAGGACCAAATGATGCTTTCAGGTCAATTACCTCGAGTGGACAACCCAAAAACCTTCTTCCGGTGCTTGCTCCACCCCAAGAAACACGGTGAGTAGGAATTAGCACGTGACCCGGGAAATGGTGCTTCGAGCGTTCCTCAAGGCCGTAGAAAGTTGGATTGGGAAGGAAAATCTCCGATTGGAACTGCCCAATCCCGCAGCCATCCACCTACGAGCCAAAAGGGTGCATATTACAGCCCATCCCGCGAAACCCTAGATGAGAAATCCCCAAAACCAACGTCAACCCTAAATATGAATCTACTTACCTCACCGTCCGTGGAGGAGCTTACGGACGTCATTGCAGACGTACACATGGACGGGTCCCAGTCGTGCCTCCCTCCCAGAGCTCCAAATCACCGGTGCTCACCCGCCTTGGTGTTTCCTATCGCTGTCAGGAGGTTGAAGAAGATGAGTGAGAGGGATAACTATTCGGCCAGGTCCCACTTGTAAGGAGGGGCATACTTGTCCAGAAAAAGTGCCAAAGACAGTGAAACCCCTTTGACTGGACGGAAACCGTGCGGAGGGGTATTTCCATAATGCCATCTAACGGAAGAGGGGTATAGTTGAGCACTATTTTTTAGGGGTAAAGATGAGCTCGGGACAAAGTTAGGGGGAAAATGGAATTGGCCCTTCTTCTTTTGGAACGTTCTGAACAATCTGAGGCTAAATGTTAGGGTTTTCTCAATTGTACTAATACCTCTCATAATTGCTAGATCTTGAATCATCATTTCTTGACCTTGAGTAGCTTTGATCTTTGCGCTTGAACTTGTTCTTGGAGTAGAACTTGTTCAAGTTTGATAACTCACAAGTATAGGGGATCAACTGTAGCCTTTCTCGATAAGTAAGAGTGTCGAACCCAACTAGGAGCTAAAGGTAGAATTTATATTCCCTTCAAGTTCTATCGACCACCGATACAACTCTACGCACGCTTAACGTTCGCTTTACCTATAACAAGTATGAAACTAGAAGTACTTGGTAGGTGTAGGATAAGTTTCCAAGATAATAAACAAGATGTAAATAAAATTTAGGGGCTGTTTAGATAAAGAAACAATTAAGTTAGTTTTAGTAGAGAGCTTTTTGTCACAAGAAAGTTATTTGTCCCTAGGCAATCGATAACTAGACCGGTAATCACTATTGCAATTTTATATGAGGGAGAGGCATAAGCTAACATACTTTCTCTACTTGGATCATATGCACTTATGATTGGAACTCTAGCAAGCATCCGCAACTACTAAAGATCATTAAGGTAAAACCCAACCATAGCATTAAAGTATCAAGTCCTCTTTACTCCCATACGCAACAACCTACTTACTCGGGTCTGTGCTTCTGTCACTCACGCCACCCATCATAAGCGAATCATGAACATATTGCGACACCCTACAACGAGGACCCCTCACGCTTGCGTGACATGGAGAGCACCAAAGGACAGCACCAATAATAAAACATATAACTCAAACCAATCATGATCATCAATCAACCCATAGGACAAAACGGATCTACTCAAACATCATAGGATAGCCATACATCATTGGGAAATAATATATAGCATTGAGCACCATGTTTAAGTAGAGATTACAGTGGGTAAAATAGAGGTTACACCGCTGCATAGAGGGGGAGAGAGTTGGTGATGACGGCGGCGAAGTTGTTGGTGTAGATCGCCATCACGATGATGGCCCCGGTGGCATTCTGGCACCACTGGGAGAGAGGGGGAGAGGGCCCCCCTCCTTCTTCTTCTTCCTTGGCCTCCCCCTAGATAGGAGGAGGGTTTCCCCTCTAGTCCATGGCATCCATGGCGGCGGAGGGGCGGGAGCCCCTCCGAGATTGGATCTCTCCCTCTGTTTCCTTCTGTTTCTGCGCTCCTGTTTTCTGGCCTTTCACCGTTTCTGAAATTTTAACACGATTTTTATCCGGATATAAGCTTACTTGCGGCCAAAGTACACCTCCAACCGACCTACGGGGTGGCCACAAGCCTGCCAGGTGCGCCCTGGGTAGGGGGGCGCGTCCCTAGGGCTTGTGGGCCCCTCGGGCATCGTCTCGCGTTGATTCCGCTTCCCAAAAATCACATATATTCCAAAATAATTCTCCATGAATTTTTATCGCGTTTGGTATGGATATTCTGTGAAACAAAAAACATGCAACAAACAGGAACTGGCACTGGGCACTGGATCAATATGTTAGTCCTAAAAAATAATATAAAAAGTTGCCAACAGTATATGAAAGTTGTATAATATTGGCATGAAACAATAAAAAATTATAGATACAACGGAGACGTATCAGCATCCCCAAGCTTAATTCCTGCTCGTCCTCGAGTAGGTAAATGATAAAAAAGATAATTTTTTATGTGGAGTGCTACCTATCATAATCTTGATCATATAATCTAATCATGGCATGAATATTAAGGCACGAGTGATTCAAAGCAATAGTCTATAATTTGACATAAAGACATCAATACTCAGGCATCCCAACAAACAATCATGTCTTTCAAAATATCAATGCTAAAGAACATTATCCCTACAAAATCATATAGTCTTGTCATGCTCCATCTTCTTAACACAAAGTATTCATCATGCACAACCCCGATGACAAGCCAAGCAATTGGTTCATACTTTTTAACACGCTTCAGCTTTTTTAGCTCTCACGTAGTACATGATCACGAGCCATGGATATAGCACTATGGGTGGAATGGAATATGATGGTGGAGGTTGTGTGGAGAAGACAAAAAAGGAGAAAGTCTCACATCGACGAGGCTAATCAACGGGCTATGGAGATGCCCATCAATTGATGTCAATGCAAGGAGTAGGGATTGCCATGCAACGGATGCACTAAGAGCTATAAGTGTATGGAAGCTCAAACTAAAAACTAAGAGGGTGTGCATCCAACTTCCTTGCTCATGAAGACCTCGGACATTTGAGGAAGCCCATCATCAGAATATACAAGCCAAGTTCTATAATGAAAAATTCCCACTAGTATATGTAAGTGACAACATAGGAGACTCTCTATATGAAAATCATGGTGCTACTCTGAAGCACAAGTGTGGTAAAGGATAGTAGCATTGCCCCTTCTCTCTTTTTCTCTCATATTTTTTTGTTTTCTCTTTTTTCTCTTTTTTTGTTGGGCTCTTTTTGGCCTTTTTTTTTCTTTTTTTTTTCCGTCCGGAGTCTCATCCCGACTTGTGGGGGAATCATAGTCTCCATCATCCTTTCCTCACTAGGACAATGCTCTAATAATGATGATCATCACACTTTTATTTACTTACAACTCGATATTACGACTTGATAAAACTAATACATGATGACTCTATATGAATGCCTCTGGCAGTGTACCAGGATGTGCAATGATCTAGCATAGCAAAGATATCAAAAAAACAGACAAGCCATGAAAATATCATGCTAGCTATCTTACGATCATGTAAAGCAATATGACAATCAATGCTCAAGTCATGTATATGATGATGATGGAAGTTGCATGGCAATATATCTCGGAATGGCTATGGAAATGCCATAATAGGTAGGTATGATGGCTGTTTTGAGGAAGATATAATGAGGCTTATGTGTGATAGAGCGTATCATATCATGGGGTTTGGATGCACCGGCAAAGTTTGCACCAACTCTCGAGGTGAGAAAGGGCAATGCACGGTACCGAAGAGGCTAGCAAATTGCGGAAAGGTGAGAGTGCGTATAATCCATGGACTCAACATTAGTCATAAAGAACTCATATAATTATTGTGAAAGTTTTATTAGCCCTCAAATCAAAGTACTACTACACATGCCCCTAGGGGGATAGATTGGTAGGAAAAGACCATCGCTCGTCCCCGACCGCCACTCATAAGGAAGACAATCAATAATAAATCATGCTCCAATTTCATCGCATAACGAGAGACTATACGTGCATGCTTCGGGAATCACAAACCTTAACACCAATATTCTTACTAAACCATAATCATTCACTAGTACCTCCCACATATTATCATCTCTATATCACAAAACAATTGCAAGGAACCAAACATATCATATTCAGTGATCTACAAGTTTTATGTAGGATTTTATGACTAACCATGTGAATGACCAATTCCTGTTGACTCTCTGAATAGATATAAGTGAAGCAAGAGAGTTTATTTCTTTCTACAAAAGATTTGCCCACGCTCTAACAAATATAAGTGAAGCAAAAGAGCATTCTACAAATGGCGGTTTTCTATGCATAGAGAAACAGGCAATCCAAACTTCAAATGATATAAGTGAAGCACATGAAGCATTCTATAAAGCCATACTCAAAAGATATAAGTGAAGTGCATAGAGCATTCTATAAATCAACCAAGGACTTTTTCATACTAGCATGGTGCACTAAAGAAAAAGTAAAAATAGAAACAAAAGACGCTCCAAGAATTTGCGCATATCATGTGATGAATAAAAATATAGCTCCAAGTAAAATTACCAATGGTCATTAGAAGAAAGAGGGGATGCCTTCCGGGGCATCCCCAAGCCTAGTTGCTTGGGAGTCCTTGAATATTACCTTGGGGTGCCTCAAGAATCCCAAAGCTTAGGCTCTTGCCACTCCTTATTCCTTCATCCATCGTGATCTCACCCAAAACTTGAAAACTTCAATCACACAAAACTTAACAAAACCCTCATGAGATCCGTTAGTATAATAAAGCAAACCACTACTTTAAGTACTATTGCAAACACACTCATATTTTATTTTTTCATTATAACTATTGTACTCTAACTTCACCATGGCTTATATCATCGATACAATCCAAAGATTCATCAAAACACGCAAAACAATGCATCAAAAACGGAATCTGTCAAAAACAGAATAGTCTGTAGCAATCTGAACATTGACCATACTTATGTAACTCCAAAAATTCTGAAAAATTAGGACTAGATAAAAAATTTGCATAGCAGTACCATGTCAAAATTTCAGAAACTTTTGACGTTCCAGTAAAAAACGTAAATTCACGCACTACGGCCAAAGTTTTGTTTTTGCACTGCACAAACCAAACAAGCAATCTAATCATCCTAAAGGAAAATCTTGGCACATTATTTTTATAATACAATGGATTTGTACAAGGGGATAATTATTTATGTTGAAAAGTTTCTGTAATTCAAGATTTGCAAAGTTTCCATGGGCATGAACAAAGTTCAAGGAGCTCCCCCACATCAACGGTGCTCGTCTTTCTTACTTTCACTTTTCTTTTTGAAAAGTTTTAGGTTCCCCTCTATATTTTTTGTTTTTAAACTTTTTAAAAGCACACAACAGAATAAAATGACTCTCTAAAACTTCTGGGTTGTCTCCCTGGCAGCGCTTTCTTTAAAGCCATTAAGCTAGGCATATAGTGCTCAAGTAATGGATCCACCCGGATCCCAAGGTATATCAAAGCCAATTTTAATTAGCAATGATTTGTAATTTAGTAGTGAGCACAAAGTAACATATATCATGCAACAACGAAGTCTAACTCTCTTCCTATGCATCGGCATGTCATAAAAGAACAATTCATGCACACAAAGTAAAGGCCGATACATAGCATAAACAGTTTCTTGCAATTTTATCAATCCGTGGGAGGTGTAGGATGAAGATTGTCTCTCTCAAACAACCCTGCAACCAAATAATAAAAAGCCTCTTGTGTCCCCAACACACAAAATACAATGATAAATTGTATAGGTGCACTAGTTCGGCGAAGAGATGGTGATAAAAGTGTAGTAATGATAGTAGATATAGATTTTTGTAATAGGAACAATAAAAAACAGCAAGGTAGCAATTGATAAAATGGAGCACAAACGATATTGCAATGCTTGAAAATGGGTCCTAGGGTCCGTACTTTCACTAGTGCAATCTCTCAAAAATGCTAATCTAATTGGATCATATAACCATCCCTCAATGTGCGACGAAGAATCACTCCAAAGTTCTTATCTAGCGGAGAACATAAGAAGAAATTGTTTGTAGCTATTCTTTCTGATCGATCTATCAAGAGTTTGTACTAAAATAACACCAAAGCAAATTCAGATTCATAATACTCAATCCAACACAAAGAACCTCAAAGAGTGCCCCAAGATTTCTACCGGAGAAACAAAAGACGAGAATGTGCATCAACCCCTATGCATAGATTACCCCAATGTCACCTCGGGAATCCCCGAGTTGAGTGCCAAAACATATATCAAGTGAATCAATATAATACCCCATTGTCACCATGGGTATCCATATGCAAGACATATATCAAGTGCTCGCAAATCCATAAAAGTATTCAATCCGATAAAACAAAATCTCAAAGGGAAAACTCAATTCATCACAACAAGATAGAGAGGGAGAAACACCATATGATCCAACTATATTAACAAAGCCCGCGATACATCAAGATCATGTCATCTCAAGAACACGAGAGAGAAAGAGATATTAAACACATAGCTACTGGTGCAAACCCTCAGCCCCGAGGGTGGACTACTCCCTCCTCATCATGGTGGCCACCGGGATGATGAAGATGGCAGCCGGTGATGATTTCCCCCTCCGACGGACTGCCGGAACGGGGTCTAGATTGGTTTTTCGCTGCTACAGAGGCTTGCGGCGGTGGAACTTCTGATCTAGGGTTACCCCGAGGGTTTTTGGAATATTTGGGAATTTATAGAGCGAAGAGGCGGTGCGGGAGGCCACCAAGGTGGGCACAACCCACCTGGGCGCGCCTGGGCCCCCAGGCGTGCCCTGGTGGGTTGTGCTCTCCTCAAAGCTCCCCTCTGGTACTTCTTTGGCCCATCGGGTGTCTTCTGGTCCAGAAAAAATCTCCAAAAAGTTTCGCTGCGTTTGGACTCCGTTTGGTATTGATTTTCTGTGATGTAAAAAACAAGCAAAAAACAGCAACTGGCACTGGGCACTATGTCAATAGGTTAGTCCCAAAAAATGATATAAATTTGCTATAAAATGATTGTAAAACATCTAAGAATGATAATATAACAGCATAAATACTTCATAAATTATAGATACGTTGGAGACGTACCAATAGGCACCCTTAAAAGCAACAAATTCTTCAATTTATTCAATATCACAGTAATTATAAACACCCTTGGCATAAAGAAGATAAGATTCCATTATCCTTGAACTCACATTGTAAAGAAAGGTGTTTTTTAGGGTCTCCGGAACAACAAGTAAAATCATATATTTCGCATAAATTCAAAGCATAGCAATACAAACTATTAATATGATGCCATAAAAGTTTCCCTTTTTGAGATAAGTGGTGTCGCACAAAATAAGCATGCTTATTTAATGATTTTCCCTCAACTAAGCTAGTTGGGTTTTCAGCACGAGCACATAGGGAACGAAGATGATCCAAGTAGAAAGCTTCAGCAGTATGATAGATTTTGGGTGGTTCTTCAACCATTGGTTTAGCAGGTAAAACTAATTTTTTTGGCATTTTATGTTTCCTACCCATAAGTAAAGATATAAAACAAGAGCACAAAATAAAAAGTACTTAGTGATAAAGCAAACAAGCACACACGAGAATATTCACCCCACGCTATTGCTCCCCAGCAACGGCGCCAGAAAAAGTTCTTGATAACCCACAAGTATAGGGGATCAATTGTAGCCTTTCTCGATATGTAAGAGTGTCGAACCCAATGAGGAGCTAAAGGTAGAATTTATATTCCCTTCAAGTTCTATTGACCACCGATACAACTCTACGCACACTTAACGTTCGCTTTACCTAGAACAAGTATGAAATTAGAAGTACTTTGTAGGTGTAGGATAAGTTTGCAAGATAATAAAGAAGACGTAAATAAAAGTTAGGGGCTGTTTAGATAAAGAAACAATTAAGTTGGTTTTAGTAGAGAGCTTTTTGTCACAAGAAAGTTATTTGTCCCTAGGCAATCAATAACTAGACCGGTAATCACTATTGCAATTTTATATGAGGGAGAGGCATAAGCTAGCATACTTTCTCTACTTGAATCATATGCACTTATAATTGGAACTCTAGCAAGCATCCGCAACTACTCAAGATCATTAAGGTAAAACCCAACCATAGGATTAAAGTATCAAGTCCTCTTTACTCCCATACGCAACAACCTACTTACTCGGGTCTGTGCTTCTGTCACTCACGCCACCCACCATAAGCGAATCATGAACATATTGCAACACCCTACAACGGGGACCCCTCACGCTTGCGCGGCACGGAGAGCACCATAGGACAGCACCAATAATAAAACATACAGCTCAAACCAATTATGATCATTAATCAACCCACAGGACAAAACGGATCTACTCAAACATCATAGGATAGCCATACATCATTGGGAAATAATATATAGCGTTGAGCACCATGTTTAAGCAGAGATTACAGTGGGTAAAAGAGAGGTTACACCGCTGCATAGAGGGGGAGAGAGTTGGTGATGACGGCGGCGAAGTTGTTGGTGTAGATCACAGTCACGATGATGGCCCCGGCGGCGTTCCGGCGCCACCGGGAGATAGGGGGAGAGAGCCCCCCTCCTTCTTCTTCTTCCTTGGCCTCCCCCCTAGATGGGAGGAGGGTTTCCCCTCTGGTCCATGGCCTCCATGGCGGCAGAGGGGCGGGAGCCCCTCCGAGATAGGAAATCTCTCTCTGTTTCCTTCTGTTTCCGCGCTCCTGTTTTCTGGCCTTTCATCGTTTCTTAAATTCCCGGAGATCCGTAACTCCGATTGGGCTAAAATTTTAACACGGTTTTTATCCGGAAATAAGCTTCCTTGCAGGTAAAGGACACCTCCAACCGACCTACGGGGTGGCCACAAGCCTGCCAGGCGCGCCCTGGGTAGGGGGCGCATCCCTAGGGCTTGTGGGCCCCTCGGGCATCGTCCCGCGTTGATTCCGCTTCCCAAAAATCACATATATTCCAAAATAATTCTCCATGAATTTTTATAGTGTTTGTACTTTGTTTGGTATGGATATTTTGCGAAACAAAAAACATGAAACAAACAGGAACTGGCACTAGGCACTGGATCAATATGTTAGTCCCAAAAAATAATATAAAACGTTGCCAAAAGTATATGAAAGTTGTAGAATGTTGGCATGAAACAATCAAAAATTATAGATACGATGAAGATGAATCAAAGTTGCAGACCATGAAGCTAAGTTCCTCACTAGTGACCTTCACTTTTTCACTCAAAGAATTGGGAGTGTCACTTGTGGCCTTGTAAGCACCACTATTGGATGATTGGCAATGGAGTTCCTGTTTATCCTTAAGATTTGTCTTATGACCTCTAATCCTTCCAATCACTCTGGTAGGCATGAGATCTTTTTAATTTGGCACCATTTGGATAAGAGTGCATATGGTGTCGTACGTGCCATCTAATGCCCTTATAAGATCTTGTTCCCGACAAACTTGTTTGTCATCTCTTCATCACCCCAACCGACAATCTCACTTGTGATGAGTGCAAGCCTGGAATAAACGCCTTCACCATCCTTCATCTTGAACTTATCAAGATGACCTTGAAGTATGTGAAGCTTGGATTCCTTCATTGATGTGGTGCCTTCATGCATTTCAACCAAAGTATCCCAAACTTCCCTTGCACTTTCAAGACGACTAATCTTGTTGAACTCGTCGGAGCACAAGAGTTGAATAAGATATCACATGCTTGAGCATCATGTTGTCGCATCTTCAATTCATCGAGAGTGGCTTCATGATCTGTAATTTTTCCACCTTGAAAGAATTAATCTTGTAAACCAGCATGGAGAATTGGCCAACAACGGGGTCATGATCAATACTATGCATTCTCAGCTTATGATCCAACTAGCAAAGTTAGAGCCATCAATGTAAGGACCTCTTTAGTGATAACCTCCTCACTAGAAGTCGTACTCTCTTTTCGTGTTAAAGCCAAACCCATTCAACCTTATACATTTTGTCTAGTGATCCATTTGGAATAGTACTTGTAAAAGTGCAAATTGAGTTTCATAAACGGGTCACGTATTGGTTAACCAATTCTTACAATACTACTTCAACACTAAATCTTGCCACACTAGGAAAATAAGGGACATGATTACAAAGTATGAGTTGCATGAAGGGGTCTGAGGCGCATCCAATGCCAAATCGTGCCACATTAGTAACCGAGTAATTGTATGGAAACCATGTCAATAAATATCTCTATACAAAGCACTAAATCCTCACCGCGTGACACATGTTGTAAGCAATTCAAACTATTTATGAAAAAAAGCACTAAATTCTCTATAACACTATGCTCCCTAGTTTTAAAGATCCCATATTCAATTGAGGTCTCCAATTAGAATTGGGTCACCCGATTTTGACCGGGTCAACAATTTTTCAAAGCTCTCTCATCCAATTCTTTTATACTATACACTATGCTTCCTAATTGTTAAGACCTCGTAACTAATTGAGATCTTTAATTTATAATTGGGTCACGTGATTTTGTTCTGGTCAACAATTTCTCCAGGAGCTCCCCCATTCAATTATTTTAGTTCACCATGTTCCCTAATTTTAAAACTCTTTCATTCAGTTGAGGTATTCAATTTTCGATTTGGTTTACGATTTTGAACGGGTGAACGATTTTTCAAATCAATCAGGAGCAACTGGCCTATAAAAAGATATCAATCCCGCGCACCCTCCCACTACCTAGAAAAAAGAAGCGCCACCATGTGATACAATAACACCAATATAGTTCATGTAGTCACCGAGGAAGAAATCTCCCCACATAAATATAGGTTGGTTAGCGGATAACTCAGAATCACACCACAAAAGGCCCACCAAATCACCGCATTACAAATAAAAATAAAACACACTCCATCATCTCCCGCACCCGCCAAACTAAACATTTCACCAGTTCCAAAATATAAGGGTTATTAGTTTTTTTGGAAAGTCAAAATTCTTTAACTTTAACCAAGTTCAGAGCAAAAAATATCGACATCCACAATATTAAACAAAAAAAAGTATGGAAGTGCAATTCATGATGAATATAATCATAATGATTTGATATTATGGATTTTGATATATTTCTCTACAAATTTGATCAAACTTAAAAGGTTTAACTTTTCAAAAAAAATAAACCTCATATTTTTGAAATAGAGTGAGTAATTTTTTTTGAGGAAACCCAACAACACTAGGGATGGCAATTTTATCCATTGATCTGGATACCCAACCCGGTTGGGCAAGGGTATGGAGTGCATTTTCGCCCATGGATCCATGGATCTGGATACCCGCGAACGGCCGGGTTGGGCATGGGTATAATTTCTGCTCCATGGATATCCGGTGGATACCCATATGACATGTGGGCCCATATGTGAGGATGAAAATGAATCCATCATTATTGAAGACTAAATTGGAGCCAAGTGAGCTCATGTGGACATTCAGCTAGGTCTCCAATTACTAGTGCACATACTGTTGGAAGTGCATTTGAATTTTAAATATGTTACATACTTTATTTATGCAACTTCGGTTGTGATGTAATAAGATCTTAAGACAACACTGCTAGGGAAAAGCTTATACACAGAGACTTATCAGTAGCGCTTGTTAAAACAACACGCTACTGCTATCTAACAGTAGCGCGGGGTGAAAAAGCCCGCTACTGCTACCTAAATAGCAGTAGTGTGTCCCACGTAGAAAGCACTACTACTATAACTGTTACACCATTGCCGCCAGGCTTGGTATAGTAGTAGTGCCCATCTACGGACCATGCTACTGCTAACAAAATAGTAGCAGCACGTTTTAAGGCGACAGTGCTGCAACTAAAGAAAAGGAAAAGGAAAGAAAAAAATGAAAGAAAAAAATGAAAGGAAAATTAAAGAAAAATAAAAAATGAAAGCAATAGCAGAAGCGCCGTATATGGATTCCTCACAGCATGTACCGTCCAACAGCTCCAGTGTACAGGCCTGCTTATGCTGCACCTCGTCTGCCTCCTCCACCACCGAGGCAGCCTCTTCGAGCTCCACCACCTCGAGCTCCTGCACCACGTCCAGACAGTGGACTCTGCTTCAAGTGTGGCCAGCCAGGTCACCGTGCCAGAGACTGTTCTCAGAGTCAGAATCAGCTAGTGCCTCTTCCTGCTGGTCGTGGTAATGGCCGTGGAATTCCTCAGCAGCATAACAACAATGCCAGACCTTCTTATGGTCGTGGGCAGGCCTATCATGTCAACATGAGTGAAGACCCAGACCAACCAGCTACTGTGATGGGTACACTTCCTGTTAATTCAGTACCCGCATCTGTTTTATTTGATTCAGGAGCATCGCATTCATTCATGTCAGAACATTTTGCACTCATGCATGACGTTAAATGTGAAACGATGCACCAACCGTTAGCAGTTAACACTCCCGCGGGCCAGTGCCAAGCCTCCCTATTCAGTCCCGAAGTCACAATTGAGATTCACAAGTTGAAGTTCCAGGCATTTCCCATTATTCTGAAATCTTCCAAGATTGATCTTATTCTGGGAATGGATTGGTTGAAGGCTCATTACGCCTCAATCAATTATGCCACTAAATTTGTACACCTCCTGCACCCATCAGATGAGATAGTAAATTATCATGCTCATACACTCAAAATGCCGAGGCTCAAATTTATGCCTTGAATGCGTTGAACACTTCTCCACTTGAGGGGATCGAAAACATTCCAGTCGTACGTGACTTCCAGGATGTTTTTCCAGAAGAACTTCTAGGAATACCCCCTGCTAGAGCTGTCGAGTTCGTCATCGACTTGAAGCCTGGCACTACCCCTATTGCGAAGCGTCCTTATAAGATGCCTCCGCACCACCTTCTCGAGCTTAAGGAAGAAATCGACAAGTCACTTAAGAAGGGTTTCATCCGTCCCAGTTCCTCTGCCTGGGGAGCACCGTCTCTCTTTGTCAAGAAGAAAGATGGTACGAATAGGTTGGTTCAAGATTACCGTCCTATCAACCAGGCAACCATTCAGAATAAATATCCGCTTCCCCGGATCAATGATTTATATGATCAACTTGCTGGATCTTCGGTGTTCTCTAAACTCGACTTGAGGTTCGGTTATCACCAGATCCGTGTCCGCGAAGAGGATATTCCCAAGACTGCCTTTGTTACCCGCTATGGCTCCTATGAATACACGGTCATGTCATTTGGCCTAACAAATGCTCCAGCTACGTTCTCCCGCCTGATGAATTATATCTTCATGGATTACCTCGACAAGTTCGTCGTGGTATATCTGGATGATATTCTGGTATATTCGAAGAATAAGGAAGAACACGTTGAACACCTTCGCCTTGTTCTGGAAAGGCTTCGTGAACACAAGTTGTATGCCAAGTACTCCAAGTGTGAATTCTGGCTTTCTGAAGTAACCTACCTTGGACATGTGATTTCCAAGGACGGTATCGCCGTTAACCCGGAGCGTGTTCAGGCTATCCTTGACTGGACTCCTCCGAAGAATGCCAAGCAAGTGAGAAGTTTTCTCGGCCTTGCAAGTTATTGCCGCCGATTCATCGAGAACTTTTCCAAGATTGCCAAGCCCCTGACTAACCTGCTCCACAAAGGCGTTAAGTTTGAGTGGACAGACAAATGTCAGGAAAGTTTCCAGACCCTCAAGGACAAGCTAACCTCTGCTCTAGTGCTTGCTCCACCAGATTCTCGAAAAGACTTTGTGATTTTATGCGACGCCTCCCGTCAAGGATTAGGCTGTGTCCTAATGCAAGAACGAAGAGTAATTGCGCATGCCTCGTGACATTTGCGTCCACATGAAGAAAACTATCTAGTGCATGATCTCGAACTTGCTGATGTGATCTATGCTTTGAAGCAGTGGCGGCATTACCTTCTTGGTAACCGGTGTGAGATATATACTGATCATCAGAGTCTAAAGTATTTGTTTACTCAACCAGAACTTAATCTCCTTCAACAGTGATGGTTGGAAACAATTACGGACTATGACTGTGGTATTTCTTATACCCCTGGCAAGGCTAATGTGATGGCTGATGCCTTGAGCCGCAAGTCCTATTGCAACAACCTCATGGTTAAGCGAGCTCAACCCCAGCTTTATGAAGAACTGCGCAAGATGAACCTTCGAATCGTTCCGCAGGGTTCTCTTAATAACCTTGTCATGCAGCCATATCTTGAAAAGGCTGTTAAGCATGCGCAAGCTAAAGATGCTGAAGTAGATCTGATGAAGAAAGAGCTTCACCTTGAGAAATACAGGGATTTCTCGGTTGCTGAAGATGGAACCTTGTATTTCAGAGACCGCATTGTGGTACCTTGCTTCGAACTTATGACTGACAAGGTCATGAAGGAGGCACATGATACACCGCTGTCTATCCATTCGGGTAGCACCAAGATGTATCGCGATCTTCGTCAAAGGTACTGGTGGTCCAGAATGAAGTAGGACATTGCTCGATATGTTGCTGAATGTGACGTTTGCCGTCGCGTGAAAGCAGAACATCAGAAGCCTACTAGAATTCTCCAACCGCTCCCCATTCCTTTATGGAAATGGGATAAAGTGCAAATGGATTTCATTAGTGGCCTTCCCAAGTCCGAGAAGGGTCATGATGCTATTCTTGTCGTCGTCGACCAACTCTCTAAAGTTGCACACTTTCTGCCTGTCAAGGAGACTATCACTGCTAGCCAGTTAGCAGAGCTTTATATCTCCAGAATTGTTTCACTCCACGGTATTCCGAAGGACATCAGTTCAGACTGTGGCGGTCTTTTCACCTCCAAGTTCTGGGAAAGTTTCCAACAAGCTATGGGAACTCATATTACCTGGAGTTCAGCATATCACCCCCAGTCCCAAGGCCAAGTCGAACGAGTAAATCAAGTGCTAGAAGATATGCTTCGGGCTTGTGTTATTTCTTTCGGCAAGAAGTGGGAAGAATCTCTCCCGTATGCCGAATTCTCTTATAACAACAGTTATCAAGCCAGCATGAAAATGGCCCCCTTCGAAGTGCTTTACGGACGTAAGTGTCGAACCCCTCTAAATTGGTCAGACACTGGGGAACGGCCACTCGTGGGACCGGATATTATTCAACACGCCAAAGAACAAGTCCGCATTGTCCGAGAAAATCTCAAGGCGGCTCAGGACCGCCAGAAGAGCAACTATGATCGCAAACGATGGGGTTTGACCTATCAACCTGGTGATCAAGCTTATCTTCATGTCACTCCTATGAAGGGCACCCGTCGTTTCGGAATCAAGGGCAAGCTAGCTCCACGCTACATCATCCCCTTTCGCATTGTTGCCAGACGTGGACAGGTGGCATATAAATTGGAGCTGCCGCCGCAATTTTCTCACATCCATGACGTCTTCCATGTGTCACAACTTCGTCGTTGCTTCAAGGAATCTCCGCACCGAGCAGTGGATCATGAAATGCTCGAATTGCACGATGATCTTTCTTATAAGAAGCATCCCATCTGCATCCTCGATGAAGCTGAACGTCGAACTCGTCAGAAGACGACCAAGTTCCTTAAAGTGCAGTGGTCGGATCACACTGAAGATGAAGCCACTTGGGAACGCGAGGATCATCTTCGGGAAGAATATCCCGACCTCTTTCCTTCTACCTCCTGAATTCTCGGGACGAGAATTTCTTTTAGAGGAGGAGAATTTGTAACACCCCTGTGTAATAGCCACTGTGATCATCTACTAATAATGCCAAGTCACTTTCATTTGCAGTGCCTAGTCACATTGGTTAAAGGTTCAAATCAAATCCTTCTCTGAAATTCAACTCAAATTCAAAAGTGCAAAATAAATTTGCTCAAAACTTGTGGGGAAAATGTTCACCTTATAGCAAATAATCCAAAACTATTTGCTGTTAAGGAACAACACATCATCATCAAGTCTAGGTGGGCCTAATGCATTTTAGCAGAGTCAAAACAACACCTAAATGCCCTATTCATTTTTGAATAAATTCAAATGGGCTCCAAAAATGCCCAAACCTTTTTGTGGCAGTGCTGGATATTGCAATACACTAGTGTGAGAAAGTTTCACATTTTTGCAAATCCTTTTGAATGCTCAAAATATTTCAAAAACTATCTCTGATAAAAGAAAAAGCAAAACAGGAAATAGAAAATAAAAGGAGGCACTGTGCACTGTGCCTAAGTGCACAGTGCCCCGATCCAGCCCACCAGGCCCAACTCCCCTTCTCTCTCCCCTGCGTGTCAACACCGCCGTGGACGAGCGCGCGCGCACCGGCAGCGCGATGGCCGCCGACGCCGCGGCTCGTCGAGGGGTATAAGGACGAGCCAGTGCAACCCCCTGGCCTCCCCATCCATTCCCTCCCCCTATCCGTTGCTCTCTTCCCTCAGATCCGCCGACACCCGACGCCATCACCGCCGTGCCTCGCCTGACATCACGGCCACGGCCACCACCTTGCTCCGCCGTCTTGTCGAGGAGCTCCGCCATCGTCTTCTCCTTCGACCAGTGGCCATAGCTGGAGCTGGGGAGCACCAAAGCGCCGGATCCCCTTCGTCCACCTCTCCGGTTGCCGCCGATCTTCCTCGTCTCCGGCGCCGGCCTCTGCTGCTACTAAACCATCACGGGCCTGCGTGCGTGCCGCTTGGTGAGCATGCCTCCCTCCTCTGCCCTTTAGGCCCTTTAATTCGCGCCATAGCCGCTACTCCGTTTGCGCCCGAACCCGCTGCCGCCGGCGAGCTCGCTGCTGTGGCCATCGTCGCTGTCATGCGCAGCCGAGCCTCGCATCGAGCTCCTGGAGCTCGTGCGAGTCCAGAGAGGCCCCTAGCATGCCTCCCCGCGCCATGCAGCACCGGAACCGACGACGCCCGAACTCCGGCGTCCGCTCCGCCGCTCGCCACCGCTGTCTCCGGCCGTTTCTGGTCGAGCCACCGCCGCAGTTACGCACGCAAGTGTGCACCCAATCGAACGCGGGTAGCCGCGCGTGAAGCAACCCCCTGTAGACGAAATCCGAGCGACTCCGGCGACTCGCCGCCGTGGATTTGGTCGCCGGAGCTCCTCCGGCGCCACCGCTGAGCTGGCAAGCATGGGGCCCACCCCTGTGTGGCTGACAGTGGGCCCCGCGGGCCCCAGTTGATTGGGTTGACCCAGTCAACTGCTGACTGGGCTGCCCAGTGAGGATGACATGTGGGCCCCCTACGCTTAATTAAGTTAATTAACTTTTAAAAATTAATCTGTTAACTAATCTAGTCACTGACTACTGGGGCCCACCCCACTAATTAACTCTGATAGATTAGTTTAACCCTCTGTTAAACCCAGAGAGGCTGACAGGTGGGTCCCACCTATCAGTTTGACCTGGTCAGCTGGTCAGCCGACTGCTGACGACAGCATGACACCATCCTGACGTCATATACCTTTTCTGGAATTTCTGTTAATAAAAATAAATCCAGAAAATACTTAAAACTTTAGAAAAATCATAGAAAATAATCCGTAACTCGAATCGAAAAACTATCTACATGAAAGTTGCTCAGAACGACGGGACAAATCTGATCGTGTCATCTGTTTCCATGTCGGAACCCCCTACGTAGGAGAACCCGTAACTTTTAGCCTGATTTCGGTATATGAATAGTGCACATCCACCGGTTAATAAATCCCACTTTAATCCTAAAATAACTAAAATGACTTAGACAAATCTTTAGGCAACCCTGCATTGCATCCTAGGCATAGCATGCTCTGTGTTATATTGTTTTGCTGTGTATTTATCTGTTTCCTCCCCCTCTTCTCTCTCTCGGTAGACCCCGACACCGACGTAGTCCCGGAGGCCGACGTAGCTCCGGAGGTCGACTACGTCCCGAAGGCAAGCACCCCCCCTTTTGAGCATACCGATATCGCCTATTCTTCTCTCTCTTATGCTTGCATTAGAAGTTGCTGTTGTTACTGTTATCCTATTTCTGCTGCATAGCCTGTTTATTGTAACTTGTTGTTGTTACCTACCTGCTTATCCTAAACTGTTTAGTATAGGCTGGGTAGAGACCCATCAGAGACCCCACTTTGTCCCGACTACCCTGCTGGATTATCAGAAGACCCGATCAACGAGATCGAAGACCAGGCCCCGGCACCGCACATCACTTCCCCATTAGTTGCTCGACACTACTGGGTTACTATCGAGTGCCGAGGGTGATACCTCGTCAGCACTTCTGATGATAACCTTGTAGGATAGATAATCGGTCGTGGTCAGCGAGGGTGATTCCTCCTACACCACCCCCGATAATGACGTCGTCGTGCAACTTCTCAAGGGTGGACCTCGAGGGTGATTCCTCCTTCATTCACCTTGATGATAACATCAGGTGGAATTCCATCGAGGGTGATTCCTCAGGGTTCCCTTTGGTGTTAGACACACGGTTACTATGGTTACTATGACTTTACACTGAACCATGTTACTAAAGACGGGTCGGCCCTGAGGGGTACCCGCGCGAGCATAATTGTGAAGTGATGTGGAGACGGGTTGACCTGGAAGGTGCCCGAGAGATGAATACGAGGCGTGGCCGGGCATTCTTAGCCCTTGCCGCAAGTCCTCGAGACGGGGCGACAGGGTCACATCGATCGTGAGTCTCTGCTCATTACCGCACTACCAACACACTAACGGTTTGGATATTTGATCCGAGGGGCCTCTGGCCTGATAGCACTAACCATCACGTGGGCATAGTATGGGCGTTCTGCGTCGTATACTTCAGCCGGAGCTTAATAGACGTCAGCCACTGAGCGGCGCGCACTGGGTTGGACTGGTAATGCCCTACGCTTGTATAAGGGGGGCTAGGTCTGCTCACCGGCCGCGTACGCAACGTGCAGGAGTTCCCGGGGCGAAGGCCCAAGACCCCCGGGTGCATAAGTTTAGTCCGGCGTGCTGATCTCTTTGTTAAGTATTCGGTCGGGTTGCGGCGCGTCGTTTGGCCGAGGCCGGGCATGACCTAGAAAAGTGTGTCCGGCCGGAGTTAAGCGACCGTGGTGGGTAAGTTGGTGCACCCCTGCAGGGAAGAAACAATCTATCGATAGCCTGTCCTACGGTAACGGACACTCGGAGTTGTATCCCGATCGGTACAACTAGAACCTGACACTTGAGACGATAATTGGATAGTATGGCTCTGGGATTGCTTTCTCGCAGGGAGTCGAGGAAGAATCTCTGGGCGAGGTTGATGACACTACTATTACTTTACATTATGCTAATCTGCACTCTTCTAATGCTGCAAGACCGCTGAAGATGATGAAGATGCTAGTCTTCGATAGGACTAGGCTTTCCCCTCTATTCTGGCATTTCTGCAGCCCAGTCCACATATACAGCCTCCCTTTGATAATGTTGCATATGTAGTATAGATCCTTGCTTGCTGAGTACTTCGGATGAGTACTCACGCTTGCTTTGCTTTCTTTTTCTCCCCATATCCGTTTGATGCAACCAGACGACGGAACCCCGGAGCCAGCTGCTCCCGCCGACGGCTACTACTACTACTACCCTCCTGGAGAGTACTACTACGAGGAGCCGTCCGACGTCCAGGAGTAGGTTCGGAGGGTCCCAGGCAGGAGGCCTACGCCTTTCGATCGTAGTGTTTTATTTTGCCCCGCCTTCTTAAAGGCTTATTCTGTTTTATCTTTTATATTTGTATTCAGATATCTGATGCTTCCGCTGACGCTTGTATGCCATTGAGCTATGTATTTGAGGCCTCGAGGCCCTGGCTTGTAATATAAAGCTTGTATGACTTTATTTATGTTTTAGAGTTGTGTTGAGATATCTTCAAGTGAGTCCTTAGGCTTGATCGTGTGCATTTGCGTGTATGATTAGTGCACGATTAAGCCGGGGTCGTCACAACACCGGCCCTCTTCAATATATGTATAATCTTCCGTTTCCGTTGCCTTTCGGATGTCTCACGTCGCAGACATGTCTTTGCAGGCCGACGTAACCTCGTGCACCATACTATACACCATCGGCGGCTAGAAGGTGGACGTGGGAAAGGCGACGATAGTGAAGCCGAAGGATCAATTGTTCCACAACCGGCCGATGCCCCCTGGCGTCTTCAAGGTTTCCGTGGCCAGTATCAAACCGGGCCACGAGAATTTGGCTCCTCCGGTACTAGGGGGAGATGACGACGAGACCCCGCGGCGGCTTGGCGATTGCAATAGTTGGGTCATGTTGTGGCCGAAGAGTCTGCTTCGTCTGGATGCGGCCGGGAGCACACCCACGATCAAGCAGCCTCAACAAGGTATGAACACTAACACCCCAGCTACCGAATTAGCGTCGCCTGTCGTGCCGGGTAGTGATAATGGACGACATGAGGAAGAGGCTCCATTAGTGGCTGATGACGTAGCCGCCTTCGAAGAAACAATGCATGATGCCATGGACGACGAGGATGATGACCCTCTACAGTATCTCAATACTGGCGCCTATGACGACGGAGGATTGATGGCTCAGCAATATGAGTACTCAGGGTTTGAGTGTGATGAGTTGGTGCCTGAATTGCTGGAGGATGAATGTATGATAGGCTCACTTCCGATAGCAAAGAAGCATAGGAAGAGACCGAAGAAAGGCAAAGCTGCTTCTATGAGCCAGCCGCCTCTGCAGCCTCGGGTTGAAGACCGTATACCTATCATAGGTGCGGCGAAATACCATATCCCCGGTGATCCGATCCTACCTAAGGCAGCAGTACAGGCCATATACGGCGATCTAAGGAGACTTCATGACGATGTGCTGCAGAGAGAGAAAAGCCTGATCGCCTTGAAAAATCCAGGATACCCGCTTTACGTGGTTAACGTGTCGCGGCAAAGGTTGTACGTCGACACATTCCCCGCGGAAAAGTTCTTCCTTCGATTCGATTACATCTTCGACTTGTTTCACTTGAAGAAGCTGGATTTTACGTTTGTCCGCCTTTTTGCCTTGTACATGAACTACATCGTCAGGATTGAGCAAATACCTTATATCTGTGTCGCTGACCCGTACTTCATGCACGAGGGCTTCTTGGCAGTCTGCCAAGAGCATCGTGAATACGCAAGGGACTACATCGCCGATTTCATGGTCGGGAATAAGGACAAGGAGACGATTCCCCTGCCTTATCATCCCATGTAAGTCATCCGCGGATATCCTTCCTTCGATTTCAATCATTCATTTGCACGCGTGGAGGCTAATTTGAGGTGTACTTATTTTGCGCAACGACGGGCGCGCCGTCCTCATCATCCTTTACCCCCGATTCTCCCACGCTCTTTACTTGGACACGTCGAAGAACATGAAGAAAAAGGATTACACCCACATCAAGTATGTTCTCGACAGTGCTATCTTAAGCTACGGCCACCGGGGTGGAGAGATCACGATCAAGAAGACAAGGAACCGCGCGCCTTGCTTCAGCCATAAGACCGACTTCTGCTACTCTCAGTGATGGATTCTATGTCCTCCACCACATGCTGGAGTACAGACGGGATCACCAGAACCTTCGCATGTCACCTAGATCTGGCGATGCCGATATTCTGCAATGGGCAAAGAATCTAGGAAATGTCCCGGATCATCGACTCCGAGCTAAGTTCTATCACATCCAGCGTGAACTTGCTCAAATCATCATGACGGAGGTCTTCGAAAAAACAGGGATGTTCTACGAAGAAGGGGAAATGTCGCGGGAAGACGTCCGAACACGCGTAGCCGCTCAGCGTCTCGACCTGAAGCCTTTCACTTTGCTCGGGGACTTCCTCCCTGATTTGGATGGTTGGCACGACATGTTGGAGTGATTGACGATGGCAATGTGTCCGTTTAGTCACTACTTTCTCTATGACGAAACTTTCAATTTATGCACGACGAAACTTTGTGATGTAATTAAACAGTCCTCCTCAACTAGCGTAGATCACTCTAGTAATTAGGGCAGTTTGGGTATGATGAACTTTGTGTACGATATGTTGCTTCTATTTTTGCTAGCTCTGTCTCTTTCTGTTGCTCAACTATATATTATGTTGCATATTATCGAATCATGTGACGATGCAGGTACATAGATCATCGATGGCGAAGAAGTGCTACGCCAGGAGTATATGACGAGTGGCCTGAGTGTCAGGCCCAGGTGTACCGGTTTCCGAGCGACAGCCAGAGAGGGTTCGATAGCAGAGCCGAAGCGAAAAATAGTTAGTTTAGGTTCACGCTAGTGCGAGAGAGAGAGATCCGAACCGGCGCCTCAAGAAGTACTACATTATGTATGATGAGACATGTTAGTTAACTTGTATCGCTATATCGTGATTATGATGTGATGACATGATTTGTGTTGGATGATATGATGAGACTATTATGTGTATGATATGATGAGCATATTGCATGTTTATGATATGATTAGAAACCTGTACAAAAACATCGTAAATACGTACCAAAAAAATATATGTGAAAATATAGTAGTAGCGATCTTTAGCGCTGGACAGGAAAATGCTACTGCTAAGCAACTTAGCAGTAGCGCTAGTGCGGACAGCGCTGCTGCTAAACGTTAGCTGTAGCGCCGTATCAGTAGCGCGGTACCCCGCGCTACTGATAGCCCTTAGACCCGCGCTACTGCTAGGCTTTTCCCTAGTAGTGCAAGTGTTCTACTATGATACTAATTGAGTTGTCATTATGTGGTCTACTTTAATTTTGTTGATGTAATAAGATTTAAGACAATTTTTTTACTATCAGATAATTTGAGTTGTCATTGTGTGCGTGGACAATGTCTAAACAGTGTACTTGCTGCCAAGTTATGCTTGTAGCTTATGTTGTTATTCTTGAATAAATGATGAGTTAATTTGACCTGTGGGAAGTCTTCATGCTGATTTTTCTATGCCCTTGGAGTTCCATGGGTATCTGGGTATCCAATGGGTTTGGGCATGGGCACAAGTCGTGCCTATGGATACTTTGGTGGATGGGTAGAGGGCAGGAAGATGGGTCATGGGTTGGATTTGGACCAGCTCCACCCACCCCAAACCCGACCCATTGTCATCCCTAAACAACACGAACGATGCAGCAAAGCGCGCCCAACCCTTCTAGTAATTTACGACATATAAATTAGGTGGCCTGCAGAAAAGTCATCTCACACAATGCTTCCTTACGAAACTACAATTGCAGTTCAATCATCAGAAACTTTATTTTGGAGTTAATGAGAGTTCATTGGGAAGATTAGATATTTTGCAAGATATTGCAAAATCAATTATGGATGAAAACGCCATGGTATGAATCGTGGATTTTTTTCACACGATTTGTCAATATCATTTGCATTTTCGGAACTGTATGCACCCCACCCACGGAACTAAGGCGTGCTCCACCCTTCCCTCGCCGCCGCCGCCGCCGCCGCCGCCACATTCGCCACTGCAGATTCGACTAGCGCCACCCTCCAGTGCGGAACGCCGGTATGTCATCGATGACTCAAATTTCCTGTATGTTTGGAGAGGAGTTGTGCTAACCGAAGGCAACGTACCTCAGCCGTTGTAATAGATAAGGAAGCGAGAAGTGTAGCTTCTGTACTCACAATGAGACAATCAAACATCTCTTTTTTTAATGCAAGTTTACTTGTTCTATGTGGTCCGTCATCCAAATAACGTTCATTTTGGTTTTGCCATTAACACTATATAGTATAATGGTTGATTCTTATTCAAGCTCAAGTCGTGGGATTTGTTGTACCTAAACATTCGTTCTCCATTTAATTGGTTGTACGATCTTACATAGATGGCAACCATGGCAAAAGAAAGACACAAGGATTCACATGGGTTGTGCATGTACGACGTTTCTTCTTGGGGACATAATACCATCTCCCTCGATCCTCTTTAATCACCTGCTGGGCTAAGCTAGCATCAATATAGAGTGGAGCATTAAGAGGGGCTTTAATTACCAACTAAAAAATAGAGACGAAGAGGGCCTCACCGACCATTGCGACCAAGGACTCGTGCTACACGTTGCATGGTCCGGCGACTTGATTGCAAATCCAGTGATGAAGGGATCCAACATCGCATGTGATCCATGAATATATGTAGCGCAGAAACGAAAATTATTTATCAATGGTATTGATGCTTATATGTTGCCAAATTTCAAAATTAATACTTGGAAGTAAATCTTAGATCTAGATAGACCGTGGGATAACGCCTGAACATGTTAGACACCGTCATCGCTCGATGCAATCTTCAACAAGGGTTTATGAAAAGTACTACTGACTCATTTTTTCTTCAGCAAAGGTCATCTTGCAGACTGCTTCTGAACTAAAATTGAAAACACATTGTACCCTTGATATATGTTGAGAACTTTGTGCGCTGTGCTTGATTTTCTGTAAGTCGATAATAAAGCTTGTCCTCGTGGAGCCCTTGGCAACATCGTGGCACAAGCCACCTCTATTTACAAACACAAGGGTGTGTCAAGTCCGTCGATTTTACATCGGAATATTGGATGACAGACAGAAAAAAAGATAGAGGTGAAACAAAGAGGGCAGCTATTGCCAGTGAATTGGGAATCAGCTTCAGTAAGACAGACAAATCAGTATTTTTTTTCTTTTGAGGGATAGACAAATCAGTGTTGGCGGCGATGGCATCAATCGATGAAACTCAAGCACCTGTCAAAGTCAACTACTCCGATCCAAATTACAAGAAAAATACTGTAATATTTTTCACTAGTTCAGTACTGATATCATGAATAGCCACAGGTGCAACCTACTACACTACATCACAGATGATAATCTCGCTTGAAACCTTCAGGGTGGACGCGGTCGGGATCAGAGGATCGGCGGGGCGGGGCAGTGCATCTCCTCTTAGCTTCTCCCAGCTCCATGTAAGCGATCTTCTTGCCGGCAGCATTGGTCGTCATGATCGGGACGAGCACGGATGGGTGCGGCAGCCACAGCGGCGGCGGAGCAGAGCGTTTCTTTCCAACCGCTTCCTTGGTAGCGTTTGCCGACTTGACGGCGGCAGGGCCGTTTGAGATGGAAGAGATCGGCGCGGATCGGCATGCTGACGGAGAGGCAGATGACTTCTCGGGGATTCTCACGCTCGCTACGCCGGAACCTTCATGGTGGACGAGGTCTGGGTCCTCATCGTCCGCGGGACAAGGGGACTCTTCGAAGCTTCTCCCAGGTCCAAGTAAGCGATCTTCTTGCCGGTAGCATTGGTTGTGGCGATTCTGGCGAACGGGATGAGCGTGGGTCGGTGCGGCGGCGGCGTAGCAGAGCGTTTGTTTGCTACCCCTTCCTTCGTAGCGTTGGCCCGGTTCATGGTGACAGCGCCGTTTGCCGTGGAAGAGATCAGCGCCGATTGGCGTGGAGACGGCGACAACGGCGCAAAGGACTTCCTTGCAATTCTCTCCTTGGCCGCGTTGACGACCTTCCTGCGGCGCTCGAGATCACGGCGGATCTGGTCGTGCATCGTCGAGGAAGAGCACTGCGCCATGAAAGCGGGCATGTGCTGAAGGTTGCGGAGGGTGTTGTGAGATCCCTGAAGGGGCACCCCTAGGCTTATATCCAGCGGAAGGTCGCTGAGGTGGAGTCGGACTCGAAGAGGGAAGCGTGCATCTCAAGCAGTGTGTCACCTACATTAAGGAGTCGAGTTGCAAAGCCTCATCTTGGAGCGATGTGTATGCTTTATTTTTTTCTTTTTTTCTTGAGATATACTCCCTCCGTCCGGCAAAATTTGTCCCTCAAATAGATGTATCTAGTGCTAGATACATCCATTTGAGGGACAAGCTTGGCATAAGTTTTTTTCGGAAAGGAGGGAGTAAGAGCGATGGGTATTGCCCTTCGTGGCGTTCGGCCGGCATGCGCCGCAAGTCGCCGGCTTAGATTAGGCCTTACTCTCTGGTTTTTTGCACGGAACATATCAACGAGCTTATATGCATACATATAGAACATTTTTTGCACAGAATAAAGGTAGGGCGGCCGCCCTACCTTGGCCGAAGGGGTCCTCCGCCAGTGAATCAGCTGGTGAGGGTTGCAATGTCGCATATGTAGTCATGGAAGCAACACGGCTTAAATCACAAACATTCTGGTACAACTGGCGGTGGCTGGTGGATCAGACATCTCTTGTCACGAAATCTAGCAACTTGAAAGGCGGCCAATTTTCTTCTCCCATAGTCAGCTATTTGCTAGTCAGCTGACTATTCTTTTCCCCCGAGGGACACACACTGATGATGGACTTTTCTATTCGCCAGTTACCCTTCTTTTGGCAAAATTCGTCAGTTACCTAAAAGCAAATTTCGGGCCAATCAATTTTTTTTCTACACGGTAGAGAAATTTTGTGCCAGTCACGGGACCTGCGAGTTGGAGCAGCTCGCAGGTCCCGTGAAAAGAAGGGAGTTGCTTTGTCTCGCCTTCTGCAGACACAGGAGCTATATCTCACTTATTGTAATATGTAGATTTGCCTCGCCTCTGGCGTTGGCCGCGTCGTAGCTTTTGTGGGCCAACTCATGCATTAAGGCGGTTTTGAGAAGGCTCTTTAGACCGGTTTGGACCGGTGCTAGAACCTTCCATGTCGGTTTTTTCCTATGTTCCCTTTATCAAATTTGTTTGATTGTATTTATTTTTTATTTTTTAAATAGATGTCTATTTTTTAGTACAAGTTTTACATTTTTCGCATACATGTGGAATAATGTTTGATTTATGTTGAACAGTTTTTTCTATAAATTATGAACATTGCTTACAAATATATGTTTGAATTCTTTTGCGAAAACATGCAAAAGATTTTTTATATAACGATTTACCTTTTTTAAGTTGTATGAAACAGTTTTTTAAACTAGGTGAACATTTTATTACATTGTGTTTCCTTAAATCTCATAAATATATTTTTTAAATAATGCGAAATTTATCTTTAAATGTCACGCACATTATTTTGAATGGCAGGAACCTTTTTCCAAAATTATATGTACATTTTAAACAAAAATTGTATAATTGTTTAAAATGTGACAAACATAATTTTTTACATTGTGTAAACACTTTTTTATAAATATCATTAACATTTTTTGTCACGTTATAGTTTTTGAATGGTATCAACATTTTCTAAAAGTTACACGGGCATTATTTTAGCACTGCATGAACTGTTTTTAAATGTGCGATGAATGCTTTTAAAATTTTGGGTAAATTTATTTCTGATATACAATAATTTAGAGTATTTCCAATATATTTTGAAAGAATAAAATATTTTCAATATATCTCTACTCCTATGAAAGACTCAGTTGGTGATGATTGTGTGTCTGTCATCCGTCATTTCTGAACATTAGATCTGCATCTAACGACTGTGAGGTAAGTTGTGCCCTTTTTACAACAATATCCTACTTCTCTGCTCCAATTTACAGAAAACCGCTTAGTATCTTGAAACCAACCACATTCCTCGCTGACCTCATCAAAACAGCCCAAGAAATATATTTTTAGTGAAACATAATATTTTTTTAGTGAGACTATTTTTTTTCAAATTGTGAATATGTATTATTCTATTTTGAATACATTGCAACGCATGGGCACATTGCTAGTAAACAAAAGAAAAACAACAATAACCAAACTAGAGGCCCTGGGGCGAGTGCACGCTCTGTCTTTGCAGCAGGCCAGACAAAGGGGCACGGGGCAGAGGGGTTGAAGTGACTGGGCCAGACCACCGGGCGCAAAGTGAGTTGTTTCCATTTTGTAGCACGCCATATGGAAATCCAAAAAAACGGACGACCAAGCAAGCGAAATCACTAATTGAGTAGTACTCCTTGCAAAGATCACTCCCACATCTCTAGGTTGTGATAAATGGCGCGCTGCATGTGCACCACTTGTCGCAACCTGACATTTTTCCTTTTTTTTCGTAGATCTGTTTATTCAAAACGTTTTATCTCTTAAACAGTGCATCCAAATCTCGAACCATTTTCACCGTTGTATTCTTCGTGTCGAGTTTGTCAAAACTAGATCACATGTGGACAGGTTTCGACGAACTTTTTCTTCACAAAAAAAACGGACGAAAAAACCGAACCGGGAGCACATTTTTTTTCCTTTCCGGAAGCCGTTTTCGAGAGGCACGGCCGTGCCTCTCGCAGAAAAAAAAAGAGAGAAAATGCTATTTTTTTCGTTTCCGAGAGGTACGGTCGTCCCTCTCGCGGAAGCAAAAACGTGCCTATCACCAAAGGAAAAAAGAAAGAGAAAACGCGTTTTCTTTTTGTTTCCGAGAGGCACGGACGTGCCTCTCACGGAAGCAAAACCCTGCCTCTCGCGGAAGTAAAACCGTGTCTCTCACGAAAGAAAAGAAAGAAGAAAACACTTTTTTTTTCATTTCTGAGAAGCACGCACAGCAGAAGAAAAAAAAGTGAAAACGCGTTTTTTTTTCTGTTCCCGACAGGCACGGTTGTGCTCTCGTGGAAGCAAAAACATGCCTCTGGTGGAAGCAAAACCGTGCCTCTTAAGGAAGAAAAAAAACGTGTTTTTCGCGCAGAAAATTTTTAAATTTTTTTTATCGAAAAGCTAAGAAAGACCGTTAAAATATTAAAAAGTTGTAAAAAAAGGAAAAAACATCTAAAAAGCCGAAAACTCGGGCGAAAAAAAACAAAATCCGGAGGAAGCGCATAGGGCGCGACACGTGACGGCGGCTGAGAGCGCGCCAAGTGGCATGCTCTCAGCCCACCGCAAGTGATCGTTGCCAGGCTTCCGAAGGAGCGCTGGTCAACTAGTTGCTCTCCCAAGCAAGGAATTGAACTCGCCACATGCAAAATGGTACAGGGCGCACATGGGAACGTATCTGGTGCACCAAAGCAATTGGTGCTACCGGTGCACCGGACCCCGTTGCACATTAAAAAATGTTCAAAAAAGTCCAAAAAAAATTTGTGTATCGATACAACATGAATGTATGTTGTCACAAAAATTCAAATCAAAATTAAAAACAATGCTCAAGATACAAAAATGACAAATTTAACATCAATGTACTAATGGGCCAAAACTGAAGCCCAACTTGTGTTATGTACAATTCAGTGTCAAATTTGTTATTTTTCATCTCGAGCAGTGTTTTGAATATTGATTTAAATTTTTGTGACAACGTACATTCATGGTGGCTCAATGCACTAAATTTTTTTCCAGATTTTTTTGAACATTTTTTAATGTGTAACAGACGACCGGTGCACCGGTAGCACCAATTGCTTTGGTGCACCAGATACATCCCCAGACGCACACACCCTGTTGCCATCTAAGTGCGTTGTTGGCCTGTGGCCCAATATCTCTCTTCTTGCTTTTTTTTAAAATTAGTACAGACACAAGCGCTCATATATACGCGCATAACTCATCCCTATGAACGCACACACGTCACCCTACCCCTATAAGCATCTCCGAAAGACTGAGCCGACGTATCATCTTAGATTTTACAAAGTTACCATAGGTGTTTCATAGTCGACGGGAACGTCTCCTCCCACTGAAAGCGTACCGCCGGAAATCCTGTAATAATCCAGAATAAATGCGAGCACCATGACTTAAACCCTGGTGGGCTGGCGATACCACTGTCCACCTAACCATCCAACCACAGATTGGTTCGCCTCCTGCCGGTTTTTTGGACTGGGTTATCTATGGGTTCATTTTCCACCGCTTTTGTTGTTCGGCTATGATTGTTTTTCATGTTTTTTTTTCTTTTTCCCATTTCTTTTTCGTTCTACTGTTTATTTTCTTTCATTTTTATTTTTCCTTCTCTCTTTTTAAAAAAAAATTTCCTGTGAGGTTTTTCTTTCTCTTTTCTCTTCTTTTATTCATTTGCAAATAATGAATTATTTTCATTTTTGTGAACCTTTTGGAGATCAGTGATTTTTTCTTCAAATTCGCTAACATATTTAAAATTTGTGAACATTTTATAAATCCGGGAAATTTTCTAAATCTGCAAACCTTTTCAAATCTTTGACTTTAAAAAAAAATCGTGAACATTTTAAAATTCTGAGAACTATTTTTCATATATGCGAACTTTTTTTCAGGGAAATTATTTTCCAAAAATTTAAGTTTAAGTGCAACTTAACTGAACGCTTTCCTGTGTCCACCAATCCAAAAGAAGTACAATCTCATTCATTGAAATGGGAAAAGAAGGTCCGAGCTTTAGACTAAAGTGACAATTGTTTCGATGCTTCTGCTCGTGGAGCTATCATTATTGGAGCACTGAAGAAAAATCTATTTCAGGTTTTGTAAAATTTGTTCTTACTATATTCCGAGCAATCACAAGTACCTCGTTTTCATTTTGTTCAATCACACCTCTTTGGCATGTATCAAAATGTCAGTGCGACTAAGGGAACAACAGAGGGATCAATCTGATCAAGGAAAGGGCCTGAACTGTCGAAGGGGAAGAGGATAACAGTTGGCAAAGCTGAATGCACCATGCCTGATGAAAACACAGTACAAACTACTTAGCCCAGAAACAAGGTTCAAACTGCAAAACTTAGCTTTTCACAACAGATGAATATGTTAGTGCTTAATTCTCTCTTCTAGGTTTAGACTGATGCTCAAAGCGAGAAGACTACCATGATCAGAAGTGGCAACAAAAGATCAGCTACAGCCCCCCTATACGTAGGTAGGTAGCGAACGGTGCCCCCACAAGTTATTTGTAGGTTGCATTCCAGAACCACTTAGATTTTTTTTTTCATTTTCAGAATCGTACCAATCAAAATGCGTCCACTGCAAGAAGCTAATAGCTCTAAGAAGAAGAAACAAGTCTGAAGCATTAAGAAGTAACGTAGTATCTGATAATTTTGAGGCTTTAGGTTTTCATCTACTATAGTTGTTGAGCTGCTGGCTCCTTTTGTTAATTGTGCACTGTTGAGTGAATCTGCAACAGCAAACACAGTAATTCAGTTAGCCCATGTTTACCTGCTTATGACCCTGCATTGCGGTTTGCTGGCCAACACGCAGAGCTGGATCAAAAAATTTAACAGAAAAGACTTTAGAAACAGAAGCAAAAGCAGATTAGATAGAGTTAGTAAATTTTCTTCCAGATAGAAGAGGGCCGTGCATGAGAGGGATTCTAACATGAAACAAACGGACATTAGAGCAAAATCCATTTTCACATTTACAGCATTTAGCAATAGGAACAGTGTTGTTGTGTTGAGCAACAAAAATAGGATTTTCTTGAGCTCTTTTATGGTGTACATTTTCGCGTTATTTGGCCTTTTTCTTGGCAAAACTCTTGCCTGAATGTTTTTTTTCCTCCTATTAAAACCTAGCACTTTGGATAGCCGTTCGAAAAAAGGAAATAAACAGCAATCTTCAGGTCATGAAGCAAAAGATAGAGTTTGTTTACTGAGGAAATAAGTTGGGTGGAAAAATAGTGGGTCACTTTTGCAGAAAACATGAATGAAAAACTAGTAGATGTGTGTGTTTGTGCCTTCAATTTTGTTATAACCAAGTAGTTTTTCTAGCTCTCCTCGAGTGAATTTAGCTATAAGCCTTTAACTAGTCTATTTTTTGAACTCCCGTGTGATGTGTCGTCAGTCAAATCATGTCTCTTAACTGTCAGTTTTCTTGTTTGTGTGCTTTGTACCTAAATTTGTGAAATCTGAATGCCCTGCATGTTCAGTCCCCCTTAGGCTGTGTGAGTAACACTTGAAACATTGACGATTGTGCCAGCTTGCTCCATGTTTTAGCTTTCTAGATTGTCCGCTTTACTGGGAGATACAATGCCGATTAATTACATATATGTCGCTCCATTCTTGGCAGCCAGAGTGGTTTCATGACTTCAATAATTATGGTCTACAATTTCTAATGATATGCTCACTGCCTGATGCACGACTGGCCTGGTAACTTTTTTTTTGAACCTGACTGGCCTGGTAACTTGGTTGTTTGAGTATCGTCGGTTATCGTGGTGAAGAAAAATTGAAGACCTGTTGGACGCGTTTTGGTGCCGATGCAAGCCAAGATACATACATGTGCATGCATGAACATGAGCATAGCTCTTGGTTAATTAGTTTTTGCATGTACGTACACCTGTGCTGTGCATGAGCTATTTTGCTCAGGTACCAGCTGGGGTGCGTATCCTGCAGGCTCATACCTACGGCGTGAACCAGCAAATTCAGAAGAAAAGTACGTACAATTGCCAGCAATTGATGCTTATCTTATCGTCACCATCGGCCGTGCTGACGTGTACGCGGAACAGAACTACCTCGCGTGGCGGGGCTTCGTTATCTAGCTGCTGTTTATACAAGGCCACAGTACAACTCACGCACCAACACAGCCGGACGCACGCACAACGGCGCTATCCATGGCCGCCTCTGCTGCCGCCGCCGACGACATTGCCGAGCTTGCGATCACCTCGCTTCCCCTCGACACACGGTTCCGTCCGTTCCATCTGAGGCAGTACGGCGGGTTCTGGCTGCTGGAGGAGTTCCTCATGGCCGTTCCGGCCGTCCACTCGGTCTTCAAGCCGAGGCCCTCGGATGTCCTCCTTGCCAGTTTCCCCAAGTGCGGCACCACCTGGCTCAAGGCTCTCGCCTTCGCCACGCGCAACCGGGCCGAGCATCCGCCGCGTGACCCCGACCACCCTCTCCACCGTCGCAACCCCCACGACGCCGTCAAGTACTTGGAGATGGCGTTCGCCCAGTCGATGGACGACAGTGGAGCAGGCGATGTCTTAGCGGCGCTCCCTTCGCCACGCGTGCTCGCCACACACCTCCCCTACTCTCTTCTGCCACGGCGCATCACCGCGGAGGAGTCCGGCTGCCGGATCGTGTACATCTGCCGGGACCCAAAGGATGCGTTCGTCTCCTCGTGGTTCTTCGCCAAGAAGGGGGCGGCCGCCATTGCACGGACACGAGCACGAGCCGACGAGGACACGGACATGCAGCAGCAGCCGCCGCCGCCGTACACATTCGAGGAGGCGTTCGATCTGTTCTGCGATGGCATATGCGTCAGCGGCCCGCAGTGGCGCCACGTGCTGGGCTACTGGGAGATGAGCAGGAAGCGGCCGGAGAAGGTGCTCTTCCTCCGGTACGAGGAGATGCTCTGGGACCCTCTAAGTAACGTGAAGAAGTTGGCGGAGTTCATGGGGTGCGCGTTCTCCGGTGAGGAGGAGGCGGCTGGGGTGGTGCAGGCCATCGTGGAGCTGTGCAGCTTCCAGAGCTTGAAGAACATGGAGGTGAACAAGAGTGGCAGCCAGGGTCCGGCGGCACACGAGTCTTTCTTCCGGAAGGGTGTGGTCGGGGACTGGAGCAACCACATGACGCCGGCGATGGCGGAGCGGCTGGACAAGATCGTCGAGGACGCACTGCAAGGCTCGGGGTTCAGCTTCGCCGTCTCAGGGTGAATGTGCTAGCTACATGCATAGATGCAGATTTTTTTTCAAAACTAGCACGTTTTTTATAGCAATTTCGAAAACTAGCAGTGCTAACTCGATATTTTCAAAACTAGCACCCCGTCGGCCTGCAGCTGGCCGAGGGGGGCCCTGTCGGCCTCCTGCTGGCCGAGGGGGGGCCTGTCGGCCTCCCGTTGGCCGAGGGGTGTCAGGGGCACAAAACGTAATTAAGATGGCCTCAAATGAAAAAGTTATCAACATGAAAAATCTTCGTCTCGTCGAAACGGTTGATTTTGATATAAAAATCGTCTTAATCCGAGGTTGTATGCAACCTGTAGAGCCAAAATAAGGTCAGGGACAGAAGCTGCACAGTTACTTCGGACAGACCGAATAGATGTCAGAAAATTTGTCACGGGACACCCGGTGCACTCGGTGAGACCGTGTGGAATATAGAAGAGTACACAAGTTTGGTCACGTTCACTCGGTGAGACCGAACCAAATCACTCGGAGGCTCCGAATGGATCCGAAAAATTGCCAAAGATTCCTGTCCGAGTTAAAGTTACGATTTTTTATCCGAAAAATTATTCGTCTGCACTGGGAAGACTGCTTGCGTACCGCGCTTCCGGCCGGGTCTCCTTCGACGTGAGCTACGGTGCATCACCCCCGGCGTCGAGCAGTCCATTCTTGATGTTTGAAATTCTGAACTAGCAATCCATCCTTGATGTTTGAAATTCCGAACTTCCAGGTTAATGACCCAAGACCTTTCTAATCTTTTGCCTGCAGTCTATATTAAATGTAGCCAAAGGTGTATTCTTTTTTTTTAATCCTTCCTCATCCAAAGATTGCGTATCGCATATTAATCAAACTCCTCGGTGGTGCCATAAGTTTGGAAGAGATGAAAGAAAAACATTGATAATTTGAAGTCTCCCTCCATAATCAGAACACATATCTAATCTCTTTTCCCTTCCTTGAATCAAAGGTAGAATTCGTAGGCATGTTATGCTCAAGGTCAAGCCCAAGTATGTGAATGGGAAAGAAACCCCCTGACACTTGTAGGATATATTAGTATATTTGCACTTTGTCCTATGAAACACTAATTGGGACTAAAAATGAGTGCATTTAGTAAACCTAGATCCATGGTGTCTTCGGCGGTGGAATCGAGCCACACAAACTCACATCGAGGATACCATATTAAGGAATAAATTTTACATGGTCAAATAGACTATGGGTCCTATAAATAAACGGAATTGGTCATATAAAATAAATGAAAGGAACCTACTATGATAGCAAATATGGATGATAGCAAATACGGATGATAGATAGGATCAGGAGAAGAGATGCGGAAGACACGGAGCCTCCTATGGGTTATTCGGGTGTCAAACCCAAGGGCCCTAGGAACATACGCCACAATGCGTTTAACTTCTTATACATTTCTAGTCCTTAAGAAAAACGAAAGGCTCACTGTAAGAAAAAGTCAAGCAAATTTTTTCCGTTGATGGTGTTCAAAACTCCAAGATGGTCGGACCAAACCAAATGTCTTAGTTTATGCACACTGCAGAACATTCTGTTTTTGATATAGCTTTTGGAATAGCTTATCGCTTATGACGTGCGCTATAAATTTTGTCACGTTCATTCGGTGAGACCGAACCAAACCACTCGGAGGCTCCGAATGGATCCGAAAAATTGCCAAAGATTTTTGGATAGAATTTTTAGTCCTTTTATTGTACGGGAAGTCCGGCCGCCTCATAAATCGATGTGGGCATTGTTCGTCTGCACCGGAAAGACACATGCGGGCATTGAAGAAATGTCTCTGTTGCGATGGCAGGAAATGAGACCAAAACTTTCGGCGGTGGCGTCATCCACCATGCAAAGTAGAGGCAATGGTCACCTCTTAGGCCCGTCACCGTGTACCCTCGGCGCCGGGGGTGATGCACACAAAAACATCACCGTGTACCCTCGACGCCGGGGGTGATGCACCATAGCTCACGTCGAAGGAGACCCGGCCGGAAGCACGGTACGCAAGCAGTCTTCCCGGTGCAGACGAATAATTTGTGTACTCTGCCTGAAGTAACTGTGCAGCTTCTGCCCCTGACCTTATTTTGACTCTACAGGTTGCATACGACCTCGGATTAAGACGATTTTTATATCAAAATCAACCGTTTCGACGAGACGAAGATTTTTCATGTTGATAACTTTTTCATTTGAGGTCATCTTAATTACGTTTTGTGCCCTTGACACCCCTCGACCAACGGGAGGCCGACAGGCCCCCCTCGGCCAGCAGGAGGCCGACAGGCCCCCCCTCGGGCAGGCCGACGGGGTGCTAGTTTTGAAAATAACAAGTTAGCACTGCTAATTTTCGAAATTGCTATAAAAAACATGCTAGTTTTGAAAAAAATCCATAGATGCATGCATGACGTTGGCGTGATAAAATATTGTACCCTTGATATGTTGAGTACTTTGTGCGCTGTGCTTGATTTTCCGCAAGTCGATGATAAAGCTTGTCGTCGTGATCTGGAGCCCGTGGCGCATTTTCATCACAGGCAGCTTCCTTGGCACAAGCCACCTTTATTTACAAACACAAGGGTGTCGTGTCCTTCGACTTTACATCGGAAACAAATACGGCGTCTATTGCTAGCGGGCGGGCGGGCGGCCCGTGAATTGGGAATCAATCGATGAAACTCAGGCGCCTGTCACCATGGAAACAATTGCCGGCCATTCAAGCCATTCAAAGTAGAGGTGCGCTTCCGTACAACACCCCCTCCCCCCTCCCCCTCCCCCCCTCAAAAAAAACGTATAAGGGGCAGGGGGGTCATTTTCGCACGGCGTATTAGAATACGCGGGCGGCCGTATGGGCCGGTCGCGTACGCCCGTCCGTCCGGTGTACGCCCAAACGCCCGCCCGCCCGCTGTGTACGCCCGTGTCGTTCGAAAAAAAAAACGCCCGATCGCCGAACCCTCTTTTCCCCTCGTCTCTGCCGCCGCCGCTGCCATCTCTGGCGGTACCTGGCCGATGGGGAAATATAGTTGCCGGTAGCCGGTGGGAACCCAGTAATCTCGACGCGTTGTGCGCGTAGTCGACGCCCACAACCGCCGAGGTCGGGCTGACGCCGCCGCCGTCGTCTGCTCCGCGTGCTGTTCGCCCTCACGCCTTCGTCACCGGCCAATATCAACGCTTTTGTCATGTCTGACGGCGGCAACGAGGTACGCGAGCCCTTGTCATAGTGATTTAAAAACGGATTTTAGTTGCGACGATGTTACGTGGTGTTTGAATGGATCTGAGATTATATATAAATGTGCATAGATGGAGGACGAAATCGGATATGACGGTGATGATGGCGGTAGCGAGGATGAATCATTGTCATTGGATGTAGACGAATATGGCGCAGAAAATTATATGAGTTTGGATGAGTCTTACAGTGACAATGTAAGTGGTCTGCATGTTGTCAAGCATATTAAATACAAGCAACCGCGATGACACTAACATGTACTTGTTTGACTTTGCACAGGTAGGTGGGGATGATGACAATGAGGATATGGATGTAGATGATTCATATGCTGAAAGCGGTAGCCATGTAAGTTTAAAATTATGCAGGTTAGTTTAAAGTGACATGACAAACGCATCAAATCTTACATATCATATTTAAAATTTGCGCAGATGGATATGGAAGGGTACTATGAGTGGAATATATTCGATGATGCCAATGAATAAAACGATGTCGATGCATCTTATAATGACAGCTCGAGCAAAGTAAGTAGTGCAAAGTGAATATATATGATAGTCCTGATACAACAACTTACTGACATATAAGGTTGTTTGTATTTTTTTCCAGGGAGACGTTGGTGGCCCGTGCGGAAACGATGAGGATGCCAATGGTGATGAGTGTAATTTTGACATTGGCTACGATGAATACCAGCAAGACTCACTGGACAGGCATTGGATGGTGATGGCCACGACGTTCAGGTCAGAAGTGGAGGCATATGATTTCTATAACGACTATGCGAAAAAGCGTGGATTCAGCATTAGGAGGGACAACTTGAAATACGCGAAGGGTGTCGACGCACCTAAGCACTTGAGGAGGTTTCTCTGTTCGAGGGATGGAAAACGACAGGCCAAGTTTTGTACCATGGAAGGGAGGAAGCGTAGGTTGAGACCGGAGTCACATCGGGATTACCTTGACTTCGGTGATGTAACCGTATTCGACAACACGTATAAGATGAATAGGTACGGAATGACATTCATACCTTTTGTTGGTCTAAACAATCATTGTTGCACCACTGTGTTCGGTTATGCTGTTGTGTCAGATGAGACCGAGGATACATATGTTTGGGTGCTGCAGACCTTCTTGAGAGCTCACTGTCAGAAGAAGCCAAGGTCTGTAATTACTGATGGAGACGCAGCCATGATAAGGGCCATCAGGAAGGTCCTTACGGACGTGTGGCATCAACTTTGTTCGTGGCATATAGAGAAGAACATGCAGAAACACCTTCACCACAAGTCCCTTAAGGAGTTCAGGTCTCTTATTTACTATGCTACTACACATGATGAGTTTGAGGCGAGATGGGCAGCTTTTAAAGCTAAATGGGAGTCGGAGAAAACTGAAACATGGTTGCGTAGGATGTACAGGAAGAAAAGGCTTTGGGCTGCGTCATATCTGACCGATGGGTTATTCCTTGGTATGCGGAGTAACCAGAGGAGCGAGAGTCTGAACTCTTGCCTTCATATGCATCTTGACTCTGGCATGACAATTGTTGATATGGTTGTGCATTATGAGAACTGCATTGTTCGGCTCCGTGAAAACGAGTCGTACGACGACTGCATGGCCACACAGACACTCCCGGTAGCAGTACTCAACAAGTTCAAATACATTGAGAAAGCCGCTGCCCGTGACTTCACTGCGGTGAACTTTTACCTCCTGCAACAAGATATGAAGAAGGCAGCGGATCTTGAGATCGTAGATAGACTCAGTGGAGCCGTCAGTCAGAGATTCATAGTGGCATGGAAAAATAACAGCCAGCTGAGATTCAAAGTGGACTATACACCTAGTAACTCAGAAGAAAGAGTGAAGTGCAGTTGTGATAGTATGAATCGTAAAGGTCTCCCATGCAAGCATGTTCTTTATGTTTTGGCCAGGTTGAACGTGAAGGACTTACCTAAGTGCTTAGTGCTGCGAAGATTCACCAAAAATGCTAGAGGTGGACTGCCCGTGAAGCGCACTAGCGATCTCTTTGCATGGGGATGGGCAGGTACTGAGAAGAGAACTAAGTACAGTGAGTTGACTATTTTTTCTGCGGAAGCATCTCATGCGGCATGTCATAAACCATTTCTATTTGACAAACTGAAGGCTGCTCTGGAGGATGTAATAGCGAACAAGGACGTTGAGAGGAAGAATATGTGAGACAGCATAGGGTTGCGGATGATGATGCTTTTGTGCCGAATCGAGATCATGTGTTTGTTGGTGATCCACAGTAAGTTTCTACGAAAGGAGCACCGAAAGGGCAGAATAACAAAGGCCGTGGTAAGGAACCTGGCGTGACTAAAAATGGTAGACCTAAAGGTTTCAATGAGAAACCTCTTGAACGCCTATGCAGTTTATGCAGAACTAAAGGTCATTTCAAGAACAATTGTCCTATGAATCCTAAGTATGTGTATACGTCTTTTTAACGTACTTTTGTTGTTTAGTTTATTGTTTAAGAATTTTTGACATATATTATGGTCTTTCTATGCAGGAACATGGCATGATGATGATAGCACGGATTGTTTGAATAAGTGGAACAAGTTCTTCAATAGAGTTGATGTTTTATTTGGTTGTGATAAAAAATTCTACTTATAATTTTTTTCTGGCACATCGCTACAGGAGACTTGTAATCGGTGTTTACTTATGTCATATTTGTTGGCACTATAGTCGTTGTTTTTAATATGATATGCGATATACACATTTTTATTTTAGAATATATATTTGTTGGCACTATAGTCATTGTTTTTAATATGATATGTGATATACACATTTTTACTTTAGAATATATGATAAGATGTATAGATCATGTTGGGCGATCAGAGGCGTTTTACGGCCGCCGGTTGCTTCAAATATTAAAAAAAAAAAAGGTAACCGCCCCTGGGCCGTCAGTCGCGGCAGCCGGCGCAACGGGGCGTTCAAGTCTGGGCGCGTCGGCGGTAAACTAATCGGGATCTGATCTAAGGCGGGGGCGACGCGTATATAAGCCGGTAGGTGGCCGACTCGCTCAGCGAGGTGGTACTAAACCACGGCGCGCGGACCACGGGGGACGCAGGTGGGCCGGTATTACGACGCGGGGCCACGGGGGGGCGCAGGTGGGCTGGTATTACGGCGCAGGACCGCGGGGCAGCGGGTGTGGTAGGGCGCGGCCCCGTGGAGGCGGCGGCTGCAATCTCAGGCGACCGGCGCGGACTGACGTAAAAACGAGAAATACGTGTCGGTATTTGCCGAAAGCAACTTTTCTGAATTAAGAAATACACGCGGACTGACGTAAAAACGAGAAATACGCGTCGGTAAAAATTATAAAACGTCAACGCTCATTCATATGCAAAATATAAAATAAATTTGTAAATTAAAAATGTTTAGAATGTACGTTAAATAAATCAGTCATGCGACATAATCTTGACATGTGAAAAATGTTTAAAACTCACATAAGAAATAAATAAAACATCCACACACAATATTCAATCATGTTTCATAAGCATTCAAATAAAATCGAAGCCCGTGTAGTACTCTCGCGTGAGATTTTTATTTCTTTTTCTTCTTTGCAAGTCGAATAACTTTGTTCTTCACTTGTGTAAGCTTATTTTCTGTTGACAAAATAATTCCAGTTATCATTCTTTCTCTCGAACTATAAATAGATTCCTGAAAAACAATGAAAATGATTTTAATTTCAACACTTTGATATAGTATGATGTAATAATTTTTCATACGCAAAATATACCCACCTGAGAAAAAACGCTTCTGAATTTTTCTCCGTCCCAGTATTGAAAACAGCGAAGGAGGAACAGCCCACATGAGTTCCTGTGCTCGAAAACCAAAAGTGCAATATTCGAAGCATGTTACGTAGGACACCACTGAATCAATTAATGTATTTTGAAAGCACATGCAACATGCAACTCACCCATCTTCTTGTTGAGGCATGTCGTACGGGACAATAGGTCATGCCGACACATCCGGGAACGACATAATTGCACTATCATTTGCATCTTGGATATCTCCTGCTAGTTGTTCTCTCTGAAAATAAAAAACAAATGATACAAACACGTTGAGTACATACGGTAAATAAATGATAGGCTTAATTCTACACACATGATTAAGAAACTTACAAAATTTTCAACGAGTTTCGTGGTAGATTCAGAAATTTCTTCCCCCATCAATGAATCAAGAACTTGAAAGTCTTTCTTTTCGGTATGCATAACACATGTAATTCAATGGTTATTATCCTTATTTAGAGCAAAATAAGCATATATGACAATTCAAATATGTTTAGTAAGCTCGCCTTTCACATATGCTAGTCATGTAAAAACAATTCTGCATTGCAAAAGGTACCTTAGGTTTTGCAAAATATTCTGTCATGCATCTGTTCAGAGGTTCATTTGCATGTGCTAAACCCTCCGTATCGTCTACCGACTTGTCTGGTCTGATTAAAGTTGGGCGAGTGTGCAGTAATTAGTAAGACCTATGTGTAGGTACAAGATACCTGTCGGCGGCGATACTTGAATCCGAAATGTACGTCGCATAAGCGTCAATTACCTGAAATAGATGAGGAAATTTAATATGGATGCATTTTATTTAGCACGTAAAAATAACCATGACAATTAAAGTACATACGTCACCGGATAACCATGCATGGTTAATTATCTGGCAAGCTCTTGCCGCAGATAGTCCTTCATCTTTACCATTGTTGAATATTTCATGGTTCTTATGTTTTGGTGAGTGCTCGTACGCTTTCACGTACTGCACGGCCGCACTCACCACATCATCCACAGAATGATCAAACCGAGGGCTTGTTTCATTAAATAGTTCTACAACACAAGTCAATAAGGTTATGATAAAATCTTCGAATATAGAATTATGAAAGAAATAATCATACCGTGTTTAACTTACTCGCTTTTGCGGAACGTTTCGCATGTTTTTTCAGAGTCTTTTGAATATAAGGAGATTTCTGGTACTTTGACATAGTCCGCCTTCGCTTCCCTAGAATCTCCTCCTTCTTCTCTTCTATCTCGCTATTATCATCTGACATGCCCTGTGACACTTCTTGCTCTTTTGGTTCCACTGCCCATCTTCTCGTTGATGCAATTTCATCTGTTCTTAAAGATGATGCCTCATTTTTTTTCCAACTGCTCTAGGACATCTGTAGGATCATCCTTGCCACCCTTATAGCTACTCAAGTGACTAGTAGTGAGTTTGAATGAATCCCCTCCTTCAGAATTCAAATCATAATTCCCACTGCCCTTTGGGCCATCAAGTGGGTGTATGTCATCGTACGGAAATTCTTTATTAGGATACTTGTTTTCATACCTGGATTCACTATTCTGTCCAAACAGATTTTCTTCCTCCTCTACCATTTTCCCTGGTTTGTACCGCACACATGTTTTATTCATTTTCTCTAACAATTTCTTCAAAAGTAAGCAGATTAACATGTTATAATTTTTCGTCAAGTTCACGAATTTAATACAGTGCATACCAGAATTACCCCTGTGAGCATAGCTCCGGCATACGAACCAATTCCTTACAAATTTCCTTCATATCATTCATAATCCGGTCCATAAAAGGCTTTAGGTTAGCGGGCACTACTAGGAAAACCCTTACCAGTAGTGCTGGTTTTTTTGCTATTAGTAGCGCGGGCATGCGCGCTACTGCTACGGCGCTACAGCTATTTTTTAGCAGTAGCGCTTGTTTGGCCCAGCGCTACTGGTATCTAAAGTTAGCTGTAGCGCACTTCCCCCCAGCGCTACTGATAATTATCTACAGCGTGTGGAACTAGCCAGCGCTACTGTTACTGGAGTGCTACTGGTAATCTTTACCCCCACGCCACTGCTAACTTTTGTATTTTTTTTTTTGCATTTTGGCTCTGTACACAATTAAACAGATCCACCGTTTATACAATAACATGCATATTCATTGAAAAGCAAGTGAGTCATCGATGAGCCAAAGTTATTAGAAGTCTCGACATGTCTCAAGTATCTCATCATCATCAATCATGGTCGAACACATGTCCCGAAATAGCGTTACAAGTCATTACAAGTTCTCAATACATGCAACTACATGGTCACATACTCATGTTTCATCATCTATGTAGACTATGATATGACCGCATAGAAGATAAAAGCGATCACGATGATCAAAAGCGGTATTATGTAGTAGTTTTTGCAGCGGCGCTGGTTCTGAATCCCCTGTTGTGCTATGAATCTCAAGTAACTAGCTTCGGCTTCCGCTCTGCTATCAAACCCTTTCTGGCTTCCGCCGGAGAAGCCAGAGACTTGGGCCTGACACTCTGGCCACTCATCATACACACCCGGAACATGCCCTACATACACGGCATACCACTTCCTCGCCATCGTTGATCTATATACCTGTCAGAGATGCACATATATATATATATCATGAAGCAAATTCAACGAAACAGTTATGAAATAGAAGCAACATATATAGTAAACATAGTTAACAAATTTCATCGTACCGAAAGTAATTAACTAGAGCGCGGCACCATACATCTAATAGTTTCGTCGTACTGAGAGATTTGAAGTTTCGTCGTACAGAAAGTAACAAGTAACTAAACAGACACATTGTTTTTAAGCAGTGCACTCTTCCCATCTGTCCATATCCGGAAGGGTGGACCCAAGCTTAGTGAAAGGCGTCATGTCCTGATGCTGTAGGGCAATGCGGGTTCGGACGTCAGCTCGCGATATTGGGCCGCCGTAGAACATCCCATTCTCTTCGAGGACATCTTTCATGATGATGGACGCAATTTCCAGCTGGATCCGGTAGAAATCATTTCGAAGTTGATTATCCGGCATGGCTCCAAAGGCTTCGGCCCATCTCTGGATATGGGTATCGGATGAAGATTTCATGCAAAGTGATTGCACATCCCTTCTGTACTCCATCATTAGATGGATGACGTAGAATCCATCATTCTCACTTCTTGCCGGTTGCTGGATGCAACAGAAGTCAGTCTTGTGGCCGAAACAAAGCCCGGCCTTTTTTTTTGCATTGGATGTAGCCACCCCGCATGCTGAAGCCCAGCATAGCTCTGTCCAGAACATACTTTATGTGTGTGTAATCTTTCTTCTGTATGTTCTTCGACGGGTCCAAATATAGAGCGCGGGAGTAACGCGGGTAAAGAACGATGAGAACGGCACGACACCCCCCGCTGCGCAAAATACACGATCAAGTTAGCCTCCATGCGTGCAAAGTAACTATTGAAATGCACGTATGTGTTATAGTGCTATCCGCGGATGACTTACCTGGGATGATAAGGTAGGAGAATCGTTTCTTTGTCCTTATTGCTGACCAAGAATTCTTCGATGTACTGACTCGCATATTGACTGTTGGCGTCGTTGATTGACAAGAAGCCCTCATGCATGTAGTATGGGTCCGCGACCGCAAGACCGGTGACTTGCTCTCTCCTGACGATGTAGTTCATGTGCAGCGCATACAGGCGGACGAACGTAAAATCGAGTGTCCTCATTTGAAACATCTGGAAGATGTAATCAAACCTCAGGAAGAAGAGGTCCGCGGGGCATGTGTGGACATACATCTTGCAACTGCTCGGCACATGAACCGTATAAAGTGGGTATCCTGGATCATCCGAGGCGAGGAGGCTTCTCTCTGTCGAAAGCACATGGTCATGGAGTCTCCTGAGATCCCCTGTTATGGCAGCTAGTGCATTCGCCGGTACCATTGGCTCTCCCGCGACATGGATTAATGGCGCATGTTTCATCGGTACACTGTCAACCTTGGTCGAAGGCGGCTGGCTGCTAGAACCAACATTGCCAGCTTTATTGGATTTTCTCGCCGTCGGTCTCTTCCTCTGCTTCTTCTTAGTGCGCTCAGGTGCTGGTGGGTCTGTCAGACCCTCCCTGAGCACCACCCCTAGTGTTGTCGGGCTCAGCATTGGACGACTCTGGCTAATTAGTTGAGCTTGGGTGGAACCGGCATCTGGAGGCGTGTCCTGCGAGGATTGCATGAACAAAGACTTCTTGCACTCCCGAGGACGTTCCGGCTCTGGTACATGCATCTCATATTCATATGGTTGACTCATTGTTACTTTGTTGTCATAGCCGGTATTGATATACTGGAGAGGGTCATCGGCGTCCTCCATGTCATGATCCATATCCTCTTCCATGGGGCAGATGGCATCATCTGCTGGAACGGTTGGCCCTCCTTCCTGAGGTCCCGTTGGTGTGCTCCCGGCCACCTCGGCACGAAGAAGATTTTTCGGCCACAGGATCGGCCAATTTTTGCATTGGCCAAGCTGCGTGGGGGTCTCGTCATCCTCTCCATCGGTTTGTATCGGACGAGGGAAACCCTCATAGCCCGCTTTCACACTCGCCACGGAGACCCTTAAGGCATTATCAGGCATCTGCCGGCGGTGGAACAATCGATCCTTGGGCTTCACTATAGTACCCTTCCCCACATCCACCAACCCGCCCTTCATGTGGTAAAGGAGGGTGCACGGAGTGGAGTCGGCCTACAAAGACATATACGTGCGGCGTCAGAGATCCAAAAAGAACGGCAACTGAAGATTAATTAATTAGTTGAGTTGATGAAGGTGCGACGTGTATTTACCGTGAGGGCTTCAAGCTCAGCCAATGTCGACGGCCCGACATTCAAGCCAGAGATGGAGCTAGGGCTGCTGTGAGAGCTGGTTGCAGGAGCAGGTGCTGGAGGAGGTGCGGGTGCGGTTGCCATACTAGGTACGGGTATGGGTGCGGTGTTGATTGAGTTGCTCCCGGTGAAGCTGGGCATGGGAAAATCACTTGGTGGCGCGTTTGGATTTTGTTGCGCCCATGTGACCACAGTTGGAATCAAGCTTGTAAAGGCAGCCACCATATCATCTCTACAGGCAGCGATTATCTCAGCTTTGGTCTCAGCTTTTGCTTTCTGCATCGCCCGCGCCACCTTCTCGTCGATAGTCACTTGACTGAACTTCTTTCTCTGTCTTTTGGCCTCGGGGTCCTCGTTATAATAGTACTTCCACGTGGCGCCATCCCCGGAGCCATGCACACGTCCATATTGCGGCCGCTGGCCGGGCGGGTGTCCCATCATTATGTTCTTGGCCCGGTTGAAAGGAGTGTCCCACTTGTACTTCGCCGACGACTGAGTCGACGAGTCGCTTTCGGCCGCAAGCTTGTGTTGCTCTCTCTGCAAAATGGACCGTGAATCATTTACGAATGCGACTAGAATGTAGTAGACTTCATTGATTAGAAGCTAATATGTAAGGTGGTAAAAGGATAATTACCAGTAATCTCATGAATTTCCTAGTCGGCCCGTCGGTGAAAAAAAATCTTTTTTTTGGGGTCCCACGAGAATCGGGACCTGATGAAGTCGTGCTCCTGCTCGTCGGTGAACTCAGCCAATGGGTCTGGGATCCCCTGACGTTCATGTTCTGCGTCCTCCTTAGCCCACACGGGCCTCTTTCCCGTGTAACCACGACTTCCAAGGCGGTGGTTCCCCATGTTCTTTGCCTGCAGCTGCTTGCCTCTCTCCGACCTGGCCTTGGCAGCTTCTTCATTGCAAGTCTCCTTGAACTTTTCAAAGTCCTCTATTGTAATTTTTGGATTGTCTGCAACAATCTCGGCGTAGGTTTCATGGTCTACTTCAATCGCCTTTTTCACCCTAGTTTTCCAAGCGCTCAATGCGTTGCTGAACTTCCCTAGGGCTTTGTTGTTGATTTTTTTCATGGCATCATCATCCCATGGGTCGACATCGTCATTCCGACCGGGGAACAGGAATCTTGCGTGCAACCTAGTTAGGAGCAGCTTCTTCAAATTTTCATTCTTTCGTATTTTTGTGGTGTTGATGTTAGCTGTATCCCGTAGGATGCATGCTAGTTGGTTGCCGTAACACGCTGCCACTTCCCGCGGCTCTATTGGCTCGAACTCGCCAGGGTGCACCGCCGTGACCACCAGTCTTCTGGTGCCGAGTTCATTTCGGCATCGTGTCCTCTTTTCCTTCTTTCCCTAACTGGCTTGGGAGGTCCCACCTTCCGTGTTGTAGTTAGGAACATCATCAGCGCCAGTCTCAGTGCCGGTGTCGTTGGTGGCATCAGTGTCGGCGCCGGCGCCACCACCGTCGTCATCCGTCATGACAAGGGGGTCCTGACACCCAGCTTGCTGTCTCTCCTGATCCGCCAGAAAGTCGAGGTAGGCGTGTGCTCGACCTAATTGGGACTGAGAACCTCCGGCCTCATCTGTGTCGGTCATGTTTCCTAGGGTTCAATGTCGCAGTCGTTTAATTATCGAGCTTTGCTAGAAAATTTCGGCATGACCTTTGCTAGAAAGTGCACATATAGAGCGCCTGAAATTTGCCGGAATGGAAATGAATCAACATTTCCGGCAAAACATAGGTCACTTAGCAATCGGTTCCAGCAAAACAAGTGTGAGCATGAGCATACACATCTGCATGTCAAGTGATGTGTGTCATCACACATGCATGCTATATATTGCTCATCATTCTCTGTTTAGAAACAAGCACAGACATAGTAGCAGCAACATAAGCTAATTAAAAATCCTGATTTAAAAATCTAAACTAAACTACCATTAAAAATTCTCATTTTCATCATTTTCTACAATGCTGCAAAAGTGATAATCAACAGCTCTGGCATTCTAACACCACACATTTGGCTCCAGCATTTAATATGATTTTTCATGTGCTTTGATATAATAAACAGTACTAACATTTTCAGTCCACACACTCTGAAAATATCTCCTAAGAGGAACTTATAGATTGGCAACATAATACAGCAACTGCAACTTCCTACTAAACACCTCCTAAGAGGCCACTAGAGCCAGTAATCAAGCTATCATCCAAGGCAACATCATGAAAACAGTAAATGGACAGGAATGGAGCTGATTACAATCCAATTGCGGGTCTTGGACATGAAAATTGAGGACATATGTTCCTATTCCGCCGTCGGTGGCCTATGCTAGAGATAGTTGCTGCTGCTTGCCACAATGGCACAATCAGACATTGGGGCACATAGTCACAGGAAAGGAGGGGGTGGCTCACCGCGTGTCTGGGTCAGGGTCGCCGGGGCTGAGGGGGTGGCGTCGGGGTCAGGGCTCGCCGGGGCTGAGGGGGTGGCGTCGGGGTTGAGGACGTCGGCGTCCTGGTCGGGGTCGCCGGGGCTGAGGGCGTCCTTCTCCTCCTCGCTGAGCCCTGTCGATCTGCATAGACCAATCCTGGTCAGAGAGAGAGAGAGAGAGAGGGAGAGAGAGAGAGACCTGCCGTCGGAGAGAAGATGGCGGCGGTGGTGGGGACCGCACGGGAAAGCAGCGAAACGGCCGGGGGGGGGGGGCGGGGCGCCCACAAGGGGGAGGGGGTGATGGGCGGCCGGTGGCACAGGGGAGGGGTCGGCTGCGGCGCGCGTCGACGGCGGCGTGGGCGGGTGCGGCGTCGGCGGTGGAGTGAGCTGAGAAAGGGGATCGGATCGAGCGAGAGTGAGAGAGAGGGGTACGGGTATAGGCAACTTAGCTATAGCGCGTCTTGGCAAAACGCGCTATAGCTAAGTTAGCTATAGCGCTTGCCAAGCCAAAACGCGGTACTGCTAACTTTTTCTTTTTCTTTTTTATTTTTCTTTTTCTTTTTCATATTCCACAAACTTCCTTCCTTTTTATTTTATTTTTATTTCTCTTTTTATTTTTATTATTCTTTTTCTTTTTTCTTTTTCTTTTTCTTTTTCATATTCCACAAACTTCCTTCCTTTTTCTTTTTATTTTTCTTTCATTTCATTTTCCACAACTTATTAGTTCCTTTTTCTTTTTCTTTCATTTCATTTTGCAAAACTTCCTTTCTTTTTCTTTCATTTGCATTTTTCTTTTTCTTATCTTTCTTTTGCACTTTCCTTCCTTTAATTTGGTCTGTCGTTGTAGCAATACCACTGTTACCCTCCAGATAATAATTAGTATAATATATATTACATCATTTGACCGCTAACGCCGGTATACAAAATAGACACACACAAAATTTGTGGATTAGTTTGTCAGCTTGGGCGACGACGACGCTTCAGACTGATCTTCTTCCCTCTTTTGTTCGTTGTCGAATAATTGAGCCCATGGTCGTGACTTTTCCTTCTCCAGGTATTACGATCTTTCATAGGTAATGTAGTCTTCATTCTCCTTTTGACGTATGTTTCATCGTCATCAGCATCATCTTCCCTCATCGGATCACCGTACTGGTCGTAGTCTTCCTCGTTGGCGACTCCATCCATTCCGGCGATGCTCCTTTTGCTTCTCCTCACGACAACACGGCTGGGATTGATCGGATCAGTTATGAAGAAACATTGTGTCACGTGTTTAGCGTGTACCCATGGCTCATTTTTGGCGATGGCGTTCACGGTACCGCTATCGGAGTCGGGTATACACATGGTAGTGAAATGTCGGTTTTCTCTCTGTACATTCTTAGCCCATCTGACACGAAACATCGTCGCGCTATGCAATCCAGAGTAGTTAAGCTCCCATATCTCTTCGACCCTTCCGTAATATCTTTCAATTACGTTCCCGGTCATGGCTTCCATCGTCACCCCTGAGTTTTGGTCATCACTGTTTATATCTTTCTCCTCCGTGTAGAACGTGTATCCGTTGATATCGTATGCTTGATAAGTCGTGAGGTTGGTCGAGGGGCCATGTGCTAAGGCGTATATGAGCGTTCCGTTCGGACAACCCTCTTCCGGGGGATTAGCCAGAACTCGCTCTTTGAACCAACGCAAGAAAGTGGAGTTGTGCTCTCTAATAACTTCAGCGTCCGTCCTGTGCACCCCACGGTCACGGTACTTGTTTGCGATGGTCTCTTTGTGCAGTATCACGAAATCTTCTAGCACATCTAGGTGTTGTAGCACTACTAAGTTTGCCCTGTCAAAGTCGTTTTGTCGGCCCGAGCGTAACACATTCACATCCCTATGACCGTTGGTGTGACCTTCGCCTTCGAGACTTCCACAGTGCTTGTTGACGGGCAAACCAACAACAGGGTCTCCGGTGCCTACTAGATAACTCTCACAGAAAGAGATGCACTCTTTGGTCAGATATCCCTGGGCTATGCTTCCATCTGGACGGGACATGTTACGAACGAATCCTATGATGACCCCATTCATCCTCTCGAACGGCATCATGCTGTGCAGGAATGTCGGCCCTAGGTTGATGATGTCGTCCACGATGTGGACACATAGAAGCACCATGACATCAAAGAACGCGGGCGGGAAGTACATCTCTAGCTCATTCAGTATGACAACGATCTCTTCCTGTAGCCTATGGAGTTGCTTCACACTGATCGACTTTCGAGAGATAGCATAAAAAAAGTGGCATAGGTCAGTAAGCGTCTCACGCACATGTGTGTCCATAATCCCTCTAAGTGCAACCGGGAGTAACTGCGTCATCATCACATGACAGTCGTGAGACTTCATCCCACTGAACCTTTTTTTCTTAGTGTCCAGATATCTGCTTATCTTCCCACAGTATCCGGAACTAACTTTGATTCCGGCAAGGCACTTGAACAATTGATCGACCTCCTTCGGATCTAAGGTGAAGCAAGAGGGGGGGGCAATATTGTTCTTCCTTCTTGTTTACTTTTTTGCCCCTATCTTCCGTCTCCGTCTCCGTCTCCGTCTCGGTCTCCTCTGACGACCTTTTACCGGGCATTTGGAGATCTTTCCTGATATTCAAAAATTCCAAGTCTTTTCTTGCCTTCGGCCCATCCTTGGTCCTCTCCGGCATGTTCATCAATGTTCCAAGCAAACTCTCAAGGATATTTTTTGTGATATGCATTTGATCAAGGCTATGAGGCGTGTCGAGTATGGGCCAGTATTCCAAGTCCCAGAAAACAGATCTCGTCTTCCATACCTTCAGCAGGGGCTCCGGCGCCTTTTTCTTCGTCTTTCCCGGCGAGGGGCACTCTTCCCAGTTCTTCAATAACTCATATATTTCTGCATCGCTACGCTTACGTGGAGGACCTCGATGCTCAGCCTTACCATTGAATAGAGCTCCACGCTTTCTCCACGGGTCATCCTTCTCGAGCCATCTTCGATGCCCCATGTACACGATTTTTGAAGACGCGCCATCTTTCGATAGCTACAGAGAAGTTGTATCATCCATGCACCTCGTGCATCCGCAATATCCGTGGCACACCTGACCGGAGAGATAGCCGTAACCGAGATAGTCCTGCACCGTCGTGATCAGCGCGGCTCTCATGTAGAAATACTCTCCTTTGCTTGCATCCCATGTCTTGGCCAGCGTTGTCCATAAGGTCTGTAGCTCCTCTTTCAGTAACCCGAGATACAGATTTATATCATTTCCCGGTTGTCTCGGCCCTTGAATAAGCATAGCCATGTGTATGTATTTTTCCTTAATGCACAACTAGGGGGGAGGTTGTACATCCATACAAACACGAGCCATGTGTTATGATTGGTGTTCTGGTTGCCAAATGGATTCATGCCATCACTACTAGCGCCAAGCACGATGTTCCTTGGATCATTTGCGAAAAATCAAATTCAGCATTTAATGCTCTCCACTGGCTAGCATCTGCGAGGTGTCTCAGCTTTGGCTCATCTCCGTCATCTGGCTTCACCCTCTCCGCGTGCCAGCGCATAAGCTTTGCTTCCTTAGGATCTATGAAATACCGCTGTAGACGCGGAGTGATCGGAAAGTACCATACAACTTTCTGTGGAGCTTTCTTTTCGGCCTTTTTATATCGTGAAGCATTGCACTTTGGACAGATGGTTTTTTCCGCGTGCTCGTTCCGATATATGATGCAATCATTGATGCATGTGCGATATCTAATGTGTGGCAGATCAAGAGGGCACACGATTTTCTTTGCCTCCTCGACACTAGTAGGACACAGGCTTCCAGCGGGAAGAACCTTCTTTAGATACTTCAGAAGCTCATCCAGGCTTGTATCTGTCCATTTGTTTTTTGCCTTCGTCTTTAGAAGTTCTAGTGTGAAACTCAAGCGGGTCACCTCGGGATTGCAACCATCATACAAAGGAGTCATCGAGTCTACCTCCAGTTGCGCCAGTTTGGCCTTCTCTCTAGAAGCAGCTCTGTCGCTAGTCGTCTTCTTGCGAAGCAGGTCTCGAACATGCGGGTCTCGCATGGCTGAACTTAGTAGCGACGAAGACGGCGGCGTGTCCGCGTCTTCTCCGCCTTGAACTGCCTCTTCGCCATCGACATTTCCGAGGCCGTCTTCCTCTTCAGGCACATAATCGGTCATCTCTTCGTCTGGTGGCCCCATGTCGTTATTTCCTGCCCCGTCGACATCCTCATCATCATCATCATCTTCACTTATCCATCGAGTATGGCCATGCATGAAACCATGCATGAGCAGGTGCGCCTTGAATGTGCCACCCTCAAAGGGGTCGAGCCTGACTATTCCTTTGCATTTTTGACACGGACATAAAATATCCTTCAATCTTTTTTCATACATGTCGTCCACAGCGGATTGCCAGTATCTTTCCACCATCCTTCCATTGACCTTCATGATCACCTGCGCGCGGAGCAAATATTATAACCACGTATATATGCATGCATGGATCAAATTCATACAAAAATTCGGCATGACCTTCCCTAAACATAGGACATATTGAGTTTGCCCGAAATTCGCCGAAACGGAATTGAATCGACATTTCGGCAAAACATAGGCAACTCATGTCACCCACATCATTTCATCAAATACACAATGTAGGCAACTCAAATTATGCCACACACAATTCGGTATATTCTCATATCGCCCATATATATATATATAGTTTCGGTCCTATCCACACAAACACTTTTTTTTGCTCACCTATGTGTCGAGAGGAATATCCAGCACCTTTCTTCTTAGTTACCTAGTAGCTCTAGATATATATATAGCTCTAACTAGCTAGCTAGCTCCCTAGGGAGAGAGAGAGCTAGGGAGAGAGTGGGAGGAGAGGGAGAGAGGAGAAGAGGGAAGGCATTAATGGAAGGGGGTGGTGGAGGGCAAAGAAGAGGGGGAGGGAGGGCATTATGGACGTAGGGGTGGTTGGTGGAGGGCAAAGAAGAGGGGGATGGGAGGGCTCTAATGGAGGGGTGTGGTGGAGGGGCAAAGAAGAGGGGGGTGGTGGAAGGGCAAAGAAGAGAAGAAGGGAGGGCTCTAATGGAGGGGTGGTGGAGGGGGAGCATTGGAACAAGCAAGGTGCAAGGAAAGGGGGAGAAAGGAAGGGGGAGAGGAAGAAGAAAGGGGAGGAAGGAGGGGGAAAGGTGGTAGGTGGCTGGCGACCATAGCAGTAGCACGGGGGGCAAAGCACGCTACTGCTATGAGTGCCAGCCAAAATATCTACTGGTAAGTAAAACTAGCTATAGCGCTTGTACAGAAACCACGCTACTGGTATAAGTTTACCCATAGAAGAAATAGCAGTAGCGCGTCTAGGTGCACAGGCGCTACAGCTATTTTCTTAACAGTAGCGCTGGTTAGACAACAAACGCTGCTAATAGTTTTTGGTCGGGTGGTGTGCTGTGGCAAACTTACCAGTAGCGTGGCCTCGAGAAACCCACGCTGCTGCTATGTTGTACCAGTAGCGCTCTTTATAACAGACGCTACTGGTAATTATCAGTAGCGTAGGGTCCAGAACACACGCTACTGGTAAACTTCTATGTATAAGCCTTTTCCTAGTAGTGGGGGACCTCGGAGACACTATCCACTTTTCTCTTTCCCAAAACGGATGACTTTCGGCTACTAGGTTTCTTACCGCTTTCAGCATGTTGATCTGCAAGTTTTTTCATTCTATACTCGTTCGTAATGCAGTCATCTATCTGCAAAGTCAGTATTTCATGCAATAATAAGTACATTGCAATTTGAATGCACCATCAAAATATAGTTAAATATACATTAACATATTACCAATCCATGACCACGACCATTGTCCAGGTCGTACTTGTCTCGTTTCTCCGCTCTAGATTCTGTCCATTTTTTCATTAGGGGACTTTGCAACGACAACGGGTCATATTTAGGGCCGGTGGTTGGCTGCACCTTCTCCCAATATAAGTACTACAAAACAAATGACAGAAAAAATTAGACACGCATAAAATGAATGAATAGTAAATAGCATTAATTAATACCATACCTGGATTAGGGCTAGGTTGCCAGATGGCCAATGCCTAACACGGCCATCCTGCAAAACCTTACCGATCTCCGTCAAACAAGTTCGCAAAGTGAACGCGTTGAAGTTCAACTTACTGGTCCGCTTCACGTCATGCACCAACGCGTAGTACTCCTTTGGTACGTAAACATCCGACATCGGTGCAATAATAGTCCCCAACAAAACAAGAACAGCCATCCGAAGAAACTCATCGTCGGCGGATTTATTCCTCATAATTTTTTGGATCAAGTCATCTATCAATATCTGATCTTTTTTTTTGTTAACGTACTGAATAGGAATTTTCTTTATTAACGTCTTTCCTTCCGTCGCAAGAACTCCAAAAACATCCACACATTCATTCTTAAACCCAAATATTGAAAACACGTCGTCCGGTCGAAGTGAAATAAGACCTTTACTGCCAGACTCTTCTTGTATCATGAATTTTTTACTGCTTGTGTTAAAACCTTTTATCATAAAATGCAGCAAAAAATCTCTCATTTGTAATGATGGAATGACCAACATCTCTTGCAAGGTTGTTTCGTAGAACCTAAATCGCTGAGCGGTTGTTAATTTCTCAACGAGACTTATCCACTTCTCTATGGAACATGGAATCACACCATCGATGTCCATACTACATGCCAAAAAAAATTTACCCATTAATATATATAACTATGCAATACCACGAGCAGAAACTATACGGGGCGGAAAAATTTCACTTTGAACCGGGCGACACACGGCGAGCAGTGGCTGTGGCAGAGAGAAAGTGGGCAGCCGCATGTTGGCGAGATGCGCCAACGGCTGTTGGGCGTTCCGAGACCAGCGGCGAGGAACGGCGTGGACGTCACTCGGACGAGGCCGCCTTGCGGCAACAGTGAGGCGATGCACGGCGGTGGGCGATGAAGGGCACGTTGCCACGAAGGGCGATGAAGGGCACGGGGCGGCGTACGAGGGGCGAGTGGGGGTAGGGTTTCGCCGTGCCTGGTGGTATACGGCAATGAAAAGGAAAAACCAAACAAAACAGCGTGGGCGCCGACTGGGCCGGCCCGATACCGCCCACCCTCGATGCCATTCAGCGCCGCCAGCAGGGCGTTGACCGCCCCACACTTATGATTATCTCCGTGAAAACACACAAAACCGGGCAGCTGCGAGGTGTTCTCTTTCGCAAAGTCATGAAACGGTGCAAAAAAATTTCACATGCTACAGTGTCCAACACAAGCACGCATGCAAAATTTCGGTGCGTTTCCACAGTCGATGCATTTCCTACGATTTTCTCCGTGAAAATACACAAAAACGGTCTCCGGACGTGACGCAACGTCCGTTCGTACTCCGATTCCGTGTGTGAGGGACGGTGAAGGTCGCTCACACGCGCATGCAAAAGTTTGGTACAATACGTCCATGTCCACATGTAGTTGTCGTACAATTCACAGGTATCGGTTAGGGGGGACGGGCAGCCGCGAGGTGTTCTCTTTCGCAAAGTCATGAAACGGTGCCATTTTTTTTCACATGCTACAGTGTCCAACACAAGCACGCATGCAAAATTTCGGTGCGTTTCGACAGTCGATGCATTTCCTACAATTTTCTTCATGAAAATACACAAAAACGGTCTCCAGACGTAACGCAACATCCATTTTTTAGGCAACGATTTCCTACATTCGTTTTTTTAGGCGACTGCCAGCGCGCGCGGCGCACACGGGCGGGCCATGAAGGCAAGCCACGGCGGCCACTTGGGCGCCGTTTGCAGCGCACATGGGCGGGCCCATGAAGCAAAGCCACGGCGGCCTCTGCCCAAACTGATAGTTGTTTAGTCCCACATTGCTTCTGGTCATGCTTATTCATCTGTTTAAATACCGTCCTCTACGTACAATGTTGAATCCTTTAGTGTGGCGGCCTTTCCTCAGTATGCTATTGTAAATTATGCTTTGGCACTCCAAAATCATGGAGTGTCACAGCAAAAATTTACATTAGTCTTCTGAGGTAAATTCGTCCACACTACAGGATTTTTTAATCATGTGTTTTTTGTTGATATTTACAAATTCAATGCTCGGATCATATGAAGAGCAATCCGCAGCTCCAGAATAGTCAAATGTCATGTCTAATCTATATGACTTGACTTAAATTTTATGTCCGCGCAGCGCCGGCAGAGCATCGCCGCTCAGCCCGGACAGAAAATTTAATGCCCTGATCGTCTCAAGGCATCCGCCCGTTCCAGTTTTATTCGAAAAGAACTACTCTGCACCTCCGCAATTTTGCTAGTATACAAAAACAATAAAAAATTATTGCATCATAGCACAGGTATACTTACCCAGAAGGGATGATGTACGTGTAAGCAGAGCAACACCTACATCATCTGGATCCGTATACATGTAATATAAAGCAATAATAACTGGACGTTATAATCTTATGTGACTATTTAAACCACTACATATGAGTCTTCATAATCAATGTGGTACTAAAATCATTTATAAAAAGATGTTAGCCTATAGTGGCCAGAAAAGGCGCGCGCGGGGCGGCCCACGGTGCGCATGGGTGCCGCAGCGGCGGCCTTCGTATGTGTGCCGCCAATTGTGCGCCGCTACGGGCGCCAACCGCCCAGAGTGCTTTATTTTTAGTCCCACATTGCTAATATTGACGACGAATCATGGGTTTAAATAGCTGCATCCGTATATGACATCAAGTCCTTAATCGTGGCAGCCCTACCTCACTATGCTTATGCAGGTTCTGCTCTGTCACTCCACAATCATTGTGGAGTGATACAGCATGACCTGCATCAGTGTTGCGAGGTATGTCTGTCCACGTTGAAGGACTTTTTTACATGTCCCGAGGGAGGGTTTTTTCGACATCCTTCAAATGGACCCAATTTTTTTCATAGGTTTGTACAGTCGTGGCAAGCAAGCATGCAAAGTTTCAGGCCATTTCGAACCTTCAAGAATTTTCTATGATTTTCCCGGCTCTGAAATCATAATACACTTCCCGGACGTGACGCTACATGAGTATGTTGTTGGAACACGATGCAACTTTGCGTGGGGTCCTACGGTGGGCATGCCTACCCTCTCGTAAAACTTGGGGTTGTTTTGAAGATGACCAAAAAATGACCTTCCTCTGCGCACGCCGTTCTGGTAGGAGCGAAGGGCCCCGTCCCGAGGGAGGTTTTTTTCGACATCCTTCAAATGGACCCAATTTTTTTCATAGGTTAGTACAGTCATGGCAAGCAAGCATGCCAAGTTTCGGGCGATTTCGAACCTCCGAGAATTTTCTACGATTTTCCCGGCTCTGAAACCGTAAAACACTCTCCGGACATGACGCGACATGAGTATGTTGTCGGAACACCATGCAATTTTGCGTGGGGTCCTATGGTGGGCATGCCTACCCACTCGCAAAAACTTGGGGTCATTCTAAAGATGACCAAAAAATGACCTTTCTCTGCGCACGCCGTTCTGGTAGGAGCGAAGGCCCCGTCCCGAGGGAGGGTTTTTTCTACATCCTTCAAATGGACCCAATTTTTTTCATAGGTTTTAACAGTCATGGCAAGCAAGCATGCCAAGTTTCGGGCCTTTTCGAACCTCCGAGAATTTTCTACGATTTTCCCGGCTCTGAAACCGAAACACACTCCCTGATAAACGCACATATTAAATTATTAGTTTTTCTTATATACATACTATAAAAATATTGCACACTAATACTACAATTCATAAAAAGGAGTTTACATACAACGTAAAACTCATTAAAGTACACATAAAACTTGGCAACTTACGAAGTATAAATCGTTTCGTAATTAAAAATAATGTATGTACATATATACAAATTATAAAGTATAAAAATAAATAAATTATTACGTGAGCGGGGCCACTAACGGCGCGCGTGCATGCGGTCGACGGCGCTCGCGCCTTATGATGCCCATAAACAGCGCGCGTGGGCCGGCCCAGACGACGCGGGGCGGGAGGGGCGGGGGGACAGCAGAGCGGCGCGGGAAGGCTTGTTTAGTCCCACCTTGCCCGCCGAAGGAGCTCCACACCGGCTTAAATAGCCGCGTTCCTACTTCCAGGTAAGATAACTAGTAATAATGTCATGCTATATTTGATTTGACTTTACACAACTGTTATTCTGTGACAGTTGTGTGAGGTCAAATCAGATATATCATAACATTATTACTAGCTATTTTTATTTTCTACACCCTTGAACCGAACCCAAATTTTTTCCGGGTCACGTCACGCCGTTCATCGCTAAGTTTCGTGCCTTATGGACGCTCCATTATTTTTCATGGGTTTTCTCGGCCTTGAAACCACTCAACGGAGAAACACACATATATAAAAATGTACTAGAAATATATATTTATAAACATACTGTAAATATTGAAATACGTTTAAAAACATATTATAAATATATTTAACAATATACTATAAATATATTACTATACGTACTATAAAATGGACTTTGCATAAAACATACATCTGATGAAGTCTAATTCGTTTCGTAAGAAAAATGTATTTTAAATCATTTTAATTTTTTATCATTGACATGTACATAAATATAACTCATTACATTAAAACAATATGGTTATAAAAAATCAATAATACTTCTATTTTAATATTTTTTAAACCAAATAAAATAATTCAAACAAATTTGCATGCACTCAAATATTTATTACATTTTATTTTTTCGAAAGTAAAAAAAACAAACGTTGCCGCTGGGCGGCAACTAACGCCCCCTTTCGGCCCGTCTGGACGGCCCGAGACAGGCGGCCCAAATGACGCATATCGTATGCGCAGCGCCGACCGAAATCTAACTTTAGTCCCACCTCGCCTAGCGGAGCTCGCCCTCACCTGCTTAAATAGCAGGCGCCGCCCTACCCGCCGTACCCCTTCGAATAAAAGACCCCCTCGCCTACTCTCTCATCGCCGCCAAGTTGGGCCTGTGGGCCTTGGGGGCCGAAAAGCCTTCCCTTTCGCCGTTGGCTTGATTGGGATCGGCCTAGTACGCCTCACTCGGCACCGGGCCGGCGGTCTTTTTATTTATGTCGTTTCTTTTTTTTCTAATTTTATTTATTTATTTTTTTGGTTTTGTTTCTTTAGTTACTTTTGTAATTTTCAACTTTTATTTTTATGTAATCTTTAATGTCTTTTTGTGTTTTTTCACCTTTTTCCATTTAAACTTTTCAATTTTCATTTAAATTTGAAAATTTAAACAATTATTGAACGAAATCCATTCAAACACGCGATATTTCATTCTAGTTAATAGAAATATTTTACATAATACTAGAACTTAAAATTAACTAAACGACATTACGAAAATAATTTAACTTAACTAACGACATTACGAAAATGAAAAAACCCCTAAACTACTCGTCCTCGACGCCGCCGAAGTCCTCCTCGTCGAACAGGAGCTCGTCGCCGTCGCCGTCGTCGCAGCTGCTGTCGACGGGCACCACGGGCAGCACAGGCGCCACCATCGAGTCCGCCACCGCGGCATGGTACCCGGGGAAATCCGGCGGGTCCTTTGGGTGCCCGGCGGCCGGGGCGAGCTGCATGTACTCCTGCAGCAGGGGTGGCGGCACCGGCGCGTTCTCCGACTCGCGGATCGCCGTCAGGTACCCCGGCATGCCATCCGGGTCGCCGGCCTTCGCCGCCAGACGCCTGTACTCCGCCACCAGAGGCGGTTCTGGCTCCCTGCTCCGGCTCGGGCGGAGGGGCGCGGCTGGACCCTGCCGCCACAGAACGGCGATCGCCACTGCCGAAGCGGACAGAGCCGCGGCCGCCGCGGTCACCGCCTGTGCCAGCACGGTGAGCGCGCGTGCTGAGGACCACGCGGGTGGACCGCGCCTCCCCACGGCGGAACAGCCCGTAGCCGGCGCTCGTCGGGGCGGTGAGGGTGCCGGCGGCCGCCTGCACGCGGTACGGGGCGACGACCTCCTCGAAACTGCGCCCGTCCCAAAGCTGGGGCCGCCGAGTACGGTTGTGCTTGACGGGCGGCCGCGGGCCGGCTTAGGCGTGGAGGCGCTGCTCGCGGTCGTCGGCGAGCCGGTCCGCCCAGCCGGGGTTGATGGGGGCGTACTGGTGGTCCTGGAGCTCCTCCGGCGACAGCCGCGCGCGATAGAGGCCGACGGCGCGCGCGAAAAGGTGGGTGCCGACCTCAGGCACCGGCGCCACCGGCACCCCGTCGACGCTCAGCCACCACCCCGACGGCAGCCGCACGTCGGGCGCGGCCGGGATGGTGAAGTGGGCGAGCTCCTCCGCCACCTCCAGCGTCAGGTTGGGGTGCGCCATCGCCGGCGAGAGAGGGAGGGGGAGGCGCGAGAGGAGCAAGGAAGGCGAGGGGGAGGCGAGCGACGGCGCCCTGGTCGGTTTTTATAGCGTCCTCGGCAGGGCGGGGCAGGTCGCGGTGATTAATGGTGCCCCCGATGGCGTGCGCAGGCGGTCAAAGCGTGTGAATCGACGCCGCACGCAGATCTACGCGCCCAGCTACGGCGGTCGATGCGACTCCTCGCTGCGCCGCGCCCCGCTACGGCGGTCGATGTGACTCCTTGCTGCGGCGGCGTTATGGCTTCTCCATAGTCCGCGCCGAAGTAATGAGGGCGGGCGGCGGCAGTTAGGGTTAAGTACGCGCGTGGGCCGCCCCCCGTTTTGACTAGGCGTACAGGGGCACGTACGGGCGTACAACGCATCATACGTCCGCGCGGCCATGTACGCCGCAGTACGCCGCGCGCACGGGATTTCCCATCCTGTCCTTCTTTACGAAGGAGTATCTTCTAATATGGGCCGTTGAAGTGTCTAGGGGTTGTACCGAAGATGAAGCGTTCAAAGTATCTTATCAACTACTCCAAGAAAATAGTCGTGTTTCACTAGTTCAGTACATATCGGAGTACCGATTTAATGAATATAGCCACAGGTACAACCTACTGCACTGCATCACACATGCTAATCTCGCTTGAAACCTTCAGGGTGGACGCGGTCGGGATCAGCGAGGATTGGCGCGGTGGGGATCGGCGGGACGGGGCGGTGCATCGCCTCTTAGCTTCTCCCAGCTCCATGTAAGCGATCTTCTTGCCGGCAGCATTGGTCGTCGCGAGCGGGACGAGCGCGGATTGGTGCGGCAGCGGCGGCGACGAAGCAGAGCGTTTCTTTCCAACCGCTTCCTTGGTAGCGTTTGCCGACTTGAAGACGGCAGGGCTGTTTGAGATGGAAGAGATCGGCGCGGATCGGCTTGCTGACGGAGAGGCAGATGACTTCTTGGGAATTCTCACGCTTGCTACGCCGGAAACCTTCATGGTGGACGAGGTCAGGGTCCTCATCGTCCGCGAGACAACAGGCCCCTTCGGAGCTTCTCCCATGTCCAAGTAATCGATCTTCTTGCCGGCAGCATTGGTTGTGGCGATTCTGGCGAATGGGATGAGCGCGGGTCGGTGCGGCCGCGGCAGCGGCGGCGCTGGAGCAGAGCGTTTGTTTGCCACCCCTTGGTTCCCTGCGTTGGACCGATTCATCCTGACAGCGTCGGTTGACATGGAAGAGATCAGCGTCGATTGGCGTGACGACGGCGGCGCAAAGGACTTCCTTGCAACTCTCTCCCTCGCCGCGTTTGACGACCTTCCTGCGGCGCTCGAGATCACGACGGATCTGGTCGTGCATCGTCGACACCGAGCGCTGCGCCATGAGAGCAGGGGTGCTGATGGTTGCGGAGCAACGACAGGAGGGCTCGATCGGCGAAGGTGCTGTACTGCTGTGAGTTGCCGGGCAGCGGCCCTAGCTAGGCTTATATCCAGCGGGAGCTCGCTGAAGTGGATTCGGACTTGAGGAGAGAAGCGTGCGTGCCAATTCTGCAGTGTTTCCGAGCCTTGTTAGGTGTAAAATTGCCACTCAAAAACGTTGGCATGCATACGCGCGCGTACGCGATGCATACGTGCAGAGCCAGGAGGTCGCCGAGGTGGAGTCGGACTCGAGGAGAGATGCGTGCGTGCCAAGCACTGCGTGAACCAGGAGGAATCGAGTTGCAAAGCTTCATCTTGGAGCGATGCGTACGTACGCGAATTCTGTAGCCTTCGGGTTCCGTTCTGTGAAGATACACAGTTTATTTCTTTTTCTTTTTTTTTGCGGGGGATACACAGTTTATTTCAGAGCCTTGTTAGGTGTAAAATTGCCACTAAAACCGTAGGCCTGCATGCGTGAAGAGCCTTGTTATAGGGGTGCAAAAACATTGCCACTACAATACGTTGGCATATTTACACTCGATCCTTGTTTACTCGGTGTCATCTTGAACTCGCAAAAGTTCATACTAAGAGCATCTCCAATAATTCCCATAAAAACTCCCCCAGGAAGTAGTTTTATCGCGTGTCCTTTTAATTAGCAAATCCGATACACGTACATGTACATGTGTAAATTAAAGATACTAGCAAAAGGGGTCGTGCGTTGCAACAGAAGAAAAAAATTATAATCTCCCATGGCGATGACCACATTTTGTTCACATCTCATCGTATGATTTTGAAAATTTATTCACAAATGCAAGAAAATGCTTCTTTTTTAAAATTTATTCACAAATTGAAGCAATGTTCACATTTTCAAAAAAATATCGTGGTTGTCAAAAACTTGGTAATTCAAAGAATTATTCTGAATTTCAAGAAACATTTTTAAAAAAACATACTATAATATTCCGATGCACTCCAGCAATTAATTCCTCAAAATTCACGCGGGTATGTAGTCACAAAGACTCAGAAGCATTACTATTTAACTACATACCTTCGATCATTCGTGAACATTTTTTACAAATTTGGGAATACTTTAAAAAATCATGAATTTGTTTCAATTTATTTTTTTTTATTTTGAAAAAAGTTATATTGCGAACGGGTTCTATGCATTTTCTTTGATCGGCGAACAATTCTAGAATAGACGATTTTTTTTCAAAATTGGTGGATTTTTTTTAATTCACGAACTTTTTCTGAATCAGCAAACATTTTATGAATCAATAAAATCTTTTGTAATTCACTAACTGTTTTTAAAATTTTAGGAAATTTTTTAAAATGCATGAACATTATTTGAATTAGTAATTTTGCTCAATTTCATTAACAATTTTTAATACACAGACTTTTTTCAAAATCAAGGACTTTTTTTATTTGGGGAGCATTTTTTTAAAAATTGTGAACATTTTTTGAATATGCGAACATTTTTAGAAAAATCCTGAGCATTTTTTGAAATCACAAACATTTTATATTTTCTTTAACATTTTATATTTCAAAATTATTTGAAGTAGAAAAAAACAAAAATGGAACAGAAAAATAAAAAGAAAAACCAAAACTAAAAAAAATAGGCGCCCGTATATGGGCTGGCCCAAATGGGTGTGATGTGCCTTCTCTGGTGCACAAAGCGCGGTATAGTATGTCCCTTTGCTTGGGCCGGCCCAGGCGGGGGATTTCCTGCAAATCGCTTTCACTTATAGGTGGCATTGGTGGGTAATATTTTGTAACTTTGGGGGCAATTTTAATGACGTACCGCCAAAAGCAATAGCCGCTTTGTTAGTAGGTATAGATAAGGCAGAACTTTGAGGTTCCTTGAGAATGGTCTTCAGAAAAAGAAGAAATTTGTTGTTAATATAAGTAGTTTACTATCATTCCTATTAAGTTAGAATTTAACATACAACCCTACTCAAAAGAACCGACGTCTTGGTCGGCCCACAAGAACACTCCCCCTTAGCACACGTCTATGCACCAGAGCAGATATCCACACGTGTCCATGCCGTGTGCCACAATGGGTCACACGCGCCATGGACATGTTTGTGCCATTGACCCGCACACGCTCGTGTAACCCCAAGGTTTGGCTCGAATACCATTTGTAACCCCCTGGCCATAGCCACCAGTCCCGGCTATTACACTTGATGGGGTCTAGACTGACTCACATACTAACACTAGTCTTTTCTACGCAATTTGTCTTCACTAGTGCGCAACCGGGATCAACTTTCTAGTCGGTCACTTGATGACCCACAAGTATAGGGGATCAATCGTAGTCCTTTCGATAAGTAAGAGTGTCGAACCCAACGAGAAGGAGAAGAAAATGACAAGCGGTTTTCAGCAAGGTGTTTGCCGCAAGCACTGAAATTATCAGTAACGAGTAGTTTGGTAGCAAGATAATTTGTAACAAGTAATAAGCAACAAAGGTGCAGCAAGTTGGCCCAATCCTTTTTACAGCAAAGGATAATCCTGGACGAACTCAAATATAAGGCATAGTGCTCCCGAGGACACATGAGAATTATCGTCAAGTTAGTTTTCATCATGCTCATGTGATTCGCTTTCGCTATTTTGATAATTTGGTATGGGGGTGGACCGGTGCTTGAGTGCTGTCCTTACTTGGACAAGCCTCCCACTTATGATTAACTCCTCTCGCAAGCATCCGCAACTACGAAAGAAGAATTAAGATAAATCTAACCATAGCATGAAACATGTGGATCCAAATCAGCCCCTTACGAAGCAACGCATAAACTAGGGTTTAAGCTTCTGTCACTCTAGCAACCCATCATCTACTTGCTACTTCCCAATGCCTTCTCCTAGGCTCAAATCATGGTGAAGTGTCATGTAGTCTACGTTCACATAACACCACTAGAGGAAAGACAGCATACATCTCATCAAAATATCGAACGAATACCAAATTCACATGATTACTTATAAGAAGACGTCTCCCATGTCCTCAGGAACAATAGTAACTACTCACAAAGCATGTTCATGTTCAAGATCAGAGGGGTAATAAATATCATTGAGGATCTGAACATATGATCTTCCACCAAATAAACCAACTAGCATCAACTACAAGGAGTAATCAACACTAATAGCAACCCACAGGTACCAATCTGAGGTTTTGGGGCAAAGATTGAATACAAGAGATGAACTAGGGTTTGAGAGGAGATGGTGCTAGTGAAGATGTTGACGAAGATTAGTCCTCCAATGATGAGATGATCGTTGGTGATGACGAAGGCTTCGATTTCCCCCTCCCAGAGGGAAGTTTTCCCTGCAGAATAGCTCCGCCAGAGCCCTAGATTGCTTCTGCCCAGGTTCCGCCTCGAGACGGCGGCGCTTCGTCCCGAAAGCTTTGTTGTGATTTTTTCTAAGTCAAAACCCTTCATATAACAGAAGATGGACACCGGGGGCTGGCCAGGGGGCCACAAGCTCAGGGGGTGCGCCCTGGGGGGTAGGGCACGCCCCCAGGCTTGTGGCCACCTGGTGGGTCCCCTTCTGTTCTTTCTTCGCCCAATATTTTTATATATTTCAAAACAATTCTCCGTAAAGTTTCAGGACATTTAGAGTTGTGCAGAATAGGCATCTCAGATTTGCTCCTTTCAGGTCCAGAATTCCAGCTACCAGCATTCTCCCTCTTCATGTAAATCTTGTAAAATAAGAGAGAAAAGGCATAAGAATTGTATCCTAAAGTGTAATAACAGCCCATAATACAATAAATATCAATATAAAAGCATGATGCAAAATGGACGTATCATCACTCATCCTCAAATCGCTTCAAGCAGGGTTAACTTTGAGATTCTTTGCGAATGGGATGCTGAAAAAGAAGGAATTTCTTATTGATATGAGTAATCTATCATTCCTATTAGTTCAGGATGTCACGACCACGTCGAGAGAAAGTCCAGGGCAATGACCAAGTCAAAATCATGCACCCAATCCCACATTAGAGACCTCGATTGATTGAGAGGGCAACAATCCTAGGGAACTTAGTGAATTAAAGGATTAATATGTGCAAAAACCAAAAATAAACGTGTTTCTACCGTGTAGAATGAAGAGGGAGGATCCTAGGAGGAACATATTAGTAACAATAAACATGATGACATTCCCACAACTTTCGAGTATATTAGCAATTTTTTGATTCAATTAATCAAGAAAACAATCATGAGCATGGCATTGACAGTATTAAACACATACAGATATTTGATAACGTAAGCACATACTAGATGCATAGTAGAAAGATCTACACAAATAGCTAGTGCGGCCAACACAGATATAAACATGAGCAGGGTAAACGAGTTATACCCTCCTGTCGGCCAGGTCAAAGTCGCGGCCGTGGCAGCCTTCTTCTCGGCTTTAGTGGATGTGTTGATGACGAAGGCAACAAGGACATAGACGAATGGCGGCGAGCAGTCGCATAGGAGACACTCCCCGAAAACTTAATCGTCCTTCTCCCGTTGCAGGATCGCAAATGGCGGGGTTTTGGAGGCCTGCTCTGCCGTACAACCGTTCACGCCGTGGGCGGCATGGGATCGCCGATGGCAGCAGCAGTGATAACATAGATCTGAGCTTGACTTGGCTCATTCACGAAACACCACACGCGCGAGGAACCCTTGGAGTCCAAAACTTCTTCCAAATCCGGGGTGCTACTAAACTTCCCACCACCTAGTCTTGTTACCTACCTGGGTCCTTAGAGATTTTCTGAAATTGTTATATGTGCCTATAGCTCATACTATATTTTAACAACACAACAACTCCACCATGCTCAGAAACATCATTGAAGATCTAAGACTGCCTCAAAATACAGGGTTCTTCGGAATGGAAGCTCCAGGTTAGTTGAACATTTAAAGTTCGAGTTGTTTGCATAACCTCTAATAGATTGCGTCAAAATTGAATAATGCCTTGAGTTTGAGACATACAACTATTAAAATTATTTCGAGAGCTATACCTATGGTACATCCACGGGAAGTTATTATCTTGTTAGTAATTATGTGAATAATTTTTATGGGTGACCATTTCTCAATCCATTTAGAAATAGTTATATGATGGATATCTTCTTTTTTTCGAGAGTACCATAAAAGGATAGAAGGGTTTTACAAGATTGCCAGAGTACAATCACAAGCTGATTGGGAGGCAACAGACCACCACACCAAATTAGACATTAAGCTACTCTCTCACAACTGATGTATTTCTCCCAAGGGGTCGATGTCAAAATCGGCAGACGTCGGGGTAGGGGGTCCCGAGCTGTGGATCTCGGACAGATGGTAACAGGAACAGAGAGACGATGTTTTACCCAGGTTCGGGCCCTCTTGATGGAGGTAAAACTCTATGTCCTGCTTTTGTTCATATTGATTTAGATGTATCGAGTATAGAGTTGATCTACCTCGAGATCTTAAGATGTGGTCTAACTCTAGGGCTAGGTGAATAATATTGCGTTGATATCCCATCTATGGGCTAAACCCCACAACTTATATACACACCTAGTAGGGTATCTAGGGTTACAAGGTCGGAATCTAGGCTTAGGCGGTAGGAGAAGTCTTGGAGTATACGAGAAGTCTTCGGTAGATGTAGTCTCCATCATGCCTCCCACGTACAGCCTTCGGAGTCCTTCTTCAAAATGAATGAAAGTCCATCGGCCCAACTCGAGGAGCATGGGCCGACTAGGTAGTACTCCCTAGTCCAGGACACCGTTAGTAGCCCCCGTACTGGTCTTCTATGCCGAGGACGATTCCCTTGACGAGGACAACCTTGGATCCGAAGTCCTTGGCTCGACAGACGAGTTCCCCTTCGTGATTCCCAGGCCACTCTTCAAAGGAGCGGTGCTTAGATAAGACCCAGCCGAGCTCATACCCCGCCCGAAGAGATTGGGTAACATAGCCTTGAAGGGCGGCCACCTAGGTGTGAATAGTTCCACCTAGTCTAACAACTTTATCAAAGCGGCGCACCCCACGATGGGTCGGGCAGTTACTGCTCCCCCTAAATCGTGGCTCGAGATGGCCTTTTTATTGGCACGTCCCATCGAGGTGGAGACCGTGCTCGTTTTCTCAGGGATATCATCAAGATTTTGTTTCCCCCCATATTCATAACGACATCTTTCATGGAAGTGGCATTTTTATCGTCGCGGCAAAGGGGACTCTTGGCCTTTCAACAGCCTATAAGAGCAAAAAGAGGACAACACTGGCAACCACGCTCTCATTCCCCCCGCCTACCGCTTCGTCTATCTCCAGCGTCCAAATCCAATCTCACACCCCTCTCCATTAGCGAGCCCAAACTCCCCCACCAGCCATGGCCGATACCTTAAAGGGCATTGGTGTGGTTCCATCGTGACGTACGGTACTATCCATGAGCTGTGTGACGTAGGGTATCTCTCCACCAAGATCGTTGCCCACGCTCCAGGCGCCGGTCAGCAAGTGCCCGCTCCCAACGCAGGGGAGCGGGTAGTCTTCGTCCCCCACCTCATTCGAGGCCTGGGGTTCCCGTTGCACCCATTCGTGTGCGAGATGATGTTCTACTACGAGCTCGACTTCCACCATATGACCCCAAACTCCATCCTCCATCTCGCCTCCTTCATCACGGTCTGCGAGGCCTTCCTCCAGTGCGAGCCGCACTTCGGCCTTTGGCTGAAAACCTTCGAGGTTAAGTCGAAGTACAGCGGCTCCGATCTGGCAGAGTGTGGAGGGGCCATGGTCAGTAAGAACTAGAGCGCTGACTGGTTCAAGGGAACCTTCATTGAAACGGTGAAGGAGTGGCAGAAGGAGTGGTTCTACATCGCCGAGCCCCTCGCCCCTGGCCAAACCGAGGTCTCAGCCTTTTCGGTTGGGCCTCCGAAGAAGCTCAAATCCTGGAGGGAGAAGAGCGTCGCCTGCGGGAACCCAGATGAGGTCGAGGCCATGATCAAGAGGATCAAATGGTGGTCTACCTCGAGGAACCTCCAGCTCGCCGACGTCATCAACGTCATGCTCAACCGTCACATCCTCCCACTCCAACTTCGGACTACCCCGATGTGGGAGCACAAGCCCGAGGTTGCGGGACCCGTCACCGCCTTCTTCTGCTCCACCTTGGCCGGTGATACGTCTCCAATGTATCTATAATTTTTTATTGTCCCATGCTATTATGGTATCAATCTTGGATGTTTTATATCCATTTACAAGCAACTTTATATCATTTTTTGGGACTAACCTATTAACTTAGTGCCCAGTGCCAGTTGCTGTTTTCTGCATGTTTTTGGCTTTTCAGGAAATCAATATCAAACGAAGTCCAAACGGAGAAAAAACTTTGGATTAATTTTTTCTGGACGAGAAGAGACCCTAGAAGGTTCGGGAGAAGGACAGAAGAGCGACGAGGGAGCGACAAGCCCTAGCGGCGCGCCCCCCAGGCTTATGGGTCCCTCGTGGCACCTCAAACCCTAATTCCACCTCTATAAATACTCAAATATTCCCCTGACATCAGAGATCCACCCGAAATACTTTTTTCGCCGGCGCAAGTTTCAGTTCTCGTGAGATCCCACTTGGAGGCCTCCGTCGGCACTCCGCCGTATGGGGAATTGATCACGGAGGGGCTCTACATCAACCTTGCTGCCCTTCCGATGATGCATGGGTAGTTTACCACAGACCTACGGGTCCATAATTAGTAGCTAGATGGCTTATTCTCTCTCGATGTTCTTCAATACAATGTTCTCCTTGATGTTCTTGGAGTTCTATCTGATGTAATGACTTTTTGCATTGTGTTTGTTGGGATCCGATGAATTGTGAGTTTATGATCAGATTATCCATGAATATTATTTGAGTTTTCTCTGAATTCTGTTATGCATGATTGCTATAGCTTCGTATTTCTTCTCTGATCTATTGATTTGGTTTGGCCAACTAGATTGATTTATGTTGCAATGGGAAGAGGTGCTTTGTAATGGGTTCGATCTTACGATGCTCAATCCCAGTGACAGAACTGGACATGACACATATGTATCGTTGCTATTAAGGGTAAAAAGATGGGGTTTATTCATACGTGAGTTTATCTTGTCTACATCATGTCATCTTGCTTAAGGCGTCACTACTGCAGGATGGTCCAAACGCGACAGTCCAATCAGAGACCCTTCGACGAAATTGTGTGCGATGCATCAATCACAAACGGTGATGTAATAAAACCGTCAAAAAAGATGCAAAACATTTACGATGGCGATGACATCAAACACGGTTCATATTGGAGTTGCGTGTGCGATGCGTGGCAAGCGGTTAATCTAGAAGAACTGTTTGCGATGAGGCAGAACAACAGAAACGGGCAGCCCGATGAGGGTGTGTGTGATATACGGCATACAGTTCACTAGGATGAACTATGTGTGATTAGGCAACACAATAGAAACGGTTCAATTGAACAAGATGTGTGTGATACACGGCAAACAGATCCGTAATCAGAAATGTATGCGAAGACCAATAATAACACAGACGATTGCTGCTAATAAGCCGTGTGATTTGCTCTGTCTACAGAAGAATAACATATATATATATATATATATATATATATATATATATATATATATATAACTGAAATAAACATCCAATTACATAAGTGACTATACAGATCATTCGCACACACCTTAATAAACAATTGTATGCATTCTAAACTAGGAGAAACGATCGTTTAGTCATCTACTTCTTGTGACGCTCCCGCCACTGCTCTGTGACTCGATCCCTCGTCTGGGGTAGGAAGAAGACACTCCCTCATGTCAACGATTCGCATGTACATCTCGTAGCTTGTGTACGCGTCCTTGGCCACGTACTTGACGTGTTGTTCATCCAGTCTCTCATGCCAGACACTGTGCCAAGCGTTCTTGTCCTTCTTGCTCTCATCCTTCATATTCATGTAGTAGAGGTCAATGATGGCCGAGGCGAGGTCAACCAGGGAGTTCTGTTTGTTGTAGTCGCTACCCCAGACCTTGTAGTGGTCCTAGATGTTGACAAGATTCTGGCATTTCAAGCCTGAAACCTTGAGCGCTTTTAGATCGTTGGTGGTGTCCACCATAGCGAAACTGTAGTCGGAGCTGTTGATAAACCTGGAGAAACGCTCGCAAGGCCTTGTGGCCAGGTGGTAGTGGTAGATGAGGACGTCATGTCGCACGCACAACTAGGTGACGGTGACCTTCTTATCGTGCCCGGCACGACCGATGGTGTACTCGAGGTCGAAGCCAACCACTTGGTACTTTTCCTCGGCAAGCAACTGCTCCATAGTTTGGATGGAGCTCTCCACTGAGACCGGCTCATTCGTGTACACCACCGAGAGGGCCTTCCCCCTCACATGGGTGTCCACTACATGATGAACTGCCCGCCGTTATTGTCGTCGGCCGCTGGGAGCGCCATTGGAGCCACGGGGAGCGCCATTGGAACCGCTGGATGTCCTCTCTGTATGTGTTGTCGTGGGTGTGCTTATTGTGTCATGTGGTGCGAGAGATGAAGGTAAATGGCCGCAGGAATAAATGGGGGCCGGGCGGCCTGGATTCTCGACGCGTCCGCATGGCAGTTTTTGCAGCGGGTAACTACATCGTGGCGCCGCGCCCGGCGCAACCGCATGCACACGAACATGCGTGATCGTGCGTCGGCCCCAAACACTGGCAGCACGCGTGGAGGGACGAGGGCAGAGCGCCCGGAGGGACGCGAGAGCAGAGCGCACCGCGGCCACCTCAACCGCAAGCAACCACACGCATAGAGCAGTTGAACACGCAGGAAATGGTCATCTACAAGTCGGCCAACAGTTGCGTCGCTGCGTAAAGAGCGGCCGTGTGCTACTAGCGCCGTCTTGGTCTATTAGTCCCCTTTATATTACGTACCATATTTTGACCTTAAAATTAACCAACAAAATGTTAATGCATGTTACAAAAATTATATAATTGGAAACTATGTTCAAATACGAATCCAACGATATAATCTCTGGCGACATGCATTCCTATTTTATTAGTTAAATCTCTAGTCAAAAATTGGCACATAATATAAATAGACGACTTATAAATCAGGACGGGGGTAGTAGGTAATTTAATCGCAAATATTTTTATTTTATTAACCGTATGTGTACGTGTCCTTTCGTCCTCCTCTCGCACGTCTTGTCACCCCGTTGCCGCAGACGTCTTAGAGCGCAAGCTTGCGCAGCGCGCGGAGGCGTTCTTTTGGCCAAACGGTGGTGAGCCCGTTCCCGCACAACCGCGCAGGTTCCCGCGCAAGCTTCCCGCCCGACTCGGTGAAATCCCCCAAAATCCCAATGCTTACCGGCCTGCTATATAAACCCTCACGGCCGGCGAGCCCTGCGTCGCATTTTCCCCTCCCTCCCTGTAGCTTATCTCGTCTGCTTCTCCCACAATCGCCAATGGCACCGGTCCGGTGTCGTCGCTCAGCCACTCCGCTGTCATCAGAGGACAGCTCCAGCTGGGTGGCTACACCGCGGCGGCGTAGTCCCCGGTGTAGTGTAGTGCGCGTGGCGTCCCTGTTGGGTGTGCGCAGAACACCCACCACATGCTCCGCCGCTGCTGCCCGTCGGCAGCTGTTGCCGGCTGCCGTTGCCGCCACCCCATCGTCTGCCGCCGTGGCCGCCACACCACCGTCGAAAGCCAGGGCCATCGCCCGCTCTACCGCCGCGGCCCGAAGGCGGGAGGTGGCCGTCATGGCGGCCACCCCACTGCCGGCCACCGTGGCCATCACCCGCTCTGCCGCCACGGCCCGAAGGCGGGAGGTGGTGGTCATGGCCGCCACCCCATCGTCGGCCGCCGTGGCCACCAGCCCACCGTCGACTGCTGGGGTCATCACCCGCTCCGCCACCACCGCCCGAAGGCAGGAGGCAGAGGTGGAGGCCCGCACGTGCGTCAGCGACCTTGCACGCCACATCGAGTTCCTGCGGGAGGAGGAGGAGCGCCTCGTCGAGCACGCAAAGAGCCTTACCGCCGCCGTGGCTGCAGCACACGCCGCCGCAGAGGCGAGGAATTAGGAGATCTACGAGGAGAACCACCGCTTCGCGAGGGGTTGTCTGGAGCGGCAGAGGGCGTTCGAGGTGAGCGTCGCTGAAGGTGCAGCAGTGACAGGCACCGTATTGCAGTTGTCCAGCTCGTCGGTAGGCTCCTCCTCCTCTGCCTCTTACTGAGCGCGCTCGGCAGAGGAGAGGCTGCCGGAAGTAGTACAAAGCCCCTCTGTAGTGGTAGTATTTAGGGGCTATTTTGTTCAGTTCATCTGACTATAGATGTGGTGGAACTGCACAACATACTTAAAATTAGTTAGTATATATAGTTGAACTAACTATTTCAGTACGTGGTTGGTAACAACTGAGGAAAAGTTTGGTCGGTTCAGATGTCGAGTTGAACTGTTTGTATAAAGAACGACTGCTTAATCTATGAATGAAATCTATGCTTAATTACTGAATTTTAGTTGCAAAAATTGATAGTGCTAGTGATTTTTAGCTGCATATTTTGACAAATCGTAGTGTTACAAGGTCGACAAATGGCAATGTTACTAGATCAACAAATGTCAATCTTTCCAGTTTGACAAATGGCAATATACCCAATATGACAGATGCAAATCTTACCAAATTGTCTGTACTTGGTTGCACACGGGTCATCCAAAACAACCGTTTGCGTTGAAGGGATGTACAAATCCTCCTCGGCACATTTTCTCTTGGCTTAGTGCCGAAGTCTGGCTTTGCATACCGTATTCAATCTGAACCATTTGCGTTGAAGAGATGCACAAATCCTGCGCTGTGAATTTTCCCTTGACTTACTGGGGAAGACCATAGCTCTCACTTTGCATACGGGTGTTCTATCTAAAACGTTTACGATCAAGAGCTGCACAAATCCTGCTCTGCACATTTTCCCTTGGCTTTCTGGGGAAGCTGTCGGTTTGCATACGGGTGCTCTAACTAAAATGTTTGCAATGAGTGTTTTATATTTAAAAACCATTGAACTTTTTTTAAAGAAAATCGTTTGATAAGTCTGTACATTAAGAGAGAAAAACGCAAGTTTGTTCAAACCATATCTTTCATGCAGTCACACTGCGAATTTATATTCATATGATCGAGATACAGTATTAAACCCAAAAAAACTATTTCTGGCGGCGGCGGAGGCGGCGTGCCGCGCCGGCGTTGTCGTTGTCGTCCTCCGGGACGCCGTTGTTGAAGTCTTCAAGGCAGCACAGAATGTTCTTCACTTGGAAATCAAACATCATGTCGTCGCGTGATCGACGGGCGGGGCGCGGGAGGACGGCAACTGGCGGCGTTGCGAGGTAGCGGTCGACGGCGGCGTCCCATGCCATTGAGGGGCGTGCGCGCACGGGCACGGGCGCGGCGGGTGCAGGCAAACGCATGGGGACCGGCGCCGCGGTGGGTGCAGGGGCGTGCATGGGCACGAGCATGGGCACTGGCGCTGGCATGTACACGAGCTCGCGCGAGTCCGCGGAGACCTCGCTGACGCCCGCAGCTTCCAACTCTGCGATAGTGCTCGGCGACCAGCACGTCAATGCTACGGGGATGGTCGCTGGCGTGGGCGCGGGGATGGGAGCTGGGACGGGCACGGGGGCAGCAACCGTCGCGGCCAGCTTGTTCTGGGCCATGTCCTTGATGCCCCATTCCTCCTTATTTTCTATCTCCTCCGGCTCGGAGTTGACTTCACCAAACTTGAAGACTAGTGGCAGATGATCCTTCTACGCCATGGCGTTGGTGGAGGTCTGCGGGAGGGAGGGGAATGGGAGGCGAACAGTAAGGCCGCCCGTATTAAACAGCGGCTCGGGCGCCATTAATGGAGAGGATGCGAGCTAGGCGGGCGGCCATGGAAGTCAAAGGGCTCGCTTCCCAGTGAGCCTGCGCATCGTACAGCTCGCACGCTTCTCGGTGAGCCTGCGCATTGGAGGACAGCTTGCACGCCTCTCGGTCAGCCTGCGCACCGTACTGCGCTCGCACGCCTCCCGTTCAGTCAAGCAGCTGTCTGCACGGCACCTCCTATAGCCATTAAAAGAGAGACACATGGCATCACGTGAATGGTTAACAGAACGCACACGATTTAAATTATACAAACGTTTGAGATGTTAAAGTGGCAGCTATCTGTTTCAAAATGCCTTTGTTGGCTGTTATTTGAGTGCGCCTTCTCTCAAAATGGACACGAAAAATACCACAGCATGTCGGGTGCCATTCCATGATAGCATGCCAAGTTTCATGAATTTCAGACGAGTTTTGGATTTACTAGAATTTAAAAACAAAGTATCTCAATGTTTTGCTGGCAATCAACAGTGCCCTGGTGTTTGAAATTCATTCCCATTTCTTGCATGGGACTTAAGCATGCACCCAAGGACACACATTTGATATGTCAACCCATTTTTCTGCACTGGAGCATGTGCATGTAGTTCAAATTTGAATTATGCACATAAAATGCCTAGAAAACCCAGTTAATGTATAAAAATGTCCAAGCGAACCCTAAAAAATCCCAAAAATTGACACAACACTCCTGTCGTTCTATGTTGACACTATAAAAATTTTGAAAGCAAGAAGAGGCAACAGATATCGTTTCATCCCCAAAGGTGGCACGTTCCCTACCGAAACCATCAGGCTTGTGAGAAGCTCTGGTTTGCGAGAAGCTTATACCCAAACCTGCCCCAAATGGGACAAAAAATTTACCACAGCATGTTGATGCCTCTCCATGATAGCATGTCAAGTTTCATGAACTTCAGACGAGTTTTGGATTTACTAGAATTTAAAAATCATGTATCTCAATGTTTGCGGCCGAGCAACAGTGGCAAGGTGTTTGACATTCATTCCCATTTCTTGCATGGGACCTAAGCATGCAACCAAGGACACAAATTTGATTTTTCAACCAATTTACATGCACTGGAGCATGTGCCTGTAGTTCAAATTTGAATTATGCACATAAATGCATAGAAAACTCAGTTAATGTATAAAAATGTCCAAACGAACCTCGAAAAATTCCTAAAATTAACACAACACTCATGTTGTTCTATGTTGACACTAGAAAAAAATTGAAATCAAGAAGAGGCAACAGATATCGTTTCGTCCAGAAAGGTGAAACGTTCCCTACCGTAACCATGAGGCTTGTTGTGAGAAGCTCTGGTTTGTGAGAAGCTTATACCCCAACCTGCCCCAAATGGGACAATATTTTTACCACGGCATGTTGATGCCGTTTCATGCTAGCATGTCAAGTTTCATAAATTCAGACGCGTTTTCGATTTACTAGAATTTAAAAACCATGTATCTCAATGTTAGCGGCCGAGCAACGGTGGCAAGGTGTTTCACATTCATTCTCATTTCTTGCATGGGACTTAAGCATGCAACCAAGGACACACATTTCAATTTTGAACCCATTTATATGCACTGGAGCATGTGCATGTAGTTCAAATTTGAATTATGCACATAAATGCATAGAAAACTCAGTTAATGTATAAAAATGTCCATGCGAACCCCGAAAAATCCCAAAAATTGACACAACACTCCTGTTGTTCTATGTTGACACGAGAAAAATTTTGAAAGTAAGAAGAGGCAACATATATCGTTTCGTCCCCCAAAGTGGCACGTTCCCTACCGAAACCATCAGGCTTGTTGTGAGAGAAGCTCTGGTTTGCGAGAAGCTTATACCCAAACCAGCCCCAAATGGGACAATATTTTTACCACGGCATGCATGTCGATGCCGTTCCATGATATCATGTCAAGTTTCATGAATTTCAGAAAAGTTTTCGATTTACTAGAATTATAAAACCATGTATCTCAATGTTAGTGGCTGAGCGACAGTGTCAAGGTGTTTGACATTCATTCTCATTTCTTGCATGTGACCTAAGCTTGCAACCAAGGACACATATTTGATTTTTCAACCCGTTTTTATGCACTGGAGCATATGCATGTAGTTCAATTTTGAATTATGCACATAAATGCCTAGAAAACTCAGTTAACGTATTAAAATGTCCAAACGATCATAGAAAAATTCCAAAATTTAACACGACACTCCTGTTGTTCTATGTTAACGCCAGGAAAAAATTGAAAGCAAGAAGAGGCGACAGATATCGTTTTGTCCACAAAGGTGACACGTTTCCCTAACGGAAACATGAGGCTTCTTGTGAGAAGCTCTGGTTTGTGAGAAGCTTATACCATAACCTGCCCCAAATGGGATAATATTTTTTACCCCAACATGTTGATGCCATTCCATGATAGCATTCCAAGGTTCATGAATTTCAGACGGGTTTTAGATTTACTAGAATTACAAAAGCAAGTACCTCAACGTTTGCCGGAGAGCCACGGTGCCGTGGTGTTCGAAATTCATCCCCATTTCTTGAATGGGACATAAGCATAAACCCATGGACACATATATGATTTTACAACCCATGTTGGTGCACCGGAGCAAGTGCATGTAGTTTAATTTTGAATTGTGCACCTGAAATGGCTAGAAAACCAAGTTAATGTATAAAAATGTAATTCAAATCACGATGAAAAATCAAGTAGATCACACACAGTTTATTATCACCAACCGTGTGAGATGCAGTACAAAATATCTTGGAGCACCGCCGGAGTACAGTACGCCTATGGCTTACGCGAGAAGGTGCGTCGGCTACATTCCACAGCCGGCGTGTCAAGCACACTAGCTCGCTCCCCAAATATCATTTCACTGTTCAATCATCGCCGGTGAAAGATGGGAACGTGGACCCGTGTCATGAGGGCAGCTTCGGTGGCCCACTCCGGCGAGAGCGCAGCCGCAGCCGCCATACGCGTGCTAACAAGGCGCATGAGCGCGGCCACAATCTGCAACCAGGCGGCCAAGGCAGCCCAAACGGCAGCTGTTGCTTCTCAGGTGGCGGCAGCAACATCTGCCTTAGGGATAGCAACTGGCGAGAGCGGCACAGCAGCTGTCCATTCCGCAGTGGCGGCCTTAGCCCTGATGGAGTGTAAGTGCATCTAGTGCCCCTTAGTGATTTTGGTGTATTGAAGACTTATAGGTTAAGGGACTAATGCGTTTGTGAGTGTACACAGGTCTAAAAGTCTATGAGGAGTTTGATATTTACGATGAAAGTCGACCCCTAAAAATGAATGTCTTCAGTTGAAGACTTTGGTTTTCTTGAAGACTTTGAAAGTGAAGAAATTGATGTGACCTTGAAGACTTGATATTCATGCGAGGATTATGAAGCGTGAAGACTTTTGTTTTCGTAGTTTCATTTTCTTCTTCTTGAGTCATAGGAAACACCGTACTATTAAAGGGGGTCGAGGTAAAACAAAGGAAAAGTTTCCAAGTGATGCTCATCTCAAAATCCTACACCTACCCAATCCTTTCGAGTGAAGCCATTGGAAATCTCATACAGTTCAGTCAATTTCTTCAGTGACAGAAACGAAGTTCTTCTGTTCTCTGAGGAATTTGCTCTGACTGAGGAGTTAGGAATTCGCCAGTGCGGATTGCCTACAAGTGAGGAACATGATAGCCCTGAGGAATTTGAGAGCTCAAATTTCCGACCGTTGCTGTGCTACGCGCCAGCTGTCCAAATATCCTACCCACCTAACGGTCATATCATTGAAGGGCATTTATGTCTTATCATGTCGGGCTGCTCCCTAGGCTATAAATAGACGCCCCCTACAACCACTAGCTGGTTGGCTGCTCCGAGAGATAGATTGACACTTGTCATTTAGTGCATCCCATCCTCCGAGGACTTTGAGCGAAAATCATCAAGTGAGGAAAAACCCAAAAACCCAAACACCTACAAACCCAAAGTGATTGAGCATCACTGAAGAGATTGTTCCTGTGTGGAACCGACGCTTGTTACCTTTGAGGACTGTGCATCCTCCAGACGGTTAGGCGTCATGGTCTAGAGCATCCAAGAGGAATTGTGGATCACCAAGTGACCGAGTCTGTGAAGGTTTGGAAGTCACCTGTGAAGACTTACCACGAGTGATTGGGTGAGGTCTGTGTGACCTTAGCTCAAGGAGAATACGGTGAGGACTGTGTGTCCTCAGGTTTAAATACCTAGCTGCTCCAACCAGACGTACAACTGTCACAGCAGTTGGAACTGGTCTACCAAATCATTGTCTTCACCGAGCTACTGATTTTATTTCCTCAACCCTTTCATTTCCTCATTCATGTGTTGATTTACTTGATCGTTACTGTGTGAAGACTTTGACTGAAGACTTTCTCAATTTCCTCAATCCTATTTCTTCAGTCACATAGTCTTCAGCCTGCTTATCCTGTGTTTCACGCTACCTGTACTCTGTGCCTATTTCATTTCATCATGATGACTGTACTTATGCCATGTTATGTTTGCATCTGAGTACTTATTCCGCTGCTAAGTAGTTCGTTACTTAGGAATTTCCTCACCGTGAAATTCCTCAGTGACGAATTTGTAAAAATCGCCTATTCACCCCCCCTCTAGTCAATATAACGCACTTTCAATTGGTATCAGAGCAAGGTACTCCCTTGTTCTGTGTGATTTTGGTTTAACCACCTGGAGTTTTAGTTATGTCGACTGCAGGCATGATCAAGGTCTCGGCTGGGTGTCCTACCTTTGATGGGACGGACTACCCCTACTGGAAGAATAAGATGCGCATGCATCTTGAGGCAATTGACAATGATCTCTGGTACGTTGTGGAAAATGGTGTTCCCTCTTTCACTCCTTCCGTGAACGCTGCTGATGTGAAGAGATTCAAGCAACTCGACTCTCAAGCGAAGAATATCATATGTGGCCATCTGAGCAAAGGACAGTACGGCCGAGTGACTGCTTTGGAGTCTGCAAAGCTTATCTGGGACAGGCTGTCCAAGGTCAACGAAGGAATCTCAACTCAACGTGATTCTCGAGTTGACGTTCTTCGCAATCTCTTCAACCGCTTCAAAAGACTCGACAATGAGAATGTCCTGCAAACCTTTGATCGCCTCACTGACATTTCAAATGAGCTTCAAGCACTGGGTGCCACTGACATCACCGACCATGAGGTCGTGAAGAAATTGCTGAGGTCACTCGATTCTCCATTCGATACACTAGCACTGATGATTCAAGAACATGGAGACTACAAGTCACTTGATCCTGCTGATATTCTTGAGAGGCTAAACACTCATGAATTCCAACAAGCTGAAAAGAGAGATCTCTACGGGCCAAGCTATGGAAGATCACGCGCACTAAAGGCCAAGGCAGTTTCCTCATCTGAAGGAGAAGATTCTGATAGCAGCCTTGGTGACCCTGAAGAACTAAGCCAGGAGCTAGCAATGCTTGTGAAGAAATTCCGGAAGTTCTCAAGGTGTGGTCGCTTTGTAATATCTTCAAAAGGTGATGACACAAGATCAGATTCCTCATCCCGTGATTACAAGAAGAGGACTTGCCACAAATGCAAGAAACCTGGTCACTACATAACTGATTGTCCTCAGTGGGCAAAGGAATCAAAGAAGAAGAAATACAAGGATGATAGTTCAGATGACTCAAAGAAGAAGAAGAAATCTTCAAAGTCCTCATCATCAAAATCTTCAAAGTCTTCATCTCACAAGAAGAGCAGTTCCAAGAAGGCTCGGGCATTCATTGGCAAGGAAATGGACTCTGAAGCTGAATCTGAGGAACATGAGGAAGAGGAGGCATCTGAGGAGTCAGACTTTGGTGTGGCGAGCCTAGCCCTCGCTACTGCTTACGTCAGCAAGTCCATCTTCAACACTGAGGAAAATGGCTTCCCCAACACTGCTGATGACGGCAACGATGACTATGCTCCCACCTATTGCTTCATGGCAAAAGGTGCCAAGGTATTCAAATATCCCTCCTCTGAATCAAGTGAGGATGAATATGATGATAACCTCAAACCCAGCTATTCCAAACTTGCTAATATTGCTCTTAAACAACAAAAGGCTTTGGAAAAGGTTCAAAATATGCTAGACAAAAGCGATGACCTGTTAGGTGAGGAAATGGATCGAACCCAAACACTGACTGATAATCTTCAGCAACTACAGTCTAAGTTTGACAACCTTCAAAGTCATCATGAAACTCTCTTAGCCGATCATGAGAAGCTTTCTTATGAATTTCTTCAAAGAAAGCAAGATCTTGAGAAGCTAAGGGTGAGTCATGAAGATCTTCAGAAGGAAAATGATTCATTGCTTGCTCAATAGATCAGTTTTGCTCAGGAAGAGTTTATTCCACCATGCTTGAAATGCATTGAACGTGAAACTGCCAATTCTTCACCTGAAAGTTCAAATGCTTCTTTTGCTGCAAATTCTTCAACTATCTCTGTGGTCACAAATTCCTCATCTGAGGATACCACTAGTATCACTAACGAAAACGCAGGGTTGAAGGAATTGCATGTGACAGGCATGTACAAAAGCCTCAAAGGGCATCAGACTCTTTGTGATGTGCTCAAAAAGCAGATCTTGAACAGGAACCCTAGGAAAGAGGGTATTGCCTTTGAGAGGAAACTCAATGCTGATGGAACCTACTGGAAATCTGAGCAGTATCCCACAACCTCATGGGTTGCTGCGAAGGGACATCCCGTCGATCCATCCACTTTATCTGGCTTTACTTGTGAATTCTCACATTCATCTGATGAGTCATTTGACTCCAACTATAAACTGTTCAAAAATCAGAATGGTGAAGTATTTGCTAGATATGTTGGAACTAACTGCAGGAATGGTCCCCCTATGAAGAAAATCTGGGTTCCCAAAAGGTGCCTTGAAAGTCTTCAGGTGAATGTCCTCATGACACCACCTGTGAAGAATAAGAACCCCAGATCAAATTCTTCATATGGACCAAAGTCTTCATATGGATCCAAGTCCTCTTATGGATCAAATTCCTCACGTGGATCCAAGTCTTCAGATGATCATCGTCATGCTAACTCTTTTGTTTCGCAGGGAAAATCTAAGAGTTCTGATTATGTGCATTATTCTTCAAATCATTATGTTCATAAGTCCTCGAAGAATTTCTCTGCTTACTCATATGCCTATACTAATCCCTCTTCTGTGAAACGAAGCGCTTTGGCTTCAATGCCACCTTTCTCTTATGGAGCTCGCAGGATGATGAACTCTTTGCCACCCCTCCAGATGTGGGTGGTGAAGAAAAAGAACTAACCTCTTATGCAGGGTCAGGTCTCCAGACGAACTAAATCGTCTGAAGAATTTTCTGGAGACCTGAAATGCTTGAAAGGACGCAAGCTAATCATGAAGAAATGATTCATTCATTTCTCACGTCCTCATACTGCTATATATATATATGTTGCATTAACTGATGAATCGCTGTCTGATGAAATTGATGTCATATTCTTCACTCTGAAGATATGTGTTCGTAAGATGCACTAATTCATCTGCAGGATGATTTACCCAAAGCTACTGAGTGGGTCCTCGACAGTGGATGTACTAATCACATGACTGGTGACAAGAGCTTACTGATGAACACTCCTTTATCTCCATCACATTTGAAGCATATCACCTACGTAGACAAAGGCAAAAGCAAGGTATTGGGTCTAGGTAGGGTTGCAATCTCAAAGGATCGACACATGGACAAAGTCATGCTTGTCGAGTCCCTCGGATTCAACCTCATGTCTGTCTCAATGCTTTGTGATCTTGATATGGTTGTTGTCTTTGGCAAATATCGTTGCTTAGTGCTCATGGAATCTGACAATTCCAAAGTCTTCAAAGGCTTTAGGAGAGGAGACTTGTATATTGTTGATTTCTCTGCAGGACCACAGCCTGCCACTTGTCTACTTGCAAAAGCTTCAGAAGGCTGGCTATGGCATCAACGACTAGGTCATGCTGGCATGAGGAACTTACACACGCTCATGAAGAAGAAGCACGTCATTGGCATTGAGGGTGTCAAATTCCTCAAAGATCATCTTTGTGGGGCTTGTGAGGCTGGAAAGATGACCAGAGACAAGCACCCCTCGAAGACTATCATGACCACCTCTCATCCTTTTGAATTGCTTCATATGGATCTCTTTGGCCCTACTCATTATGCCACACTAACAAATGCAGCATCTCTATATGGCTTTGTCATTGTTGATGATTATTCTCGTTACACCTAGGTGCATGTCATTACTTACAAAAATGAAGTGCAGGAAGTCTTCAGACGATTTTCCTCAAGGGCTTCTACAAACTTCGGTGTGAAGATCAAGCATATACGTAGTGACAATGGGACCGAGTTCAAGAATACTGGTCTTGATGACTATCTCGATGAACTTGGTATTACTCATGAGTTATCTGCCCCATACACTCCTCAGCAGAATGGCGTCGTGGAGCGCAAGAACAGGACTCTTGTTGAGATGGCTTGCACTATGCTTGATGAATACAAGACACATCATCGCTTCTGGCCTGAGGCAATTGATACTCCATGCCACATTATCAACAGGGTATATCTTCACAAATTCTTTAAGAAGACCTCATATGAACTCCTCACTGACAAGAAACCCAATGTGAGTTATTTCAAAGTCTTCGGTGCTAAATGTTGGATTAGAGATCCCCATCACATTTCTAAATTTGCACCGAAAGCACATGAAGGTTTTATGCTTGGTTACGGAAAGGACTCGCACACCTACAGGGTCTTCAACACCTATCACAACAAGGTTGTTGAAACTATAGATGTGTGGTTCGATGAAACTAATGGCTCGCAAAGAGAGCACCTACCTCCTGTGCTAGATGAAATGACTCCTGAGGAATCCATCAAGCTAAAGGCTATTGAGGATGTCATACCTACTGAAGAATCTGCTGAAGAAGTCATTCCTGATCGTGAAGAAAATCATGCTGGTGCATCTGAAGAAAATGGCTCTGAAGAAAATGCTGAGCCAAATCAAAGTCACCAACCTGCTCATCCTCGCGTTGCAAATGAAGTACAGATTGAGAGAATCATCAACGACATCAACGCACCAGGTCCTCTTACTCGCTCAAAAGCTTCACATTTGTCTAACTTTTGTGGGCATTTTGCTTTCGTCTCTATCATAGAGCCCACCAAAGTTGATGAGGCATTTCTGGAGCCTGAATGGATTCAAGCGATGCAAGAGGAATTACATCAATTCGAGCTGAACAATGTGTGGGAGCTTGTCAAGCGACCAGACCCACGCAAGCACAATATCATCGGCGCCAAATGGATCTACCGCAACAAACAAGATGAAAATGGCCTAGTGGTGAGGAACAAGGCTCGTCTTGTAGCTCAAGGCTACACACAGGTTGAAGGAATTGATTTCGATGAAACTTTTGCACCTGTTGCTAGACTTGAGGCTATTCGCATATTGTTTGCTTATGCTAACCATCATAATATCATCTTATATCAAATGGATGTGAAAAGTGCATTCCTCAATGGTAAGCTTGAGGAAGAAGTATATGTTGCTCAACCCCCAGGTTTTGAAGATCCTAAGCATCCTGATCAAGTCTTCAGACTCAATAAGGCCCTCTATGGCCTCAAGCAGGCCCCTCGGGCGTGGTATGATACTCTGAAGGAATTCCTCATGAAGAAAGGCTTCAAACCCGGTTCACTCGACCCAACTCTTTTCACCAAAACATATGATGATGAATTATTCATGTGCCAAATATATGTTGATGATATTATCTTTGGCTGTACTAACCAACGTTACAGTGATGAATTTGCTTATATGATGAGTGAGGAATATCAAATGTCCATGATGGTAGAATTGAAATTCTTCTTAGGTCTTCAAATTCGTCAATAGCGCAATGGCATCTTCATTTCTCAAGAGAAATACCTCAAGGACGTTCTGAGGAAATTCGGTATGCAAGAATGCAAAGGCGTCAAAATCCCTATGCCCACAAATGGCCACCTATGCATTGATGAAAATGGTATAGACTTCGATCAAAAGGTATACCGCTCCATGATTGGCTATTTACTGTATCTATGTGCATCTAGGCCAGATATTATGCTTAGTGTTTGCATGTGCGCCCGTTTTCAAGCTACACCGAAGGAATCACACCATAAGGCTGTGAAGCATATTCTTCGATATCTAGCTCACACTCCAACACTTGGATTATGGTATCCCAAGGGCTCGGATTTTGATCCCATTGGATATTCTGACTCTGACTATGCTGGTGATCGTGTGGACCGCAAGTCAACATCAGGCTCATGCCATTTCCTCGGACGATCCTTAGTATGTTGGTCCTCGAAGAAGCAAAACTGTGTATCACTCTCTACTGCTGAAGCTGAGTATATTGCTGCTGGTTCGTGCTGTGATCAATTGCTATGGATGAAGCAAACCCTCAAGGACTACAGCATCAATGTGAAGAATGTGCCACTTTTCTGTGACAATGAGAGTGCCATCAAGATTGCTCATAACCCAGTTCAGCACTCGAAGACAAAGCACATCCATATTCATCATCACTTTCTTCGTGATCATGTGTTGACGGGCGACATCTCAATCGAGCACGTGAAGACTGAAGAACAGCTAGCTGATATCTTCACAAAGCTCTTCGATGAGAAGAGATTTAGCAAGTTGCGGTGTGAGCTAAATATCTTAGAATCTTCGAATGTTCTTTGAAAAGGACACACATCCTAACACTTATGCAAATTGATGACTTAGATGTGCAACACACAAAGAAACGTTTTTCTTCAATCAATGAAGACTAACCCTCTAAGTGTGAAGAAATTAACGAAGAATTTGATTCTCAGAGCCCTACGACAATTGTACGCGGTGTCTGAAATCACCATTCTTACACGGTGGGTCACGCCACCAACAAAAGTTGAAAATCTTCAATTTGAGTTTTTCTTCTAATTGAAAATCTTCAGTTGTTCAAATTCTTCAACTTTGCAAAGTCTTCACTCTTTTCGACTGTGTTCTTCATTGACTATATATATATATAATTGAGTTTTTCATGTCCTCTACAGCATTCACTTATTGCTAATTCTTCAAGTTGATTTTCTTCTAAGTGAATGTGATCGGACCCGTTCCCCCTCTATGCTAAACTCAACCCAGTCTGTTCACAAATTCTTCATGTGCATTCTATTTGAAACCCGTTCAAAGTCTTCACTGTGTCCTTGACAGCTGAAGAATTTGTGAACGAAACATTAAAATATTCTTATCTGAATTTTCGGCTTTGGCCAGTCAAACCGTTCCATATCCCTCGATAAGATTTATCTATTCACCCACGATCTAACACAATCTCCACTTCACAGTACGTGGGTGACACATGTCGTTAGGATGAGAAGGGTCAGGGGCACGTTCGTCCATTTTCTTCGGACGAGCGGTTTTTCACCTCGGCTATAAATACCCCTCACCCTCCTCAGATCTCATTTACCCCGCTCGACCTTACTCCCCTTGCTCGAGCTCTTAGACCTAGCGCCGCCGCTACACTCCATCGTCGCCGGTGAGGAAGAGCTTCACTGCCTCGACCTCGTCGCCGTCGTACTCACGCCGGCCGCGGAAATCTTCACTTCGTCGCCGCCGTAGCTGTTTTCCATCGCCAAGTTAGGGCGTGGAAGATCTGAACAGACGAGCTTCTCCACTGCTACTCTCAGTTCGTCGTGTTCTTCGTCAAGGGTAAACAAAATTTATTTTTACTGCCCTTGTTGATTCTGATGATTTCCACAAAATCTTCAAAAGGTGTTTATTCTTCAACTTTCATGTTCTTAAACACCAACTTGCTTATGTTCTTGATCTGTTTCTCTAAGCAACGTTTTTCTTCAAGATTCCTCAATTGTATGGATTTTCAATCTATACAACTCTGGAACCTAAGTCAAAGATCGCTTAGTGAAATTCCTCAAGACACCCCTGGTCAAATTCCTCAAACTTGATACTTTTGAAAAACTTCTGAGAACGCATATGACCTCTCCAAATTCTTCGCACCTATATTCTGTTCACAGGTACACATGTCCGCTGCTGAATCACTAGGTTCTCATCAACTTAACTCATTTGCAGCGTTCCTTGAAGAAAAATTGCATACCTCATCAGAAAATTTGATTGTTCAAAATCCTCAAGTGAAGAAGATGGCTGATGGTAAAAGACCTCAGAAGGGAGGAAAGAGGCCAGAGACAAATACTGCTTTTGAGATCCCTGATGACATCTATGATGAATATTGTACTCCTGATGAAGCAACTCATGGCAAGGAGAACAAAAATCAGCACAAAGTGCGCATTCAGAAGATTGAGAGGAGATGGGCAAGAGAATGGAGGGAGTATCGATATGTGACTCCAAAGTACATGAAGAAATTCGCTGTCAACCCTCCATGTCCAAGACCTCCATTGGCTCCAGGCCAAGAAGCTGACCCCACAAGCATCAAAAGAGGTGAGCAATTTCCTCAGGAGTGGGCTAAGCGTCAAGCCAAGCTGGCCAAAATGGCTAAAGAGGCAGTGAAGAAATTCAACGAAGATTCTGCTACTGCCGCTGCTGAGGCCTCTGCTAGCAAGCCTAAGAAGGCTATGACAAAGAAACCAGCTGTCAAGACAAGATCCTCAGCTGCAATGCCCTCACGGCCAAGTTCTTCAAATCCCTCACGGCCTGATCCTCAAGCAACTTCTTCAAATGCAGCTCCAACTCCCTCAGTTGCAAAATCCTCAGCTGCTCCTACAAAGTCCTCAGCACCTGTGCATCTTGCCACGTGCCAAAGGACTACTGGAATCTCAATTGCTTCAGGAGTCTCTGCAAGTTCCTCAGCTCCACCTCAGTCTTCAATAGCTCCGACCTTGCTGAAGAAAAAGGCCACTGCTGGATGAGGCACAAGGCCAAGTCCTCACAAGAAGCAGGTCGCCTTTCAGGTTCCGTCAAGCGAAGACGAAGCTGATGATGAAGAATTAGCTGAGATCATCAGAGATCGACAACAAAGGGCCGCTAGTGCCAAAGGCAGTGCTGTGCCCCTCATGCTGGATCCAAGGAAGATCCTTGATTTCATCGATCTATGGCACAAGGATCCAAATACTCCTTTGCCTGAATTGAACCTCACTCCTGGCTAGAGCCACATGTTGACGGCCTTCATAGCCGAAGAAAAATGGAAATTTGAGAAGGCCAGGCAAGTCAAGAAAGCTCAATACAAGAAGGAGCGTTTTCTGAAGAAGCATGTTGTGAATATGTCTCCTGAAGAACTTGTGAATATGCAGGCTGAGATCAAAGCACTCAGTGATGAATTTGACGCATATCGTGCAGATTGGCTAGGTGCCAAAGTCAGATTCGTCAGAATGGCAAAGGGATTCACTCCGAATGTTGCAGCTTCATCGCAACCCAAATTTCCTCCGACTGAAACATCTGCTCAGCCTACTGAAGAACATGCAAGCACAGCTGATGAAAATCAGACTGTCGAAGAAAATGAAAGCACCAGGGCTGATGAAGAAATTCCAGTCTCTGAAGAAAATGCCAGGGCAACTGCATCAGTTGTGCCTGACGGATTTCAACCAATTTCCTCTGCTCCTCCTGCACCGATGACAAGCATTAACCTTCCTTCTGCAACAGAAGTGAAGAAAACCAAGGCTGCAGAGCGAGCAGCTGTGAAGAAAAGGAAAGCATCTGCCTCCTCAGAGTCTTCTGCTCCAAAGAAAGTGAAGACTTTGACGAGCTCTTATACAAATCCTATAGATGATGTTCCAATATCAAGCATGCCATCAAAGGAGATTATTCCCTTTGGTGAGGAATATGCAATTCCAAGTGAATCTGATGAAGAAGATCCTTCTGCTGCTTCGACAGAGCAGTTAGATGAAGAAATTGATGTGGAAAATATCACTTCAACTCCGCTGGTATCATCGCCCATGCCTCAGTTCACAACTGAAGAGGCAGGCATTGAGGAAATTGATGATGAAGATGAAGATGTGGATATTGGGTGTACTACACCAATTCTGAATGATGACTACTGGGAAAGTCATCACCCCAATTCACCACTGATGACTCCACTGCAACAAATTCCTCAGTCCCCTGCTCAAACTGAAGAAGTTCCAGCCACTAGTGCTGATGTACATGTTTCTGAAGAAATGGAGGCCAAGGCTGCTGCTAATGCCTTTGCTCCTGAAATTCCTCAGCCTGTGGCTCCAGTGGCTATACCTCAAGAGGCTGTGAAGACTTCAACTGTTAATCTTCAGCCCAAGCCACAGAACCCTCACTCCAAGAAGCAGAAGTTCAATGATGTAGATTTCTTCAATGAGCACATATTCTTCACTGACTACAATCCCTATGACTCTGCTCGACTTCGTCGCAAGCGCTTCTGGACTGCTAGCCAGATGAACTTCTATTCCTCACTGTTGTTTGATAAGGACAAGATCTTTGACCATGAGCAAATTCCTCATGTGGATATGGAATCGCTGCCATGCTTCACCCCAGTCCTCAGTGTTCTTCATGACGCTGGGTTACTCAACTTCTACACCGACATCTGCGATTGGAATGAAGAACTCATTCTTCAATTCTTCGCCACGCTGCATATTACTGGAAATGTTGATGATGTCAATTCATGGGTATTGGATTGGATGACCGATAATACTCATTTCAAAGCACCGGCCTCTGAATTGCTTCATGTTGTCTCAGTCAGTCCTCCCACTGAAGGTGCAAGGCTTCTCTATGTTGAACCTGAACTATCCGATCATCTGATGCAAGTGCTGATGAAGCCTTTGAAGCCAGGCCAAGCTCCAAGGACCAAATTCCTTGTCAAGGAATTGCTCTATGTGCCAAGGACGATTTATCGCATATTGACCAAAACCCTCAGTCCAATCAAGGGCCACAACTCTGATGACAAAGAGGTTGTTGGCATTATGAAGAATCTGTTGTTCAATATCATTCATGGTATTCCTATCAACTACCACGATTTCTTCATGAGGACTTTGGCCAATGCTGCTCTGTCACCTTTTGAGTTGAAGCCTTATGCTCCCTGGATCATGAAGTTCATTAGATCAAGGTCTTCAATTCATTATAAGGCTGACTTTCAAAATCATCTCAGCTATTTGCCCCCTATTGAAGTCCTCAAACGGACTATTTCCTCAGCTGATGAGAAGTACAAGGCTGCAATTATTGATGAGGTAACTCATCCATTGGATGGACAGTTTCGCAAAGCTACTTCATATTCCACCAATGATGACTCTGCAACACAAGATTCTGCCGCCAAAGCTTCAGAACAAAATCCTCAAGCCACAGCTCCGCATGTGATGACTGATCATGAACTTCTCCTTAGTCTTCATCAGAAAGTTGCTCGAAATCACAAGTGGGTCAAGCGTCAGTTTGGTGCAATTCTTCAGAACATGACAGTCACTCAAAACACTGTGAAGAAGAATCACTACTACTTGCATGAAGTCTTTGACCGGACTTGGTCTATTCTGTCGAATCTTCATAATGCTGAAGATCTCAAGGAGATGGGCTTCCAATAGGACTTTGACTGGTCTCAGCCACCTTCGAAGAAATTCAAGAAGGTCAAAGTTCCTCAGCTTGTTGCCAGTTCATATTCTTCATTGCGCGAGACGGATGAAGCTGAAGACTTGAATGACACCGCGGCAGGCCCTACCTCAACGGACGACCCCAACAACGCTGGCGCTCCTCCATCGACATCAGGATGATATTCTTCAGGGGCGTTAGTCCTCATTTTTCGTCCCTTTTGGGTCATTCGATGACAAAGGGGGAGAAATTTAAGTTAGTCATCAAGCGGGTCTTATATATGGGCTATATTTCTGTTAAGTTACAACTCTTGCTTTTCTGAGGTGTTTGCTCTGATGAGTTGTAAACTTAAGTCCTATGGTGGTCTGATACTTTTGAACTTCTTTCTGCATGCTTATTTCCTCAAGTACCTTAATGCACGCATGCTGAATTTCGTCAGACACCATATTTCATCATGCATTTCAAATTCTTCATATCATATGTTAAATGCGTGTATGAATTACAAGATATAGGAGGAGATCTCCATGATATTACTCTACAATGTGCATTTGCTATTCAAAGCAAAATCCTCAAATATGCACATCTTCAGGGGGAGTTCTTCTATATCTTGCAATCAAATTCCTCATTATCAGTATTTACACTTCATATGTTTATCCCCATTGAAAACTTAACCTATATTGTCATCAATCACCAAAAAGGGGGAGATTGTAAGTGCATCTAGTGCCCCTTAGTGATTTTGGTGTATTGAAGACTTATAGGTTAAGGGACTAATGCATTTGTGAGTGTACACAGGTCTATAAGTCTATGAGGAGTTTGATATTTACGATGAAAGTTGACCCCTAAAAATGAATGTCTTCAGTTGAAGACTTTGGTTTTCTTGAAGACTTTGAAAGTGAAGAAATTGGTGCGACCTTGAAGACTTGATATTCATGCGAGGATTATGAAGCGTGAAGACTTTTGTTTTCGTAGTTTCATTTTCTTCTTCTTGAGTCATAGGAAACATCGTACTGCTAAAGGGGGTCGAGGTAAAACTAAGGAAAAGTTTCCAAGTGATGCTCATCTCAAAATCCTACACCTACGCAATCCTTTCGAGTGAAGCCATTGGAAATCTCATACAGTTCAGTCAATTTCTTCAGTGACAGAGACGAAGTTCTTCTGTTCTCTGAGGAATTTGCTCTGACTGAGGAGTTAGGAATTCGCCAGTGCGGATTGCCTACAAGTGAGGAACATGATAGCCCTGAGGAATTTGAGAGCTCAAATTTCCGACCATTGTTGTGCTACGCGCCAGCTGTCCAAATATCCTACCCACCTAACAGTCATATCATTGAAGGGCATTTATGTCTTATCATGTCGGGCTGCTCCCTAGGCTATAAATAGCCGCCCCCTACAACCACTAGCTGGTTGGCTGCTTCGAGAGATAGATTGACACTTGTCATTTAGAGCATCCCATCCTCCAAGGACTTTGAGTGAAAATCATCAAGTGAGGAAAAACCCAAAAACACAAACACCTACAAACCCAAAGTGATTGAGCATCACTGAAGAGATTGTTCCTGTGTGGAACCGACGCTTGTTACCTTTGAGGACTGTGCATCCTCCAGACGGTTAGGCGTCATGGTCTAGAGCATCCAAGAGGAATTGTGGATCGCCGAGTGACCGACTCTGTGAAGGTTTGGAAGTCATCTGTGAAGACTTACCACGAGTGATTGGGCGAGGTCTATGTGACCTTAGCTCAAGGAGAATACGGTGAGGACTGTGTGTCCGGGACTGTGTGTCCTCAGGTTTAAATACCTAGCCGCTCCAACCAGACGTACAACTGTCACAGCAATTGGAACTGGTCTACCAAATCATTGTCTTCACCGAGCTACTAGTTCTATTTCCTCAACCCTTTCATTTCCTCATTCATGTGTTGATTTACTTGATCGTTACTGTGTGAAGACTTTGACTGAAGACTTTCTCAATTTCCTCAATCCTATTTCTTCAGTCACATAGTCTTCAGCCTGCTTATCCTGTGTTTCACGCTACCTGTACTCTGTGCCTATTTCATTTCATCGTGATGATTATACTTATGCCATGTTATGTTTGCATCTGAGTACTTATTCCGCTGCTAAGTAGTTCGTTACTTAGGAATTTCCTCACCGTGAAATTCCTCAGTGACGAATTTGTAAAAATCGCCTATTCACCCCCTCCCCCTCTAGTCGATATAACGCACTTTCATGGAGGCCGTCCACGACCATGTCGAGGCCGCCCACGCCCAGCTCGTGGCAGTCACCGCACAAATCGAACGAAGCTTCTCCGACAACGGTCGGCAACCCACGGCCGAAGAGTTGGCAATCACCGAGAGCATTTGAGCAGCCGTCCGTTCCTCCGTCGCATACCTTGCCACGACGGAGCCTGTCCAAGCCCAGATCGCGGCCGCCCACGCCCAGCTCGTGGCGGCCTTTTCCAAAGAGATGGCGGACGCGGATGGCGAGATACTTACCGAGTATGGTGCGATGGATGCCATGGAGCCCCTTCCCCAGGAGACCGTCGGGCGCGAGCTGGACATGGAGGAGGCGGCGGAGATCGACAAGCACCAGCCGTAGTAGTACTCTTTGTTTTGTTTAATTAAGAGCGCTGGTCTTTAATTTGTTAGAGTAATGTTTAGGTCAGCTAGCTCTGTTTAATTGCTGAACTTGCTCGATTAAGAAGTGTTGGTGTGCTGTAGTCTCCTTTGTGTACCCAAATTATGCAATGACGTGGATGACCACTGTAACCAGGGAAATTCGAACCAAATTTTTTTATGTTCAAACTCATCACACACGGGTTAAGCTATATGAATCGTTTGTGATGTTCACATATCATACACAATGCTGAATAAGGGACCGTGTCTGATGACACTTTGCGCGCCAGTTTTTTCGCTGCACCGATTCAAAAAAATTGGCTTCCGCGGAAATATTTACCTCCCCGCCCCCTCCCCCTTACCAAAAGCCACATTTCCCCTGTTTCCGCCTTCCTTTCCAAGTTGAAACCTTCACTCCTTGCTTGCAACGCCGCCTCCTCGCCGGCGACCCTCCTTCACGCTGCTCGGCCTCGTCTATCCAGGCAGGTAATCCACACCCCACCCCCATCCTCCTCCTTCCATATCCCACATGCCCCGACCGCCGGCGCGACACCTTCCACCCAAATCATCGACCCCTCCCCCAAATAAGCGCCGCCCTAAGCCATGGTGCACGCAATATAGCCAGGAGCTCAAGGAGCATTTAGTAGCAGAGAAGCAAATCGCGGCCGCACGAGCGGATGAGGTCGCGATGGCTGCCATTCATGCTGACCCCCAGATCTTGGAGGAGCAACTCGCCATCGAGGCCACCGTCGACGCCTCGCGCACCGACGCCGTGACACGGTTGGCTGCTTTAAATGACAGTTCGTGGTGTTTTCTCGAGGCCACCCTTGGTGCCTTCGACGAAGACTACGAGGTGTTTTCTCAGCGTGCACGTGCTTACCTCAACTCGAGAGCCAGCAGGTTGGTGCCCAGAGCGGCTCAGGCAACTCACCACTACAATGAGGGCACCCACGATGTGGAGGCCTTGCCCTCTTCCATGTCCAAGGAGCCAATTATCATCGATATCTCTGCCGACGAGGAGTAGCTTGTCTTATTAGCTCACTATAAGGACCCATGTTCAGTTTGCTAGCTACGCCGTTAAGCATGCTCGGTTTACCCGTTGCATGTGCTGCTCCTGTCTTTCCTTAACAAATTCTAGTGAATTGTGCTATCTACTTTTACCATGCAATCTGTTGCTCTAGTGTATATGTTCTATATGTTGTGCAATGTGGTGCTCACTTATTAACTGTTTGGTTAATTAGTTGTCGTCTTCAGTTAACTGTTTGGTTCAATTCTGCAAATGTGATGTTCAATTCTTCAGGCTGCAATTTTGTATTGTCTTCCATGTGAGAAATAAATCAAATTTATCTTTACAAAATACATGAGAAACAAATACAATTGCTATATTTCCAAGTTGTCAAGCATGCTTGGTTTCGTTAACTGTCTGATCTTCTAGTATGTTATACATTATGCAATGTGGTGCTCAGTTAACGTTTGGTTCATTTGTTGTGGTGTTTAGTTAACTGTTTGGTTCAATTCTGCAATGCGATGTTCAATTGTTGTGGGTGCATTCTGTTATTGTATACCATGTGAGAAATAAATCGAATTTAGCTGTACTAAATACATGAGAAACAAATACAATTGCTATATTTCCAAATTGTTAAGCATACTTGTTTGGTTAACTATCTGATCTTCTATTAGGAGTATATTATATTGTGCAATGTGGTGCTCAGTTAATGTTTGGTTCATTTGTTGTGGTATTTAGTTAACTGCTTGGTTCAATTCTGCAATATGATGTCCAATTGTCATGGGTAGAATTTTGTATTGTTGTGCATGTGAGGAATAAATCGAATTTGGCTGCACTTAATACATGAGAAACATATACAACTGCTATATTTCCTAGTTCTTAATCATGCTTGGTTTGGATAAATGGATTTTTCATGTGGCTTGAATTAATCTGATGAATCTGCAATGTGTTTATTTTTCATCAACATATTTTACTGATAGCATGCGAACCCTCACTTAACCTGATGACTAACTACCTTATACGTGTTGCAGGGAAACAATGGGAAGCACTGAGGTTTACAATCTAGGTTTGCACATGCATGATCCTTTGTCTAATAGCACATTATTGTGCAATTGCATGAACCATTCTAATATTTAGGTTTTTAACAATTTGGTCTTGCACATGTAGGTCCTGCTGTCAGAGGTTTTGACCCACTGTTCGACCCTTTTTGCATATGGGGAAATGAGTTGTCCATGAATATCAGTCAAGTCAAGAAACTCAGAAAGATTGTTAGGATAAAGAAATTAGCGACAAAAAACAACAAGATCTTTGTCTGCACAATGAAGAAGACGTGAGTTCACTACAAGATGGTACTAACTATTATACCTTGCCTTTTTTTATTCCTTTGCCCCATTTCCAATACAGAGAAGATATTTATGCACATCCTTGTTTTCAAGCCTTTCCAAAGCAGTTCACTGATGATTACCTCTCAAACCACATGTATGGTCAGGAGGCGAGGAAGGTTTTCATACAACACCCACGGTTCAATATTGAAGTGTTCCTGAAGAGGACGAAGGATGGACGGTCAATCATCCACAGGCACTGGCCTAAAGTTGCAAAGACCTTCAACATCAATGAAGGCTCAATATTTGCCTTCCACTTCAGCAGTTTTCCAGATGAGATGCATCTGTCTATGTACCGTCTATGATGCTAATTTCGAAAGGTTATAGATGTTGCCTGTGAAACTTGGTGCTGGTGCAGTTGTGTAATGGGGTAGCTGAGTGCTGAAGCTATATGATGTTGTACTCTGATGTATTTCAATTATGAAATCCTGCTTCCTTAATATGGAAATAAAATATATTGTGTGCTTAATATGAAATGTCAATTAGATTAATAAATGGATTATTAATAATAGGGCAATTATCCTGCTAATGGCAAATTAGCCTGCTAATTGGGTTTTTCTATTGCAAACGGTTATTGAGAAAACACCGTGGGCGATGACCTCAGGCAACGCACACAGTTTCTAGGAATAAACCGTGTTGGATCAATGAACAATCACACGCGACATCCTCGTGAAAACTGTTTGCGCTAGGCCACCTTGTGCAAACATTTACCACATAAAAAGTGTGCGTGATGGACAGCCTTTGCCACATAATTTCTTCTACACACCGTGTGTGATGCATTGAATAACGCAAACGATAAAATTATTAATATCGTGTGCAATGACAACGCTATCACAAATGATTTAATGGGGAAAATTATGTGTGATGTACCTGCGAACGGAAACGTTTTCCTTGGAGTGACTGTGTGGAATGTATATACGAACGGAAACATACTTCTTGGATTAACTGTGTGGGATGTACATATTAACGGAAACGTATTCCTTGGATTGACTGTGTGGAATGTACATACGAACGGAAACGTTTAACGGGGACTGACTGTGTGGGATGTACTTGCGACCGGAAATGATTTGGCCTATATAATTGTATTTTTTTTCGAGCACAACTGTACGTATAACCATATTTGATCGCTCGCCGGTCGCACACGGCCTCATTTTGCCGAGCGTGTGTGCTAGGAGGGCATATCCCCGATGGTTTCTGGGTCATGTGGGAAAGACCCCCCTATCGCAGTCACTCACTTGGCGATGGTTCGAAACACCGTCGCGGAAAGGGGTTAAAAACCGTTTGTATAGCACCTCGTTGTACCAGTGATCTGTCTATGTACCATCTATGATGCTAATTTTGAAAGGTTATAGATGTTGCATGTGAAACTTGGTGCTGGTGCAATTGTGTAATGGGGTAGCTGAGTGCTGAAGCTATATGATGTTGTACTCTGATGTATTTCAATTATGAAATCATGCTTCCTTAATATGGAAATAAAATATATTGTGTGTTTAATATGAAATGTCAATTAGATTAATAAATGGATTATTAATAATAGGGCAATTACCCTGCTAATGGCCAATTAGCCTGCTAATTGGGTTTTTCTATTGCAAACGGTTATTGAGAAAACACCGTGGGCGATGACCTCAGGCAACGCACACAGTTTCTAGGAATAAACCGTGTTGGATCAATGAACAATCACACACGACATCCTCGTGAAAACTGTTTGTGTTAGGCCACCTTGCGCAAACATTTACCACATAAAAAGTGTGTGTGATGGACAATCTTTGCCACACAGTTTCTTCTACACACCGTGTGTGATGCATTGAATAACGCAAACGATAAAATTGTTAATATTGTGTGCAATGGCAACGCTATCACAAATGATTTAATGGGAAAAATTTTGTGTGATGTACTTGCGAAATGAAATGTTTTCCTTGGAGTGACTGTGTGGGATGTATATACGAACAGAAACGTACTTCTTGGATTGACTGTGTGGGATATACATACTAACGGAAACGTATTCCTTGGATTGACTATGTGGAATGTACATATGAACGGAAATGTTTAGCGGGGACTGACTGTGTGGGATGTACTTACGACCGGAAACGATTTTGCCTGTATAATTGTATTTTTTTTAGCACAACTGTACGTATAACCGTATTTGATCGCTCGCCGGTCGCACACGGCCTCATTTTGTCAAGCGTGTGTGCCAGGAGGGCATATCCCCGACGGTTTCTGGGTTGTGTGGGAAGGACTCCCCTATCACAGTCACTCACTTGGCATCGGTTCGAAACGCCATCGCGGAAAGGGATTAAAAACCATTTGTATAGCACCTCGATGTACCAATGTGTTACCCCGTTCTTTATGAACTTGATACTCTATATGCATGCTGGATAGCGGTCGATGTGTGGAGTAATAGTAGTAGATGCAGGCAGGAGTCGGTCTACTTGTCTCGGACTTGATGCCTATATATGATCATTGCCTTGGGTATCGTCATGATTATTGCTTTTCTATCAATTGCCCAACAGTAATTTGTCTACCCACCGTATGCTATTTTCTCGAGAGAAGCCTCTAGTGAAAACTATGGCCCCCGGTCTACTTTTATCATATATTAAAATCCAAAATACATTGTTGCAATTTTTATTTATTTATTTTATTTTATATTTGTGTGCGATCTATCTATCTATCACCATACAATTTAATCTTGCAATTAACCGCCAAGGAATTGACAACCCCTAGTTCGCGTTGGGTGCAAGGATTTATTATTTTGTGTGCGGGTACTGCTTACATAGTGTTGCGTGGTTCTCCTACTGATTGATTACATTTGTTCTTAACTGAGGGAAATACTTATCTCTACTATACTGCATCATCTTCTCCTCTTCGAGGAAATCTCAACGCAGCTCACAAGTAGCAGGAAGAATTTCTGGTGCCATTGCCGGGGAGACACCATCAACATCTATCAAGTACCTACGCATAAACTTTCATCCCCTACGCATTAAAGACATATGGATCCTCATCCACTTGTTAATCTTTTCTAAAGATCTAATTATGTTGAACCAATTGTTAGTGCGTTGAGTGCACTTGATTATCTCTATGAAGTTTTGCTTGAAAATCATGAATCTGGAAATTGTGATGAAGTGTTGAAAGAAGAAATTTATAAAGTGATTCATGATAGTTCCTTGAATGAAAAGCATGATTGCAATGATGTTATTATAAATTCTATTAATGTTAATTATGTTAGTGATATGAATAAGTACAAGTTTGGTGATGATGAATTTGCTATGTCCATTACTTATTGCAATGATCCTGATTGGGGTGATAATGCTTCTGATGATCTTGAAAATTTATTTGAGCCTCATGATGAATATGTACGTAACGTTGGCATATTTACATTCGATCCTTGTTTACTCGGTGTATGTTGGCACATTTAAATTCGACCCTTGTTTACTCGGTGTCGTCTTGAACTTGCAAAACTTCCATACTAAGAGCATCTCCAATAATTCCCATAAAAACTCCCCTAAAACTAGTTTTATCGGGTGTCATTTTAATTAGCAAATCCGATACATGTACATGTACGTGTGTAAATTAACCGCTGGGTACATGGGCAGTTTTTTAATTAATTTAATTCAGAAAATAATCATGAGCATGGCATTAAAATAATTAACAACATAGTGATTATGATCTAGATAAGCACGTAGTACAGAAACAGTAGACACGTCTACACATAATGCTAGTACGGCTAACATAGAAATAAACAGGAGTGGGATAAACGAGTTATACCCTTCAATAGGCTAGGCAGAAGCCGCCGCGGCGGCAGTGGCAGCAACGCTATGAAAGTTTCTTGATTGAAAATATTAGCAATTTTTTGATTGAATTAATCAAGAAAACAATCATGAGCATGGCATTGACAGTATTAAACACATACTGATATTTGATCACGTAAGCACGGACTAGACGCATAGCAGAAAGATCTACACAAATAGGTAGTGTGGCCAACACAGATATAAACAGGAGCGGGGTAAACGAGTTATACCCTCTAGTCGGCCAGGTTGAAGCCGCGGCCTTCTTCTTGGCTTCGGTGGACATGTTGATGACGAAGGCGACAAGGACGTAGACGAATGGCTGCGAGTAGTCGCATAGGAGACGCTCCCCAAAAATTTAATCATCCTTCTCCCGGTGCAGGATCACAAATGACGGGGTTTTGGAGGCCTGCTCTCTTGTACAACCTTTTAAGGAAGAGCGCGCGCGAGGAACCCTTTGGGACCAAAACTTCTTTCAAATCTGGGGTGCTACTAAACTTCCCACCACCTAGTCTTGTTACCTACCTGGGTCCTTAGAGATTTTCTGAAATTGTTATATGTGCCTATAGCTCATACTATATTTCAACAACACAACAACTCCACCATGCTCAGAAACATCATTGAAGATCTAAGTCTGCCTCAAAATATAGGGTTCTTCAGAATGGAAGCTTCAGGTTAGTTGAACATTTAAAGTTCGAGTTGTTTGCATAACCTCTAATAGATTATGCCAAAATTGAATAATGCCATGAGTTCGAGACATACAACTATTAAAATGATTTCGAGAGCTATACCTAAAAGACTATGATACATCCACGGGAAGTTATTATCTTGTTAGTAATTATGTCAATAATTTTTATGGGTGACTATTTCTCAATTCCATTTATAAATAGTTATATGATGGATATCTTCTTTTTTTTCGAGAGTACGCTTAAGCGTATCATATCTTTATAGAAGGATAGAAGAGCTTTACAAGATTGCCAGATTACAATCACAAACTGATTGGGAGGCAACAGACCACCACACCAAATTAGACGTTAAGCTACTCTCTCACAACTGATGTATTTCTCCCAAGGGTCTCCATGCAAAGCTTGTAGTAAGCCACAATTTGTCTGACAAGCCTTTTCTCATTGTCTTGTTATGCAATGTTAGAGAAGACTCGAGCATTCCGTTGCTTCCATACTTCTCAACAAATGATCACAAACAGCGAGTCAAAATCTCTCCTCCTATCCATAGGACAGATGGCACGCACATGCATCCACCAGTCCAAAGGCCTGTCTAGTGTGCTCGGCGCTCCCACCATGGGGAAGATATGTTTGAAACACACCCACCACACATACCATGCATAAACACATTGGATGAGTATGTGGTCAACCATGTCCTAGTTTTGCAGGCATAGGTAGCAAGGCACCATGTTGTCCTGTAGCCCATGTCGAACTCGTCGGTCCATCGTCCAAATGTGATATTGTAGAGCTACCCAGGCAAATATTTTGTAGGTTAAAGGCACCTTGGTTCTCCATAGGCATGGAGCGTCAAACCAGGTGGATCCTTGGCAGAGGATGCTATAGGTGGAGCTCGCTGTATGCCCGTATATACTCTAGACTTACTCCAGTTCTTCACAAACATATCCTCCTGTGGCATATTATAGTCCACTGCGGCTACTGCATCCCAGAGTTTGACGTACTAGACCATGCCGCATATGTTGAGAGCACCTCGGATGTCTCTGACCCAATCGTAGTTCATCAAACCCTTAGATGCCAATCGCCTGTTTACAGTGCTAGACTTCACTTTGACCCAAACCAAAGGTGCAATCTCGCAGGTCGTACATCCATTGATCCATCTATCCTTCCAGAAAAGCGCCTTGTTCCCATTTCTGACTTGAACTTGGGCGAGGTTGTAGAAGATTGCGTTAGCCTTAGTATCCAGGATTAGACCGAGCCATTTCCAAGGCTTGGATGGGTCCGTGTGAGGCAACCACTCCCAGTGTGCACGCAAAGACAGCCCATGTAACTCGAGGTTCCAGATTTCGAGCCCTCCAAATTTCTTTGACTTTCATACCTGAGGCCAGGCCACCAGACATTGTCCTCCATGCACTTGATCTGATGCGCCCCAGAAGAATGACCGCAGCCACTTATCAAGTTGTTGTTGCGCCCACTTTGGTGCATCAGAGACTAGCAGGTGGTGTGTGGGTCTAGCAACCATAACTGAATCCATGAGTACCAGCTTCCCAGCTCTAGTGACCAATCCCCTCTGCTAAGGTGGCACGTACTTCCTAATAGCATCCAATATTGTTTGCCACTCGTCCTTTGTGAGCTGGTACAAAGCTAGCTGCAGCCCCAAATATTTGCAAGGGAAGGACCCAATGGGGCAACCGAGGGTAGTGGTAGTTCGATGCTCATCCTCGTCCGTGCATCTGATCATGATAGCAAAAGATTTCATGTAGTTGATGCGGAGACCAGTTGCCTCTCCAAATATTTCCAGAATGTGTTTTGTGCACATAAGGTCATTGCTCCGTGGTCTGAGGAATAACACACATCATCAGCGTAAACCAACAAGTGTTGAATCTTGGAGATCCTAGGTAATGGGCTCAAGACGCCAGAGTCCTCCGCGCACCCAACCAGTGTCGTGAGAGCGTCCATTGCCAACACAAAGAGAATTGGTAAGATCAGATCTTCCTGCCATAGACCTTTAGCGTACTGTATCTTCCTCCTTGGACATCCATTAACCAGAATCCTCGTGCTCGCTGAAGATAGCAGGATAGAGATCCAACGCTGCCAAACAGTACTGAATCCTTTCAGCTGCAGCACCTCAAACAGGAAAGACCAAATCAAGGAATCAAATGCTCAGGAGATGTCCAATTTAAGCATAACACCTTTGATTTTCTTCTTGTTTAGCCTACGGGCAATCTGCCTGACTAGAAGGAAGTTGTCGTGAAGATTTCGTCCTTTGATGAAGGCCGATTGGTTATTAGCCGCCACCAACTGTCCCAGTCTAGGTCTTAGTCTATTAGCCAAGACTTTGGCATACTATGCACCAAGCTAATGGGTCTAAAGTCCTGAACCAGCAAGGCATCTAGCTTCTTCCGAATAAGAGTGATAAGTGCACGGTTCAGCTTGGCAAACCCTCTCTCAACACCAGTGTACATCTTACGAAAAACTGTCATTATATCATGCTTTACAATAGCCCAAGATTTCTGGAAAAAGCAAGCTATGAAGCCATCTAGGCTAGGCGCTCGATCAGGTGGCATGTCTCTGATTGCCTGACAGACCTCCTCCTCTGTGAACATGCCCTCCAGCTAATGCAAATTCATCCTCTCCATATTCATAAACTCTAGATCAATAGAGTGCTCATGATTGTTCAAGGTGCCTAGTAGCTGATCATACGCCTCAAAGAATGCCTCCTCCTTATCTTGCTGCTCACTATAAGTGATGTTGTTGGCCTGGAAAAAGGGTATGAATTTTTTTTGTGCAACTTCCATTGACCACAAGCTGGAAAAGCTTGGTGTTGGTGTCTCCCTCCTTGAGCCAGCGAACACGGGAGTGTTGGCGTGCAATTGTTCTTTCTAGTGAGGCCAAGCCTAGAACAGCTAGCTTAAGTGTGCGTCTTAACCATATCTCACCAACAGAGAGTTGTCGCGACTCCATAGCCACATCAAGCCACAGGATGACTGTGTTGGCGATAGTAATTTGAAGTTTAATGTGCCCCACCTTTCTTTGTCCCCAGGCTTGTAGAGTAGACGTTGTGTTACGCAACAGCGCATCTAGACACTTGAACAGATCAGTGATAAGATTACTACAAGTTCAAGGCTCGCGAACTGTCTCCTCAAAGCCCTCCAGCTTGCACCAAAACAGCTCAAATCAAAACCTGCTCTTTGGTTGGTAAGCACTATTGAGAGAAAGCAAAAGGGGCGCACGGTCAGAGACCGAGTGAATAAAGCTTGCAAGAGATTGTCAGGGTGTAGGAGTTCCCAATCAATCGACGCAAGGACTATGTCAATCATGGTCAGTGTAGGTGTATCCCTTTCATTGCTCCATGTATATTGCCGACCATGCATGTAAATCTCCTTTAATTCACGTTCGTCCACAAACACATGGAATCTGTTCATAGTCCGACGATCCTGATTAATGTTGCTTTTCTCGGAGGCTCTCAAGATCATATTGAAGTCGCCAAGCACGAGCCACGGTCCAGAGCACGCAACACGATGAGCCCTAAGTACCAAGAGGTACTGGGCTTTGTCAAGAAAGCTATGCGGCCCGTAGACAACAGAGATCCACCAAGAGCTCCCGTCGATCTCATTCACCTTGCCAGTCAGGAATTTTGTGTCATACGAGAAGCTGACCATAGAAAGAGCAGCGGGGTCCCAGGGAACCAGTATACCTCCACAAGATTGAGTAGCAGGCAAGAACTGGAAGTCGGCAAACGTAGGACCAAGAAATTGCATGACCATGAAAGCATCAAACGTCTCCAATTTGGTTTCTTGTAGACAGGTACGGTTTACTCTCACCGTGCTAATGAATTCCCTCAAGGCTTTACGTTTCGTAGGATTTTTCAATCCGCGCACATTCCAGCACAACATCTCAGGATGGAGATTCACAAAATAAATCCACACCAACACCAAGCGCGAAGAGCGTATTGCCGGGATCGCTCTTCCGCTGATCACATCCCTCCCAAGATCCGGTGGCACTATCTTACCAAAGATGGTCGTAATGGCCCTCAGATGTTGTTCGCGCAACAGCAAGCCGAAGAGCAGCTTGAATTCTTGGATTGCATCCTCATTGATCTCCAGATCAGAGTCAGAGATGCCTAGTGCCTTGAGCAGTACACATTCCGCTGCAGACGGCTTGCAATGTTTTGAGGCGGGAGTGGCGATAGTTCTGCGAGTAGTGTGTCGAGGTGTGAATGGCTCAGCGTCCGGGCGTACGCACTTGGAGGCCTCTTACTATATACTTGCATGAATCATAGTAATCAGATTGGATGATTGTTGGTGTCGGCTTACTAATTATCAACTTTGTTCCAAATTGTAGGCTGCTTGGAAATTTAAATCACTTTAAATATGAACTACATACGGACTGGAATGAGTAAACAAACACACTAAATATATTCGATTCAGAAAATAGTTAGAATATTTTATAATTCAGAATGGATGGAGTATTTGGAGATAACAAAACTGGGGTTTTCAGGGAGTTAATGATAGCTTCACACATGATGTTTACTCGACAGCATGTGGATGATGGTAGGATCTCACATTCGTTATTTATAGAGGAATTTAATCTAACGGTGATTAGCTAGTGTTGTGCATGCATCGGCTAAAGAATCGGCCCTCCCGCGTCGCTCCCGCGAGCGACCGGGAGGCAACCCTAGCCGCCGCCGCCGGTTGATTGCTTGTATCTGCGTTGGTATTTCCCCGAATAGGAGAGGATGATGCAGCACAACAATGGTAAGTATTTCCCTCAGTTATGATACCAAGGTTATCAATCCAGTAGGAGAACCAAGCAACACTATGTAAATGGTACATGCACACAAAGAACAAATACTTGCAACCCAACGCGTAAGAAGGGTTGTCAATCCCTCCTCGGTATTGAGATAGATAAAATTGTAGTAGATTGGATAAATAGATCTTGCAAAAACACAAAATAAAATAAATAAAGAAAAAGTGCAGCAAGGTATTTTTGGCTTTTTGGAATAATAGATCTGAAAATAATATGATAGAAAATAGACCCGGGGGCCGTAGATTTCACTAGTGGCTTCTCTCGAGAAAATAGCATACGGTGGGTAAACAAATTACTGTTGGGCAATTGATAGAATAGCAAATAATTATGATGATATCCAAGGCAATGATCATGTATATAGGCATCACGTCCAAGATTAGTAGACCGACTCCTACCTGCATCTACTACTATTACTCCACACATCGACCGCTATCCAGCATGCATCTAGTGTATTAAATTCATGGAGAAACGGAGTAATGCAATAAGAACGATGACATGATGTAGACAAGATCTATTCATGTAGGAATAGACCCCATCTTTTTATCCTTAATAGAAACGATACATGCGTGCCTCGCTACACCTTCTGTCACTGGGTGAGGACACCGCAAGATCGAACCCATCACAAAGCACCTCTTCCCATTGCAAGAAAAATCAATCTAGTTGGCGAAACCACACCAAAGTTTCGGAGAAGAAATACGAGGCTATAACAATCATGCATATAAGAGATCAAAGAAGACTCAAATAATATTCATAGATAGATCTGATCATAAACTCGCAATTCATCAGATCCCAACAAACACACCGCAAAAAGTCATTACATCAAATAGATCTCCAAGAACATCGAGGTGAACATTGTATTGAGAATCGAAAAGAGAGAAGAAGCCATCTAGCTACTGCCTACGGACCCATAGGTCTATGGTGAACTACTCACGCATCATCGGAGGAGCACCAATGAGGATGATGAACCCCTCCGTGATCGTGTTCCCCTCCGGCAATGTGCCGGAATAGGGCTCTAGATTGGATCTCCTGGTTCTGGAACTTGCGGCGGCTGGAATTGTGTCTCGTCAACTCCCCTAGGGTTTCTGAAATATTTGGGTATTTATAGAGCTGAGAGGCGGTGGAAAGGACTCCTGTGGGCCCCACAACCCACCTGGGCGTGCCAGGGCCTCTAGCGCGCCCTGGTGTCTCGTGGGCCCCACGGGCCTCCCCTCTCATGCTTCCTTGGCTCCTATGTTGTCTTCTGGGCAGAAAAAAATCTCCAAAAAGTTTCGTGGCATTTGGACTCCATTTGATATGGATATTCTGCGAAGTAAAAAACAAGCAAAAAACAACAACTGGGACTGGCACTATGTCAATAGGTTAGTCCCAAAAAATGATATAAAGTTGCTATAAAATGAATATAAAACATCCAAGAATGATAATATAACAGGATGGAACAATAAAAAATTATAGATATGTTAGAGACGTATCAGCATCCCCAAGCTTAATTCCTGCTCGTCCTCGAGTAGGTAAATGATAAAAACAGAATTTTTGATGTGGAAGGTTGCCTAACATGTTCATCACATATTATTTTCTTTTGTAGCATGTACATTTGGACTTTTAGATGATTCAAAGCAATAGTCCATATTTGACATGAAGACTTCAATACTCAAGCATATCAACAAGCAACCATGTCTTTCAAAATATCAACACTAAAGAAAGTTATCCCTAGCCCATCATGCTCAATCATTGATCCATTCATGAAACACACTCGAATATTAGCTACATCAAATGCACAAGTATGATCATAGTGCTCCCTAGTTGGTGCTTTATAAGAGAAGATGGAGACTCAAATAAAAAAAATTGCATAAAGTAAATAGATAGGTCATTTGCAGAGGGAAGCAGAGATTTGTAGAGGTGCGAGAGCTCAAAGCTTAAATTGAGAGATAAAATATTTTGAGAGGCCTGCTTTTTCCGTCAACGAAAACGACCGAGTAGTTCCCAATACTTTCCATGCTAGATACATCATAGGCGGTTCCCAAACATAAAATAAATTTTATTCCTTTTTCCACCATTCTTTCACAATCCATGGCTAGCCGTATCCATGGGTGCCTACCATACCAACACTTTCAAAGGAATTTATTATTTGACAACATAAAGTAAATTTCTTTTTTCATTTCGGGACTGGGCTTCCCTATTACTGCCACACTCCCGTGCAATGAAACGTGAATAAACACTCATCTTGAGAATAACACATCTAGCATGGAATAATATTGGCCACCCTCTGCCGCTTCATGAGCGGTACGGGCACACAAAAAGAAAATTCATTTTGAAAATTAGAGATGGCACATACAAATTTACTTGGAACGGCACGAAAATACCGCATATAGGTAGGTCTGGTGGACTCATATGGCATAACTGGGTTTAAGGATTTTGGATGCACAAGTAGTATTCCTACTTAGTACAAGGAAAAGCTAGCAAATAGATTGAGAAGCAACCAACCAAGAAACGAAAATTCTCATAAACGAGCATTAAGCATAACTAACACCGAATAATGCATCACAAGTAGGATATAATTTCATTGCATAACTATTGACTTTCATGCTTGCATAGGAAATCACAAACCTTAATACCAATATTCTTACTAAAGCATAATTACTCACCAACATGACTCACATATTACCATCATCATATCTCAAAACTATTACAAAGAATCAAGTTTATAATGTCCAATGGTCTTCATGTAAGTTTTTATTATATCCCTCTAGGATATCTATCACTTTGGGACTAATTCAATATATTACCATTGCTTATATCAAGCTCTCAAACAAATTTAAGTGAAGAACATGAGCATAAACAATTTTTCATCATCTCTCAAAATAATCTAAGTGAAGCTTGAGAGAATTTCTTCAAAAATTTACTAACTCTCAAATTGATCTAAGTGAAGCATGAGAGTATTTCTTCAAAATTTAAAGCACCACCGTGCTCAAAAAGATATAAGTGAAGCACTAGAGCAATTCCATAGCTCAAAATTTTTAAGTGAAACACATAGAGCAAGTCTAACAAATCATATTATCATTATGGCTCTCTCAGATAGGTGTGTCCAGCAAGGATAATTATGACAAACTAAAAAGAAAAACAAGCAAAGACTCGTCTAATACAAGACGCTCCAAGCAAAACTCATGATATGTGACGAATAAAAATATAGCTCCAAGTAAAATTACCGAAGGTCGTTAGAAGAAAGAGGGGATGCCTTCCGGGGCATCCCCAAGCTTAGTTGCTTGGTTATCCTTGAATATTACCTTGAGGTGCCATGGGCATTGATACGTCTCCGTCGTATCTATAATTTTTTATTGTTTCATGCCAATATTATACAACTTCCACATATTTTTGGCAACATTTTATATGATTTATTGGACTAACATATTGATCCAGTGCCCAGTGCCAGTTCCTGTTTGTTGCATGTTTTTTGTTTCGCAGAATAACCATATCAAACAAAGTCCAAATGCAATAAAAATTTACGGAGAATTATTTTGGAATATATGTGATTTTTGGGAGGTGGAATCAACGCAAACGAAGGCCCACAGCCCCCACGAGACACCAGGGTGCGGCCCACTTATACTTCAAAGTAGCACCATGTTTTCATATAGAGAGTCTCCTATGTTGTCAATTTCATATACTAGTGGGAATTTTTCACTATAGAGTTAGATGCACACCCGCTTAGTTTCCATGTTGAGCTTTCATACAGTTATAGCTCTTAGTGCATCCGTTGCATGGCAATCACTACTCCTCGCATTGATAGCAATTGATGGGAATCTCCATAGCCCGTTGATTAGCCGCGTTGATGTGAGACTTTCTTATTTTTTGTGTCTTCTCCAAATTAATCTCTACCACCGTATTCTATTCCACCCATAGTGCTATATCCATGGCTTGCGCTCATGTATTGCGTGGGGGTTGAAAAAGCTGAAGTGCGTTAAAAAATATGAACCAATTGCTCGGCTTGTCATCGGGGTTATGCATGATAAATACTTTGTGTTAAGAAGATGGAGCATGACAAGACTATATGATTTTGTAGGGATAGCGTTCTTTAGCATTGATATTTTGAAAGACATGATTGTTTGTTGGGATGTCTGAGTATTGATGTCTTTATGTCAAATTATAGACTATTGCTTTGAATCACTCGTGTCTTAATATTCATGCCATGATTAAACATATGGTCAAGATTATGCTAGGTAGCATTCCACATCAAAAATTATCTTTTTATCATTTACCTACTCGAGGACGAGCAGGAATTAAGCTTGGGGATGCTGATACGTCTCCGTCGTATCTATAATTTTTTATTGTTTCATGCCAATATTATACAACTTTCGCATAATTTTGGCAACATTTTATATGATTTATTGGACTAACATATTGATCCAGTGCCCAGTGCCAGTTCCTGTTTGTTGCATGTTTTTTGTTTAACAGAATATCCATATAAAACAAAGTCCAAATGCAATAAAAATTTAAGGAGAACTATTTTGGAATATATGTGATTTTTGGGAGGTGGAATCAACGTAAACGGAGGCCCACAGCCCCCACGAGACACCAGGGCGCGGCCCAAGGCCCAGGCGCGTGGTGGTGGATGGTGGCCACCTTGTAAGTCGGTTGGAGCTCTTCTTCGGGCGCAAGGAAGCTTATATCCGAAAAAAAAAATACTATTAAAATCTCAGCGCAATCGGAGTTACGGATCTCCGGGAATATAAGAAACTGTTTTCGGCCAGAAAAGAGGAACGCGAAACAGAAGAGAACAGAGAGGGAGATCCAATCTCGGATGGGCTCCTGCCCCTCCGCCGCCATGGAGGCCATGGCCCAGAGGGGGAACTCTCCTCCCATCTAGGGGGGAGGCCAAGGAAGAAGAAGAAGAAGGAGGGGGCTCTCTCCCCCTCTCTCCCGGCTGCGCCGGAGCGCCGCCGGGGCAATCATCATGATGGCGATCTACTCCAACAACTTCGCCGCCGTCAACACCAACTCTCTCCCCCTCTATGCAGCGATGTAACCTCTCTTCTACCCGTTGTAATCTCTACTTAAACATGGTGCTCAACACTATATATTATTTCCCAATGATCTATGGCTATCTTATGATCTTTGAGTAGATTTGTTTTGTCCTATGGGTTGATAGATGATCATGATTGGTGTGAGTTCTATGTTTTATTTTGGTGTTGCCCTATGGTGCCCTCCGTGATGCACAAGCGTGAGGGATCCCTGCTCTAGGGTGTTGCAATACATTCATGATTCGCTTATGGTGGGTGGCGTGAGTGACAGAATACACAGACCCGAGTATGTGGGTTATTGCGTATGGGAGTAAAGAGGACCTGATACTTAATGCTATCGTTGGGTTTTACCTTAATGATCTTTGGTAGTTGAGGATGCTTGCTAGAGTTCCAATCATAAGTGCATATGATCCAAGTACGGAAAGTATGTTAGCTCATGCCTCTCCCTCATATAAAATTGCAATAATGATCACCGGTCTAGTTATCGATCACCTAGGGACAAATGACTTTCTTGAGTGAAAAAAGCTATTTACTTTTATTGCATTGCAATTTATTTGTAGTTTTATTCTTGCAAAGTACTTCTAGTTTTATTTTTATTCTAGGTAAAGCAAATGTTAAGTGTGCGTAGAGTTGTATCGGTGGTCGATAGAACTTGAGGGAATATTTGTTCTACCTTTAGCTCCTCGTTGGGTTCGACACTCTTATTTATCGAAAAAAGGCTACAAACGATCCCCTATACTTGTGGGTTATCAGGCATCCCCAAGATTAAGCTCTTTTCACTCCTTATTCCTTCATCCATTGTGAACTCACCCAAAACTTGAAAACTTCAATCACACAAAACTTATCAAAACCTTCGTGAGATCCGTTAGTATAATAAAGCAAATCACCACTTTAAGTACCATTGTATACTCATTCATATTTTATTATTGCATTATATCTACTATATTCCAACTTGACCATGGCTTATACCCCCCGATACAATCCATAGATTCATCAAAATAAGCACACAACGCAACGAAAACAGAATCTGTCAAAAAACAGAACAGTCTGTAGTAATCTGGACTTTGACCATACTTGTGTAACTCCAAAAATTCTGAAATATTAGGAAGATGTATAAAATTTGTATATCAATCTTTTGTAAAAAATTCAGACACTTTAGTCACTTCTGTGATTTTTGAAAATTCTGCTACGGGACACAAAAGTTTCTGTTTTCCAACAAGATCAAATCAACTATCACCAAACATAATCCCAAAGGCTTTACTTGGCACAAACACTAATTAAAACATAAAAACACAATCATAACAGTAGCATAATTGTGTGAACACACAAGAACAGAAAGAAAAAGGCAAAAATAAATTGTATTCATTGGGTTGCCTTCCAACAAGCGCTATCGTTTTATGCCCCTAGCTAGGCATAATGCATAGATTCAAGTATTGTCATCTTTGGTTTTTGATCCATAGGTTGCCCGCATGATTGATTCATATGGTGGCTTAATTATTGTTCTAGGAAAGTGTTCCATACCCTTTCTTAGTGGAAATTAAAATTTAATATTCTCTTCTTTCATATCAATCACGACACCTATAGTTCATAAAAATGGTCTACCAAGTATAATTGGACAAGACGGATTGCAATCAATATCAAGAACAATAAAATATGGGCACTCCTAGTTGCAAAAATAAGAACATCATTAATCCTTCCCAAAGGTTTTTTAATAGTAGAATCTGCCAAGTGCAAATTAAGAGAACATTCTTCAATATTGGTAAGACCAAGCACATCACATATAGATTTCAGAATTGTGGAAACACTAGCACCTAAATCACATAAAGCAAAGCACTCATAATTTTTAATCTTGACTTTAGTGGTAGGTTCCCACTCATCATATAATTTTCTAGGAATTGAAATCTCTAGTTCCAACTTTTCTTCTAAAGCTTTCATCATCGCTTCTACAATATGTTTAGTTAAAGCTTTATTTTGTTCATAGGCATTGGGTGAATTTGACATGGATTGCAACAAAGAAATACATTCAATCAAAGAGCAACTATCATAATTAAAATCTTTGTAATCCAAAAGAGTGGGCTCATCACTAGTTAAAGTTTTGACCTCTCCAAACCCACTTTTATCAATTTTTTCAACAAGATTTTCACCCTCCGAATTATGAGGACGCCTTCTAGCTAAAGTTGACTCTTCTTCAGTCCTCTTTTCATCAAGTTTAATATTACTAAACAAAGAATCAACAGAAGAAACATTAATCATCTTAAGATCTTCATCATTATTATGAAAGCAATCGGTAGAAAATGCTCTTTCTAAGAATTCTCTTTTAGCTATAAGCATAGCGGTTATTTTCTTACTTTCATCCATTGAAACATATAAAGCTTTAATTGATTCATTGACATCAACCTTAGGTGGAAATTTTTTAATCTTGAGATTTCCCACATCATGTGAGATTCTATCAATGCTTCTAGACATTTCATCAAGTTTACTCAATTTTTCTTCTATCGTAGTGTTGAAAACTTTTTGAGCATTGATAAATTCTTTAATATTACTCTCAAGATCAGAGTGGTTCCTATTATTATTGTAAGAAGAATTACCCTAGGAATTGCCATAATTATTAGAGGAATTTCCAGGAAAAGGCCTAGGATTAAAATTACCTCTATAAGCATTGCTATTAAAATTGTTTCGCGAGACAAAATTCACATCTACGGGATCACTATTTTGCTCAAGCAAAGTAGACAAAGGCACATCATTAAGATTAAGAGGACCATTTTTACTAGCAACCAATTTCATAAGAGCATCAACTTTTTCACTCAAAGTACTAATTTCTTCAATCGAGTTAACTTTTTTACTAGTAGGTGCTCTTTCGGTATGGCATTGTGAATAATTTGCCATAATATCATCAAGCAATTTAGTGGCTTCACCCAAAGTAATTTACATAAAAGTACCTCCCACGGCGAAATCCAAATGATTTCTAGAAACAAAATTCAATCTCGCATAAATTTTTTGTATGATCATCCATAGATTTAAACCATGAGTAGGACAATTTCTTAGTGTCAATTTCATTCTTTCCCAAGATTGTGCAACATGTTCATGCTCAAGTTGCTTAAAATTCATGATTTGATTTCTAAGGGAAATAATTTTCGCGGGCGGAAAATACTTAGTAATAAAAGCATCTTTGCACTTATCCATGATGACCCACAAGTATAGGGTATCAATCGTAGTTCTTTCGATAAGTAAGAGTGTCCAACCCAACGAGGAGCAGAAGGAAATGACAAGTGGTTTTCAGCAAGGTATTTTCTGCAAGCACTGAAATAGTCGGTAACAGGTAGTTTGATAGCAAGATAATTTGTAACGAGCAAGTAACGATAACGGTAACAAAAGTGCAGCAAGGTAGCCCAATCCTTTTGTGGCAAAGGACGGGCCAAAACGGTTTCTTATAATAGGCAAAGCGTTCTTGAGGGCACACGGGAATTTCATCTAGTCATTTTCATCATGTTGGTTTGATTCGCGTTCGCTACTTTGATAATTTGATACGTGGGTGGACCGGTGCTTGGGTGCTATTCTTACTTGAACAAACCTCCCACTTATGATTAACCCCCTCGCAAGCATCCGCAACTACGAGAAAAGTATTAAGATAAAATCTAACCATAGCATTAAACATTTGGATCCAAATCGGTCCCTTATGAAGTAGCGCATAAACTAGGGTTTAAGCTTCTGTCACTCTAGCAACCCATCATCTAATAACTACTCCACAATGAATTCCCTAAGGCCCAAAGATGGTGAAGTGCCATGTAGTCGACGTTCACATGACACCACTAAGGAAATCACAACATACATATCATCAAAATATCGAACACATATCAAATTCACATGATTACTTGCAACGTGATTTCTCCCGTGGCCTCAAGAACAAAAGTAACTACTCACAAATGATATTTATGCTCATGATAAGAGGGGTATTAAATAGCATAATGGATCTGAACATATAATCTTCCACCAAATAAACCATATAGTAATCAACTGCAAGATGTAATCAACACTACTAGTCACCCACAGGTACCAATCTGAGGTTCCGGTACAAAGATTGAACACAAGAGATGAACTAGGGTTTGAGAGGAGATGGTGTTGTTGAAGATATTGATGAAGATTGGCCTCCCAAAGATGCACTGGTATAGCGAGGTGCTATACAAATGGTTTTTAACCCCTTTCGGTGTCGGTGTTTTGAACCGTCGCCAAGTGAGTGACTGCGATAGGGGGTCCTTCCCACACGACCCAAAAACCATCGGGGATAGAGAGCCATGATGCATACAGTTGTCCCTATAAAACTGTTTCTGATATCTCGAATATCCAAAATGCTCCATCCTTGCTACTCGTTTGTGCTCATTGCCATCGCAGTCGGTATTCTGTGGTGCTATGTTTACGATGCGCGACCCATCACAAACAGTTCACGATTATAGAACGTGTATGATAAGCAGACAATCACACACATTTACTTTTCCTCGACTGTATGCGATTCGACGTAAGAGCGCATATAGTTGTCCCAATAAAACTGTATGCGAAGCTTGAATACATCCCACACGATTCATCCGTCGTACCCGCGTCGGATGAAGACCCATCGCACGCGTTCTTCTATGACCAAATGTTTGCTATGCGCACAACATCATAAACAGTCCATAATTGCCAAGCGTGTCTGATAAGGTGACTTTCGCAAACATTTAATAAGAAGGAACTGTGTGCGATGTTGTTGTTAATTGCACATGTTTTTTCTTGGCTGATCGTGTGTGCAGTAGAGATTGATCGCACACATAGTGGATCCGAGAAACGTGTCTGATCTCCACGTCTATCACAGACGTTTCACTTTTGCAAACCGTGTGCAGTGTAATCCCTAATTTAATCCTTGCATTTAAAAATCACAGATTTTGAATTTGAAAGTAGGCAATCACTTATTTCATATCAAACCATGTTTATTACAAATATAGGTTCAACCACGAATGCATAATTCGATGCATAGGTACATATACTGAAGAACTATAGAAGCACCAAGTAAAGAATGATGAACCACAGTTGTACTAAAGACTGTAAAGAGAGTGGCGAAAGACATTCCGGTTGCTGGAGAAGGTGAAGCGGAATGCCCATATTGTGCCCTCCTCCAAATGTAATGTGCGCACGACTCTAGGCCAACCCCTTGTGATGGCTGCCCGTCCATCCTTCACTGTCTTCATTAGGACTTCTCAATGGTCATTGTAGTCTAGATGAAATACTTTAACCTTCATTTCGTGTCCACCAATCATGTACTTTGCGAGGTAATCTTGAGAAAACTGCTTCGGGAACCACTGCGAACGAAAAAGATTCAGACATTGTTGTCTAACAACTCATTATGGGCAGCAAAAAGAGAAGGCTGCAGAGTTTGTAGTTACCATCCTACAGCTCACAGTTGTGTTGGATAGGGCGTAAACAAATAATTTGCTTGCCACGGTTCGTATCTTTTTGCTAATAATCCTTATCAGTTTCCTCACTTGATGCTTGTTCATGAATATCTCATTGCCCCATAGCAAAAAGGGTTGATGCATGGATACTTGCCAAGGGCATATGTACCTACAAGCAACAAGTCAATATTAGAAGCTAGCAAGTGTCCAGGCCTGGATCTATATGCACTACATTATGGAACGATGGGGGGAGTACAAGCCGAGGGATGAAACTAACCTCAGTGGAAAATGGTGGGCACTCCCGTTGTTGTCCTGCATAAGTAGTGGAAAGGCATGATAAGTACAGCAACCTTAAAATCAAACAAATATAGCAAAGGTAAACAACATCATCTCCAAATGATAGCTTGAATGTGTTGGTTTCAGCATGCTGTTAAAGCAGATATAAAATGGAAGGGAATGTTACCTACAACAGGCTTAACAGCCATCAAATATTGCAATTCAAACTGGTATTGTTGAAAATGAATAGAACATAGGTCATGCTTAAACATCACACTGGATAAATGTGTAAAATTGAAATAAAGGGCATGTGTTAACTACACCAGGCATAACTGGAACCAAATATAGCCGTTCAAACTGGTATTGATGCAATCGAGCGGCACAGTTTTGACTTGCACATAATGAACATCACATTGTGAATGACTGAAATAAACAAGGCATAAATGATCAGTATAACAACCAAATATTGCCATTGAAAACTGGACAGAGTCTCACTTCAACCAACCTAACAAGCAAATACAGATAAACAAGGCATCTGCTTGAAAACTAGACAAATGCTCACTGCAACCAACCTAACAACCAAATACAGATAAACAATGCATCTGCTTGATAACTGGACAAATGCTCACTGCAACCAACCTAACAACCAAATACAGGTAAACAAGGCATCTGCTCGATAACTAGACAAATGCTCACTGCAACCAACCTAACAACCAAATACAGATAAACAAAGCATCTACTCTCTATAAACAACCAAATATAGCCATTTGTGAAACTAAAGTGGACAATTCATACTTAAACATCACATAGCTAGCCCTATTGAACATTACATTTTTGCATAACTGAAATAATTAAACACGGCACAGTTAAAACACCGCAAGGCAAAAGCTACTACAACAAAGGGTACGGGTTGGCAAGCTAGAAAAGGTAAGGTTTGCTGATAGGATGTTGCCTCACATGTCATGGATGGGATCCTTCCAGTTGGAAGAGCACAGACCCATGGTCCGCTCACTGATGTCACAGATGGGCTATTTCACCTTGGAAGAACCTTTGTGGGTGCCCTCCTCGTGGTCGTGGTCGATGAGATCTGACTTGGCAATTAAGGATCCCAAGCTGCCATCGTAGAACGTGTCCTTCAGAAATGACAAAATGGGCTCGATGGCGTACAAGGATCGCAGATCCTTGACCATGTGGTGGAGGAGATCAGCGGCAGGGCCGTCGAAGAGATCGACGGCGATTGAACTAAGAGGGGTTGGGGATGGACCAGTTAACCTGTGACATGGCCTGGGTGAAGCCGTCGCTGTCGACGAGCTTGATGTCGTAGCCAGCTTTCCCGAGATACAGTAATACGCTAGCCCGCTGACGTGAAGCCTTCGGCATGGCAACGTAGTCAACGTCTTCGCCGGCTTCCGCGGCGAGGTGTTGCTCCGGGATCGATAGGTCGGGGCAAACGGCGGCCAGCTCGCCAACGTCCACCGGACAGGCCATGATAAACCTTTTCTTGGCCGAACGCTCGTCGGGTGATACGTCCATTTTGCATCATGTTTTCCTACTGTTATTTATGATATTTTTATGCATAATAATGCTTTTTGGAGTAATTCTAATGCCTTTTCTCTCATAATATGCAAGGTACACACAAAGAGGGAGAATTCCGGCAGCTGAAAATCTGGACCTGAAAAAGCTACGCTAGGCTACCTATTCTGCACAACTCCAAATGAGCTAAAACTTTACGGAGATTTTTTATGGAATAAATGAGAAATATTGGAGCCAATAAGTACCAGAGAGGGCCCACCAGGTGGGCACAACCCACCTGGGCGCGCCAGGGAGCCCAGGCGCGCCCTGGTGGGTTGTGCTCCCCTCGGCCCACCTCCGGTGCCCATCTTCTGGTATATAAGTCATTTTGACCTAGAAAAAATCAGGAGAGGACTTTCGGGATGGAGCATCGCCGTCTCGAGGCGGAACTTGGGCAGGAGCACTTTTGCCCTCCGGCGGAGCGATTCCGCCGGGGGAACTTCCCTCCCGGAGGGGGAAATCATCGTCATCATCATCACCAACAACTCTCCCATCTTGGGAAGGGTAATCTCCATCAACATCTTCAACAGCACCATCTCCTCTCAAACCCTAGTTCATCTCTTGTGTTCAATCTTTGTACCGGAACTATAGATTGGTGCTTGTGGGTGACTAGTAGTGTTGATTACATCTTGTAGTTGATTACTATATGGTTTATTTGGTGGAAGATTATATGTTCAGATCCAATATGCTATTTAATACCCCTCTGATCTTGAGCATGATTATCATTTGTGAGTAGTTACTTTTGTTCTTGAGGTCACGAGAGAAATCATGTTGCAAGTAATCATGTGAACTTGATATGTGTTCGATATTTTGATAGTGTGTATGTTGTGATTCCCTTAGTGGTGTCATGTGAACGTCGACTACATGACACTTCACCATATTTGGGCCTAAGGGAATGCATTGTGGAGTAGTTATTAGATGATGGGTTGCGAGAGTGACAGAAGCTTAAACCCTAGTTTATGCGCTATTCCGTAAGGGACTGATTGGATCCAAAAGTTTAATGCGATGGTTAGAATTTATTCTTAATACTTTTCTCGTAGTTGTGGATGCTTGTGAGGGGGTTAATCATAAGTAGGAGGTTTGTTCAAGTAAGAACAGCACCTAAGCACTGGTCCACCCACATATCAAATTATCAAAGTAGCGAACACAAATCGAACCAACATGATGGAAGTGACTAGATGAAATTCCCGTGTACCCTCAAGAACGCTTTGCTTATTATAAGAGACTGTTTTAGCCTGTCCTTTGCCTCAAAAGGATTGGGCTACCTTGATGCACTTTTATTACTACTACCGTTACTTGCTCGTTACAAATTATCTTGCTATCAAACTACTCTGCTACTTACAATTTCAGTACTTGCAGACATTACCTTGCTGAAAACCACTTGTCTTTTCCTTCTGCTCCTCGTTGGGTTCGACACTCTTACTTATCGAAAAGGCTACAATTGATCCCATATACTTGTGGGTCATCAAGGTTATTTTCTGTTGCCGTTGCCGGGGAGTGAAGCGCTCTTGGTAAGTGGAAATTGGTAAGGAAAAATTATTACAACGTGCTGAAATTTATTGTCACTTGTTACTATGGAAAACAATCCTTTGAGGGGTTTGTTCGGGGTATCTTCACCTCGACCGGAACCACAATTAATTACCCCTCAACCTACTGCACCTACTGAAAATATTGAATATGAAATTCCTTCGGGTATGATAGAACAACTGCTAGCTAATCCTTATGCAGGAGATGGAACCGAACATCCTGATATGCACTTGATATATGTGGAAGAAATTTGTGGATTGTTTAAGCTTGCAGGTTTACCCAGAGATGAAGTTAAGAAGAAGGTTTTCCCTTTATCTTTGAAGGGAAAGGCATTGGCATGGTATAGGCTATGCGATGATATTGGATCTTGGAATTGGAATTGATTGAAATTGGAGTTTCACCAAAAAAATTATCCTATGCATCTAGTTCATCGTGATCGGAATTATATATATAATTTTTGGCCTCGTGAAGGAGAAAGTATCACTCTAGCTTGGGGGGGGGGGCTTAAGTCAATGTTATATTCATGCCCCAATCATGAGCTCTCAAGAGAAATCATTATTCAGAATTTTTATGCTCGGCTTTCTCGTGATGATCAATCCATGCTTGATACTTCTTGTACTGGTTCCTTTATGAAGAAGACCATTGAATTCAGGTGGGATCTCTTGGAAAGAATTAAACGCAACTCTGAAGATTGGGAACTCGACAAAGGAAAAAAGTCAGGTATTAAGCTTAAGTATGATTGTGTTAAATCTTTTATGGATACCAATGCTTTTCAAAAGTTTAGCACTAAATATGGACTTGACTCTGAGATAGTAGCCTCCTTCTGTGAATCATTTGCTACTCATGTTGATCTCCCTAAGGAGAAGTGGTTTAAATATCACCCACCTATTAAAAAGGAAGTTAAAGAACCGGTACCAACTAAATAGGAAACTATTGTTTATAATGTTGATCCAGTTATTCCTACTGCTTATATTGAGAAACCACCTTTCCCTGTTAGGATAAAGGAACATGCTAAAGTTTCAACTGTGGTCAACAAGAGTTATATTAGAACACCTAAACCTGATGAACAAATCAAAGTAGAACCTAGTGTTGCTATGGTTAAAGATCTCCTGGAAGAAAATATAGATGGGCATGTTATCTACTTCTGTAATGAAGCTACTAGAATTGTCAAACCTGATAAAACAGATAATCATAGACCCGTTGTTGGTATGCCCGTTGTCTCAGTTAAAATAGGAGATCACTATTATCATGGTTTATGTGACATAGGTGCTAGCGTGAGTGCTATTCCCTTTACCTTATATCAAGAAAATATGAATGACATAGCACCCGCAGAGATAGAAGACATAGATGTTACTATTAAGCTTGCTAATAGAGATACCATATCACCAATCGGGATTGTTAGAGATGTTGAAGTCTAGTGTGGGAAAATAAAATATCCTACTAATTTTCTTGTTCTTGGTTCCCCGCAAGATGATTTTTGTCCCATTATCTTTGGCAGACCGTTCTTGAACACCATTAATGCTAGAATAGATTGTAAGAAACAAATTGTCGGTGTCAGTTTTGGTGATAAGTCTCATGAGTTTAACTTTTCCAAGTTTAGTAGAAAACCTCATAAAAAAGAATTGCCTAGTAAGGATGAAATAATTGGTCTTGCTTCTATTGCTGTGCCTCCTACTGATCCTTTAGAACAATATCTGCTAGACCATGAAAATGATTTACATATGCATGAAAGAAATGAAATAGATGATATTTTCTTTGAACAACGTCCCCTGCTTAAACACAATTTGCCTATTGAAACTCTAGGAGGTCCTCCGCCACCCAAAGGTGATCCTGTGTTTGAATTAAAACAATTGCCAGACACTTTGAAATATGCTTATCTTGATGAGAAAAAGATATATCCTGTTATTATTAATGCTAACCTTTCAGAACATGAAGAAGAAAGACTACTGAAAGTTCTAAGGAAGCACCGAGCTGCTATTGGATATACTCTTGATGATCTTAAGGGCATTAGTCCCACTCTATCTCAGCAAAAAATTAATATGGAACCTGAGGCTAAACCTGTTGTTGATCACCAACGCCGGTTAAATCCGAAGATGAAAGAAGTGGTAAGGACGGAAATATTAAAACTTCTGGAAGCAGGTATAATCTATCCTATAGCTGATAGTAGATGGGTAAGTCCTGTTCATTGTGTCCCTAAGAAGGGAGGTATTACTGTTGTTCCAAATGATAAGAATGAACTTATTCCACAAAGAATTGTTACAGGCTATAGAATGGTAATTGATTTTAGAAAATTAAACAAAGCAACTAGAAAAGATCATTACCCTCTGCCCTTTATTGATCAAATGCTATAAAGATTGTCAAAGCACACACATTTTTGTTTCCTTGATGGATATTCTGGTTTTTCACAAATACCTGTTTCTCAACCTGATCAAGAAAAGGCCACTTTCACTTGTCCCTTTGGAACTTATGCTTATAGACGTATGCCTTTTGGTTTATGTAATGCACCTGCTACCTTTCAAAGATGTATGACTGCTATATTCTCTGACTTCTGTGAAAAGATTGTTGAGGTTTTCATGGATGACTTTTCTGTGTATGGGAAGTCTTTTGATGATTGTTTAAGCAATCTTGATCGAGTTTTGCAGAGATGTGAGCAAACAAATCTTGTCTTGAATTGGGAGAAGTGCCACTTTATGGTTAATGAAGGTATTGTTCTGGGCCATAAAATCTCTGAAAGAGGTATTGAAGTGGACAAAGCTAAGGTTGATGCAATTGAGAAAATGCCATGTCCTAAAGATATCAAAGGTATTCGTAGTTTCTTAGGTCATGCTGGTTTCTATAGGAGATTTATCAAAGACTATTCTAAAATTTCTAGGCCTCTTACGAACCTTTTGCAAAAGGATACTCCTTTTGTTTTTTATGATGATTGTTTAGAAGCCTTCGAAACACTCAAGAAATCCTTAATTTCTGCACCTATTGTTCAACCACCTGACTGGAACTTGCCTTTTGAAATTATGTGTGATGCTAGTGATTATGCTGTTGGTGTTGTTCTAGGACAAAGCGTTGATAAGAAACTAAATGTTATCCATTATGCTAGTAAAACTCTAGACAGTGCCCAACGAAATTATGCTACTACTGAAAAAGAATTCTTAGCAGTTGTGTTTGCTTGTGATAAATTTAGATCCTACATTGTTGATTCTAAAGTGACTGTTCACACCGATCATGCTGCTATAAAATATCTTATGGAAAAGAAAGATGTTAAACCTAGACTCATTAGGTGGGTTCTCTTGCTACAAGAATTTGATTTGCATAATATTGATAGAAAGGGAGCTGAGAACCCCGTAGCTGATAACTTGTCTAGGCTTGAAAATGTCCTTGATGACCCACTACCTATTGATGATAGTTTTCCTGATGAGCAATTAGCTGCAATAAATGATTCTAATAACACTCCTTGGTATGCTGATTATGCTAATTACATTGTTGCTAAATATTTACCACCTAACTTTACCTACCAACAAAAGAAAAAATTCTTTTATGATTTAAGACATTACTTCTGGGATGACCCACATCTTTATAAAGAAGGAGTAGATGGTATTATTAGACGTTGTGTACCTGAGCATGAACAGGGACAAATCCTATGGAAATGTCACTCTGAAGCTTATGGAGGACATCATGCGGGAGACAGAACTACTCACAAGGTATTGCAATCTGGATTTTATTGGCCTACTCTCTTCAAGGATGCTCGTAAGTTTGTCTCATCTTGTGATGAATGCCAAAGAATAGGTAATATCGGTAAGCGTCAAGAAATGCCTATGAATTATTCACTTGCTATTGAACCATTTGATGTTTGGGGTTTTGATTACATGGGACCTTTTCCTTCCTCTAATGGGTATACACATATTTTGGTTGATGTAGATTATGTTACTAAGTGGGTAGAAGCTATTCCAACTAGTAGTGCTAATCACAACACCTCTATTAAAATGCTTAAGGAAGTTATTTTCCCAAGGTTTGGAGTCCCTAGATACCTGATGACTGATGGTGGTTCACACTTTATTCATGGTGCTTTCCGTAAAATGCTTGCCAAGTATGATATTAACCATAGAATAGCATCACCCTATCATCCTCAGTCTAGTGGTTAAGTTGAACTTAGCAATAGAGAAATAAAATTAATTTTGCAAAAGAATGTCAATAGGTCCCGGAAGAATTGGTCTAAGAAATTAGATGATGCACTTTGGGCTTATAGAACACCATATAAAAATCCTATGGGCATGTCTCCTTATAAAATGGTTTATGGGAAAGCTTGTCATTTGCCTCTTGAGTTAGAACATAAAGCATATTGGGCAATTAAAGAACTCAACTATGATTTCAAACTTGCCGGTGAAAAGAGGTTATTTCATATTAGCTCATTAGATGAATGGAGAACCCAAGCTTATGAAAATGCCAAATTGTTTAAAGAAAAAGTTAAAAGATGGCATGATAAAAGAATCCAAAAGCGTGAGTTCAAAGTTGGAGAATATGTTCTTTTGTACAACTCTCATTTCAGATTCTTTGCAGGAAAAGTCCTCTCCAAATGGGAAGGACCCTATGTTATCGAGGAGGTTTATCGGTCTGGAGTTATCAAAATAAATAATGCCGAAGGTACTAACCCGAAGGTTGTTAATGGGCAACGAATAAAATATTATATCTCAGGTACGCCCATTAATGTTGAAAGTAATATTATCCAAACTATGACACCGGAAGAACACATAAAAGTCCTTTCGGAACACTCCAGAATCGTGAAAAAGAGGAGGTACGTGATACGGTAAGTAAACGGACTCCGAAAAATCCGCAAAAATATTTTTTGTCAGTTTTGGAATATTTAGAAAATTAGGAAAATAAGAAGCAACTCGGAAGGCACCCCTGGTGGGCACAAGACACCAGGGCGCGCCTGGCTTGCCAGGCACGCCCAGGTGGGTTGTGCCCACCTTGGGTACCTTCCGGACTCCGTTTTTCTTTCGTTTGCTTGTTTGCCAAGATTAAAAAAATCTTTATAAACCCCCCGAACCTATTAACCACCGTATCATGAAGAAATCTTCTGTTATCTTTTCTTGCTGTTTTCGGTCAGATCTGTTAAGCCAGGCATCATGTCTTCTTCCTCCTCCAATGTGGAAGAGGATGCTTGGTTGATGAAGATCGAGCTGAAGAGGGAAGAGCCAGCAGAAGCCGTCAAGGGAGACAATAATAAGGAGGTTACCGTAGATCAAGCCCCGAGGATCGAGCAAGCACTTCCGGCCAAGGAGGAAGAAGAAGAAGATATCCTTAAACCTTATTATGCTCATCTTACCCCTACTGAGATTGAGGCCTTTCGGATCATTGAAACGGTTCATGAGCAGAATAAATATCTCACTCGTGAAAATATTCTGCATCAAGAGCATATCATCTACCTCCGAAGCGTCATCCGTAGATTGGAGAATCTCTTGATCTTGAAGGACAGGATCGCTTCTACTTCATCACCACCTCCTTCTTCACCACCAAAAGAAAATTGAGTATCGGGTATGGGCACTCCCCTTGGCTTCCGCCAAGCTTGGGGGAGGTGCCCCGGTATCGTATCACCTCCACTACCTTTTGCCTTTATTTTTCTTAGTTCAATCTTTCACTTTAGATGAATAAAAGTTTAGTTCGATCCTTTCTTTTTGAGATCTTACTTAGTGATCTATCCTTGTAATCGTGTGCGGGATATAAAATAAAGTTTAGTTTGAGTTTTTGCTTTCTTTACTTTCTTGTTGCAATAAAAAGAAAAGAAATAAATTAAAAGATCATATGCTAATCCTATGGTAGGTGATAACACCACATAAGGAAAAGTATAAGTAGAAAATTTTATTAGAGATTGACAAACATAGCATTAGTCAATGATGCAACTCATGAAAGAATTAATAAGGGAAGAGAAGATTCACATATAAATACACTATCATAGAAATCTTTTGTGATTGTGAGCCCCCATCAAAATATTATATGCCAAAATTGTTTGACGTTGGACAAGGAAGACAACTTAATGATTTATGTTTGTTCATATTCACATAGAAGTTATATTGTCATAGATCCTTCAACATGTGGTGCTTGCCCCCATCTTTGCTAGCCAAAAATTCCGCACTAAGTAGAGATACTACTTGTGCATCCAAAAACCCTTAAACCCAAATCTTATTTCCAAGAGTCCACCATACCTACCTATGGATTGAGTAAGATCCTTCAAGTAAGTTGTCATCGGTGCAATAAGGCAATAAAAATTGCTTCTAAAAGTGTAAGATCATTTAGTGTAAGAGAAAATTGAGCGTTGTACAAACTTGTGATGGTGAAGAAATAAAAGCGACAGACTGGGTAATAAAGGTCGCCATCACAAGGGGCAATATAACATGATGTTCTCTTGCACTAAGGGGTTGAGCATACAAACAAATAAGCGCATGGCAACCTCTGCTTCCCTCTGCGAAGGGCATATCTTTTACATTTATGCATTTTTTTTTATGCAAGAGTCAAAGTTCTTCTCTCTTTTCCTTTTATTTTTCTCCTTTGGTAAACATCATGTGGTGAGGAAAGATCTAGGCACATATGTACAGTTGAATATGGGTAGCATGAGTTATTATTGTTGACATCACTCTTGAGGTGAATACGTTGGGAGGCGAAACTAGAAAGCCCCCATCTTTCTATGTGTCCGGTTGAAACGTTTTGCTCATGTGTATGCGGTGAGTGTTAGCAATCATAGAAGACTATATGATGGTTGAGTATGTGGACTTGCCTAAAAGCTCCGATACATGACCCTTACTAAAAATATGATGAATTGTAGTTGCAAAGTTTACTGAGAACATAGTTTGTTGGTTTCTAATAGAGTTTATGCTTTATACTTCGATAGTGTGATGAATTGTCACTTATTCATGAGAAATCTATGATAAAAGTTTTATGTTAAAGTTTGTTGCTGTTACAATAATGCGCATGATGCTTCTATGTCCGTATTTTGTTTTTATTGACACCTCTCTCTCTAAGCATGTGGACATGTTTTTCGATTTCGGTTTTCGCTTGAGGACAAGCGAGGTCTAAGCTTGGGGGAGTTGATACGTCCATTTTGCATCATGTTTTCCTACTGTTATTTATGATGTTTTATGCATAATAATGCTTTTTGGAGAAATTCTAATGCCTTTTCTCTCATAATATGCAAGGTACACACAAAGAGGGAGAATTCCGGCAGCTGGAAATCTGGACCTGAAAAATCTACGTCAGGCTACCTATTCTGCACAACTCCAAATGAGCTGAAACTTTACGGAGATTTTTTATGGAATAAATGAGAAATATTAGAGCCAATAAGTACCAGAGGGGGGCCCACCAGGTGTGCACAACCCACCTGGGCACGCCAGGGAGCCCAGGCGCGCCCTGGTGGGTTGTGCTCCCCTCGGCCCACCTCCGGTGCCCATCTTCTGGTATATAAGTCATTTTGACCTAGAAAAAATTAGGAGAGGACTTTCGGGATGGAGCGCCGCCGTCTCGAGGCAGAACTTGGGCAGGAGCAATTTTGCCCTTCGGCGGAGCGATTCCGCCGGGGAAACTTCCCTCCCGGAGGGGGAAATCATCGTCATCATCATCACCAACAACTCTCCCATCTTGGGGAGGGTAATCTCCATCAACATCTTCAACAGCACCATCTCCTCTCAAACCCTAGTTCATCTCTTGTGTTCAGTCTTTGTACCGGAACTATAGATTGGTGCTTGTGGGTGACTAGTAGTGTTGATTACATCTTGTAGTTGAATACTATATGGTTTATTTGGTGGAAGATTATATGTTCAGATCCAATATGCTATTTAATACCCCTCTGATCTTGAGCATGATTATAATTTGTGAGTAGTTACTTTTGTTCTTGAGGTCATGGGAGAAATCATGTTGCAAGTAATCATGTGAACTTGATATGTGTTCGATATTTTGATAGTGTGTATGTTGTGATTCCCTTAGTGGTGTCATGTGAACGTCGACTACATGACACTTCACCATATTTGGGCCTAAGGGAATGCATTGTGGAGTAGTTATTAGATGATGGGTTGCGAGAGTGAAAGAAGCTTAAACCCTTGTTTATGCGCTATTCCGTAAGGGACTGATTGGATCCAAAAGTTTAATGCTATGGTTAGAATTTATTCTTAATACTTTTCTCGTAGTTGCGGATGCTTGCGAGGGGGTTAATCATAAGTAGGAGGTTTGTTCAAGTAATAACAGCACCTAAGCACCGGTCCACCCACATATCAAATTATCAAAGTAGCGAACACAAATCGAACCAACATGATGAAAGTGACTAGATGAAATTCCCGTGTACCCTCAAGAACGCTTTGCTTATTATAAGAGACTGTTTTGGCCTGTCCTTTGCCTCAAAAGGATTGGGCTACCTTGCTGCACTTTTATTACTACTACCGTTACTTGCTCGTTACAAATTATCTTGCTATCAAACTACTCTGCTACTTACAATTTCAGTAATTGCAAACATTACCTTGCTGAAAACCACTTGTCTTTTCCTTCTGCTCCTCGTTGGGCTCAACACTCTTACTTATCGAAAAGGCTACAATTGATCCCATATACTTGTGGGTCATCATCGGGCTCCCTGGGATACGCGGTCGGGCTTAGGCTGCGACATTCTGGAGCAAGGGATGTGGATCTAGCGGGGAGGGACACCGCAAGCCTCATCTAAAAACTCAGGGGAGTGGGGCGACGGTATGGGAATCGTTGGGTAACCTGAACATTATTATCTAAGCTAGGAGGAACGGGCAGACCGGCAGGGGTTGGCGGCGGCAGCGCCGGTGGCGGCGGCGAGCTAGGGTTCAAGGGGGGGAGGGGGCGGGTGGGGGACTGTAGACGGGGGGGCGGGGTGGTGTTTGAGGATACGCCGCGGCTATTGAAAATTTTATTAATGGTGGGTGGAGATGGTGCTAGATGAGGGAGGGTGACGGTTCATATGCCTCGGCTACTGCAATTTTACTATAAGGTCGGTGCTGGAGGAGTGGGGGCGACGGTTGAAGTACGGCGGCTACTAAAATTTGGGTAAAGGAATTGATGCGGGGCGGGAGTACCCAAGATCGCACACGGTCCAATAAGAATATGCGTGTATGATAATAAGGAAAAGCGGTGGAACCACCGATTTTTGCAAAGCTCAAGGCGTGTAGTTTGTTTTTAGATTTCTAGCTTGCTGGTCTATCGCACACGGTTCGTCCTAATTTTCAGACGCAGATGTGGAATTCAATCTAAATAAACTACCCGCCTTTAGCTTGCACAGGTGGTGATTTTGTAGCGCACTAGCATCGCACGCGGTTAAGCCAGTACCTCCACCTTTGCTCGCGCTTGCGCAGTCATGGTGATTCACAGCGCACTTGCATCGCACACGGTTAAGCCAGTACACCCATGTCCGTTGAGCGTCATCCGAGTCTTTGCAGCAAAAAAACGTTAGAGAGGGTCAGAAGACAGCCACACCAGCATGTGGCCCAAATATATATGAGTGAAAAGGGTGGTCTGTGATGTTCAAAATTCCATTGCACAACTATGACCGCACGGGCCCACGGTTGGGCGCGTCATCGAAGATCGATGAGAGGGGCCCGAAGTCAAGAACCACCTGGAAGTGGCCAAATATATGTAGGAATATAGGGTGTGATGTTTAAAACTTTAAATACACAATGCACAACTTTGGTGGCACCTGCCTCGCAAACCCGAAAGCACCCTTGGATATATCTATAATGACATAATGTCGTAGCTACCTAGCTAGGGTGCTTGACCCACCTCCCACTTCGTGTCAGCGGGGCGGATGCACGTAATGATACTTTGGTCATACATGCATGTCACCATGACCTAACATAAGACGGACCAGTGAATCTATCACTTGGTCAAACGACAACTGTTGTTGTCGATAAAAAATGGATAGAATATATATATAAACCGCTTGGGCCAATAGATTGAACCATGATAAAAAATCGCATGAGAGGGACCACAAAACCAGCACCGCCTGCATGCGGCCCAAAATGATGTACGTTGGAAGGGGTGATGTGTGTTTTCAATATCGAATAATGTACAATTTAGATGTGGCGCCTGCCTCTCGATACATACAACAACCATGAAAGCCAGATAGTTAAGGACGAGATGCGCAGGGTACGGTGTCTGTCGAACCCAGCAATCCGAGCGTGTGGGAGGGAATCCTGACAACACATGAGCTCGAGCTTTGGTTGAACGACATGTGATGGTGACCGGCCCTAACACGAACTAGGAGGAATCCATTCATGGCCAACACATACCCCTCGTTAACGGTCAAAGCGAAGATATATATACACTCGGGGAGCCCACAAATATGCTTGTCATCACAAAAAACCGCACAAGGGAGATGTGGTTGATCAGAAGACCCCCTATACACTGCATGCGGCCCAAAAATATGTATGGGTACAGTGGTGTGTGATGTGTTCAAATCCTGAATGCACAACTTCGATGGGGCACCAACTACATTACAAACCGAACACCGTACCCGACCCCAAGCCAGGTTCAATACGTACGATGTCGGTTCCCCAACTTCGAGGCGGGGGGGGGGGGTCGTCCAGCGCATGCACTCAAACTTTATTTGGTCTAACATGGCACACATAGCAATAGGAAACCATCATGGTCAAACCCTTCTCGTATGTTGGGTCAAAGGGATAGATTGTGTGGGCCCCCTTGTTTATCGATCAAGGATGATGTATATATATATACCTCGGGGAGCCCATAGATATGTGCGGCGTCTATAAACCGCACAAGGGAGACATGCTCGATCAGAACACACGGCCCCCTATACCCTGCATGCGGCCCAAAAAATGGATGGGTCTGGTGTGTGATTTGTTCAAATACCGAAAGCACAAGTTCGATGGGGCACCAACTTCATCAGTAACATTACAAATTGAACATCATACCCCCGCGGACAGGTTAAAGACGTACGATGTCGGGAACACAACTTCGAGGCGGGTGGGGGGGTAGGGGCTGGGTGCGGTCCAACGCATGTGCTGAAACTTGATTTGTTCTAACATAGCACACGGAGCAAAGAGTATAAACCCTTCTCGTGCATTGGGTCAAAGGGATAATTTGTGTGGGCCTACAGATGTCGATCATTCTTTGATTTTTTAGAACAAAAAATAACCAATAAAAAACATAGTCTACAAATTAGCAAAACAAGGATACCAAGGTTTATATAATCGTCATGACAGGTCACTATAGAGACATTTAGATGATAAATGTCTATAATGACCGTATCATAGCGTTTAAATGAAGCTTGAGATATGCAACTTCCCACCGGGTTACCCATCCTTAGACTACTCCAGCCCGAGCATGCTTAACTTCTGCGTTCTATTCAACTAGGCTAGCGGATGGGAAGCCGCCCCTTGCTGATAGGAATTGCCTCCTTGCCTTTAAGGCGTTTCACGCTGGTCACCCTATGGGACCTACTCCCTACTATCACACACGTTTGTGCTTTTAGAAAATGTGTGCAATATTTACATGGCCGGTGTGTCGCCGCCTAGACTTCTATTATCACTGACACTGGCAGTGGGAAAATGATGGGAGAAGAGGCGGGAAACCGATGGGAGGAGTGGCGGGAAACGGTAGCGTGTTTGGATATATAACAACCTTAATATGGAAAACTTTTTTTTGACATGAATATGGAAAACTTAGTAGAGAAGGAAGCGTGAGCTAGCACGACGCATGCACACAGTGCTTACCCATATAAATAAAATCACAACCGGAGCTGCATGTGCTATCAAAAGGGATGAGGATTGTCGTTCGATCTAGGAGCGTCCAACAGTGCAGACGTACGATTCGTGGGGTTTGGGTTCTAACCAATCAGAACGCATGACTCAAATCATGCGCGCAGCAGGGGGCATCGGCCACGGTTTGGTAGGCACACGGCTTTCGTGAGTGAACCGTGTGCTATTTTTGATAACATTTCGTGAGAATCTCGGTTTTTAAGTCCCGTAAATCCAAAACTCACCCGAAAATCATGAAACTTGGCATGGTGTCACAACATGGCACATATATGTCGAGGAAATTTTTTTGTCCATTTTGGGGCAAGTTTTATTACAAGCCTCTTACAAACTGGAGCTTCTCTCAAGAAGCCTCGTGGTTCCGATAGGGAAACGTGTCCCCCTTGTGGGCGAAACGATAATCACTGCCTCTTTTCGCCTTGTATTTTCTTCTACAGGCAACATGGAACGACAGGATATCCGTGCTAAAATTTGAAATTATTCAGGGTTCGTTTGGCCTTTTTATACATTAATTGAGTTTCCTAGGCATTTAATGTCCATAATTCAAATCTGAACTACAAATACATGATCTAGTTCACCAAAATGGCTAGAAAAATCATACATGTGTCCTTGGGTGCATGTTTAGGTCCCATGCAAGGAATGGGAATGAATTGCAGCCGTACCGGCGTCCTAGCTCGTCCTCAAACATTTGGAATCTTGGTTTTTAAATCCCCGTAAATCCAAAACTCACCAGAAAGTCATGAAAGTTGGCATGGTGTCACGTCATGCTACATATATGTCGTGGTAAGACATTGTCCAATTTGGGCCAAGCTTTATTACAAACCTCTTACAAACCGGAGCCTGTCGCAAGAACCCTCGTGGTTTCGATAGGGAACCGTGTCCCCTTGTGAGCGAAACGATAATCGCTCCCTCTTCTAGCCTTGTATTTTCTTCTACACGCAACATGGAACAATTGGAGATTCGCGCTGAACTTTGAAATTATTCAGGGTTCGTTTAACCTTTTTTATTCATTAATTGAGTTTTCTAGGCATTTAATGTCCATAATTCAAATCCGAACTACAAATACATGCTCTAGTGCACCAAAATGGCTAGAAAAATCGTACATGTGTCCTTGGGGTGCATGTTTAGGTCCCATGGAAGGAATGGGAATGAATTCAACCGTCTTGGCGTCCTGGCTCGGCATCAAACATTTCAAATCTCGGTTTTTAAATCTCCGTAAATCCTAAACTCACCAGAAAATCATGAAACTTGCCATGGTGTCACTACATGCACATATATGTCATGGTAAAAAAATTGTCCAATTTGGGCCAAGCTATATTACAAGCCTCTTACAAACCGAAGCTTCTCGCAACCCTTGTGGTTTCGGTAGGGAAACAAGCCCCTCTTGTGGGCGAAATGATAATCGCTGCCTCTTCGCGCCTTGAATTTTGTTTTCTACAGGCCACATAGAATAACAGGAGTGTCGTGCTGAAATTTGAAACTGTTTAGGGTTCGTTTGGCCATTTTATATATTAATTGAGTTTTCTAGGCATTTAATGTAGTCCATAATTCAAATTCGAACTACAAGCACATGCTCCAGTGAAGCAAAATGGGTGGAAAATCATACATGTGTCATTGGGTGCATGTTTAGGTCTCATTGAAGGAATGGGAATGAATTACAAATGTCTCGTCGTCCTAAAACATTGAGAATCTCGGTTTTTAAATCCCAATAAATCAAAAACTCACCCAAAAAACATGAAACTTGGCATGGTTTCATGACATGGCACATATATGCCGTGGTAAAAAATCGTCCAGTTTGAGACAAGGTGCACACATTAATAGCCAACGAAGTCCTTTTGAAACAAATAGTTGACACGTTAATATCGCAAACGGTTGTATTATATGAACCGTGTGTTCCCGTGACCATTTAAGTGCGGCCACGCGTCCCTCTTTTCTTATAGGATAGTACTACCTCCGTCCTCGTTCATTGGTCATCTTTGTATTTTGTGCCAAAATTTAACCATACTCGATGGCGTGCATGCAGCTGTTTGATTAGACGGGATGAACGCAAGAAGTCCGTCGTGTAGGCTCGACAGGACGCGTGCGAGCAGTCCACCGCGCAGGCTCGACGGGACGCGTGCATCTTGTCCACCTCGCAGGCTTGACGGGACACGTGCGAGCAGCAAGGCCGCCCATGCTCACCGGGAAGCGAGCTCTTTGACCTCCATCCACCAGCCGCCCACCTCGCTCACAACTTCTCCATTAATGGTAGCCGAGCCGCTATTTAACACGCGGTTAATTAAAGCACCTGGACGGAGGGTGTTTGCTTGTGATCCAATGGCCCCGCTCAACGTTAGCATTTGCTTTGTTCGTCTTTTCAACTCGTATTTCGGATAATTTAAAATGCCACATAGGGCAACAGATAATACGATGACAAATAAAATGGCAACGGATAATACGGTGACAAATTTACAATGGCGCCGATAATAATTGTCTTACATATTCCGGATAATTTAAAATGCCACATGCGGCAAAGCCCGGAAGACACGGGGGCAAGAGAAGAAGGAAATCGCAGACAACGATCTGGGTCGCTACTGTCTCCACTCCTCGATGGATCGCTGGGTGATGACATCCTCCAGCTCCTTCTTCAATTCCTCACGACTTTGCTTGACAGCAGCCACGGATTCCTCCACCTCCTGCTCGCGCTCGATCCGGAGCTTCCTCAAGTCACCCATCAGTTCCTCGATGACCGCTTCCAGTGTCATCCCCGAGGCACTGCTCTGCTCATGCAGCATCTTCCAGCCAGCGGCCTCCTCCTCCTTCTCAGCGAGCGCCTTGAGGAGCTCCGCATTGTCACCCATGAGTTGCTCGACGAGGCCAGTCGCCTTCTCAACCGAGGCATCGCTGATCTCGAGCTACTTCATCAAGCCGTCGACCAGCTCCTGCTGCTTAATGAGGCCAGCGAGAATGTCGTCATCGCTGGCCAAGGACTTCAGCAACGCCAGCTCGTCATGATCGTCGATGCGGCGAGTGCGCTTGTGAGAGCCCTTGCGTGCCGGTGAGAGCTCGTTCGAGGGCTCTGCGGCGCGCCGAGACATCTCTGTTACAGCTGCCGCATAGCGGCGGGACCTCTCTAGTGCTTCCGCGGCCTTGGTCTTTGCTCCCTGGTTATATGTCCACCCGAAACTCCTCCTACCGGTCATGGCGGAACGACATGACAGGACAGACCTGTTTTGTGGGTGATGAGGAGAGAAACTGTGAAGTAACTTTCGAGTGGGTAGTTTTTATAGCCCGGTGCTAAGTGTGAACACATTTAGGTTTGATCATTGTGAACAGATTTGCAATTACTTATTGCGTTGTAATCTGGAATGTGACGAGAAACAAGGTTAAAATTTATTGCGTTGCAATTACTTATTGCGTTGTAATCTGGCACGCTCCGCTCTGGCGTCCCTCCGCGCGCTCTACTCGCCATTTAGGCGCCCTCGGGTCGCGTCCCTCTGCGCGCTCTGCTCACCATTTAAGCGCCAAGGCTCGCTCAGGTCGCATCCCTCCGCGCGCGCTCTACTAGCGTTTGGGGTCGACGCACGATCACGTTGGGGAAGCTTTAGTTATTTGATCTTAGATTATGGTAATTAATTATACCTCCAGAGCCGGAATCATCTAGCTCTAGAGGTATAATTAATTAACCTAAACTACGATCTCCGGCGCCCATTCCCGTCACGCAACTCCGTCCTATCGTCGGCCGTTGGGGGTATGCCGGTATGTGTGGGTAACTAGCTAGCAAGTGGATCAGTAGCGAGTCGCCGGCGGCGGCCATTGCTGTGGTTATTTATAGCTAGCAGCTGGCTAGGGGATTGGGGATTTTACAATTCACCCGTGTGGAGCGCGGGAAGCCTTCGCTGGAGCGCGGGAAGCTTTCACCGGAGCACACAACCCGACAACCATATGTTGTGTCATGTGTTACCACACACGTGTTAACATAAGGAAACGTATGTGTAACTTACTAATCATCGCACACGAGTACTCGTACACGCATCGTGTGCGATACTCCTAGCCATCGCAAGCAACTAGTATGCCGCGTATCACACACATCTTGTTTACACGAATCATTTGTGTTCTTTTGGCTCATAGCAAACAGTATCTATGTGAACTGTATGCCGCATATCACACACATCTTGTTAAACTGAACCGTTTCTGTTGTGTTCCTAATCGAAAACAGTTTGTCCGAGTGCACCGTATGCCGTATATTACACACACCCCGATCTGGCTGACTGTTTCTGTTGCATTCCCTAATAGCAAACAGTTCATCCGGGCGAACTGTATGCTATGTATCGCACACACAATGATATAGCTGCCCGTTTCTGTTGTTCTGTCTCATCGCAAACAGTTCTTATGGATTAACCGTATGACACGCATCACACACGGAATTAGAATATGAACCGTGTTTGATGTATCCGCCATCGCAAATGTTTTGCATCTTTTTTTACGGTTTTTTTGCATCATCGTTTGTGATTAATGCATCGCACACAGTTTTGTCGAAGGGTCTCTGATTGTAGTGTCGCATTAGCAGCATCCTGCAGTAGTGATGAGAGGGTTGTTGGTCATGACGATGGCTTCGATTTCCCCCTCTGGGAGGGAAGTTCCCCCGACGGAATCGCTCCGCCGGAGGGCAATAGTGCTCCTGCCCAAGTCCTGCCTCGAGACGGTGGCATTCCGTCCCGAAAGTCCTCTCTTTATTTATTTTCTAGGTCAAAATGACTTATATACCAGAAGACTGGCACCGAAGGTGGGCTGGGCTGACCACAACCCCACCAGGGCGCGCCCTGGTGTCTTGTGGTCACCATGTGGCCCCCCTCCAGTAGTTATTTGCTCCAGTATTTTTCATATATTACAAAATAATTCTCCGTGAAGTTTCAGCTTATTTGGAGTTGTGCAGAATAGGTAACTCTGACGTAGCTTTTTCAGGTCCAGAATTCCAGCTGCCGGCATTCTCCCTCTTTGTGTAAACCATGCATATTATGAGAGAAAAGGCATTAGAATTACTCCATAAAGCATTATTATGCATAAAAACATTATAAATAACAGTATGAAATCAAGATGCAAAATGGACGTATCAACTCCCCCAAGCTTAGACCTCGCTTGTCCTCAAGCGAAAGCCGATATCGAAAATCATGTCCACATGTATTGAGAGAGAGGTGTCGATAAAAACAAAATACGGACATAGTAGCATCATGTTTATTATCATAACAGCAACAAACTTTATCATATAACTTCTATCATATAGCTTCTCATGAACAAGTAAAATTCATCACAACATCGAAGTAAAAGCATAAACTCTATTGAAAACTAACAAACTGTGTTCTCAGTCAACTTTGCAACTACAATTCATCATATTTTCAGGAAGGGTCTCGTATCCGAGCCTTTTGGCAAGTCCACATACTCAACCATCATTTAATCTTCTATGATTGCTAACACTCATAGCATACCCATGAGCAAAAAGTTTCAACCGGACACATAGAAAGATAGGGGCTTATAGTTTTTCCACCCAACGTATTCACCTCAAGGGTGATGTCAACAATAATAGCTCATGCTCACCCATATTCAACTGGATATATGTGCCTAGATCTTTCCTCACCACATGATGCTTGCAAAAAGAGAAAATAAAAAGGAATAGGGAAGAATACTTTGACTCTTGCATAAAGATAAATACATGAAAGTAAAAGATAGGCCCTTCATAGAGGGAAGCTGAGGTTGTCATGCACTTTTTGGTTTGTATGCCAAATCCCTTAATGCAAAAGAACGTCATGTTATATTGCCCCTTATGATAGCAACCTTTATTATGCAGTCTGTCGCTTTTATTACTTTGCCATCACAAGTTCATACAACGCTCAATTTTCTCTTACACTAAATGATCAAACACATTTAGAAGCAATTTTTATTGCCTTATTACACCGATGACAACTTACTTGAAGGATCTTACTCAAACCATGGTGGACTCTCAAAACATGAGTTTGGGTTTAGGGGTTTTGGATGTACAAGTAGTATCTCTACTTAGTGCGGAGTTTTTGCTAGCAAAGATATTGAGCAAGCACCACATGTTGAAGGATCTATGACAATATAACTTCTATGTGAATATGAACAAACATAAATCATTATGTTGTCTTCCTTGTCCAACGTCAACAATTTTGACATATAATATTTAATGGGGGCTCACAATCATAAAAAATGTCCAAGATAGTGTATCTGCATGTGAATCTTCTCTTCCCTTATTAATTCTTTCATGAGTTGCATCATTGACCAATGCTATGTTTGTCAATCTCCAATAAATTTTACCACTTATACTTTTCCTTATGTGATGTCATTACTTACCATAAGATTAGCATATGATCTTTTTCATTATTTCCTTTTATTTAATTGTAACAAGAAAGTAAAGAAGTAAAAACTCAAAATAAACTTTATTATATAACTCTCCCTCGATTACATAGATAGATAGATCACAAAAACTAACACTCAAAGATAGATCACACTAAACTTTTATTATTCTAATTCATGATAAAACTAAAGATCTAACTAAAATAGGTCAAGGCAATAGAAGTGATGGTTATACGATACCGGGGCATCTCCCCCAAGCTTGGCAAAAGCCAAGGGGAGTGCCCATACCCGTGTACTCAAGTATTCTTTGGTGGGGAAGGTGATGATGGTGGTGGTGATGAGGTAGTAGCTTCACACTTCAGGCTCAGAAGGTACTCCAATCTATGGATGATGCTTCGGAGGGCGATGATTTGCTCTTGCAATAGAATTTCACGAGTGAGATATTTATTTTGAACACGAACCATTTCAAAGGCCCTAAAAGCTTCAATTTTAGTAGGGGTGAGTTGATTGTAGTAGGGTTGAAGGATATCTTCCTCTTCATCTTCTTCTGCCAGCATGACCTGCCCTCCTGCTTGAACTTGATCTCCCATAGCTTCCTTGTCCTTATCCTCCTTAATGGCTTCTTTTGGTTCCTCTCTTTTCAGTTCTATCTTCATCAACCAAGCATCTTCTTCTACGTTGTTGGAGGAAGGAGAAGACATGATGCCTGACTTGATAGATCTGACAGAAAAACAACAAGAAACAAGAATAGAAGATTTCTCCGTGATGCGCTGGCCAATACATTCGGGGGAGTATATAAAGATTTTTTATCTAGGGAAACAAGCAAACGGAAGAAAAACGGAGTCGGGAAGGTTCCCGAGGTGGCCACAACCCACCTGGGCGTGCCAGGAAGCCCAGGCGCGCCCTGGTGTATCGTGCCCTCCTCGGTTGCCTTCCTGGTTATTTCTTATTTTCCTAATTTTTGTAATATTCCAAAACTGACAGAAAATATTTTTGCGGATTTTTCGGAGTCCGTTTACTTACCGTATCACGTACCTCCTCTTTTTTAGGTTTCTGGAGTGTTCTGGGAGGTTTCTTTTATGTGTTCCTCCGGTGTCATGGTTTGGATAATATTGCTTTCAACATTAATAGGCATACCTGAGATATAGTGTTTAATTCTTTGTCCATTGACCACCTTTGGGTCAGTACCTTCAGCATTATTAATCTTGATAGCTCCAGAGTGATAAACCTCTTCGATAATATATGGTCCTTCCCATTGGGAAAGAAGTTTTCCTGCAAAGAATCTAAAACGAGAGTTGTACAAAAGAACATATTCTCCAACTTTGAATTCCCGCTTTTGGATTCTTTTGTCATGCCATCTTTTAACTTTTTCTTTGAATAGTTTGGCATTTTAAAAAGGTTGGGTTCTCCATTCATCTAATGAGCTAACATCAAATAACCTCTTTTCACCGGCAAGTTTGAAATCATAGTTGAGTTCTTTAATTGCCCAATATGCTTTATGTTCTAACTCAAGAGGCAAATGACAATCCTTTCCATAAACCATTTTATATGGAGACATACCCATAGGATTTTTATATGTTGTTCTTTAGGCCCAAAATGCATCATCTAATTTCTTAGACCAATTCTTTAGGGACCTACTGACAGTTTTTTTAATATTAATTTATTTCTCTATTGCTAAGTTCAACTTGACCACTAGATTGTGGATGATAGGGTGATGCAATTCTATGGTTAACATCATATTTAGCAAGCATTTTACGGAAAGCACCATGAATGAAGTGTGAACCACCATCAGTCATTAAATATTTAGGAACTCCAAACCTTGGGAAAATAACTTATTTAAGCATTTTAATGGAGGTGTTATGATCAGCACTACTAGTTGGAATAGCTTCTACCCACTTAGTAACGTAATCAACAGCAACCAAAATATGTGTATACCCATTAGAGGAAGGAAAAGGTCCCATGTAATCAAAACCCCAAACACCAAATGGTTCAACAGCAAGTGAATAATTCATAGGCATTTCCTGATGCTTACCTATATTACCAATTATCTGACATTCAACACAAGATAAAACAAACTTACGGGCATCCTTGAAAAGAGTAGGCCAATAAAAACCAGATTGCAATACCTTGTGAGCAGTTCTATCTCCCGCATGATGTCCTCCATAGGCTTCGGAGTGACATTTCCGTAGGATTTGTTCATGTTCATGCTCAGGTACACAATGTCTAATAATACCATCTACTCCCTCTTTATAAAGATGTGGGTCATCCCAAAAGTAATGTCTTAAATCATAGAAGATTTTTTTCTTTTGTTGGTATGTGAAATTAGGTGGTATATATTTAGCAACAATATAATTAGCATAGTCAGCATACCAAGGAGTATTCTGAGAAACATTTATTGCAGCTAGTTGTTCATCAGGAAAACTATCATCAATAGGTAATGGGTCATCAAGAATATTTTCTAACTTAGACAAGTTATCAGCTACGGGGTTCTCAGCTCCTTTCCTATCAGTGATATGTAAATCAAATTCTTGTAGCAAGAGAACCCACCTAATGAGTCTAGGTTTAGCATATTTCTTTTCCATAAGATATTTTATAGCAGCATGATCAGTGTGAACAATTACTTTGGAATCAACAATGTAAGATCTGAATTTATCACAAGCAAACACAACTGCTAAAAATTCTTTTTTAGTAGTAGCATAATTTCTTTGGGCACTGTCTAGAGTTTTGCCAGCATAATGGACACATTTAATTTCTTATCAACTCTTTGTCCTAGAACAGCACCAACAGCATAATCACTAGCATCACACATAATTTCAAAAGGCAAGTTCCAATCAGGTGGTTGAACAATAGGTGCAGAAATTAAGGCTTTCATGAGTGTTTCAAATGCTTCTAAGTAATCATCATCAAAAACAAATGGAACATCCTTTTGTAAAAGATTTGTAAGAGGCCTAGAAATTTTAGAAAAGTCTTTAATAAACGTCCTATAGAAACCAGCATGACCAAGGAAATTATGAATACCTTTAATATCTTTAGGACATGGCATTTTCTCAATTGCATCAACTTTAGCTTTATCCACCTCAATACCTCATTCAGAAATTTTATGCCCCAAGACAATGCCTTCATTAAGCATAAAGTGGCACTTTTCCCAATTCAAGACAAGATTAGTTTGCTCACATCTCTGCAAAACTCGATCAAGGTTGCTTAAGCAATCATCAAAAGAAGTTCCGTAAACGGAAAAATCATCCATGAAAACCTCAACAATCTTTTCACAAAAATCAGAGAATATAGCAGTCATACATCTTTGAAAGGTAGCAGGTGCATTGCATAAACCAAAAGGCATACGTCTATAAGCATAAGTTCCAAAAGGGCAAGTAAATGTGGTTTTCTCTTGATCAGGTTGTGAAACAGGTATTTGAGAAAAACCAGAATATCCATCAAGAAAACAAAAGTGTGTGTGCTTAGATAATCTTTCTAGCATTTGATCAAGGAAAGGCAGAGGGTAATGATATTTTCTAGTAGCTTTATTTAATTTTCTAAAATCAATTACCATTCTATAGCCAGTATCAATTCTTTGTGGGATAAGCTCATTTTTATCATTAGGAACAACAGTAATACCTCCTTTCTTAGGGACACAATGAACAGGACTTACCCATCTACTATCAGCTATGGGATACATTATATCTGCTTCCAGAAGTTTTAGTATTTTAGTTCTCACCACTTCTTTCATCTTAGGATTCAATCGCCGTTGGTGATCAACAACGGGTTTAGCATCAGGTTCCATATTAATCTTGTGCTGACAGAGAGTAGGACTAATGCCCTTAAGATCATCAAGAGTATATCCAATAGCAGCACGGTTCATCTTCAAAAATTTCAATAATCTTTCTTCTTCCTGTTCTGAAAGGTTAGCACTAATAATAACAGGATATATCTTCTTCTCATAAAGATAAGCATATTTCAAAGTGTCGGGCAATTGTTTTAGTTCAAACACAGGATCACCTTTAGGTGAAGGAGGCCCTCCTAGGGTTTCAATAGGCAAATTGTGTTTAAGGAGAGGCTGTTACTCAAAGAAAATTTTATCTATCTCATTTCTTTCACGCAAGTGCATATCATTTTCATGGTCTAGCAAATATTGTTCTAAAGGATCAGTAGGAGGCATAGCAATAGAAGTAAGACCAATTATTTCATCCTTACTAGGTAATTCTTTCTTATGAGGTTGCCTACTAAACTTGGAGAAATTAAATTCATGAGACTCATCACCAAAGCTAACACTGACAGTTTGTTTATGACAACCTATAGTAGCATTGACAGTGTTCAAGAAAGGTCCACCAAAGATAATGGGACAAAATTCATCTTGTGGGGAAGCAAGAACTAGAAAATCAGTAGTGTATTTTATTTTCCCACACAAGACTTCAACATCTCTAACAATCCCAAGTGGTGTGATGGTGTCTCTATTAGCAAGTTTAATAGTAACATCTATGTCTTCTATTTCAGCGGGTGCTATGTCATTCATAATTTCTTGGTATAAGGTAAAAGGAATAGCACTCGCACTAGCACCTAAATCACATAAACCATGGTAGCAATGATCTCCTATTTTGACCGAGACAGGCAAATTATGTTTCAAGACAGGCATTTGTTTAAAGAATATTTCATCTATTTCGTTTCTTTCATTCATAAACATATCATTTTCATGATCTAGCAAGTATTGTTCTAAAGGATCAGTAGGAGGCATGGCAATAGAAGCAAGACCAATAATTTCATCTTTACTAAGCAATTCTTAATCACAAGGTTGTCTACGGAATTTGGAGAAATTAAATTCATGAGACACCTCACCAAAATTAACATTGACCGTTTCTTTAGTGTAATCAATCTTAGCATTCACCGTATTCAAGAAAGGTCTACCAAATATAATGGGAAAAATCATCTTGTGGGGAACCAAGTACTAGAAAATCAGTAGGGTATTTTACTTTCCCACACAAGACTTCAACATCTCTAACAATCCCAAGTGGTGTGATAGTATCTCTATTAGCAAGCTTAATAGTAACATCAATATCTTCTATTTCAGCAGGTGCAATATCATTCATAATTTTTTGATATAATGTAAACGGGATAGTGTAGCGACCCGATCCGAATGGATCGAATCTCTGTGTTCAAGTGTCATCCCTGGATCGGTAATGCTGACACACACAGTACTCGAAGGATTTATAACAGAGTGCAATCACACACTTATTACATCGAATGTCTCAAAAGAGAACCGATTACAATAAATATGGCTTAAGGCCATCTAAATAAGATAACAGCGGAAGGCTTGGAAGATAAAGTGAGTCCATCAACTCCAACGGCATAGCTGAGTGCACGACAACGACCTAGCACACCTTACTCTTCGTCTGAAAAGTCTGCAACATGATACGTTGCAGCCCGAAACGGGTCAGCACATGGAATATGCTGGCAATATAACACAGTAGAGCAATGAACAGAATAATTGCTAATACTACATGCATATTTGGCTGGTGGAAAAGCTCTAGGGTTATACTGTTTTGCGAAAAGCCAATTTTTTCCCTACAACAAAGGAATATATTTTATTTAACTATCATGGTGGTTGTTGAACATTGAGAAGGTAAATCCCCCCCTCACCTCCCAATAAAAAGTAATCATTATCCCAACAAATTAATTTAGAGTGATGGGATTCAATATGATGATCCAAGAACCAGATACTCAAGATGTCCATAACCGGGCCACGCTAATCATGATTAGTTTTACACTCTGCAGAGGTTTGTTGGCACTTTTCCCACAAAGACTCGATCTCCTCCGTTGGATTTCTCGCACTACATGGTTTTTTGAGAAACGATGACCGAGACACAGTCTTTCAGAAACATTTACTCTTTACTCTGGTAGACAGTTACACCTACTTTCCCCTACATCTGCTAGCCTACCACTGAAAGAGGTCGGTAACATACTCAACTATGCTAGAGCCCATAATAGCTTGTGGGCGCACACGGAAGTTTCTAGCTGAATAATCTTATGATCCCTTTGAGCCTGGGTGGCGGACCGTAGGAGGATCAACGGTATATCCCCGATCTCCTAGGACAACACTGGTATATCCCCAGGTGCCCAAACAAGCAATCCACCCAGATGTGTATTAAAGTTGCCACCTTAAGTTGAACCATTAATTAAAAATCTCACTCTGTCATGGATACACTCAAAACCCAATCCACGTCTACGAGCATAGCATGGCAACATAAGCATAGCGTGGAAGTAACTCCCAAGGGTTTTATAATAAAAGGGCAAGGTTCTACCTCTCATCTACTTCCCATTACCCACCAGTTAATCACATCCTAATCATGCAATATTTGAGGGTCGAAACTAATGCATAAACTGGGTAATGAAGAAGTATGATCATAGTGTTACTTGCCTTGCTGACGATCTGCAAATCCTAGGGACTCGTAGTAGCACGCTTCGCACTCGGGTACTCTATCGCAAACAAACAATAGCATACATAAGCAATCAAGCGAAGATGCACGGGTAAATCCAAATGAGAAGACCTAACCGAAAGTTCAACTGAAGAACTCCGGTTTGCAAAAAGAATCAAATCAAACGGAGCAACGAAACTCAAACTGCGAAAGAAACAAGCTTCGATTATAATCTGGACTAAAGTCAAATTTTACAGTAGCAAAAACTTGTTTAAGTTGGTTAAACAGAAAGAGGGCTTCGAGACGAAGATCTAGCGCGTGAATCGCCTGATTCCGACAAACGAGCGAAAAGTTATACTAAAACGAAAATTGGATCAGAATCGCGATCGAAAATAATCGCGGAAAATCCGAGAAAAAGAAAACTAACGACAGGCTAACGAACGAACGTTCGCTGTCTGCGGTTAAACGGTGAAAACCGTTCGTTAAAACGAACGTACGACGAACGTCCGCTAAATAACTAAACCGACGGAAAACCGATCTAAAGAATAAACCGGTATTAAAAAAACCGAACCTAATCTAGGGTTTAAACAAACCGATCGTTTTCTCGCGAAACCGAGGCGGCGGCGGCTACCTCCGGCGGGGCTCCGCGGGCAGCGGCGGCGCGAGGCGACGGGCGCGCGAACGCAGGGCGGCGGCGGCGTGCTGGCGGCTCGCGGCGAGCGAGGCTCGCTGGCGGCAGCGGCAGCGAGCGGCGGCGGCTGGCGCGGCAGGGCAGGGCGGCGCGGCGGCTCGGCGCGCGGCGATGGCAGCGCGCGGCGGCTTGGGGCTCCAGGGTGGGCGGCGGCTATTTAAGGGGGGAGGGGTGGCTTGGGCGGGGGGCGACGGGGCGGAGGCGCGGCGGCGGTGGACTCCGGGGGAGTCCCGGTCGGCCACGGGGAGGAAAGGCGGCGGCGAGGCTGCTGGGCCGGCTGGGCTTCGGCCCAGTTCGGTCCGGCGGAGTTTTTTTTTTTTTTAATTCCGCGCAGAAAAACAAATAAAAGAAATACTAAACGGACTCCAAAATTCCCGAAATAAATTTTCCCCGTCCTCTAAAAATCTCCCGGACAAGGCAAACATTTATTTGGGACTCTAATGCAATTTTGAAAAATGCATATTTTTCTAAATCCAAATAAAATTGCAATAAAAATCCAAATAAAATATTTATTTGATTTTAATATTTTTCCTCCAATATTCCATTTATTTTGGAGAAGTCATATTATCTCCTCTCATATATTTTTAATATGAAATATTTTCGGAGAGAAAAATAGTTAAACCAAATTGATCCCTGTTTCAATATTTGAGAAAATTCAAATATGAAAACGGTGAAATCCCCAACTCTCTCCGTGGGTCCTTGAGTTGCTTAGAATTTTCGAGGATCGCAAAACGAAATGCAATAAAATATGATATGCATGGATGACCTATGTATAACATTCCAAATTAAAAATTTGAGATGTTACAAACCTACCCCCCTTAAGATGAATCTCGCCCTCGAGATTCGGGTTGGCTAGAAAACAGGTGCGGGTGGTCCTTCCGGAGGTCTTCTTCGCGCTCCCAGGTAGCTTCCTCCTCGGTATGATGACTCCACTGAACTTTGCAAAACTTGATAACTTTGTTGCGTGTAACTCGGCTGGCAAACTCGAGAATCTTGACGGGTTTCTCCTCGTAGGTTAGATCACTATCCAATTGAATTGCTTCTAGGGGAACTGTATCTCTTAGAGAAATATCAGCCATCTCCGCATGGCACTTCTTCAACTGGGAAACGTGAAACACATCATGAACTCCTGACAGTCCTTCGGGCAATTCCAACTTGTAGGCAACTTCACCCATACGTTCCAATACTCGGTATGGTCCTACAAACCTCGGGGCTAACTTTCCTTTAACTCCAAAATGTTTCACTCCTCGTAAGGGTGATACTCGTAGATATGTTCTGTCTCCGACTTCATAGGTTACCTCCTTGCGTTTTGGGTCGGCATAACTCTTCTGTCTGGACTGGGCTACTTTCAGTCTATCTCGAATCAGCTTAACCTTCTCTTCGGATTCCTTAATCAAATCCGGTCCAAACAACTGACGGTCTCCAACTTCATCCCACATCAACGGTGTTCTGCACCTCCTTCCATACAAAGCCTCGAAAGGTGCCATCTTCAAACTGGCTTGGTAGCTGTTGTTGTATGAGAACTCCGCGTAGGGCAAATTGTCATCCCAACTAGATCCATAATCTAGCGCACAAGCTCTTAACATGTCCTCCAGAATTTGATTGACTCTCTCGGTCTGTCCATCTGTCTGCGGATGAAAAGCTGTACTAAACTCTAGCCTGGTTCCCAATGTCTGGTGTAGTTGGCGCCAAAACTTTGAAGTAAACTGGGTTCCTCTATCTGATACGATGGTCCTCGGAACTCCATGCAGACATACGATCCTGGTCATATATAGCTTGGCCAACTTCGCACTCGTATATGTGGTTTTCACTGGGATAAAGTGAGCTACTTTGGTCAACCGATCCACTACTACCCAGATAGAATCATATCCTGATCGGGTCCTGGGTAATCCGGTGATGAAATCCATGCCAAGCTTATCCCACTTCCATTCGGGTATTGGCATAGGCTGTAGCAATCCTGCGGGCTTCTGATGCTCTGCCTTCACTCTCTGACATACATCACATACGGCTACATACTCAGCAATATCCCTCTTCATACCCGTCCACCAGAAACGCTCTTTTAAGTCCAAATACATCTTGGTGTTTCCGGGGTGTATCGAGTATGGCGAGTCATGAGCCTCCTGTAGTATCAACTTCCTGATCTCGGCATTATTGGGTACATACACACGGTCCTCAAACCATAAGGTGTCGCGCTCATCTTCACGAAAACCTTGGGCTTTTCCTTTGCGCATTCTATTCTTTATCTCGGCAATTTCTTTGTCCTCTTCCTGAGCTTCTCGAATCCTTCCCAATAATGTTGACTGAACTTCCATAACTGCGACAAAACCTCTAGGGACTAACCCCAAACGAAACTCCCTGAGATCTTCGGATAACCCCTTTGGTAAACCTCCGCTTTTGAGGGTATTGACATAACTCTTCCGGCTCAAAGCGTCTGCTACGACATTGGCTTTTCCTGGATGATAATGCAACTTCATATCATAATCCTTTATAAGTTCCAACCATCTCCTCTGCCTGAGGTTCAGCTCCTTCTGAGTGAAAATATACTTCAAGCTCTTGTGATCCGTGTACACATCACAACGATTCCCAATAAGAAAATGTCTCCAAGTCTTAAGTGCATGAACTACAGCTGCTAACTCCAAGTCATGCGTGGCATAATTCAACTCATGCGGCCGAAGCTGACGTGAGGCATATGAAACAACTCTTCCTTCCTGCATAAGTACTCCTCCCAGTCCTAAGTACCTTAGTGGGCAACTTATACTTATCCACGAATCCCCTTGATATGTATGAATGCGATGCACCAGTATCGAAAAGAACAATTGCAGTAAAAGACTTAACCAAAAACTTACCGATAACTGCATCAGGCTGCTCCTCAACCTCCTCCACGTTCACGTGGTTCACTTGTCCTCGGTTGAATGGATTGGGCTTCTTCCCAGCGCTTCCATTACCATTGCCGTTCTTCAATTCTGGACATTCGTTGGCATAATGTCCAGTCTTCCCGCACTTGAAACAGGTAACGTGGCTTTGATCCTTCTTGGCGGGTGTGGCTGGGTTAGAGCGGTTCTGATTACTGCCTGCTCCGTGTCCATTTCCATTCTTGTGGCCATTATGGTTGTGTGAACTTCCTCCATTGTGGTTATGACCTCCATGGTTATGAACAAGCCCTCCCGAGTTCGGGGTGAACCGGGGCTTCTGCTGAGCTCCTGAGTTGAACTTCCCTTGTCCATACTTCCTCTTGCGGCTATCAATCTGCTGCTGCTTCCCTTCAATCATAAGAGCTTTGTCTACCAACTCCTGGTAGTTGTTGAATGTTGCCACCATCAACTGCATACTCAGCTCATCATTCAACCCTTCCATAAACTTCTCCTGCTTCGCGGCATCAGTGGCCACATCATCCGGGGCATAGCGAGCTAATTTATTTACTGACTCATCCACGTACTGCCCCACGGTACGTTTTCCCCTGGCGTAATTGCGAAACTCACGCTTCTTCATCTCATAGCTCCTGCTGAGACATGTGCCGTGCGGAAGTGGCTCGAAACTGATCCCAAGTGACATTGGCTATAGGGAATGTGGCTGTGTAATTCTCCCACCATGAGGCTGCGGGTCCATCCAATTGATGCGGCAAAACGCACCTTCTCAGCGTCTGTGCATCCTGCGTGGTCAACTCCCTTCCAATCCTGCGTAGCCAGTCACCGCAACTATTGGCTTCGGTGCTACTGGAAAACACCGGCGGCTGCAACTCCAGAAAACGGCTAAGTTGTCAACTTGGTGGTGTGGCGGTGGGTTGTTGTTGTTATTGTTGTTTGCCTTGGTTCTGAACTAGTAGCTGCATCAGGGTATTCTGCTGTTGAATCACTGAGTGAGCTCCGTGGGAAAACAAATCCGGTGTCCGTCTCGAGGCATCTGATGGGTTTAGAGGAAGAGATTAGAATAGATAAGGTCTAGTAGAAAGCACTACCCATATGCACATGAGACAAACATTCATAAACCCCACTCAATTCAAGCAGAGCATACAATCGATCTAACTACCGTTACAAAAGTGCTCGGACTATTACTATTTACATGGGGAAAACACTATGATAATTATGGTGGCTATCTAGAAATTTGATCTGTGAAGACTCCATGATATCCGCTCCGACTTCCTCATAATCATCATCACTACTGTCGGGGTCGGAGTCGGTGTCGGTCGATGATGATGTAGTCTTCAGATCGAATTCCTCAGTTCATCGTCTTCTTCTCCTGGGCGCGGGTCTCCATGAATACTCCTAGTTTCCTTGTCGGTCGTCATTCTTCTCCACTAGTATGTCGATTTCCTCCTCGTATCCATCGCGTGTAGACTTGAGTTCCTCTTCTAGCTCCATTTTCCTGTCATCACCTTCTTCAAATCTACATCTTGCACACATCTGGTTCTCCTGTCGACGAATTGTGCTGTTTAACTCCTGGTGAAAGCTGCAATGGACCTGTCCCTCCGTGGTGCTGATCATCTCCCATTGCTCATCTGGCGCCCACATAACTGGTAGATCGTGTCCTTAAGATCCTTGTGTGATACAACTTCGCCGATGCGTCCCATGGCGATGTGGGCTGCCATGCTCTTTCCTAGACTCCGGTTGGTGCATCAAAGAAACTCTATGGGCTCCTAACTTGCGTGAATGTCCTTCCTGGAATTTGAACTCAATCATCCAACGCTCCCTCTTCTGGTACAGTGGCGGTGTAGGTCCGGTGAAGCTTGGTATTCCGATGTTCAGGTACCTAGTGACTTCTCAATGTCTCCAAAAGGTGTGTCTGTCTTCATCCGGTTGTGTAAACTTGTACCTTGAGTCTGCCATCCTAGAGAATAAGATGGAGAGAGAAGTCAAAATGAGTAGAGAAAGTGACCTATGGCTTTTCTTAGTGGTCGTGTCCTACAGTCAGCGTGTGCTCTGATACCATCTCTGTAGCGACCCATCCGAATGATCGAATCTCTGTGTTCAAGTGTCATCCGGGATCGGTATGCTGACACACACAGTACTCGAAGGATTTAAAACAGAGTGCAATCACACACTTATACATCGAATGTCTCAAAAAGAGAACCGATTACAATAAATATGGCTTAGGCCATCTAAATAAGATAACACGCGGAAGGCTTGGAAGATAAAGTGAGTCCTCAACTCCAACGCATAGCTGAGTGTGCACGACAACGACCTAGCACCCTTACTCTTCGTCTGAAAAGTCTGCAACATGATACGTTTGCACCGCCGAAACGGTCAGCACATGGAATAGGCTGGCATATAAACCAGTAGAGCAATGAACAGAATAATTGCTATACTACATGCATATTTGGCTGGTGAAAAGCTCTAGGGTTATACTGTTTTGCGAAAAGCCAATTTTTTCCTACAACAAAGGAATATATTTTATTTAACTATCATGGTGGTTGTTGAACATTGAGAAGGTAAATCCCCCTCTCATCCCAATTAAAAGTAATCATTATCCCAACAAATTAATTTAGAGTGATGGGATTCAATATGATAGATCCAGAACCAGATACTCAAGATGTCCATAACCGGGGACACGGCTAATCATGTTAGTTTGTACACTCTGCGAGGTTTTGTGCACTTTTCCCCACAGACCGATCTCCTCCGTTGGATTTCTCGCACTACATGGTGTTTGAGAAACGGATACCGAACACGTCTTTCAAAACATTTACTCTTTACTCTGGGTGAACAGTACCCTACTCCCCTACATCTGCTAGCCTACCACTGAAAGAGGTCATGTAACATACTCAACTATGCTAGGCCCATAATAGCTTGTGGCTGCACCAGAAGTTTCTAGCATGAATAATCTTATGATCCCTTTGACCCTGGGTGGCGGACCGTAGGAGGATCACACGGTATATCCCCGGGATCTCCTAGGACAACACTGGTATTCCCCAGGTGCCCAAACAAGCAATCCACCCAGATGTGTATTAAATTTGCCACCTTAAGTTGAACCATTAATTAAAAATCTCACACTGTCATGGATACACTCAAAACCCAATCCACGTCTACGAGCATACATGGCAACATAAGCATAGCGTGGAAGTAACTCCCAAGGGTTTTATAATAAAAGGGCAATAGGTTCTACTCTCATCATCTACTTCCCATTACCCACCAGTTAATCACATCCTAATCAGGCAATTTGAGGGTCGAACTAATGCATAAAAACTGGGTAATGAAAAGTTGATCAATGTGTTACTTGCCTTGCTGACGATCTGCAAATCCTAGGGACTCGTAGTAGCACGCTTCGCACTCCGGTACTCTATCGCAAACAAACAATAGCATACATAAGCAATCAAGCGAAATGTCACGGGTAAATCCAAATGAGAAGACCTAACCAGAAAGTTCAACGTGAGAACTCCGGTTTGCAAAAGAAAATCAATCACGGAGCACAACGAACCTCAAACTGCGAAAGAAACAAGCTTCGATTACTAATCTGGACTAAAGTCAAATTTTACAGTAGCAAAACTTGTTTAAGTTGGTTAAACAGAAAGAGGGCTTCGAGACGAAGATCTAGGCGCTTGAATCGCCGGATTCCGACAAACGAGCGAAAAGTTATACTAAAACGAAAATTGGATCAGAAATCGCGATCGAAAATAATCGCGGAAATCCGAGAAAAAGAAACTACGAACACGGCTGTCTGCGTTAAACGGTGAAAACCGTTCGTTAAAACGAACGTACGGACGAACGTCCGCTAAAACTAAACCGACGGAAAACCGATCTAAAGAATAAACCGGTATAAAAAAAACCGAACCTAGATCTAGGGTTTAAACAAACCGATCGTTTTCCTCGCGAAAAACCGAGGCGGCGGCGGCTACCTCCGGCGGGCTCCGGCGGGCAGCGGCGGCGGCGAGGCGACGGGGCGGCGCGACGCGGGGCGCGGCGTGCGGCGGCTCGGCGGCGAGCGAGGCGCGCGGCGGACGGCAGCGAGCGGCGGCGGCTGGCGCGGCGAGGGCAGGCGGCGCGGCGGCTCGGCGGCGCGGCGAGGCAGGCGGCGGCGGCGGCTTGGGGCTCCAGGGGGGGGCGGCGCTATTTAAGGGGGAGGGGTGCTTGGGCGAGGGGGCGACGGGGCGGAGGCGCGGCGGCGGCGGACTCCGGGAGTCCCGGTCGGCCACGGGGAGGAAAGGCGGCGGCGAGGCTGCTGGGCCGGCTGGGCTTCGGCCCAGTTCGGTCCGCGGAGTTTTTTTTTTTTTTTTTTTTTTAATTCCGCGCAGAAAAAAAACAAATAAAAGAAATACTAAACGGACTCCAAAATTCCCGAAATAAATTTTCCCCGTCCTCTAAAAATCTCCCGGACAAGGTAAACATTTATTTGGGACTCTAATGCAATTTTGAAAAATGCATATTTTTCTAAATCCAAATAAAATTGCAATAAAAAACCAAATAAAATATTTATTTGATTTTAATATTTTTCCTCCAATATTCCATTTATTTTGGAGAAGTCATATTATCTCCTCTCATATATTTTTAATATGAAATATTTTCGGAGAGAAAAATAGTTAAACCAAATTGATCCCTGTTTCAATATTTGAGAAAATTCAAATATGAAAACGGTGAAATCCCCAACTCTCTCCGTGGGTCCTTGAGTTGCTTAGAATTTTCGAGGATCGCAAAACGAAATGCAATAAAATATGATATGCATGGATGACCTATGTATAACATTCCAAATTAAAAATTTGGGATGTTACAGATAGCACTCACACTAGCACCCAAATCACATAAGCCATGATAACATTGATCTCCTATTTTAACAGAGACAACAGGCATGCCAACAACAGGTCTATGTTTATCTTTCTCATCGGGTTTAGCAATTCTAGCAGTTTCATCACAGAAGTAGATAACATGTCCATCAATATTTTCTAGCAAGAGATCTTTAACCATAGCAACACTAGGTTCTATTTTGATTTGTTCAGAGGGTTTAGGTGCTTTAATATTACTTTTGCGAACCACAGCTGATACCTTAGCATGTTCTTTCATCCTAACAGGGAAAGGTGGTTTTTCAACATAAGCGGTAGGCACAACTGGATCAACATTGTATATGATAGTTTCATCTTTAGCTTTAACTAGTTCTTTAATTTCTTCTTTAATAGGGGGATGATAGTTAAACAACTTCTCCTTAGGGAGATCAACATGAGTAGCAAATGATTCACAAAAAGAGGCTACTATCTAAGAGTCAAGTCCATATTTAGTGCTAAACTTGTGAAAAGCATCGGTATTCATAAAAGATTTAACACAATCAAACTCAAGCTTAATACCTGACTCTTTACCTTCGTCGAGTTCCCAATCTTCAGAGTTGCGTTTAATTCTTTCTAAAAGATCCCACCTGAATTCAATAGTCTTCTTCATAAAAGAACCAGTACAAGAAGTATCGAGCATGGATTGATCATTCTGAGAAAGCCGAGCATAAAAATTCTGAATGATAATTTCTCTAGAGAGCTCATGATTGGGGCATGAATATAACATTGACTTAAGCCTCCCCCAAGATAGAGAGATACTTTCTCCTTCATGAGGCCAAAAATTATATATATAATTCCGATCACGATGAACTAGATGCATAGGATAAAAACTTTGGTGAAATTCCAATTTCAATTGATTCCAGTTCCAGGATCCAATATCATTGCATAGCCTATACCATGTCAATGATTTTCCCTTCAAAGATAAAGGGAAAACCTTCTTCTTAGCTTCATCTCCAGATAAACCTGCAAGCTTAAATAATCCATAAATTTCATCCACATATATCAAATGCACATCAGGATGTTCTGTTCCATCTCCTGCATAAGGATTAGCTAGCAGTTGTTCTATCATACCCGAAGGAATTTCATAACCAATATTTTTAGTAGGTGTAGTAGGTTGAGGGGCAACTAATTGTGCTTCCGGTCGAGGTGAAGATACCCCGAACATACCCCTCAAAGGATGGTTCTCCATAGTAACAAGTGACAATAAATTTCAGCACGTAGTAATAATTTTTCCTTACCAAGAGCGCTTCACTTCCCGGCAACGGCGCCAGAAAAGAGTCTTGACGACCCACAAGTATAGGTGATCAATCGTAGTCCTTTCGATAAGTAAGAGTGTCGAACCCAACGAGGAGCAGAAGGAAATGACAAGTGGTTTTCAGCAAGGTATTTTCTGCAAGCACTGAAATAGTCGGTAACAGGTAGTTTGATAGCAAGATAATTTATAATGAGCAAGTAACGATAACGGTAACAAAAGTGCAGCAAGGTAGCCTAATCCTTTTGAGGCAAAGGATAGGCCAAAACGGTTTCTTATAATAGGCAAAGCGTTCTTGAGGGCACACGGGAATTTCATCTAGTCACTTTCATCATGTTGGTTTGATTCGCGTTCGCTACTTTGATAATTTGATATGTGGGTGGACCAGTGCTTGGGTGTTGTTCTTACTTGAACAAACCTCCCACTTATGATTAACCCTCTCGCAAGCATCCGCAACTACGAGAAAACTATTAAGATAAAATCTAACCATAGCATTAAACATTTGGATCCAAATCGGTCACTTACGAAGTAGCGCATAAACCAGGGTTTAAGCTTCTGTCACTCTAGCAACCCATCATCTATAACTACTCCAAAATGCATTCCCTTAGGCCCAAAGATGGTGAAGTGCCATGTAGTCGACGTTCACATGACACCACTAAGGAAATCACAACATACATATCATCAAAATATCGAACACATCAAATTCACATGATTACTTGCAACGTGATTTCTCCCGTGGCCTCAAGAACAAAATTAACTACTCACAAATGATATTCATGCTCATGATCAGAGGGATATTAAATAGCATAATGGATCTGAACATATAATCTTCCACCAAATAAACCATATAGTAATCAACTACAAGATGTAATCAACACTACTAGTCACCCACAGGTACCAATCTGAGGTTCCGGTACAAAGATTGAACACAAGAGATGAACTAGGGTTTTAGAGGAGATGGTGTTGATGAAGATTGGCCTCCCAAAGATGAGAGGGTTGTTGGTGATGACGATGACGATGACTTTGATTTCCCCCTCTGGGAGGGAAGTTCCCCCGGCGGAATCGCTCTGCCGGAGGGCAACAGTGCTCCTTCCCAAGTTCCGCCTCGAGACGGCGGTGTTCCATCCCGAAAGTCCTCTCTTTATTTTTTTTCTAGGTCAAAATGACTTATATACCAGAAGACGGGCACCGGAGGTGGGCTGGGCTGACCACAACCCACCAGGGCGCGCCTAGGGGGCCTGGCATGCCCTGGTGTCTTGTGGTCACCAGGTGGCCCCCCTCCGGTAGTTATTTGCTCCAGTATTTTTCATATATTCCAAAATAATTCTCCATGAAGTTTCAGCTTATTTGGAGTTGTGCAGAATAGGTAACTCTGACGTAGCTTTTTCAGGTCCAGAATTCCAGCTGCCGGCATTCTCCCTTTTTGTGTAAACCTTGCATATTATGAGAGAAAAGGCATTAGAATTACTCCATAAAGCATTATTATGCATAAAAACATTATAAATAACAGTATGAAATCATGATGCAAAATGAAAGTATCAATCCCAAGAATCGATACTATTACGAGGCAAAGAAGAAAACCAAATTTTTGCACGATCCCGCAAAGAGAAAGGAAACAATTTCAACTTCACAATATCATTGTCCACATCTTTTTTCTTTTGCATATCACACAATTCTACGAAAGTGTTTAGATGGGACGTGGCATCCTCATTAGGAGTACCGGAAAATTGCTCTTTCATAACAAGATTCAACAAAGCGACATTAATATCATAAGACTCCGCACTAGTGACGGGAGAAGCAATCGGAGTACTAATAAAATCATTATTATTAGTATTGGAAAAATCACACAACTTGGTATTTTCTTGAGATATCGTGACTACGCAAACAAAATTTCAAGCAAACAAGAGATCCAACGAGAAAAAGGCAAATATTTTTGTGCTTTTCGCAAAAACGTTTTAGAAGTGGGGGAGATGAAAACGAGAGGCAAATGGCAAATAATGTAAATTGCAAGGAGATGAGATTTGTGATTAGGAACTTGATAGATGTTGATGATGTCTCCCCGGCAACGGCGCCAGAAATTCTTCCTGATTGCTTGTATCTGCGTTGGTATTTCCCCGAAGAGGAGAGGATGATGCAGTACAACAACGGTAAGTATTTCCCTCAGTTATGAAACCAAGGTTATCAATCCAGTAGGAGAACCAAGCAATACTATGTAAACGGTACCTGCACACAAAGAACAAATACTTGCAACCCAACGCGTAAGAGGGGTTGTCAATCCCTCCTCGGTATTGAGATAGATAAAATTGTAGTAGATTTGATAAATAGATCATGCAAAAACACAAAATAAAATAAAGAAAGAAAAAGTGCAGCAAGGTATTTTTGGGTTTTTGGAATGATAGATCTGAAAATAATATGATAGAAAATAGACCCGGGGCCGTAGATTTCACTAGTGGCTTCTCTCGAGAAAATAGCATACGATGGGTAAACAAATTACTGTTGGGCAATTGATAGAAGAGTAAATAATTATGACGATATCCAAGGCAATGATCATGTATATAGGCATCACGTCCAATATTAGTAGACCGACTCCTGCCTGCATCTACTACTATTACTCCACACATCAACAGCTATCCAGCATGCATCTAGTGTATTAAGTTCATGGAGAAACGGAGTAATGCAATAAGAATGATGACATGATGTAGACAAGATCTATTCATGTAGGAATAGACCCATCTTTTTATCCTTAATAGCAACGATACATGCGTGCCTCGCTACCCCTTCTGTCACTGGGTAAGGACACCGCAAGGTCGAACCCATCACAAAGCACCACTTCCCATTGCAAGGAAAATCAATCTAGATGGCCAAACCAAACCAAAGCTTTGGAGAAGAAATACGAGGCTATAACAATCATGCATATAAGAGATCAAAGAAGACTCAAATAATATTCATAGATAGATCTGATCATAAACTCACAATTCATCGGATCCCAACAAACACACCGCAAAAAGTCATTACATCAAATAGATCTCCAAGAACATCAAGGAGAACATTGTATTGAGAATCGAAAAGAGAGAAGAAGCCATCTAGCTACTGCCTATGGACCCGTAGGTCTATGGTGAACTACTCATGCATCATCAGAGGAGCACCAATGAGGATGACGAACCCCTCCGTGATAGTGCTCCCCTCCGGCAAGGTGGCGGAATAGGGCTCTAGATTGGATCTCGTGGTTCTGTAACTTGCAGCGGCTGGAATTGTGTTTCGTCGACTCCCCTAGGGTTTCTGGAATATTTGGGTATTTTATAGAGCTGAGAGGCGGTGGAAAGGACTCCCATGGGCCCCACCACCCACTAGGGCGCGCCAGGGGCCTCTAGTGCGCCCTGGTGTCTCGTGGGCCCCACGGGCCTCCCCTTGGGTGCTTCCTTGGCTCCCAAGTTGTCTTCTGGGCAGAAAAAATCTCCAAAAAGTTTCGTGGCATTTGGACTCCGTTTGATATGGATATGCTGCGAAGTAAAATCACCGGCCTCCTCCCTTGCCGTCGCCGAAGGGCACTGCCGGGCAAAGCCCGTGCAACGCCGGCGGCAGCGGGGCCCCTCCTCCTCCCCCTCTGTGGTGGCCGACGCGGGACGGCGCCGTCGGGCTGTGGCACGGCATTGCTCGTGGGGTGCGGCGGCGTGGTGCTGGGTCTCGCCGCAGTCGCGGCTGGCCTCGACGTTCGCGCGGACGGTTGCGTTATGGAGGTGCACACCATACTAGTGGCGGCTATGCAGCGGGATCCCGATATGGCAGCGGGCAGCGGGCTATGATGCGGGCGGTGCAGGCTGCGGGCGGCGCGGGAGCCGGCGTCGTGCCCTTCTTGGTGCGGTTGCTCGGCCGCTGGTGGTCTCTGGTGGCCGGAGGTGGGCAGGTTCGCCTGCTGCTGTGCCAGCCACGGGCGTTGGTGGTGGTGCGTGCCTGTGGGGTTTCAGTGGCGTCTGGCGGCTGTGATCTTCTAGGTGGCGCAGGGTGTCGGTGAAGGCCTCCCTTCTTCTAGATCTAAGTCGGTGGCGCGCGGGGCTGGGCGGGTTCCGGCCATGGTGTCGGACTTGACGCATGCGCGGCGGCAATGGCTTTGGTCTGGGGTTCATGCTCGAGCGGACCAGATTTGGGCTCGAGGCGGGTCTGGGCGGTTGCTCCGGGTAGGCGAGGTTCGGTCGGTCCAGGTGGTGTCTGCAAGTGGTGGTCCTGACGTCGTTTTGCTGTTCGATGGATTGGAGCCGATGGCCTCGGATTTGGCGTTGTTTGATCTCGCCTAGTCCAAGCCAAGGGCTTTGACGGGGCCTGCTCGACGACGGCCGTCGGTAGTCTTGGGGTTGTGTCCCTGTCGGTCCACTGGGACTGGATGGGGACACGGGCGTCAACACCTCCTACTGTGGAGGTGTGGACCCAGACTCGCGGACTAATGCCGGGCTAGGGGTGGAAGGATTGTCGTATGTTCTTCCTGCTGGGCTTAGTGTGCCATGCTAAGGATGGTCGACGGTGTCATGGGGCATGGATGCCGGGGCGGCGGCCCTGGGAGGTGGGTCACATGGTTGGTTCTCCGGCGGGCACCATTGTGGCGGTGGTGGCTTCGCTTCTCGGTCGTGTGGGCGGCGAGGGGTGCAGCGTTGGGTAGCTCGGGCATTGGCAGTGGCGATGCCCGGATCCAGATCTGGGGGTCTGAACTCGTCGCGGTTGTCCTGAAGACCTCTTGGTGGCACGGGTGAGCTGCCGAGCGAAAGCTCCGTGCTTTGGCGCCGACGGCGGCGGCGCCTGCGGGCGGCACTTTCTTCTTGAAGACGTCGTTGTGGTTCTCTCTGTGTCAAGGTTCCGGGTGAAGACCCCTGTCCATGTCGGACTCCACAGCGGCGACACTTAGCGCCGTTCTCCCTCGTGAGGGCGTTGTCGTGGAGCTTAGGTGTACTAAGGCGTAGCGTGGCGGTGTTTTCAGACCTTGAGTTATCTTTTCGTAGCGTAGTCGCATGCGTTCTACGTGATCCGGTTATCCTGAGATCTGCTTTGTAAGAGAGCTACCTCACCTCATGTATCATTCGGTCATCCACTTTGGTATTTGCTTTATCTATAAAGCGGGACGCAAGCCTGTTTCGAGAGATCGGCCAAAGAATCGTCGGCTTCGCACACCACGTTTACTGGACGCCATGTGGACAATGGTAGGATCTCACGTTCGTTATTTATAGAGGAATTTAATCTAACGGTGATTAGCTAGTGTCGTGCATGCATCGGCCAAAGAATCGTCGGCTGCATAGCACTGCTCTTTCTAATTATTTAGCAATTGCACTTCAAATCACACATTATTTCTCTTATTACATACCATTACTCCAGGTACAAATACAAGTAGTACTACATGTAACGTGTGTAAATTAACACCGCAACTCCACAAGGCAGAACGCATATTTCTTACAAGCACAAACATCAAAATACACACGAGTAGGAAATTTACCACGATTGCAGGCGACAGAATGACGAGTTGAGGGCAGATGATCAGCACACACATTTTCAAATCAAAAGGCCAGCTCTTTGGTGGCCAACTCTTCGCTCTTCTCAAGCGCGCTCGCCTCCATCTTGGTGGAGAAGCTGCATGGCGGGCTCACCAGCGGCACCGCGCCCCGTGCGTGCGCGTCTCCGTTCAGCGGCCCACTGAGCTGCGCGTCGACGGCCTTACGGGCGACGATGACAGAGTTGATCACCTCACCTTCGGGGTGGTGCACGGCCAGCACCTCGAACCCGCCCCGCCTGATGTCCTCCGGGTCGACGATGGGGTACAGGAAGCCGCGGGCGCCGTGCGCGGTCCGCACGACCAGGGACGCCCCCTCCACCATGTGCGCGCCCAGGTGGGCTATCACCTTGGCCTTCTCCTCGGCCGCCATGCCGACGAGCGCGGCGAGGAAGACCACGTCGTACGCGCCGAGCTCCTGCGTGAGGTCGGCGACGTCCGCCGTGTGGAACTTCATGCGCGCGCCCACGCCGTCCTCGCTCGCGCCGAACAGCTTCCTGGCGCGCTCGTTCGCCGCGCCGCACAGGTCGTAGTTGTCAAAGTGCGCGTCAGGCAGATGGTGCGCGGCGAGGACGAACGAGCTGAACGGCAGCGGGCCGGAGCCGACGAAGGCGATGCGCGCCGGCGCGATGCCCGGCACGTGGCGCGCCAGGAGCTCGTACTCCAGCCTGCTGAGGTTGACGTAGTTGCTGTAGTAGGGGAAGCGGCCGAGGTGGTCGAGCGGGTTGTCGAAGGTGGCGAGCAGGTCGGCGTAGTGCGCCTCGAGCTTCCCCTCGGCGGCGGAGCACAGGCGGATGAGCGCCTTCCGCATCCTCTGGTGCTCGGGGCTGAGCTTCGTCACGTCGACGGGGCTCGGCGGGACGCAGGCCGTGACGAGGTCGGTGAAGAGCTTGTCGACCTCGGGGGACGGGCTCAGCGACGGCAGCTCGGCGATGGCGGCCTGGAGACCGGCGATCTTCTCGATCAGAGCAGCGACCTCCATGTTCTGGGCCTCCATGTCAGTTGCTTCTTGGTGACCGGAAGAACTCTGGAAGCAGGAGAAGATGTGTACCTCTGAACGCTTGAGCTGCTCGATGAGTTCTGAAATGGATACATGGCCGGATATATAGCAGTGGCGAGACTTGTTGTGTTGTGCGCGATTTCACGCCGGTCTGCAGTTGAGGAAAAAGAAGCTTTTGATTGTGCACGACAACTTTGTACTAGCTAAAGACACTTATTTTGAAACGGATGGAGTATAATCTTAGAGGCTCATGTCGGTATGCTGACGTTGACAACATTTTATACTAATATCCATGAAGATTGCGTTCGTCCAGTTTGGGTCCCTCGTGTTGGGGTCTTCAAACATGGATGAGGACGGCAAGGTTTAAAATATCGATATAAGATAAATTTCTGAACTCATTGAAATATCCGGAAATTTGGAAAAGTTGAAAATTCTTTTGGAATCCGGTCTAACGAAATTCAGTTAATTTGAAGGGATTTTGACTGAAACTGAATTTGGATTGAGATTTGAATATAGGCCAAGAAATTGAGGTCATAAATATTTTGATACCCGCTAAAACTTTCGGAGATTTTGTTGAATTTTTTATTGGATGGCTCCACTGAGAATACACTACTGCCCATGCTAAGAAAAACTTCATAGGAGATAGCTCACTAGTGGTGTGCCCGTAGTGGCACACACCACTAGTAATATGTGAAGATACCTGTGGCGTGTGCCAGGTAGGGCGCGTCACTGATAAGGGATTCAGGGCACGTCACTAATACCCACGAAGAGTTGGAGTAGTAGGTAGCTTCGGAGTTGTCTCTGATTAGTACATAGCTTCGGAGTTGTCTCGGATTATCAGAGCGCGTCACTGATACCCACAAAGAGTTGGAATAGTATGTAACTTTGAAGTTGTCTCGGATTTTGAGCTGGATACCCACTCACCAATGTTTGTGTGTGATCTTTTATTGGAGCAATCTCTTGGCGTACTTCATTTCTTCTGTCTATCCTTATGTCTCTTATGCCTTCGTTCCTTTTTGTCATCCTTATTTATTCTTTATTTTCAAGGAGAATGGTTTCTTCTTTTTGAAGGTTCTGAACAATCGGAGGCTAAATGTTAGGGTTTTCACAATTGTAGCAATACCTCTCATAATTGCTAGATCTTGAATCATCGTTTCTTGACCTTTAGTGGCTTTGATCTTTGCGCTTGAACTTGTTCTTGGAGTAGAACTTGTTGAAGTTGCAGACCATGATGCTAAGTTCCTCACAAGTGACCTTCACTTCTTCACTCAAAGAGTTGGGAGTGTCACTAGTGGCCTAGTAAGCACCACTACTAGATGATTGGAAATGGAGTTCCTGTTTATGCTTAAGATTTGTCTTATGACCTACAATCCTTCCAATCACTCTGGTAGGCATGAGATCTTTGTAATTTGGCACCATTTGGATAAGAGTGCATATGGTGTCATACTTGCCATCTAATGCCCTTATAAGATCTTCATGACAAACTTGTTCGTCATCTCTTCATCACCCTAACCGACCTCATTTGTGATGAGTGCAAGCCTAGAGTAAACGCCTTCATCATCCTTCATCTTGAACTTATCAAGTTGACCTTGAAGTATGTGAAGCTTGGATTCCTTCATGGATGTGGTGCCTTTGTGCATTTCCACCAAAGTATCCCAAACTTCCCTTGCACTTTCAAGATGACTAATCTTGTTGAACTCGTCGGGGCACAAGAGTTGAATAAGATGTCACACGCTTGAGCATCACGTTGTCGCATCTTCAATTCATCGAGAGTGGCTTCTTGATCCGTAGTTTGTCCACCTTGAAAGAATTAATCTTGTAAACCAGCACGGATAATTGGCCAACAACGGGGTCATGATCAATAATATGCATTCTCAGCTTATGATCCAACTAGTAAAGTTAGAGCCATCAATGTAAGGATCTCTTTAGTGATAACCTCCTCACTAGAAGTCGTACTCTCTTTTCGTGGTAAAGCCAAACCAATGAGCCAACTTACGAACGATTCACTAATGGAGGACCTTGCTAACAAGCCCTTGTTTTTACACCACTTGTAGGATCATTTAGTATAGTCTGGAGGGGGTGGATAGACTAGCAAATCTAGGGAACACTTTTCCCAATTTTGAAGTTCTTGGCAATTTTAAGTTTCTAGTGATAGCCTAGGAACACCCTACACATGCAAGTCTACTAAAGTATAAAAAGTAAGGCAAAGCTAGCATGAGTAGAAGCGAAGGTAAAGGTTAGATAATGCAAACATGGGGAGGATCGATGAAGTTGTTTCCCATGGTTCGGGCAGTTGACGCTATCCTACTCCAAGCTCGTGGAGGCTTCAAACCATCAAGGTTCTAGGATCACAGAGATCCTGGTTGTGAGTTCCACAGAGAAACAATTCCATGAAGTACTACACCACAAAGGGTACACAAAACGACCAACCAACCTATACCAGCACGTCATACAGCCACGAAGGTCAAGCCTCGCTCGGGGTAGATCTTCATGAAGTAGACGGATCTCCAAGTCCATACAAACTTATTGTTTCCTTCACACCTTGAAGGCTCCCAAGCACACCTAGCCGATCTAGGAGGCGCATGCCCTCCAAAAGTAACAAAGATGAGGTTTTCATGAAGCTGATTGTTCTTGAACATCAAGTTATTGATAAATGAAACAATGGATTGCTATATATTCTGCAATATCATTTCTAGAAATATATTGAGTATATTTGGCTATTCTAACTACAAATGTTCTTTAACACCTTATGATCCTAGTTTGTTTATTTGAAAGGATCAAAAGGCCACTAGAGATTAATTGAGATATTCTCTAATCATTGGCCCGCTCATGTATTTAGCTAGAATCAGGAGGCCTGACATATCATTTGGGGTGAGTAAACTAAGCCATCTTGTTTCCAATCCGAGTGATGACCATTGACACCTCTTGAGAGAGTGGTGTGTGATCTAAAAGGAACCACGATCTATGGCATTCACTATACCGGGTATAAAGAATCCTCAAAGGATATAGTGACTCAAATTGGATTTCTGGTGTTGATGAGATAAAGGCCACAAGTGGCTACTTATTTACTCTCGGTGGTGTGTTGTTTCATGGACGTCTTGCAAGAAGATCATCTTAATGAGGTCGGCAATGGAAGCAGAATTTGCAACATTAGACAAAGCTATTATTGAAGTAGAATGGTTCCATGAACTCTTAATAGACTTTCTGGTGATTGAAAAACACATACTTGCTATCATCATGAACAAGGACAATCAAACAGTACTTTTCAAAGTGAACGGGTCAAAGGATAACATGAAGAGTTCAAGACATGTAGAGATAAGATATGTCTGGAAGTAGAAAAACTCTGGAGTAATAGTGTTAGAACAAAATGTCTATTTGCAACTGCTAAAAATGATCCATTTACAAAATATCTATGAAGGAATGTGATAGACAATGCATCAATGGAGATGGGTTTGATACCCACAACATTTTTCGAAGGGAAGCCCAATCTGTGTGATTTAGAGATCACATGAAGTAGGACCTCGGAAAACAAATCACTGGATCTAGAGAGAACATTTAATAAACTTAAATCGTTCAAGATGTCGTCCTACATGTAGCATTTAAAGAACACACCTTATATGAAGGAGATTGTTGATCATGATTTATGAGATCGGGTAAACTCTGATAAGCTCATGAAAGGCTAGGAGTTTGACTTATATGATCCACCCATGGGGGTAGCCTTGGCACCCACGTACCACGGCATGTGGTGAAACTTGTCTGTGCAAGACTGAGTGTAGCTGCTTGTCTAGGCGGATGTTCGACCTTAAATGGTCTCCACTGAACTACATGTATATCAAACAGTACAATTGGAACAAAGGTAATCCAATGTGCCTATGAGATCTGATGGGGGTTATTAGATATTATGGGCCTCGACCCACTAAGTTTTGCACCTCGACCCAGTAAAATTCTAAAATCTCAAAAGCACATTTGAATTTTATACCAGTATATAAGGTGAGTTGTTCTACTACTCATTGTAGCTTGAGAAAATAGAGCAACAAAGCGCGTGCTCACTCACTCACTTCACGTCATGCGTGCCGGTCGCATCGTATTCCATGAATTGAGTTTGAGTTCGAGCTAATGTTATGTGCATTGTTGGAAGAACTTAATTTTTTTCTTGGCGGTCCACTCCTAAGGCAGCTCTGCGTGTACATATCAATACTCGAGCTCGTTGTGGACGCATTTGCGCTTCTAGATATCTCTTCCACTATGTGTTTGTTGTATCTCCTCAGTCTCCCATGTGAGAAGATGCACATGATAAAGGCTACGCATGATAGCCACAACACTAGACAAAAACACATACAAGAGATTTCTTCTACCACGTGTCAGTTGCATCCCCTCAGTCTCCCATGCATCTCCTCTATGTGAGAAAATGTAGGAGATAGAGGCTACATAGGATAGACACAACAGTAGACAAGAACACATACACCAACCAAGTTCCTTGTGTTGTGTTGCTTCTCCGGCAACCTCGTCCCGGTGACTGCATGCACAACCATATAGGAGAATGTGCCCTTTGAGAACATGCACCGTGTGGGGGAGATAAAGTTTTTAGGAGCGCCTCGGTGTGAGTGCTCACTTTCAATCGACTACATCCTCCATGACCATCTTTTTTTTCAAAAAGGAGGATGACCATCTGCATGCCTCCACTACAGATGACCATCTCATCTTCACCACCATGACCGACGACGGTGTTGCATTGGAGTTTTTGGCAAAACCGTATGTTCTGAACCCCTCCCTCCCTCCCTCCCTCTCTCTCTCTCTCTCTCTCTCTCTTCGCATGTGCACTTGGTCCATATGTACTAGAGGATTCTAGTCCGTCATATGTGATTTGCTCTGTCGACACACTTGCTAGGATGCTAGATTGATTAAACTTATCCAAAAATTACTTACAATCCTAACAATAAATTCTTCTATGGCACGTAGTAATATGTACTATTAGAGTCTTTAACATACATGTGAATTTCCTGGGGAAAAAGGATCCTTCTTGTTGCAGATGGATTTGAGGTGAGCAATGAATGTGAAATAGAAGAATGTAAAAAAAACTACAAAATAAGTATGCACGTGATCGTAGGACGTGTTTGATAGCATGCACACTTCTCGTACAGGCTCTATTTGCTTACCTATAGGTTCCCTGGGCCTACATGGCATGAAACTCAAAGCACCCTTACATAGGTTCTTGTGGAACATCTTAATCGGTTGTTTCCTCAGACTGGTAAGTATGCCCGTGCAACGCACGGCTCAATCGAAGCAGCCCATTAAATTCATGTGACTATTGAATTCTGAATTCATATTCACAAAAATTGAAAAAATAATAGGACATCTATAGTGTGTGATGATCCCTGCCACTCTAAACGTCAAGTTTAATACAAACCCCAATCAATTATCTTTTTACTATGTCATGTGAAGCTCAAGCAGACCAAAAAGAAATCCCAATCCATGAAGAAATAACAATCCTATAGTAAAGATTTCAGGATGTCTAATTTGTTATGTGAACTTGAAAGGACTTATAGTAGGTGTAGGCATTGTCCAACTGAACATGACAGAGATGCAAACTTCGAATAAGAATATACAAAAAATAGAAGATAGTAATCGGAACCTAACTCGTTCAGTTCTGAAAATTAGAAACTATGTAATCAAAAAGTTTGTGTAACCTGAAATATGTAAACTATATATGTAATATAAAATTTGTTTTAGTTCCAAGGAGCGGTCCAAATGGCGGCAGCGCCCACGTCCTCACTGGCTGCAACGGGGCTCCCATGTCCCCGCCTGCCGCAGATGTACTTGATACCCGTGTCGGTGCGTGGCGGAACCGAGACTCCCACGTCCTCGACGGTGGCGGGAAACTCGCGCTTCTCCCCATCCATAATCCTGTTGTATGAACCAACCATCAAGAAACATAATATCAAGTGAACAAACAGTTAACTTTTATCCAAGTCTATTCAGAGGACAAGTCCTTACCTTAGCATATTGAGGATGTCTATAAATGATTGGGTTTGGTGCTTCGCCTACTAATCTCCTTGCCAATCCTCCTCCTTATGATTGGTGGTCTCCTAATTTCCATGCCTTGCTCTAAACCCCTCAGTTTGCAATTCTATCTTGTTTGAGGCCAAACTTCTGTACATTCACATGAGTAGTTAGAGCTACAATTAAACTGAGAAAGCAATCACAAAATCATAGAAAGGATATATTTCAGAATACATATCAAGCTAGTCCTTTGTAACGACCATAGCAATTACTATATTTAGTTAGCAACTGAGGTATAAGAGGACGATATAGAGGAAAAAATCACGAACTGCAAAGACTAAATACTCGAGTTTCTATGATAATAATAGTGATTCATCCCATGTGTAATGAAACTTCAGAGGTGTTCTTTAGAAAGAAAATTATTAGGTGTTGACCTCAAATACAGATACTGAATAGTCAAGTTACCTGGCATCATAGTAATCAAATTCACATAATGAAAATCATGGAAGAAAGTTAAAGAAAGGTGCTTCCATTAAGTATTGTAATATGATTTAGTTGTGCTGACTAAGCTATTTAAGTGTAAGAATTGAACATAGTGCCTTGGAAACTGTATACACAACATGCCTGTTGTATTTGGCTGCTGAACTTTAGCTCCTCCTCCATCCATTTTAGAGTCCTCATTCCCAAAAATAAAAGAACATGGTTATTCTTCATGTATGAAAATCTGATTGTTCTCCAAGGGGGAGTGGAAATCACAGATTAATTCAGAAGCTATTATAATTATGAAATAATAAGAAAACAAAGAATATTGCAACTATTAACAAGAGTATTGTTAGGCCACAAATTAAATTTGCTTAAATTTTTAACACGTATGGACGCACACGCCAACTGCAAAAGAAAAAAAAAATTGGTGCAGCTAATTGTCGCACCTCCATCTATGCATAGAACAGAAGAAAAATTTAATTAGCGAATTGACTACTCATTTCTCCTCAAACTGAATAAAAGTGCACTGATGATGGGCATATCTTCCCCTGATTGACAGGTTCAAATTGTTGCAAAAAAAGAAAATGGGAAAATGGACTCACCTGATTGAGCATGAACAAGCAAGATTACATCTGCAAATACTCTAGGAATAAGGGCACAAGCATGGCGTCGTACATGATTTGTCCAGTTACGGCAGGTGTAGGAACTTATTCTGAATTTTATGAAACTCAAAGGCCAATCTAAAACAAATTTCTTCCGATCTAGAAAGCCCGAGCAGTCTGAAAATAATTAATAGGAAAAAATACGTATGTATCAGTACAAAGGGAGTTCTATTTACAATTGCACATGGAAAACCTTTTCTTCTTCTGAATTCACCATTCAGTGATCGTCATACTCATTTGCTCTCTTGAAGCTAATCCCTTAAAGCCATGAGTTGAGCACACTTTGTTGATCAACCACTACTGAGACACCGCCACAAAGTCTCCCTTAGTATCACAGCCAGACTACCTTTGATGAAACAAAAAAAATCCCAGGAATCATGGAACAGAACAACAAACAACATTGATCCTGCACCAAATCGAACTCATCGAATGGTGTAATCAGTGGCACCTGTACAGACCAATTAAATTCGACTAATATAAGACTTATGCAAAATAAATAAATCATAGAGATCAATAGAAATAACTCACTTGAAGGCCAATACCTCATTTGGGGAAAACATCCTAATGGAGATCAGATTTATATGCGCTCTAAAACCTTGTCGGGCTAACACCATGTTATCAGTACTATAATGTGCACAATTTTTACTTATTTAATATTTGATATACCTACATAGCACTAATCCATGCTGGCCATGAACAATCCATACATAATCTAGAAAAGCAACACCACGGAAAATTGCTCTGCCTAATTTTTCTTTGTGATACTAAAAAATATAGAAGTCAAAGAAAAAAATAAAGCTAAAGAAATTACGTTACCTCTTGCAGACCTTGTCCAGCATCAGCACTGGGGGTCCGCACGGAGGGGGCGGCTGGGCTGGCCGGGATCCAGCAACGACAGGAAACTGAGAAATACAAGTTGAATCGATTCACAAGTACACGTGCTAGACGAACTACTACACAGATCCAAAAAGAACTACTCCAATCATTAGTTGTGAGTTGCCACATCTAGCGAAATCTATACACAGATCCATTCAGAGGAAAGGACGAGTACGACGCATCGACTTGCACATGAATGAGTAGCCGTGCGGGAAGCAACAGGAAGACACGGCCTTGATGCACGGGAGGATATCAATGGCCTCGACGCAGGGCCGCCGGTCAGCACGCTGTGAGCGCAGCCGCCGCTGCACGCACGTGGTGAGCGGAGTCACACCCCATCGGCTCGCGACCTCGGGTTGTGTGGGCGCTCCCCGCCACTGTCTGCGTGCTCCTGTTGGTCGCTGCTCGGGCAGGAGAGCTGCGGATGCAGGACGGCCGGCTGGATCAGTTGGACGCGCACGGGAGGTGGGGAAGGGAGGAGCGGCTGCTCAAGGTTGCCGCAGACCTGTTCTTCTCGATCTGGGTCCTGCGGAAAGAAGGGTCGCGATCCGGGAAAAAAGAGAGTTGTGGGCGGGCCGCCGGGATCGGGTGACGCGGAGCGCTCGGACGATTGGCAGACCAGCGCGTCTGCTTGGCAGAACATTTAATCTGAGACGTTGATCATTATTAGCGTAATATAAGCGGTGAGATATGTTTAAGTTAATTTGATCAAAGGATTCTGATCATTCCGTGTACAGTTTGCTGCGTGGGTTTAGGTGAATTTATGTTTGTTCTTTTAATTTTTAATAGTAGTATAGATGCAGTCTCGTTGCAGTGCAATTTACACCAAAGGGGAGAGCGGGACATGGCCCAAAGCCTGAATTACCTTAAACAAGCTACACTGCGCCAGGCTAGAAACGCTAATGGCAGTTGAACCTGGTTGGCGGGTCGTATAAAAAACATTACGCGTGTACTATTTGTTCAAGGCTTAGGATTCTTTACCAAAGATGAACATGTATGTTCTGGGCAAAAATAATAATTTCAATTCAAGGATAGACAATTTCAAGATTATACTTGTTTCGGTACATGAAAATACGCATGCACATTTGGATCCGTAGCCACCGAGTTCATTTGACATAGCCACTACCAGAAACCCTAACAGTTCAGTCTCGCCGATACGGATCTCGGTCTCACCGAGATGGCCTTGCCAACTCTTTGTTATCAGTTGCAATTATTTTGGTCTCACCGAAATTGCAATCGGTCTCACCGAGATGGCTTGACCAACCCTTTGTTGCCTTATTGCTTCACTTCAGTCTCACCGAGTTGATGCAATCGGTGCCACCGAGACATGGTTTGCCCTAAGCCCTAGCACATCGGTCCCATCGAGTTGTTCCAGTCAGTCCCACTGAGATTCCTAACGTTCACATTTTTGAACTAATCGGTGCCACCGAGTTCAACTAATCGGTGTCACCGAGATGAGTCAAATGTGTGTAACGGTTGGATTTTGTGTGGAGACTATATATACCCCTCCACCCCCATCTCCATTTGATAGAAAGCCATCAGAACGTGCCTACACTTCCACCATACATTTTCTGAGAGAGAACCACCTACTCATGTGTTGAGATCAAAAGATTCCATTCCTACCATTTGAACCTTGATTTCTAGCCTTCTCCAAGTTGCTTTCCACTCAATCCCTTTTCCACCATAGCCAAATCAGAGAGAGAGAGAGTTGAGTGTTGGGGAGACTATCATTTGAAGCACAAGAGCAAGGAGTTCATCATCAACACATCGTCTATTACCTTTTGGAGAGTGGTGTCTCCTAGATTGGTTAGGTGTCGCTAGGGAGCCTCCGACATGATGTGGAGTTGAACCAAGAAGTTTGTAAGGGCAAGGAGATCGCCTACTTCATGAAGATCTACCCGAGTGAGGCAAGTCCTTCGTGGGTGATGGCCATGGTGGGATAGACAAGTTTGCTTCATCGTGGACCCTTTGTGGGTGGAGCCTTCCGTGGACTCGCGCAGCCGTTACCCTTCGTGGGTTGAAGTCTCCATCAACGTGGACGTACGATAGCACCACTTATTGGAACCACGCAAAAAATCTCCGTGTCTCCATTGTGTTTGCCTTCTCCAAACCCTTCCCTTTACCTTCATATGCAATGTTTTGCTTTCCACTGCTATACTCTTAGAATTGCATGTGTAGGTTGATTACTTGACTTGTGCTAATTGCTAAAATCTGCCCACAACTAAAATTGGGAAAATGATATATTTTTATTTGGTCAAGTAGTCTAATCACCCCCCTCTAGACATACTTTCGATCCTACAAGTGGTATCAGAGCTTTGGTCTCCATTAGCCTTGATTTCCATAGCTTTGGTGATCACAGCCTTGGTTTCACAACCTAGGAGAGTATGGTGTCTAGCGAGGAAAATTACCACCGTAGAGGTCCTTATTTTGATGGTACAAATTTTGCTACTTGGAAGCATAAGATGAAAATACATATTCTTGGTCATAACCCCGCCGTTTGGGCTGTTGTTCATATTGGCTTGAAAGGTGAATACTTTGAAGATGGTAGAGAACCGCATCATGAAGCGACAGTGGATGAATTGAAGATGTTGCAATACAGTGCTCAAGCTTGTGATATTCTCTTCAATTGATTGTGCCCCGAAAAATTCACCAAAATCAGCCGCCTTGAGAATGCAAAGGAGATTTGGCATACTTTGGTTGATATGCACGAAGGTACCGAGTCTGTCAAGAAATTTAAGTTGGATGTGCTGCAAAGTCAACTTGACAAGTTCAAGATGAAGGATGGTGAAGGAGTCACCGAAATGTACTTTAGGCTTGCTCTCATCACAAATGAGATTGCCGGCTTAGGAAGTGAAGAGATGGCCGACAAATTCATCATTGATATGTCTCCAACGTATCTATAATTTTTTATTGTTCCATGCTGTTATATTATCATTCTTGGATGTTTTACAATCATTTTCTAGCAACTTTATATCATTTTTTGGGACTAACCTATTGACATAGTGCCCAGTGCCAGTTGCTGTTTTTTGCTTGTTTTTTACTTCGCAGGAAATCAATACCAAACAGAGTCCAAATGCAGCGAAACTTTTTGGTGATTTTTTCTGGACCAGAAGACACATTTTGGGCCAAGAAAGTACCTCAGGGGGGCTTCGAGGGGAGCACAACCCACCAGGGCGCGCCTGGGGGCCCAGGCGCGCCCAGGTGGTTTGTGCCCACCTCGGCCGCCTCCCGCACCGCCTCTTTGCTCTACAAATACCCCAACATTCCAGAAACCCTAGGGGAGTCGACGAAAATCAATTCCAGCCGCCGCAAGTTCCAGAAACCACAGATCCAATCTAGACACCATCACGAAGGAGTTCATGATCCTGATTGGTGCCTTTTCGATGATGCATGAGTAGTTCAATGTAGACCTACGAGTCCGTAGGTAGTAGCTAGATGGCTTCCTCTCTCTCTTTTGATTCTCAATACAATGGTCTCTTGGAGATCTATTTGATGTAACTCTTTTTGCGGTGTGTTTGTTGGGATCCGATGAACTTTGAGTTTATGATCAGATCTATGTTTTTATCCATGAAAGTTATTTGAGTCTTTTGATCTCTTATATGCATGATTACTTATAGCCTCGTATTTCTTCTTCGAATCTTTGGTTTAGTTAGGCCAACTAGATCGATTTTTCTTGCCATGGGAAGAGGTGCTTTGTGATGGGTTCAATCTTACGGTGCTTGATCCCAGTGATAGAATGGGAACCGACACGTATGTATCGTTGCTATTAAGGATAACAAGATGGGGTCTATTTCTACATAAATAGATCTTGTCTACATCATGTCATCATTCTTATTGCATTACTCCGTTTCTCCATGAACTTAATACACTAGATGCATGCTGGATAGCGGTCGATGTGTGGAGTAATAGTAGTAGATGCAGGCAGAAGTCGGTCTACTAATCTTGGACGTGATGCCTATATAATGATCATTGCCTGGATATCATCATAATTATTTGAAGTTCTATCAATTGCCCAACAGTAATTTGTTTACCCACCGTATGCTATTTTTCTCGAGAGAAGCCACTAGTGAAATCTACGGCCCCCGGGTCTATTTTCTCATCATATATTTTCAGATCTATTTTGCTATTTGCCTTTTTATTTATTTGCCACTTTTATTTTCAGATCTATATTATCAAAAACCCAAAAATACCTCGCTGAATTTTATTTGCTTTTATTTGCATCTATCAATCTATTACAACTTTCTCACGTCCGTTTGCCAATTTCTGGCGCCGTTACCCGAAAGGGATTGACAACCCCTTTAACACGTCGGGTTGCAAGTATTTGTTCTTTGTGTGCAGGTGCTATTTATGTAGTGTTGCTTGGTTCTCCTACTGGTTCGATAACCTTGGTCTCATCACTGAGGGAAATACCTACCGTTGTTGTGCTGCATCATCCCTTCCTCTTTGGGGAAATACCGACGTAGTTCAAGCAAGCATAAAAAGGAATTTCTGGCGCCGTTGCCGGGGAGACATCATCAACATCTACGAGGTTCCTAATCACAAATCCCATCTCCTTGCAATTTAAATTATTTGACATTTGCCTCTCATTTTCATCTCTCCCACTTCACAAAAATTTGCCGTTTTATTCGCCCTCTTTTTCGCTCGTCTTTTTCTCGTCAGACCTCATGTTTGCTTGTGTTGCCATGTGCCTTCTATTTGCTTGCATCTTTGCTTGCTAAAAATTTATTGATATGGATCCTCATCCACTTGCTAATCTTTTCAAAAGATCCAATTATGATGAACCTATTGCTAGTGAATTGAGTTCACTAGATTACCTTTATGAAGTTTTGCTTGAGATTTATGAATCTGACAATTGTGATGAAGTGTTAAATGAAGGAATTTATGAAGTGATTCATGATAGCTCCTTGAATAAAAAGCATGATTGCAATGATGTTATTATAAATTCTATTAATGTCAGTTGTGCTAATAATATGCAAAACCCCAAGCTTGGGGATGCTTGTTTTGTTATGTCCACTACTGATTGCAATGATCATGATTGGGGTGATAATGATTCTTGTAATCTTGAAACTTTATTTAAACCTCATGATGAATATGCTTGCGATAATATTAAAAGTGGGTTTGGAAGAGTGTCAACTTTAGCTAAAAAGAATCCCACTTATTTGGAGAGTGTTCAGTCTTATGAAATTTTTGATAAAAGTGGGCTTGGAGAGGTCATGACTTTATTTGATGATAATCCCACTATTTTGGAAGAGTGTCAACTTTGCATGCATGTGGATCATGAAGAGAATACTTTATATGATAGTTATATTATTGAATTTGATTATGATCCTACATGTAATTATTATGAAAGAGGAAAATATGGTTGTAAAAATTTTCATGTTACTAAATTACCTCTCGTTATGTTGAGATTGCTATTGTTTATTTCTTCTTCCTTGCATATGCTAAATATTTCTTGTCTTGATAATTTGTTTGCCTACAAAATGCCTATGCACAGGAAGCATGTTAGACTTAAATGTGTTTGTCATATGATTTATGATGCTCTCTTTGTGTTTCAATTATTATCTTTCATGTGAGCATCAATAAATTCTTATGCCTAGCTAGGGGCGTAAAACGATAGCGCTTGTTGGGAGGTAACCCAATGAATAAAATTTATTTTTGTATTTCCCTTTCTGTTCTTGAGTGTTTGCACAATTATGCTACTGTTATGATTGTGTTTTTTGTGTTTTAATTAGTGTTTGTGCCAAGTAAAGCCTTTAGGATAGCTTTGGTGATAGTTGATTTGATCTTGTTGGAAAACAGAAACTTTTGCATCCAGTATTTTTTTTTTGAAAGTTCACAAAAGCGAGGAAAAATTCTGAATTTTTTACACACGATTTATATACAAATTGCCTCTGTTTTCTTCAATTTTCACAATTTTTGGAGTTACACAAGTATGATAAAAATTCGCATCTTTACAGACTATTCTGTTTTTAACAAATTCTGTTTTCTTTGCATTGTGTGCTTATTTTGATGAATCTATGGTTTGTATTGGAGGTTATAAGCCATGGTAAAGTGATAATACAGTAGATATAATGCAAGAAAAAAATTTGAATGGGTTTTCTACAGTACTTATAGTAAAGATTGGTTTTCTTATACTAACGGATCTCACGAAGGTTTTGTTGAGTTTTGTGTGATTGAAGTTTTCAAGTTTTGGGTGAGATTACGATGGATGAAGGAATAAGGAGTAAGAAGAGCCTAAGCTTGGGGATGCCCCATGGCACCCCAAGCCATTATCCAAAGAGAAGCAAGCAATTAAGCTTGGGGATGCCCGAGTGGCATCCCCTCTTTCTTCTAACGACCATCGGTATTTTACTTGGAGCTATATTTTTATTCGTCACATATCATGAGTTTTGCTTGAAGCGTCTTGTATGATATGAGCCTTTGCTTGTTTTGCTTTTTATTTTTAGTCATGAATCCTTGCTGGACACAACTATTTGAGAGAGCCAAAATTATGCTATGACTTGTTAGAATTGCTCTCTATGCTTCACTTAAATCTTTATGAGCTATGGAATTGCTCTAGTGCTTCACTTATATCTTTTTGAGCATGGTGTGCTTTAGTATTTTTGAAGAAATGCTCTCATGCTTCACTTAGATTTATTTGAGAGTTAGTAATTTTTTAGAAATTCTCTCTTGCTTCACTTAAATTATTTTGAGAGAAGAAAATTTTATGCTCATGTTCTTCACTTAGATTTGTTTGAGCTATCAAAAGCAACAAATGAAATTAGTCCCAAAGTGATAGATATTCAAGAGGGATATAATAAAAACTTTCATGAAGATCATTGGACAAAATAAACTTGATTCCTTGTAATAGTTTTGCGATATGTCGATATAATATGTGAGTCATGTTGATGAGTAATTATGCTTTAGTAAGAATATTGGTGTTAAGGTTTGTGATTCCCAATGCAAGCACGAAAGTCAATAGCTATGCAATGAAATTACATCCTACTTGTGGTGCATTATTCGGTGTTAGTTATGCTTAATGCTCGCTTATGAGATTTTTCGTTTCTTGGTTGGATGCTTCTCAATCTTTTGCTAGCCTTCATTTGCACTAAGTATGATCACTACTTGTGCATCCAAAATCCTTAAACCAGTTTTGCCATATGAGTCCACTATACCTAACTATATGCAGTATTTCCATGCCGTTCTAAGCAAATTTGTATGTGCCATCTCTAATTTCAAAATAAATTTCTCTTTTGTGTGCTCATACCGCTCATGAAACGATAGGGGGTGGCTGATATATTTCCATGCTAGATGTGTTATTCTCAAGATGAGTGTTTATTCACTTGTCATTGCATGAGAGTACGGCAAAGGTATTAGGGATGCCCAGTCCCGAAATTAAAAATGAATTTACTTTATGTTGTCAAATAAAAAATTCCTTGGAAAGTGTTGGTATGGAAGGCACCCGTGGATACGGCTAGCCATGGAAAGTGAAAGTATGGTTGAAAAAGGAATAAACTTTATTTTCTGTTTGGGAACCGCCTATGATATATCTAGCATGAAAAGTATTGGGAACTACTCGATCATTTTTGTTGACAGGAAAAGCATGCCACCCAAAATGTTTTATCTCTACTTTTTTCGCTTTGAGCTCTGGCACCTCTACAAATCCATACTTCCCTCTGCGAAGGGCCTTTCTTTTACTTTATGCAATTTTTATTTTATTTTGAGTCTCCATCTTCTCTTATAAAGCACCAACTAAGGGGCACTATGATCGTACTTGAGCATTGGGTGTAGCTAATATGCGAGTGTGTTTCATGAATGGATCAATGATTGAGCATAATGGGCTAGGGATAACTTGCTTTAGTGTTGATATTTTGAAAGACATGGTTGCTTGTTGATATGTTTGAGTATTGAAATCTTCATGTCAAAACTAGACTATTGCGTTGAATCATATAAAAGTCCAAATGTCCATGCTACAAAGAAAAGAATATGCGATGAACATGTTAGGCAGCATTCCACATCAAAAATTCTGTTTTTATCATTTACCTACTAGAGGACGAGCAGGAATTAAGCTTGGGGATGCTGATACGTCTCCAACGTATCTATAATTTTTTATTGTTCCATGGTGTTATATTATCATTCTTGGATGTTTTACAATCATTTTATAGCAACTTTATATCATTTTTTGGGACTAACCTATTGACATAGTGCCCAGTGCCAGTTGCTGTTTTTTACTTCGCAGGAAATCAATACCAAACGGAGTCCAAACGCAGCGAAACTTTTTGGTGATTTTTTCCGGACCAGAAGACACAAGTTGGGCCAAGAAAGTACCTGAGGGGGGCTCCGAGGGGAGCACAACCCACCAGGGCGCGCCTGGGGGCCCAGGCGCGCCCTAGTGGGTTGTGCCCACCTTGGCCGCCTCCCGCACCGCCTCTTTGCTCTATAAATACCCCAACATTCCAGAAACCCTAGGGGAGTCGACGAAAATCAATTCCAGCCGCCACAAGTTCCAGAAACCACAGATCCAATCTAGACACCATCACGGAGGGGTTCATCATCCTCATTGGTGCCTCTCCGATGATGCGTGAGTAGTTCATTGTAGACCTACGGGTCCGTAGGTAGTAGCTAGATGGCTTCCTCTCTCTCTTTTGATTCTCAATACAATGGTCTCTTGGAGATCTATTTGATGTAACTCTTTTTGCGGTGTGTTTGTTGGGATCCGATGAACTTTGAGTTTATGATCAGATCTATGTTTTTATCCATGAAAGTTATTTGAGTCTTTTGATCTCTTATATGCATGATTACTTATAGCCTTGTATTTCTTCTTCGAATCTTTGGTTTAGTTAGGCCAACTAGATCGATTTTTCTTGCCATGGGAAGAGGTGCTTTGTGATGGGTTCGATCTTACGGTGCTTGATCCCAGTGACAGAAGGGGAACCGACACGTATGTATCGTTGCTATTAAGGATAACAAGATGGGGTCTATTTCTACATAAATAGATCTTGTCTACATCATGTCATCGTTCTTATTGCATTACTCCGTTTCTCCATGAACTTAATACACTAGATGCATGCTGGATAGCGGTCGATGTGTGGAGTAATAGTAGTAGATGCAGGCAAGAGCCAGTCTACTAATCTTGGACGTGATGCCTATATAATGATCATTGCCTGGATATCGTCATAATTATTTGAAGTTCTATCAATTGGCCAACAGTAATTTGTTTACCCACCGTATGCTATTTTTCTCGAGAGAAGCCACTAGTGAAATCTACGGCCCCCGGGTCTATTTTCTCATCATATATTTTCAGATCTATTTTGCTATTTGCCTTTTTATTTATTTGCCACTTTTATTTTCAGATCTATATTATCAAAAACCCAAAAATTCCTCGCTGAATTTTATTTGCTTTTATTTGCATCTATCAATCTATTACAACTTTCTCACGTCCGTTTGCCAATTTCTAGCGCCGTTACCCGAAAGGGATTGACAACCCCTTTAACACGTCGGGTTGCAAGTATTTGTTCTTTGTGTGCAGGTGTTGTTTACGTAGTGTTGCTTGGTTCTCCTACTGGTTCAATAACCTTGGTCTCATCACTGAGGGAAATACCTACCGTTGTTGTGCTGCATCATCCCTTACTCTTTGGGGAAATACCGACGTAGTTCAAGCAAGCATCAATCATCAAGAAGATCCTTAGAGCCTTGGATTGAAAATATGATACCATGTGCACATTGATCCAAATGATGCCCAACTACAAAGATCTCAAGCCAACGAAAGTCATTGTAGAATTGTTGCTCATGAGATTTCACTCAAGGATAAGGATGAGCTCCACAACAAGTCAAGTGGTGCATACAAAGCTTCAAGTGATGCTCCTACAACATCAAGTGACAAGCTAGTCTCCAATGAAGAATTGAGCTTAATGGTGAAGAACTTCAACAAATTCTACAAGAATAGAAGCAAAGAGAGAAGCTCCAAGTCAAGGTCTTACAATGGCAAAAGATCTTCTAGTCGTGATCGTAATTGCTACAATTGTGGAAGACCTGGACACTACTCCAATGAGTGTATGGCTCCCTACAAGAAAAGAGAAGACTGATACGTCTTCGTCGTATCTATAATTTTTTATTGTTCCATGCCAATACTATACAACTTTGACATACTTTTGGCAACATTTTATATGATTTATTGGACTAACATATTGATCCAGTGCCCAGTGCCAGTTCCTGTTTGTTGCATGTTTTTTGTTTCGCATAATATCCATATCAAACGAAGTCCAAATGCAATAAAATTTTACGGAGAATTATTTTGGAATATATGTGATTTTTGGGAGGTGGAATCAACGCAAACGGAGGCCCACGGCCTCCACTACCCACCAGGGCACGCCTGGCCCCCCTGGCGCGCGGTGGTGCCTTGTGGGCACCCCGTAAGTTGGTTGGGGCTCTTCTTCGGGCACTTAGTTATCGATCACCTAGCTCATGCCTCTCCCTCATATAAAATTGCAATAATGATTACCGGTTTAGTTATCGATCACCTAGGGACAAATTACTTTCTTGTGTGACAAAAACCTTTCTACTAAACTACTAAATTTATTATCTTGCAATTTATTCGTAGTTTTATTCTCGCAAAGTACTTCTAGTTTTATTCTTGTTCTAGATAAAGCAAACATTAAGTGTGCGTAGAGTTGTATCGGTGGTCGATAGAACTTGAGGGAATATTTGTTCTACCTTTAGCTCCTCGTTGGGTTTGACACTCTTATTTATCGAAAGAGGCTACAAACGATCCCCTATACTTATCAAGACCTTTTTCTGGCGCCGTTGCCGGGGAGCAATAGCGTGGGGTGACTATTCTCGTGTGTGCTTATTTGCTTTATCACTAAGTAGTTTTTTATTTTGTGCTCTTGTTTTCTATCTTTAGTTATGGATATGAAACACGAAATACCAAAAAAAAAATAGTTGTACTTGCTACTCATGGAGATGGGGAACCTCCTAAAACCCTCGATGCTCATTATGTTAAAAATATTAAACACTACTTTGATAATCCTGAGAAAACCCCGTTCAACTTGATAGTGGGAGACACGTTGGATCAACTTGAATACTTTAGGGATTATCGCTTAACTCAAAAAGGGAAACTGTTATGGGGTCAAATTCATATGTTGCATTGGTATGCTCGGGATCTATGCTTGAGATATGATTATACTTGTTGCTCTAGGATGAAGGCTCCACACCTTCCCTTTTCATGCAAATTTAACGATAATGAAACCTTAGCTTCTTATGCTATTGGTATATATGATTACTATGATGTGGAACGAATAGAAGAATTTGTTGCTTTCAAGGGTGCTTATGAAATTGAATCTTTGTTTGAAAAGTATGAAGATTTTGATGATGCTGTTTATAGACCTGAAAATTTTGCTATACTTAAATATTGCTACGAGAATTATGAATACAGTGCCGATGTTGATGTATTTATTGAGAAAGTCTCCGCTGTCCAAGAAAAGACTAATATTTTGCAGGAGTCTATGGAAGAATAAATTGATGACACTATGAGCTCATTGGATGAAAAAGATGATGAGGAGAGCGAAGAACAAAAGGAGGAAGAGCGAATTAGCTACCCGTGCCCACCTTCTAATGAGAGTAACTCTTCAACTCATACATTATTTAATTTCCCTTCGTGCTTACCGAAGGATGATTGCTATGATCATGTGGATTCATTTGAAATATCCCTTTTTGATGAAATTGATGCTTGCTATGCTTGTGGCCAAGATGCCAATTTGAATTATGCTTATGGAGATGAACTTGCTATAGTTCCTTATGTTAAGAATGAAATTGTTGCTATTGCACCCAAACATGATAGTCCTGTTATCTTTTTGAATTCTCCAAATTACACTATATCGGAGAAGTTTGCACTTATTAAGGATTACATTGATGGGTTGCCTTTTACCATTACACATGATAATTTTGATGAATATAATAAGCATGTGCTTGCTGCTCCTACTTGCAATTATTATGAGAGAGGAACTACATATCCGCCTCTCTATGTTTCCAACACGATAAAATTGCAAGAAATTGTTTATGCTATGCATTGGCCTTTACCTGATGTGCATGAATTGTTCTTTTATGACATGTCGATGCATAGGAAGAGAGTTAGACTTCGTCATTGCATGATATATGTTGCTTTGTGCTCACTACTAAATTATAAATCATTGCTAATTAAAATTGGCTTTGATATACCTTGGGATCCGGGTGGATCAATTACTTGAGCACTTTATGCCTAGCTTAATGGCTTTAAAGAAAGCACTACCAGGGAGACAACCCAGAAGTTTTAGAGAGTCATTCTATTCTGTTGTGTGCTTTTATAAAGTTTAAAAACAAAAAATATATAGAGGGGAACCTAAAACTTTTCAAAAAGAAAAGTGAAAGTGAGAAAGACGAACACCGTTGAAGTGGGGGACGTCCTTGAACTTTGTTCATGCCCATGGAAACTTTGTGAATCTCGATTACAGAAACTTTTCAACAAAAATAATTATCCCCTTGTACAAATCCATTGTATTATAAAAATAATGTGCCAAGATTTGCCTTTAGGATGATTAGATTGCTTGTTGGTATGTGCGGTGCAAAAACAGAAACTTTGGCTGTAGTGCGTGAATTTGCATTTTTCACTGGAACATCAAAAGTTCCTGAAATTTTTACACAGTATTGCTATGCAAAAATTTTATTTTGTCCTAATTGTTCAGAATTTTTGGAATTACATAAGTATGCTCAAAGTTCAGATTGCTACAGATTGTCCTGTTTTTGATAGATTCTGTTTTTGATGCATTGTTTTGCTTGTTTTGATGGAACTATGGAGTGTATCAATGATATAAGCCATGGAGAAGTTATAATACAGTAGGGATAATGCGAAAATAAAATATGAATGGGTTTGCAACAATACTTAAAGTAGTGATTTGCTTTATTATACTAACGGATCTCACCGAGTTTTCTGTTAAGTTTTGTGTGGGTGAAGTGTTCAAAGATCAAGGAGGTCTCGATATGAGGAGAAGGAGGAGAGGCAAGAGTTCAAGCTTGGGGATGCCCAAGGCACCCCAAGTAAATATCCAAGGAGACTCAAGCGTCTAAGCTTGGGGATGCCCCAGAAGGCATGCCATCTTTCTTCAACAAGTATCGATATGTTTCGATTTTCGTTATGTTCACGTGATATGTGTAAATCTTGGAGCGTCATGTGCCTTTTTATTTTTTATTTCAATAATGCACCATGCTGGTATGAGATAGTCCTTGGTTGATTTATAGAATGCTCATTACACTTCACTTATATCTTTTGAGTATGGCTTTTATAGAATGCTTCATGTGCTTCACTTATATCATTTGAAGTTTGGATTGCCTGTTTCTCTACATATAGAAAACCGTTATTTGTAGAATGCTATTTTGCTTCACTTATATTTATTAGATCATGTTCTTTTGTAGAAAGAATTAAACTCTCATGCTTCACTTATATCTATTTAGAGAGTCAACGGGAATTGGTCATTCACATGGTTAGTCATAAAATCTTACATAAAACTTGTGGATCACTGAATATAATATGTTTGATTCCTTGCAATAGTTTTGCGATATAGAGATGATAATATGTGGGAGGTACTAGTAAATGGTTGTGGTTACTAGGAATATTGGTGTGAAGGTTTGTGATTCCCGAAGCATGCACGTATAGTCTCTCGTTATGCTAAGAAGTTGGAGCATGATTTATTATTGATTGTCTTGATGGAAATATGCCCTAGAGGCAATAATAAAGTTGTTATTATTACATATTTCCTTATTCATGATAAAGGTTTATTATTCATGCTAGAATTGTATTGATCGGAAACTTAAATACATGTGTGGATACATAAACAAATACCATGTCCCTAGTAAGCCTCTACTAGACTAGCTCGTTGATCAAAGATGGTTAAGGTTTCCTAACCATGGACATGTGTTTTCACTTCATAATGGGATCACATCATTAGGAGAATGATGTGATGGACAAGACCCATCCGTTAGCTTAGCATATGATCATTCAGTTTATTGCGACTGCTTTCCGAATGTCAAATACATATTCCTTCGACCATGAGATCATGCAACTCCCGGATACCAGAGGAATACCTTGTGTGCTATCAAACATCACAACGTAACTGGGTGATCATAAAGATGCTCTACAGGTATCTCCAAAGGTGTCTATTGAGTTGGCATGGATCGAGATTGGGATTTGTCACTCCGTGTATCGGAGAGGTATCTCTGGGCCCTCTCGGTAATGCAACATCACAAGAAGCTTGCAAGCAAAGTGACTAAGGAGTTAGTTACGAGATGATGTATTACTAAATGAGTAAAGAGACTTGCTGGTAATGAGATTGAACTAGGTATGAAGATACCGACGATCGAATCTCGGAAAAGTAACATACCGACAGACAAAGGGAATTACGTATGTTGTCATAAGGTTCGACCAATAAAGATCTTTGTAGAATATGTAGGAACCAATATGGGCATCTAGGTCCCGCTATTGGTTATAGACCGGAGAGGCGTCTCGGTCATGTCTACATCATTCTCGAACCCGTAGGGTCCGCACGCTTAACGTTCGTTGACGATATAATATAATATGAGTTATGTGATTTGGTGACCGAATGTTGTTCGGAGTCCAGGATGAGATCACGGACATGACAAGGAGCTCCGGAATGGTCCGGAGGTAAAGATTGATATATAGGACGATGTTATTTGATCACCGGAAAGGTTTCGGGATGTACCGGGTATTCATCGGGTTACCGGAAGGGGTTCCGGGAGACCTACGGGGATTATATGGGCCTAATGGGCCTAATGGGCCTAGGGGAGGCACACACCAGCCCACAAGGGGCTGGCGCGCCCTCTCCCTGGCCACCAGCCCTAAGGAAGGAAATGGGGGAGGGCTAGCCCCTCCTGCCTTCCCCTCCTCATGGAAGAAAGGAAGGGGGGGCGCCACCCCTCCCGCCTTTCCCCGCGCGCCTAAGAAGTCAAGGGGGGGGGGGGGGCGCGGCTAGGGCAGGTGCCAAGGGTGGCCGCCGGCCTCCTTGGGGGAACCCTAGGCTGCCTCCCCTCCTCCCCCCACCTATATATATATGTGTGGAGGGAGAGGGGCAACACACACCACGATCCCCAAGCCGTGTGCGGCGCCCCTCTCCCTCTAGTTCGTCCTCAGTCATATTTTCATAGTGCTCGACGAAGCCCTACGGAGATAGTTGCATCACCATCGTCACCACGCCGTCGTGCTGTCGGAACTCATCTACTACTTCGCCCGTCTTGCTGGATCAAGAAGGCGAGGACGTCATCGAGTTGAACATGTGTTGAACGCGGAGGTGCCGTACGTTCGGTACTTGATCGGTTGGATCGCGAAGGTGTTCGACTACATCAACCGCGTTGATAAATGCTTCCGCTAAACGGTTTACGAGGGTACGTAGACACACTCGCCCCTCTCGTAGCTATGCATCTCCATGGATAGATCTTGTGTTGTGTAGAATTTTTGTTGTTGTCCATGCAACGTTTACCAATAGTGGCATCATGAGCCAAGTCTATGCGTAGATCATATGCACGAGTAGAACACAAAGAAGTTGTGGGCGGTGATGGTCATACTGATTACCACCAACGTCTTATTTTGATTCGGCAGTATTGTGGGATGAAGCGGCCCGGACCAACCTTACATGTCCACGCACATAAGACCGGTTCCACCGACTGACATGCAACTTGTTTTGCATAAAGGTGGCTGGCGGGTGTCTGTTTCTCCTACTTTAGTTGAATCGAATTTGACTACGGCCGGTCCTTGAAGAAGGTTAAAACAGCAAACTTGATAATCACAGTTGTGGTTTTGCGTAGGTAAGAATGGTTCTTGCTAGTTGCCCGTAGCAGCCACGTAAAACTTGCAACAACAAAGTAGAGGACGTCTAACTTGTTTTTGCAGGGTATGTTGTGATGTGATATGGTCAAGACGTGATGTGATATACGTTGTTGTATGAGATGATCATGTTTTGTAATATCGACAATCGGGAGGAGCCTTAGGGTTGTCTCTTAATTATTGTATGAAATGCAAGCGCCATGTAATTGCTTTACTTTATCGCTATGCGTTAGCAATAGTTGTAGAAGTAATAGTTGGCGAGACGACCCCGACACAACGATGGAGATCAAGGTGTCGAGCCGGTGATGATGGAGATCATGACGATGCTTTGGAGATGGAGATCAAAAGGACAAGATGATGATGGCCATATCATGTCACATATTTTGATTGCATGTGATGTTTATCCTTTATGCATATTATTTTGCTTAGAACGACAGTAGCATTATAAGATGATCCCTTCACTAAATTTCAAGATAAAAGTGTTCCCCGAGTATGCACCGTTGCTAAAGTTCATCGTTTCGAAGCACCTCGTGATGATTGGGTGTGATAGACTCTACGTTCACATACAACGGATGTAAGCCAGATTTACACACGCAGAATATTTGGGTTAAACTTGACGAGCCTAGCATGTACAGACATGGTCTCGGAACACTGGAGACCGAAAGGTCGAACATGAGTCATATAGTAGATATGATCAACATAGAGATGTTCACCATTGATGACTACCCCATCTCACGTGATGATCGGACATGGGTTAGTTGATTTGGAACATGTATCACTTAGATAACTTAAGGGATGTTAATTTAAGTGGGAATTCATTAGTAATTTGATTAATTGAACTTAATTTATCATGAACTTAGTCTTAATAGTTTTTGCATATCTATGTTGTAGATCAATGGCCCGTGCTACCGTTCCCCTAAATTTTAATGCGTTCCTAGAGAAAGCTAAGTTGAAAGATGATGGTAGTAACTACATGGACTGGGTTCGTAACTTGAGGATTATCCTCATTGCTGCACAGAAGAATTATGTCCTTGATGCACCGCTAGGTGACAAACCTGCTGCAGGAGCTACTGTAGATGTTATGAACGTCTGGCAGACTCGATCTGATGACTACTCAATAGTTCAATGTGCCATGCTTTACGGCCTAGAACCGAGACTTCAAAGACGTTTTGAACGTCACGGAGCATATGAGATGTTCCAAGAGTTCAAGTTGATATTTCAAGCTAATGCTCGGGTTGAGAGATATGAAGTCTCCAACAAGTTCTATAGCTGCAAGATGGAGGAGAACAGTTCTGTTAGTGAACACATACTCAAAATGTCTGGGTATCATAACCACTTGACTCAGCTGGGAATTGATCTTCCAGTTGAGAGTGTTATTGACAGAGTTCTTCAGTCACTGCCACCAAGCTACAAAGGCTTCGTGATGAACTATAATATGCAAGGGATGACGGAAACGATTCTCGAGCTCTTCGCAATGCTTAAGGCCGCGGAGGTAGAAATCAAGAATGAGCATCAAGTGTTGATGGTTAACAAGACCACTAGTTTCAAGAAAAAGGCCAAGGGAAAGAAAGGGAACTTCAAGAAGAATGGCAAGCAAGTTGCCACTCCCGTGAAGAAGCCCAAAACTAGACCCAAGCCTGAAACTGAGTGCTTCTACTGCAAAGAAAATGGTCACTGGAAGCGGAACTGCCCCAAATACTTGGCGGATAAGAAGGATGGCAAAGTGAACAAAGGTATATTTGATATACATATTATTGATGTGTTCCTTACTAATGCTCGTAGTAGTGCCTGGGTATTTGATACTGGTTCGGTTGCTCATATTTGTAACTCGAAACAGGAGCTGCGGAATAAACGAAGATTGGCTAAGGACGAGGTGATGATGCGCGTCGGGAATGGTTCCAAGGTCGATGTGATCGCCGTCGGCACGCTACCTCTACATCTACCTTCGGGATTAGTTTTAGACCTCAATAATTGTTATTTGGTGCCAGCGTTGAGGATGAACATTATATCTGGATCTTGTTTATTGCGAGACGATTATTCATTTAAGTCAAAGAATAATGGTTGTTCTATTTATATGAGTAATATCTTTTATGGTCATGCACCTTTGATGAATGGTCTATTCTTGTTGGATCTCGATCGTAGTGATACACATATTCATAATATTGATGCCAAAAGATGCAAAGTTTATAATGATAGTGCAACATACTTGTGGCACTGCTGTTTAGGTCATATTGGTGTAAAGCGCATGAAGAAACTCCATGCGGATGGACTTTTGGAATCACTTGATTATGAATCATTTGTTACTTGTGAACCATGCCTCATGGGCAAGATGACTAAAACTCCGTTCTCCAGAACAATGGAGCGAGCTAATGACTTATTGGAAATAATACATACCGATGTATGCGGTCCGATGAGTGTTGAAGCACGCGGCGGGTATCGTTATTTTCTGACCTTCATAGATGATTTGAGTAGGTATGGATATATCTACTTGATGAAACACAAGTCTGAAACATTTGAAAAGTTCAAGGAATTTTAGAGTGAAGTGGAGAATCATCGTAACAAGAAAATAAAGTTTCTATGATCTGATCACGGAGGCGAATATTTGAGTTACGAGTTTGGCCTTCATTTAAAACAATGTGGAATTATTTCACAACTCACGCCACCTGGAACACCACAACGTAATGGTGTGTCCGAACGTCATAACCGTACGTTATTAGATATGGTGCATTCTATGATGTCTCTTACCGATTTGCCTTTATAATTTTGGGGTTATGCATTAGAGACAGCCGCATTCACGTTAAATAGGGCACCATCTAAATCCGCTGAGACGACACCGTATGAACTATGGTTTGGCAAGAAACCTAGGCTATCGTTTCTTAAAGTTTGGGGATGTGACACTTATGTCAAAAGGCTTCAGCCTTATAAGCTCGAACCCAAATCAGAGAAGTGCGTCTTCATAGGATACCCTAAGGAAACTATTGGGTACACCTTCTACCACAGATCTGAAGGCAAAATCTTTGTTGCCAAGAATGGGTCCTTTCTAGAGAAGGAGTTTCTCTCGAAAGAAGTGAGTGTGAGGAAAGTAGAACTTGATGAGGTAATTGTACATTCTCTCGAATTGGAAAGTAGCTCATCAGAGAAAACCATTCTCGTGATGCCTACACCAACTAGAGAGGAAGCTAATGATGATGATCATAAAACTTCAGATCAAGTTACTACTAAACCTCGTAGGTCGACCAGAACACGTTCCGCACCAGAGTGGTACGGTAATACTGTCCTGGAAGGCATGTTGTTAGACAACGGCGAACTACGAACTATGAAGAAGCTATGATGAGCCCAGATTCCGACAAATGGCTTGAGGCCATGAAATCTGAGATAGGATCCATGTATGAGAACAAAGTATGGACTTTGGTGGACTTGCCCGATGATCGGCAAGCCATTGAAAATAAATGGATCTTCAAGAGGAAGATAGACGTTGATGGTAATATCACTGTCTGCAAAGCTTGACTTGTCGCGAAAGGTTTTCGACAAGTTCAAGGGGTTGACTACGATGAGACTTTCTCACCCGTAGCGATGCTTAAGTCTGTCCGAATCATGTTAACAATTGCCGCATTTTGTGATTATGAAATCTCGCAAATGGATGTCAAAATTGCATTCCTTAATGAGTTTCTAAAAGAAGAGTTGTATATGATGCAACCAGAAGGTTTTGTCGATCCGAAAGGTGCTAACAAAGTGTGCAAGCTCCAGCGATCCATCTATGGACTGGTGCAAGCATCTCGGAGTTGGAATATACACTTTGATGATGTGATCAAAGCATATGGTTTTATACAGACTTATGGTGAAGCCTGTATTTACAAGAAAGTGAGTGGGAGCTCTGTAGCATTTCTGATATTATATGTGGATGACATATTGCTGATTGGAAATGATATAGAATTTCTGGATAGCATAAAAGGATACTTGAATAAGAATTTTTCAATGAAAGACCTCGGTGAAGCTGCTTATATATTGGGCATCAAGATCTATAGGGATAGATCGAGACGCTTAATAGGACTTTCACAAAGCACATACCTTGACAAATTTCTGAAGAAGTTCAAAATGGACCAGTCAAAGAAAGGGTTCTTGCCTGTGTTGCAAGGTGTGAAATTGAGTCAGAATCAAAGTCCAACCACGACAGAAGATAGAGAGAAAATGAAAGTCATTCCCTATGCCTCAGCCATAGGTTCTATTATGTATGCCATGCTGTGTACCAGACCTGATGTGTGCCTTGCCATAAGTTTGGCAGGGAGGTACCAAAGTAATCCAGGAGTGGATCACCGGACAACGGTCAAGAACATCCCAAAGTACCTGAAAAGGACCAAGGATATGTTTCTCGTTTATGGAGGTGACGAAGAGCTCGTCGTAAAAGGTTACGTCATTGCTAGCTTCGACACTAATCCAGATGACTCTAAGTCACAAACCGGATACGTATTTATATTGAATGGTGGAGCTGTCAGTTGGTGCAGTTCCAAGCAGAGCGTCGTGGCGGGATCTACGCGTGAAGCGGAGTACATGGCTGCTTCGGAAGCAGCGCATGAAGGAGTCTGGATGAAGGAGTTCATATCCGATCTGGGTGTAATACCCAGTGCATCGGGTCCAATGAAAATCTTTTGTGACAACACTGGAGCAATTGCTTTGGCGAAGGAATCCAGGTTTCACAAGAGAACCAAACACATCAAGAGACGGTTCAACTCCATTCATGAAAAGGTCAAGGATGGAGACATAGAAATTTGCAAAATACATACGGATCTGAATGTCGCAGGCCCGTTGACTAAACCTCTTCCACGGGCAAAACATGATCAGCACCAAGACTCCAGTGGTGTTAGATTCATTACATGATCAGCACCAAGAATCCATGGGTGTTAGATTCATAACAATGTAATCTAGATTATTGACTCTAGTGCAAGTGGAAGACTGATGGAAATATGCCCTAGAGGCAATAATAAAGTTGTTATTATTATATATTTCCTTATTCATGATAAAGGTTTATTATTCATGCTAGAATTGTATTGATCGGAAACTTAAATACATGTGTGGATACATAAACAAATACCGTGTCCCTAGTAAGCCTCTACTAGACTAGCTCGTTGATCAGAGATGATTAAGGTTTCCTAACCATGGACATGTGTTGTCACTTGATAATGGGATCACATCATTAGGAGAATGATGTGATGGACAAGACCCATCCGTTAGCTTGACATATGATCGTTCAGTTTATTGCTACTGCTTTCTGAATGTCAAATACATATTCCTTCGACCATGAGATCATCCAACTCCCGGATACCGGAGGAATACCTTGTATGCTATCAAACATCACAACGTAACTGGGTGATCATAAAGATGCTCTACAGGTATCTCCGAAGGTGTCTATTGAGTTGGCATGGATCGAGATTGGGATTTGTCACTCCGTGTATCGGAGAGGTATCTCTGGGCCCTCTCGGTAATGCAACATCACAAGAAGCTTGCAAGCAAAGTGACTAAGGAGTTAGTTTTTTTTAAAGGAAAGCGGTAGGGGAAACCCCCCACAGCGAGTTTTTTTTTAAATAATAAGAACCCAAATTCGCGCCCATGAGGACTTGAACCTGGGTGGCTGGGTTGTACATCCACTCCACTAGCCAAGTGAGCTAGGCTCACTTCCTTGACTAAGGAGTTAGTTACGAGATGATGTATTACTAAACGAGTAAAGAGACTTTCCAGTAACGAGATTGAACTAGGTATGAAGATACCGATGATCGAATCTCGGTCAAGTAACATACCGACAAACAAAGGGAATTACGTATGTTGTCATAAGGTTCGACCGATAAAGATCTTTGTAGAATATGTAGGAACCAATATGGGCATCCAGGTCCCGCTATCGGTTATTGACCGGAGAGGCGTCTCGGTCATGTCTACATCATTCTCGAACCCATAGGGTCCGCACACTTAACGTTCATTGACAATATAGTATAATATGAGTTATGTGATTTGGTGACCAAATGTTGTTCGGAGTCCCGGATGAGATCACAAATATGAAGAGGAGCTCCGGAATGGTCCGAAGGTAAAGATTGATATATAGGACGATGCTATTTGGTCATCGGAAAGGTTTCGGGATGTACCGGGTATTCATCGGGTCACCGAAAGGGGTTCCGGGAGACCTACGTGGATTATATGGGCCTAATGGGCCTAGGGGAGGCACACACTAGCCCAAAAGGGGCTGGCGCGCACTCTCCCTGGCCGCCGGGCCTAGGGAAGGAAAGGGGGGGAGGGCTAGCCCCTCCTGCCTTCCCCTCCTCATGGGAGAAAGGAAAGGGGGGTGCCACCCCCTCCTGCCTTACCCCGCGTGCCTAAGAAGGCAAGGGGGCGCGACTAGGGCAGGGGCCAAGGGTGGCCGCCGGCCTCCTTGGGGGAACCCTAGGCTGCCTCCCCTCCTCCTCCCCACCTATATATATGTGTGGAGGGAGAAGGACAACACACACCATGATCCCCAAGCCGTGTGCGGCGCCCCTCTCCCTCTAGTTCGTCCTCGGTCATATTTTCGTAGTGCTCGGCGAAGCCCTGCGGAGATAGTTGCATCACCACCGTCACCAAGCCGTTTTGCTGCCGGAACTCATTTACTACTTTGCCCGTCTTGCTGGATCAAGAAGGCGAGGACGTCATCGAGCTAAACGTGTGCTGAACGCGAAGGTGTCGTACGTCCAGTACTTGATCGGTTGGATCGTGAAGGTGTTCGACTACATCAACCGCGTTGATAAACGCTTCCACTAAATGGTCTACGAGGGTACGTAGACACACTCTCCCCTCTCGTAGCTATGCATCTCCATGGATAGATCTTGCGTGTGCGTAGAATTTTTTTTGTTTTCCATGCAACGTTTCCCAACATGTCTTCCTTATGAGTGGCGGTCGGGGACAAGTGATGGTCTTTTCCTACCAATCTATCCCCCTAGGGGCATGCGTAGTAGTACTTTGCTTCGAGGGCTAATAAACTTTTGCAATAAGTATATGAGTTCTTTATGACTAATGTGAGTCCATGGATTATACGCACTCTTACCTTTCCACAATTTGCTAGCCTCTACGGTACCATGCATTTCCCTTTCTCACCTCGAGATGTGGTGCAAACTTCGCAGGTGAATCCAAACCCCATGATATGATATGCTCTATCTGTTGGGGAACGTTGCATGGGAAACAAAAAAAATTCCTATGCTCACTAAGATCAGTCTAGGAGACGAACATCTACAAGAGGAGAGATTGCATCTACGTACCCTTGTAGATCGCTAAGCGGAAGCATTAAGAAACGTGGTTGATGTAGTCGAATGTCTTCGCGATCCAATCACTATCCGTCCCGCGAACTCCTGATCCAAGTGCCGAACGGACGGCACCTCCTCCTTCAACACACGTACGGTTTGATGACGCCTTCACCTCCTCGATCCAGCAAGCGATGGTGAAGTAGTAGCTCGAGTCCTCCGGCAGCACGACGGCGTGGTGGCGGTGGTGGTGGTGGAATCTCAGCAGAGCTTCGCTAAGCACTACGGAGAGGAATAGGGCTACGAGGGAGAGGGAGGGCAGCACCGTGGCATAGATGGGTGCGGCTGCCCTCTCTCCCCTCCTCTATATATAGGAGAAAGGGTGGAGGGAGGGGCTCCCTAGGGTTCCCCTAGGAGGGGCCGGTGGCCACTAGGGGGAAACCCTAGATGGGTTTGGGCGCCTCCCCCTTAGGAGGCTTGGCCCCCAAGGCAAAGGGGGTGGTAGCCCTAGGGGGCGCCCCCACCTCCTCTGGTTACGTGGGATGGGGGGAGGGGGGTGCGCACAGCCACTTAGTGGGCTGGTATGCCCCATCCCCTTGGCCCATGAGCCCCCCCCCCAACACTTGTCGGGGGCCCCCGAAAGCCCTTTCGGTCATCCTTGCCATAACCCGGTGCCCCTGGAACACTTTCGGACTCCGATACCCTTCGTCCTATATATCAATCTTCACCTCCGGACCATTCCAGAGTTCCTCGTCATGTCCGGGATCTCATCTGGGACTCCGAACAACCTTTGGTTACCACCAAAACAACTCAACTATACTTATATCATCACCAAATGTTAAGTGTGTAGACCCTGCGGGTTCGAGAACTATGCAGACATGACCGAGACACCTCTACGGTCAATAACCAATAGCGGGACCTGGATGTCCATATTGGTTCCCACATATTCTACGAAGATCTTATCGGTCGAACATCGATGTCAAGGATTCAGCTAATCTCGTATGAAGTTCCCTTTGTCTATCGGTATGTTACTTGCCCGAGATTCAATCGTCAGTATCGCCATACCTAGTTCAATCTCGTTACTGGCAAGTCTCTTTACTCGTTCCGTCATACAAGATCCCATGGCTAACCCATTAGTCACATTGCTTGCAAGCTCATTGTGATGCTGTATTACCGAGAGGGCCCAGAGATACCTCTCCGTCATACGGAGTGACAAATCCCAGTCTTGATCCATGACAACTCAGCAGACACCCTCGGAGATACCTGTAGAGCACCTTTATAGTCACCCAGTTACGTTGCGACGTTTGGTACACATAAGGCACTCCTCCGGTGTCAGTGAGTTGCATTATCTCATGGTCATAGGAACATATACTTGACATGCAGAAAACGATAGCAATAAACTTGATACGATCATATGCTACGTTCATAGTTTGGGTCTTGTCCATCACATCATTCTCCTAATGATGTGATCCTATTATCAAATGACAACTCATGTCTATGGCTAGGAAACCACATCCATCTTTGATCAATGAGCTAGTCTGGTAGAGGCTCACTAGGGACATGTTGTTGTCTATATATCCACACATGCATTTGAGTTTCCGATCAATACAATTATAGCATGGATAATAAAGGATTATCATGAACAAGGAAATATAATGATAACCACTTTATTATTGCCTCTAGGGTATATTTCCAACAGTCTTCCACTTGCACTAGAGTCAATAATCTAGTTCACATCACCATGTGATTAACACCCAATGAGTTCTGGGGTTAGATCATGTTATGCTTGTGAGAGAGGTTTTAGTCAACGTGTCTGCAACATTCAGATCCGCGTGTACTTCGCAAATCTCTATGTCATATTGTAGATGCTGCTAGCACACTCCACTTGGAGCTATTCCAAATGGTTGCTCCACTATACGTATCCGATTTGCTACTCAGAGTCATCCGGATTGGTGTTAAAGCTTGCATCGACGTAACCCTTTACGCCGAACTTTCATCACCTCACAACCGAGAAACATTTCCTTATTCCTCTAAGGATAATTTTGACCGCTGTCCATTGATCCACTCCTGGATCACTCTTGTACCCCCTTGCTAGATACGTGGCAAGGCACACATCAGGTGCGGTACACAGCATGTCATACCGTATAGAGCCTATGGCTAAGGCATAGGGGATGACCTTCGTCCTTTTTCTTTCTTCTGCCATGGTCGAGCTTTGAGTCTTACTCAACTTCACACCTTACAACTCAGGCAAGAACTCCTTCTTTGACTGATCCATGTTGAACTCCTTCAAAATCATGTCAAGGTATGTGCTCTGTGAAAGTCTTATCAGGCGTCTTGATCTATCTCTATAGATCTTGTTGCCCAATATGTAAGCAGCTTTACCCAGGTCTTCCTTTGAAAAACTCCTTTCAAACAACCCTTTATGCTTTCCAGAAATTCTACATCATTTCCGATCAACAATATGTCAACCACACATACTTATCAGAAATGTTGTAGTGCTCCCACTCACTTTCTTGTAAATACAAGTTTCTTGCAAACTTTGTATAAACCCAAAAGCTTTGATCACCTCATCAAAGCATATGTTCCAACTCCGAGATGCTTGCTCCAGTCCATAGAAGGATCGCTAGAGCTTGCATACCTTTTAGCATCCTTAGGATCGACAAAACTTTCTGGTTGTATCACATACAACCTTTCCTGACGGAAACTATCAAGGAAACTTTGTTTTGACATCCATCTGCCAGATTTCGTAATTGAAAACGCAGCAACTGCTAACATAATTCCAACAAACTTTAGCATCGCTATGAGTGAGAAAGTCTCATCATAGTCAACTCCTTGAACTTGTCAGAAACTTCTTTGCGACAAGTCGAGCTTCATAAATGGTGACATTACCATCAGCGTTTGTCTTCTTCTTAAAGATCCATTTATTCTCAATGGCCTGCCGATCATCGGGCAAGTCCACCAAAGTCCATACTTTGTTCTCATACATGGATCCTATCTCGGATTTCATGGCTCCTAGCCATTAGTTGGAATTCGGGCCCACCATGGCTTCTTCATAGTTCGTAGGTTCACTATTGTCTAACAACATGACCTCCAAGACAGGATTGCCGTACAACTCAGGGGCGGTACGAGTCCTTGTCGACCTACGAGGCTCGGTATTAACTTGATCTAAAGCTTCATGATCATTATCATTAGCTTCCTCTTCACTTGGCGCAGGCTCCACAGAAACACCTTTATGCGTCATGCTACTTTCCAACTGAAGTGATAGTTCAATTACCTCATCAAGTTCTACCTTCCTCCCACTCAATTCTTTCGAGAGAAACTCCTTCTCTGGAAAGGATCCATTCTTGGCAACAAAGACCTTGCCTTCGGATATGAGATAGAAGGTGTACCCAACTATTTCATTAGGGTATCCTATGAAGACGCACTTGTCCCCTTTGGGTTCGAGTTTATCAAGCTGAAGCCTTTTCACATAAGTGTCGCAGCCCCAAACCTTAAGAAACAACAACTTAGGTTTCTTGCCAAACCATAATTCATATGGTGTCGTCTCAACAGATTTAGATGGTGCCCTATTTAAAGTGAATGTAGTTGTCTCTAATGCATAACCCCAAAACGATAGTGGTAGATCGGCAAGAGACATCATAGAACGCACCATATCCAATAAGGTACGATTACGACGTTCGGACACACCATTACGCTGTGGTGTTCCAGGTGGCATCAACTGTGAAACAATTCCACATTGTCTTAAGTGATTGCCAAACTCATAACTCAGATATTCTCCCCCTCGATCAGATCATAGGAATTTAATCTTCTTGTTATGATGATTCTCAACTTCACTCTGAAATTGCTTGAACTTTTCAAACGTTTCAGACTTGTGCTTCATTAAGTAAACATACCCATATCTACTCAAATCATCGGTGAAGGTGAGGAAATAACGATATCCACTGCATGCGTCAACACTCATCGGACCGCACACATCAGCATGTATGATTTCCAACAAGTCACTTGCCCGTTCCATTGTTCCAGAAAATGGGGTTTTAGTCATCTTGCCCATGAGGCATGGTTCGCATGTGTCAAGTGATTCAAAATCAAGTGACTCCAAAAGTCCATCAGCATATAGTTTCTTCATGCGCTTTACACCAATATGACCTAAGCGGCAATGCCACAAGAAAGTGGTACTATCATTATCAACTGTACATCTTTTGGCATCAATGTTATGAACATCTGTATCACTACGATTGAGATTCAATAAACCATTCACATTGGGTGCATGACCATAGAAGGTATTATTCATGTAAACAGAATAACCACTATTCTTTGACTTAAATGAATAACCGTATTGCAATAAACATGATCTAATCATGTTCATGCTCAACGCAGACACCAAATAACTTTTATCTAGGTTCAACACTAATCTCGAAGGTAGAGGGAGCGTACGATAGTGATCACATCAACCTTGGAAACACTTCCAACACACATCGCCACCTCGCCCTTAGCTAGTCTCTGTTTATTCCGCAGCTTTTGTTTCGAGTTACCAATATTAGCAACTGAACCGGTATCTAATACCCAGGTGCTACTAGGAGTACTAGTAAGGTACACATCAATAACATATATATCAAATATACTTTTGTTGAAGTTGCCAGCCTTCTTATCTATTGGGGTAGTTCCTCTACCAGTGACCGTTCCCCTTACAATAGAAGCCCTTAGTCCCGGGTTTGGGTTCAACCTTGGGTTTCTTCACTGGAGTGGCAACTGGCTTGCCATTCATGAAGTTTCCCTTCTTGCCCTTGCCCTTCTTGAAACCAGTGGTCTTCTTAACTATCAACACTTGATGCTCCTTCTTGATTTCTACATTCGCGGCCTTAAGCACCACAAACAGCTCTGGGATCATCTCCATCCCTTGCATGTTATAGTTCATCATGAAGCTCTAATAGCTTGGTGATAGCTACTGGAGAACTCTGTCAATCACTATCTTATCTGGAAGATTAACTCCCACTTGATTCAAGCGATTGTAGCACCCAGACATTCTGAGCACATGCTCACAGGCTGAGCTATTCTCCTCCATCTTGTAGGCAAATAACTTGTCAGAGGTCTCATACCTCTCAACACGGGCATGAGCCTGAAATACCAATTTTAGCTCTTGGAACATCTCATATGTTCCATGGTGTTCAAAACGCCTTTGGAGCCCCGATTTTAAGCCGTAAAGCATGGCGCACTAAACTATCAAGTAGTCATCAGAACGTGTCTGCCAGATGTTCACAACATCCACAGATGATGCTAGAGGGGTTGGCACACCGAGCGGTGCATCAAGGACATAAGCCTTTTGTGCAGCAGTGAGGACAATCCTCAGGCTACGGCCCTAGTCCGCATAATTGCTTACAATATCTTTCAACTTAGTCTTTCTCTAGGAACGTATTAAAACAGGGAGCTACAGCGCGAGCTATTGATCTACAACATAATTTGCAAAGACAACTTAGACTATTGTTCATGATAATGAGTTCAATTAATCATATTAAGAACTCCCACTCAAATCAACATCCCTCCGGTTGTCCGAGTGTAACACGATCCAAATTCACCAACCCAAGTCCGATCATCACATGAGATGAGGTGGTTTCAATGGTGAACATCTCTATGTTGATCATATCTACTATATGACTCGTGTTCGACCTTTCGGTCTCTTGTGTTCCGAGGCCATGTCTGTATATGCTAGGCTCGTCAAGTTTAACCCAAGTGTTCCGCATGTGCAAAACTGGCTTGCACCCGTTGTATGTGAACGTAGAGTCTATCACACCCGATCATCACATGGTGCTTCAAAATGACGAACTTTCGCAATGGTGCACACTTGGGGAGAACACAATTTTATCTTGAAATTTTAGTGAGGGATCACCTTATAATGCTACCGTCGTCCTAAGCAAAATAAGATGCATAAAAGGATTAACATCACATGCAAATCATAAGTGACATGATCTCCACCTTCACCGGCATGACACCATGATCTCCATCATCGTGCCACCATCGGGTTTTTCACGCCAACCATGCTTCTACTACTATTGCTACCGCTTAGCGATAAAGTAAAGCATTACATAGCATTTAATGATTGACATGCAGGTCATAAAATAATTAAAGACAACCCTATGGCTCCTGTCGGTTGCTGTATTCATCGACATGCAAGTCGTGATAAACTATTACAAACATGATCATCTCATACATCAAATATATTTCATCATGTCTTTGGCCATATCCTATCACAACATACCTTGCAAAAACAAGTTAGACGTCCTCTTATTGTTGTTGCATGTTTTACATGGCTGCTATGGGTATCTAGCAAGAATGATTCTTACCTATGCAAAGACACAACGGTGATATGCAAGTTGCTATTTAACCTTCTACAAGGACTGCCTTTGTAGAATCTGATTCAACTAAGGTGGGAGAGACAGACGCCCGCCAGCCATCTTTATGCAACAAAGTCACATGTCAGTCGATGGAACCGGTCTCATGTACGTGGACATGTAAAGTTGGTCTGGGCCGCTTCATCCCACAATACCGCCGAATCAATAAAAGACCAAGGAAGGAAGCAATCTGAATATCAACGCCCACAAACTCCTTTGTGTTCTACTCGTGATGTCATCTATGCATAGACCTAGCTCATGATGCCACTACTGGGAACGTTGCATGGGAAACAAAAAAAATCCTACGCTCACCAAGATCAATCCAGGAGATGAACATCTACAAGAGGAGAGATTGCATCTACATACCCTTGTAGATCACTAAGCGGAAGCGTTAAGAAACGCGGTTGATGTAGTCGAATGTCTTCGCGATCCAATCACGATCCGTCCCGCGAACTCCCGATCCAAGTGCCGAACGGACGGCACCTCCCTGTTCAACTCACGTACGGCTTGATGACGCCTTCACCTCCTCGATCCAGCGAGCGATGGTGAAGTAGTAGCTCGAGTCCTCCGGCAGCACGATGGCGTGGTGGCGGTGGTGGTGGTGGAATCTCAGCAGAGCTTCGCTAAGCACTACGGAGAGGAAGAGGGCTACGAGGGAGAGGGAGGGCAGCGCCATGGCATAGATGGGTGTGGCTACACTCTCTCCCCTCGTCTATATATAGGGGGAATGGTGGAGGGAGGGGCACCCTAGGGTTCCCCTAGGGGGGCGGCCACAAGGGGGAAACCCTAGATGGGTTTGGGCGCCTCCTCCTTAGGAGGCTTGGCCCCCAAGGCAATGGGGGTGGCAGCCCTAGGGGGCGCCCCACCTCCTCTGGTTACATGGGATGGGGTGAGGGGGTGCGCACAGCCCCTTAGTGGGCTGGTATGCCCCCTCCCCTTGGCCCATGAGCCCCCCCAACACTTGCCGGGGGCCCCCGAAACCCCTTTCGGTCATCCTGGCCATAACCCGGTGCCCCTGGAACACTTCCAGACTCCGATACCCTTCGTCCTATATATCAATCTTCACCTCCGGACCATTCCAGAGTTCCTCGTCATGTCCGGGATCTCATCCAGGACTCCGAACAACCTTCGGTTACCACCAAAACAACTCAACTATACTTATATCGTCACCAAACGTTAAGTGTGTAGACCCTGCGGGTTCGAGAACTATGCAGACATGACCAAGACACCTCTACGGCCAGTAACCAATAGCGGTGTGGCGCCCCCGCTCGATCGTACACTAATCATGCACGCAAAAGTGTACGATCAAGATCAGGGACTCACGGGAAGATATCACAACACAACTCTAAAACATAAATAAGTCATACAAGCATCATAATACAAGCCAGGGGCCACGAGGGCTCGAATACAAATGCTCGATCATAGACGAGTCAGCGGAAGCAACAATATCTGAGTACAGACATAGGTTAAACAAGGTGCCATAAGATGGCTAGCACAAACAGGGATACAACAGATCGAACAGGCGCAGGGCCTCCTGCCTGGGATCCTCCTAACTACTCCTGGTCGTCGGCGTCCCGGACGTAGTAGTAGGCTCCGCCCTGGTGGTAGTAGTCGTCGAAGGTGGCGTCTGGCTCCTGGGCTCCAACATCTGGTTGCGATAACCAGCAAGAAGGGAAAGGGGGAAAAGGAGGGGGAAAGCAACCGTGAGTACTCATCCAAAGTACTCGCAAGCAAGGATCTATACTACATATGCATGGTATATGTGTAAAGAGGCAATATCGGTGGACTGAACTGCAGAATGCCAGAATAAGAGGGGGATAGCTAGTCCTGTCGAAGACTACGCTTCTGGCAGCCTTCGTCTTGAAGCAATAGAAGAGATTAGTTGGAAGTTAACCAAACAACAACGTAAAGCATAATCCTACCCGTCGATCCTCTCGTCGCCACCATGCGAGAGAGCGACCACCGGGTTATATCTGTCACTTGTAAGGGTGTGTTTTATTAAGTATCCATTTCTAGTTGTCATGAGGTCGGAATACAACTCCGGGTCGTCCTTTTACCGAGGGACACGGCTATTCGAATAGATAAACTTCCCTGCAGGGGTGCACCACATATTCCCCAACACGCTCGATCCCCTTTGGCCGGACACACTTTCCTAGGTCATGCCCGGCCTCGGAAGATCCACACGTCGCAGCCCCACCTAGGCTCAACAGAGAGGTCAGCACGCCGGACTAATCCTAGGCACTCTGGGGTCTGGGCCCATCGCCCAGTGCGCTCCTGCACGTTGCGTACGCGGCCGCGAGCAGACCTAGCAACCCACACGATCACGGCGGTTACGTTAGCGCGGTCCAACACGGCGCGCGCCGCTCAGTCGCTGACGTCAAGAAGGCTTCAGCTGATACCACGACGCCGGGATACCCATAACTACTCCCGCGTAGTTGGTTAGTGCGTATAGGCCAGTGGCCAGACTCAGATCAAATATCCAATCTCGTTAAGCGTGTTATTATGAAGTAAACGCGAACGCCGACCAGGGCCTGGCCCACCTGTCTCCTAGGTGGTCTCAACCTGCCCTGTCGCTCCGCCACAAAGATCCACTCAAAGGGCCGTGGGGACAAAGGTCCTTTCAGCCCCCAATCCGTGAATCACTCGCGGGTACTCTTCGAGCCGACCCGACTTTAGTCACCATTTGTATAGTATGCATATATGTATAGTATAACCCGTGATCACCTCCCGAGTGATCACGGCCCGATAGTATAGCAAGGCAGACTGACAAGAATGCAGGGCCAATGATGATAAACTAGCATCCTACACTAGGCATTTAGGATTGCAGGTAAGGTATCAACAGAAGTAGCAACAGTGTCAGGCTATGCAGCAGAATAGGATTAACTGAAAGCAGTAACATGCTACACTACTCTAATGCAAGCAGTATAGAGGAGAATAGGCGATATCTGGTGATCAAGGGGGGGGCTTGCCTGGTTGCTCTGGCAAGTAGGGGTCGTCAACAACGTAGTCGGTCGAGGCACCAGCAGCTGCGTCGGTCTCGTAGTCTACCGAAGAGAAGAGGGGGAAGAAACAGTAAACACACGGCAATAATGCAACAGGGATGCATGACATGTCTAAACGCAGGGCCGGGGTGATATACAGCCTAACTAAGCGATTTAGTTAATTTAGGAATTTATCCGGATTTATTTAATTAAGGTTGGACACTATTCATTTATCGAAATCGGTCTAATTGTTCAACGTTCTCATAGCTGCGGGCGTCTGACGGAGATACCGAGGGCGTATCCGGGTTCGTATCGTCGCTCTGAGCAAGTTTCATGTATAAAATATTTTCATCGGAGTTACGGTTTAAAAGATATGATTTTCTAAAGTTTTTATTAATTTCTGAAATTTTAATTAATTATTTAATTCAACATTATCCGAAACAGTAATTGATGACGTCAGCATGACATCATGCTGACGTCAGCAGTCACCTGACAGGGTGGGTCCCACCTGTCATAGGCTGTTAGGTTAATTAGGTTTAATTAATTTAATTACTGATTACTGTTTAATTAACACTAATTAGTTAATTAGATTAACCTAATTAGGATTAATTAACTAATTAATTAATTAATTAATTAATTAATTATTTTAATTATTTTAATTATTTATTTTTATTTCTATTTTCTTAAAACTGTTTCTGGGCCGTGGGCCCCATTCGTCAGCGTCACAGGGGTTCGGGCCCCACTGGGCAGTGGCCCAGGGGCGGACATGTCCGGGGCGTGCCCCTTTCGGGACCGGACATGTCCGGTGCCCAAAAGGGGGCGCACGGGCGGTCGGCGGGCGCGGGCGCCGGCGAGGCCACGGCAGGGCCGGAGGCGGGACGGCGGCGCGGTGGTGTATGCGGTGGTGGTGGTTAGTGGATGGGGGGGGGCGGTGGCTTGGAGCGGCAGCGGCGGCGTCTCGCGGAGCGAAGCGGGGGGGGGGGGGCGGAGCACGGGGGTTGGCCGAGAGCGCCGCGGGCAGCGCGGATCGAAGGGGTGGCTGGCCCGCGCGTCGTGCGACAGAGCGCGGCGAGGCTGCGGTGCGCGCGGCGTCGTCGCGAGCAGAGAGGGGGGAGAGGCCCGAGGCCTCACCGGGATCCGTAGGGACGGGGCACGGGGGTCGGGGTGGTCGACGAGAACGACGGCGACGGGAGGCAGGCCGGCGGGGACAAGGCGGCGACGTAGACGAGGCAACCGGCGAGGGAGAGCTCCGGGCGGTGGCGTCGTGCGGCAGGCGAGGCACGCGGTCGGCGCGTATCGGCGAGCGGCTCGAGGGAGCCGGCCGGCGAGGGAGAGCGGGATCCGGGCGGCGGCGCCCAACGCGACGGCAGGCGCGCTGGTCCTCGCCGCGACCTAGGGACGGGGTCGTTCCCGCGATCCCGATCCGATCTGATCGGGGGGGGGCTGACGAGGTGGCGGCGACGACGACTGGGCGGAGTGGAACGGAGGGGGGAGGGGGCGTCCTCACGGTCGACGACGAGGCGACGGATCGGGCCTCCCCGATCCAGATGGGGGGGGGGAGGAGAGAGATCGAGGGGGAGGGGGGATCGGGGGTAGGGTTGGGTTTGGCCGGGGGGGTTGGCCGGCTAAGTAGGTGCCGGCTGGGCCGGCCTGGCGGCCCGGTGGCTTGCTGGGCCGAGGCCCAGTCGGGGGGGGGGGGGGGGGGGTGTTGCTCTTTTTTCCTTTTCTGTTTCTTTTCCTTTTCTTTATCCTCTTTTCTCTACTGTTAATGTTTTATGCCCCAAATGGTTTTTTGTAAAAGTGTGACCTATTCATAAATACCATTGCATTATTCCTTAACACCTAAAATTAGTTTGGACAAAACATAATTCCATATTTATTTCAGATTTAATAATGGTTATTAATATTATCTTCATCCACTGTTTGAGGTTGTTCGAGTCACTTATCCAATTCCAATGATGTTGGTTCAATTTAGAATAGCCTCTGGAATTTGTTATTTTCTGACATTTTAGTTTCCATGTTGGACAACTTTTATATTCCACTTTCATTTAATTTGAATTTGACTTAGGAGTTGAAATGCAATATGATGCTAATGATGATTATGCACATTAATCATGATACATGGCCTCATCAAAGGGTGATCTCTGTAGCTTAATACAGGGGGTGTTACAAATCTCCTCCCACAAGAAATCTCGTCCCGAGATTTAGAGGTAGAAAGAAACAAGGGTATTCATCGCGAGACGATCCTCGCGCTCCCAAGTGGCTTCATCCTCAGAATGGTTTGACCCACTGTACCTTGAGGAACTTGATAACCTTCTGGCGTGTCGAGACCTCGGCTTGATCGAGAATGCGGACCGGATGCTCTTTATAAGAGAGGTCTTGTTGCAGTTCAAGCAATTCGTGATCTACTCCGCGGATAGGGTCTTTGAACAGCGGCGGAGTTGTGATACGTGGAACACATCGTGAACCGAGAAAGTTCGGTGGAAGTTCCAACTGATATGCCACTCTACCACGCCTTTCAAGAACAGTGAAAGGACCAATATAGCGAGGAGCTGCTTGCCCTTGATCCCATCGGTGTGTACCTTTCATCGGTGTGACTCGAAGATAGCCTTTTCGCCGGTTGATAGACCATATCTTTGTGTTTGCGGTCATACTGACTCTTTTGACGTGACTGAGCAGTTCTTCAAATGCTCGCGGACAACGCGAACTTGATCTTCGGCAAGTTGGATAATATCCGACCGAAGAGTGGACGTTCCCCAGTTTCTGACCAATGAGAGGTTCGGCACTTTCGTCCGTACAATACTTCAAAGGGGGCCATCTTCAGACTGGCTTGATAGCTGTTATTGTAAGAGAATTCGGCATATGGGAGAGATTCTTCCCTTTTTCCTTCCGAAGATATGACACAAGCTCGAAGCATGTCTTCGGAGAACTTGGTTGACTCGTTCAACTTGACCTTGAGACTGAGGGTGAAAAGCGGTGCTGAAGGACAGATGAGTTCCCATAGCTTCTTGGAAGCTAGCCCAGAATCTTGAAGTGAATAAGCTGCCACGGTCTGAACTGATAACCAGTGGAATACCGTGAAGTGAAACAATTCTGGACATGTAGAGAGTTGCGAGCTGACTAGCAGTGATCGTCTCTTTGACGGCTAGAAAATGTGCAACTTTGGAAAGTCGGTCAATGACGACAAGAATAGCATCATTACCTTTCTGTGATTTGGGAAATCCAGTGATAAAGTCCATTTCAACATGGTCCCACTTCCATTCAGGAACAGCAATTGGTTGCAGAGTTCCGGCGGGCCTTTGATGTTCTGCTTTGACGCGACGGCAAACATCACATTCAGCAACATAGCGAGCAATGTCTTGCTTCATGTTTGACCACCAGAATCTTTGACGGATGTCTTGATACATCTTGGTACTGCCGGGATGAATAGACAACGGAGTGTCGTGAGCTTCTTGCATGACCTCCTGAGTCATACCCAGGTTACCTTTAGAGGGGACCACTAGACGACTTTTAAAGAACAATGCGCCAGTATCATCAATAGTGAAGAACGAAGGCCTTCCTTCAGCGAGATAGCGCTTAATCTTGTGGGCTTGAGAGTCATAGCCCTGCAGCGTCTTGATGCTGTCCACGAGATCTGGTTTAGCAACCAGGGTATTAAGAGAACCCTGGGAAACAACGTGGAGGTTCATTTTGTAGGAACCTTCAGGAGGGGGAGCGAGTGCTCCAGGAGGAACAATGTGGAGATTCAGCTTTCTGAATTCTTCAATAAGCGAAGGTTGAACTTCGTGAAACTGGAGGTGACTGCAATATGACTTGCGGCTCAAGGCATCGGCCATTACATTAGCCTTGCCAGGGGTATAAGAAATACCCAAGTTAAAATCCGCTACGGTCTCCATCCATCTCTGTTGACGGAGGTTCAGGTCTGGCTGAGTGAACAGATACTTCAGACTTTGATGATCGGTGTAGATCTCGCAACGATTACCGAGAAGGTAATGTCGCCACTGTTTTAGTGCATGGATGACGGCAGCAAGCTCGAGGTCATGTACTGGGTAATTCTCTTCGTGCGGACGCAATTGACGCGAAGCATAAGCAATTACTCTGCAGTCTTGCATTAGGACACCGCCTAATCCTTGACGGGATGCATCACAATAGATGACAAAATCCCTCTGGGAATCAGGAGGGGCAAGCACTGGGGCAGAAGTCAGCTTGTCTTTGAGCGTCTGGAAACTTTCCTGACACTTTTCCGTCCAATCGAACTTGACGCCTTTATGAAGCAGGTTAGTCAGGGGCTTGGCGATCTTGGAGAAGTTCTCGACAAATCGACGGCAATAGCTGGCGAGTCCGAGAAAACTTCGAACTTGCTTGACGTTCTTTGGAGGAGCCCAATCAAGAATAGCCTGAACTCGCTCGGGGTTGACGGCAATACCATCCTTGGAGATGACATGCCCAAGGTATGTTACTTCGGGAAGCCAGAATTCACACTTGGAAAACTTAGCATATAGTTGATGCTCTCGAAGTTTTTCCAGAACAAGTCGAAGATGTTCAGCATGTTCCTCTTTGTTCTTGGAGTATACTAGGATATCATCCAGGTAAACCACGACGAACTTGTCAAGGTATTTCATGAATATATAATTCATCAGGCGGGAGAATGTGGCGGGAGCATTGGTTAAACCGAATGACATGACAGTGTACTCGTATGAGCCATATCGAGTAACGAAGGCGGTCTTTGGGATATCCTCTTCACGAACACGGATCTGGTGGTAACCCAACCTTAAGTCGAGTTTAGAGAACACTGATGAACCCGCCAGTTGATCATACAGATCGTTTATCCGAGGAAGGGGATATTTGTTCTGGATAGTTGCTTGGTTAATAGGACGGTAATCTTGGACCAATCGGTTTGATCCATCCTTCTTCCTGACAAAGAGAGAAGGTGCTCCCCTCGTAGACGTACGACAGCGGAGTAGGCGGCATCATGGACTGCCATCTCAATCGTCACGCCTAATCCGTGAAAAAGGTGTAGCTCGGTGTCTGAGTTGTTCTGCTGATCATAAATCCGAACTTCAGCATAGTACTGTTCCTGGTTGAACTCGCGGTAATCCTCATAAACCAAGTACTCAGGGTACCAACGGTAGCCAAGTCTGGTCATGAGAGCGATCAGGACAGCTGGAAACCCAGGGGTATTACGAGCCCAAGTGCGAAGCACAAGCTGTGTCGTAGGACGCGGTGGAAACAAACGGTCCATCTGAAACAGAGGAAATTCAGGTTTGTCAAACGACAATAAGAGGTTTAACACAACTCGGAGAGAAAGGTTAAACAAAACAATGGAAAGGAAAATGATTATCAGACTAATCAGATCATCGACAGGGAAATCGCACAGATATCCAGCTCTCCGGGTAGACAGAATTTACGAGATCCTAAGTGTCGGCGTTAGTAAACTTCATTTAACCCGAGTAGAAGAGAGATCAGAGTCCCAGAGTATAGACGAGGAATAAAAGATCCTAATACCACCCAGTTGGCAATGTGGGCCCGTAAGCCACACAGCCAAGTTAGTAAAACGGTTTTCTTTGTCTAGACTCAACTTCGGCCAAGGAATTGGAAAGGGAGATTCCTTCAGGCAGTCGGCTCTGATACCAACTTGTGGCGCCCCCGCTCGATCGTACACTAATCATGCACGCAAACGTGTACGATCAAGATCAGGGACTCATGGGAAGATATCACAACACAACTCTAAAACATAAATAAGTCATACAAGCATCATAATACAAGCCAGGGGCCACGAGGGCTCGAATACAAATGCTCGATCATAGACGAGTCAGCGGAAGCAACAATATCTGAGTACAGACATAGGTTAAACAAGGTGCCATAAGATGGCTAGCACAAACAGGGATACAACAGATCGAACAGGCGCAGGGCCTCCTGCCTGGGATCCTCCTAACTACTCCTGGTCGTCGGCGTCCCGGACGTAGTAGTAGGCTCCGCCCTGGTGGTAGTAGTCGTCGAAGGTGGCGTCTGGCTCCTGGGCTCCAACATCTGGTTGCGACAACCAGCAAGAAGGGAAAGGGGGAAAAGGAGGGGGAAAGCAACCGTGAGTACTCATCCAAAGTACTCGCAAGCAAGGATCTATACTACATATGCATGGTATATGTGTAAAGAGGCAATATCGGTGGACTGAACTGCAGAATGCCAGAATAAGAGGGGGATAGCTAGTCCTGTCGAAGACTACGCTTCTGGCAGCCTTCGTCTTGAAGCAATAGAAGAGATTAGTTGGAAGTTAACCAAACAACAACGTAAAGCATAATCCTACCCGTCGATCCTCTCGTCGCCACCATGCGAGAGAGCGACCACCGGGTTATATCTGTCACTTGTAAGGGTGTGTTTTATTAAGTATCCATTTCTAGTTGTCATGAGGTCGGAATACAACTCCGGGTCGTCCTTTTACCGAGGGACACGGCTATTCGAATAGATAAACTTCCCTGCAGGGGTGCACCACATATTCCCCAACACGCTCGATCCCCTTTGGCCGGACACACTTTCCTAGGTCATGCCCGGCCTCGGAAGATCCACACGTCGCAGCCCCACCTAGGCTCAACAGAGAGGTCAGCACGCCGGACTAATCCTAGGCACTCTGGGGTCTGGGCCCATCGCCCAGTGCGCTCCTGCACGTTGCGTACGCGGCCGCGAGCAGACCTAGCAACCCACACGATCACGGCGGTTACGTTAGCGCGGTCCAACACGGCGCGCGCCGCTCAGTCGCTGACGTCAAGAAGGCTTCAGCTGATACCACGACGCCGGGATACCCATAACTACTCCCGCGTAGTTGGTTAGTGCGTATAGGCCAGTGGCCAGACTCAGATCAAATATCCAATCTCGTTAAGCGTGTTATTATGAAGTAAACGCGAACGCCGACCAGGGCCTGGCCCACCTGTCTCCTAGGTGGTCTCAACCTGCCCTGTCGCTCCGCCACAAAGATCCACTCAAAGGGCCGTGGGGACAAAGGTCCTTTCAGCCCCCAATCCGTGAATCACTCGCGGGTACTCTTCGAGCCGACCCGACTTTAGTCACCATTTGTATAGTATGCATATATGTATAGTATAACCCGTGATCACCTCCCGAGTGATCACGGCCCGATAGTATAGCAAGGCAGACTGACAAGAATGCAGGGCCAATGATGATAAACTAGCATCCTACACTAGGCATTTAGGATTGCAGGTAAGGTATCAACAGAAGTAGCAACAGTGTCAGGCTATGCAGCAGAATAGGATTAACTGAAAGCAGTAACATGCTACACTACTCTAATGCAAGCAGTATAGAGGAGAATAGGCGATATCTGGTGATCAAGGGGGGGGGCTTGCCTGGTTGCTCTGGCAAGTAGGGGTCGTCAACAACGTAGTCGGTCGAGGCACCAGCAGCTGCGTCTGTCTCGTAGTCTACCGAAGAGAAGAGGGGGAAGAAACAGTAAACACACGGCAATAATGCAACAGGGATGCATGACATGTCTAAACGCAGGGCCGGGGTGATATACAGCCTAACTAAGCGATTTAGTTAATTTAGGAATTTATCCGGATTTATTTAATTAAGGTTGGACACTATTCATTTATCGAAATCGGTCTAATTGTTCAACGTTCTCATAGCTGCGGGCGTCTGACGGAGATACCGAGGGCGTATCCGGGTTCGTATCGTCGCTCTGAGCAAGTTTCATGTATAAAATATTTTCATCGGAGTTACGGTTTAAAAGATATGATTTTCTAAAGTTTTTATTAATTTCTGAAATTTTAATTAATTATTTAATTCAACATTATCCGAAATAGTAATTGATGACGTCAGCATGACATCATACTGACGTCAGCAGTCACCTGACAGGGTGGGTCCCACCTGTCATAGGCTGTTAGGTTAATTAGGTTTAATTAATTTAATTACTGATTACTGTTTAATTAACACTAATTAGTTAATTAGATTAACCTAATCAGGATTAATTAACTAATTAATTAATTAATTAATTAATTAATTATTTTAATTATTTATTTTTATTTCTATTTTCTTAAAACTGTTTCTGGGCCGTGGGCCCCATTCGTCAGCGTCACAGGGGTTCGGGCCCCACTGGGCAGTGGCCCAGGGGCGGACACGTCCGGGGCGTGCCCCTTTCGGGACCGGACATGTCCGGTGCCCAAAAGGGGGCGCACGGGCGGTCGGCGGGCGCGGGCGCCGGCGAGGCCACGGCAGGGCCGGAGGCGGGACGGCGGCGCGGTGGCTGGAGCGGCCGCGGGCGGCAGCGCGGTGGCTGGAGCGGCAGCGGGCGGCGGTCGCGCGGAGGCGAAGCGGGTGGTGGGGGGGTGCGGAGCCCCACGGGGGTTGGCTCGATGAGCGCCGCGGGCAGCACATAGCGCGATCGAATGCGGGTGGTCTGCTCTCGCAGCGCGTAGCGACAGAGCGCGGCGAGGCTGCGGTGGCGCGCGGCGTCTCGCGAGCAGGAGGGGGGAGAGGCCCGAGGCCTCACCGGATCCGTAGGGATGGGGCAGCGGGGGTTCGGGTGTGGTCGACGGAGAACGACAGGCGACGGGGAGGCGGCCGGCGGGGACAAGGCGGCGACGTAGACGAGGCAGTAACCCGGCGAGGGAGAGAGCCTACCGGGCGGTGGCGTCGTGCGGCCGTAGGCGAGGGCACGCGGTCGTATGGCGATGGGCGAGGCGCGTGTCGAGGGAGCGGCCGGCGAGGGGAGAGCGGGGATCGGGCGGCGGACGCCAACTGCGACGGCAGGCGGCGCGGTCGTCGCCAGCGACACCAGGACGGGGGTAGCGTCCCAGCGATCCCGATCCCGATCTGGATCGGGGTGGTAGAGTGGTGGCGATTTGACGGAACGGGTGGGATGAAGGCGGGTGGGAAGGAGGGTGTTCTGTCGTTTCGGTTCAGCGTGCTGTCGACGACGAGGCGGAAGGATCGGGCCTCTCCCGATCCAGATGGGGGGGGGGAGGAGGAGAGATCGAGGGGGAGGGGGGAATCGGGGGTAGGTTGGGTTTGGCCGGGGGGGTTGGCCGGCTAAGTAGGTGCCGGCTGGGCGGCCTGGCGGCCCGGTGGCTTGCTGGGCCGAGGCCCAGTCGGGGGGGGGGGGGGGGGTGTTGCTCTTTTTTCCTTTTCTGTTTCTTTTCCTTTTCTTTATCCCTTTTCTCTTACTGTTAAATGTTTATGCCCCAAATGGTTTTTTGTAAAAGTGTGACCTATTTCATAAATACCATTGCATTATTCCTTAACACCTAAAATTAGTTTGGACAAAACATAATTCCATATTTATTTCAGATTTAATAATGGTTATTAAATATTATCTTCATCCACTGTTTGAGGTTGTTCGAGTCACTTATCCAATTCCAATGATGTTGTGTTCAATTTAGAATAGCTCTGGAATATTGTTATTTTGCGACATTTTGTTTCCATGTTGGACAACTTTATATTCCACTTTCATTTAAATTTGAATTTGACTTAGGAGTTGAAATGCAATATGATGCTAATGATGATTATGCACTATTAATCATGATACATGGCCTCATCAAAGGGTGATCTCTGTCTTAATACAGGGGGGTGTTACAATCTCCTCCCACAAGAAATCTCGTCCCGAGATTTAGGAGGTAGAAAGAAACAAAGCGGGTATTCATCGCGAGACGATCCTCGCGCTCCCAAGTGGCTTCATCCTCAGAATGGTTTACCCCTGTACCTTGAGGAACTTGATAACCTTCTGGCGTGTGCGAGCTCGGCTTGATCGAGAATGCGGACCGGATGCTCTTTTAAGAGAGGTCTTGTTGCAGTTCAAGCAATTCGTGATCTACTCCGCGGATAGGGTCTTTGAAGCAGCGGCGGAGTTGTGATACGTGGAACACATCGTGACCGAGAAAGGTTCGGTGGAAGTTCCAACTGATATGCCACTCTACCACGCCTTTCAAGAACAGTTGAAAGGACCAATATAGCGAGGAGCTAGCTTGCCCTTGATCCCGATCGGTGTGTACCTTTCATCGGTGTGACTCGAAGATAACGCCTTTTCGCCAGGTTGATAGACCATATCTTTGTGTTTGCGGTCATACTGACTCTTTTGACGTGACTGAGCAGCTTCTTCAAATGCTCGGACAACGCGAACTTGATCTTCGGCAAGTTGGATAATATCCGACCGAAGAGTGGACGTTCCCCAGTTTCTGACCAATTGAGGAGGTTCGGCACTTTCGTCCGTACAATACTTCAAAGGGGGCCATCTTCAGACTGGCTTGATAGCTGTTATTGTAAGAGAATTCGGCATATGGGAGAGATTCTTCCCATTTCCTTCCGAAGAGATATGACACAAGCTCGAAGCATGTCTTCGGAAACTTGGTTGACTCGTTCAACTTGTCCTGAGACTGAGGTGAAAAGCGGTGCTGAAGGACAGATGAGTTCCCATAGCTTCTTGGAAGCTAGCCCAGAATCTTGAAGTGAATAAGCTGCCACGGTCTGAACTGATAACCAGTGGAATACCGTGAAGTGAAAACATTCTGGACAGTAGAGAGTTGCGAGCTGACTAGCAGTGTATCGTCTCTTGACGGCTAGAAATTGCAACTTTGGAAAGTCGGTCAATGACGACAAGAATAGCATCATTACCTTTCTGTGATTGGGAAATCCAGTGATAAAGTCCTTTCAACATGGTCCCACTTCCATTCAGGAACAGCAATTTGGTTGCAGAGTTCCGCGGGCCTTTGATTTTCTGCTTGGACGCGACGGCAAACATCACATTCAGCAACATAGCGAGCAATGTCTTGCTTCATGTTTGACCACCAAATCTTGACGGATTCTTGACTACTCTGGTACTGCCGGGATGAATAGACAACGGAGTGTCGTGAGCTTCTTGCATGACCTCCTGAGTCTACCAGGTTACCTTTGAGAGGGACCACTAGACGACTTTTAAAGAACAATGGCGCCAGTATCATCATAGTGAAACGAAGGCCTTCCTTCAGCGAATAGCGCTTAATCTTGTGGGCTTGAGAGTCATAGCCCTGCAGCGTCTTGATGCTGTCCACGAGATCTGGTTAGCAACCAGGGTATTAAGAGAACCCTGGGAAACAACGTGGAGGTTCATTTTGTGGAACCTTCAGGAGGGGGAGCGAGTGCTCCAGGAGGAACAATGTGGAGATTCAGCTTTCTGAATTCTTCATAAGCGAAGGTTAAACTTCGTGAAACTGGAGGTGACTGCAATATGCTTGCGGCTCAAGGCATCGGCATTACATTAGCCTTGCCAGGGGTATAAGAAATACCCAACAGTTAAAATCCGCACGGTCTCCATCCATCTCTGTTGACGGAGGTTCAGGTCTGCTGAGTGAAACAGATACTTCAGACTTTGATGATCGGTTGTAGATCTCGCAACGATTACCGAGAAGGTAATGTCGCCACTGTTTAGTGCTGGATGACGGCAGCAAGCTCGAGGTCATGTACTGGGTATTCTCTTCGTTGCGGACGCAATTGACGCGAAGCATAAGCAATTACTCTGCAGTCTTGCATTAGGACACCGCCTAATCCTGACGGGTATGCATCACAATAGATGACAAAATCCCTCTGGGAATCAGGAGGGGCAAGCACTGGGGCAGAAGTCAGCTTGTCTTTGAGCGTCTGGAACTTTCCTGACACTTTTCCGTCCAATCGAACTTGACGCCTTATGAAGCAGGTTAGTCAGGGCTTGGCGATCTTGGAGAAGTTCTCGACAAATCGACGGCAATAGCTGGCGAGTCCGAGAAAACTTCGAAACTTGCTTGACGTTCTTTGGAGGAGCCCAATCAGAATAGCCTGAACTCGCTCGGGGTTGACGGCATACCATCCTTGGAGATGACATGCCCAAGGTATGTTACTTTCGGGAAGCCAAATTCACACTTGGAAAACTATAGCATATAGTTGATGCTCTCGAAGTTTTTCCAGAACAAGTCGAAGATGTTCAGCATGTTCCTCTTTGTTCTTGGAGTATACTAGGATATCACTCAGGTAAACCACGACGAACTTTCAAGGTATTTCATGAATATATAATTCATCAGGCGGGAGAATGTGGCGGAGCATTGGTTTAAACCGAATGACATACAGTGTACTCGTATGAGCCATATCGAGTTAACGAAGGCGGTCTTTGGGTATCCTCTTCACGAACACGGATCTGGTGGTTACCCAACCTTAAGTCGAGTTTAGAGAACACTGATGAACCGCCGTTGATCATACAGATCGTTTATCCGAGAAGGGATTTGTTTCTGGTAGTTGCTTGGTTAATGGACGTAATCTTGGACCAATCGGTTTGATCCATCCTTCTTCCTGACAAAGAGAGAAGGTGCTCCCCTCGTAGACGTACGACAGCGTAGGCGGCATCATGGACTGCCATCTCATCGTCACGCCTAATCCGTGAAAAAGGTTGTAGCTCGGTGTCTGAGTTGTTCTGCTGATCATAAATCCAACTTCAGCATAGTACTGTTCCTGGTTGAACTCGCGGTAAACCTCATAAACCAAGTACTCAGGGTACCAACGGTAGCCAAGTCTGGTCATGAGAGCGATCAGGACAGCTGGAAAACCCGGGGTATTACGAGCCCAAGTGCGAAGCACAAGCTGTGTCGTAGGACGCGGTGGAAAACAAACGGTCCATCTGAAACAGAGGAAATTCAGGTTTGTCAAAGACAATAAGAGTTTAACCAACTCGGAGAGAAAGGTTAAACAAAACAATGGAAAGGAAAATGATTATCAGACTAATCAGATCATCGACAGGGAAATCGCACAGATATCCAGCTCTCCGGGTAGACGAATTTACGAGATCCTAAGTGTCGGCGTTAGTAAACTTCATTTAACCCGAGTAGAAGAGAGAGTCAGAGTCCCAGAGTATAGACGAGGAATAAAAGATCCTAATACCACCCGTTGGCAATGTGGGCCGTAAGCCACACAGCCAAGTTAGTAAAACGGTTTCTTTGTCTAGACTCAACTTCGGCCAAGGAATTGGAAGGGAGATTCCTTCAGGCAGTCGGCTCTGATACCACTTGTGGCGCCCCGCTCGATCGTACACTAATCATGCACGCAAACGTTGTACGATCAAGATCAGGGACTTCATGGGAAGATATCACAACACAACTCTAAAACATAAATAAGTCATACAGCATCATAATACAAGCCAGGGGCCACGAGGGCTCGAATACAAATGCTCGATCATAGACGAGTCAGCGAAGCAACAATATCTGAGTACAGACATAGGTTTAAACAAGGTGCATAAGATGGCTAGCACAAACAGGGATACAACAGATCGAACAGGCGCAGGGCCTCCTGCCTGGGATCCTAACTACTACTCCTGGTCGTCGGCGTCCCGGACGTATGTAGTGCCTCGCCCTGGTGGTAGTAGTCGTCGAAGGTGGCGTCTGGCTCCTGGGCTCCACATCTGGTTGCGACAACCAGCAAGAAGGGAAAGGGGAAAAGGGGGGAAAGCAACCGTGATACTCATCCAAAGTACTCGCAAGCAAGGATCTATACAATATGCATGGTATATGTGTAAAGAGGCAATATCGGTGGACTGAACTGCAGAATGCCAAATAAGAGGGGGATAGCTAGTCCTGTCGAAGACTACGCTTCTGGCAGCCTTCGTCTTGAAGCAATAGAAGAGATTAGTTGGAAGTTAACCAAACAACAACGTAAAGCATAATCCTACCCGTCGATCCTCTCGTCGCCACCATGCGAGAGAGCGACCACCGGTTATATCTGTCACTTGTAAGGGTGTGTTTTTTTATTAAGTATCCATTCTAGTTGTCATGAGTTCGGAATACAACTCCGGGTCGTCCTTTTACCGAGGGACACGGCTATTCGAATAGATAAACTTCCTGCAGGGGTGCACCACATATTCCCCAACACGCTCGATCCCCTTTGGCCGGACACCTTTCCTGGGTCATGCCCGCCTCGGAGATCCCACGTCGCACGCCCCCTAGGCTCAACAGAGAGGTCAGCACGCCGACTAATCCTAGGCACTCTGGGGTCTGGGCCCATCGCCCAGTGCGCTCCTGACACGTTGGCGTACGCGGCCAGCAGACCTAGCAACCCACACGATCACGGCGGTTACGTTAGCGCGGTCCACACGGTCGCGCGCCGCTCAGTCGCTGACGTCAAGAAGGGCTTCAGCTGATACCCACGACGCCGGGATACCCATACTCCTCCCGCGTAGTTGGTTAGTGCGTATAGGCCAGTGGCCAGACTCAGATCAATATCCAATCTCGTTAAGCGTGTTATTATGAAAGTAAACGCGAACGCCGACCAGGGCCTGGCCCACCTGTCTCCTAGGTGGTCTCAACCTGCCCTGTCGCTCCGCCACAAGATCCACTCAAAGGGCCGTGGGGACAAAGGTCCTCAGGCCCCCAATCCGTGAATCACTCGCGGGTACTCTTCGAGCCGACCCGACTTTAGTCCCCATTTGTTAGTATGCATATATGTATAGTATAACCCGTGATCACCTCCCGAGTGATCACGGCCCGATAGTATAGCAAGGCAGACTGACAAGAATGCAGGGCCATGATGTAAACTAGCATCCTACACTAGGCATTTAGGATTGCAGGTAAGGTATCAACAGAAGTAGCAACAGTGTCAGGCTATGCAGCAGAATAGGATTAACTGAAAGCAGTAAACATCTACACTACTCTAATGCAAGCAGTATAGAGGAAATAGGCGATATCTGGTGATCAAGGGGGGGGGCTTGCCTGGTTGCTCGGGCAAGTAGGGGTCGTCAACAACGTAGTCGGTCGAGGCACCAGCAGCTGGCTCTGTCTCGTAGTCTACCGAAGAGAAGGGGGAAGAACAGTAAACACCGGCAATAATGCAACAGGGATGCATGACATGTCTAAACGCAGGGCCGGGGTGATATACAGCCTAACTAAGCGATTTGTTAATTTAGGAATTTATCCGGATTTATTAATTAAGGTTGGACACTATTCATTTATCGAATCGGTCTAATTGTTCAACGTTCTCATAGCTGCGGGCGTCTGACGGAGATACCGAGGGCGTCTCCGGGTTCGTATCGTCGCTCTGAGCAAGTTTCATGTATAAAATATTTTCATCGGAGTTACGGTTTAAAAGATATGATTTTCTTAAGTTTTATTAATTTCTGAAATTTTAATTAATTATTTAATTCAACATTATCCAAATAGTAATTGATGACGTCAGCATGACATCATACTGACGTCAGCAGTCACCTGACAGGTGGGTCCACCTGTCATAGGCTGTTAGGTTAATTAGGTTTAATTAATTTAATTACTGATTACTGTTTAATTAACACTAATTAGTTAATTAGATTAACCTAATCAGGATTAATTAACTAATTAATTAATTAATTAATTAATTAATTATTTAATTATTTATTTTTATTCTATTTTTCTTAAAACTGTTTCTGGGCCGTGGGCCCATTCGTCACCGCACGGGTTCGGGCCCCACTGGGCAGTGGCCCGGGGCGGACACGTCCGGGCGTGCCCCTTTCGGGACCGGACATGTCCGGTGCCCAAAAGGGGGCGCACGGGCGGTCGGCGGGCGCGGCGCGGCAGGCCACGCAGGGCCGGAGGCGGGACGGCGGCGCGTGGCTGGAGCGGGCCGCGGCGCAGCGCGGTGGCTGGAGCGGCAGCGGGCGGCGGTCGCGCGGGGGCGAAGCGGGGGGGGGGGGCGGAGCGGGCGGTGGGCGGCGAGAGCGACGCGGGCGCGCGAGCGAGGCAGTGGGCGGCGCGCGCGCGGCAAAGCGCTGCGAGGCTGGTCGGCCGGCGCGTGCGCGATCAGAGAGGGGGGGGGGAGAGGCCCGAGGCACCACCGGGATCCGTAGGGACGGGGCAGCGGGGTCGGGTGGTCGCGACGGACGACGGCGACGGGGAGGCAGCCGGCGGGGACAAGGCCGGCGACGTAGACGGCAACCGGCGAGGGAGAGCCTCCGGGTCGGTGCGTCGTCGGCGAGGGCGAGGCACGCGGTCGGGCGTCGCGGTGCGAGCGGCGTCGGGGAGCCGCGCAGAGAGCGGATCCGGGCGGCGGCGTCCAACGCGACGGCGAGGCGGCCGCGGTCGTCGCCGCGACCGAGGGACGGGGTCGTTTCCCCGCGATCCCGATCCGATCTGGATCGGGAGGTGGGGGCTGACGAGGGGGAGGCGGAGACGGGCGGCGTCGCGAGCGGCGTCGACGACGAGGCGGACGGGATCGGGCCGCGCCCGATCCGATGGGGGGAGGAGGCAGATCGAGGGGGAGGGGGGATCGGGGGTAGGGTTAGGGTTTGGCCGGGGGGTTGGCCGGCTAAGTAGGTGCCGGCTGGGCCGGCCTGGCGGCCCGTGGCTTGCTGGGCCGAGGCCCAGTCGGGGGGGGGGGGGGGGGGGGGGGTGTTGCTCTTTTTTTCCTTTTTCTGTTTCTTTTTCCTTTTCTTTATCCTCTTTTCTCTACTGTTAAATGTTTATGCCCCAAATGGTTTTTGTAAAAAGTGTGACCTATTTCATAAATACCATTGCATTATTCCTTAACACCTAAAATTAGTTTGGACAAAACATAATTCCATATTTATATCAGATTTAATAAATGGTTATTAAATATTATCTTCATCCACTGTTTGAGGTTGTTCGAGTCACTTATCCAATTCCAATGATGTTGGTTTCAATTTTAGAATAGCCTCTGGAATATTTGTTATTTATCTGACATTTTAGTTTCCATGTTGGACAACTTTTATATTCCACTTTCATTTAAATTTGAATTTGACTTAGGAGTTGAAATGCAATATGATGCTAATGATGATTATGCACTATTAATCATGATGACATGGCCTCATCAAAAGGGTGATCTCTGTAGCTTAATACAGGGGGTGTTACAAGCGGGACCTGGATGTCCATATTGGTTCCCACATATTGTACGAAGATCTTATCAGTCGAATCTCGATGTCAAGGATTCAGCTAATCCCGTATGCAGTTCCCTTTGTCTATCGGTATGTTATTTGCCCGAGATTCGATCGTCGGTATCGCCATACCTAGTTTAATCTCATTACTGGCAAGTCTCTTTACTCGTTCCGTAATACAAGATCCCGTGGGTAACCCATTAGTCACATTGCTTGCAAGCCCATTGTGATGCTGTATTACTGAGAGGGCCCAGAGATACCTCTCCGTCATACGGAGTGACAAATCCCAGTCTTGATCCATGACAACTCAGCAGACACCCTCGGAGAAACCTGTAGAGCACCTTTATAGTCACCCAGTTACATTGCGACATTTGGTACACACAAGGTACTCCTCCGGTGTTAGTGAGTTGCATGATCTCATGGTCATAGGAACATATACTTGACATGCAGAAAATGATAGCAATAAACTTGATACGATCATATGCTACGTTCATAGTTTGGGTCTTGTCCATCACATCATTCTCCTAATGATGTGATCCCGTTATCAAATGACAACTCATGTCTATGGCTAGGAAACCATAGCCATCTTTGATCAACGAGCTAGTCCGGTAGAGGCTCACTAGGGACATGTTGTTGTCTATATATCCACACATGCATTTGAGTTTCCGGTCTATACAATTATAGCATGGGTAATAAACGATTATCATGAACAATTAAATATAATAATAACCACTTTATTATTGCCTCTAGGGCATATTTCCAACACTATCACACATAAGCCTTATTATATCTTCCTCAAAACAGCCACCATACCTACCTATTATGGCATTTCCATAGCCATTCCGAGTTATATTGCCATGCAACTTCCACCGCTTCCGTTTTGATGACTTGAGCATTCACTGTCATATTGTTTTGCATGATCGTAAGATAGCTAGCATGATATTTCCATGGCTTGTCCGTTTTTTGATATCCTTGCGATGCTAGATCATTGCACATCCTGGTACACTGCCAGAGGCATTCATATAGAGTCATACTTTGTTGTAGGTATCGAGTTGTAATACTTAGTTGTAATATCGAGTTGTAATTTTGAGTTGTAAGTAAATAGAAGTGTGATGATCATCATTATTCATTATTAGAGCATGTCCTAGTGAGGAAAGGATGATGGAGACTATGATTCCCCCACAAGTCGGGATGAGACTCCGGGCAAAAAAAAATTAAATAAAAAAAGAGAAAAAAGTGAGGCCAAAAATAGCCCAGGAAAAAAGAAAAAAAGGAAATAAAAAAAATGAAATGAGAGAAAAGAGAGAAGGGGCATGCCAATTCCACACTTGTGCTTCAGAGTAGCACCATGTTTTTCATGAGTCTCCTATGTAGTCACTTTCATATACTAGTGGGAATTTTTCATTATAGGGTTATATGCACACCCACTTAGTTTTCATATTGAGCTTTCATACACTTACAGCTCTTAGTGCATCCATTGCATGGCAATCCCTACTCCTCGCATTGATATCAATTGATGGGCATCTCCATAGCCCGTTGATTAGCCACGTCGATGTGAGACTTTCTTACTTTTTTGTCTTCTCTATGTTTACCCCGATCATCATACTCTATTCCACCCATAGTGCTATATCCATGGCTTGCGCTCATGTATTGGGTGGGGGTTGAAAATGCTGAAGTGCGTTAAAAAGTATGAACCAATTGATTGGCTTGTCATCGGGGTTGTGCATGATAAATACTTTGTGTTAAGAAGACGGAGCATGACAAGACTATATGATTTTGTAGGGATAGCATTCTTTAGCATTGATATTTTGAAAGACATGATTGTTTGTTGGGATGCCTGAGTATTGATGTCTTTATGTAAAATTATAGACTATTGCTTTGAATCACTCGTGTCTTAATATTCATGCCATGATTAAATATATGATCAGGATTATGCTAGGTAGCATTCCACATAAAAAAATATCTTTTTTATCATTTACATACTCGAGGACGAGCATGAATTAAGCTTGGGGATGCTGATACGTCTCCTTCGTATCTATAATTTTTGATTGTTCCATGCCAATATTATACAACTTTTACATACTTTTGGCAACATTTTATATGATTTATTGGACTAACATATTGATCCAGTGCCTGCTACTTCTTGAGCTTGCGTTGGTTTTTTCCTTGAAGAGGAAAGGGTGATGCAGCAAAGTAGAGATAAGTATTTCCCTCAGTTTGAGAACCAAGGTATCAATCCAGTAGGAGACAATGCACAAATCACCGAATACCTACACAAACAAGCAAACAACTTGCACCCAACGCGATAAAGGGGTTGTCAATCCCTTCACGGTTATTTGCAAAAGTGAGATCTGATAGAGATAGATAAACGATAAAGTAAATATTCTTGGTATTTTTGGTTTATAGATCGGAAAGTAAAAGATTGCAAAATAGTAGATGGAAAACTTGTATGATGGAAAATAGAAACTTATATGATGGAAAATAGACCCGGGGGCCATATGTTTCACTAGAGGCTTCTCTCAAGATAGAAAATAATACGGTGGGTGAACAAATTACTGCCGAGCAATTGATAGAAAAGCGCAAAGTTATGACGATATCTAAGGCAATGATCATGAATATAGGCATCACATCCGTGTCAAGTAGACCGAAACGATTCTGCATCTACTACTATTACTCCACACATCGACCGCTATCCAACATGCATCTAGAGTATTAAGTTCATAAAGAACGGAGTAACGCATTAAGTAAGATGACATGATGTAGAGGAGTTAACTCAAGCAATATGATGAAAACCCCATCTTTTTATCCTCGATGGCAACAATACAATACGTGCCTTGTTGCCCCTATTGTCACTGGGAAAGGACACCGTAAGATTGAACCCAAAGCTAAGCACTTCTCCCATTGCAAGAAAAACCAATCTAGTTGGCCAAACCAAACCGATAGTTCGAAGAGAATTACAAAGATATCAAATCATGCATAAAAGAATTCAGAGAAGATTCAAATAATATTCATAGATAAGCTGATCATAAATCCACAATTCATCGGATCTTGGCAAACACACCGCAAAAAAGTATTACATCGAATAGATCTCCAAGAACATCGAGGAGAACATGGTATTGAGAATCAAAGAGAGAGAAGAAGCCATCTAGCTACTAGCTATGGACCCGTAGGTCTGTGGTAAACTACTCAAGCTTCATCAGAAGGGCAATAGGGTTGATGTAGAAGCCCTCCGTGATCGAATCCCCCTCCAGCAGGATGCCGGAAAAGGTCCCTAGATGGGATCTCACGGGTACAGAAGGTTACGATGGTGGAAAAGTGTTTTCGTGGATGCCTCTGGTGGTTTGGGGATATTTGGGAATATATAGGCAAAAGAATTAGGCCAGGAGGTGCATGGGGGGCCACAAGGGTGGGGGGCGCACCCTACCCCCCTGGGTGCACCCTCCGTCCTTGTGGCCGCCTCGTGGCTCCTCCGACTTCATCTCCAAGTCTCCTGGTTGTCTTCTGGTCCAAGAAAAATCATCACAAAGGGTTCATTCCGTTTGGACTCCGTTTGGTATTCCTTTTCTGCAAAACTCAAAAACAAGGAAAAAACAGGAACTGGCACTAGGCTCTAGGTTAATAGGTTAGTTCCAAAAATAATATAAAATAGCATATCAATGCATATAAAACATCCAAAACAGATAATATAATAGCATGGAACAATAAAAAATTATAGATACGTTGGAGACGTATCAAGCATCCCCAAGCTTAATTCCTGCTCGTCCTCGAGTAGGTAAATGATAAAAACAGAAATTTTGATGTGGAATGCTACCTAACATATTTATCCATGTAATTTCCTTTATTGTTGCATGAATGTTCAGATCCATAAGATTCAAAACAAAATTTTAATATTGACATAAAAACAATAATATTTCAAGCATACTAACAAGGCAATTATGTCTTCTCAAAATAACATGGCCAAAGAAAGCTTATCCCTACAAAATCATATAGTCTGGCTATGCTCCATCTTCATCACACAAAATATTCAAATCATGTACAACCCCGATGACAAGCCAAGCAATTGTTTCATACTTTTGACGTTCTCAAACTTTTTCAACTTTCACGCAATACATGAGCGTGAGCCATGGACATAGCACTATAGGTGGAATAGAATATGGTGGTTGTGGAGAAGACAAAAAGAGGGAGATAGTCTCACATCAACTAGGCGTATCAACGGGCTATGGAGATGCCCATCAATAGATATCAATGTGAGTGAGTAGGGATTGCCATGCAACGGATGCACTAGAGCTATAAGTTTATGAAAGCTCAAAAGGAAAACTAAGTGGGTGTGCATCCAACTTGCTTGCTCATGAAGACCTAGGGTAATTTGAGGAAGCCCATCGTTGGAATATACAAGCCAAGTTCTATAATGAAAAATTCCCACTAGTATATGAAAGTGACAACATAGGAGACTCTCTATCATGAAGATCATGGTGCTACTTTGAAGCACAAGTGTGGAAAAAGGATAGTAACATTGCCCCTTCTCTCTTTTTCTCTCTTTTTTTTGGGCCTTCTCTTTTTTTATTTTGGCCTTTTCTTTCTCCCTTTTTTTATTTCTTTTTTTTATTTCCTCACATGGGACAATGCTCTAATAATGAAGATCATCACACTTTTATTTGCTTACAACTCGAAAATTACAACTCGATACTAGAACAAAATATGACTCGATATGAATGCCTCCAGCGGTGTACCGGGATGTGCAATGAATCAAGAGTGACATGTATGAAAGAATTATGAATGGTGACTTTGCCACAAATACGATGTCAACTACATGATCATGCAAAGCAATATGACAATGATAATGCGTGTCATAATAAACAGAACAGTGGAAAGTTGCATGGCAATATATCTCGGAATGGCTATGGAAATGCCATAATAGGTAGGTATGGTGGCTGTTTTGAGGAAGGTATATGGTGGGTGTATGGTACCGGCGAAAGTTGCAAGGTACTAGAGAGGCTAGCAATGGTGGAAGGGTGAGAGTGCGTATAATCCATGGACTCAACATTAGTCATAAAGAACTCACATACTTATTGCAAAAATCTATTAGTCATCGAAACAAAGTACTACGCGCATGCTCCTAGGGGGATAGATTGGTAGGAAAAGACCATCGCTCGTCCGCGACTGCCACTCATAAGGAAGACAATCAAAAAATATCTCATGCTCCAACTTCGTTACATAACGGTTCACCATACGTGCATGCTACGGGACTCACAAACCTTAACACAAGTATTTATAAAATTCACAACTACTCACTAGCATGACTCTAATATCACCATCTTCATATCTCAAAACAATCATAAGGAATCAAACTTCTCATAGTATTCAATGCACTTTATATGAAAGTTTTTATTGTATCCCTCTTGGATGCCTATCATATTAGGACTAAATTTATAACCAATGCAAATTACCATGCTGTTTAGAGACTCTCAAAATAATATAAGTGAAGCATGAGAGTTCATTAATTTCTATAAAATAAAACCACAGCCGTGCTCTAAAAAGATATAAGTGAAGCACTAGAGCAAAATTGCCTAGCTCAAAAGATATAAGTGAAGCACAAAGAGTATTCTAATAAATCATGATTCATGTGTGTCCCTCTCAAAAGGTGTGTACAGCAAGGATGATTGTGTAAAACAAAAAAGCAAAGACTCAAATCATAAAAGATGCTCCAAGCAAAACACATATCATGTGGTGAATAAAAATATAGCGTCAAGTAAAGTTACCGATAGACGAAGACGAAAGAGGGGATGCCTTCCGAGGCATCGCCAAGCTTAGGCTCTTGGTTGTCCTTGAATATTACCTTGGGGTGCCTTGGGCATCCCCAAGCTTAGGCTCTTGCCACTCCTTATTCCATAGTCCATCAAATCCTTACCCAAAACTTGAAAACTTCACAACACAAAACTCAACAGAAAATCTCATAAGCTCTTTTAGTATAAGAAAATAAATCACCACTTTTGGTACTATTGTGAACTCATTATTTATTTATATTGGTGTAATATCTACTGTATTCCAACTTTTCCGTGGTTCATACCCCCCGATACTACCCATAGATTCATCAAAATAAGCAAACAACACAAAGAAAACAGAATCTGTAAAAAACAGAACAGTTTGCGAAGATCTGAATTGTTCTAATACTTATGTAACTACAAAAATTCTAAAAAATTAGGAAAACATATGCAATTTGTATATAAATCTCGTTTAACAAATTCAGGGTTTTTCAACCATCTAGTGAATTATTAAAATTCTGAGACTGGACGTAAAAGTTTTTGTCTTTCAGCAAGATCAAATCAACTATCACCGTAAGCCATCCCAAAGGTCTTACTTGGCACAAACACTAATTAAAACACAAAACCACATCTAATCAGAGGCTAGATGAATTATTTATTGCAAACCAGAACCAAAAAATTAAAAAAAAAAAATTGGGTTGCCTCCCAACAAGCAATATTGTTTAACGCCCTTAGCTAGGCATAAAAAACACGAATAGATCTAGGTATTGTCATCTTTGGTATGCAATCCATAAGTAGCTATCATAATAGATTCATATGGCAATTTAATTTTGTTTCTTGGAAAGTGTTACATGCCCTTCCTTAATGGAAATTCAAATCTAATGTTTCCTTCTTTCATATCAATAATTGCACCAATCGTTCTAAGGAAAGGTCTACCAAGAATAATAGGACATGTACGATTGCAATCTATATCAAGAACAATGAAATCTACGGGCACATAATTCCTATTTGCAACAATAAGAACATCATTAATCCTTCCCATAGGTTTCTTAATAGTGGAATCCGCAAGATGCAAATTTAAAGAACAATCATCAAATTCACAGAAACCTAACACATCACATAAAGTTTTTGGAATCGTGGAAACGCTAGCACCCAAATCACAGAAAGCATAGCACTCATAATCTTTAATCTTACTCTTAATAGTAGGTTCCCACTCATCATAAAGTTTTCTAGGGATAGAAACTTCCAATTCAAGCTTTTCTTCAAAAGATTGTATCATAGCATCAACGATATGTTTAGTAAAAGCTTTGTTTTGATTATAAGCATGAGGAGAATTCAACATGGATTGCAACAAGGAAATACAATCTATTAAAGAACAATTATCATAATTAAATTCCTTGAAATCCAAAAGAGTGGGTTCATTGCTACTTAAAGTTTTGACCTCTCCAATCCCACTTTTATCAATTTTTGCATCAAGATCTAAAAACTCAGAATCATTGGGACACCTTTTAACTAAAGTTGACTCATCTCCAGTCCCATATTTATCAAGATTTATATTGGAAAATAAAGATTCAATAGGAGTCACATCAATCACTTTAAGATCTTCATCATTATTTTCACGGAAACTAGAAGAACATGTTTTTACAAGCCAATCTTTCTTAGCACGCATCTTAGAGGTTCTTTCTTTGCACTCATCAATGGAGATTCTCATAGCCTTTAGAGATTCATTGATATCATGCTTGGGTGGAATAGATCTAAGTTTCAAAGAGTCAACATCAAGAGAAATTCTATCCACGCTCCTAGCCAAATCATCAATCTTAAGCAATTTTTCTTCAATCAAAGCATTGAAATTCTTTTGTGAACTCATAAATTCTTTAACACTATTCTCAAAATCAGAGGGCATCTTATTATAATTTCCATAAGAATTGTTGTAGGAATTAACATAATTATTATAGGAATTACTAGGAAACGGCCTAGGATTAAAATTACCTCTATACGTGTTATTACCAAAATTGTTCCTACCAACAAAATTCACATCCATAGATTCATGATTATTTTCAATCAAAGTAGACAAAGGCATATCATTAGGATCCAAGGAAACACTCTTGCTAGCAAATAATTTCATAAGCTCATCCATCTTTCCACTCAAAACATTAATCTCTTCAATCGCATGCACTTTTTTACTAGTGGAAGATCTTTCGGTATGCCATTGAGAATAATTAACCATAATATTATCTAGGGTTTTAGTAGCTTCTCCTAAAGTAATTTCCATAAAAGTACCTCCCGCGGCCGAATCTAAAAGATTTCTAGAAGCAAAATTCAATCCGGCATAAATTTTTTGTATAATCATCCACAAATTCAAACCATGAGTAGGGCAATTTCGTATCATTAATTTCATCCTCTCCCAAGATTGTGCAACATGTTCATGATCAAGTTGCTTAAAATTCATAATATCGTTCCTAAGGGAGATGATCTTAGAGGGAGGAAAATACTTGGAAATAAAAGCATCTTTACACTTATTCCATGAATCAATACTATTTTTAGGCAAAGATGAAAACCAAGTTTTAGCACGATCTCGTAGTGAGAACGGAAATAGCTTCAATTTAACAATATCATTATCATATTTTTTCTTTTGCATATCACACAAATCAACGAAATTGTTTAGATGGCATGCGGCATCTTCACTAGGAAGGCCAGAAAATTGATCTTTCATAACAAGATTCAGCAAAGCGGCATTAATTTCATAAGATTCTGCACTAGTGGTGGGAGCAATCGGAGTACTAATAAAATCATTGTTATTGGTGTTGGAAAAGTCACACAATTTGGTATTCTCTTGAGCCAGCGTGACAAAGCAAGCAATCCAACACACGAGCACACAAAAAGCAAACAAAGAAGACGAACGGAAGAGGGGCAAAGAAAAGGCAAATCTTTTCAAAAATCATTTTAGAAGTGGGAGAGAGGAAAACAAGAGGCAAATGACGAATAATGTAATGCAAGAGATGATAGTTTATGATGGGTACTTGGTATGTCTTGACTTGGCGTAGATCTCCCCGGCAACGGTGCCAGAAATTCTTCCTGCTACTTCTTGAGCTTGCGTTGGTTTTTCCCTTGAAGAGGAAAGGGTGATGCAGCAAAGTAGAGATAAGTATTTCCCTTAGTTTGAGAACCAAGGTATCAATCCAGTAGGAGACAACGCACAAATCACCGAATATCTGCACAAACAATCAAACAACTTGCACCCAACGCGATAAAGGGGTTGTCAATCCCTTCATGGTTATTTGCAAAAGTGAGATCTGATAGAGATAGATAAACGATAAAGTAAATATTCTTGGTATTTTTGGTTTATAGATCGGAAAGTAAAAGATTGCAAAATAGTAGATCAAAAACTTGTATGATGGAAAATAGAAACTTATATGATGGAAAATAGACCCGGGGGCCATAGGTTTTACTAGAGGCTTCTCTCAAGATAGAAAATAATACGGTGGGTGAACAAATTACTGCCGAGAAATTGATAGAAAAGCGCAAAGTTATGACGATATCTAAGGCAATGATCGTGAATATAGGCATCACGTTCGTGTCAAGTAGACCGAAACGATTCTGCATCTACTACTATTACTCCACACATCGACCGCTATCCAGCATGCATCTAGAGTATTAAGTTCATAAAGAACGGAGTAACGCATTAAGTAAGATGACTTGATGTAGAGGAATTAACTCAAGGAATATGATGAAAACCCCATCTTTTTATCCTCGATGGCAACAATACAATACGTGCCTTGCTGTCCCTACTGTCACTGGGAAAGGACACCGCAAGATTGAACCCAAAGCTAAGCACTTCTGCCATTGCAAGAAAAACCAATCTAGTTGGCCAAACCAAACCGATAGTTCGAAGAGAATTACAAAGATATCAAATCATGCATAAAAGAATTCAGAGAAGATTCAAATAATATTCATAGATAAGCTGATCATAAATCCACAATTCATCGGATCTCGGCAAACACAGCGTAAAAAAGTATTACATCGAATAGATCTCCAAGAACATCGAGGAGAACATGGTATTGAGAATCAAAGAGAGAGAAGAAGCCATCTAGCTACTAGCTATGGACCCGTAGGTCTGTGGTAAACTACTCACGCTTCATCGGAAGGGCAATAGGGTTGATGTAGAAGCCCTCCGTGATCAAATCCCTCTCCGGCAGGATGCCGGAAAAGGTCCCTAGATGGGATCTCACGGGTACAGAAGGTTACGGCAATGGAAAAGTGTTTTCGTGGATGCCTCTGGTGGTTTGGGGATATTTGGGAATATATAGGCGAAAGAATTAGGTCAGGAGGTGCACGAGGGGCCCACAAGGGTGGGGGGTGCGCCCTACCCCCTGGGAGCGCCCTCCGTCCTTGTGGCCGCCTCGTGGCTCCTTCGACTTCATCTCCAAATCTCCTGGTTGTCTTCTGGTCCAAGAAAAATCATCGCGAAGGTTTCATTCCGTTTGGACTCCGTTTGGTATTCCTTTTCTGCGAAACTCAAAAACAAGGAAAAAACAGGAACTTGCACTGGGCTCTAGGTTAATAGGTTAGTCCCAAAAATAATATAAAATAGAATATTAATGCATATAAACATCCAAAATAGATAATATAATAGCATGGAACAATAAAAAATTATAGATACGTTGGAGACGTATCAGTGCCCAGTGCCAGTTCCTGTTTGTTGCATGTTTTTTGTTTCGCAGAATATCCATATCAAACGAAGTCCAAATGCAATGAAATTTTACGGAGAATTATTTTGGAATATATGTGATTTGTGGGAGGTTGAATCAACGCAAAGGGAGGCCCACGACCTCCAGTACCCACCAAGGCGCGCCTGCCCCCTAGCGTGTGGTGGTGCCTTGTGGGCACCTCGTAAGTCGGTTGGGGCTCTTCTTCGGGCGCAAGAAAGATAATTTATGGAAACAAATCATGTAAAAATTTCAGCGCAATCAGATTTACGGATCTCCGGGAATTTAAGAAACGGTGAAGGGCCAGAAAACAGGAACGCGAAACAGAAGAGAACACGGAGATAGATCCAATCTAGGAGGGGCTCCCGCCCCTCCGCCGCCATGGACGCCATGGACCATAGGGGAAACTCTCCTCCCATCTAGGGGGAGGCCAAGGAAGAAGAAGGAGGAGGGGGCTCTCTCCCCCTCTCTCCCGGTGGCGCCGGAGTGCCGCCGGGGCAAGGATCGTGACGGCGATCTACATCAACAACCTTGCTACCATTAGCACCAACTTTCTCCCCCTCTATGCAGCGATGTGACCTCTCTATTCCCGCTTCAATTCTCTACTTAAACATGGTGCTCAACACTATATATTATTATCCAATGATATGTGGTTATCCTATGATGTTTGAGTAGATGTGTTTTGTCCTATGGGTTGATTGATGATCATGATTGGTTTGAGTTGTATATTTTATTTTGGTGTTATCCTACGGTGCCCTCCGTGTCGTGCAAACATGAGGGATCCTGATATGTCCATTTTGCATCATGCTTTTTTGTTGATATTTATTGCATTATGGGTTGTTATTTCACATTATGGTACAATACTTATGCCTTTTCTATCTTATTTTACAAGATTTACATGAAGAGGGAGAATGCCGGCAGCTGGAATTCTGGACCGAAAAGGAGCAAATCAGAGATACCTATTCTACACAACTCCAAATGTCCTGAAACTTTACGGAGAATTATTTTGGATTATATAAAAAATAATGGGCAAAGAAACAACAGAAGGGGACCCACCAGGTGGCCACAAGCCTGGGGGCGTGCCCTACCCCCTAGGGCTTATGGGCTCCCTAGCCATCGTCTGGTGCCCATCTTTTGCTATATGGAGGGTTTTGACATAGAAAAAATAAGAAGGAAGCTTTTGGGAGGAAGCGTCACCGTCTCGAGGCGGAACCTGGGCAGAAGCAATCTAGGGCTCCGGCAGAGCTATTTTGCCTTGGAAACTTCCCTCTAGGAGGGGGAAATCGAAGCCATCTTCATCACCAACGATCCACTCATCGAGGGAGGGTCAATCTTCATCAACATCTTCATCAGCACCATCTCCTCTCAAACCCTAGTTCATCTCTTGTATTCAATCTTTGTCTCAAAACCTCAGATTGGTACCTGTGGGTTGGTAGTAGTGTTGATTACTCTTTGTAGTTGATGCTAGTTGGTTTATTTGGTGGAAGATCATATGTTCAGATCCTTAATGATATTCAATACCCCTCTGATCTTGAAGATGAGCATGCTTTGTGAGTAGTTACATTTGTTCCTAAGGACATGGGAGAAGTCTTGTTATAAGTAATCATGTGAATTTGGTATTCATTCAATATTTTGATGAGATGTATGGTGTCTTTCCTCTAGTGGTGTTATGTGAATGTCGACTACATGACACATCACCATGATTTGGGCCTAGGGGAAGGCATTGGGAAATAATAAGTAGATGATGGGTTGCTAGAGTGACAAAAGCTTAAACCCTAGTTTATGCGTTGCTTTGTAAGGGGCTGATTTGGATCCACATGTTTCATGCTATGGTTAGATTTATCTTAATTCTTCTTTTGTAGTTGTGGATGCTTGCGAGAGGGGTTAATCATAAGTGGGAGGCTTGTCCAAGTAAGGCCAGCACCCAAGCACCGGTCCACCCACATATCAAATTATCAAAGTAACGAACGCGAATCATATGAGCATGATGAAAACTAGCTTGACAATAATTCCCATGTGTCCTCGGGAGCGCTTTGCTTTATATAAGAGTTCGTCCAGGCTTATCCTTTGCTATAAAAAGGATTGGGCCACCTTGCTGCACCTTTGCTACACTTGTTACTTGTTACTCGTTACGAATTATCTTATCACCAAACTATCTGTTACCGATAATTTCAGTGCGTGCAGAAAATACCTTGCTGAAAACCGCTTGTCATTTCCTTCTGCTCCTCGTTGGGTTCGACACTCTTATTTATCGAAAGGACTACGATTGATCCGCTATACTTGCAGGTCATCAAGACTCTTTTCTGGCGCCGTTGCCGGGGAGTGAAGCGCCTTTGGTGAGTGGAATTTGGTAAGGAAACATTTATATCACATGCTAAAATTTATTGTCACTTGTCACAATGGAAAATAATCCTTTGAGGGGCTTGTTCGGGGTATATTCACCCCGAATGGAAGAACAAAGAGTTGCTCCTCAACCTACTGCACCTACTGAAAATATTTATTATGAAATTCCTTCGGGTATGATAGACAAACTGCTAGCTAATCCTTATGCAGGAGATGGAACATTACATCCGGATTTGCATCTAATCTATGTGGATGAAGTTTGTGGATTATTTAAGCTTGCCGGTTTACCCGTGGATGAAGTCAAGAATAAGGTCTTCCCTTTATCTTTGAAGGGAAAGGCATTGACATGGTATAGGCTATGTGATGATATTGGAGCTTGGAATTACAACCGATTGAAATTGGAATTTCATCAGAAGTTTTATCCTATGCATCCAGTTCATCATGATCGGAATTATATATATAATTTTTGGCCTCGTGAAGGAGAAAGTATCGCTCAAGCTTGGGGGAGGCTTAAGTCAATGTTATATTCATGCCCCAATCATGAGCTCTCAAGAGAAATTATTATACAGAATTTTTATGCTCGGCTTTCTCGTAATGATCAATCCATGCTCGATACTTCTTGTACTGGTTCTTTTATGAAGAAGACTATTGAATTCAAATGGGATCTCTTGGAAAGAATTAAACGCAACTCTGAAGATTGGGAGCTCGACGAAGGTAAGGAGTCAGGTATAAATCTTGAGTTTGATTGTGTTAAATCTTTTATGGATACCGATGTTTTTCATGAATTTAACACTAAATATGGACTTGACTCTAAGATAGTAGCTTCTTTTTGTGAATCATTTGCTACTCATGTTGATATCCCTAAGGAGAAGTGGTTTAAATGTCATTCTCCCATCAAAGTAAAAATAGTAGAACCCATTAAAGCTGAAGAAGAAACCATTACTTATAATGTTGATCCAGTTATTCCTACTGCTTATGTTGAGAAACCACCTTTCCCTGTTAGGATAAAAGAACATGCTAAAGCTTAAGCTATAGTTCGTAAGAGTTATACAAGAACACCTACACCCTCTGAACAAATTAAAGTTGAACCTAATGTTGCTATGGTTAAAGATCTCTTGGATGAAAATATTGATGGGCATGTTATTTATTTCTGTGATGAAGCTACTAGAATTGCTAAACCCGATGAAAAGGATAAACATAGACCTGTTGTTGGCATGCCTGTTGTCTCTATTAAAATAGGAGATCATTGTTATCATGGCTTATGTGATTTGGGTGCTAGTGTGAGTGCAATCCCTTTTACTCTATATCAAGAAATTATGAATGATATTGTATCTACCGAAATAGAGGATATTGATGTTACTATTAAGCTTGCTAATAGAGACACTATTACGCCACTCGGGATTGTTAGAGATGTTGAAGTATTGTGTGGGAAAATAAAATACCCTACTGATTTTCTAGTTCTGGGTTCGCCACAAGATGATTTTTGTCCCATTATATTTGGTAGACCTTTCTTGAATAATGTTAATGCTAAGATAGATTGTGAGAAAGAAACTGTTAGCGTAAGTTTCGGGTATGTCTCTCATGAGTTTAATTTCTCCAAATTTCGTAGACAACCTCGTGATAAAGAATTGCCTAGTAAAGATGAAATTATTGGTCTTACTTCTATTGCCGTGCCTCCTACTGATCCTTTAGAACAATATTTGCTAGATCATGAAAATGACATGTTTATGAATGAAAGAAATGAAATAGATGAGATATTCTTTAAACAAATGCCTATTTTGAAACACAATTTGCCTGTTGAGACTCTTGGAGATCCTCTTTCACCCAAGAATGATCCAGTGTTTGATCTTAAACAATTACCTGATACTCTGAAATATGCTTATCTCGATGAAAATAAGATATATCCTATTATTATTAGTGCTAACCTTTCAGAGCATGAAGAAAAGAGATTATTGAAAACTCTGAAGGAGCACCGTGCCGCTATTGGATACACTCTTGATGATCTTAAGGGCATTAGTCCCACTCTATGTCAGCATAAAATTAATATGGAACCTAATGCTAAACCAGTTGTTGATCACCAGTGACGGTTGAATCCTAAGATGAAAGAAGTTGTAAGAAATGAAATATTAAAGCTTCTGGAAGCAGGAATAATTTATCCTATAGCTGATAGTAGATGGGTAAGTCATGTTCATTGTGTCCCTAAGAAGGGAGGTATTACTGTTGTTCCTAATGATAAAAATGAACTTATTCCACAAAGAATTGTCACAGGTTATAGAATGGTAATTGATTTTAGAAAATTAAATAAGGCTACTAGGAAAGATCATTACCCTATACCTTTCATTGATCAAATGCTAGAAAGACTATCAAAACATACACATTTCTACTTTCTAGATGGATACTCTGGTTTTCCCAAATACCTGTGTCACAAGAGGATCAAGAAAAAACTACTTTTACATGCCCTTTTGGTACTTTTGCTTATAGACGTATGCCTTTTGGTTTATGCAATGCACCCGCTGCCTTTCAAAGATGTATGATTGCTATATTCTCTGACTTTTGTGAAAAGATTTTTGAGGTTTTCATGGATGATTTTTTCGTATATGGAACTTCTTTTGATGATTGCTTAAGCAACCTTGACCGAGTTTTGCAGTGTGACGCCCCCGGCTTAATCGTGCACTAATCATACACGCAAATGCACATGATCAAGCCTAAGGACTCACTTGAAGATATCACAACACAACTCTAGACACAAATTAAAATAATACAAGCTTTATGTTACAAGCCAGGGGCCTCGAGGGCTCGAATACATAAGCTTGATGCCAAACAAGCATCAGCGGAAGCATCAGATATCTGAGTACAGATATGAAACCGATACAGATAAGCCTTTAGAAAGGCGGGGCAAAACAAAAGCTACGATCGTAAGGTGCAGGCCTCCTGCCTGGGAACCTCCGATCCTACTCCTGGTTGTCGGCAAGCTCGTAGTAGTAACCATCCTCGGGGAAGTAGTAGCGGTCGTCGGCGGGAGCAGCTGTCTCCTGGGCTCCATCATCTGGTTGCATCAAACGGATATGGGGAAAAAGAGAAAGCAAAGCAACCGTGAGTACTCATCCGAAGTACTCAGCAAGCAAGGATCTACACTACATATGCAACATTATCAAAGAGAGGCTGTATATGTGGACTGGGCTACAAAAATGCCAGAATAGAGAGAAGGCCTAGTCCTATCGAAGACTAGCATCTTCAGCGGTCTTGCAGCATTAGAAGAGTGTAGATTAGTACAGCATAAGTAGTAGTACCATTAAGTCTCAACCTCACCCAGAGATCCTTTCTCGACTCCCTGCGAGAAAGCAATCCCAGAGCCATAATATCCAAGTATCAACCTCGGCCAGAGATCCTTTCTCGACTCCCTGCGAGAAAGCAACCCCAGAGCCATAATATCCAAGTATCAACCTCGGCCAGAGATCCTTTCTCGACTCCCTGCGAGAAAGCAATCCCAGAGCCATACTATCCATTTCTCATCACAAGTATCCAGTTCTAGTTGTATCGATCGGGATACAACTCCGAGCGTCCGTTACCAAGGATCCGGCTATGCATAGATTAGTTCTTCCCTTCAGGGGTGCACCAACTTACCCACCATGCTCGCTTAACTTCGGCCGGACAAACTTTTCTGGGTCATGCCCGGCCTCGGCCAAACGACACACCGCAGCCCTACCTAAAGATCAGCAGAGAGGTCCCCGTCGGTCTAAATCCTAAGCGCTTAGGGGTCTTGGGCCGTCGCCCTGTGCACTCTGGGGCATTGCGAGCAGGGTGGATATGTAACACCCCCGGTGATTAGCAACAGTAATCACTTTTGATAATGACATGTTAGCATGATCAACAGTGCATAATCATCATTAGCATCACATTGCATTTCAACTCCTAAGTCAAATTCAAAATTTAAATGAAAGTGGAATATGAAAGTTGTCCAACATAGGAGCTAAAATGTCAGATATATAGCAAATATTCCAGAGGCTATTCTAAAATTGAAACCAACATCATTGGAATTGGATAAGTGACTCGAACAACCTCAAACAGTGGATAAAGATAATATTTAATAACCATTTATTAAATCTGAAATAAATATGGAATTATGTTTTGTCCAAACTAGTTTTAGGTGTTAGGGAATAATGCACTATTATTTATGAACTAGGTCTCATGTTTTACAAAAACCATTTTGAGGCCTGACTATTTACTAAACTGAGAAAGGAGAATAAAGAAAAAGATAAAAGAAAAATGAAACAGAAAAAAAGAGCAACGCCCCCCCCCCCGGCCCAACTGGGCCGAAGCCCAGCCGGCCGGCCCACCCGCGCCCCCTAGCCTATACCCCCAGGGACGCCCGAACCCTAGCGTCACCCACCCGCATTCCCCTCGCTCCTCTCCCCCCCCCTCGCGTCTGGATCGGGATCTCCCGATCCCGTCCGCCCCGTCGCCTACGCCGTCGCCGACGCCGCCCCGTCGCCGCCTCCCCCTCGTCAGCCCCCACCTCCCGATCCAGATCGGGATCGGGATCGCGGGAACGGCCCCGTCGCCGACGCCTCTCGCCGACGCCGCCCCGCTCCCGCGCCGGTCGGCTAGCGCCGACGCCGCCGCCACACCGACGTCGCCCCGTCCTCTCCTCTTCCCCGACCAGCCGCCTGGCGCTCGGTCGACCCCTCCCTCGACTGGATCCGGATCGGGGCAAATCCCCGATCCCGTCGCCCGCGACGACCTCGCCGCCGCCCGGAGCCCGCGCCTCCCCGCCGGCCTGCCTCCCCGTCGCCGTCGTCCCCGTCGACCACCCCGACCTCCCGCTGCCCCGTCCCTACGAGCACGGTGAGGCCTCGGGCCTCTTCCCCCCCTCTCTGCTCCCGCACCTCGCCGCGCGCACCGCGCCCCCGTGCCGCCGCTCACCGCGCTGCGCGCATGCTCACGCGTCGCCGCGCCCCGGCTCGCGCCCGACCGCGCTGCGCGCGCCCCGCTCGCGCCCACTCCAGCCGCCGCTGCCGCTCGTCCTCTCGCCTCTGCCTCCGCTCGCCGCGGCCACCCGCGCGCGCGCGCGCCCCCACACCTCGCCCGCGTCGCTCGCCGTGGCCCCGCGCTCACCACCGACCCGTCCGGCCGCGCCTCGCCGGCGCCCGTGGCCAGCGCCCGGGCGCACCCTGGACGCGCCCGCTCGGGCTGCGCCTGCGCCGCGCCCGCACGCCTGTGAAAACCCCCCTGGGCCACTGCCCAGTGGGGCCCGAGCCCCCTGTGCCGCTGACAAATGGGGCCCACGGCCCGGAACGATTTTAAGAAAATAAAAATAGAAATAAATAAAATAATTAATTAAATAATTAATTAGTTAATTAATTAGTTAATTAATCCTGATTAGGTTAATCTAATTAACTAATTAGTGTTAATTAATCAGTAATTAAATTAATTAAACCTAATTAACCTAACAGCCTATGACAGGTGGGACCCACCCTGTCAGGTGGCTGCTGACGTCAGCATGATGTCATGCTGACGTCATCAATCACTGTTTCGGATAATGTTGAATTAAATAATTAATTAAATTTCAGAAATTAATAAAAACTTTAGAAAATCATATCTTTTAAACCGTATCTCCGATGAAAATATTTTATACATGAAACTTGCTCAGAACGACGATACGAGCCCGGATACGCCCTCCGTATTCCCGTCAGACGCCCGCAGCTATAAGAACATTGAACTTTTAGACCGATTTCAGTAAATGAATAGTGCCCAACTTTAATTAAATAAATCCAAATAAATTCCTAAATTAACTAAATCGTTTAGTTAGGCAGTAGAACACCCCGGCATATCATTTAGGCATGTCATACATATTGTTTGCATTATTGCCGTGAATTTATTGTTTCTCTCCCCTTCCTTCTCTCTCGATAGACGCCGAGACCGACGACGCTGCACCAGGTTACGACTACTCTACCGACGAGCAGCCCGTTGACGACCTCCCTCTCTTGCCAGAGCAACCAGGCAAGCCCCCCCCCTTGAGCATTCCAGATATCGCCCATTCTATTCTCCTGCTTGCATTAGATTTCGCTACTGTTAATGTATGCTCCTATTCTGATGCATAGCCTGCTGTTGTAACCTGTTCATTGCTATCTTACCTGCCTATGATAAACTGTTTAGTATAGGTTGGTATGACCCATCTGTGACCCCACCACCTTACTTTGTCGCCCCTGCTTGTTCATCAACGACTCGATCAACGTGATCGTCGATCAGAGACAGACGCCTCACTTTACACCCCCCCTTAGTTGTACGACTCTGCGTAGTAACTATCGAGTGCCGAGGGTGATACCTCGTAACGCACTCCTGATGAATACTCTGCAGCATAGCTGTACGGTCGTGGTCATCGAGGGTGATTCCTCCTTCTCCATGTCCGATACGACTCTGTCGTGCAACCCCTCAGTGTGAACCTCGAGGGTGATACCTCTTACGTTCACCCTGATGATTATGACCACACGGTTACTTGACCTTTTTCACAGGCGGGTCCACCCTGGTGGGTACCCGCTGGGGATCTATGATTTCGGATGTGCCGGAAGGGCACTCGAGTGTGACATTGTGGCGGAGCATCAGAGACTCTGATTGTCTCCGCTTGATACTAATTGAGCCTATTGGATTTGGGTGTGTGATCTGAGTGGGTCGACGTGCCCTATACGCACTGCCACCACGCGGGATAATGGTTATGGGGCCCTCTGCGATGTACGTTTCGCCGAAAGCTTATCAGACGTCACGATTCACCGTGCGGGCTGATCGTCGGGATTGGGCTGGATACTTCACTGGCGAGTTCAGTGTCGCGCCTGCACCCCGGCCAGCCACGCAACGCGCAGGGTGCCCAGGGCGATGGCCCGAGACCCCTGGGTGCATAGGTTAGTCCGGCGTGCTGACCTCTCTGCTGAGCCTAGGTAGAGCGCTGCTTCGTGTTGATCTTCCGAGGACGGGCATTACCCAGCAAGTATGTCCGGCCAGAGTTGATCGAGCGTGTTGGGTAACAGTAGTGCAACCCTGCAGGGATGAATCTTCTATCGATAGCCGGTCCTACGGTAAAGGACGCTCAGTTTGTGTATCCCGATCTACTACTTAAACTGGATACTTGTTACTTAATTGAAGCTTCGGGATTACTTTCTCGCTGGGAGTCGAGGAAGGATCTTTGAGCTGTACTTCAACATGTTTGCTAAATAAAATGCTATTCTACTCTCTTCTACTGCTGCAAGATGATGGCCTTGTGAAGATGTTTGAAGATGCTAGTCTTCGATAGGACTAGGCCTTCTCTCTATTCTGGCATTTCTGCAGCCCAGTCCACATATACAGCCTTTTCTCCATTGATAATGTTGCATATGTAGTATAGATCCTTGCTTGCTGAGTACTTCGGATGAGTACTCACGGTTGCTTTATTTTCTCTTTTCCCCCATATACCCCACCTTGATGATACACCAGACGATGGAGTCCAGGAGCCAGACGCCACCACCGGAGCCTACTACCAGGCGGGTCCAGAGGGCACGTACTACTGGATCGAGCCAGCTGACCAGGAGTAGGATCGGAGGCTCCCAGGCAGGAGGCCAACGCCTTTCGATCTAGTGTCGCTGTTTGTGCTAGCCTTCTTAAGGCAAAACTTGTCTAACTATGTCTGTACCCAGATATTATTTGTATGACTGACTTATGTATTCGGATCTTCGGATCCCTGGTCTGTAATGTTGTGGACCTCCGTTTATTTGTGTTTAGAGTTGTGTTGTGATATCTTCCCGTGAGTCCCTGGGTTGGATCATACACGTTTGCGTGTATGATTAGTGTACGATTGAACCGGGGGCGTCACAAGTTGGTATCAGAGCCGACTGCCTGTAGGAAGCCCCCTCCAAATTCCTTGGCCGAAGTTGAGTCTAGAAACCGAGAAACTAATTTACTAACTTGGCTGTGTGGCTTACGGGCCCACGTCGCCAACTGGGTGGTATTAGGATCTTTTATTCCTCGTCTATACTCTGGGACTCTAACATCTCTTCTATTCGGGTTAAATAAAGTTTACTAACGCCGACACTTAGGATCTCGTAAATCCCGTCTACCCGGAGAGCTGGATATCTGTGCGATTTCCCTATCGTTGATCTGATTAGTCTGATAATCATTTTCCTTTCCATTGTTTTGTTTAACCTTTCTCTCCGAGTTGTGTTAAACTCCCCGTTGTCATTTGACAAATCTGAATTTCCTCTGTTTCAGATGGACCGTTTGTTTCCACCGCGTCCTACGACACAGCTTGTGCTTCACACTTGGGCTCGTAATACCCCTGGGTTTCCAGCTGTCCTGATCGCTCTCATGACCAGACTTGGCTACCGCTGGTACCCTGAGTACATGGTTTACGAGGATTACCGCGAGTTTAATCAGGAGCAGTACCATGCTGATGTTCGTATCTATGATCGGCAGAATGACTCAGACACCGAGCTGCACCTTTTCCACGGTATCGGCGTGACGATTGAGATGGCAGTACATGATGCCGCCTACTCTGCTGTCGCACGTCTTCGAGGACAGTTCAGTGATATCTTGGATGACTCTGAGTTCCGATACATTCCGTATGCCCCTGCTGGAGATGCTACCGGATACTACACAGCTATCTGTGCCCCGTACGAGCCTCGCCGATATGACCACCGCGTTCTGATTCAGTGCACTCAGGCTCTGGATCGCACTGTTCGGGCTCTTGCCGTCGAGTTGGTTGCCACTCGAGCACGTCTTTACGATGCTATGACGCAGTTGATGCCCGCTGTTCGTGCAGGGATACATCCGGAGCACATCCTTTACCCGCGCAGGACTCAGATGTATGCTGGTATTGACTGGCCTGCTGTTGGAGGTCACACACCTACACGTGGACCTCTTCTTACAGTTCGAGACCAGGTTCTGCATCAGAGTGCACATGGAGCACAGGATCCTTCCGCGACGAATATTCGTCGTCCGCACTCGCAGTTACCCCGTTACAGTGGTTTTCTCCGACGTTGATGTAGCCTTTGCTATGTCTCGTTGTGTACTTCCTTACCGCGTGCCTGCGCGCCGCCTAGTATGTCTAGCTTTTAATTTGCGCCGTTATGCTGTCCGCATGTACCCGACTTTGTGTATGGATATGTATGTCTTAATCGACTACTGTTATGTATCTATTACACTGCTTAAGGTATTGTCGTGCTACATCATACTTGTCGCTAAACACTCGCAATTGCTTTTACTAAACTACCCCCTGTTGATACGTAGCAGGATGGTTAGACCAGGTGGTCGTGGTCGTGGTCGTACCCCTGAACGTCCACCACCGCCAGACTATATGGCCGCTATGATGCAACAGTTCGAGCTCAACCGCCAGTTCATGGTTGGAATCATGGCTCAGTTTCCGCATCAGAACAACCAGAACCAGAACCCAGCTTCAGTAACTTTGACAGAGTTTACGCGACTCAACCCAACGCAGTTTCGCAACTCTGACAAGCCCGTGGATGCCGATGACTGGCTCCGCGACATCACTCACGAGATGGAGTCTGCTAATGTCGCCCCCGCCAACTTTGTCACCTTCGCGGCCTTTTTCTTAAAGGGCCCCGCTGCTCAATGGTGGGACACACACAAGCGTACTCTGCCTGTTGGAACAGTCATCACCTGGTATGAGTTTCAGGCTGCTTTCCGTACACGTTACATCCCTCAAGCAATTATGGAACGCATGAAGACCCAGTTCCGCAACCTCACTCAGGGCAATAAAACCGTCGAAGCTTATCAGCGGGAATTTCTTGATCTCTCCCGCTATGCTGAAGAAGACATCGCCACAGATGCTCGCAGACAGGAGAAGTTCCGTAATGGACTACACCCTGACCTCAAGCTTGCACTAGCTGCTCAAGACATCAATGACTTCTCAACTCTAGTGAACAAGGCTATTCTCGTTGAGACCGCTCAGATGGAACACAAGGACTCGCAGAAGCGCTATCGTGATGCTGGCTCATCTTCGGGCTCAGCACCGAAGCGTAGAGTTTGGATTCCCAACAACGCGTTCCGTCCCAATGCCTCTGCGCCAAAGAACAATGCTGCACTACGTCTGCCTCCTCCACCACCGAGACCGTCAAAGGCTCAAGCTATTCAGAACAATGCCCCTCTTCGTCCTGAAGATGGTTTGTGTTTCAAGTGCCGCAAACCAGGCCACCAGGCTAAAGACTGCCGCCAGACTCAGAATCAGTTAGATTTTCCTCGTGCTGGCCGTGGATATGGCCGTGGCAACAATCAGACCCGCAACTATAATACTGGGTCTGCTTCACGTGGTCGTGGTCAAGCTTACAACATTGACATTGAAGAAGTCCAGGATCAACCTGCTACTGTGATGGGTACCCTTCTTGTTAACTCAGTACCTGCTTCTGTATTATTTGATTCAGGAGCATCGCATTCATTCATGTCTGAAGCATTTGCATTATCTCATGACATAACATTCGAAAAGATGAACCTGCCAATAGTTGTCCGTACCCCTGGAGGCCAATGTCAAACCACTATGATGGCACATAAAGTCCCTGTTGAAATCGAGGAATTTGAATTCCTAGCTTCCCCTATTATCCTGAAGTCTTCCACCATAGACCTCATACTCGGAATGGATTGGTTGAAAGCTCACATTGCTTCGATCAATTGTGCCACTAAAGTCGTCCAACTTCTTCACCCCTCCGATGAGATAGTGAACTATACCGCCCGCATTACTCGAGACGCTGAAGCTGAGATATATGTTATGAATGCTTTGAACGCCTCACCTCTGGAAGGGATCGAGAACGTTCCTGTCGTTCGAGATTTTCCAGACGTCTTTCCAGAAGAACTTCCAGGAATACCCCCGGCTAGAGCTGTCGAGTTCGTCATCGACTTGAAGCCTGGCACCGTTCCTATTGCCAAGCGACCTTATAAGATGCCTCCGCATCACCTTCTTGAGCTTAAGGAAGAAATCGACAAGTCACTTAAGAGTGGTTTCATCTGCCCCAGTTCCTCTGCTTGGGGAGCACCTTCACTCTTCGTTAAGAAGAAGGATGGAACTAACCGATTGGTTCAGGATTACCGGCCCATTAACCAAGCCACAATCCAGAATAAATACCCACTGCCCCGGATCAATGATCTCTATGATCAACTCGCTGGATCATCGGTGTTCTCTAAACTCGACTTGAGGTTGGGTTATCACCAGATCCGTGTCCGTGAAGAGGACATTCCCAAGACTGCATTCGTCACTCGTTATGGCTCCTATGAATACACCGTTATGTCATTTGGCCTAACGAATGCTCCAGCTACATTCTCCCGCCTGATGAATTATATATTCATGGATTACCTCGACAAATTCGTCGTGGTATATCTAGATGATATTCTGGTCTATTCTAAGAATAAAGAGGAACATGCTGAACATCTCTGCCTTGTTCTAGAAAGGCTCCGAGAACACCAGTTGTATGCCAAGTATTCCAAATGCGAATTTTGGCTTCCTGAAGTAACTTACCTTGGACATGTGATTTCCAAGGATGGGATTGCTGTTAACCCCGAACGAGTTCAGGCTATTCTCGACTGGACTCCCCCAAAGAATGTTAAGCAAGTCAGAAGTTTTCTCGGACTTGCTAGTTATTGCCGTCGATTCGTTGAGAACTTTTCCAAAATTGCAAAACCATTGACAAATCTGCTTCACAAAGGTGTTAAATTTGAGTGGACAGAAAAATGTCAAGAAAGCTTTCAGACACTAAAAGATAAATTGACATCTGCCCCAGTACTAGCACCCCCGGATTCCCCAAAGGATTTCGTGATATACTGTGATGCATCTCGTCAAGGATTAGGCTGTGTCCTAATGCAAGAGCGCAAAGTGATTGCTTATGCCTCCCGGCAATTGCGTCCTCATGAAGAAAATTATCCCGTGCATGATCTTGAACTTTCTGCGGTTATCTATGCCTTGAAGCTATGGCGACATTACCTTCTCGGTAACCGTTGCGAGATATACACGGATCACCAAAGCTTGAAGTATTTATATACTCAACCAGATCTGAACCTTCGTCAACAAAGATGGCTCGAAACAATTGCCAATTATGATATGAATATTTCATATACCCCCGGCAAGGCTAATGTAATGGCCGATGCTTTGAGTCGCAAGTCCTATAGCAACAATCTTATGGTTCAAGAAACACAACCTCTTCTCCATGAAGAGCTTTGCAAATTGAACCTCCATATTGTTCCACAGGGTTATCTCAATACCCTGGTTGTCGAACCAGATTTAGAACACGGCATTAAGGTTATGCAAGGGTATGACACTGAAGTTGAAAAGATCAAGCGATACCTCGAGAAAGGAAAGCCATCGGAATTCCATCTTGATGCAGATGGGATCCTATTTTTCCAACACCGTCTCTTCGTACCCAAGTTCAAGAATGAGAGGGAAAACGTTATGAAGGAAGCTCATGACACTCCCTTGTCCATTCACCCTGGTAGCACAAAGATGTACCGTGACATTTGTCAAAGATTCTGGTGGCCTAATATGAAGCGAGACATTGCTCGTTATGTTTCTGAGTGTGACGTTTGCCGCCGCGTTAAAGCAGAACATCAAAGGCCCGCAGGAGCTCTGCAACCCCTGGAAATTCCTGAATGGAAATGGGACAAGGTCCAAATGGATTTCATTACTGGTTTTCCCAAATCCCAGAAGGGTAATGATGCTATATTTGTTGTCATTGACCGATTCTCTAAGGTTGCCCACTTTCTGCCTGTTAAAGAGACAATCACTGCTAGCCAGTTAGCAGACTTGTATGTTTCTCGAATTGTGTCACTCCACGGTGTTCCGTTGGAGATCAGTTCTGATCGTGGCAGCCTCTTCACCTCCAGATTCTGGAATAGTTTCCAAGAAGCTATGGGAACTCATCTGTCTTTCAGCACCGCTTTTCACCCTCAGTCACAGGGTCAAGTTGAACGAGTGAATCAAGTGCTCGAAGATATGCTTCGAGCTTGCGTCATCTCCTTCGGTAAGAAATGGGAGGAATCTCTCCCGTATGCCGAATTCTCTTACAACAATAGCTATCAAGCTAGTCTGAAGATGGCACCGTTTGAAGTTCTATACGGTCGTAAGTGTCGAACCCCTCTGAATTGGTCAGAAACTGGGGAACGCTCACTCGTCGGACCGGACATTATTCGGCAAGCTGAAGAACAAGTCCGTATTGTTCGTGAACATTTGAAGTCTGCTCAGTCTCGTCAGAAGAGCAACTATGACCGTAAGCACCAGGAAATAGTCTATCAACCTGGCGAGCAAGCTTACCTTCGTGTCACTCCATTGAAAGGCACTCATCGGTTCGGAATCAAAGGCAAGTTAGCTCCACGCTACATTGGCTCGTTCCGTATTCTTGCCCGTCGAGGAGAAGTGGCATATCAATTGGAATTGCCGCCAAATCTTTCTCAAGTACATGACGTCTTTCATGTATCCCAACTCCGCCGCTGCTTCAAGGATCCTATTCGAGCTGTGGATCATGAAGTGCTTGAATTACGGGAAGATCTGTCTTATCCAGAACATCCCATCCGTATTCTTGATCAAGCTGAGCGTCGAACACGTCAAAAGTCAATCAAGTTCCTCAAGGTTCAGTGGTCAAATCATTCTGAAGATGAAGCCACTTGGGAACGCGAGGATCGTCTTCGCGAAGAATACCCCTCTTTCTTTCAGTCTTCCTCTTAATTCTCGGGACGAGAATTCTTAATAGATGAGGAGAGTTGTAACACCCCCGGTGATTAGCAACAGTAATCACTTTTGATAATGACATGTTAGCATGATCAACAGTGCATAATCATCATTAGCATCACATTGCATTTCAACTCCTAAGTCAAATTCAAAATTTAAATGAAAGTGGAATATGAAAGTTGTCCAACATAGGAGCTAAAATGTCAGATATATAGCAAATATTCCCGAGGCTATTCTAAAATTGAAACCAACATCATTGGAATTGGATAAGTGACTCGAACAACCTCAAACAGTGGATAAAGATAATATTTAATAACCATTTATTAAATCTGAAATAAATATGGAATTATGTTTTGTCCAAACTAGTTTTAGGTGTTAGGGAATAATGCACTATTATTTATGAACTAGGTCTCATGTTTTACAAAAACCATTTTGAGGCCTGACTATTTACTAAACTGAGAAAGGAGAATAAAGAAAAAGATAAAAGAAAAATGAAACAGAAAAAAAGAGCAACGCCCCCCCCCCCGGCCCAACTGGGCCGAAGCCCAGCCGGCCGGCCCACCCGCGCCCCCTAGCCTATACCCCCAGGGACGCCCGAACCCTAGCGTCACCCACCCGCATTCCCCTCGCTCCTCTCCCCCCCCCTCGCGTCTGGATCGGGATCTCCCGATCCCGTCCGCCCCGTCGCCTACGCCGTCGCCGACGCCGCCCCGTCGCCGCCTCCCCCTCGTCAGCCCCCACCTCCCGATCCAGATCGGGATCGGGATCGCGGGAACGGCCCCGTCGCCGACGCCTCTCGCCGACGCCGCCCCGCTCCCGCGCCGGTCGGCTAGCGCCGACGCCGCCGCCACACCGACGTCGCCCCGTCCTCTCCTCTTCCCCGACCAGCCGCCTGGCGCTCGGTCGCCCCCTCCCTCGACTGGATCCGGATCGGGGCAAATCCCCGCTCCCGTCGCCCGCGACGACCTCGCCGCCGCCCGGAGCCCGCGCCTCCCCGCCGGCCTGCCTCCCCGTCGCCGTCGTCCCCGTCGACCACCCCGACCTCCCGCTGCCCCGTCCCTACGAGCACGGTGAGGCCTCGGGCCTCTTCCCCCCCTCTCTGCTCCCGCACCTCGCCGCGCGCACCGCGCCCCCGTGCCGCCGCTCACCGCGCTGCGCGCATGCTCACGCGTCGCCGCGCCCCGGCTCGCGCCCGACCGCGCTGCGCGCGCCCCGCTCGCGCCCACTCCAGCCGCCGCTGCCGCTCGTCCTCTCGCCTCTGCCTCCGCTCGCCGCGGCCACCCGCGCGCGCGCGCGCCCTCACACCTCGCCCGCGTCGCTCGCCGTGGCCCCGCGCTCACCACCGACCCGTCCGGCCGCGCCTCGCCGGCGCCCGTGGCCAGCGCCCGGGCGCACCCTGGACGCGCCCGCTCGGGCTGCGCCTGCGCCGCGCCCGCACGCCTGTGAACCCCCCCCTGGGCCACTGCCCAGTGGGGCCCGAACCCCCTGTGCCGCTGACAAATGGGGCCCACCCCCCTAAAAACGATTTTAAGAAAATAAAAATAAAAATAAATAAATAATTAATTAAATAATTAATTAGTTAATTAATTAGTTAATTAATCCTGATTAGGTTAATCTAATTAACTAATTAGTGTTAATTAATCAGTAATTAAATTAATTAAACCTAATTAACCTAACAGCCTATGACAGGTGGGACCCACCCTGTCAGGTGGCTGCTGACGTCAGCATGATGTCATGCTGACGTCATCAATCACTGTTTCGGATAATGTTGAATTAAATAATTAATTAAATTTCAGAAATTAATAAAAACTTTAGAAAATCATATTAAATAATCCGTAACTCCGATGAAAATATTTTATACATGAAACTTGCTCAGAACGACGATACGAACCCGAATACGCCCTCTGTATTCCCGTCAGATGCCCGCAACTATAAGAACGTTGAACAATTAGACCGATTTCGATAAATGAATAGTGCCCAACTTTAATTAAATAAATCCAAATAAATTCCTAAATTAACTAAATCGTTTAGTTAGGCAGTAGAACACCCCGGCATATCATTTAGGCATGTCATACATATTGTTTGCATTGTTGCCGTGAATTTATTGTTTCTCTCCCCCTCCTTCTCTCTCGATAGACGCCGAGACCGACGTCGCTGCTGTCGAGTACGACTACGCTACTGACGAGCAGCCCGTTGACGACCTCCCTCTCTTGCCAGAGCAACCAGGCAAGCCCCCCCCTTGAGCATTCCAGATATCGCCCATTCTATTCTCCTGCTTGCATTAGATTTCGCTACTGTTAATGTATGCTCCTATTCTGATGCATAGCCTGCTGTTGTAACCTGTTCATTGCTATTTTACCTGCCTATGATAAACTGTTTAGTATAGGTTGGTATGAACCATCTATGACCCCACCACCTTACTTCGTCGCCCCTGCTTGTTCATCAACGACTCGATCAACGTGATCGTCGATCAAAGACAGACGCCTCACTTCACACCCCCCCTTAGTTGTACGACTCTGCGTAGTAACTATCGAGTGCCGAGGGTGATACCTCGTAACGCACTCCTGATGAATACTCTGCAGCATAGCTGTACGGTCGTGGTCATCGAGGGTGATTCCTCCTTCTCCATGTCCGATACGACTCTGTCGTGCAACCCCTCAGTGTGAACCTCGAGGGTGATACCTCTTACGTTCACCCTGATGATTATGACCACACGGTTACTTGACCTTTTTCACAGGCGGGTCCACCCTGGTGGGTACCCGCTGGGGATCTATGATTTCGGGTGTGCCGGAAGGGCACTCGAGTGTGACATTGTGGCGGAGCATCAGAGACTCTGATTGTCTCCGCTTGATACTAATTGAGCCTATTGGATTTGGGTGTGTGATCTGAGTGGGTCGCCGTGCCCTATACGCACTGCCACCACGCGGGATAATGGTTATGGGGCCCTCTGCGATGTACGTTTCGCCGAAAGCTTATCAGACGTCACGATTCACCGTGCGGGCTGATCGTCGGGATTGGGCTGGATACTTCACTGGCGAGTTCAGTGTCGCGCCTGCACCCCGGCCAGCCACGCAACGCGCAGGGTGCCCAGGGCGATGGCCCGAGACCCCTGGGTGCATAGGTTAGTCCGGCGTGCTGACCTCTCTGCTGAGCCTAGGTAGAGCGCTGCTTCGTGTTGATCTTCCGAGGACGGGCATTACCCAGCAAGTATGTCCGGCCAGAGTTGATCGAGTGTGTTGGGTAACAGTAGTGCACCCCTGCAGGGATGAATCTTCTATCGATAGCCGGTCCTACGGTAAAGGACGCTCAGTTTGTGTATCCCGATCTACTACTTAAACTGGATACTTGTTACTTAATTGAAGCTTCGGGATTACTTTCTCGCTGGGAGTCGAGGAAGGATCTTTGAGCTGTACTTCAACATGTTTGTTAAATAAAATGCTATTCTACTCTCTTCTACTGCTGCAAGATGATGGCTTTGAGAAGATGTTTGAAGATGCTAGTCTTCGATAGGACTAGGCCTTTCTCTCTATTCTGGCATTACTGCAGCCCAGTCCACATATACAGCCTTTTCTCCATTGATAATGTTGCATATGTAGTATAGATCCTTGCTTGCTGAGTACTTCGGATGAGTACTCACGGTTGCTTTATTTTCTCTTTTCCCCCATATACCCCACCTTGATGATACACCAGACGATGGAGTCCAGGAGCCAGACGCCACCACCGGAGCCTACTACCAGGCGGGTCCAGAGGGCACGTACTACTGGATCGAGCCAGCTGACCAGGAGTAGGATCGGAGGCTCCCAGGCAGGAGGCCAACGCCTTTCGATCTAGTGTCGCTGTTTGTGCTAGCCTTCTTAAGGCAGAACTTGTCTAACTATGTCTGTACCCAGATATTATTTGTATGACTGACTCATGTATTCGGATCTTCGGATCGCTGGTCTGTAATATTGTGGACCTCCGTTTATTTGTGTTTAGAGTTGTGTTGTGATATCTTCCCGTGAGTCCCTGGGTTTGATCGTACACGTTTGCGTGTATGATTAGTGTACGATTGAACCGGGGGCGTCACAGGATACCAGCGCCAACGGCATGATCCGACCCGGCCGCCATGCTGAACTAGACGTCTGACAGAGCTTTCGGCTGATGCATACGATGCAGAGTGCCCACAACTATTCTCGCGTGATGGTTAGTGCTATCGGGCCAGAGGCCCACTCAGATCAAATATCCAAATCGTTAGTGTAATGGTAGTGCGGTAACGAGCAGAGACTCACGATTGATGTGACCCCGTTGCCCCGTCTCGAGGACTTGCGGCAAGGGCTAAGAATGCCCGACCATGCCTCATATTCATATCTCGGGCACCCTCCGGGTCAACCCGTCTCCACAACACTCACCACTTAGGCTCACGCGGGTACCCCTCAGGGTCGACCCGCCTTTCCAAGTAACAGTGTAAAGTCCAAGTATTCGTGTGTTCATAACATCAAGGGAATCCGAGGTATCACCCTCGTTGGATTCCTACTCGATGTAACCGTCAAGGTGAACTCGGAGGAATCACCCTCGATGGGTTCACACTTGAAGTGTTGCACGTCAGCGTAGTTACCGGACGTGGTGAAGGAGGAATCACCCTCGATGACCACGACCAAATAGCTTCTCTACAGAGTTAACATCAGGAGTGCTATACGAGGTATCACCCTCGGCACTCGATAGTAATGCTGCAGTGTCGTACAACTAAGGGGGGGGGTGATTTGCGGTGCTGGGGCTTGGTCGTCGAGTCTTTCGATGATCCAGCGGGGCAACTAAGACAAGTGGGGTCACTGGGGTCTCTATCTAGCTTATACTAAGCAGTTTAGGATAAGCAGGTAGGTATCAACAGCAGTTACAAGAACAGGCCATGCATCAGAATAGGATAAACAGCAGCAGCAGCAATTCTAATGCAAGCATAAGAGAGATAGAATAGGCGATATAGGCATGCTCAAGGGGGGGTGCTTGCCTGGTTGCTCGGCGGCAAAGGCAAGGTCGTCAACGGTGTCGTTGGGCTCCTGAGCTGCGTCGGTCTCGGGAACTGCGTCTGTAGCGGGGTCTACCGAGAGAGAAGAGGGGGAGGAAACAGATAAATACACGGCAAACATATGCAACACAGAGCATGCTATGCTAACGTGCAGTGCAGGGTTGCCTAAAGACATATCTAAATCATTTTTGTTACTTTAGGATTAAAGTTGGTTTTATTAACCGGAGTATATGCACTATTCATCTACCGGAAATAGGCTAAAAGTTGCAGGTTCACCTCCATAGAGGGTCCCGACACGGAAACAGATAGCACGGTTGGATTCGTCTCGTCGTTCATAGCAACTTTCATGTACAAAGTTTTTCGATCTGAGCTACGGTTTATTTTTCTATGATTTTTCAAAGTCATAAAACATTTCTGGAATTAATTTAATTATTAAATACGAATTATCCAGAATAGTAGCAGCTGACATCAACATGACATCAGCGGGTCAAACCCAGCTGACCAGAGTCAACTCTGACAGGTGGGGCCCACATGTCATTCACAGTACTAATTAACAGAGGATTAAATTTAACTAATTAACCTAATTAGCTTGTGGGACCCACTGTTAGTGTCAGCTTTAGTTAGCTAATTAACTAACAGATTAATTAACATTTTATTTAACATTTTTATTTATTTTTTCAAAACGTTTTAGCGGTGGGGTCAGCGTGTCAGTGGTCTAGTCAGCCCAGTCAGCGGGGTTGACTGGTCAACTGGGCCCGCGGGACCCAGCGTCAGCGGCATAGGGGCGGCCCCACGTGGTGCCACATGGGTGCCCGGTCAGCGTCGGCCGCCGGTGAGGCGAGACGCGGCGGGGACGGCCGGAACCTCGCCGGAGTTCGCCGGAATCCCGCTGTGATGCTTCGTTTGGCGCGATTTTGGTCGCGTTCGAACGGGCATCAAGCGCCGCGTCTGATGGTGGTCGCGGATGGCACGGGGGTGCAGCGTAGCGGCGATGGCGTTGAGCTAGGTGGCGGTGGCGTTCGGGCGCTCGACGGGTCGGTGGAGCGGCGTGTGTTCGGGACAAAAGGATGGACCAGGCGGCAGCTACGCGACGACACGGACTCGGTGGCACGCTCGTTTGAGCCAGAGCGGCACTACAGCAGCAACATGAGGTGCGGTGGCGGTGGTCAGAGCATGCAAGCTCGACCACGGCTAAAACAATGACAGGAGACGGCAGAGAGAGAGAGAGAGGGGTTGCGAGGCGGCACTCACAGCGTTGACGGGAAGGCTCGGGGAGGCGCGACGAGGTCACCATCGAGGGGATCGATGGCGGGAAGGCTACGGTGGCCGTGGCAGGGAAGAGCTCGATGCGGTTGAGGTAGAGACGCCCCCGACGAATGAAGGGCAGGGGAAGAAGCGGTGGACGCTTGCGGAGCTCCAGGACAGCTCACGGTGACGAATGGGCACCGGCGTCCGCGTGTTCTATGGTGGCGGTGCCATGGTTGCGCTCGGGAGGGAGTGGAGAGGCGGTGGGGAGGGGAATGTGAGGCGAGGGAGACGCCAGGGGGTCGCGGGGCTCTGCCCTTATCCTCCACGGAGGGCGCGGCAGCGAGCACAGAGAGAGGGGGGGGCAGGCGCGCGCGTGTGCAGATGACGACCGCGGCGCGGGATGAGCAGGAGGAGGGAGACAAGTGGGAGGAACGGGCTAGGCCGGCACTATGGACTTAGGTCCAGTGCCTGGGCCTTTTTCTTTTCTTTCTTTTCTTTTTTGTTTTTCTTTCTTTTTTCACTTTTGCAAAATGTGTGGCCTCAAATATGGTTTTGCAAAATAGGTAACTTGGTCCAATAAATACAGTGCATTATTTAACACTGCTAGAAATTGGTTTGGAGGCAAATGAATTTCATTTGGATTTTAATTAAATGAATATGGATTAAATACTTCTGTTTTGTTGCTGTTAGAGTCAATTAACTAATTAATTATATGTTGATTATAATTTTAGAATTGCCTCTGGATTATGTACAATATTATGAACATTTTAGTTCCTGGATTTGAACAACTTTTATTTTCACTCTAAATTAATTTGAAGTTTGAATTATGAGTTTGAAATGCAATATGATGCAAATGATGACTATGCACTGTTAATCTTGCTGACATGGCATTAACTAAGGGTGATCACTGTGGTTAATTACATGGGGTGTTACAATTCTCCTCCACTACAAGAAATCTCGTCCCGAGATTTTAGTGAGGGAGTAAAGGGTAACTTCGGGAGAACTGACCCTTGTAGGGTCGATTATCTGGTGGACAATTAGGGAATGTGGCAGAAGTATCTCTCGAGTTGAAATTTAAGGAAAACATCGAGAGCAAGGTATGAAGTTGCAACAAGAGGTTTCAAGCGAACAGACCATCGTTCGATGCTTGAAGTAGAATGTGAAAGGGGTTCATGGCATCGGGAATAGATCACCTCTCGAAGGGTGGTTCGTGATAACACACAAAACCAAGAGCGAAGGATACTTCGGAATCAAGGATATACAGGGGAGTCAGGTTACGATCTTGTGGAACTGTGATGAGGGTCGATCGAGAGTAGGGAGAACGGTGACATATTACCGGTCACGGCAACAAGGTATGTCAGAAGGTGGCTCATCAGCTATGTCGGCAACAACAGCGGTACCAAGGGCGAGGGACGAAGAGAACCATTTTCCTGCTCGTTGAATGAGGCAGACCAATAGGCAAAGTTCTCGTCCATCGGTGGTTACCGTAAGGTCATCAATAGTAGTAACAGGGTCTTACCGACAGAGTTGTACAACCGAGGTGTTGACATAAGCAGGAGAATATTAATGCTTAGGTCATATAGCTCACAAGAAAGGTTAAACAAAACAATGGAAAGAAAAATGAGACTATACCCGAGTATTGGGTATACCTCCTTCCCAAGAGCTAGCAGAGAGGGATAATCATGGCAGGATTGCAAATAGATAACCATCTAGGAAAAAGGGGCGAGGAAAACTCATGATGTTACCCATACAACGGTGTTTGGATAATTGATCAAGAAACAGTTAGCATTGAGCTTCGAGTGTTCTTGTTGATGATAGTAGTACCACCGTCATGCTTCGGGATAGCATTGACATGGTCATCAGGTAAAGGTTGGACTTTGGATACACAAAGGATCCATCGGAACAACTTATAAAATAAGTCATACAATTTCAGCAAGGAAAAGATGAGGATAGGGCCCACGGGCTCAGCAACAATTCATTGAGGGGGCAAGGATGGTATTTCTCACCATGAATTCTATTGATATCCTAGAAGAGCTCGGAATGTTGATGATGATCATGACACAATTGTCGAGAGATTCCATGAAGATGTAATCGATCGGTGATGACATCAAGTCATAGGAATGATGAAGCGAAAGGTTATTGAAGCCACGGATACTACACCAGCTCGAAACCAAGCTTGTTGTTTGAGGTGAAATGACAAGATGAGGAAGTTCGATGTAAGCTTAGCTTATCATCGGAAGTTGCTCCGGGCATAAGAACCAGGTAGCACAGTTAAGAGTTGGCACGATAAAAGTATAGCCGATCAGGCTAGGAATGATGTGTTGGGGTATTAAACTTCCCAGTAACAAGTACTAGGGGTAATACCGGAAGGTAAATCGAAGTAGAGGTTGGACGGGGGGTAATGTTTTGCAGAGGATAAGTATTTTAACTTATCCAGGAAATGGAATCAAGGAGGAAATATGGTCGGAACCACGATTGCAAAGGATCAATTCATAGATACAAGATGAACATGTACCTAGGAAATAATTATTTTTACGAGCAGCTTCCATGATAAGTTCTACATCGGGTCCATGGGCATGAACTCAAAGGTTCAAGGTCGACTCCCACTTCTTCATTGCATAACCTTTCATTCACTTCTCATCTTTGAAGAAGTTGTAGAGTTGAAAATTTATCCGACGGAACACGAGTAGTTATATTCCGCATAACTTTTGATTGACACAGATTAGGGAAGGCGTATATTCAACCCATCGGGGCATCTTAGGAACATATACCTCAAACTGCAGGAGTAATGAACTCAAGCTCGGAAGCAGAGCAAGGTTGACAAAGCAGAGGATACCATTTACCAAAGGCATTATGTATCAGGGAAATAGCTCACAAGAATTTTGGATGTGAAGGACACTGTCGGATAATAATCCAACAAAAGATCATATGGTCGACAAAGGATCTGATGTGAGTATCGGTACTCAAACAGAAGAAGAAAGAATGCAAGGCATCGGGTTGTAGAAACAACTAAATAATTTGATGTTTAAATACAAAGAAATCAGAACTCCCAGAATGAACGATCAGAGGCAGACGCTCTGATCAAAAGATGAGTAAGTTAAATGGAACTAGATGGACAAACTATCAAGGCGTGATTTGCCGAGATTTAGCTCATGTCCGGAATGACGTATGAGCCGGAAGAATGAATTAGGAGGAAAGAGCTGATGATCGCGAGTATTCGCACACTTGTTGAACCAATGGGATCAGAATAATAGTGTCAAGGGATGTCAACGAGGATTACTTGACATATGGAACTATCCATAATGCAAGTAGGCAAGAATTTCAAGAGCAATAGGGTGCAGAGAATTTTTGGAAGATCGATTAACAATGGGAAGGATGTTGCGAAGCACATGATCAACTAGGGATGAACGAATCCCTGATAAGTGTGAGGAATTATCCGCAGTGCGAAAGAAGCTGCACGACAGTAGGCTCAAAGGATTCCTGGATTAACGAGGTGTAATTCAGGGTAACTCGTACATAAGGAGTAACTGGGAATGAAGATACAAATGGCAAAGTTGTGTAGCTGTTCACGGTGATCATCGGTAGTAGAGAACTTGCAAGAGCAGTGGGCATAAGGGTCTCGGGAACTTCGAGGAGTATCTTCGGAGTCTTCTGATGAACCAAGCGATCATCTGGCATGCGGGGCTCTCCGGGAGGAAGCGGTTACGAGAACCTAGTGTTAGAGTTAGCAAAATCTTTAACCCGAATAGAAGAGAGATCAGAGTCCCAGAGTATAGACGAGGAATAAATGATCCTAATACGACCCAATTGGCGACGTGGGCCTGTAAGCCACACAGCCATGTTAGTAAAACAGTTTTCATTGACTAGACTCAACTTCGGCCAAGGAGTTGGAAAGGGGGGGTCCTACATGCAGTCGGCTCTGATACCAACCTGTGACGCCTCCGACTTAATCGTGCACTAATCATACACGCAAATGCACATGATCAAGCCTAAGGACTCACTTGAAGATATCATAACACAACTCTAGACACAAATTAAAATAATACAAGCTTTATGTTACAAGCCAGGGGCCTCGAGGGCTCGAATACATAAGCTCGATGCCAAACAAGCATCAGCGGAAGCATCAGATATCTGAGTACAGATATGAAACAGATACAGATAAGCCTTTAGAAAGGCGGGGCAAAACAAAAGCTATGATCGAAAGGCGCAGGCCTCCTGCCTGGGAACCTCCGATCCTACTCCTGGTTGTCGGCAAGCTCGTAGTAGTAACCATCCTCGGGGAAGTAGTAGCGGTCATCGGCGGGAGCAGCTGTCTCCTGGGCTCCATCATCTGGTTGCATCAAACGGATATGGGGAAAAAGAGAAAGCAAAGCAACCATGAGTACTCATCCGAACTACTCAGCAAGCAAGGATCTACACTACATATACAACATTATCAAAGAGAGGCTGTATATGTGGACTGGGCTGCAAAAATGCCAGAATAGAGAGAATGCCTAGTCCTATCGAAGACTAGCATCTTCAGCGGTCTTGCAGCATTAGAAGAGTGTAGATTAGTATAGCATAAGTAGTAGTACCATTAAGTCTCAACCTCACCCAGAGATCCTTCCTCGACTCCATGCGAGAAAGCAATCCCAGAGCCATAATATCCAAGTATCAACCTCGGCCAGAGATCCTTTCTCGACTCCCTGCGAGAAAGCAATCCCAGAGTCATAATATCCAAGTATCAACCTCGGCCAGAGATCCTTTCTCGACTCCCTGCGAGAAAGCAATCCCAGAGCCATACTATCCATTTCTCATCACAAGTATCCAGTTCTAGTTGTATCGATCGGGATACAACTCCGAGCGTCCGTTACTGAGGATCCGACTATGCATAGATTAGTTCTTCCCTGCAGGGGTGCACCAACTTACCCACCATGCTCGCTTAACTCCGGCCGGACACACTTTTCTGGGTCATGCCCAGCCTCGGCCAAACGACACACCGCAGCCCTACCTAAAGCTCAGAAGAGAGGTCCCCGTCGGTCTAAATCCTAAGCGCTCAGGGGTCTTGGGTCGTCGCCCTGTGCACTCCGGGGCGTTGCGAGCAGGGTGGATACCAGCGCCAACGGCACAATCCGACCCGGCCGCCATGCTGAACTGGACGTCTGACAGAGCTTTTGACTGATGCATACGATGCAGAGTGCCCATAATTATTCCCACGTGATGGTTAGTGCTATCGGGCCAGAGGCCCACTCAGATCAAATATCCAAATCGTTAGTGTAATGGTAGTGCGGTAACGAGCAGAGACTCACGATCGATGTGACCCCGTCGCCCCATCTCGAAGACTTGCGGCAAGGGCTAAGAATGCCTGGCCACGCCTTGTATTCATATCTCGGGCACCCTCCGGGTCAACCCGTCTCCACAACACTCGCCACTTAGGCTCACGCGGGTACCCCTCAGGGTCGACCCGCCTTTCCAAGTAATAATGTAAAGTCCAAGTATCCGTGTGTTCATAACATCAAGGGAATCCGAGGTATCACCCTTGTTGGATTCCTACTCGATGTAACCATCAAGGTGAACTCGGAGGAATCACCCTCGATGGGTTCACACTTGAAGTGTTGCACGTCAGCGTCGTTACCGGACGTGGTGAAGGAGGAATCACCCTCGATGACCACGACCAAATAGCTTCTCTATAGAGTTAACATCAGGAGTGCTATACGAGGTATCACCCTCGGCACTCGATAGTAATGCTGCAGTGTCGTACAACTAAGGGGGGGGGGGTGATGTGCGGTACTGGGGCCTGCTCGTCGAGTCTTTCGGTGATCCAGCGGGGCAACTGAGACAAGTGGGGTCACTGGGGTGTCTATCCAGCCTATACTAAGCAATTTAGGATAAGCAGGTAGGTATCAACATCAGTTACAAGAACAGGCTATGCATCAGAATAGGATAAACAGGAGCAGCAGCAATTCTAATGCAAGCATAAGAGAGATAGAATAGGCGATATAGGCATGCTCAAGGGGGGGGGGGTACTTACCTGGTTGCTCGGCGGCAAAGGCAAGGTCGTCGGGCTCCTGAGCTGCGTCGGTCTCAGGAACTGCGTCTGTATCGGGGTCTACTGAGAGAGAAGAGCGGGAGGAAACAGATAAATACATGGCAAACATATGCAACACAGAGCATGCTATGCTAACGTGCAGTGCAGGGTTGCCTAATGACATATCTAAATCATTTTAGTATTAAAGTTGGTTTTATTAACTGGAGTATATGCACTATTCATCTACCGGAAACAGGCTAAAAGTTGCGGGTTCACCTCCGTAGAGGGTCCCGACACGGAAGCAGATAGCACGGTTGGATTCGTCTCGTCGTTCTGAGCAACTTTCATGTACAAAGTTTTTCGATCCGAGCTACGATTTAATTTTCTATGATTTTTCAAAGTCATAAAACATTTCTGGAATTAATTTAATTATTAGATACGAATTATCCAGAATAGTAGCAGCTGGCATCAGCATGACATCAGCGGGTCAAACCCAGCTGACCAGAGTCAACTCTGACAGGTGGGGCCCACATGTCATTCACAGTACTAATTAACAGAGGATTAAATTTAACTAATTAACCTAATTAGCTTGTGGGACCCACTGTTAGTGTCAGCTTTAGTTAACTAATTAACTAACAGATTAATTAACATTTTATTTAACATTTTTTTAAACATTTTAGCGGTGGGGTCCGCGTGTCAGTGGCCCAGTCAGCCCAGTCAGCGGGGTTGACTGGTCAACTGGGCCCGCGGGACCCAGCGTCAGCGGCACAGGGGCGGCCCCACATGGTGCCACGTGGGCGCCCGGTCAGCGCCGGCCACCGGTGAGGCGAGACGCGGCGGGGACGGCCGGAACCTCGCGGGAGTTCGCTGAAATCCCGCTGGGATGCTCCGTTTGGCGCAATTTTGCTCGCGTTCGAACGGGCGTCGAGCGTCGCGTCCGATGGTGGTCGCGGATGGCGCGGGGGTGCAGCGTAGCGGCGGCGGCGTTGAGCTGGGTGGTGGTGGCGTTCGGGCGCTCGACGGGTCGGTGGAGTGGCTCGCGTTCGGGACGAAAGGATGGACCAGGCGGCAGCTACGCGACGGCACGGACTCGGTGGCGCGCTCGGTTGAGCCAGAGCGGCACTACAGCAGCAGCACGAGGTGCGGTGGCGGCGGTCAGAGCATGCAAGCTCGACCACGGCTAAAACAACGACAGGAGACGACAAAGAGAGAGGGGTTGCGAGGTGGCGCTCACAGCTTTAACGGGAAGGCTCGGGGAGGCGCGACGAGGTCACCGTCGAGGGGATCGATGGCGGGAAGGCTACGGTGGCCGTGGCGGGGAAGAGCTCGATGCGGTTGAGGTAGAGCCGCCCCCGATGAATGAAGGATAGGGGAAGAAGCGGTGGACGCTTGCGGAGCTCCAGGACAGCTCACGGTGACGAATGGGCACCGACGTCCAAGTGTTCTACGGTGGCGGCGCCATGGTTGCGCTCGGGAGGGAGTGGAGAGGCGGTGGGGAGGGGAATGTGAGGTGAGGGAGACGCCAGGGGGTCGCGGGGCTCTGCCCTTATCCTCCACGGAGGGCGCGGCAGCGCGGTGTCGAGCAGAGAAAGGGGGGGGGGGGGGCTAGGCGCGCACGTGTGCAGAGGACGACAGCGGCGCGGGATGAGCAGGAGGAGGGAGACAAGTGGGAGGAACGGGCTGGGCCGGCACTGTGGACTTAGGTCCAGTGCCCGGGCCTTTTTCTTTTCTTTCTTTTCTTTTTTCTTTTTTTTCTTTTTTCACTTTTGCAAAATGTGTGGCCTCAAATATGGTTTTGCAAAATAGGTAACTTGGTCCAATAAATACAGTGCATTATTTAACACTGCTAGAAATTGGTTTGGAGGCAAATGAATTTCATTTGGATTTTAGTTAAATCAATATGCATTAAATACTTCTATTTTGTTGCTGTTAGAGTCAATTAACTAATTAAGTATATGTTGATTATAATTTTAGAATTGCCTCTGGATTATGTACAATATTATGAACATTTTAGTTCCTGGATTTGAACAACTTTTATTTTCACTTTAAATTAATTTGAAGTTTGAATTATGAGTTTGAAATGCAATATGATGCAAATGATGACTATGCATTGTTAATCTTGCTGACATGGCATTAACTAAGGGTGATCACTGTGGTTAATTACATGGGGTGTTACATGCAGAGAGGAAGAAACTAATCTTGTCTTGAATTGGGAGAAGTGCCACTTTATGGTTAATGAAGGTATTGTCTTGGGGCATAAAATTTCTGAAAGAGGTATTGAAGTTGATAAAGCTAAAGTAGATGCTATTGAAAAAATGCAATGTCCTAAAGATATCAAAGGTATAAGAAGTTTCCTTGGTCATGCTGGTTTCTATAGGAGATTTAATAAAGACTTCTCTAAAATTTCTAGGCCTCTCACTAATCTTTTGCAAAAAGATGTTCCCTTTGTTTTTTATTATGATTGTGTAGAAGCGTTTGAAATACTTAAGAAAGCCTTAATTTCTGCACCTATTGTTCAACCACCTGATTGGAACCTACCTGTCGGTGTACTAAAGTTTGGGTCCTTTAGTACCCCATACTTGTGCACGGACAGTTGTAGCCATACCAGTGGCAAGGCCTGCCGGGGGACAGCTGGAAGCAAGTGCAAGACTATCAAGAAGGCATTCAAACTAGTGACCAGAAGACAGAAGCCCAAAGGCCGGATCCCCGGCAAGATACTTGTCGGGATGGCTTGCGAAGACCCGGCAAGACTCGCACCCGGCAATACTCCGCCACCCTGCCACTGCTCCAGCGTAGTGGCCAGCCTGTCATTTGGGTTTTATCCTCCTGGATGCGTGTCATGGCACTAGTGGTGGACGGGCTTAAGCGATGTTGATGGGACGAGCCCTTTTTCCGTCCCCAAGAAAGTAAGGGACACCTAAACGAACACCTAAACGGAGCATTTAATGCGTTTGTCCTAAGTTGTCAGTGATAAACATGTAAACACTGTAGCAACTTTACACCTCTTGTATGTACTGTACGCCACTGTTGGTGACCCCTTGGACGTATAAAAGGAGGCCCAAGGCATAGCTACAGGAGGAGAGGACTCTCTGGCCCATTCTGCATGCGTAGCTGCTGCTTGAACATACTGTTCACTGCGAGCGCTCCCGAAGCTTGGGCTTGAACACCCACTATAAACCAAAGCAGGAGTAGGGTATTACGCTTCTCAGTGGCCCAAACCTGGGTAAAAATCCCCTCGCGTTGACCGTTGGATCTGCTCTTTGTGCATACCTCTCTCCCTGCCGAACCGTAAAAGGGATCCACGCGATCCCATAGGTGTCGTACGCCGACATCTTTGGCGTGCCAAATAGGGGGAGTAGGTTGCGCGAACCTGATCTAGCGATCAGCACGTCAGTCTCTTGATCATTTTCGTCGCCATGGCTCCCAAGAAGAAGGGTTTCGCAGCGGTTGGTCCATCCGCGTCCGGTTTGCCCGTGCCTTCACGGACGGGCGACGGTGTGGACGCAGGGGGAGGAGGTGGAGGTCTTGAGCTTCCATGACACTCTGGCGATCAAAGCCAGGCGAGCGGCATTGTTCGCAGCAGCGACAACAACCCGCACGCCGCTAGGTCTAAGGACGGAGCCGTGCCGCCTACAGGTGGCGCAGCGAACTCCAAGGACGGGATGGCGCCTTCCAAGACACCCACGCCGGTGCATGCGCGGTGGCCTTCTCAGGTCGTGCGCGATGAACAGTGCCGTGACGTCGGTGGTTCTAGGCGTCCCCAAGGAAAGACCCCTGCGCATTATTCCCGAGATGCGCAGGTCCAGCATGCACGCCAAGATGCCGGTGGAAGCGCGGCGCGGTCGCGGGACCGTGGTGGAGCTCCTTCTAACACGGTTAGGAGTCAGAGCACCTCATGTTCCTGGCACCTTTCGCCGCCGCCTACACCAGCAGAAGTGTTAGCGCGAGCGCAGCTGCTCCTAGATTTCCCTCCCGCTCCGGAGAAGCTCGAAGAATGGAGAGCTGCTATTCAGAGCCTCATCAGCTTCGTCAACGGAGATGGGCCGCAGCAGGCGGAGCCTTCGCGGCGACGGTCCATCGAGCCAACACGAGCCGATGGCAAAAAGACTGGAGGTGGTACGACTACGGTGCACTCTCCTCCACGATACCAACAACGGTCGCTAACTCGGCGGATTGACAACTGTGATGACGATTCCACGACATCGTCAGATCCGTGAACTCGCCGCGATCAACGTCAAGTTCTTCGGGAGCGAAGCAGAGAAGATGCTCGGACCACCATCGAGCGGCGACAGGAAGCGCGCTATCAATCTGACAGACGCGTGGGACCCACTATGCACAAGCCTGCGCCGGGGGACCCTGGTGACTTACCTTATGAGGTGGGTTGCCCGGCGTTTACCGGTGAGCTGCAGCGGGCCCAGTGGCCCAATTCCTGAACATTCAAGCCGGAGGTCCCAGAGAAATACGACGGCAAGACTCACTCATCGGAGTTCTTGAGCATCTACACCATTGCGGTGCAGGCTGTCGGGGCTCGAGACGACAAGATACTCGCCAACTACTTCCCATTGGTACTTAAGCCCAATGTCAGGTCGTGGTTGATGCATTTGCCGAAGGATTCCATTTCCTCCTGGGCAGATTTGTGTCATGAGTTTGTTGGTGCCTTTACCGGAGGCCACCAAGCTCCTGGCCAGGAAAGTGATTTGCATCTCATCCCCCAGAAAGAGGGCGAGCCCTTGCGCAAGTACATACAAAGATTCAGCCGTATACAGCACAATATCCCAGACGTTCATCCTGCCACTGTTATTAGCGCGTTTCATCAGAACGTGCGCAACCGCAAGATGCGGAAAGAGCTGGCGATGAACAAAGTCAGGGATATTGCCGAGCTCTATGCTCTGGCGGACAAATGTGCTCGGGCTGAAGAGGGAAGGAGAATCCCCGGCGAGGATGCTGGCGCAGGAATCAACTCTGAAGGAGAAGACGCCGCCGCCCCGACGAAGAAAGGCCGACGGCGTAATAAGAAGCGCAAGGGCAAGGCTGTGCTTGCTGTTGAGGAATCCGGCAACCCCGGCGCCGCCAAGAAGATCAAGGCTGATGGCCCCGGCAAGGAGGTTGCCGGGTGTGCCTCTTGTCAGGCCTTGGCGGCTGCCGACAAGCCAGAGGGATCCGACAAGCAATATTTCAAGATCCATCGCACCAAGGGCCATGATCTCCAGAATTGCCGGCAAGTTGAGCAGCTTGTCGAGAGGCAGAAGGCTGAGTATGAAAGGCGAGATAAGGAGAGGGCCCAGGATGGTGCTGAAGGGTCTGGCAAGAAATGCGGTGGCCGAGGAGGTCGCCACGGCAAGGCCAAGCTATAGAAGGAGAGGCCTGCTCGAGGCTGCGACAAGGAAGAGGGGGGTGACGATGACAACGAAGAGGACAACGAGTCCAGCAAGCACGAGTTCCAAAAGGCTATAGAAGCTATGTGCGTTGACGGAGGCGCCTCTTGCATTCTTCTCACTGCCAACTTAAACAGTGGGTGCGCGAGATTAATGCGACAGAGCCGTCAGTCGATGCCCGGAAGCCTTTGAAATGGTTCAACACGCCTATCATTTTCGACGCTGAGGATCACCCTGATTGCACAACCGCGGTCGGGTGTTTGCCATTGTTGGTTTCACCAATGATTCGCAACCTCAAGGTGACAAAAATGTTAGTTGACGGTGGGGCTGGTTTGAACTTGATCTCGCCTAGTGTGATCAAGAGGTTGCAAATTCCTGATGAAGATCTCGAGGAAACGGGCACGTTTCAAGGGATCAGTCCAGGAAGGAGCCAGCCGAAGGGCAAGATCACACTGCCGGTGACATTTGGCAGTGAGCTGAACTACAGAACAGAAAAGATTGTTTTCGACGTCGCCAAGATCCCACTGCCATATAACGGGATTCTTGGCCGTCCAGCGCTGGCCAAATTCATGGTGGCATCGCACTACGCTTATAATGTATTGAAGATGCCCGGGCCGATGAGCGTCATCACTATCAACTCCGACAAGAAGGATGCGCTTATCTGCGCCGACCAACTCTACCGGGAGGTAGTTGCAACATCTTCCGCCAAGGCACTTGCTCCTACCGCTGAAGCTCCTGGGGGAAAAAAGAAGACCGACAAGATCTCTAACACGCACTCCGGTAAGCGCACCTCCTCGGAGTGCTGCGCTCCCGTTGAGGATGTGCCAGAAAGCTCCATCGGCAAGAGCAAGAAATCCAAGGTAGCTCCACCAGAAACTAAGAAGGTGCCCGTCAAGGAGGATGGTACAGGAGGAACTTTCACCATAAGTTCCACCCTCGATGACAAATAGGAAAGCGCGCTCGTTGCTTTCCTGCGGGCGAATATCAATGTGTTTGCATGGCAACCATCTGATATCCTCGGTGTTCCCAGGGAAGTAATTGAGCACCATCTTGCTGTCTGTCCTCATGCATGGCCCGTCAAGTAGAAAGTTAGGAAGCAAGCTTTGGAACGGCAAGAATTTATTGCTGAAGAAATCAGGAAGCTGGAAGCAGCAGGTTTGGTCAGAGGAGTGCTCCATCCAACATGGTTGGCCAATCCAGTTGTAGTGCGCAAGGCAAATGGAAAATGGGGGCTGTGTATTGATTATACAGATATCAATAAAGCCTGTCCAAAAGATCCTTTCCCCTTGCCGCGCATCGACCAGATTGTGGACTCCACTACCGGCTGCGATTTGTTGTCGTTTCTCGAAGCCTATTCAGGGTATCATCAGATTTTCATGGCAAAGGAAGACGAAGAGAAAACCACGTTTATCACCCCGTGTGGTACGTATTGCTTCATACGCATGCCTTTTGGGTTGAAAAGTGCTGGTTCAATGTTTGCGAGAGCGGTCTAGATTGCTTTTGAGCCTCAGCTACATAGAAATATGGAAGCTTATATGGATGACATAGTGGTTAAAACCAAGGACAAAGCAACGCTCATACAAGATTTAGAAGAGACATTTGGAAATCTACGCAAGATCAATTTGAAGCTCAATCCCGAGAAGTGTGTGTTTGGCGTTCCATCGGCAAGCTTCTTGAGTTCTTTGTGTCTCAGCGTGGGATCAAGGCAAATCCTGACAAGATCAAGGCAATTGAGCAGATCGAAGCACCGAAACGCGTCAAAGATGTGCGTCGACTTGCCGGCTGCATTGCGGCTCTGAGCAGGTTCATCTCCAAATCTGCTGAGCGCGCCCTGCTGATGTCTACTACACAACTTGTTCTTGTAGACTCGTGTTGGGCCTCCAAGCGCAGAGGTTTTGTAGGACAGTAGCAAATTTCCCTCAAGTGGATGACCTAAGGTTTATCAATCCGTGGGAGGTGTAGGATGAAGATGGTCTCTCTCAAACAACCCTGCAACCAAATAATAAAAAGTCTCTTGTGTCCCCAACACACCAAATACAATGGTAAATTGTATAGGTGCACTAGTTCGGCGAAGAGATGATGATAAAAGTGTAGTAATGATAGTAGATATTTATTTTTGTAATAGGAACAATAAAAAACAGCAAGGTAGCAATTGATAAAACGGAGCACAAATGATATTGCAATGCTTGAAAACAAGGCCTAGGGCCCGTACTTTCGCTAGTGCAATCTCTCAACAATGCTAATCTAATTGGATCACATATTCATCCCTCAACATGCGATGAAGAATTGTAACACCCCAAAAATAGGGTTATCAATTTTTGTGCTGTTATTCCTTCCTAGCTTTTCTCTCCCGAATTTTTTTCCTCTGGAATCTGGTGAGTGACCAGGTGAATCCAGACAATCCTCAACCTTTCAGTGCCTTTCCCATGCTCTTGTGCCAGTCAAGTTTCCGTCAGTAAACCCCGAACCTCATTCAAACCCTAGTTCCAAAATATCGGAACTGGAAATCCTGCCTTTGTGTTTACAAAGGAGCTATCATTTTCCTTGCTTAGTTGATCCTACCAAAATTCCCAGAGATCATCCATCACTCATAAACCCTAGATGTGCAAAAATATTGCTAAGTCATATGCAATATTTCTCATCTAGAATTAATTCCTTTTCCTGCCTTCCTGAAGAATTAAATCCAAGAAAATATCTATCCATCTCCAAAGTTCATAAAAACTTGTGGAGATATTCTTTATGATCATATTGAGCTCTCATAAAAATATTGGCCATAATAAAATAGGGGAAATTGCATTTTCCTATTTTAAGCCAATATTTCAATTTGCGGCCTTTCCAAAGGAACTACCATTTTGGTAGTTAGGAAAAATCCCAAATAATTTTTGGAGCTTCTCCAATCCATATCTTAACCATTTCCATCAAGATATCAAGTTCCACCCATTAAATTTTGAGCACAACACCACTTTGCAAATTCTGTCCAGATTTCTAGTTTGCAAAGGAAGTGCTGGATTCCTTGATCTCCTTAGGCTGAAATTTTGTAGGGTGATTCATTATGATATATTACCCTTGGACACCAAAAATAAGCCCATTCCATCTAGCCAGTTTTCCTCAGTGAATTATCTAAGTTTCTGTCCAGATTGGAGCACTGTGAAGGAAGTACCATTTTTATTTATGCAAATGGTATGAAATTTTTACAGTGCCTCCATATGCCTAAATTATTTGTCTCCACCAAATTTGGGCCATTTTCATCTATCCATTTAACCCCAACATTCCCATCTTCATTTCTGGTCAGTGGGCAAGGTTACAAAGGAAGTACCATCTAGCCTTGTCCATTTGTGCTGAGATTTTACCAGGATCACTACCTTAGTGGATTACTAACCCATGCCAAAGATTAGGTCAATAGGAGCACTGTGGTGGCCACACCACGTGTGCAAACTTTGCTGCTAGAACCTGTTTGACCTTGGTCTAGTCACCTCAGAGCTCCCCTGTGTCTTCCAGACGCATAGGTCAACTCAGCGATGTGTGGAGAACCTCCCAGACATCATTTGGCATCGAGCGCAGCGTGGCATCGCCGTAGCCGCGTGGTGACCACGCCAAATGCAGCTACAGCCGGAGCTCTGTGTTGAGATGTCGCGTCCCTTCCCCTGTGCTCGCGCCAGAGCCTTGTGCCGACGTCTGCGGCGACATACAGACCCTCATCCATCCCCAGCTGGCCTTGGAGGCTTGCCCGTTGGTCGGGCGTGCCGACAGCGGGTGCGCCGCTAGCGTGCCGCCACGGCACCACCGTCTCGAAACCTCGACCGGCATCCAGAGCCCCTCCCTGCGGCTATAAGTAGCGCCTTCGAGCCCCTCCTTGATCACCAGCAGCCCCAACCCCCTCCCCTCGAGCTCGAGTAGCTCCCTGCCTTCCTATGGCCGAAGCTCTGCCCGATCCCCCTCAGCCCGTCCCGGCGCACTGGCCCTCCCCTTCTCCTCTATCCGCGGCCAGAACATCCGCATGAGCTTTCAGGGCTGCCGCCATCCTCCTCCTGGTCGGGGAAGCCTCGCTGGCGCCGCCCCACCAACGCCCGTCGGCCACCAAGACTCGGTCAGTGGTCACGGCGCTACCGCCTACTCCGTGGGGTACCGCGACCGCCGTTGGATGCGGCGCACGGCGCCGGAGCTCCCGCGCCCGCCGGCAGGCTCCCTCGCATGGCTAGTCACCGACAGCCTCACCGGCCTCGGCCTCCCCTCTGTTTCTGTCGAGGGAGACGGCGACCAGTGGAGAAGGAAGGAGAGAGAGAGAGAGAGATTGGATAAGGGGGGGACCCACGTGTAAGTGAGATAGCAGCCAGGCCCAGCTGGAGTAAGTGGAGGCGCCCTCTGTACAGTGCGCTTCCCAGTTTCGAATGCGCCTTTCTATAAATACGCTTTCATTTTTCTCAGCTGCCGGCCGAAAGCACTAAATAGTGCTCGTTCACTCGCTAAGCACTGAAGTGGACAGTTCTCTGTCTGTTTTTATGCTTAACAAACGAATGGCCGTTTCTCCGTGACCGTAACTCCGATTGAGGTAAAACCAACACCCACGTCTTCAGTTCATCGAGCCCGTTCCGATGCCATCATTTTCATAATGTTTTCACACTATGAAAATGGCCATTTTGCCCTTGCCCTTAATCAGCCTCATTCGAGAGGGAAACTTTTCCGGCAAATCTTCCCGGAGTTTTATCGCACTTCCACCCAGCGTATTCCTTCACCCTCAGGCAAGCCAACCTCTTATCATGAGCTCCGGACTTGCGTGATGACTTTGCTTGCACCCTGTGTATTCATCGAAGCACATCTGTATCACCTGTTAGTCTGCACTTGCATAAACCTGTTATGTCATCTGTATTAGATGTTAGCATTACCTTTCGTCTAATGTCATGACTTGTTTTCATGCCATATCTTGCCATGCTAGTAACAATATTTTGAATACCGTTATCATGTTAGTGCCATGATTTGATTTCATGCCATGTTTGTCAATGTTGTTATGATTCTGCTATGCTAATGTTAAGTGGCTGTTCACACTTATAATTGTTGAGGTAATGGTGGGATGATGGAGATGTTGAAGTGAATACCTAACCAAACTTAGTCGGTTGATCTAGAGTCACCTGTCCGGGCTTATTCGTGCAGCCACATTTGCCGGTATGGGACGGCCTTGACTTGGTCTAGCTTTGTGCTCTTTCACCGGTACCACCAACTAGGGAAGGTTATGCGTGCGTGCTGCCCTGATCAGGTAGGCGGCGATAACCTTGTGAGCCCAGTTGTATGTTTAGCCCGGGAGTCCCTGTTTGGGACAGTTGTGTTGGCCACGACGGTGGCAGGTGTCAAGAGTGACATAGGGGCCACCCAGGACATGACCCTGGGAGGGTATGATTGTCGGTGGTACGATGGAGGAGTCACGGGTTAGGCAGGTTTCGTTGGAGCAATGCTGGTCCACCCGAATGGGATCACAAGGTCAGGTGCTCCATGGTGTGGGTAAAGTGCACAACCTCTGCAGAGTGTAAAATCTATTCGAATAGCCGCGTCCACGGTATTGGACAGCCCATCCAGACCTCGCTAGGTGATCAACCGTAATGATGGTAATAATGGTAAAAGAACCTGCCCTGCATAGACATCAGATGTTGTCAGGAATATGGTATGTTAGCCATAGGATGGCTATGGAAGAGATGGTCAAATGACCAAAAAACTTGGATTGGCCTGGAATCAATTTCAGATTGGATCATGAGAATGTTTGGGATATGGATTGTATACTTAATATGCTTTGCTTTATTGTACTCTACTTCAGTAGTTATCTTGCTAGATAACCCTGTTATGTCATGATGATCATTGCTGCTAGATGTTTAATCATGCCAGATAATCTTACTACGACATGATAATTAATAATGCTAGATAGGTATGCTATGCCATGCTTAATTCATGTTTTTCTGTTAATTCCATGCCATGTTTAGAATAAATTCTTACATAGCATAGGGCTTGCTTCGTCATCTGCTTGTTTGGATGCTATGTATTTGGTTGTCTTGCGAGTACATTCAAAGTACTCACCTGGCCTTGCACGTGGCCAGTGGCAGGAGAAGATCCGTCAGGCTAGATCGTAACCCAGCCAGTCCTGTGAGTTGTGGAGCCTAGCCAGAGACGTTGATGCCACTGAACCAAGACCTTCACTGCCATTTTAGTTAGCCTTGGAGCTATGTAACATTGTTGTAAGCAACAGTGTTGTAACACTCCATTTCATTTAATAATGCCATTTTGTGCCTGAAATTGTTGTATCATGTCTTTGATGTGCGCCAGGTCTTATCCTAGGGCTGGCGTACGTCGGCCCTCTATCAGGGTGCCACGGGACATGGTATCAGAGCCAGGCTGGCTGTAGGTTACCCTAGCACCAAACCACCCCTATTTCCAACCCATAGTGAGCCCACTAGATTTGACCCATCTCTGGCATCCGACACGGCCACTGTTGATCAACAGGCGGCGCAGTCGGAATTGAAGTGTCCCTACCCAGCTGTCCGCCCACCGAGCCATCCCGGATTAGACCGTGACCCTACCCCATTGTCGGCCGTGCCAGCGTATCTTCTACCCGGCACGAGAAGAATCCAGGCCATGCTGGTGTGTCCCAGCCCGACTGCCTATTTAACCCCTCCCACCTGCGAGTCGCAGCTCTCTCCATTCAGCAAGCCAGATTCCCGCAAGAGAACCCAGGCTAGTATCCTCAAACCAGTAGCCATGGCTAGTTCTTCCAGAAAACCCACTTTCCATAGCCGAACCCTGGCTGATGGTTATCCCGGCTTTCCTCCTATCCTTTCGAGTATGCTTACCCAAGCCCCTGGCTGTGGTACTCCTCCGGTGTATCTGGTGTTCCAATCGGAACCCGTTCCCCACCTTTGCCGATTCTGTGCAAAGGCACTTATCAATCCAGGTCCAGCCGCGGATGGGAAGCCCATGATTTTTCAAGGCAAACCCATGCCCACCCCCGCGTTGGCGGTTCAGACAGCTGCCGCGGAAGCCATCACTCATCTTCATTTCCAGTTTTCACAAGTAGCGGAGATGCAAGAGTTCCGCTACTTTCCCTCTTCATCCGACACAAGTTGCGAGTTCTCCAGCGCAGTTGGAGATGCCGACCTGGCAGTGGCTCGCCTGGTTCAGTTCATTACTTCTCAGGGACTGCTACTTGCCGGCATTCTTAGAGAGTTCAAATCCGTTGACCATGACACCACTCAGGTTGTTACGGAAGCATACCGTGCGGCCCGTCAAACTGCATCCCAGACTACCCATTCCCTGCTGCCAAACCCAGTGCCACCTTCGTGACTAGTGCCACCCTCGCAGTCCATGAACCCATGTCTACCCGGCATCATCCACCCAAATTCCATTCGAGGAGCTATTCGGCGTCTTCATCGTCGGGATGTGTTCCGTCAAGTTCCAGCCGCAGCTCTAGTAGCTGAGCCCCAACCTATAGAGGTGTCCGATGATGAAGACGGAAGTTGGCTCAACCTTCGTCCCCCAGGAGAGCCCCAGCCGGAGTAGGCTCATTTATAGCTTCGGCAGTGAGCGAAGCCAGGAGATACCGCGAGCAGGTGTGTTGCGAAGATTGTTTCTTCGTCCTCGTCTAGTATTAGGATCCTGTAGTTCGGAGTGAGTTGTTGTTGTTAGCTGCTTAGTAAGGTTGTGCGTTGTTGTATGCTTGTAATGCTTGTATTGCTTGTGCCTGTGTGCTGTTGTAATGTTATGTATGCTTGTTTGCTCTGTGTGTTTAGTTCATCTGTCTCTCTGTTAAGCAGAAATGTTTAACAGAGCTGGCAGTGGATTTTTAACAAGATTTTAGTCAGTAGAGCATTTACACCTAATAACATCGGACTCGCCCAGAGTCCCTAATGAAATGTGAACTGGTATAGGTGTATGTATACCAGGAGTGCATACACCCACTAGCATTAAAACACCTTAGTGCAATCTGCTCGATATGCTTCTTCCCTCTGTTTGTATTCTGCTACTGTATGCATTCTGCATTTGCTTGCATATTTATCTGAATAGATTGCATGTGCATCGTGTGAGCAATGTCTGCACGCCAAGTTCATTCTTCTGAGTACAATCGCCGCAGTACTCGGGGAGAATGCAAAGCCGCCCATCCATACCCATCTATACTTACTCCATTTGCCAGTTTTCCCGAACCCAGCGTTCTGGAAAACTAGCTCTATCCAATTATTTCCCCGGTCCCAAAATCTTTTCCCGAACCCAGCTGCAATCTCGGAGAAATTTTGATAAATTTTATTGCAGCATAAACCGTTACAACCCCTCCAGTCCAAGATCTAAACCCCGATTCTACCTCAACCCCCACTCTTTGTGGATGTTGTTCAGCGAGGAGCAACCACCAGTGTGGCTTCCACACTGGTAGAGCTCCGTTGACCACACCACACTAACCACAGACCCAGCGGCGCCTCTGTCACCATCTTGTGTGATGCTGACCGCCCCCCCCCTCGCCCGTCGCAGCCCGCGCTTATTCCGCCGGCCTAAGACGGCGTAGAGGATCACCAGCCACCACTCGGTTAGCGGCATCCCGGCGATCATCGAGGATCATCGCACACAACAGTAGCAAGAAGCCAACCAATGCCGCCAGCAGACTCACCAAAAGAATGGTGATCAGCTCCGAACCCACGTCCGCCATTAACGCCTTGCCTCGCGCCCCTGCAACCAGAAGGAGAAAGGAGAAGAGGAAGAAAAGGTAAGGTAGGATGCGAGGTGGAAGGAAGAAGAAGACTGCGGTCATTTTATAGCCCAAGTCCGGTGTACGGTGAGCGAGGTCCAGGAGAACCGCGCGTCGCTCGATCACCGGCGTCCAGGAGGCAAATCCGCGAGCAGTGCCGACCGGCGCTGGCCCGCGATGGGAGTGCTCTCTGCTTTGGTCCCGTGCACGCTGCACACTATCATCGTAGGGTGCTCAGTACCCTAGGAGCTAGGCGTGCGCAGTGCCTAGTCGCACTAAGGACGGTGCGGGACCGAGAGAGAACCGTTGGCCGGAGAACGAAGAAGAAGGCTGCCAGTGGGCCCTAGGCCCACCTGTCAGCGAGAGAGGCCACTGTTCACTGTGGTGCCCCGAGCATTTTTGGAAGAAGGAAATTTTGCTTTTTCTAAAAATGTCAGGGCTACCCAGCGGCCCCTACTCGAGGAGTAGATCCTGCGATATCCGTATCTCGATCTGGGTGTACCAGTTTTCAGTACTTTTAACTCGGTTGTTTTCAACCACAGGGTTAAAACTCAACCCAGAGGTTTTTCCAGGAGGCATAATTTTTTTTCTGAGCTAACTCTAGGACTCTCGAGGACGACATTCTCTTAAGGGGGGAAGGTTTGTAACACCCCAAAAATCGGGTTATCGATTTTTGTGCTGTTATTCCTTCCTAGCTTTTCTCTCCCGAATTTTTTTCCTCTGGAATCTGGTGAGTGACCAGGTGAATCCAGACAATCCTCAACCTTTCAGTGCCTTTCCCATGCTCTTGTGCCAGTCAAGTTTCCATCAGTAAACCCCGAACCTCATTCAAACCCTAGTTCCAAAATATCGGAACTGGAAATCCTGCCTTTGTGTTTACAAAGGAGCTATCATTTTCCTTGCTTAGTTGATCCTACCAAAATTCTCAGAGATCATCCATCACTCATAAACCCTAGATGTGCAAAAATATTGCTAAGTCATATGCAATATTTCTCATCTAGAATTAATTCCTTTTCCTGACTTTCTGAGGAATTAAATCCAGGAAAATATCTATCCATCTCCAAAGTTCATAAAAACTTGTGGAGATATTCTTTATGATCATATTGAGCTCTCATAAAAATATTGGCCATAATTAAATAGGGGAAATTGCATTTTCCTATTTTAAGTCAATATTTCAATTTGGGGCCTTTCCAAAGACACTACCATTTTGGTAGTTAGGAAAAATCCCAAATAATTTGTGGAGCTTCTCCAATCCATATCTTCACCATTTCCATCAAGATATCAAGTTCCACCCATTAAATTTTGAGCACAACACCACTTTGCAAATTCTGTCCAAATTTCTAGTTTGCAAAGGAAGTGCTGGATTCCTTGATCTCCTTGGGCTGAAATTTTGTAGGGTGATTCATTATGATATATTACCCTTGGACACCAAAAATAAGCCCATTCCATCAGGCCAATTTTAATCAGTGAATTATCTAAATTTCTGTCCAGATTGGAGCACTGTGAAGGAAGTACCATTTTTATTTATGCAAATGGTATTAAATTTTTACAGTGCCTCCATATGCCTAAATTATTGGTCTCCACCAAATTTGGGCCATTTTCATCTATCCATTTAACCCCAGCATTCCCATCTTCATTTCTGGTCAGTGGGCAAGGTTACAAAGGAAGTACCATCTAGCCTTGTCCATTTGTGCTGAGATTTTACCAGGATCACTACCTTAGTGGATTACTAACCCATGCCAAAGATTAGGTCAATAGGAGCACTGTGGTGGCCACACCACGTGTGCAAACTTTGCTGCTAGAACCTGTTTGACCTTGGTCTAGTCACCTCAGAGCTCCCCTGTGTCTTCCAGATGCATAGATCAACTCAGCGATGTGTGGAGAACCTCCCAGACATCATTTGGCATCGAGCGCAGCGTGGCATCGCCGTAGCCGCGTGGTGACCACGCCAAATGCAGCTACAGCCGGAGCTCTGTGTTGAGATGTCGCGTCCCTTCCCCTGTGCTCGCGCCGGAGCCTTGTGCCAACGTCTGCGGTGACGTATGGACCCTCATCCATCCCAAGCTAGCCTTGTAGGCTTGCCCGTTGGCCGGGCGTGCCGACAGCGGGTGCGCCGCTAGCGTGCCGCCACGGCACCACCGTCTCGAAACCTCGACCGGCGTCCAGAGCCCCTCCCTGCGGCTATAAGTAGCGCCTCCGAGCCCCTCCTTGATCACTAGCAGCCCCAACCCCCTCCCCTCGAGCTCGAGTAGCTCCCTGCCTTCCCATGGCCGAAGCTCTGCCCGATCCCCCTCAGCCCGTCCCGGCGCCCTGGCCCTCCCCTTCTCCTCTATCCGCGGCCAGAACATCCACAGGAGCTTTCAGGGCTGCCGCCGTCCTCCTCCTGGTCGGGGAAGCCTCGCCGGCGCTGGCCCACCAACGCCCGTCGGCCACCATGACCCGGTCAGTGGTCACGGCGCTACCGCCTACTCCGTGGGGTACCGCGACCGCCGCTGGATGCGGCGCATAGCGCCGAAGCTCCCGCGCCCGCCGGCAGGCTCCCTCGCATGGCTAGTTGCCGGCAGCCTCACCGGCCTCTGCCTCCCCTCTATTTCTGTCGAGGGAGACGACGACCAGAGGAGAAGGAAGGAGGGAGAGAGAGATTGGATAAGGGGGGGACCCACGTGTAAGTGAGATAGCAGCCGGGCACAGCTGGAGTAAGTGGAGGTGCCCTCTGTACAGTGCGCTTCCCAGTTTCGAAAGCGCCTTTCTATAAATACGCTTTCATTTTTCTCAGCTGCCGGCCGAAAGCACTAAATAGTGAATGTTCACTCGCTAAGCACTAAAGTGGATAGTTTTCTGTCTGTTTTTATGCTTAACGAACGAATGGCCGTTTCTCCGCGATCGTAACTCCGATTGAGGTAAAACCAACGCCCATGTCTTCAGTTCGTCAAGCCCGTTCCGATGCCATCATTTTCATAATGTTTTCACACTGTGAAAATGACCATTTTGCCCTTGCCCTTAATCAGCCTCCTTCGAGAGGGAAACTTTTCCGGCAAATCTTCCTGGAGTTTTATCACACTTCCACCCTGCGTATTCCTTCACCCTCAGGCAAGCCAACCTCTTATCATGAGCTCTGGACTTGCGTGATGACTTTGCTTGCACCCTGTGTATTCATCGAAGCACATCTGTATCACCTGTTAGTCTGCACTTGCATAAACCTGTTATGTCATCTGTATTAGATGTTAGCATTACCTTTCATCTAATGTCATGACTTGTTTTCATGCCATATCTTGCCATGCTAGTAACAATATTTTGAATACCGTTATCATGTTAGTGCCATGATTTGATTTCATGCCATGTTTGTCAACGTTGTTATGATTCTGCTATGCTAATGTTAAGTGGATGTTCACACTTATAATTGTTGAGGTAATGGTGGGATGATGGAGATGTTGAAGTGAATACCTAACCAAACTTAGTCGATTGATCTAGAGTCACCTGTCCGGGCTTATTCGTGCAGCCACATTTGCCGGTTTCGGGCGGCCTTGACTTGGTCTAGCTTTGTGCTCTTTCACCGGTACCACCAACTAGGGAAGGTTATGCGTGCGTGCTGCCCTGATCAGGTAGGCGGCGATAACCTTGTGAGCCCAGTTGTATGTTTAGCCCGGGAGTCCCCGTTTGGGATAGTTTTGTTGGCCACGATGGTGGCAGGTGTCAAGAGTGACACAGGGGCCACCCAGGACATGACCCTGGGAGGGTATGATTGTCGGTGGTACGATGGAGGAGTCACGGGTTAGGCAGGTTTCGTTGGAGCAATGCTGGTCCACCTGAATGGGATCACGAGGTCAGGTGCTCCATGGTGTGGGTAAAGTGCGCAACCTCTGCAGAGTGTAAAATCTATTCGAATAGCCGCGTCCACGGTATTGGACAGCCCGTCCAAACCTCGCTAGGTGATCAACCGTAATGATGATAATAATGGTGAAAGAACCTGCCCTGCATAGACATGATATGTTGTCAGGAATATGGTATGTTAGCCATAGGATGGCTATGGAATAGATGGTCAGATGACCGAAAAACTTGGATTGGCCTGGAATCAATTTCAGATTGGATCATGAGAATGTTCGGGATATGGATTGTATACTTAATATGCTTTGCTTTACTGTACTCTAATTTAGTAGTTATCTTGCTAGATAACCCTGTTATGTCATGATGATCATTGTTGCTAGATGTTTAATCATGCCAGATAATCTTACTACGACATGATAATTAATAATGCTAGATAGGTATGCTATGCCATGCTTAATTCATGTTTTTCTGTTAGTTCCATGCCATGTTTAGAATAAATTCTTACATAGCATAGGGCTTGCTTCGTCATCTGCTTGTTTGGATGCTATGTATTTGGTTGCCTTGCGAGTACATTCAAAGTACTCACCTGGCCTTGCACGTGGCCAGTTGCAGGAGAAGATCCGTCAAGCTAGATCATAACCCAGCCAGTCCTGTGAGTTGTGGAGCCCAGCCAGAGACATTGATGCCACTGAACCAAGACCTTCACTGCCATTTTAGTTAGCCTTGGAGCTATGTAACATTATTGTAAGCAACAGTGTTGTAACACTCCATTTCATTTAATAAAGCCATTTTGGGCCTGGAATTGTTGTATCATGTCTTTGATCTGCGCTAGGTCTTATCCTGGGGTTGGCGTACGTCGGCCCTCTATCGGGGTGCCACAAGAATCACTCCAAAGTTCTTATCTAGCGGAGAACATAAGAAGAAATTGTTTGGAGGGTACGAAACCACCTTAAAGTTATTCTTTCCGTTCGATCTATTCAAGAGTTCATACTAAAATAACACAAAGTTATTCTTTCCGTTCGATCTATCCAAGAGTTCGTACTAAAATAACACCATATGATACGCATCAACCAACTCTAATGTCACCTAGATACTCCAATGTCACCACAAGTATCCATGAGTTAATTATACGATACACATCAAACAATTTCAGATTCATAATACTCGATCCAACACAAAGAATCTCAAAGAGTGCCCCAACATTTCTACCAGAGAAACAAAGATAAGAATGTGCATCAACCCCTATGCATAGATTACCCCAATGTCACCTCGGGAATCCGCGAGTTGAGTGCCAAAACATATATCAAGTGAATCAATATGATACCCCATTGTCACCACGGGTATTCATAGCAAGACATACATAAAGTGTTCTCAAATCCATAAAAATATTCAATCCGATAAAACGAAATCTCAAAGGGAAAACTCAATTCATCACAACAAGATAGAGAGGGGAAAACACCATATGATCCAACTATATTAACAAAGCCCGCGATACATCAAGATCGTGACATCTCAAGAACACGAGAGAGAGAGAGAGAGATTAAACGCATAGCTACCGGTACAAACCCTTAGCCTCGAGGGTGGACTACTCCCTCCTCATCATGGTGGCCGCCGGGATGATGAAGATGGCCACCGGTGATGATTTCCCCCTCCGGCAGGGTGCCGAAACGGGGTCTAGATTGGTTTTTCGTGGCTACAGAGGCTTGCGGCGGCGGAACTTCTGATCTAGGGTTACCCCGAGGGTTTTCGGAATATTTGGGAATTTATAGGGCGAAAAGGCGGTGCGGGAGGCCATCGAGGTGGGCACAACTCACCTGGGCGCGCCTGGCCCCCCAGGCGCGCCCTGGTGGGTTGTGCTCTCCTTGGAGCTCCCCTCTGGTACTTCTTTGGCCCACCGCGTGTCTTCTGGTCCAGAAAAACTCTCCAAAAAGTTTCGCCGCGTTTGGACTCCGTTTGGTATTGATTTTCTGCAATGTAAAAAACAAGCAAAAAACAGCAACTGGCACTGGGCACCATGTCAATAGGTTAGTCCCAAAAAATGATATAAAGTTGCTATAAAATGATTTTAAAACATCCAAGAATGATAATATAACGGTATGAATATTTCATAAATTATAGATACGTTGGAGACGTATCACCTGCCTTTTTTCAGAATCTTGAAGAAGGTAGGTCCAATGAAATGGACTCCAGAAGCGGAGGCAGCGCTGCAAGATTTGAAGAGGTACCTCTCCTCTCCGCCAACACTAGTCACACCTAAACCACAAGAGTCGTTGCTGCTATATTTAGCAGCGACAAATCAAGTGGTTAGTGCTGCGTTAGTAGCACAAAGAGAAGTCGACGAAGAAATAGTGGCAGCGGCAAGACCGTAAAACGACGAGCCGGGATTTTCCCCGGCAGAGTCTGGTGCCGACAAGGCAGGATTTGTGAAGCCAAATGAAGCAACACAGAGGAAGAAGATGGTGCAGCGCCCAGTTTATTTTGTCAGCTCCCTTTTGCAGGGGGCTAGGTCAAGATACTCTGGCGTGCAGAAGTTGCTCTTCGACCTCCTTATGGCCTCGAGGAAGCTGCGCCATTATTTCCAAGCACATGAGATCACCGTCGTCACTCGATTCCTGTTGCTGCGGATTTTACGAAATCCAGATGCGACCGGCAGGATTGTGGAGTGAGCATTGGAATTGTCAAGCTTTGGTCTCAAGTTTGAAAGCACTTCAACAATTCAGAGCAGAGCCTTGGCGGAGTTCATTGCAGAATGGACCCAACGCCAGACAAAGAAAGTCAAGGGACAACTCTCCCCGGCAAGGAAACAGATCGAGAGTGGATTATGTATTTTGACGGGGCTTTCTCGCTGCAAGGTGCCGGTGCTGGCGTGCTGCTTGTCGCACCCACCAGAGAGCACCTCAAATATGTAATTCAGATGCACTTTCCCCGGGAGAGATCAACAAACAACACCGCAGAATATGAAGGGCTGCTTGCCGGTCTCAGGATCGTGGCGGACCTTGGAATTAAGAAGCTCATCGTCAGAGGTGATTCGCAGGTTGTTGTCAAGCAAGTTAACAAAGACTATCAGAGCCCGTTGATGGAAGCATACGTAGAAGAAGTGAGGAAATTGGAGGAACACTTTGACGGTCTGCAAAGAGAGCATGTTCCTCGAACAAAAAACAACATTGCTGACGACCTGTCAAAACGTGCTGCCCTCAAGTTACCTGTGGAACCAGGTACTTTTGTGCTCCGATTGACTCAGCCATCCGTAACACCATCAGCGAGGCAAGGTAAACGAAGGAGGTTGGGTTCCGGCCAGTACTTTCCCGCAGAGCTCCTAGAAGTCGCCGGCAAGGAAGTTGCCGGGAACAACGCCAAGCTTGTCGGGGAGCAACAGGCTCCGGCAGGGCCTCGAGCCCTTGCCGTCGAGACAAACGCTCCCGCGACAGAAGACGTGCCTTTAGTCCTTGCTGTCGAGCCTCAGGCTCCAGCATGGGCACACCACATTGTCCAGTTCCTCCAAATAGGGGAACTCCCCGAAGAACAGGAAGAAGCGGAGAAAGTAGCCCGTCGGTCTAGTATGTACCAATTCGTGGACAATGTCCTGTACAGAAAGAGACCGAACGGTGTGAAATTGAAGTGCATTCCTCAGGAAGATGGACTGGAGCTGTTGGCAGAGATACATGGAGGCATATGTGGATCCCACATAGGCTCAAGGGCTCTTGTCGGTAAGGTATTCCGGCAAGGTTTCTTTTGGCCCACTACCCTCCAGGATGCAACTGCACTAGTAACCAAGTGTGAAGCGTGCCAGTTCCTTTCAAAGAAATTGCATCAGCCAGCTCAGGCTCTTCAGACAATCCCTCTTTCCTGGCCATTTTTGGTCTGGGGGCTCGACATATTGGCCCCTTTTCCCCGTGCTACCGGGGGCTTTGAGTACCTGTACGTCGCAATCGACAAGTTCACAAAGTGGCCGGAAGTAGAAACAGTGAGAAAGGTGATAGCACAATCAGCCGTCAAGTTCTTCAAGGGACTAGTTTGCCGTTTTGGTGTGCCGAACAGGATCATCACTGACAATAGCACACAGTTCACGAGCCACACCTTCATGCAGTATGTCCAAGACCTTGGCGGCAAAATCTATTTTGCTTTTGTTGCTCATCCGAGGAGCAATGGCCAAGCGGAAAGGGCAAATGCTGAAGTGTTGCGAGGTCTCAAGACAAGGACTTTCGACAAGCTGAAAAGGTGCGGAAGGTGCTGGATTGATGAGCTGCCGGCGGTTCTTTGGTCAATCAGAACGCCACCAAATCGAGCCACTGGCCAGACACCCTTCTCCCTAGTATACGGGGCGGAAGCAGTTCTCCCCACAGAACTCATATACGGGTCACCTCAAGTGCTCGCTTATGATGAGCTTGAGCAAGAGCAGTTGCGGCAAGATGACGCTACGCTCCTTGAGGAAGATCGTCTTCAGGCTGCTGTGCGAGCTGCACGCTACCAGCAACCCTTGCGCCGCTACCATAGCCGCAAGGTTCATGCCCGAAGTCTTGAGGAAGGCAATCTTGTTCTTCGGTGCGTTCAGTCGGCCAAGAATTCTAACAAGTTGACGCCGAAGTGGGAAGGCCCTTATTGGGTAGTACGAGTCACCAGACCTGGCGCAGCCTGCCTGGAGACCGAGGATGGCATTCCAGTGAGCAATTCCTGCAATATCAAACATCTTCGTAAGTTCTACCCATAAGGTGCGGTTGCCGGGTCTCCCGGCAACCACTTTTTGTACGAGTCTTGCTAGCAAGGCATGTGATCCTTTGTACAAAGCCAGGCGCAGACCCTATGCATAGTTGAATAAGCTTAAGTGTTTTACAATTCCTGTTGGTTTTCCTGTTAATCTATATGCATGCTTGTCTGAGGTATTGTATTACACTTGCTTCCGGTAAGCGTTAACGAACCGCTAAGGTTCCATATCCCTATCTTCTCTTCTTTTTTTCTCGAAGGATAGAAGGTTCCCTCGCGTGCAAATTTGCCGGGGGGAGTGATGGTATGGACACCAACAGGCGACGTTCAAAGTTGACATCTTGCAGGAAAGAGTACAGCAATAAAAAGCTAAGTTGCAGAACTTTAAGTGATTTTTTTACTTAAAGGTTATTTTCCTTGAACGATTTCGGCTTTTGTATGGAAAACCTGCACGCGAAGGAACCTTGTCATGATTGGTTGCACCCTTAATCTGTTTCGAGTCCGCTCAACAGCTTAGGTGGCTGCACTGAAAATGTCAAGGTATCTTGCCGGTAGCAACACCTCCAGCAGGCTGCTAAGGATCCATTCCTCAAAGCGCTCGCGGCAAGGGTGTGCGCGCTGACAAGTTTTCCAATAAGCGTAGGGCATGCACCATACAGAAAGAAATCCAATAAGTGAAATAGCGTGCATTCATCCAAAACATAGCAAGTTATATTACATTGATAGTTGCCGTGATTCTAACTTAAGATGAAACTGTCTTTGGCATGAAATGGTGGCGACAAAAAGAAGCGAAGTGGCTAGTCCCTGCGCTGGCCTTTGACCCTCTTGACTTGGTCCACCTTGTCGACGATGGGCGCGACAAGCTCTTCGAGTGCCTTGAGGTCGATATTCTTCGGCAGGAGATCAAGAACGTTGGTAAGATTGATGCCAAGGGTTCTTGTGCACCACTTTGATGAGCACCTTGAGGAGGATGACCCGGCAGAGTTTGCGGGATTCGTCGGCCAGATGGGTTGCTCGTTCAGAATGGAGCAGCTTCAGGGCATCAATGACGCTCTCGAAGAACATGGTCAGCTTGGCGCTCGAGGACACCCTGTCGTCAGAAGAGTAGCTGAAGTTCTGTAGGCCCATGGTGGACAGTTCGGCTCCAAGCCTTTCCGCGACGTCAACAAGGCACTCGGTCCAAATCTTCACACCTTTCTCAAAATCATTATAAGTGGCGGCGATGCTCTTGAGCAGGTCCTTCTCATTTCGGAGGTCTTTGATCAAAGCCTTCTCGCGAGCCTTGCCGTCCTCCAGGGACTTCTCCAGCGTGGTCAGCTTCAGATTCAGATCAGCGATGGATTCATTGGCTGAGCTCCTGGGTTCGCTGCATGGCGAGCTTTTCGATCTCCTCGTCCTTGCTGCAGAGCTTGGCGGCAAGTGCCTCCTCGCGAGCGGCAAGGTCCTCTTCATGAGCATCGAGCCCGACGCGGCGTTCTGTTAAGCGAGCTTCCTCTACAGCGGCCCGCTGCGCGGCCTCTTCCTGTGCCTTCTTGGCGTTAGACTGCTTTAAGAGGAACTCGCTCCAACTTTGACTCAGTTGTTCCCGGCTAGCCATCAGCTCCTGGAAAGCCTCGGCGTACCAGACTTGCATTTCCTCGACGCGCTTCTGGAAATCTGCGTCCGCTGCTTCAATAACTGCTGCCCTGGAGTCTAATTTCTCCTTTGGGGTGCGGTGAAGCGCCTGGAGATTTTGAAAGTTGTTGCTCATGGTTTGGAGGAGCTGTCCTACCTTGGACTTGCTGCTGCTGGCGCATGGCTCGTCAACGATCTCAAGTCCGGCAGCGGTGATGACGTCTTCATCGAAAATTTCCCCTTCGGTTGGCACCCCAGTGCTTGCTGTCCCTGGTATGCTGACGAACAGGTTGTCGCCAACCTTAAGGTATCTGCTTGATGGAGGGGCTTCAGATGTTTACGGTTGATCTTCGACAACTGCCTCGCCGGCAACTGGGGGCTCCATGACCGGTGCAGCGCCAGGCGCTCCTGTGGCAGGAATGCCATCAGTATGGTCACTGGTCTCCTTGCCGGCCCTCTCAGCAGACCCCTTGGCGGTTTCTTCCTGTGCGACCTTGGCGGATTCGTCAGCAGTGACTTTGTCGGCCTCAGCGGTAGCATCCTTGGCAGTCTCCTCGATGACGATATCAACATCCATTTGTTCCATCGAAGGAAGATCTGAAGACTGGGGAAGGAAACAAGATGAGACCAAGGTTGAAGTTCAAGAAGACAAAAATAAAGACAGAGTGACAAGTACTCGGAGGCAAGCGGTTTACCTGTGTCGAGCTGTTGAGAGGTGGTTTCTCCTTTCCCGGCAACATTTGTTGCCGATGTAGCACTGCCAGTGCCCGTGCTTGCCGGCTACTCTTCAACACGAATAGGCTCGCCAGTGGAAGCCCTTGTCGGAGATTCATCTCTGGGCGGCGTGGTTGACGGTGGCGGCATGTCGGGAACGGCCTCCACTGGCTCTCTTTGTTGCCATTCTTCTCCTGCAAGCCCGGTGATGTCAGTAGCAAGGATAAACATCTTAATGCTTGCCAGCGGAAAATGAGTAGTGGGCTCACGCTGGGGGCTGAGTTGAGGGCTGCGTTGAGGGCTGTGCTCCGGGCTGATGACGATGGGCTCTGGTGTGCCTACGGTGCTTGCCGAAGGCTCATCACCCGTTGAAGTCTTAGCTTTCTTCGCCATCCTTTGTGCCAATGTTTTCGTATCTCTGTGGGGACAGGCCAAAGCAAGACAAATGAGTTAAGCAAAATCAGGAACTCAGAAGTTAAAAGACCCGGCATGGCCCTTACTCTTCTCTTTTCGGGCTAAAAGTGGAGATGTCGAAGTTGACCTCCACTACAGTGTCCGTGCGAGAGAGTGGAGGAGGGGTCCTGGGTCGCTTGGCTGTGGCAGAAGTGGTAGGTTGATGTGATCCTGCTGCTCCGGCTGTTGGTGTTGTCGTATGAGACGCCCCCGCTGCTCCAGTTGTTGCCGCGGTCATGCGTCTCGTACGTCGCGTGGGTTGCTGTTGAGCTTCTTGCCGCTGCGCAGCCTTGTCGGCCGCCCTCTTGCCGGGAACCTCACCACTTGAGGAAGGCTGACGTGTTGGGATGCCAGAGACGGCTTTCCGAAGAACATGCTTCTTCTTCCCTGGAGCTGGGGGTTCCTCGTGCAGCTGCTCCTCGGTTGCGTCTTCGACGGAAGGGCTCCCGGCAACTGTGCCACTGCTCCCCCGCAGTTTCACCTTGCTCGGTGGGGTCTTCCTCTTACATCACTTCTTCTTCACTAGTTTCCCCCTCCGTGAAGCCAACGCTACCGGCCTCCGCGATAAGATTCGCCTCTTTCGCCCGGCTGGCGATATAAGCCACTTCTTCATCAGTAGTGGGGCGAATGAGGTTTGTCTCTTCCCGGATGGTTCTCTCCGACAGATTGTCAAAGAACTCCTGTGCGCGCTCTACGGATGGCTTGACCCAAGTTCCGTCAAGGCCGTGAGCATTGCACACCGGCATCATGGCGATTATTGAGGTCAGAGCGGAGTTGTTGCACAGAGGAATTGCGCTCGCCGGCAACTTATACTTCCCGTCGGGCCTGAACAGTTTGTGGCAGAGAGCTGTGTGCTGCATGACTGTCAAGTTGTTATTCAGACCAGGACGCAGCCTCATGATATCTGCTGCATTCCGAAACTCCCAGGCTGGTCTCCCTTTGTTATGCAGGGGAGCAATGCGGCGGCGAAGGAAATTAGCGCCAACCATTTCTATTGTGAGCCCGGCAGCCCTGAGATGGTGGATCCTGGTAATTGCGATTGTGAGCTTCTCATCTTGGGGATCGAGAGCACTCCAGTCATTGCCGCAGACCACTTTCGTTTGTCGGGGCAAACAGAAAGGCTGAGGATCTTTCTCCTTAATCCAGCACCATTCGCCCCGCCATTCTTCCCACTTGCTACGGAAGAGCCCCTCTGGATATATCTCTTTATTCCATGCCCTTGGAATCCAGGTGATAGAACCGGAAAGGGCGTCTCCTTTTTCGATACGGGGAATGAAATAGTGGCGAAAGAGGGCTGTGCTGGGGACTACTCCAGCAAAATTTTCACAGAGATGGGCGAAGACTGACATGCATGTCTCGGCATTTGGCGTGAAATCCAAGAGACGGAAGCCGTATGTGTACATGATGTCGATGAAGAAATCAGAAAACGGGGGGCAGAGCCCGCAATAAAAGTAGGCGGCAAAGAAAGGGAATTTATCTGAGCCACCCTTGGAGGAAGCAGGATTCACGCGAGTAGCAGGGTGAGCCTTCGTCTCCCTCCCCCACATGCATAAATACCGATCCCTCAGGGCGCTCGCGTCGAGCGTCGGGGCAAAGACGACGTGTTCCTTTCGCATCTTCACCAGCTCGGACTCTTTCGCCTTGGCATCCGAGTCGATGGCTTTCACCTCTTTACCCTTGCTCGCCTTGGGCGGCATGGCAACTGTGGAAGCAGGAGCCTAGGGCTATGAGGGTGTGGAGGTGGCAGATGGCCGGGAGAGACTCTATTTCGAGCTCGAGGAAGAAGGCGATGGCGGTTTCCAGATTGGAAAGGATGGGAGGTAAATGAGCGGTGCCTCTGCAGATTCCTTTTTATGGGGAAGGCGCGGGGCTGCCTCCTTTCTAATCAATGTGAATGCGCCTTTGCAAGCGCGCTGTACTGCGGTCGTTCCGCGCACGTATCCCACATCGCGCATTCAATACGCACCATGGGGAAGCACGGTAAACGAGATAATTATGACAGCTAACTCCTGCCACGCGTGCCCATGCACTATTTGGGCCTAGCCCAACAACGCCTCGCACCCGTGTATGTCCTACGCCCGGGGGCTCCTGTCGGTGTACTAAAGTTTGGGTCCTTTAGTACCCCATACTTGTGCTCGGAGTTGTAGCCATACCAGCGGCAAGGCCTGCCGGGGGACAGCTGGAAGCAAGTGCAAGACTATCAAGAAGGCATTCAAACCAGTGACCAGAAGACAGAAGCCCAAAGGCCGGATCCCGGGCAAGATACTTGCCGGGATGGCTTGCGAAGACCCGGCAAGGCTCCGCCACCCTGCCACTGCTCCAGCACAGTGGCCAGCCTATCATTTGGGTTTTGTCCTCCTGGATGCGTGTCATGGCACTAGTGGTGGATGGGCTTAAGCGGTGCTGATGGGACAGGCCCTTTTTTCGTCCCCAAGAAAGTAAGGGACACCTAAACGGACACCTAAACGGAGCATTTAATGCGTTTGTCCTAAGTCGTCAGTGATAAACATGTAAACACTGTAGCAACTGTACACCTCTTGTATGTACTGTACGCCACTTTTGGTGACCCCTTGGACGTATAAAAGGAGGCCCAAGGCGTAGCTACAGGAGGAGAGGACTCTCTGGCCCGTTCTGCATGCGTAGCTGCTGCTTGAACATAATGTTCACTGCGAGCGCTCCTGAAGCTTGGGCTTGAACACCCACTATAAACCAAGCAGGAGTAGGGTATTACGCTTCTCAGCGGCCCGAACCTGGGTAAAAATCCCCTCACGTTGATCATTGGATTTTCTCTTTGTGCATACCTCTCTCCCTGCCGAACCGTAAAAGGGATCCACGTGATTCCATAGGTGTCGTACGCCGACACTACCCTTTGAAATTATGTGTGATGCTAGTGAGTATGCTGTTGGTGCTGTTCTAGGACAAAGAGTTGATAAGAAATTAAATGTTATCCATTATGCTAGTAAAACTCTAGACAGTGCTCAAAGAAATTATGCTACTACTGAAAAGGAATTTTTAGCAGTTGTGTTTGCTTGTGATAAATTCAGATCTTATATTGTCGATTCTAAAGTAACTGTTCACACTGATCATGTTGCTATTAAGTACCTTGTGGAAAAGAAAGATGCTAAACCTAGACTCATTAGGTGGGTTCTCTTGCTACAAGAATTTGATTTACATATTATTGATAGAAAGAGAGCTGAGAACCCCATAGCAGACAACTTGTCTAGGTTAGAAAATATTCTTGATGACCCACTACCTATTGATGATAGCTTTCCTGATGAACAATTAGCTATCATAAATGCTTCTCATAGTACTCCATGGTATGGAGACTATGCTAATTTTATTGTTGCTAAATTTATACCACCTAGTTTCACATACCAACAAAAGAAAAAGTTTTTCTATGATTTAAGACATTACTTCTGGGATGACCCACACCTTTATAAAGAAGGAGTAGATGGTGTTATTAGACATTGTGTACCTGAGCATGAACAGGAACAAATCCTACGCAAGTGTCACTCCGAAGCTTACGGAGGACACCATGCTGGAGACAGAACTGCACACAAGGTATTACAATCTGGTTTTTATTGGCCTACTCTTTCAAGGATGCTCATAAGTTTGTCTTGTCTTGTGATGAATGTCAAAGAATTGGTAACATTAGTAGACGTCAGGAAATGCCTATGAATTATTCACTTGTTATTGAACCATTTGATGTTTGGGGATTTGATTATATGGGACCTTTTCCTTCCTCCAATGGGTATACACATATTTTGGTTGCTGTTGATTATGTTACTAAGTGGGTAGAAGCTATTCCAACTAGAAGTGCTGATCACAACACTTATATTAAAATGCTTAAAGAAGTTATTTTTCCGAGGTTTGGAGTCCCTAGATATTTAATGACTGGTGGTGGTTCACACTTTATTCATGGTGCTTTCCGTAAATTGCTTGCTAAGTATGTTGTTAACCATAGAATTGCATCTCCTTATCATCCTCAGTCTAGTGGTCAAGTAGAATTAAGTAATAGAGAAATAAAATTTATCTTGCAAAAGACTGTTAATAGATCCAGGAAGAATTGGTCTAAGAAACTTGATGATGCATTATGGGCTTATAGAACTGCTTATAAAAATCCTATGGGTATGTCTCCATATAAAATGGTTTATGGGAAAGCATGCCACTTACCTCTCGAACTAGAACATGAAGCTTATTGGGCAATTAAAGCACTCAACTATGATTTCAAACTTGCCGGTGGGAAGAGGTTATTTGACATTAGCTCACTTGATGAATGAAGAACCCAAGCCTATGAAAATGCCAAATTGTTTAAAGAAAAGGTTAAAAGATGGCATTACAAAAGCATACAAAATCGGGAATTTAACATAGGTGACCAAGTCTTGCTATACAACTCTCATTTAAGATTTTTTTGCAGGAAAACTTCTCTCCAATGGGAAGGCCCTTACATTATCGAGGAAGTTTATCGCTCCGGTGCCATCAAGATCAACAATGCCAAAGGCAACAACCCGAAGGTGGTGAATGGGCAAAGAATCAAACATTATATCTCAGGTACGCCCATAAATGTTGAAACCAATATTATACATACCATAACACCGAAGGAGTACATAAGGGAAACCTTCCAGAACGCTCCGGAACCCTAAATAGGAATAGGTATGTGATACGGTAAGTAAACCGACTCCAAAAGTTTTCCAAAAGCAATTTTACTCCATTTAGGAATATTTAAAAATTAGGAAAATAAGAAGTAGTCCAAATAGCGCACGAGGAGGCGACAAGCCGAGGGGGGGCGCCCTACCCCCCTGGGTGCGCCTCCCAGGCTTGTGGCCACCTCGTGTGCCCTCTGGACTCCGTTTTCTCCCAGAATACTTGTTTTGCAAGGTAAAAACTCATTATATAATCTCCCGAAGGTTTTGACCACCGTATCACGGCAATATCCTCTGTTCTTGTTTCATGCTATTTTTTTGTCAGATCTGAAAATATGTCGTCTCAAGATTCGGAGGGAGATAGCTATGTCGCTGATTATATCGCAAACCCAAAGGTCTATGGGGAGGTGGGTCATTACGGTTCGACCACAGATGAGGAGGAAGACTTCAACATGGAGAAAACAAGGGATGACAACTCTGATGAAGATGAAGATCCACTACCTCAACCTGGAGATATGCACGTGGAATTCAAGAAGTCAAGCCTTCCTAACAGAGGAGGCAAATCTAAGGTTCAATTCATCCCATCCCGTTTTCTGCAGGAAAGCAAGGCGGCATTATGCAAAAGGGTATTAAAGCTTGAGCTAGAGAATGATGATCTAAGGGAGGAAAATTTTAGCCTTAGACGCAAGCTGGAGAAGAAGAATACTACCACACCACCATCACCACCAGCTCCGAAGAAAGAAACTTGAGTACATGGGTATGGGCACTCCCCCTTGGCTTATGCCAAGCTTGGGGGAGGTGCCCCGGTATCATATAACCATCACATCTTTACTTTTATCGTTTACCTTAGTTCGATCCTTTTGGTCATATCTTGATTTAGTAGAATAAAAGTTTTAGTATGATCTAGTCTTTGAGTTTTGCTTTGTGATCTATCTATGTAATCGAGTGCGAGAGTTATATAATAAAGATTAGTTTTGAGTTGAGGGCTTGCTTTGATCTCGGAAAAGAAAAAGAGAATAAAAGAAATAAAGAGATTATATATAATCTTATGGAAAGTGATGACTTCACATATAAGAAGTATGTCACATGAAATTTATTGAGGGTTGACAAACATAGTTTTGGTAATTGTTGTAATTAATAGGAAGTAATAAAGAAAGAGAGGTCTCACATATAAATACACTATCTTGGACATCTTTTATAATTGTGAGCACTCATTAAAATATTATATGCTAATAAGTTGATGTTGGACAAGGAAGACAACATAATGAGTTATGTTTTCTTATATCCGAACAAAAGTTATATTGTCATGGATCCTCCAACATGTTGAGCTTGCTCCTCATCATACGCTAGCCAAATCTTCTGCACCAAGTAGAGATACTACTTGTGCATCCAAAATCCATCAACCCGGTTTTGCCATGAGAGTCCACCATATCTACCTATGGATTGAGTAAGATCCTTCAAGTAAGTTGTCATCGATGCAAGCAATAAAAATTGCTCTCTAAATATGTATGATCTTTTATTGTGAGGAAAATAAACTTTATACGAACTTGTGATATGGAAGAAATAAAAGCGACGGACTGCATAATAATGTTCTTTATCACAAGCGGCAATATAAAGTGACGTTCTTTTGCATTAAGATTTTGTGCATCCAACCATAAAAGCGCATGACAACCTCTACTTCCCTCTGTGAAGGGCCTATCTTTTACTTTCACCTTCTACCTTTATACAAGAGTCGTGGTGATCTTCACCCTTCCTTTTTATATTTCTCTTTTTGGCAAGCACTATGTGTTGGGGAAGATCCAGACATATATATCCACTCAGATGTAGGTGATCATAAATTATTATTGTTGACATTACCCTTAAGGTAAATGGTTGGGAGGCAAAATTATAAGCCCCTATCTTCCTATGTGTCTGATTGAAACTTTGATCTCATAAGTATCGCATGAGTGTTAGCAATTATGAAAGATTAAATGATGGTTGAGTATGTGAACTTTCTAAATAAAAGCTCTTACATTGACTCTTTCCGATGTTATGATAAATTGCAATTGCTTCAATGACGGAGATCAAAGTTTGTTCGTTTTGAATAAAGTTTTTGATTCATATTTTACCTTGTGAATGAATTATCACTTTAGCATAAGAAGTTATATGACAATATGTTGTTGTTCTAAAGACGATCATGATGCCCTCATGTCCGTATTTTATTTTTGGTCGACACTTTTATCTCTAAACATGTGGTCATGATTATCGATTTCGGCTTTCGCTTGAGGACAAGCGAGGTCTAAGCTTGGGGGAGTTGATACGTCCATTTTGCATCATGCTTTTATGTTTATATTTATTGCATTATGGGCTCTTATTTAACATTATGGTACAATACTTATGCCTTTTCTCTCTTATTTTACAAGATTTACATGAAGAGGGAGAATGCCGGCAGCTGGAATTTTGGACCAAAAAGGAGCAAATCTGAGATACCTATTCTGCACAACTCCAAATGTCCTGAAACTTTACGGAGAATTATTTTGGATTATATAAAAAGTAATGGGCGAAGAAACAACAGAAGGGGACCCACCAGGTGGCCACAAGCCTGGGGGCGCGCCCTACCCCCCAAGGCGCGCCTCCAGGGCTTGTGGGCTCCCTGGCCATCGTTCGGTGCTCATCTTCTGCTATATGGAGGGTTTTGACCTAGAAAAAATAAGAAGGAAGCTTTCAGGATGAAGCATCGCCGTCTCGAGGCGGAACCTAGGCGGAAGCAATCGAGGGCTTCGGCGGAGCTATTCTGCCAGGGAAACTTCCCTCTGAGAGTGGGAAATCAAAGCCATCATCATCGCCAATGATCCTCTCATCGAGGGAGGGTCAATCTTCATCAACATCTTCATCAGCACCATCTCCTCTCAAACCCTAGTTCATCTCTTGTATTCAATCTTTGTCTCAAAACCTCAGATTGGTACCTGTGGGTTGCTAGTAGTGTTGATTACTCTTCATAGTTGATGCTAGTTGGTTTATTTGGTGGAAGATCATATGTTCAGATCCTTAATGATATTCAATACCCCTCTGATCTTGAAGATGAGCATGCTTTGTGAGTAGTTATGTTTGTTCCTGAGGACGTGGGAGAAGTCTTGTTATAAGTAATCATGTGAATTTGGTATTCGTTCGATATTTTGATGGGATGTGTGTTGTCTTTCCTCTAGTGGTGTTATGTGAACGTCGAATACATGACACTTCACCATGATTTGGGCCTAGGGGAAGGCATTGGGAAGTAATAAGTAGATGATGTGTTGCTAGAGTGACAGAAGCTTAAACCCTAGTTTATGCGTTGCTTCGTAAGGGGTTGATTTGGATCCACATGTTTCACGCTATGGTTAGATTTATCTTAATTCTTATTTCGTAGTTGAGGATGCTTGCGAGAGGGGTTAATCATAAGTGGGAGGCTTTTCCAAGTAAGGACAGCACCCAAGCACCGGTCCACCAACATATCAAATTATCAAAGTAACGAACGCGAATCATATGAGCATGATGAAAACTAGCTTGACAATAATTCCCATGTGTCCTCGGGAGCGCTTTGCTTTATATAAGAGTTCGTCCAGGCTTATCCTTTGCTATAAAAAGGATTGGGCCACCTTGCTGCACCTTTGCTACACTTGTTACTTGTTACTCGTTACGAATTATCTTATCACCAAACTATCTGTTACCGATAATTTCAGTGCCTGTAGAAAATACCTTGCTGAAAACCGCTTGTCATTTCCTTCTGCTCCTCGTTGGGTTTGACACTCTTATTTATCGAAAGGACTATGATTGATCCCCTATACTTGTGGGTCATCAGATCCCCGTTGTAGGGTGTTGCAATACGTTCATGATTCGCTTATGGTGGGTGGCTAGAGTGACAGAAGCTTACGCCCGAGTAAGGGGGTTGTTGCGTATGGGATAAAGAGGACTTGATACTTAATGCTATGGTTGGGTTTTACCTTAATGATCTTTGGTAGTTGCGGATGCTTGCTAGAGTTCCAATCATTAGTGCATATGATCCAAGTACGGAATGTATGTTAGCTCATGCCTCTCCCTCATATAAAATTGCAATAATGGTTACCTGTTTAGTTATCGATCACCTAGGGACAAATTAATTTCTTGTGTGACAAAAACCTTTCTACTAAACTACTAAATTTATTATCTTGCAATTTATTCATAGTTTTATTCTCGCAAAGTACTTCTAGTTTTATTCTTGTTCTAGGTAAAGCAAACATTAAGTGTGCGTAGAGTTGTATCGGTCGTCGATAGAACTTGAGGGAATATTTGTTTTACCTTTAGCTCCTCGTTGGGTTCGACGCTCTTAATCAAAAGAGGCTACAAACGATCCCCTATACTTGTGGGTTATCAAAGACTCACCAAAAAGGAGAAGTAGAAGGGATGAATCACCTCCAAGAGAGAGAAGGAGTAGAGATGATTGTTATGAATGAAGGCCCTCTCAAAGAAGCAAAGATTCGAAAAGGAAGAGCTACACAAGACGAAGACATCAAGCTCACATTGGTGAATGGGTATCAGGTTCTGACTCCGACAACTACTCCAAGAGAAGCTATCACTCCGACTCCGACTATACTCAAGATGATGGTGTTGCCGGTCTAGCACTAGTGTCATCCAACTCCTATGACATATTTGATTCACCAAATGAAGGAATTGGAAGACGCTTCATGGCTAAAGGCCCCAAGGTATCACACCTCAAGTACTTTGATTTCAATGGTGATGAAGATGATTTGCTAGGTGATGATGATTTACTTGTTGACAAAACTAGTGATGAAAACTCTAATGAACTTGCTAGTAATCATGCTAATCAAGATGAAACGAATGACAATGATAAGAAGGAGATTGAGCATCTAAGTAAAGAACTAAACACTCTTAAGTTAGCTCATGAAACAACTCAAGAGGATCATAGAGAGCTCCTAAGGACTCATGAGAAGCTACGCTTGAGAAGCTAAATTTAGAGCAAGAACATGAGTTCCTAAAATCTATCAATGATGATCTTTGAAAGAAGAGTTCTTCTTACATTGCCAAACGTCTCCTCTTGTCTACTTATATGCCAAAAGTAAAATCTAGCAACAAGAGCAAGAAAGATCCTTCTTCTAGTAGTAACAATAATAATGCTAAATCCAATATTGTTGCTTATAGTAGTTCTCTTGATTCCACTAATGATTCTCTTAGCCAAGTTACACTTGAGCAAGAAAATAGCTTATTGAAGGGAATTATAGAGAAAGGTGTTTACAAGGGCCTTGCCAGGAGTAAGCAATTTGAGGAGATTGTACGCAAGCAAGGAAGGCACCAGAAGAATCAAGGTATTGGTTTTGAATGAAAGTTCAATGCCAATGGAGTTGAATGGGATGAAGATCAATACCCCAAGATGAAGTTTGTTCCTCAACAAGAGAAGTATGACCCCACTTCTTTTGAGGGAACACAAGCTCAAGATGATCTTCCACCACAAGACCACAAGCTAAAAGGCAAGGAAAAGATTCAAGAGGAGGTTAACTGATTTGAAGATGCTCCTAAGGCCATGGTCAAGTGGGTTCCCAAGACTACGTCAAGCTCTACTTCATCAAGTACAACTACAACTCCAAGGATTCCCATCAAATTGATGTGGGTCCCAAAGAAGAAGAACTAGAGTGTTCTTGCGGGTGACTTCGCCAATATACTTTACTCATATTCATTTTGGCAAGGACTTGTGCAATCAACTTTCATATCTTGCACTAGTTCATGGAGTCACAAACCCTCTTGTTGGTAAGACAAGGGACAAGGTAACCTAATGCTTTCATGGACATCATCATATGTGTAATTCACTCTATGTCTATGGATATCCTTGTATGTTCCTTGTGGGGCTAACCAATGTAGGTATTGAAAGTGCAACACTCCAATGGATTGCTCCAAATGATCTACATCACCATTGAGCATCCACATCTTCACTATCTACATGAAGTCATCATCGGCGAAACCCAATGTTAGTTCATCCCTCTTAGGGGGGATATCACATCTAGGGGGAGCTTTGCTCTAAAAAAATTGAGCTAAAGCAACTCTAATGGTGTGAACACATTAATGCTTTATGTAAAAGTGGTAACCCCACTTGTGCTTAAACGATGAGTATGACCTATGATCAAATGTTCTCATTTGACTCCTAAGTCAATATACTCATATATAGATGACCTAGTCATCGCCAATTGCTTGATAGATGCTATAATTGTTTGTGCATGCTTTGACACATATTTCATTTGCTATCTTATTGTGTGAGCATGTTGATTGCAAATTTTCTTCATTCGAGGACATCCATTTGTTGTTTTGATTGTCTTGTTTTTTATTGGCCAAATGGATGGACAAGAATGCCTAAGAACTTTATCTAGCTATCTATGCTCTTCTTGTCTCAAACTATTCATGCTATATCACAAAAATTGAACAAGTCTTTTTTAGACCCTCCGGGTGAAGAGCACTCGGAGCCACCAATCCGTCAAGGGCTGCCTTCCAAAACCTTCTATTGCATTTCGGTCAGACCAATTCACTCAAACTCGGTCACACCGAAAGCACTAGACTGATCTAGGTTTTCAATCTTGGTGCTACCGATTAGACCGACTCGGTCTCACTGAGTTGTTGTAACTGCACAAAGTTTTGCATCTCGGTGCCACCGATTCGTTCCACTCGGTGCCACCGACAGCACATGGGTATATATTCCAGCGGCCCGTACGGTTGAAAATTCTGTCAAATGTTTCGAGCCCGTGCCCCATTGATGCCGCCCCCTTGGTCTCCGGATCGTCGCCAACTTCGCCTGTGCATCTCCACTGCAGGTCTCCATCACCGTCAATGCGAATCTCCTCCGTCGTTGCCGCCATAGAGGATCGCCACCAAGTTAGGGTACAATTCGATCTCCTCATGCTATCCCACTCCGATTCAATGCACAAGTATAATGCCTAGAATCTTGCCATGTTTGAGATCCTTCTATCCATCGAAAAGTTCCTTTAGAATAGATTCAAAGAAAAAATTTAGGGTTAGGTTTTCGCCGAACTCATCTCGGACCGACCGAAATGAAACTTTCGGTCCCACCGATTGGCTCTGGCCATTGCACTAAGTACAACTCGGTGCCACCGAAATGCACTAATCGGTGAGACCGACAGCAAAATCTCAGTTAAACCCTAGCAACTCGGAGCCACCGAACCACAACTCGGTCTAACCGAGAGTGTGTGTTTAGACTCTGTTAATGCTTCGGTGTCACCGAGATCATCATATCGGTAGCTCCGAAATGCCTTCTGCGGAAAACTAAAACTAAAGTTTGGATTCAAATTTTTGAAAAACTATCTGCTTTTTGTGATAATCTACTCTGTCCACACCCATTGATACGTCTCCAACATATCTACAATTTATGAAGTATTCATGCCATGTTTACAACAATTTTATATGGTTTTGGTATGATTTGATTAGAAGTAACCCGAACTGACGTTGTTTTCAGCAGAACTACCGTGGTGTCATTTTTTGTGCAGAAATAAAAGTTCTCGGAATGGACTGAAAATTTATGGAGATTTTTTATGGACCAAAAGAGACCCCCAAAACACCAGAGCTGGGCCAGGAAGTGACCGAGGAGGCCACAAGCCTAGGGGGCGCGCCCTACCCTCAGGGAGGGTGCTCCCGGCTTGTGGGCCCCCCGGGCACCCCCTTGATGTGAGACCGACGCCAAAAATTCTTATAAATACCCAAACCTCCAAAAAGAACCCTAGATCGGAAGTTTCGCCGCCGCAAGCCTCTGTAGCCACAAAAAATCAATCTAGGCCCTCTCCGGCACCCTGACGGAGGGGGACATCATCACCGGAGGCCATGGAGGAGGAAGCCGGAGGGGGCCATCATCACCATGGAGGCCAAGGACCAGAGAGAGAACCTCTCCCCATCTATGGGGAGGCCATGGAGGAGGAAGCACAAGGGGGAGACTCTCTCCCCCTCTCTCTCGGTGGCGCTGGAGTGCCGCCGGGGAACCATCGCCACGGTGATCGTCTTCATCAACATCACCTTCTTCATCACCTTCCTCATCTCTTTTAAGCGGTCCACTCTCCCGCACCTCGCTGTAATCCCCTACTTGAACATGGTGCTTTATGCCACATATTATGATCCAATGATGTGTTGCCATCCTATGATGTTTTGAGTAGATTTCTTTTGTCTTTTGGGTTGATTGATGATCTAGATTGGTTTGAGTTGTATGTTTTATTTTGGTGCTGTCCTATGGTGCCCTTCGTGTTGTGCACACATAAGGGATTCCCGCTGTAGGGTTTGCAATATGTTCATGATTCGCTTATAGTGGGTTGCTAGAGTGATAGAAGCTTAAACCCGAGTAAGGGGGTTGTTTGCGTATGGGAGTAAAGAGGACTTGATACTTTAATGCTATGGTTGGGTTTTACCTTAATGATCTTTAGTAGTTGCGGATGCTTGCTAGAGTTCCAATCATAAGTGCATATGATCCAAGTATAGAAAGTATGTTAGCTTATGCCTCTCCCTCATATAAAATTGCAATAATGATTACCGATCTTGTTAACGATTGCCTAGGACAATTCCGCACACCGTTCCATCATTATTCCACACTTGCTATTTGTCATATATTACAATATATTCTGAATTTATGTTAACATCACCTATTTTTATATTTTAGCTCTCCGATATCATGCAAAGCTATCCTCTTTATACCCACAACATAGTTTTATTTCTCGTTTCTAGATGAAAGCAAATGCTCGGTGTACATAGAGTTGTATCGGTGGCAGATAGGACTTGAGAGAATATTGATCTTAACTTTAGCTCCTTATGGGTTCGACACTCCATACTTATCACTTCCATCTTTGGAAATTGCTATGATGATTCCTTGCACTTGGGGATTATCAAGCTCTTTTCTGGCGCCGTTGCCGGGGAGCAATAGTGTGGGGTTGATATTCTCGTGTGTGCTTGTTTGCTTTCTTCACTAAGTAGATTTTGTTTTCCCTTTTTTTTTTTGTTTTCTTTAGTTGTGGGTGAAACCAAAAAAAAATTAAAAGAATGCAAAAAAAAATCTACTTGCCTCTTATGCCTAAAAACTTTTTCAAAAAGAGAAGTGATTGGAAGGTTATGCATTGGAGAAGTGAGGGTCGACCTTGAACACTTGTGTTCATGCTCATGGAAACAATGTAGAATTTTTCATTGAAGTTTCTCAAAAATAATTATCCCCTTGTATATATCCATTGTATTATAAAAATAATGTGCCAAGATTTGGCTTTAGGATGATTAGATTGCTTGTTTGCTATGTGTGGTGAAAAAACAGAAACTTTGGCTGTAGTGCGTGAATTTATATTTTTTACTGGAATGTGAAAAGTTTCTGAAATTTTTACACGGTACTTCTATGCAAATTTTTTTATTTTTTCCTAAGTTTTCAGAATTTTTGGAGTTATATAAGTATGGTAAATTTTCAGATTGCTACAGACTGTCCTCTTTTTGACAGATTCTGTTTTCTATGTGTTGTTCGCTTATTTTGATGAATCTATGGGTTGTATCGGAGGGTATGAACCATGGTGAAGTTGGAATACAGTATATATAATTCTAATATGAAATTGGAATGAGTTTAAAATAGTACCTAAAGCTAGTGATTTGCCTTATTATACTAACGGATCTCACAAGGGTTTTTGTTAAAGTTTTGTGTGGATGAAGTGTTCAAAGATCGAGGAGGTATCGATATAAGAAGAATACAGAGAGACAAGAGTTCAAGCTTGGGGATGCCCAAGGCACCCCAAGTAAATATTTCAAGGAGACTCAAGCATTTAAGCTGGGCATCCCATCTTTATTCTTCAACAATTATCGGTATACCTCGGTTTTTGTTTTGTTCACATGATATGCGTCTTTTGTGTTTTTCTTTTCCTTTATGCACAATGATACTATGAGTAGTCATTCATTGATTTATAGAATGCTTCATGCGCTTCACTTAAATCTTTTGAGTATGGCTTTATAGAATGCTCTTTGTGCTTCACTTAAATCTTTTGAGTATGGCTTTATAGAATGCTCTTTGTGCTTCACTTAAATCTTTTGAGTATGGCTTTATAGAATGCTTCGTGTGCTTCACTTATATATTTTGAGCTTGGATATTGGTAAATCTATATTAATTGTAGAATGCTCTATGAACTTCACTTATATCTTTTAGAGTATGAATAAAATTATCATCGAAATTGGGCTTGGAAGAGTATCATTAAAATATCACTGCTTAGCTAAAAAGCTTTAAAGAAAAGTTCTTGTTTAGAGACAACCTAATATTTATCCTTACGGTTTTTGTGTGTTCACATGATTAAGCTACTGTATTAATCATGTTTTATAGTTTCTGTTTGAATAAAGTGCCAAGTAAAGCCTTTGGGATAGTGTGGTTGATAGTTGATTTGATTCTACAAAAACAGAAACTTTTGCGCCTAGTAATAGAATTGTTAAAATTCACCAGAACGTGGAAAAACTCTGAATTTTTTACATAGGATTGATATACAAATTGTCTATGTTGTCCTAATTTTTCAGAATTTTTTGGAGTAACATAAGTATAAGCATAATTCAGATCTTTACAGACTGTTCTGTTTTTGACAGATTCTGTTTTTGATGCATAGTTTGCTTGTTTTCTAGTTTCTATGGCTTATATTGCTTAATATAAATTTTGGAAAATATAGAGTACAGTAGGCATTATGTGGAAGCAATTATAAATCTTGTCTTTGACAGTACCCAAGTGAATGATTTGTTTTATCATACTAACCCATCTCACAAAGTTTCGTTAAGTTTTGTGTGATTGAAGTTTTCAAGGTTTGGGTGAGATATCGATATGAGGAGAATAAGGAGTGACAAGACCCTAAGCTTGGGGATGCCCAAGGCACCCCAAGATAAAATTCAAGGAAGATACAAGCAACTAAACTTGGGGATGCCCCGGAAGGCATCCCCTCTTTCGTCTTCAACACTATCGGTATACCTTACTTGGAGCTATATTTTTATTCGTCACATGATATGTATTTTGCTTGGAGCGTATTTTCATTTTACTAGTTGTTTGAATAAAATCATTGGATCTAAAATCTTGAATGAGAGAGAGAGTCCTCACATGGCTATTTAACTAATTGACTACGCATTGATCTTCATTTATATCTTTTTGGAGTAGTTTTGTCATTTACTATCGTGCTTCACTTATATCCTATGAGTAAATGGTTGAATGAATTGAATATCATAAATCTGAAATTATATATGTTTTATATGCTTATCCCATGGGGAGTAATGACTTCACATATAAGAAGTATAGGTGGTACAATTTATTGAAAGTTAGCAAACACCGCATTGGTCACTTGAACAATTCATGAAAGAATATTGAAGGAAGAGAGATTTCACATATAAATATACTATCTTGGGCATCTTCTATGATTGTGAGATCTATTAATTATTTTCAAACTTGAGCAAATTAGTTGAAGTTGGACAAGGAAGACAACGTAATGAGTTATGTTTGGGTATATTTGTATAGAAGTTATATTGTTATGGATCCTCCAACATGTGGTGCTTGCTTAGGATCTTTTGCTAGCCAAAAATGCGTACTAAGTAGAGATACTACTTGTGCATCCAAAAATCCTTAAACCCAGTTTCCTGCCATGAGTGTCCACCATATCTACCTATGGATTGAATAAGATCCTTCAAGTAAGTTGCCATCGGTGCAAAAAGCAATAAAAATTGCTCCTAAATATGTATGATCTTTTATTGTAAAGGAAAATAAGTGTTGTATGAACTTGTGATGGTAAAGAAATAAAAGCGACGAACTGCATAATAAAGGTTTCTATCACAAAGGGCAATACAACGTGATGTTCCTTTGCATTAAGGGTTTGCACATCCAAAAATAAAAAGCGCATGACAACCTCTGCTTCCCTCTATGAAGGGCCTATGTTTTACTTTCATGTATTTACTTTTATGCAAGAGTCAACAGCATTCCTTCTTATGTCAACCTCAATTATTCTTTAGTTGGCAAGCATCATGTGGTGGGGAAAGATCCAAGCATATATGGCCATTCAAATATATTTGATCATGAATTATTATTGTTGACAATTATCTATATGGTAAATAAGTTGGGAGGCGAAACATTAAGCCCCTATCTTTCTATGTGTTCGACGGATGCTACTTGTTCTAAAAATATGCTTTGAGTGTTAGCAATCATGGAAGACTATATGATAGTTGAGTATGTGAAATTTGCTAAATCAAAGCTCTTACATAAACCCTTCTTGAAAGTAAGATGAATTGCAATTGTTTGGTGAGTGAGAACATAGTTTGTTAGTTTTCAAGAAACTTTATGGTCTATACTTTAACATGTGAATAGCTTGTTACTTGATCATGAGAAGTTTTATGAGATGAGCTACAGTTTATGCTAGAAAAGGTGTTTGAAACTATCATTGATCAAATTTATGCACTATGCTAGCATTCACACTTCATAAATTATTTCTTTTATCATTTACCTACTCGAGGACGAGCATGAATTAACCTTGGGGATGCTGATACGTCTCCAACGTATCTATAATTTATGAAGTATTCATGCCATGTTTACAAAAAAATTATATGGTTTTGGTATGATTTGATTAGAACTAACCCGGACTGACGTTGTTTTCAGCAGATCCACCGTGGTGTCATTTTTTGTGCAGAAATAAAAGTTCTCGGAATGGGCTGAAAATTTACGGTGATTTTTTATGGACCAAAAGAGACCCCCGAAGCACCGGAGCTGGGCCAGGAAGTGACCGAGGAGGCCACAAGCCTAGGGGGCGCGCCCTACCTATTGGTGCAATATCTGCCTACCTTGTGTTTTGGAGATTGTTGACAGAAACAGGTATGCACTGATTTGTTTGCTAGTGCATACAGAGAGAAAAAGTCCATACACAACCAAAGAGAATGTTGTCTCCGGTGCTGAGTTCGAGGAACTTCACCGAAGTACATCTGCGTTGCAGAGAAGAATGAGCTATATTTGTTGAAGTAATAGAGTCAAGAAGATTGATGTGAAGAAATTGACCCCTCGAAAGTTTACTGTAACACCCCAAAAATATTTTTCCGAATATTTGAAATCTTTCCTTTAAAATAAAAGTTTTGAAAATCATTTTTGGTCATATCACCTTTCTTCAATTTGAAAACCTTTTCGAATTTTATTTGGGTTTCAATCTTCTTTAAATATTCTGATTGAAGAGTTTAAAATTATATGGATAATTACTTTGGGGTTTTCAAACAATTTATTTTTAGCAAGAAAAGTTTTGGGGATAATTAAATTTTCGAAGGAAATAACCTTTTCACCTCCTTTTAGCCCTACTAAAATCCATCCAACAAATTTTCTTCCACTCCAAATTTATCCCACAAGTCACTCACCTCATCTGGGACAGAATCCAACTCTTTCCTACCCCACAAAAATATTTTTCACCACCCAAAAAAATTCCAAAGTTGGAATTCATATATTCCACCATTTCTTTGGTTTACAAAGGAACCACCATTTCTACAAGGATGCCACCTCCACCAAAATTATCCCAGCAAATATATGGTACCCACAACCCATTTTTCCAAAAACATGGGGTACCCTAGTTCAAAATTTTCAAATCCCACTCAATTCAAACTTGGACCAGATTCAATAATCCTGATCCAAACATATTTTTAAATGCTCCAAAAATTCCCAAACCCTGCCAAACTCATTTTTTAGCATCCACACATTACCACAAAAATCCCCACAAAATCCTAAAATCTCTAGCACCTTCTGTCATTTTATCAAACAGCTAATGTGCACACTGTTCATCGCTGTCCAAAATTCAGTTAACTGAATTTGGTTCAGTGGCAGAAGCGACGGCGCCGTGCACTCCACTCCATCCCCACTCCTTCTCGTCCATGCCTCTCCCTCGTAACTGCGCCGCCCTGGACCCCTCCTCGTCAGTGCCTCACCGCCGATAGCACAGAAGGAGGCCGGTGCTTCTGCCTCCGTCCTCGGCGGCGGCAACCCGAGCTGATCCACACGGCGCCCGCCATATTCACTCCCTCGCTGACCTCCCCCACCTAACTATTCACCACATGGCACCTCCTCCGCACTCTCTCCACGCTGATCACGCCGCCCTTGGCCCCCTGTCAGCCACCGGAGACGGACGATGTCCGCCGCACCCGTACACCGACCTCACCGTGGATAAAGCCACCAAGCCCGAGCTCGTTCGCGCTGGCGCTTCGGGCAGCTTCTGTGACGCCCCCGGCTTAATCGTGCACTAATCATACATGCAAATGCACACGATCAAGCCTAAGGACTCACGGGAAGATATCACAACACAACTCTAAAACATAAATAAAGTCATACAAGCTTTATATTACAAGCCAGGGGCCTCGAGGGCTCGAATACATAAGCTTGCGAACAAGCGTCAGCGGAAGCATCAGATATCTGTGTACAGATATGAAACAGAAACAGAAAGGCCTTTAGAAAGGCGGGGCAAAATAAAACACTACGATCGAAAGGCGTAGGCCTCCTGCCTGGGACCCTCCGATCCTACTCCTGGTCGTCAGTCAACTCATAGCAGAATCCATCCTCTGGGTAGTAGTAGTAGCGATCGTCGGCAGGGCAGCTGTCTCAGGGGCTCCGTCATCTTGGTCACGATAAACTGATATGGGGAGAAAAGGAAAACAAAGCAACCGTGGGTACTCAGAAGTACTCAGCAAGCAAGGATCTACACTACATATGCAACATTTTCAAGGGGAGGCTGTATATGTGGACTGGGCTGCAGAAATGCAAGAATAGAGAGAAGGCCTAGTCCTATCGAAGACTAGCATCTTCAGAGGTCTTGCAGCAGTAGAAGAGAGTAGAACAGTACAATATAATGTAGTAGTATCATTAAGTCTCAACCTCACCCAGAGATCCTTTCTCGACTCCCTGCGAGAAAGCAATCCCAGAGCCATACAGTCATCAACCTCGTCCTGAGATCCCTTCTCGACTCCCTGCGAGAAGCAATCCCAGAGCCATAGTATCCAAGTATCCAATTCTAAATTGTATCAATCAGGATACAACTCTGAGTGTCCTTTACCGTAGGACAGGCTATCGATAGAAGTATTCTTCCCTGCAGGGGTGCACCAACTTACCCAACACGCTCGATTAACTTCGGCCGGACACACTTTCCTGGGTCATGCCCGGCCTCGGCCAAACGACACACCGCAGCCCTACCTAAAGCTCAGCAGAGAGGTCCCCGCCGGTCTACATCCTAAGCACTCAGGGGTCTTGGGCCATCGCCCTGTGCACTCCGGGTCGTTGTGTGCAGGGTGGATACCAGCACCGCCTCGGAGGGTCGGTATGATCCGACCGTGCCACAATGCTGAACTGGACGTCTGACAGAACTGTCGGCTGATGCTACGATGCAGAACGCCCATACTATGCCCACGTGATGGTTAGTGCTATCAGACCAGAGGCCTGCTCGGATCAAATATCCAAATCGCTAGGACTAGGGGCTTGCGGTAATGAGCAGAGACTCACGAAAGATGTGACCCCATTGCCCCGTCTCGAGGACTTGCTGCAAGGGTTAAGAATGCCCGGCCACGCCTCGTATTCACCACTCGGGCACCACACAGGCACCCGTCTTCACAACACTCGCCTCTCAGGCGCACGCGGGTACCCCTCAGGGCCGACCCGCCTATCCAAGGAACAGTGTAAAGTCCAAGTATCCGTGTGTCCATAACATCAGGGGAATCCGAGGTATCACCCTCGTTGGATTCCTACTCGATGTGTCTGTCAAGGTGAACTCGGAGGATTCACCCTCGATGGGTTCACACTTGATGTGTTGCACGACAGCGTCGTTACCGGAAGTGGCGAAGGAGGAATCACCCTCGATGACCACGACCGAATAGCTACTCTACAGAGTTAACATCAGAAGTGCTACATGAGGTTTCACCCTCGGCACTCGATAGTAACGCTGCAGTGTCGTTACAACTAAGGGGGGTGATGTGCGGTGTCGGGTCCTGGTCTTCAATCCCGTTGATCGGGTCTTCTGACGATCCAGCGCGACAGTCGGGATAAGTGGGGTCACTGATAGGTCTCTACCCAGCCTAGACTAAATAGTTTAGGATATGCAGGTAATTATCAACAGCAGGTTACAATGAACAGGCTATGCATCAGAATAGGTAAAGCAGCAGCAGCAGCAGCAATTCTAATGCAAGCATGAGAAATAGAATGGGCGATATCGGGATGATCAAAAGGGGGGGGGCTTGCCTAGTTGCTCGGCGGCAAGGGCAAGGTTGTCAATGCTGTCTTCGGTCTCCGGAGCTGCGTCGGGATCTATCGAGAGAGAAGAGGGGGAGGAAACAGTATAAATATAGAGCAAACATGAGCAACGCAAAGTACGGCATGACAATATGCAGTGCCGGGTGTGTCCTAACGTATGGTTGCACGTCACCGAGGAAGGAGGAATCCATCCGGGAATGTTTTCCCGGTTCCGGACATTTGTCAGACAGATGACCGGAGTGGGACGGTTGCAAGTTCGGATAGTTAGGGACGCGTGACGGACGAACGGACCGCGCATTCGGATTCGTCTTGTCGTTCTGAGCAATTTTCATGTACAAAGTTTTTCGATCGGAGTTACGGATTAAAAGATATGATTTTCTAAAGTTTTTATTGATTTCTGGAATTTATTTAATTTATTTAAATCAAACATTATCCGAAACAGTGTCTTGCTGACATCAGCATGACGTCAGGACCAGTGGGTCCCACCTGTCATAGGCTGTTTAGTTAATTAGGGATTAACTAATTAAATTACTGTTTAATTAACACTAACTACTTAATTAAATTAACCAAATCAGGATTAATTAAACTAATTAATTATTTTTATTTTTTTTCATTTTTTTTTCTAAAACGTTTTTGGGGCTGGGCCCCGTCTGTCAGCGGCACAGGGGCCTCGGGCCCCACTGGGCAGTGACCCGAAGGCCCCAGCGGGTCGGGCGCGGGCGATGGGCGCGGCCCGCTCGGGCGCTCGCCCAGGGGCGCGCGGGCGCGGGCGCCGGCAGCCCCGGCGCCGGCCAGGGGAGGCGGCGGAGGGGCGGCCGCAGAGCGGGCGCAGGGGGCGTGGCTGGAGGTGGTGGTGGCGGCGGCGAGCGGCGAGCAGGGCGGGGGGGTGGTGGCTGGCGGGCGCGGCGGCGAGGCGCGCGCGGGCGAGGCGGCCACGGGCGTCGGCGGCAGCAGCAGCAGCGCAGCGACGGGAGCAGCAAGCGGGCGGTGCGAGCGAGGCCACGGGAAAAGGGTAGCGGGCGCGAGCCGCGGAGCCAGGGCGCGGCCGGCGCGGCGACGCACGCGAGCAGCGGCGGTGACCAGGGGGCGACGGGCGGTGAGCGGGCGACGGGGAAAGCTCACATGGGGGGCCGAGTCGGGGAGGGCAGCGTGCTCGGGGTGGAAGGCGAGGTGAGGGGATGGAGGAGCTCGGCGACGGCGTGGTGGCGTCAGGGCGACGAGCACGGCGAGGACGAGGTGGCGCCGATGGGGAGGAGGACGAGGCGACGCGGGGCGGCTCCGGCGAGCGGCGGTGGTCGGCGACGGGCCTCCTCTCACGATCTCGATCCAGTTCTGGATCGGATCGGGGGGGGTGGGGGTGTGTGTGGCGTGCGTGTGTGTGTCGGTGGAGGGGGCCAGGGGGGGTGGGGTGGTTATGGGGATGGGGTGGGCCGGCCGGCTGGGCTTTGGCCCAGTTGGGCCGGGGGGGGGGTTCTCCCTTTTTCTTTTTTTTCTTCTGTCTTTTTCTTTTTCTTAATTCATATATCTCTGTTTAGTAAATAGTTAGGCCCCAAACCGAATTTTGTAAAAGGGGAGACCTAGTCCATAAATACCAGTGCTTTATTCCCTAACACCTAAAATTAGTTTGGGCAAAACATAATTTCATACTTAAGTTAGATTTAATAAATGGTTATTAAATATTGTTTTTAGTCGCTGTTTCAAGATGTTTGAGTCACTTACCCGACTCCAATGATGTTGGTTTCAATTTTAGAATTGTCTCTGATTTATTTGCTATTTAATGAACAATTTAGTTTCTATGTTGGACAACTTTTATTGTCCACTTTCATTTAAATTTGAATTTGAGGTTAGGAGTTGAAATGCAATATGATGTTAATGATGATCATGCACTGATAATCATGCTGACTTGGCATTATCAAAATGGGATTACTGTGGCTAACCACTGGGGGTGTTACAGCTTCCTCCACCCTCACTGACACTCACCGACCACGAACACCGCCCAAACCGACCTCGCCGACCATCATAACTCCGGCGTGATCCGAACCCCACCGGACCGCCTCGGGATCGCCTATATAAAGGCCCCCGAGCCCCGTTCTTCTCACCCATCGCCTCCACCACCTCCCAATCGCCCCTACACCACCCACCCGACCTCGAGGAGGTCTTCTTCTTCCCCTCCGATCACCGCTCCGCCGCCACTGTCACCGATCCGTTCATCGTCGTTACTCCACCTCAACTGCTCAAATCTTGCCAGTAGTCATATATTCCACCAAATCATCGACTCCCCGCTTCAATTACACTCCCCGAGCTCTCTCCGACGAAATCCCAACGCCACCGAACCACCGTCCGCCACCGTCGACCTCGCCGGCGTTCAGGTGCTCCCCGGCGACCACCACCACCTCCCTCCGACGCGGCACTCCTCCCTGGTCATGTTCCGACCATCGCCGCCTTCCAAGACCGCGGCGATCACCACCGGCGAACGCCGTCTCCTCTCTGTTTCCGCGCGGGTTCAAATATTTGAACCTGATGGGTGGACCCCACCCCGCGCTTTTTCTTTTTCTCTGTCTAAAAACGAAGGCGTAATCTCGACTTTTACGCCTTCCGCGCTGAGAAGTGTATTTCGGCCCGAAGCGTTTTCTTTATAAACGCACAGGGACTGGCTTTTTACAGAAAAACCCCTGGTTTTGAAAGTTTAATAACTTTTAAACCACAACTCCGTTTGAGTTGAACTTTTTTTTTGAAATTCTTATTTTTCTCTCAAGTTTTTTTAGTATTTATTTAAAAATGTTTTGGGACAAATTTTTGTACTGTTGCGAATTTTTTTAATTTAAGTTGATTTTGAATTTTCACTAAAAGAAGAGGGAAACTTTGCCGAGAATTTTGAAGGGTTTTCACCTGACTACTTTGGACAAGGCAAGCATTATTGAACTTGGGATATGGTGATTGCATTTGCATTTGCATGTTGCATCGGTTGATATTGCACCATATGTGTAGTATGTCACTAGCACTTGCATGCATGGTCATATCTCTTTTGCTCATAGCTTGCACATCACTCAAGCAAGAGATTCTTCTGACATGGTAAAGTTGTGGAAATACGGGAGAGTGTCTCCTGCCTTGGACGTGCCGGTGGGCACGGGCCATTATGCGTGACACGGTGGTGTCATGTGACTTAAGTGGAATATTCCGGTGATGTTAATTAACACCTCCTGAGTCGGCCTAGATCGAGTCTTGTTCCGTTACACCTAGCTGGATACCGTGCTGCCACGGGTCCTTCCGCAAGGAAGGTGCGGCTGAGTAAGTTGTTAACCCCTGTCCAGGTACACACCGTACAGAGGGCCACGATGAGGGTTTCCAAAGGCCTTGGACTAAATCCTGTCATCGGGTCAGGGGGCATGGGTGTTTCCGGTTGTGACTGAGAGGGGGGCACCCCTTGTAATCCGCGCGTATTAATAGTGATCCCATGCAGGACGTTGGTCTCTCCGTCTTAGAGTTTTTCTTGAACGATGCTTTGGGTGATTCCTGGCATCCGGAGAGTTATTCTGGTGTGTGCTGGTCAGGTGTGTTTTCAACCCAAAGACCGTAATGGGAATTAGTCAGTGTCACGGTACTGACTAAAGAAATCCTTTACTTGTGGGTAAAGAGTACACCCTCTGCAGAGTTAAAACTATTCGAATAGCCGTGTCCTTGGTCAAAGGGCGTAGCTGGGTGGGTCAAGTGTCAGTCTCGGTATCGGTCTCCGGAGGAAATAATTAAAATGTGTCTGACTCATTTTTGCAGTATAATTGTTGATACCCTATTGCTACCTTGATTATTTTATGCTTATTAAATATTATTATGGCTATGCATAATATTGCGGACTAACCCGTTTCTCTCATTTTTGTATTCTTCCTGAGTGTCTCAGGGGCTGGCTAGACTACCCCGGGCACTCAACTATTATTTTCAAGACCTCTCGTGGCGTCCCTCGAGTTTACAGGCGGTTCCGCCACTACTCTTGTGGACACGCGGTTGGCATTTCTCTTCAAGTCCAACCATGGCGTCACTTGACGCCCGACATGCATTTATTTTCAAGACCTCTCGTGGCGTCTCTCGAGTTAACAGGCGGTTTATCTCGCCACTACTCTTGTAGACACCCGACCGGCATTTCTCTTATTTTTCTGAATATCACTTGGGCTGGCTAGAGTACCCGTGGCATTCACTTGCTTTTGTTTTTAAAAAGACTGGTTATGGCTAACATGTTTCATTTACTTCCGCATCATTTTATAATTATGTCATGACCAGGATTTTAGTCAGCATGAGCATGTCATTATGTTCCTACATGAGCATGTGCATCCATTATATCTTTTGTTCATAATGTTTGCGAGTACATTCCAACGTACTCACTGGCTTGTCCCTGGCTATCTACTTGGCCAGACTTGGAGGAGGACGAGCTTGTGGAGAAGGATTGCGCTAGCAAGCCCGACGCTTAGAGGAGTCCCAGTCAGTCAACCTGTGAGATAGGAGTCTACCACATGTATCTTCCGCTGAGCTTCTGCTATACCAATAAAATAGTCAAGCCTCACTCTGACGCTTGGCTTTACGTTATTGTATCAGAGATGTATCACCACCACACCACTGTCATATTCCACCACTGCCATATATTTGGCGAGTTTGTAATAATTTTGTTGAGCCTTCAGGCTCAACCCTGTGTAATATTATTTGTACTGGTTATCTATATCAAGGAAGTCCACCAGTTGTGTTGATCTTGGGGCTGGTGTGACTTAGGGCCTTTTCTGAGATTTATTCCCAGAAAGGGGCCCGACATTTACTGCTAAAGCAAAGCTTTCGATTCGGTACTGTCGTCCGAAGAAATTGACTGCAGCGATGGGAGACGAAGACAAAGTGAAGACATAGTATTCATTTCGTTGTTCTTCTTTCATTCTTTCGAGTCATAGGACCTCCGTACTATTCAGAGGGGTATAGGTTCTCGATACTTAGATCTATTGTGATGCTTAGCCATAACCTATGAAAGATGCGAGAGAAATCTCTTTGTGCTCCGAGCAAATACTTGCCAGTAAGACACTGTGATCTTCTTCACTGCGAGAGATTTGCCTCAGACCGAGGAGTTAGCATTTCTTGCACCGCAAGAAATGTTACCGTTGTGCTCAAATCCGACCGCTGGACTCGTGTCGTTCGACCATTGGCTGAACCCGATGTCTAATTTGGTCTTTTCCCATCAGGGAAGGTTGCGGCTATAAATAGCCACCCCGCTCCAACTTTGTCCGTTGGCTGCTCCGCTTGAGATTTCTGAGAAGATTGATTTGAGCAACCCCTCTCCGAGTGATTTGAGTTTAAGATCCACCGAGAGAAAAACCAAGAGCCCAAACTTAGACAGTGGTTTAGCATCACAGTAGTTCTGAGTGAGAGTTCTTGTACCTATTACTCTTGGGAGCTACGCACTCTAGACTGATAGGTTTTGGCTTCGAGTGTTGAAGAGTTGTTGTCTTCATCGAGCCTGATCTTCAACAACCAAGAGTGATTATGGTTCACGAAGGTCGACCGAAGGTTTGGAGATCGCCGACAAGGATCTACCACGAGTGAAATCAACCTGAGTCTGATCAGCTCTGTGTTGAAGTAGAATAGGGTGAAGAGAGTTTATCTTCCATGTTAAGTCACAGCCCCTCCAACTAGACGTAGACCTTTGGCAGAAGGGTGAACTAGTCTACCAAATCTCTCTATCTCCATCGAGTACCACTCGTTCTATTTACTCTATTGCATTTTCTTCTGCAGTTTATATTCGTGCTCTGTGCCGATAGATTACTTGATCATTTTGTTCTGTTGTCATCATCTTGCGTATATGTGTTCATCCTATTTCATTGTCATCGCCGGTATTCATTCGTTACCATCTTATTCCTCGGATTCTCTTGTGAGATCATTTCATAGTATTTCCTTCAGTACGTACCATGTTGTGTCTCATTCTACTACATCTGTTTGCATATTGCATTACTCTATTTGCTATTAAACCTATGATTTATCAAGCTCGCACTATCGTCAATGCCTTCATCGATGAATATGCTTCTGACGAAGAAGACTGATTTAGTTCATTTCCTTCGATATGAAGGAAATATGCCCTAGAGGCAATAATAAAGTTGTTATTTTATATTTCCTTATTCATGACAAAGGTTTATTATTCATGCTAGAATTGTATTGATCGGAAACTTAAATACATGTGTGAATACATAAACAAATACCGTGTCCCTAGTAAGCCTCTACTAGACTAGCTCGTTGATCAAAGATGGTTAAGGTTTCCTAACCATAGACATGTGTTGTCATTTGATAATGGGATCACATAATTAGGAGAATGATGTGATGGACAAGACCCATCTGTTAGCTTAGCATATTGATCGTTCAGTTTTATTGCTATTGCTTTCTTCATGTCAAATACATATTCCTTCGACTATGAGATTATGCAACTCCCGGATACTGGAGGAATACCTTGTGTTCTAGCAAACGTCACAACGTAACTGGGTGATCATAAAGATGCTCTACAGGTATCTCTGAAGGTGTTTGTTGAGTTGTCATAGATCAAGATTAGGATTTGTCACTCCGAGTATCGGAGAGGTATCTCTGGGCCCTCTTGGTAATACACATCATAAGAAGCCTTGCAAGTAAAGTGACTAATGAGTTAGTTGCAGAATGATGTATTACGGAACGAGTAAAGAGACTTGCTGGTAACGAGATTGAACTAGGTATGAAGATACTGACGATCGAATCTCGAGCAAGTAACATACCGATGGACAAAGGGAATTACGTATGTTGTCATAAGGTTCAACCGAAGAATATGTAGGAGCCAATATGGGCATCCAGGTTCCGCTATTGGTTATTGACCGGAGTGGCGTCTCGGTCATGTCCACATAGTTCTCGAACCCGTAGGGTCCGCATGCTTAACATTCGTTGACGATATAGTATTATATGAGTTATGTATGTTGGTGACCGAATGTTGTTCAGAGTCCCGGATGAGATCACGGACATGACAAGGAGCTCCGGAATGGTCCGGAAGTAAAGATTGATATATGGGATAATAGTGTTTGGTCTTCAGAAGGGTTCCGGAATTCACCGGAAGGGGTTTCGGATGTTTCCCGAAATGTTTGGGTACGAGAACACTTTATTTGGGCCAAAGGGGAAAGCCCACGAGGGTTTTGGAAAGAGCAAAAGGAAGTTTTGCGGAGACCAGAGGCCAGACGCCAGAGACCCTGGCGTCTGGGCCCAGACGCTGGGAACCCTGGCGTCTGGCCCTGGAGTTCGAGAAGGACTCTTGCCTTTCAGGAAAAACCAACTTTGAGGAGGCTTTTACTCGAAGTTTCGACCCTAGGGCTCAACATATAAATAGAGGGGCAGGGCTAGCACCCAACACACATCAAGATTCACCAAGCCGTGTGCTGACAACCCCGTCCCCTCTAGTTTATCCTCCGTCATAATTTCCGTTGTGCTTGGCGAAGCCCTACGGAGATTGTTCTTCACCAACACCGTCACCACGCCGTCGTGCTGCCGGAACTCATCTACTACTTCGCCTCTCTTGTTGGATCGAGAAGGCGAGGACGTCATCGAGCTGAACGTGTGCTGAACGCGGAGGTGCCGTACGTTCGGTACTTGATCGGGATGAATCGTGAAGATGTACGACTACATCAACCGCGTTGATAAACTCTTCCGCTTAGCGATCTTCAAGGGTATGAAGTTGCTCTCCCCTCTCGTAGCTATGCATCTCCATGGATAGATCTTGCGTGTGCTTAGAAAAAGTTTTGTTTTCCATGCAATGTTTCCCAATAGTGGCATCATGAGCCAGGTCTATGCGTAGATGATATGCACGAGTAGAACACAAAGAGTTGTGGGCGGTGATGTTCATACTTCTTACCACCAACGTCTTATTTTGATTCGGCGGCATTGTGGGATGAAGCGGCCTGGACCAACCTTACATGTCCACGTACATGAGACCGGTTCCACCGACAGACATGCAACTAGTTTTGCATAAAGGTGGCTGGCGGGTGTCTGTTTCTCCTACTTTAGTTGAATCAAATTTGACTACAGCCGGTCCTTGAAGAAGGTTAAAACAGCAAACTTGATAAATCGCCATTGTGGTTTTTGCCGTAGGTAAGAACGGTTCTTGCTAGAAGCCCGTAGCAGCCACGTAAAACTTGCAACAACAAAGTAGAGGACGTCTAACTTGTTTTTGCAGGGCATGTTGTGATGTGATATGGTCAAGACATGATGTGATATACGTTATTGTATGAGATGATCATGTTTTGTAAATTTATCAGCAACCGGCAGGAGCCTTATGGTTTTCTCTTTACTGTATGAAATGCAATCGCCATGTAATTGCTTTACTTTATCGCTATGCGTTAGCAATAGTTGTAGAAGCAATAGTTGGCGAGATGACCACGACGCAACGATGGAGATCATGACGATGCTTTGGAGATGGAGATCAAAAGCACAAGATGATGATGGCCATATCATGTCACATATTTTGAATGCATGTGATGTTTATCTTTTATGCATCTTATTTTGCTTAGAACGGCGGTAGCATTATAAGATGATCCCTTCACTTAATTTCAAGATAAAAGTGTTCTCCTTGAGTATGCACCGTTGCTACAGTTCGTCGTTTCGAGACACCACATGATGATCGGGTGTGATAGACTCTACGTTCACATACAACGGGTGTAAAACAGTTTTGCACATGCATAATACTTGGGTTAAACTTGACGAGCCTAGCATGTACAGACATGGTCTCGAAACACTGTAGACTGAAAGGTCGAACGTGAATCATATAGTAGATATGATCAACATAGAGATGTTCACCATTGATGACTACCCCATCTCACGTGATGATCGGACATGGGTTAGTTGATTTGGATCACGTATCACTTGGATGACTTGAGGGATGTCTATTTAAGTGGGAGTTCATTAGTAATTTGATTAATTGAACTTAATTTATCATGAACTTAGTCCTGATAGTATTAGCATATCTATGTTGTAGATCAATAGCTCGATATAGCTCCCCTATTTTTGATATGTTCCTAGAGAAAACTAAGTTGAAAGATGATGGTAGCAATAATGCAGACTGGGTCCGTGATCTGAGGATTATCCTCATTGCTACACAGAAGAATTATGTCCTTGATGCACCGCTAGGTGACAGACCTATTGCAGGAGCAGATGCAGACGTTATGAACATTTGGCAAAGCTCGATATGATGACTACTTAATAGTTTAGTGCGCCATGCTTTACGGCTTAGAACCGGGACTTCAAAAACATTTTGAACGCCACGGAACATATGAGATGTTCCAAGAGCTAAAATTGGTATTTCAGACTCATGTCCGTGTCGAGAGATATGAGACCTCTGACAAGTACTTTGCCTACAAGATGGAGGAGAATAGCTCAGCCAGTGAGCATGTGCTCAGAATGTCTAGGTACTACAATCGCTTGAATCAAGTGGGAGTTAATCTTCCAGATAAGATAGTGATTGACAGAGTTCTCTAGTCACTATCACCAAGCTACCAGAACTTCGTGATGAACTATAATATGCAAGGGATGACGAAAATGATTCCCGAGCTCTTCGCGATGCTGAAATCGGCGAAGATAGAAATCAAGAAAGAGCATCAAGTGTTGATGGTTAATGAAACCACTAGTTTCAAGAAAAGGGCAAGGGAAAGAAAGGGAACTTCAATAAGAATGGCAAGCAAGTTGCTACTCCCGTGAAGAAGCCCAAAGCTGGACCTAAGCCTGAAACTGAGTGCTTCTACTACAAAGGGAATGGTCACTAGAAGCGGAACTGCCCCAAATACTTGGCGGATAAGAAGGATGGCAAAGTGAACAAAGGTATATTTGATATACATGTTATTGATGTGTACCTTACTAGTATTCATAGTAGCCCCTGGGTATTTGATACTGGTTCAGTTGCTAAGATTAGGAACTCGAAACAGGAGTTGCAGAATAAACAGAGACTAGTTAAGGGCGAAGTGATGATGTGTGTTGGAAGTGATTCCAAGGTTAATACGATCACCATCGCACACTCCCTCTACCTTCGAGATTAGTGTTGAACCTCAATAAATGTTATTTGGTGTTTGCGTTGAGCATGAATATGATTTTATCATGTTTATCGCAATACGGTTATTCATTTAAGTCAGAGAATAATTGTTGTTCTATTTACATGAATAAAACCTTCTATGGTCATACACCCAATGTGAATGGTTTATTGAATCTCGATCATAGTGATACACATATTCATAATATTGATGCCAAAAGATGCAAAGTTGATAATGATAGTGCAACATACTTGTGGCACTGCCGTTTAGGTCATATTGGTGTAAAGCGCATGAAGAAACTCCATGCGGATGGACTTTTGGAATCACTTGATTATGAATCATTTGATACTTGTGAACCATGCCTCATGGGCAAGATGACTAAAACTCCGTTCTCCGGAACAATGGAGCGAGCTAATGAATTATTGGAAATAATACATACCGATGTATGCGGTCCGATGAGTGTTGAAGCACGCGGCGGGTATCGTTATTTTCTGACCTTCACAGATGATTTGAGTAGGTATGGGTATATCTTCTTGATGAAACACAAGTCTGAAACATTTGAAAAGTTCAAAGAATTTCAGAGTGAAGTGGAGAATCATCGTAAGAAGGAAATAAAGTTTCTACGATCTGATCACGGAGGCGAATATTTGAGTTACGAGTTTGGCCTTCATTTAAAACAATGTGGAATTGTTTCACAACCCACGCCACCTGGAACACCACAGCGTAATGGTGTGTCCGAACATCGTAATCATACTTTATTAGATATGGTGCGATCTATGACGTCTCTTACAGATTTACCACTATCATTTTGGGGTTATGCATTAGAGACAACTGCATTCATGTTAAATAGGGCATCATCTAAATCCGTTGAGACGACACCATATGAACTATGGTTTGGCAAGAAACCTAAGCTGTCTTTTCTTAAAAATTTGGGGATGTGATGCTTATGTCAAAAGGCTTCAGCCAGATAAGCTCAAACCAAAATCGGAGAAGTGCGTCTTCATAGGATACCCTAAAGAAACTATTGGGTACACCTTCTACCACAGATCCGAAGGCAAGATCTTTGTTGTTAAGTTTGGGTCCTTTCTAGAGAAGGAGTTTCACTCGAAAGAAGTGAGTGGGAGGAAAGTAGAACTTGATGAGGTAATTGTACCTTCTCTCGAATTGAAAAGTAGCATATCACAGAAAACCGTTCCCATGATGCCTACACCAATCAGAGAGGAAGCAAATGATCATGATCATGAAACTTCAAATCAAGCTACTACAGAACCTCGTAGGTCAACCAGAGCACGATCCGCACCAGAGTGGTACGGTAATCCTGTTCTGGAAGTCATGTTACTAGACCGAGGCGAACCTACGAACTATGAAGAAGCTATGATGAGACCAGATTCTAACAAATGGCTTGAGGCCATGAAATCTGAGATAGGATCCATGTATGAGAACAAAGTGTGGACTTTGGTGGACTTGCCCGATGATCGGCAGGCCATTGAAAATAAATGGATCTTCAAGAGGAAGATGGACGCTTATGGTAATGTTACTGTCTACAAAGCTTGACTTGTCGTGAAAGGTTTTCGACAAGTTCAAGGAGTTGACTATGATGAGACTTTCTCACCCGTAGTGATGCTTAAGTCTGTCCGAATCATGTTAGCAATTGCCGCATTTTATAATTTTGAAATCTGGCAAATGGACGTCAAAACTGCATTCCTTAATGGATTTCTTAAAGAAGAGTTGTATATGATGCAACCAGAAGGTTTTGTCGATCCTAAAGGTGCTAACAAAGTGTGCAAGCTCCAGCGATCCATCTATGGACTGGTGCAAGCATCTCGGAGTTGGAATATACGCTTTGATGAGGTGATCAAAGCATATGGTTTTATACAGACTTACGGTGAAGCATGTATTTACAAGAAAGTGAGTGGGAGCTCTGTAGCATTTCTAATATTGTATGTGGATGACATATTGCTGATTGGAAATGATATACAATTTCTGGATAGCATAAAAGGATATTTGAATAAGAATTTTTCAATGAAAGACCTCGGTGAAGCTGCTTATATATTGGGCATCAAGATCTATAGGGATAGATCGAGACGCTTAATAGGACTTTCACAAAGCACATACCTTGACAAAGTTTTGAAGAAGTTCAAAATGGACCAGTCAAAGAAAGGGTTCTTGACTTGTAACAAGGTGTGAAGTTGAGTAAGACTCAAAACCCGACCACGACAGAATATATAGAGAGAATGAAAGTCATTCCCTATGCCTCAGTCATAGGTTCTGTAAAGTATGCCATGCTATGTACCAGACCTATTGTGTGCCTTGCCATGAGTTTGGCAAGGGGGTGCAATAGTGATCCAGGAGTAGATCACTGGCCGGCGGTCAAAATTATCCTTAGGTACCTAAAGAGGACTAAGGAAATGTTTCTCGGTTATGGAGGTGATAAAGAGTTCATCATAAAGGGTTACGTCGATGCAAGCTTTAACACCGATTCAGATGACTCTGAGTCTCAATCTGGATACATATTGAAAGTGGGAGCAATTAGCTAGAGTAGCTCCATGCAGAGCATTGTAGACATAGAAACTTGCAAAATACATACGGATCTGAATATGGCAGACCCGTTGACTAAATTTCTCTCACAAGCAAAACATGATCACTCCTTAGTACTCTTTGGGTGTTAATCACATGGTGGTGTGAACTAGATTATTGACTCTAGTAAACTCTTTGGGTGTTGGTCACATGGTGATGTGAACTATGAGTGTTAAATCACATGGTGATGTGAACTAGAGTATTGGCTCTAGTGCAAGTGGGAGACTGAAGGAAATATGCCCTAGAGGCAATAATAAAGTTATTATTTTATATTTCCTTAATCATGACAAAGATTTATTGTTCATGCTAGAATTGTATTGATCGGAAACTTAAATACATGTGTGAATACATAAAAAAAATATCGTGTCCCTAGTAAGCCTCTACTAGACTAGCTTGTTGATCAAAGATGATTATGGTTTCCTAACCATAGACATGTGTTGTCATTTGATAACGGGATCACATAATTAGGTGAATGATGTGATGGACAAGACCCATCCGTTAGCTTAGCATATTGATCGTTCAATTTTATTGCTATTGCTTTCTTCATGTCAAATACATATTCCTTCGACTATGAGATTATGCAACTCCCGGATACCGGAGGAATACCTTGTGTTCTATCAAACGTCACAACGTAACTGGGTGATCGTAAAGATGCTCTACAGGTATCTCTGAAGGTGTTTGTTGAGTAGGCATAGATCAAGATTAGGATTTGTCACTCCGAGTATCGGAGAGGCATCTCTGGGCCCTCTCGGTAATACACATCATAAGAAGCCTTGCAAGCAAAGTGACTAATGAGTTAGTTGCAGAATGATGTATTACGGAACAAGTAAAGACACTTGCCGGTAACGAGATTGAACTAGGTATGAAGATACCGACGATCGAATCTCGGGCAAGTAACATACCGATGGACAAAGGGAATTACGTATGTTGTCATAAGGTTCGACCGATAAAGATCTTCGTAGAATATGTAGGAGCCAATATGGGCATCCAGGTTCCGCTATTGGTTATTGACCGGAGAGGCGTCTCGGTCATGTCTACATAGTTCTCGAACCCGTAGGGTCCGCACGCTTAATGTTCGTTGACGATATAGTATTATATGAGTTATGTATGTTGGTGACCGAATGTTGTTCGGAGTCCCGGATGAGATCACGGACATGACGAGGAGCTCTGGAATGGTCCGGAAGTAAAGATTGATATATGGGAGAATAGTGTTTGGTCTTCGGAAGGGTTTCAGAATTCACCGGAAGGGGTTTCGGATGTTTCCCGAAATGTTTGGGTACGAGAACACTTTATTTGGGCCAAAGGGGAAAGCCCACGAGGGTTTTGGAAAGAGCAAAAGGAAGTTTTGTGGAGACCAGAGGCCAGACGCCAGAGTCCCTGGCGTCTGGGCCCAGACGCCGGGAACCCTGGTGTCTGGTCCTGGAGTCCGAGAAGGACTCTTGCCATTCAGGCAAAACCGACTTTGAGGAGGCTTTTACTCGAAGTTTCGACCCCAGGGCTCAACATATAAATAGAGGGGCAGGGCTAGCACCCAAGACACATCAAGATTCACCAAGCCGTGTGATGGCAACCCCGTCCCATCTAGTTTATCCTCCGTCATAATTTCCGTTGTGCTTGGCGAAGCCCTGCGGAGATTGTTCTTCACCGACACCGTCACCACGCCGTCGTGCTGCCGGAACTCATCTACTACTTCGCCTCTCTTGTTGGATCGAGAAGGCGAGAACATCATCAAGCTGAACGTGTGCTGAACGCGGAGGTGCCGTACGTTCGGTACTTGATCGGGACGGATCGTGTAGATGTACGACTACATCAACCACGTTGATAAACGCTTCCGCTTAGCGATCTTCAAGGGTATGAAGATGCTCTCCCCTCTCATAGCTATGCATCTCCATGGATAGATCTTGCGTGTGCGTATAATTTTTTTTGTTTTCCATGCAACGTTTCCCAACATGATACTCTATTCCGCTACTATGATTGGGATAAGTTTCAAAGCTTTCGAAAGAAATTTTGAATCTCCCATTCACCCGCCACTCTGGTCGATATACTCTCGGTCCTAACAATTGGTATCAGAGCGGGTTCTCCATGTATCTATTTATTAATGGTCTAACGTCCTTGGAGTTTTTGAGTATGTCGTATGCAGGTAGATCCTCGCACTCTGAAAGATTTCCTATCTTCGATGGAAATGACTATCTGTACTGGAAGGAACGAATGATTTCCTATCTTTGATCAAAATGACTATCTGTACTGGAAGGAATGAATGTGAATCAGAATTCAAGCTATCAACTATGATCTGTGGCAGATTGTGGAAGATGGCTACACCATTCAGCAACAAAATAATCTGACTTCCGATGACAAAGCAAATCTGCAGTTGGATGCTCAAGCAAAAGATATGTGGCAGTCTGTCAAAAGACATTTTCCTTCGGTTCCAAAGGCTCAATACTTCAAAGCAAATTTGGGATGGTACCAACAATGCTCATGAAGAATTTGTTACCAGATCAGATCCTCACACTCAATTGCTTCATGCTATGTTCACTGGATTTAGAAGTCTTCGTAAAGAAAGTGCCATGGAACTCACTGATCGATTGACAAACATTGTCAAAAGACTACATCAGCGAGGAGTAACTGATATCACCGATAGAGATGTAGTCAACAAGCTTTTGAGCGCTCTTGATGAATCCTTCAATCCTATTGTAGCTGAAATCAAACAAAGACCAGACTATGAAGAGCTTCACTATGTTGAGGTCATGACACTGCTGTCAATTCATGAAGAAAAGATGGAACTGGAAAATACCAATCAAGAATCTTCTTCGGAAAGTGAAGAAGAAATTCTCTCACACTATGGCAGTTCTGAAGAAGAAGAAGACGTCGAGAATCAACACACCATCACCAGAGAACTTGAAATGCTCACACAAAGGCTAAGTGATCTAAAAAGGCAAAATCTCTGCCTCACAAATGATGACAATCGTGACACACCAGAATCGTCATGAAGAAGATTGCCTTCGAAAGATATGAAGTGCTTCAAGTGCAAACTATATGGTCATCTCATCGCTGATTGCCCTGGCTGGGAAGGAAAACCTAGCAGCAGATGGAAATATCTTCACTGCAGTGGTTTTACGCGAGTAGATCGTCATACTAAGCTCTCGAAGGAAATTGCATCTCCATCATATTCTTCGATGAGACCAGTCACTGACGTGAAAGCTAGAGCTACCATTGAATCAAATATGAAGAGGATGACTCGGCTGAATAGAGCATGTGCTGATCTGACCTTGGACTCCGAAGAAGAGGCTATTGACACTGAATCAGATGATGAAGAATTCTACAAAAGGATTGGGAGAAGCAATGCATATGTTGCCATTGAATCATTGAAGGATTTCAGCGAATCAGATACTGATAATGATACTTCAAGTAATGATGATTCAAGTGATGATGAACCAGTCGCCTTCTGTCTCATGGCAAAATCATCAAAGGATCAGGTATCTACAAAACACCAAAGATCCATGAATGAATATTCACCTGAATATATTTCTTATGCCAAGCTGGTCAAGATTGCTAAATCCCAACATGATGAACTTGAAATGCTCGAGAGAAATCTCAGGAAAACTGAAGGATTACTGGCCGAAGAGATGGAGAAGAATCAAAAGTTGATCGAAGAGCAAGATGCTTTTTCATCAACTGTTGATAATCTTACCAATCGATATGATTCACTCACAGTTGACTACGAGAGTTTATCAAATGAACTCCTTTACAGGAATCAAGAACTCATATCACTGAAAGAATCTCATAACGAGCTAGTGTTAGAAAAAGCTTCTCTCTTCGTCGAGCAATCTGCTCGACTTCCTGATGATTTTGTACCTCCATGCTTAAAATGCCTAGAATTTAACAATGCTGATTCTCATGCTGAAACCTCTAATGCTGTCATAGAGAATATCGCTACTCCTGAAGTTGGTACTACTAACCCCTCTTCTGAGGATTTTGCTGCTATTACTGAAGAAAATTGCAGGTTAAAGGGCTTACTTGAGACTGGTATGCTAAGAAGCCTAAAAGGGCATCAAACCCTATGTGATGTGCTCAAGAAGTCCATTCTGCACAAAAATCCTCAGAAGGAAGGATTAGGTTTCGAAAAGAAACTCAATGTGGATGGATCCTATTGGACTCCCGAGCAGTATCCTCGAACAACTTGGGTTCGTGCAAAGAGTAAAACTCTCGAACCTGAAACTTTAACTGGTTATCTCTCGCCCATTCCTATTGATACTGACGAGTCAAGTGACTCAAATTACAAAATCTTCAAACAATAGGATGGCAAAGCTTTCGCTCGATATGTTGGAACTAACTGCAGGTCAGGCACACCCAAGAAGCAAATCTGGGTAAAGAAGTGCACTGTTGAAAATCTGTCTGTCACTGCTAACCTGACTGTGCAGAATAACTCTCGACGAGGAAATGGTTATCATTCTCAGTCTACTCGAGTGCTATTCTCGAATGATTATCATCCTAACTTGCGTCAGAAGGAGTAGAGGCGTACATCTTCAAATCATTACATACATGCTTCTGGAAATAACTTCAATGCCTATTCATATGATTATCATCAAAGTGCACAGGTGTTTCGCAGGCCTCACCGAAGGAATACCCCCACTCAATTCAAGCAAATGAGATCCTCACCACCCACGCAAGTGTGGGTTGTGAAGAAGAACTAATCATCTCATGCAGGAATTTCTCTCAGGGATATCTCATGTTTATCATAAGCCCTGAGATCAATTATTGTTGGTGCTTTTCTTTCTATGTTTTCATTCGAAGTTTTTGTGCCTTTGTTTTTCTTCGTTTGGTTTTGGGTTTTGAGTCAGTCTTACCTGTGTGTAATTAGTTCCTCTATTGTCATAAACATGCAACTTGATCTGAAGATGATTTCACTCCGACGTCCTTGGTCGCGAATGAAATCAACTTCGAAATCTCATATGTTTTGGCGCTTGCGCTTGCGCTTCCTCAAACCCTTCGGCCTTTAGTTCAGTTACCAAGATTTCCGCAGGAAACGGGTGACACGTGCCCACAATCTCACGATCATGATCTTGTCCCGTTGAATGTGGAGCATCCCGTGTTTATCGGTTGTGGATTTCAAAGTGGGCGGTTTCTCCCTCACGCTATATAAACCCCCCTCTCCAGGTTTCTTCTTCCTTAGTTCATTCTCTGTTCAGCCTCAAACCTCCCCTCTCACTCTCCTCCTGAGCCTGAGCTTGAAGCAGCGTCGATGACGAGCCTCGCCGTGCAACTCCGGCGAAGCCCCGTCACCGTTGGTCACGCCAGTGCGGTAACTCCTCTCCTGCGCTGCCATAGTTGATCTGTATTGCCAAGTTAGGGCGTACAGATCTAGAACTAGCCTTTCCCCCTTCTGTTCTAGGGCAGTTCATCCCGACGCCAATTAACTTGTTTTATTTTCTTGTGGTAGATCCTTAGGGTTCACTAAGTCATGACTTGTACGGTTTGTAGTAGTTCCTCGTACCAGTCTTTTGGATCTAGGGTTCATTAGGTATACATCGAAAGATTAGAAGAGTTGTTATTCGGTCTTAGGGCATATTGCAATTCTCTCAACGACATCTTGCAAAGTGTATTTCATGGATCTCTTGCAGCTTCCATTAAGTTATCAGTTTTGAGTCAAAATGGTTCTGTGCATGTTTGTGACTTCTTTCTGGTTTCTTTTGAATTTGTGCTTTTCTCTCAGGACTGGTCATGGCAAATAGTTCGGATGAGCATTCTGGGTCCAAGGATGAAATTCCATAGCAGCTGTGTGTGGCTGATAAAGCAAAGGTGGCTAAGAGGAAATCAGCTAAGCCACCAAAAGTTCCGAAGAAGAAATACGAATCAGAATCTGCTGAAGAAGATGATGATATTCCCTCAGCGCACAGTCACCAGAGGATGAGCTAGTCACCGACTCCAAAACCCTATTCTCTGACGGAAATCCCAAGAAGGGTGGTCACGGTAGAGAAAGGAACACCATGGCTGAAATGTCTGACCCTGAAACTTACAAAACTCCACCTGGAGTAGAAACTGCTCAAGAAAGAAACAACATGTTGCAGAAGATTCGTTGTCACTGGGCGAAGAAGTGGTTCAACTATGAGAACGTCAAAAGAAAATACCAGATTCTGTTTGCATTCACTCCTCCCTGGAATGACTGCATTGCAGAGGGCTGCCTTGGACAGGATGATGAAAAAGTAAGGCCAGCAACGCCTCCAAATGCTCATGCTAATTCCCTAAAAACCATTGCTGATTTTCCCGAGGAGATTGCAAAGAGGGAAAAGGCCAAGGCCAAGCGTGAGGCAAGAGCCGCGAAGAAAAATCAGGTGGAACAGCGAAATGTTGAGTTAACTCAACAAGATGTGCAGGAGAAGAAGGAAAGGGTGTCTGCCCGAAAAGAAAAGAAGAAGAGGAAGTTTGTTTCTCCTCGAGCTTCGAAGAAGAAGTTTGTTGCTAGAAAATCAAGAAAGGTTGTATCTGCCTTGTCTGATGATTCTTCTGATGATAATGCTGGCGAAGAAATTTCCATGTATGATCAAAGAGCTCTACTTGATAAGCCGTACCAAACTCCTTCTCCAGCAAAGGTTTCGCCACCGTTGAGATCTTCACCAAGGCTTGCTCCCATCTCATCAGAAAAACCTCTGGGTTCTGCTGCCCCAGTGGCAAAGAGAAAGTTGATGACCGATGAAAAACCTGTTGTCCCTACCAAGAAGGCCAAGAAAGTTGTTCCTGCTTCCACAGAGGAATATGATTTTGATCTTATGTTTGACATCATTGAAGGTGCTTCTTATGATGCAAATCCATCTGAGTTGAGCAGTCTGGGTTTGCTTGATGATGTTACCAAGATGGTAACAAAGCACTTCTGAGCTGAAGGAAATTACCAAGGAACTGAACCAGGCTATAGAGGACAAGAAACTGCTTGAGAAAATGAGGAATGAAGCTCGCTCTGAATCTGAAAGAAAAGACGTGAACAAGGGAATTCTTGAGATCACCAAAGCCCTCACTGTTATGAGGAACAATAAGATTGAGTGGCACTCCAAGCTGAAGATGGATGTTTCTCAACTCTGTGATCGAAGGAACGATGAGATTAAACATCAAGCAGATCTTGCTCGATGAAGAGGAAAAGAAGAGAAACGTCAGAGAGCTCAGGCAAGAGCCAGCAAGCCAAAAGATATCAAGGACCGTCGTGTCCAATCTGTAACGACTGAAGCACCTGTTGATTCAAGTGTCCCATTGCAACAGATTCCACCATCCCCTTGTTCGGAGGAAGAAACCGAGCAACAAGCTGAGCCTGCTGTGGTTCCTACCTCAGTGGAACAAGAATCTGATGTAGTGGACATGTATCTAGTCAATCCTGATGAAGTAAATGTCGCGCCCGAGCAAAATGCTCCTGAAGAAAGAGTTGACGAAGAGATTGAGATGGAAAAGGCAGTTTCATCGCCTTTGAAGAAAATTCAAGTTGAACCCTCCGAATCCACCAAGGAGGATGAGAAGGCTGAGGGGAAGCAAGTTGCTTCCCGAGGAAATACCACCCCGGTCTCCTCATCTGGTGCCCCTACCCAAATGGAGGTTGACCCTGCTCCTGGTTCTTTGGCTTCACAGCCAGAACAAGAAGAAAATAAATTGGAAGAGCCCATGGCTCCCGAAGAGAAAGAACAAATAGTTGTACCACCAGTGTTGCCGCAGCAGATTGAAGGAGAACAAGTTATGACTCAAGAGTCTGAAGAAGTTATCATGACACCCACCATTGAGAGTGCACCAGAAGAAAAGGCCCTAGTGCCTGAGAATGAGAAAGCCGCTGAAGGAGTTCCAATGGAGGAAATTGAAGGTCAGGCCAGTGCTCCCATGCCATCAGCTCCAGAGACAGTTAAAAGGCCACTTGCTCCATTGAAGCCCATCGATGAGAATGTGCCAGCCTTTGATGATGTTCAGCCGATGGAAATTAGCGAGGAAGAAAATTATAAAAATCCTCAGGAATCATTTCCGCTGTTTCCAGCAGAGTATGGCCCCAATGGCCCCGCTTTCAATGAACAACTTCATTCCTTGAAGCTTGCATTCTTTGGGGCCAGCCCTTACGGAGGAGAAAGGACTTCATTGTCACCGAGGTTTTGGACTGAAGAACAAGCTGTCTATTATGCTCGGATCTTGTTCGGCAAGCACAAAATTTTCAATCATAAGATATTGAACTTCGCTGAACTTGAGAAAATGCCTTGTTTCCATCATGCAATTGAGCATATTGAACATGCTCTACTGAAGGGATTCATGCGCTTCAATCATGGATGGAACAAAGAGATTATTCTTCAGATTTATGCCACAATGTATATCCCAGGAGAGCTTGGAAATACCTCAACCTGGATGCTTGAATGGATGACTGGCAGAGAAATGATCAAATGTTCGGCAGACCATTTTCTGGCCCTGATAAATTTGCCTCGATGTGAATTTGGGAACGACAGAGAGCACATACTGCATTACTGGGAAGTGTCCGAAGCACAACTCCACATCCTGATGGATCCCACCATGGTTGGTGACAAATGCATTAATGTTGATCCGATGCAAATGCTTCTGCGTCTGAAAATGCTCAAAAGGTCAAAGAAGCCAGGGTTGAAATCCCTTGTGAGGAAAATCCATCTCTTTATGAGATTTGTATTCGCACGAAGCAGTCACTGGAAAGACACATCAAGATGGATAGAAAAGAAAAGGTGGAATTGATGACTAAGCTGAATCTGATTCATAATCACACTCGTCAAATTCTTCTGCATGAGAAGGATGCAAGGAAGCGCTCATGGACCTTGTTGAGAAAGCATTACTCTCGCAAGGATTTAGCTAAAAAGGGCCTCTTCAAGGAGTATGACTACCTGGACTTGCTTGCTGTTCCACGCATCCAAAGACAAACTCCAGTGCTCCCATAGTGTTCTGCTTCAACGGATCTGTTGTTTGTCAATTATGATGATGAAATTGCAGATACTGCTGGTACTCTTGTCTACAAGCCAGATGTTCATCGCTCCAAGTCTTCCAAAGCCCAGGCTGCTACTCCTGCTTCCACCTCGACCATTCCTCACTCTTCAGACACTGATTCGTTGAGTGGTTTTAATTTGGATTCGGAATACACTCCCACGGAGTAATTCCTCGTATGTCTTCTCTTTCCTTTCTGACACTTGTTAACAAAAAGGGGGAGAATTACATCGAGTGATAGTTTATCGGGGTTTGCAGGGTGTTTTCATTCACTCTTTGGTTTTCCCTTGAACAGTTTGCTTCATGAACTTATCGCATCGCATGTGGTGCTGAAACACTCGGACGTCTTGTAACGTTAATAACCCCCCCCCCCCCCCCGCCTGCCATATCATTTGCTTCGCACTATTTGTCTGCAGGTACTATCGAATTTGTTTTTCATGTGAATGATTATCTTTGATAATTATCTATCTTACAGGGAAACATATTTGCTCCTCGAAGAAGAACAGAGAATCATCATGTGATGACACTAATTTGGAGAAGTACTTCGAGTACTATATGAACTATAACTGTCGCTATTGGATATGCGTCGATTATTATATCTTATTATCTAACCTTGCAGGAAAAGAATGTCAGTCTAAACTTTTATGCCTTTCGAGAAGGCCATATGCGGGGAAACTGACAAAGTGCTTTTCCCTCGCAAGTATCTCTTGTTTTATCCTCTGTACTGCAGGGAAATCACATCTGAAGCATATCCATTTCGAGCAACTCTCTTATATCCTCTTTCCTGCTCTGTTTACACCCAATACCTAACATGCAGGAAAACAACATCTCGTGTGGATTCAAATTGTGTTATGAGAAAACCTTCATGATCTGAAGCATAACTTAAGGGGGAGAATATTTTATCTTCGTATTTTTTTCTCATCTTTCATTATTCTTTGCATTACATTCCATTCATTATCTATCATTCGATGTGATCTGTTTTGTCAACAATCGTCCAAAAAGGGGGAGATTGTTGGTGCAATATCTGCCTACCTTGTGTTTTGGAGATTGTTGACAGAAACAGGTATGGACTGATTTGTTTGGTAGTGCATACAGAGAGAAAAAGGCCATACACAACTGAAGAGAATGCTGTCTCCGATGCTGAGTTCGAGGAACTTCACCGAAGTACATCTGCGTTGCAGAGAAGAACGAGCTATATTTGTTGAAGTAATAGAGTCGAGAAGATTGATGTGAAGAAATCGACCCCTTGAAAGTTTACTGCTGAAGCAAAGCTTTCGATTCGGTACTGTCGTCCGAAGAAATTGACTACAGCGATGGGAGACAAAGACAAAGTGAAGACGTAGTATTAATTTCTTGTTCTTCTTTCATTCTTTCGAGTCATAGGACCTCCATACTATTAAGAGGGGTATAGGTTCTCGATGCTTAGATCTATTGTGATGCTTAGCCATAACCTATGAAAGATGCGAGAGAAATCTCTTTGTGCTCCGAGCAGATACTTGCCAGTAAGAGACTGTGATCTTCTTCACTGCGAGAGATTTGCCTCGGACCGAGGAGTTAGCATTTCTTGCTCCACAAGAAATGTTACTGTTGGGCTCAAATCTGACCGTTGGACTCGTGTCGTTCAGCCATTGGCTGAACCCGATGTCTAATTTGGTCTTTTCCCATCAGGGAAGGCTGCGGCTATAAATAGCCACCCCACTCCAACTTTGTCCGTTGGCTGCTCCGCTTGATATTTCTGAGAAGATTGATTTGAGCAACCCCTCTCCGAGTGATTTGAGCTTAAGATCCACCGAGAGAAAAACCAAGAGCCCAAACTTAGACAGTGGTTTAGCATCACAGTAGTTCTGAGTGAGAGGTCTTGTACCTATTACTCTTGAGAGCTGCACACTCTCTAGACGGATAGGTTTCGACTTCGAGTGTTGAAGAGTTGTTGTCTTCACTGAGCCTAATCTTCAGCAACCAAGAGTGATTGTGGTTCGCGAAGGTCGACCGAAGGTTTGGAGATCGCCGACAAGGATCTACCATGAGTGAAATCAACCTGAGTCTGATCAGCTCTGTGTTGAAGGAGAATAGGGTGAAGAGAGTTTATCTTCCGTGTTAAGTCACAGCCCCTCCAACCAGATGTAGCCCTTTGGTAGAAGGGTGAACTGGTCTACCAAATCTCTTTGTCACCATCGAGCACCACTGGTTCTGTTTACTCTACTGCATTTCCTTCTGTAGTTTATATTCGTGCTCTGTGCCGATAGATTACTTGATCATTTTGTTCTGTTGTTATCATCTTGCGTATTTGTGTTCATCCTGTTTCATTCTCATCGCCTGTATTCATTCGTTACCATCTTATTCCTTGGATTCTCTTGTGAGATCATTTCATAGTATTTCCTTCAGTACGTACCACGTTGTGTCTCATTCTACTACATCTGTTTGCGTATTGCAGTACTCTCTTTGCTGTTAAACATGTGATTTATCAAGCTTGCACTGTCGTCAATGCCTTTCGATACTCTATTCCGCTGCTGTGATTGGGATAAGTCTCAAAGCTTTCGAAAGAAATTTTGAATCTCCCATTCACCCCCCTCTGGTCGATATACTCTCGGTCCTAACACTACCCCCCAGGGAGGGTGCTCCCGGCTTGTGGGCCCCTTGGGCACCCCCTTAACATGAGACCGATGCCAAAAATTCTTATAAATACCCAAACCTCCGAAAAGAACCCTAGATTGGAAGTTCCACCGCCGCAAGCCTCTGTAGCCACGAAAAATCAATCTAGGCCCTCTCTGGCACCCTGCCAGAGGGGGCCATCATCACCGGAGGCCATGGAGGAGGAAGCCGGAGGGGCCCATCATCACCATGGAGGCCAAGGACCAGAGGGAGAACCTCTCCCCATCTAGATGGGAGGCCATGGAGGAGGAAGCACAAGGGGGAGACTCTCTCCCCCTCTCTCTCTCTCTCTCTGTGGCGCCGGAGTGCCGTCGGGGAACCATAGCCGCGGTGATCGTCTTCATCAACATCACCTTGTTCATCACCTTCCTCATCTCTTTTAAGCGGTCCACTCTCCCGCACCCCGCTTTAATCCCCTACTTGAACATGGTGCTTTATGCCACATATTATGATCCAATGATGTGTTGCCATCCTATGATGTTTTGAGTAGATTTCTTTTGTCTTTTGGGTTGATTGATGATCTAGATTGGTTTGAGTTGTATGTTTTATTTTGGTGCTGTCCTATGGTGCCCTCCGTGCCGCGCACACGTGAGGGATTCCCGCTGTAGGGTTTGCAATATGTTCATGATTCGCTTATAGTGGGTTGCTAGAGTGACAGAAGCTTAAACCCGAGTAAGGGGGTTGCTTGCGTATGGGAGTAAAGAGGACTTGATACTTTAATGCTATGGTTGGGTTTTACCTTAATGATCTTTAGTAGTTATGGATGCTTGCTAGAGTTCCAATCATAAGTGCATATGATCCAAGTAGAGAAAGTTTGTTAGCTTATGCCTCTCCCTCATATAAAATTGTAATAATGATTACCGATCTTGTTAATGATTGCCTAGGACAATTCCGCACACCGTTCCATCATTATTCCACACTTGCTATTTGTAATATATTACAATATATTCTAACTTTATGTTAACAACACCTATTTTTATATTTTAGCTCTCTGATATCATGCAAAGCTATCCTCTTTATACCCACAACGTAGTTTTATTTCTCATTTCTAGATGAAAGCAAACGCTCGGTGTACGTAGAGTTGTATCGGTGGCAGATAGGACTTGAGAGAATATTGATCTTACCTTTAGCTCCTTGTGGGTTCGACACTCCATACTTATCACTTCCATCTTTGGAAATTGCTACGATGATTCCTTGCACTTGGGGATTATCACCCATCTATTCACAGGGTCAGCTTTGCAAGATGTCAGATGTCAGTGACAGCCAGAATAGATCAGAACAGAATGTCAATCTCAGTGAGGGTTCAAGCCCTAGTGACAGTTATGATGATGGCAGCAGGAGCACTCCAAGCAACCTGCCAAAAGCTGCCACCAGAACAAGGAAGAAGAGAACCTCAGAGAGTGAGGATGAGGACTTTGTTGCAGATGAAGAGGTCACTTCAAAGAAGAAGGCTGTGCTTAGAAAGGAATATGGCTCTGCAGCTACCACCAAGCCATGTGCAAAACAAAAGACTGCTGCTAGGAGATTGCCAATGTCAAAGCCTAGAAAATCTTCAGCTACACAAGAGCAAGTAAACCCTACACTTGAGGAACCAAGTGGTGCTGGAGGTGAGGCCAGTAAGAAAAAGAGAAAGGAAAGGGTGAAGAAGACCACTGCCAGAGTGATTGGCAGACCATCTATGATGATTGATGAGGAGGAAGAGGAAGGAGAACCTGAGGCAGAAGCACCTCCTGCCGAGGCTCAGAAATTGATGTCTGATGCTATGAAATCTGCCAACCCCTCCAAGTCTAAACCCAAAGTTGCTGCACCCAAGAGGTCAACTAGAAACATTCCAGCTGCTGAGAAGAACAAGGCCCCAGTGCCGGAAGTTCAAGAAGATGATGAGCCACTAGTGCTCAGAAAATTGAAACCCAAGATTCCAGATCATGACAATGCTCACCCAGTTGCTGAAAACATGAAGCTCAGGAAAGACAAAGGTCTTAGAGAGTGGAGGAAAGTGGATCCCTACTCTGCAAGAAGAAGGATGATGACCCACAAGTATAGGGGATCAATCATAGTCCTTTCAATAAGTAAGAGTGTCGAACCCAACGAGGAGCAGAAGGAAATGACAAGTGGTTTTCAGCAAGGTAATTTCTGCAAGCACTGAAATTGTCGGTAACAGGTAGTTTGGTAGCAAGCTAATTTGTAACAAGCAAGTAACGGTAATGGTAAATAAAGTGTAGCAAGGTAGCCCAATCCTTTTGTGGCAAAGGACAGGCCAAAATGGTCTCTTATAATAAGCAAAGCGTTCTTGAGGGCACACGGGAATTTCATCTAGTCACTTTCATCATGTTGGTTTGATTTGCGTTCGCTACTTTGATAATTTGATATGTGGGTGGACCGGTGCTTGGGTGCTGTTCTTACTTGAACAAGCCTCCCACTTATGATTAACCCCCTCGCAAGCATCCGCAACTATGAGAAAAAGTATTAAGATAAAATCTAACCATAGCATTAAACATATGGATCCAAATCGGTCCCTTATGAAGTAGCGCACAAACTAGGGTTTAAGCTTCTGTCACTCTAGCAACCCATCATCTAATAACTACTCCACAATGCATTCCCTTAGGCCCAAAGATGGTGAGGTGCCATGTAGTTGACGTTCACATGACACCACTAAGGGAATCACAACATACATATCATCAAAATATCGAACATATATCAAGTTCACACGATTACTTGCAACATGACTTCTCCCGTGACCTCAAGAACTAAGTAACTACTCACAAATGATATTCATGCTCAAGATCAGAGGGGGATTAAATAGCATAATGGATCTGAACTAGTCGCTACATGAGCGATTCGGGCATACAAAACAGATTATTATTTGAAGGTTTAGATTTTGGCACATGCAAATTTACTTGGAACGGCAGGTAAATATCACATATAGGTAGATATGGTGGACACTCAGGGAAGAAACTTGGTTCAAGGATTTTGGAAGCACAAGCAGTATTCCCGCTTAGCACAGAAATTTTGGCTAGCAAAAGACTCTAAATAGCAAGCACCACATGTTGGAGGATCCATAACAATATAACTTCTATACAAATATACACAAGCATAACTCATTATGTTGTCTTCCTTGTCCAACTTCAACTAATTTGCTCAAGTTTGAAAATAATTAATGGGGCTCACAATCATAGAATATGTCCAAGATAGTATATTTATATGTGAAATCTCTCTTCCTTCAATATTCTTTCATGAATTGTTCAAGCGACCAATACAATGTTTGCTAACTTTCAATAAATTTACCACCTCTACTTCTTATATGTGAAGTAATTACTCCCAATGGTATAAGTATATGAAGCATATATAATTTCAGATTTATGATATTCAATTCATTCAACCATTTACTCATAGGATATAAGTGAAGCACGTGAGTAAATGACAAACTACTCCATAAAGATATAAGTGATGATCAATGAGTAGTCAAATAATTAAGTAGCTATGTCAAAACTATCTATCATAAAGAAAATTTAGATCTTAAGTACTTCATTCAAACATCAAGAAAATAAAAATAAAATGACATTCTAAAAATAGCACACATCGTGTGAAGAAGCAAAAACTTAGGCTCAACCGATACTAACCGATAATGCTTGATGAAGAAAGGTGGGATGCCTACCGGGGCATCCCCAAGCTTAGATGCTTGAGACTTCTTGAAGTATTATATTGGGATGCCTTGGGCATCCCCAAGCTTGAGCTTTTGTGTCTCCTTAATTCCTTTTACATGATGGTTTCCCTGAATCTTAAAAACTTCATCCACACAAAACTCAACAAGAACTCATGAGAAAAGTTAGTATAAATCAAATGCAAAACCTTATCATTCTATACTGTAGCAAATCACTAAAATTATTATTTAACATTGCATAATAAATTCCTCTGCATATTTAGTACTCCTATTCTCAAATAGAATCATTAAACAAGCAAACATATGCAAACAATGCAAACATAACAGCAATCTATCAAAACAGGACAGTCTGTAAAGAGTGAAATTGTACTCATACTTCCCTAACTCCAAAAATTCTGAAAATTACCACACTGTATAAAATTTTTGATTGCTCAAAGTGTAAAAATTTCGAGATTTTATCATGTTCTGACTTTCCATAAGAATTCATAGAACAATAGAAAACTTTCTGTTTTCAAAACAGCAACATATAGACATGAAAAATAAGCATGGTAAAGGCTATACTTGACCTTTTTATTGAAATAAAAGATATATAACATTACTCTAAATAAAATAAATTAAATCCTAATAAAATAAAATGACGCTCCAAGCAAAACACATATCATGTGGTGAATAAAAATATAGCCTCAAGTAAATTTACCGATGATGTTGGAGACGAAAGAGGGGATGCCTTCCGGGGCATCCCCAAGCTTAGTTGCTTGGATATTCCTTGAATATTACCTTGGGGTGCCTTGGGAATCCCCAAGCTTAGGGTCTTGTCACTCCTTATTCTCCTCATATCGATATCTCACCCAAAACATGAAAACTTCAATCACACAAAACTTAACAAAACCTTCGTGGGATCCGTTAGTATAATAAAACAAATCATTCACTTGGGTACTGTCAAATGCAAGATTCATAATTGTTCTCATACAATGCCTACTGTAAATTATCATTTGTACAATTTATATTAAGCAATATAAGCCATAGAAACTAGGAAACAAGCAAACTATGCATCGAAAACAGAATCTGTAAAAAACAGAACAGTCTGTGAAGATCTGAATTGAGCTAATACTTTTGTTATTCCAAATTTTTTGAAAAATTAGGGAAACGTATAAAATTTGTATATAAATCCTATGTAAAAACAATCAGAGTTTTTCCACGTTCCAGCGAATTTTAAAAATTCTATTACTGTACGCAAAAGTTTCTGTTTTTGCACAGAATCAAGTCAACTATCATCCACACTATCCCAAAGTCTTTACTTGGCACTTTATTCAAACAAAAGCTATAAAACATGATCAATACAGTATGTTAATCATGTTAACACTCAAAAACAGTAGGGGTAAATATTGGGTTGTCTCCCAACAAGCGTTTTTCTTTAATGCCTTTTAATCTAGGCATGATTATTTCAATGATGCTCACATAAAAGATAAGAATTGAAACATAACGGGAGCATCATGAAGCATATAACTAGCACATTTAAGTCTAACCCACTTCCTATGCATAGGGATTTTGTGAGAAAACAATTTATGGGAGCAAGAATCAACTAGCATAGGAAGGCAAAACAAGCATAACTTCAAGATTTTCAACACATAGAGAGGAATCTTGATATTATTGCAATATCTACAAGCATATGTTCCCCCCTCATAATAATTTTCAGTAGCATCACGAATGAATTCAACAATATAACTATCACATAAAGCATTCTTTTCATGATCTACAAGCATAGAAATTTTATTACTCTCCACATAAGCAAAATTCTTCTCATTCATAGTAGTGGGAGCAAACTCAACAAAATAACTATCATGTGAGGCATAATCCAATTGAAAATTAAAATCATGATGACAGGTTTCATGGTTATCATTATTCTTTATAGCATACATGTCATCACAATAATCATCATAGATAGCAACTTTGTTCTCATAATCAATTGGAACCTCTTCCAAAATAGTGGATTCATCACTAAATAAAGTCATGACCTCTCCAAATCCACTTTTATCAATATTGTGAAAAGATTCAACACTCTCCAAAATAGTGGGATCAATACTACCTAGAGTTGACACTCTTCCAAACCCACTTTCATCAATATAATCATCATAAACAGGAGGCATGCTATCATCATAATAATTATTCTCATCAAAATTTGGGGGACTAAAAATATCATCATCAAACATAGCATCCCCAAGCTTTTAGCTTTGCATATCATTAGCGTCATGGATATTCAAAGAATTCACACTAACAACATTGCAATTATGCTCATCATTCAAAAATTTAGTGCCAAACAGTTTATTGACTTCTTCTTCTAACACTTGAGCACACTTTTCCTTTCCATCATTTTCACGAAAGACATTAAAAAGATGAAGCATATGAGGCAACCTCAATTCCATTTTTTTGTAGTTTTCTTTTATAGACTAAACTAGTGATAAAACAAGAAACTAAAAGATTCAATTGCAAGATCTAAAGATATACCTTCAAGCACTAACCTCCCCGGCAATGGCGCAAGAAAAGAGCTTGATGTCTACTACGCAACCTTCTTCTTGTAGACTCGTGTTGGGCCTCCAAGCGCAGAGTTTTGTAGGACAGTAGCAAATTTCCCTCAAGTGGATCACCTAAGGTTTATCAATCCGTGGGAGGCATAGGATGAAGATGGTCTCTCTCAAACAACCCTGCAACCAAATAACAAAGAGTCTCTTGTGTCCCCAACACACCCAATACAATGGTAAATTGTATAGGTGCACTAGTTCGGCGAAGAGATGGTGATACAAGTGCAATATGGATGGTAGATATAGGTTTTTGTAATCTGAAAATATAAAAACAGCAAGGTAGAAAGTAACAAAAGTGAGCGAAAATGGTATTGCAATGCTTGGAAATAAGGCCTAGGGTTCATACTTTCACTAGTGCAAGTTCTCTCAACAATGATAACATAATTAGATCATATAACAATCCCTCAACGTGCAACAAAGAGTCACTCCAAAGTCACTAATAGCGGAGAACAAACAAAGAGATTATTGTAGGGTACGAAACCACCTCAAAGTTATTCATTCTGATCGATCTATTGGGCTATTCCTATAAGTGTCACAAACAGCCCTAGAGTTCGTACTAAAATAACACATTAAGACACACATCAACCAAAGCCCTAATGTCACCTAGATACTCCAATGTCACCACAAGTATCCGCGGGTTTGATTATACGATATGCATCACACAATCTCAGATTCATCTATTCGAACCAACACAAAGAACTTCAAAGAGTGCCCCAAAGTTTCTTCCAGAGAGTCAAGACAAAAACGTGTGCCAACCCCTATGCATAAGTTCACAAGGTCACAGAACCCGCAAGTTGATCACCAAAACATACATCAAGTGGATCACGTGGATATCCCATTGTCACCACAGATAAGCACATGCAAGACATACATCAAGTGTTCTCAAATCCTTAAAGACTCAATCCGATAAGATAACTTCAAAGGGAAAACTCAATTCATTACAAGAAGGTAGAGGGGAGAAACATCATAAGATGCAACTATAATAGCAAAGCTCGCGGTACATCAAGATCGTGCCAAATCAAGAACACGAGAGAGAGAGAGAGATCAAACACATAGCTACTGGTACATACCCTCAGCCCCGAGGGTGAACTACTCCCTCCTCGTCATGGAGAGCGACGGGATGATGAAGATGGCCACCGGTGATGATTTCCCCCTCCGGCAGGGTGCCGGAACGGGCTCCCGATTGGTTTTTCGTGGCTATAGAGGCTTGCGGCGGCGGAACTCCCGATCTAGGTTTATTTCTGGGGGTTTCTATATTTATAGTAATTTTTGGCGTCGAGAACAAGTCAGGGGGGGTCCATGAGGAGCCCACAAGACCGGAGGGCGCGCCCTCCACCCTTGTGGAGGCCTCATGGCTCTTCTGGCCCAACTCTTTTGCTTCGAGGGCCTCTTCTAGTCCATAAAAAATCACCGTAAATTTTCAGCTCATTTGGACTCCGTTTGATATTCCTTTTCTGTGAAACTCAAAAACAAGGAAAAAACAGAAACTGGCACTGGGCTCTAGATTAATAGGTTAGTCCCAAAAATCATATAAAATAGCATATAAATGCATATAAAACATCCAAGATGGATAATATAATAGCATGGAACAATCAAAAATTATAGATACATTGGAGACGTATCAAGCATCCCCAAGCTTAATTCCTGCTTGTCCGCGAGTAGGTAAATGATAAAAACAGAATTTTTTATGTGGAATGCTAGCAAGTGCATAAGTTTGATCAATGATAATTTCAATCATTTTTTCTAGCATCTTTATATATCATAAACAGTAGCTCATCTCATAAAACTTCTCATGATCAAGTAGCAAGCTATTCACATGTCAAAGCATAGATCATAAACTTTCTTGAAAACTAACAAACTAGGTTCTCAGTCATCAAACAATTGCAATTCATCTTATTTTCAGGAAGGGTCTATGTAAGAGCTTTGATTTAGCAAATCCCACATACTCAACTATCATATAGTCTTCCATGATCGCTACCACTCAAAGCATATTTTTAGAACAAATAGCATCCATCGAACACAGAGAAAGATAGGGGCTTAATGTTTCGCCTCCCAACTTATTTATCATATAGATAATTGTCAACAATAATAATTCATGATCAAATATATTTGAATGGCCATATATGCTTAGATCTTTCCCCACCACATGATGCTTGCCAACTAAAGAGTAGGTTGGAATGAAAAGGAATACTACTGACTCTTGCATAAAAGTAAAAGATAGGCCCTTCACAGAGGGAAGCAGGGATTTGCAGAGGTGCCAGAGCTCGAAGCTTTTAAAACAGAGATGAAAATAATTTTGAGAGGTATGCTTTCATTGTCAACATAACAACCAAGAGTTCCCAATATCTTCCATACTAGATACATTATAGGCGGTTCCCAAACAGAAAGGTAAAGTTTTTTACTCCCCCTCCACCAACAATCACACTCCACGGCTTGTCCGAAACAACGGGTACCATCCAACTATCAACAATCCTGGGGGAGTTTTGTTTGCAATTATTTGCGATTTTGTTTTTGATCTTTTGATCATAGGACTGGGCATCCCAGTTACCAGCCATTTTCTCGTGAATGATGAGCGGAGTCCACTCATCGTGAGAATAACACACCTAGCATGGAAGATACTGACAGCCCCTAGTCGCGACATGAGCGATTCGGGCATACAAAACAGATTATTATTTGAAGGTTTGGAGTTTGGCACATGCAAATTTACTTGGAACGGCAGGTAAATACCGCATATAGGTAGATATGGTGGACACTCAGGGAAGAAACTTGGTTCAAGGATTTTGGATGCACAAGCAGTATTCCCGCTTAGTACAGAAATTTTGGCTAGCAAAAGATTCTAAATAGCAAGAACCACATGTTGGAGGATCCATAACAATATAACTTCTATACAAATATACCCAAGCATAACTCATTATGTTGTCTTCCTTGTCCAACTTCAACTAATTTGCTCAAGTTTGAAAATAATTAATGGGGCTCACAATCATAGAAGATGTCCAAGATAGTATATTTATATGTGAAATCTCTCTTCCTTCAATATTCTGTCATGAATTGTTCAAGTGACCAATACAATGTTTGCTAACTTTCAATAAATTTACCACCTCTACTTCTTATATGTGAAGTCATTACTCCCCATGGTATAAGCATATGAAGCATATATAATTTCAGATTTATGATATTCAATTCATTCAACCATTTACTCATAGGATATAAGTGAAGCACGTGAGTAAATGACAAACTACTCCATAAAGATATAAGTGATGATCAATGAGTAGTCAAATAATTAAGTAGCTATGTGAAAACTCTCTCTCATAAAGAAAATTTAGATCTTAAGTACTTCATTCAAACATCAAGAAAAACAAAATAAAATGACATTCTAAAAATAGCACACATCGTCTGAAGAAGCAAAAACTTAGGCTCAACCGATACTAACCAAAAATGCTTGATGAAGAAAGGTGGGATGCCTACCGGGGCATCCCCAAGCTTAGGTGCTTGAGACTTCTTGAAATATTATATTGAGATGCATTGGGCATCCCCAAGCTTGAGCTTTTGTGTCTCCTTAATTCCTTTTATATGATGGTTTCCCTGAATCTTAAAAACTTCATCCACACAAAACTCAACAAGAACTCGTGAGAAAAGTTAGTATAAATCAAATGCAAAACCTTATCATTCTCGACTGTAGCAAATCACTAAAATTATTATTTAACATTGCATACTAAATGACTCTGCATATTTAATACTCCTATTCTCAAATAGAATCATTAAACAAGCAAACATATGCAAACAATGCAAACATAACAGCAATCTGTCAAAACAGGACAGTCTGTAAAGAGTGAAATTGTACTCATACTTCCCTACCTCCAAAAATTCTGAAAAATTACCACACTGTATAATTTTTTTTATTTCTTAACGTGTGAAAATTTCAAGATTTTATCATGTTCTGACTTTCCAGCAGAATTCAGACAACAATAGAAAACTTTCTGTTTTCAAAACAGCAACATATAGACATGCAAAATAAGCATGGTAAAGGCTATACTTGACCTTTTTATTGAAATAAAAGATACATAACATTACTCTAAATAAAAGCAAGAAAATACTAATAAAATAAAATGACGCTCCAAGCAAAACACATATCATGTGGTGAATAAAAATATAGCCTCAAGTAAATTTACCGATGATGTTGGAGACGAAAGAGGGGATGCCTTCCGGGGCATCCCCAAGCTTAGTTGCTTGGATATTCCTTGAATATTACCTTGGGGTGCCTTGGGCATACCCAAGCTTAGGGTCTTGTCACTCCTTATTCTCCTCATATCGATATCTCACCCAAAACTTGAAAACTTCAATCACACAAAACTTAACAAAACCTTCGTGAGATTCGTTAGTATAATAAAACAAATCATTCACTTGGGTACTGTCAAAGGCAAGATTCATAATTGTTCTCATACAATGCCTACTATAAATTATCATTTGTACAATTTATATTAAGCAATATAAGCCATAGAAACTAGGAAACAAGCAAACTATGCATCGAAAACAGAATCTGTCAAAAACAGAACAGTCTGTGAAGATCTGAAGTGAGCTCATACTTCTGTTACTCCAAAAATTCTGAAAAATTAGGACAACGTAGAAACTTTGTATATAAATCCTGTGTAAAAACAATCAGAGTTTTTACACGTTCCAGTGAATTTTAACAATTCTGTTACTGGACGCAAAAGTTTCTGTTTTTGCACAGAATCAAGTCAACTATCATCCACACTATCCCAAAGGCTTTACTTGGCACTTTATTCAAACAAAAGCTATAAAACATGATCACTACAGTATATTAATCATGTTAACACTAAAAAACAGTAGGGTTAAATATTGGGTTGTCTCCCAACAAGTGCTTTTCTTTAATGCCTTTTAAGCTAGGCATGATTATTTCAATGATGCTCACATAAAAGATCAGAATTGAAACATAACGGGAGCATCGTGAAGCATATAACTAGCACATTTAAGTCTAACCCAGTTCGTATGCATAGGGATTTTGTGAGCAAACAACTTATGGGAGCAAGAATCAACTAGCATAGGAAGGCAAAACAAGCATAACTTCAAGATTTTCAACACATAGAGAGGAATCTTGATATTATTGCAATATCTACAAGCATATGTTCCCCCCTCATAATAATTTTCAGTAGCATCATGAATGAATTCAACAATATAACTATCACATAAAGCATTATTTTCATGATCCACAAGCATAGAAATTTTATTACTCTCCACATAAGCAAAATTCTTCTCATTCATAGTAGTGGGAGCAAACTCAACAAAATAACTATCATGTGAGGCATAATCTAATTGAAAATTAAAATCATGATGACAAGTTTCATGGTTATCATTATTCTTTATAGCATACATGTCATCACAATAATCATCATAGATAGCAACTTTGTTCTCATAATCAATTGGAACCTCTTCCAAAATAGTGGATTCATCACTAAATAAAGACATGACCTCTCCAAATCCACTTTTATCAATATTGTGAAAAGATTCAACGCTCTCCAAAATAGTGGGATCAATACTACCTAGAGTTGACACTCTTCCAAACCCACTTTCATCAATATAATCATCATAAACAGGAGGTATGCTATCATCATAATAATTATTCTCATCAAAACTTGGGGGACTAAAAATATCATCATCAAACATAGCATCCCCAAGCTTGTAGCTTTGCATATCATTAGCGTCATGGATATTCAAAGAATTCACACTAACAACATTGCAATTATGCTCATTATTCAAAAATTTAGTGCCAAACATTTTATTGACTTCTTCTTCTAACACTTGAGCACAATTTTCCTTTCCATCATTTTCACGAAAGACATTAAAACGATGAAGCATATGAGGCAACCTCAATTCCATTTTTTTGTAGTTTTCTTTTATAGACTAAACTAGTGATAAAACAAGAAACTAAAAGATTCAATTGCAAGATCTAAAGATATACCTTCAAGCACTAACCTCCCCGGCAATGGCGCAAGAAAAGAGCTTGATGTCTACTATGCAACCTTCTTCTTCTAGACTCGTGTTGGGCCTCCAAGCGCAGAGTTTTGTAGGACAGTAGCAAATTTCCCTCAAGTGGATGACCTAAGGTTTATCAATCCGTGGGAGGCGTAGGATGAAGATGGTCTCTCTCAAACAACCCTGCAACCAAATAACAAAGAGTCTCTTGTGTCCCCAACACACCCAATACAATGGTAAATTGTATAGGTGCACTAGTTCGGTGAAGAGATGGTGATACAAGTGAAATATGGATGGTAGATATAGGTTTTTGTAATCTGAAAATATAAAAACAGCAAGGTAGAAAGTAACAAAAGTGAGCGAAAATGGTATTGCAATGCTTGGAAATAAGGCCTAGGGTTCTTACTTTCACTAGTGCAAGTTCTCTCAACAATGATAACATAATTAGATCATATAACAATCCCTCAACGTGCAACAAAGAGTCACTCCAAAGTCACTAATAGCGGAGAACAAACGAAGAGATTATTGTAGGGTACGAAACCACCTCAAAGTTATTCTTTCTGATCGATCTATTGGGCTATTCCTATAAGTGTCACAAACAGCCCTAGAGTTCGTACTAAAATAACACCTTAAGACACACATCAACCAAAACCCTAATGTCACCTAGATACTCCAATGTCACCACAAGTATCCGCGGGTTTGATTATACGATATGCATCACACAATCTCAGATTCATCTATTCGAACCAACACAAAGAACTTCAAAGAGTGCCCCAAAGTTTCTACCGGAGAGTCAAGACGAAAACGTGTGCCAACCCCTATGCATAAGTTCACAAGGTCACAGAACACGCAAGTTGATCACCAAAACATACATCAAGTGGATCACGTGAATATCCCATTGTCACCACAAATAAGCACATGCAAGACATACATCAAGTGTTCTCAAATCCTTAAAGACTCAATCCGATAAGATAACTTCAAAGGGAAAACTCAATTCATTACAAGAAGGTAGAGGGGAGAAACATCGTAAGATCCAACTATAATAGAAAAGATCGCGGTACATCAAGATTGTGCCAAATCAAGAACACGAGAGAGAGAGAGAGAGAGAGATCAAACACATAGCTACTAGTACATACCCTCAGCCCCGAGGGTGAACTACTCCCTCCTCTTCATGGAGAGCGCCGGGATGATGAAGTGGCCACCGGTGATGATTTCCCCCTCCGGCAGGGTGCCGGAACGGGCTCCCGATTGGTTTTTCATGGCTACAGAGGCTTGTGGCGACGGAACTCCCGATCTAGGTTTATTTCTGGGGGTTTCTATATTTATAGGAATTTTTGGCATCGAGAACAAGTCAGGGGGGTCCACGAGGAGCCCACAAGACCAGAGGGCGCGCCTAGGGGGGTAGGGCGCGCCCTCCACCCTTGTTGAGGCCTCGTGGCTCTTCTGGACCAACTCTTTTGCTTCGGGGGCTTCTTCTGGTCCATAAAAAATCACCGTAAATTTTCAGCTCATTTGGACTCCGTTTGATATTCCTTTTCTGCGAAACTCAAAAACAAGGAAAAAACAGAAACTGGCACTGGGCTCTAGATTAATAGGTTAGTCCCAAAAATCATATAAAATAGCATATAAATGCATATAAAAAATCCAAGACGGATAATATAATAGCATGGAACAATAAAAAATTATAGATACGTTGGAGACGTATCATGGGCCGGGCTAGCCACAACCCACCCGGGCACGCCTGTGGGGCCTGGCACGCCCTGGTGTCTTCTGGTCACCAGGTGGCCTCCCTCCGGTAGTTATTTACCCCATTATTTTTTATATATTCAAAAATAATTATCCGTGAAGTTTCAACTTATTTGGAGATGTGCAGAATAGGTATCTCTGACGTAGCTTTTTCAGGTCCAGAATTCCAGCTGCTGGTATTCTCCCTCTTTGTGTAAACCTTGCATATTATGAGAGAAAAGGGCATTAGAATTACTCCATAAAGCCTTATTATGCATAAAAACATTGTAAATAACAGTAAGAAAACATGATGCAAAATGGACGTATCAACTCCCCCAAGCTTAGACCTCGCTTGTCCTCAAGCGAAAGCCGATATCAAAAATCGTGTCCACATGTTTAGAGAGAGAGGTGTTGATAAAAACAAAATACGGACATAGTAGCATCATGCTTATTATTATAACAGCAACAAACTTCATCATAAAGCTCATGAACAAGTAACAATTCATCACAACATCGAAGTAGAAAGCATAAACTTTATTGAAAACCAACAAACTATGATCTCAGTCAACTTTGCAACTACAATTCATCATATTTTCAGGAAGGTCGCGTATCGGAGCCTTTTGGCAAGTCCACATACTCAACCATCATTTAATCTTCTATGATTGCTAACACTCACCGCATACACATGAGCAAAAAGTTTCAACCGGACACATAGAAAGATAGGGGCTTATAGTTTCGCCTCCCAACTTATTCACCTCAAGGGTGATGTCAACAATAATAACTCATGCTCACTCACATTCAACTGGATATATGTGCCTAGATCTTTCCCCACTACATGATGCTTGCAAAAAGAGAAAATAAAAAAGAATAGGGAAGAATACTTTGACTCTTGCATAAAAAGTAAATACATAAAGCAAAAGATAGGCCCTTCGCAGAGGGAAGCGGAGGTTGTCATGCATTTTTTGGTTTTTATGCTCAATCTCTTAGTGCCAAAGAATGTCACATTATATTGCCCCTTATGATAGCAACCTTTATTATGCAGCCTGTCGCTTTTATTACTTTGCCATCACAAGTTCGTACAACGCTAAATTTTCTCTTACACTAAATGATCAAACACATTTAGAAGCAATTTTTATTGCCTTATTGCACTGATGACAACTTACTTGAAGGATCTTACTCAATCCATAGGTAGGTATGGTGGACTCTCAAAACACGAGTTTGGGTTTAAGGTTTTTGGATGCACAAGTAGTATCTCTACTTAGTGCAGAATTTTGGCTAGCAAAGATATTGGGAAAGCACCACATGTTGAAGGATCTATGACAATATAACTTCTATGTGAATATGAACAAACATAAATCATTACGTTGTCTTCCTTGTCCAACGTCAACAATTTTGGCATATAATATTTAATGGGGGCTCACAATCATAAAAGATGTCCAAGATAGTGTATTTGCATGTGAATCTTCTCTTCCCTTATTAATTCTTTCATGAATTGCATCATTGACCAATGCTATGTTTGTCAACGTCCAACAAATTTTACCACTTATACTTTTCCTTATGTGATGTCATTACTTACCATAAGATTAGCATATGACCTTTTTCATTTATTTCTTTTTATTTTGATTGAAACATAGAAGTAAAGAGACAAAAACTCAAACTAAACTTTATTATATAACTCTCACTCGATTACATAGGTAGATAGATCACGAAACTAATACTCAAAAATAGATCATACTAAATTTTTATTCAACTAGATCACGAAATAACTAAAGATCGGGCTAAAAATAGGTAAAGGTAATAAAAGTGATGGTGATACGATACCGGGGCACCTCCCCCAAGCTTGGCACAAGCCAAGGGGAGTGCCCATACTCGTGTACTCAAGTCTCCTTTGGTGGGGAAGATGATGATGGTGGTGGTGATGAGGTAGTAGGTTTGTCCTCCGGCTTCCAGGGCAAGGGCTCTCCATCAAAAGAGGATGCACAAGTCTCCCGAGTCCTGCAACTGGCAGCTAAACTCATACCTTTAAACCTTGCTTACTCAAAAACTTGGTTTTGAAGATCACAGAATTGGCTTTGCAGAAAATTGATTTGCTCGTTGAAGGTGAAGACGATGTCCTTCATGGACCGGCCATCCACCATGTGATCACGGGTGAATTCCATGATCATGGAGTGATTCGCGCTGAGTCCACGCTCCACCATCCCTTGGCACTTGAAGATGTCTTGTTCCACCACCTCGAGCCTGGCCTCCACGCTTCCTATCCTCTTGGGCCCCTGAACATCCCGGATGTGGAGCACCCCCTCACGCATCTCAATGGTTTGAGGGTGCTTCATCACCTTCGACAAGTACGGGTTGATGACCCTCTCGAAGAACTTGTCCTTGGAGGGGCTTGGTGGAGCCATGGAGATCTAGATCTGTCGAGACAACAACACAAAACAAGAACAGAGGATTTTTCCGTGGTACGATGGTCAAATCGTTTGGGGGTATATATAAAGATTTTTTATCTTGGGAAACAAGCAATATGGAAGGAAAATGGAGTCGGGAAGGTGCCCGAGGGGCCACAACCCACCAGGGCGCGCCAGGGAGGGCAAGTGCGCCCTGGTGTATCGTGGTCACCTCGATTGCCCTCCTTGTTGTTTCTTATTTTCCTGTTTTTTCTAATATTCCTAATCGATTGTGCATTTGCATTCAAACACAAATCTTAAATAATGCACAAATTTAGGTGGAGCTCTTGCTTATCACATACTTCTCAAAGCGACGATTTATTTCATTCATTTTATCATTTGTCGAAGCTTTGATCTATATGTTGTCATAAATTACAAAAAAGGGGGAGATTGAAAGTGCAACTAATCCCCGAGTGGTTTTGGTAATTCATAATAGCATATAGCTCATTGAACTAATATCCATTCAAGCTAAATATTTTCAGGATGTTCAATGATTGGCATGGCATGAGATAGAGATGTGGACCCCTCAAAATGCTAAGGACAAAAGATTGGCAAAAGTTCAAGACTCTTCATTTCTATTTAAGTAATCCAAGATCATATTGAGTCCATAGGAAAGCCAGTACTATTAAAAGGGGATGAGGTGTTGCTTAATGGTCTACTTGCTCAAGTGCTTAGTGATATTGCTCCAAAACCCTCGGCCACTTTCTCCATCCAAATATGTCCAAACCCTAAACTCCAACTCAGCCCCACCGATTCTTTCTATCCGGAAACACCGAGTTCATTTGACATAGCCACTGCCAGAAACCCTAACAGTTCGGTCTCACCGATACGGATCTCGGTCTCACCGAGATGGCCTTACCAACTCTCTGTTATCAGTTGCAATTATTTTGGTCTCACCGACATTGCAATCGGTCTCACTGAGATGGCTTGACCAACTCTCTGTTGCCTTTTTGATTCACTTTGGTCTCACCGAGTTGATGCAATCGGTGCCACCGAGATGTGGTTTTCCCTAAGCCCTAGCACATTGGTCCCACCGAGTTGTTCCAGTCAGTCCCACCGAGATTCCTAACGTTCACATTTTTGAACTAATCTGTGCCATCGAGTTCAACTAATCGGTGCCACCGAGATGAGTCAAATGTGTGTAACGGTTGGATTTTGTGTGGAGTCTATATATACCCCTCCAACCCCATCTCCATTTGAGAGAGAGCCATCAGAACGTGCCTACACTTCCACCATACATTTTCTAAGAGAGAACCACCTACTCATGTGTTGAGATCAAGAGATTCCATTCCTGCCATTTGAACAAGATTTCTAGCCTTCCCCAAGTTGCTTTCCACTCAATCCCTCTTCCACCATAGTGAAATCTGAGAGAGTTGAGTGTTGGGGAGACTATCATTTAAAGCACAAGAGCAAGGAGTTCATCATCAACACACCGTCTATTACCTTTTGGAGAGTGGTGTCTCCTAGATTGGTTAGGTGTCGCTAGGGAGCCTCCGACATGATGTGGAGTTGAACCAAGAAGTTTGTAAGGGCAAGGAGATCGCCTACTTCGTGAAGATCTACCCGAGTGAGGCAAGTCCTGCGTGGGTGATGGCCATGGTGGGATAGACAAGGTTGCTTCTTCGTGGACCCTTTGTGGGTGGAGCCTGATAACCCACAAGTATAGGGGGTCGCAACAGTTTTCGAGGGTAGAGTATTCAACCCAAATTTATTGATTCGACACAAGGGGAGCCGAAGAATATTCACGAGTATTAGCAGCTGAGTTGTCAATTCAACAACAACTGAAAGACTTAATATGTGCAGCAAAGTATTTAGTAGCAAAGTAGTATGGAAGTAACGGTAACAGTGGCAAAAGTAACAGTAGCAGTTTTGTAGCGATTGTAACAGCAGTAGCAACGAAAGTAACTTAGCAAAGATCAATATGTGAAAAGCTCGTGGGCAATGAATCGGCAATGATAATTGTGTTGGATAATATTCATCATGTAGCAGTTATAACCTAGGGTGACACAGAACTAGCTCCAATTCCTCAATATAATGTAGTCATGTATTCCGTATATAGTCATACGTGCTTATGGAAAAGAACTTGCATGTCATCTTTTGTCCTACCCTCCCGTGGCAGCGGGGTCCTAATGGAAACTAAGGGATATTAAGGCCTCCTTTTAATAGAGAACTAGACCAAAGCATTAGCACTTAGTGAATACATGAACTCCTCAAACTACGGTAATCACCGGAAAGAATCCCTATTATTGTCACCTTGGGGTATGCGGATCATAACTCGTAATAGGTGTCTACAACTTGCAAGACAGGATCTAGAACACAAATAAATTCATGAAAACATAATAGGTTCAGATATGAAATCATGGCACTCGGGCCCTAGTGACAAGCATTAAGCATAGCAAAGTCATAGCAACATCAATTTCAGAACATAGTGGATACTAGGGATCAAACCCTAACAAAACTAACTCGATTGCATGATAAATCTCATCCAACCCATCACCGTCCAGCAAGCCTACGATGGAACTACTCACGCATAGTGGTGAGCATCATGAAATTGGTGATGGAGGAAGGTTGGTGATGATGACGGCGACGAATCCCCCTCTCCAAAGCCTCGAACGGACTCCAGATCTGCCCTCCCGATGAAGAACAGGAGGTGGCGGTGGCTCCGTATCGTAAAACGCGATGAATCCTTCTCTCTAATTTTTTTCTCCCCGAATAGGGTTATATAGAGTTGGAGTTGAGGCCGGAGGAGGTCCAGGAGGCCTACAAGCCTGCAGGGCGCGCCCCTAGGGCTTGTGGCCTCTGGGTGGCCCCCCTCTAGTTAATTCTTGCGCCAGTATTTTTTATATATTCCAAAAATATTCTCCGTAAATTTTCAGGTCAATCCGAGAACTTTGATTTCTGCACAAAAATAACACCATGGCAATTCTGCTGAAAACAGCGTCAGTCCAGGTTAGTTCCATTCAAATCACGCAAATTAGAGTCCAAAACAAGGGCAAAAGAGTTTGGAAAAGTAGATACGATGGAGACGTATCAACTCCCCCAAGCTTAATCCATTGCTTGTCCTCAAGCAATTCAGTTGGCAAACTGAAAGTGACAAAGAAAAACTTTTACAAACTCTGTTTGATCTTGTTGTTGCAAATATGTATAGCCAGTGTTCAGGTTTTCAGCAAAGATTATGAACTAACCGTATTCACAATAACATTTAGGTCTCACATTTACTCATATCAATGGCATAATCAACTAGCGAGCAATAATAATAAATCTCGGATAACAACACTTCTTCAAAACAATCATGATATATGTGACGCCCCCGGCCCGATCGTGCACTAATCATACACGCAATTGCACACGATCAAGCCTAAGGACTCACGGGAAGATATCACAACACAACTCTAAAACATAAATAAAGTAATACAAGCTTTATATTACAAGCCAGGGGCCTCGAGGGCTCGAATACATAAGCTTGCGAACAAGCGTCAGCGGAAGCATCAGATATCTGAGTACAGATATTAAAAGAGAAACAGAAAGGCCTTTAGAAAGGCGGGGCAAAATAAAACACTACGATCGAAAGGCGTAGGCCTCCTGCCTGGGACCCTCCGATCCTACTCCTGGTCGTCAGTCAACTCGTAGTAGTATCCATCCTCTGGGTAGTAGTAGTAGCGATCGTCGGGGCATCTGTCTCAGGGGGCTCCGTCCTCTGGTCACATCAAACTGATATGGGGAGAAAAGGAAAACAAAGCAACCGTGAGTACTCAGAAGTACTCAGCAAGCGAGGATCTACACTACATATGCAACATTTTCAAAGGGAGGCTATATATGTGGACTGGGCTGCAGAAATGCCAGAATAGAGAGAAGGCCTAGTCCTATCGAAGACTAGCATCTTCAGCGGTCTTGCAGTAGTAGAAGAGAGTAGAACAGTTCAATATAATGTAGCAGTATCATTAAGTCTCATCCTCACCCAGAGATCCTTTCTCGACTCCCTGCGAGAAAGCAATCCCAGAGCCATACAGTCATCAACCTCGTCCTGAGATCCCTTCTCGACTCCCTGCGAAAAGCAATCCCAGAGCCATAGTATCCAAGTATCCAGTTCTAAATTGTATCAATCAGGATACAACTCCGAGTGTCCTTTACCGTAGGACCGGCTATCGATAGAAGTTTTCTTCCCTGCAGGGGTGCACCAACTTACCCAACACGCTCGATTAACTCCGGCCGGACACACTTTCCTGGGTCATGCCCGACCTCGGCCAAACGACACATCGCAACCCTACCTACAGCTCAGCAGAGAGGTCCCCTCCGGTCTACATCCTAAGCGCAAGGGGGTCTTGGCCATTGCCCCTCGCCCTCCGGGTCATTGCGCACAGGGTGGATACCAGCATCGCCTCGGGTGGCCGACACGATCCGACCGTGCCGCCATGCTGAACTGGACGTCTGACAGAGCTTTCGGCTGATGCATACGATGCAGAACGCCCATACTATGCCCACGTTATGGTTAGTGCTATCAGACCAGAGGCCTGCTCGGATCAAATATCCAAATCGTTAGGACTAGGGGCTTGCGGTAATGAGCAGAGACTCACGAAAGATGTGACCCCGTCGCCCCGTCTCGAGGACTTGCTGCAAGGGTTAAGAATGCCCGGCCGCGCCTCGTATTCACCACTCGGGCACCACACTGGCACCCGTCTTCACAACACTCGCCTCTCAGGCGCACGCGGGTACCCCTCAGGGCCGACCCGCCTTTCTAAGTAACAGTGTAAAGTCCAAGTATCCGTGTGTCCATAACATCAGGGGAATCCGAGGTATCACCCTCATTGGATTCCTACTCGATGTCTCCGTCAAGGTGAACTCGGAGGAATCACCCTCACTGGGTCCACACTTGAGGTGTTGTACGACAGCGTCGTTATCGGAAGCGGTGAAGGAGGAATCACCCTTGATGACCACGACCGAATGGCTACTCTACAGAGTTAACATTAGAAGTGCTACAAGAGGTTTCACCCTCGGCACTCGATAGTAACGCTGCAGTGTCGTTACAACTAAAGGGGGTGATGTGCGGTGTCGGGGCCTGGTCTTCAATCCCGTTGATCGGGTCTTCTGACGATCCAGCGCGGCAGTCGGGATAAGTGGGGTCACTGATAGGTCTCTACCCAGCCTAGACTAAACAGTTTTGGATATGCAGGTAATTATCAACAGCAGGTTACAATGAATAGGCTATGCATCAGAATAGGTAAAGCAGTAGCAGCAGCAAATCTAATGCAAGCATGAGAAATAGAATGGGCGATATCGGGATGATCAAAAAGGGGGGGCTTGCCTGGTTGCTCGGCGGCAAGGGCAAGGTCTTCAGGGGTCATCGAACTCCGGAGCTGCGTCAGTCTCGGGGACGACGTCGGTGTCGGGGGCTATCGAGAGAGAAGAGGGGGGAGGAAACAGTATAAATATAGAGCAAACATGAGCATGACAAATACGATACACGGTGCTAGGGGTAGTCTAACGCAGCATTACACGTATCAGACGGAGCGGGAGAATATCTGACGATATTTCCCGGGTCTTTGGAATTATCGGACAGAGGATCCGGAGGGGGACGGTTGCATGTTTGGATAGTTAGAGACGCGTGACGGACGAACGGACCGCGTATTCGGATTCGTCTTGTCGTTCTGAGCAACTTTCATGTACAAAGTTTTTCCATCGGAGTTACGGATTATTTAATATGATTTTCTCAAGTTTTTATTAATTTCTGGAATTTATTTAATTTATTAAATCAACCTTATCCGAAACAGTGTCTGCTGACGTCAGCATGACGTCAGCATGACGTCAGGACCAGTGGGTCCCACCTGTCATTCTCACATTAGGCTAATTAGGGTTTGATTATGTTAATTACAGTTTAATTAGACTAATTAATTAATTAGATTAATTAAACAGAATTAATTAATTAATTAATTAATTAATTAATTAATATCTATTTATTTTTATTATCTATTTTTTTTATTATACGTTTTGGGGCGGGCCCCATTGTCATAGGCCCAGGGGGTGGCCTAACGGGCGTGCGGGCGTCGGGCGTCGCCCGAACAGGCGAGTTCGTGCGGGGCTGGACCCGGGCGCGGCCAGCGGGCGCCGGCGGCCATGACGCCGGCCAGGGGAGGCGGCGGAGGGGTGGCTGCGGCTGGGCTGGGCAGAGCGGGTGGAGCCGGGGCCAAGCGGCGGTGGCAGTCGGCGGCGAGCTGGGACTGGAGTGGGTCAAGGGGAGCAGGGGCGTGCGCGCGCAAGGTCGGGCGGCGAGCGCGGTGAGGACGGTGACAGCGGGGACGGCTGCGAGCGGGCGCGGTGGAGGTGGCCAGCTCGGCGGCGGCGGGCACGGCAACAAGGGGGAGCCGCGACAGCTAACGGCAGCAGCAGCAGGCCATAGCGGGCGCGCAGGGGAGGGGACGCAGCAGCAGCGGGGCTGCGGGAGGTGGGCACGGCAAGGGGGCCAGGCGGGGCATGCGGGGCACGAGGCTGCGATGCGAGGCGTGCGGGCACGCGCGCAGCACATGGCCAAGGGAGTGCGGGCGCGCCGGGACAGGGCCGGGGCGAGCGCGGCGACCGCGGGCGGGGGGGCGGAGCGAAGCGGGGAAGCAGGGGCGGGCGCCTGCGGCTCAGGGGAGCAGGCGGCAACGAACGAGCGGGGCGGCGCGGGTGCGAGTGGGCATGGGGCGTGGGGACGACACGGTGAGCGCGGGCGGGGAGAGAGAGAAGAGGTCGGGGCTCACGGCGGTTCGTAGGGTCAAGGCAGCGGGGGAGGGTCGAGGAGGAGGACGGGGAAGACGGCGAGCGGCGACGAGGCGCGGCGTCAGGCGGCGGACGGCGGCGTCGAGCCCCGATCCAGATCGGATAGGGGAGAGAGGGAGTGAGCGAGAAAGGGGGGAGTGGCTGCGGGCTAGGGTTTCAGGGTGGGGGGTTATAGGCCAGAGGTGGGCCGGCCTGGTGGGGTGGCCGACTGGGCCAGCTGGGTCGAGGCCCAGTGGGGGGGGAAGCGGGGGTTCTTTTCCCTTTTTTTATTCCTATTCTCTGTTTTGTAAATTGTGAGGCCTCAAAATGACTTTTGTAAAATATGAGACCTAGCCCATAAATCACAGTGCATTATACTCTAACTCCAAAAACTAGTTTGGGCAAAACATAATTTCATATTTGTTTTAAATAAATTAAAAGGTTACTAAATGTTATTTTCAGCCAATGTTTTAAGTTGTTTGAGTCACTTACCCAACTCCAATGATGTTGGTTACAATTTTAGAATTGTCTCTAGAATATTTGTTATCTATTGAACATTTTAGTTTTTATGTTGGACAACTTTTATATTTCACTTTCATTTAAATTTGAATTTGACTTAGGAGTTGAAATGCATCATGATGCAAATGATGATCATGCACTGTTAAACATGATGACTTGTCATTATCAAAATGGAATTACTGTGGCTAACCACTGGGGGTGTTACAAATCTCCTCCACTAATAAGAATTCTCGTCCCGAGAATTAAGAGGTAGAAGGAAAAAGTTCGGGGTATTCCGCACGAAGATTATCCTCGCGTTCCCAAGTGGCTTCATCTTCAGTATGATTTGACCACTGCACTTTGAGGAACTTGGTAACCTTCTGACGGGTCCGACGTTCAGCTTCATCGAGAATGCGGATCGGATGCTCCTTATAAGATAGATCATCTTGCAATTCGAGCACCTCGTGATCCACTGCTCGGTGCCGAGATTCTTTGAAGCATTTACGAAGTTGCGACACATGGAAGACGTCGTGGATATGGGAGAATTGCGGCGGCAACTCCAATTTATACGCCACCTGACCACGTCTAGCAACAATGCGGAAAGGACCAATGTAGCGTGGAGCTAGCTTGCCCTTGATTCCAAAACGGTGAGTGCCTTTCATCGGGGTGACTCGCAGATAAGCCTGGTCACCAGGTTGATAAGTCAAACCCCATCGTTTGCGATCATAGTTGCTCTTCTGGCGGTCCTAAGCCGCCTTGAGATTTTCCCGGACAATACGGACTTGTTCTTCGGCGTGTTGAATAATATCCGGACCCACGAGCGGTCGTTCCCCAGTTTCTGACCAATTCAGAGGGGTTCGACACTTACGTCCATAAAGTACTTCGAAGGGGGGCATTTTCAAACTGGCTTGATAGCTGTTGTTATAAGAGAACTCGGCATACGGAAGAGATTCTTCCCACTTCTTGCCAAACGATATAACACAAGCCCGCAACATGTCTTCCAGCACTTGATTGACTCGTTCGACTTGGCCTTGAGATTGAGGGTGATAAGCTGAACTCCAGGTAATATGAGTTCCCATAGCTGTTTGGAAACTTTCCCAGAACTTGGAAGTGAAAAGGCCGCCACGGTCCGAACTGATCTCCTTCGGAATACCGTGGAGTGAAACAATTCTGGAGATATACAACTCTGCTAACTGACTAGCAGTGATAGTTTCTTTGACAGGCAGAAAGTGTGCAACTTTAGAGAGTTGATCGACGACGACAAGAATAGCATCGTGACCCTTCTGTGACCTGGGAAGTCCTGTAACGAAATCCATCTGAACCTTATCCCATTTCCATAGAGGAATAGGAAGTGGTTGCAGAATTCCAGCTGGTTTCTGATGTTCTGCTTTAACGCGACGACACACATCACATTCGGCAACATAATGAGCAATGTCCTGCTTCATTTTAGACCACCAGTACCTTTGACGGAGATCACGATACATCTTGGTGCTACCCGGATGAATAGACAGCGGGGTATCATGTGCCTCCTTCATGACCTTGTCAGTCATAAGTTCGAAGCGAGGTACCACAATGCGGTTTCTGAAATACAAGGTTCCATCTTCAGACAGCGAGAAATCCCTGTACTTTAGAAGGTGAAGGTCTTTCTTCATCAGATCAATTTCAGCATCTTTAGCTTGCGCATTCTTAACAGCTTTCTCAAGATCTGGTTGTATCACAAGGTTATTAAGAGAACCCTGTGGGACAATAAGCAGATTCAGCTTGCACAGTTGTTCAAAAAGATGAGGTTGAGCTCGCCTAACCATGAGGTTGTCGCAATAGGACTTGCGGCTTAAGGCATCAGCCATCACGTTAGCCTTGCCAGGGGTATAGGAAATACCCAAATCATAGTCCGCAATGGCCTCCATCCATCTTTGTTGACGGAGGTTTAGAGAAGGTTGAGTGAACAAGTACTTCAGACTTTTATGATCCGTGTAGATCTCGCAACGATTACCGAGAAGGTAATGTCGCCACAACTGCAGTGCATAGATGACAGCAGCTAGTTCTACATCATGTACCGGATAATTCTCTTCATGTGGGCGCAACTGACGAGAGCCATAAGCAATCACTTTACGCTCTTGCATTAGGACACAGCCTAATCCTTCACGGGATGCGTCACAATAGATCACAAAGTCTTTGCGGGTATCTGGAGGAGACAGTACTGGGGCAGATGTTAGCTTGTCTTTGAGTGCTTGAAAACTTTCCTGACATTTTTCTGTCCATTCGAACTTAACGCCCTTGTGAAGCAGATCAGTCAAAGGCTTAGCAATCTTGGAAAAGTTCTCGACAAATCGACGGCAATAGCTTGCAAGGCCGAGAAAACTTCTCACTTGCTTGACGTTCTTCGGAGGAGTCCAGTCAAGAATAGCCTGAACTCATTCTGGGTTAACAGCAATGCCATCTTTGGAAATCACATGACCAAGGTAGGTTACTTCAGAAAGCCAAAATTCACATTTGGAGTATTTGGCATACAATTGGTGTTCTCGGAGCCTTTCCAGTACAAGACGGAGGTGTTCAGCATGTTCTTCCTTATTATTTGAATAGACCAGAATATCATCTAGATAAACCACGACGAACTTGTCGAGGTAATCCATGAATATATAATTCATCAAATGGGAGAATGTGGCTGGAGCATTTGTTAAGCCAAATGACATGACAGTGTACTCATAAGAGCCATAGCGAGTAACAAATGCAGTCTTCGGAATATCCTCTTCACGAACACGGATCTGATGGTATCCCAATCTCAAATCAAGCTTAGAGAATACTGAGGAACCGGCAAGTTGATCATACAAATCATTGATCCGAGGAAGCGGATATTTATTCTGGATTGTAGCTTGGTTAATGGGTCGATAATCCTGAACCAATCGATTAGTTCCATCCTTCTTCTTAACGAAGAGTGAAGGTGCTCCCCAAGCAGAGGAACTGGGGTGGATGAAACCTTTCTTAAGTGACGTGTCGATTTCCTCCTTAAGTTCAAGAAGGTGGTGCGGAGGCATTTTATAAGGACGCTTCGCAATAGGAGTTGTGCCAGGCTTCAAGTCGATGATGAACTCAACAGCTCTAGCAGGGGGTATTCCTGGAAGTTCTTCTGGAAAGACGTCTTGGAAATCACGAACAACTGGAACGTTCTCGATGCCTTCAAGAGGTGAAGCGTTCAATGCATTTAGAACATATATCTGAGCTTCGGTGTCCTGCACTGTACGAGCTGAGTATCTGACAGTCTGACCGGAAGGGTGTGTGAGGCGGACTGTTTCAGTGGCACAGTCAATCAAAGCTTTATGGGGCTTCAACCAGTCCATACCGAGAATAATGTCTATGTTGGAGGTCTTGAGAGAAATGAGTGAAACGGGGAACATCAATCCTCCGATCACAATGTGGTTACCGTGGCTAACCATGGTAGTTTGCCAATTAGCCCCAGGTGAATGGATTACTAATGGGATGGACATCTCCTCGAAAAGTATATCATGGCTTCGCGCAAAACTTTCGGACATGAAGGAGTGCGATGCTCCAGAATCAAAGAGGACTGAAGCTGGGATTGAATTCACTAGAAGGGTGCCCATCACAATGTTGGGGTCCTGTCGAGCTTCTTCTTTGTTAACTTGGTTGACATGGACCCGAACTATAGCAGACGGCCTGGCATTAGAGCTTCTGAGACGACGGTTCCGACAGCTCTTCTTGCAACCAACGGGAGGACGTGTTGCATCCTGATGAAAAGCCATAGCATCAGGCGGTCCATCATGAACCGATAGCTGTCTCGGCGGTGAAGGCAAACGAGGTGCAACATATGACGGCCTTGGTGTTGGAGCAGGTCGGTGGTAAACATTATGGGGAATCCAGACTCGACGCTTCTGAACAGGTCGACCCGAAAACGAACCAACATCACGAGTGCGCTTGAGCGACTCCTGGTAGTCAGTCAGAGCTGTTTCAACTTGGAAAGATTTGCTGACAAGCGTTGCGAATTCTGTGCAATCATGGACAGCAAGTGCAAGTTTATATCAGTACGTAGTCCTTCACGGAATTTCTCCTGCTTGCGAGTGTCAGTGTCGACGTCATCCGCAGCATAGCGGGATAATTCAAGGAATTTCCTCTGATATTCATCCACAGTCATTGTGCCCTGTGAGAGTTTACGGAACTCCTGCTTCTTCTGGTCCATCAGACCTTGAGGAATGTACCGTGCACGAAAAACTGACTGAAATTCCTGCCAAGTGGTTACAGTTTCAGCAGGCAACATACCCTTGTGGCTTTCCCACCATTGAGCCACTGATCCCCTCAGGTGATACGTCGCATAGGTGACGTAACTGTCAGGGATAACATTGGCCGACATCATCTGGAAGGCAATGTCACGGAGCCAATCATCAGCATCCATTGGATCAGTCGAGCTGCGAAAAGTGGACGGATTGAGGCACACAAATTCTGGCAGAGTTATTGGAGCATTCTGTTGCTGAGCATTCTGAGTTGGAAATTGAGCCAATACTCCGGTCATAAACTGACGGTTGAGCTCAAACTGCTGACGGTTGAGTTCAAACTGCTGCACATTGCGACAATATAGGGTGGAGGTGGTGGATCGTCAGCCATCCTGTCAAATCAACAGGGGCAGTTTAGCAAGAAAGACTGCATGTGTAAGGAGTTATTCAGGACATAACACGAGAGATGAACAGGAAGGACATTAGATGTAAAATAGTAGTCGTTGAAAGACGTACCAATCCATGCACAGAGTCGGGTACATGCGGACAGCACAACGGCGCAAATTTAGAAGCTAGACATGCTAGGCGGCGCACAGGCACGCGGTAGGGAAGTACACAACAAGACATAGCAAAGGCTACATCAACGTCGGAGAAAACTGACGGAGCGAGGAATCTGCAAGTGACAACACAGGGTGCCCTCGATAAAAGGATCCTGTAAGCAGAACCTGGCCCAAAATCTTGAAGCAAGGGGGGATAATTTCAGAACACCGGGTGGATGTGATTACGAGAACCTAATGTTGGAGTTAGTAAAATTTTATTTAACCCGAATAGAAGAGAGGTCAGAGGCCCAGAGTAAAGGTCGAGGTGTAAAAGATCCTAATACCACCCAATTGGCGACGTGGGCCCGTAAGCCACACAGTCAAGTTAGTAAAAACAGTTTTCGGTTACTAGACTCAACTTCGGCAAAGGAGTTGGAAAGGGGGATTCCTAGAGGCAGTCGGCTCTGATACCAACTTGTGACGCCCCCGGCCCGATCGTGCACTAATCATACACGCAATTGCACACGATCAAGCCTAAGGACTCACAGGAAGATATCACAACACAACTCTAAAACATAAATAAAGTCATACAAGCTTTATATTACAAGCCAGGGGCCTCGAGGGCTCGAATACATAAGCTTGCGAACAAGCGTCAGTGGAAGCATCAGATATCTGAGTACAGATATTAAAAGAGAAACAGAAAGGCCTTTAGAAAGGCGGGGCAAAATAAAACACTACAATCGAAAGGCGTAGGCCTCCTGCCTGGGACCCTCCGATCCTACTCCTGGTCGTCAGTCAACTCGTAGTAGTATCCATCCTCTGGGTAGTAGTAGTAGCGATCGTCGGGGCATCTGTCTCAGGGGGCTCCGTCCTCTGGTCACGTCAAACTGATATGGGGAGAAAAGGAAAACAAAGCAACCGTGAGTACTCAGAAGTACTCAGCAAGCGAGGATCTACACTACATATGCAACATTTTCAAAGGTAGGCTGTATATGTGGACTGGGCTGCAGAAATGCCAGAATAGAGAGAAGGCCTAGTCCTATCGAAGACTAGCATCTTCAGCGGTCTTGCAGCAGTAGAAGAGAGTAGAACAGTTCAATATAATGTAGCAGTATCATTAAGTCTCATCCTCACCCAGAGATCCTTTCTCGACTCCCTGCGAGAAAGCAATCCCAGAGCCATACAGTCATCAACCTCGTCCTGAGATCCCTTCTCGACTCCCTGCGAGAAGCAATCCCAGAGCCATAGTATCCAAGTATCCAGTTCTAAATTGTATCAATCAGGATACAACTCCGAGTGTCCTTTACCGTAGGACCGGCTATCGATAGAAGTTTTCTTCCCTGCAGGGGTGCACCAACTTACCCAACACGCTCGATTAACTCCGGCCGGACACACTTTCCTGGGTCATGCCCGACCTCGGCCAAACGACACATCGCAACCCTACCTACAGCTCAGCAGAGAGGTCCCCGCCGGTCTACATCCTAAGCGCAAGGGGGTCTTGGCCGTCGCCCCTCGCCCTCCGGGTAGTTGCGCACAGGGTGGATACCAGCATCGCCTCGGGTGGCCGACACGATCCGACCGTGCCGCCATGCTGAACTGGACGTCTGACAGAGCTTTCGGCTGATGCATACGATGCAGAACGCCCATACTATGCCCACGTGATGGTTAGTGCTATCAGACCAGAGGCCTGCTCGGATCAAATATCCAAATCGTTAGGACTAGGGGCTTGCGGTAACGAGTAGAGACTCACGAAAGATGTGACCCCGTCGCCCCGTCTCGAGGACTTGCTACAAGGGTTAAGAATGCCCGGCCGCGCCTCGTATTCACCACTCGGGCACCACACTGGCACCCGTCTTCACAACACTCGCCTCTCAGGCGCACACGGGTACCCCTCAGGGCCGACCCGCCTTTCTAAGTAACAGTGTAAAGTCCAAGTATCCGTGTGTCCATAACATCAGGGGAATCCGAGGTATCACCCTCGTTGGATTCCTACTCGATGTCTCCGTCAAGGTGAACTCGGAGGAATCACCCTCACTGGGTCCACACTTGAGGTGTTGTACGACAGCGTCGTTATCGGAAGCGGTGAAGGAGGAATCACCCTTGATGACCACGACCGAATGGCTACTCTACAGAGTTAACATCAGAAGTGCTACAAGCGGTTTCACCCTCGGCACTCGATAGTAACGCTGCAGTGTCATTACAACTAAAGGGGGTGATGTGCGGTGTCGGGGCCTGGTCTTCAATCCCGTTGATTGGGTCTTCTGACGATCCAGCGCGGCAGTCGGGATAAGTGGGGTCACTGATAGGTCTCTACCCAGCCTAGACTAAACAGTTTAGGATATGCAGGTAATTATCAACAGCAGGTTACAATGAACAGGCTATGCATCAGAATAGGTAAAGCAGTAGCAGCAGCAATTCTAATGCAAGCATGAGAAATAGAATGGGCGATATCGGGATGATCAAAAAGGGGGGGCTTGCCTGGTTGCTCGGCGGCAAGGGCAAGGTCTTCAGGGGTCATCGAACTCCGGAGCTGCGTCGGTCTCGGGGACGACGTCGGGGTCGGGGGCTATCGAGAGAGAAGAGGGGGAGGAAACAGTATAAATATAGAGCAAACATGAGCATGACAAATACGATACACGGTGCTAGGGGTAGTCTAACGCAGCATTACACGTATCAGACGGAGCGGGAGAATATCTGACGATATTTCCCGGGTCTTTGGAATTATCGGACAGAGGATCCGGAGGGGGACGGTTGCATGTTCGGATAGTTAGAGATGCGTGACGGACGAACGGTCCGCGTATTCGGATTCGTCTTGTCGTTCTGAGCAACTTTCATGTACAAAGTTTTTCCATCGGAGTTACAGATTATTTAATATGATTTTCTAAAGTTTTTATTAATTTCTAGAATTTATTTAATTTATTAAATCAACCTTATCCGAAACAGTGTCTGCTGACGTCAGCATGACGTCAGGACCAGTGGGTCCCACCTGTCATTCTCACATTAGGCTAATTAGGGTTTGATTATGTTAATTACAGTATAATTAGACTAATTAATTAATTAGATTAATTAAACAGAATTAATTAAGTTAATTAATTAATTAATTAATTAATATCTATTTATTTTTATTATCTATTTTTATTTTTATTTTATTTTATTATACGTTTTGGGGCGGGCCCCATTGTCATAGGCCCAGGGGGTGGCCTAACGGGCGTGCGGGCGTCGGGCGTCGCCCGAACAGGCGAGTTCGTGTGGGGCTGGACCCGGGCGCGGCCAGCGGGCGCCGGCGGCCATGACGCCGGCCAGGGGAGGCGGCGGAGGGGTGGCTGCGGCTGGGCTGGGCAGAGCGGGTGGAGCCGGGGCCAAGCGGCGGTGGCGGTCGGCGGCGAGCTGGGACTGGAGCGGGTCAAGGGGAGCAGGGGCGTGCGCGCGCAAGGTCGGGCGGCGAGCGCGGTGAGGACAGTGACAACGGGGACGGCTGCGAGCGGGCGCGGTGGAGGCGGCCAGCGCGGCGGCGGCGGGCATGGCAACAAGGGGGAGCCGCGATAGCTAACGGCAGCAGCAGCAGGCCATAGCGGGCGCGCAGGGGAGGGGACGCAGCAGCAGCGGGGCTGCGGGAGGTGGGCACGGCAAGGGGGCCAGGCGGGGCATGCGGGGCACGAGGTGCGATGCGAGGCGTGCGGGCACGGCGCAGCACACGGCCAAGGGAGTGCGGGCGCGCCGGGACAGGGCCGGGGGGAGGGGCGACCGCGGCGGGGGGGGGGGGGGGGGGGGGGAGCGAAGCGGGGAAGCAGGGCCGGGCGCTGGGCTCAGGGGAGCAGGCGGCAATGGACGAGCGGGGCGGCGCGGGTGCGAGTGGCATGGGGCGTGGGGACGACACGGTGAGAGCGGGCGGGGAGAGAGAGAAGAGGTCGGGGCTCACGGCGGTTCGTAGGGTCAAGGCAGGGGGGAGGGTGAGGAGGAGGACGGGGAAGACGGGGAGGGGAGGGGGGGGTCAGGCGGCGGAAGGGCGGCGTCGAGCCCCGATCCAGATGGATAGGGAGAGAGGAGCGAGCGAGAGAGGGGGGAGGTGCGGGCTAGGGTTTCGCGGGTGGGGGGTTATGGGCCAGAGGGGGGGCCGGCCTGGTGGGGTGGCCGACGGGCCAGCTGGGTCGAGGCCCAGTGGGGGGGGGAAGCGTGGGTTCTTTTCCCTTTTTTTTATTCCTATTCTCTGTTTTGTAAATTGTGAGGCCTCAAAATGACTTTTGTAAAATATGAGACCTAGCCCATAAATCACAGTGCATTATACTCTAACTCCAAAAACTAGTTTGGGCAAAACATAATTTCATATTTGTTTTAAATAAATTAAAAGGTTACTAAATGTTATTTTCAGCCAATGTTTTAAGTTGTTTGAGTCACTTACCCAACTCCAATGATGTTGGTTACAATTTTAGAATTGTCTCTAGAATATTTGTAATCTATTGAACATTTTAGTTTTTATGTTGGACAACTTTTATATTTCACTTTCATTTAAATTTGAATTTGACTTAGGAGTTGAAATGCATCATGATGCAAATGATGATCATGCACTGTTAAACATGATGACTTGTCATTATCAAAATGGAATTACTGTGGCTAACCACTGGGGGTGTTACAATATAATATGGCAAAATGGTATCTCGCTAGCCCTTTCTGAGACCGTAAAACATAAATGCAGAGCACCCCTGAAGATCAAGGACTGACTAGACACTGTAATTCGTGGCAAAAGAGATCCACTCACACTCACACTCAATATCAATTAATAACAAAACATACAAATGACAGTGGTGCTCTCTAGCGGGTGCTTTTTATGAGAAGATGATGACTCAACAATAAAAGTAAATAGATAGGCCCTTCACAGAGGGAAGCAGGGATTTGCAGAGGTGCCAGAGCTCGAGCTTTTAAAACAAAGATAAATATAATTTTGAGCGTTATGCTTTCATTGTCAACATAAGAACCAAGGGATCTCACTATCTTCCATGCTAGATACATTATAGGCGGTTCCCAAACAGAATGGTAAAGTTTTTACTCCCCCTCCACCAACAATCACACTCCACGGCTAGCCGAATCCACGAGTACCGTCGATACCAACAACAGTCCTGGGGGAGTTTTGTTTTATGATTATATTTTGATTTGATTTTGAGCATGGAACTGTGCATCCCGATTACCAGCCACTTTCTCATGAATGACAAGTGAATAAACACTCATCGTGAGAATAACCCACCTAGCATGGAAGATACTAACAGCCCCCAGTCACTACATGAGCGATTCGGGCATACAAAACATATTATTATTTGAAGATTTAGAGTTTGGCACATGCAAATTTACTTGGAACGGAAAGTAAATACCGCATATAGGTAGGTATGCTGGACTCATATGGGACAACTTTGGGTTTAAGGAGGTGGATGCACAAGCAGTATTCCCGCTTAGTACAAGCGAAGGCTAGCAAAAAGATTGAGGAGCGACCAACTAGAGAGCGACAACGGTCATAAACATGCATTGAGATTAATCAACATTGAATGCAAGCATGAGTAGGATATAAATCACCATGAACATAAATATCATGGAGGCTATGTTGTTTTTGATTCAACTACATGCGTGAGCATGTGCCAAGTCGAGCCACTTAAATCATTGAAAGGAGGATACCATCCTATCATACTACATCATAACCATTTTAAATTGAATGTTGGCACACAAGACAAACCATTATCCACTCCTAGCTAATTAAGCATGGCATGAGTAACTATAATCTCTAATTGTCATTGCAAACATGTTTTATTCATAATGGGCTGAATCAAGAACGCTGAGCTAATCATATTTACAAAAACAAAATAGGTCGAGTTCGTACCAGCTTTTCTCCATCTCAACCATTCCATCATATATCGTCATTATTGCCTTTCACTTGCACGACCAAACGGTGTGAATAATAATAAGAGTGCACGTGCATTGGACTAAGCTGTAATCTGCAAACATTTATTCAAAGGAGAAGACAAGGTAATATGGGTTCTTTGTTAGATCAACAATAATGCATATGAGAGCCTCTCAACATTTTCATCGTGGTCTTCTCCTTACGACCCAAAGAAAAAGAAAAGAATTTCAAAGAAACACACTGCAATATTTTTGGAGTTTTTGTTTTTCTGAAGAAAGTAAAACAAAAATGAGAAAAACTATTTACACGGGAAAGCTCCCAACAAACAAAAGAAGAATGAGAAATCTTTTTGGGTTTTCTTTTAGTACTATTACTAAATAAACTAGAAAGAAAAACTAAAAAGAAGCTAGAACTATTTTTTTTGGATTTTCTCAAAGTTTTTCAAACACACAAGAGGAAAGCAAGAAAAACAAACTAACATGGATAATACAATGAAAAAGTATGAACACCGACAACTGAAATGAGTGTGTGAACATGAATGTAATGTCGGTGGGAAATACGTACTCCCCCAAGCTTAGGCTTTTGGCCTAAGTTGGTCTAGGGCCACGGCTGGCCTGGCGGATATCCAAAGTTGTAGTCGGGGTTGTACTGGGCTGCGACAGCTACCGCTTGGAGGGCTGCCTCATGTAGGCGAGTGGCCTCCCCTGCTCTCTCATACTCGTCCGCCTCCTCTCTGGTTATGAAGTATTTTCGTTTTACCTGAAAGTTAAAGAAGGCAGGAGCAGGAAGCATAATACGGAAGATGCGCTCCCTGTCAAAGATTAGTCGATACAGGAGGGACTGTTCGTTTCTCTCAAGAAACTGGTAGCGTACCGTAGCATTATAATCAAGGAAAGCAGGTGGCAACTGAGCATCATTTTCTCTTATGGGAACACCAAGATAATTAGCTAAACAAGTGGCATAAATTCCACCAAAGAAATCCCCATCTTTAGCATTGTTATGTAATCGACGCGCAATGATAGCCCCCAAGTTAAATTGTTTATCATTCATTACAGCACTCTTGAGGACACTCAAATCAGAGGCGCAGAGGTGGCTATGATCATGTTTACCATTAATGCATCTACCCACAAAAAGAGCAAAGTAATGTAATGCAGGAAAGTGAATGCTCCCTATAGTGGCTTGTGTTATGGTCCTGGTTTCACCTACGGTAATGCTAGAAAGGAACCCAATGCAATCCGCTTTGCGAGGTTCAGTACAAGTACCCCAATGTGGAATTTTGCATGCATCATTAAAATCTTCTAGGTCCATGGTAAATGATTTATCATAAAGATCAAACAAAACAGAATGCGTATTGCGATGGACTAAATACTTAAATCTCCACACAAAGGAATCGGTGAGGTTGTCATACTGTAAACACTTATCTGACACGAAGTCTGTCAGGCCGGCGTTGTGTACATACATATCAAATTCGTCCTTGAAACCTGCATGAGTCATGAAGTGATCTGACGGCCATTCACAAGGTTGCACTTGAGCCTCCCTCTGTGGTTCGAGGTCCGGCTCACTTATCGAAAGCCTTGGAGATTTCTTCTTTGAGGAACCACCTTGGAACACTTTCCTCAACATTTTTCTTTCTCTGAAAAATTTCTGAAATTTTTAGTGACTCAAAATAAAAGTGAACAAAACTCAACAAAATTGATAGCAACTACTCCTACAAGTGTCTAGAGGCTAAATCATGCAACAAAACTACTTTGGACCATATAAATTTGACATGCAAGCTCAAGAACAAGGTCACCACAGCAGCAAAAATTTGCAATATATAAAGCACTAGAAAAAAACTAATTGGACCATTGGAGGAGTCACGTACCGAAGAACAATCCCCCGAAATAGTTTCGGAAACGGAGTTCTGAGCAAGGAGATCGAAAATGGTAGCAAAATGAGCAAGAACACGGGTTTGAGCAATGGTGGGATTTTTTCTGGAGGAAGACGAAGTGGATGGGTGCTGGAATAAGTGAGGGGGGCCCACGTGGGACCCACAAGCCTTGTAGGCGCGCCCAAGGGGGGTGGGCGTGCCCTGTGGGCTTGTGGCCCACTGGTGCACCCCCTGATGTGTTTTCAGTGCCAAAAATTCTTAAATATTCTAGAAAAAATCATACTAAATTTTTAGGGCATTTGGAGAACTTTTATTTTCTCGTCATTTTTTTATTGCACGAATAATTCAAAAAACAGATAAATAATAGTATTTTTGCTTTATTTATTCTAAACAATAGAAAGTAAAAAGTAGGTACAGAGATTTGTGTTTACTAAATTCATCCATCTCATGCCCATCAAAAGGAATCCATTAACAAGGTTGATCAAGTCTCGTTAACAAAATTCTTCCGAATGACATGAAACCAGAGAATCTTCGTATAACACTAGGTTACCTCAACGGGGATATGCATGTCCCCACAATAAGAATATCATATTTCTTTTTGACAGTAGGGAGAAAGAACTCAAAACCTCCAATAGTAATTGTTGAAATTTTTCCAATAGAGTTGATACTATTCACTTGAGGTTGTTTCTTCGGAAAGTGTACCGTATGCTCATTAATTACCATTAACATGAAAAGTGACATTGCCCTTGTTGCAATCAATAACAGCCCCTGCAGTATTCAAAAAGGGTCTACCAAGGATGATCGACATACTGTCGTCCTCGGGTATATCAAGAATAACAAAGTCCATTAAAATAGTAATATTTGCAACTACGACAGGCACATCCTCACAAATACCGATGGGTATAGCAGTTGATTTATCAGCCATTTGCAAAGAGATTTCAGTAGGTGTCAACTTATTCAAATCGAGTCTACGATATAAAGAGAAAGGCATAACACTAACACCGGCTCCTAGATCACATAAAGCAGTTTTAACATAATTTCTTTTAATGGAGCATGGTATAGTTGGTATTCCTGGATCTCCTAGTTTCTTTGGTATTCCACCTTTAAATGTGTAATTAGCAAGCATGGTGGAAATTTCAGCTTCCGGTATCTTTCTTTTATTTGTAACAATATCTTTCATATACTTAGCATAAGGAGACATTTTCAGAATATCGGTCAAACGCATACGCAAAAAGACAGGTCTAAGCATTTCAACAAAGAGCTCAAAGTCCTCATCATCCTTTTTCTTGGATGGTTTAGGAGGAAAGGGCATGGGTTTCTGAACCCACGGTTCTCTTTCTTTACCATGTTTCCTAGCAATAAAGTCTCTTTTATCATATCTTTTATTCTTAGGTTGTGGGTTATCAAGATCAACAGCAGGTTCTATCTCCACATCATTATCATTGCTAGGTTGAGCATCAACATGAACATCATCATTATCATTATTACTAGGTTCATGTTCATCACCAGATTGTGTCTCGCCGTCAGAAATAGAAATATCATTTGGATTCTCAGGTGTGTCTACAACAGGTTCACTAGAAGCATGCAAAGTCCTATCATCTTTCCTTTTCCTTTTAGAAGGACTAGGTGCATCAGTATTAATTCTCTGAGAGTCTTGTTCAATTCTCTTGGGATGGCCCTTAGGATACAAAGGTTCCTGAGTCATTTTACCACCTCTAGTCATAACACTATCAACATTATCATTGTTCTTACTATTCACTTCACTGAGCAAATCCTTTTGTGATTTGAGCACTTGTTCTACTTGAGTTTTTACCATGGAAGCATGTTTACTATAATCTTGAGATCATTAACAGTTCTACACATATAGTCACCCAAGCAATCAAGCATATAAGCATTACGTTTCAATTGCCTACTAACATATGCATTGAAGTTTTCTTATTTAACAATAAAGTTATCAAATTCATCCAAGCATTGACTAGCAGACTTATTATAAGGAATATCACCTTCATCAAATCTATAGAAAGAATTTACCTCTACGACCTGTGTCGGAGTATTAAGACCTTTCTTCAATAGGTGGTAAATTCTTAACATCTTCAGCTTTAATACCTTTTTTCATAGATTTCTTTGCCTCTTGCATATCTTCAGGATTGAGAAATAGAATACCTCTCTTCTTCAGAGTTGGGTTAGGAGGTGGTTTGGGAAGAGTCCAATCATTATCATTGCTCAATATATTATTCAATAGTAATTCAGCTTGTTCAACAGTTCATTCCCTGAAAACACAACCAACACAACTATCTAGGTGGTCCCTAGAAGCATCGGTTAGTCCATTATAAAAGATATCAAGTATTTCATTTTTCTTGAGAGGATGATCAGGCAAAGCATTAAGTAATTGGAGAAGCCTCCCCCAAGCTTGTGGGAGACTCTCTTCTTCAATTTGCACAAAGTTAAATATTTCCTGTAAAGCAGCTTGTTTCTTATGAGCAGGAAAATATTTTTTAGAGAAGTAATATATCATATCCTGGGGACTACGCACAAAACCAGGAGCAAGAGAATTAAACCATATCTTAGCATCACCCTTTAATGAGAAAGAAAACAACTTAAGAATATAGTAATAATGAATTTTTTCCTCATGAGCAAATAGGGTGGCTATAACATTCAATTTAGTAAGATGTGCCACAACAGTTTCAGATTCATAACTATGGAAAGGATCAGATTCAACCAAAGTAATCAACTCAGGATCGACAGAGAATTCATAATCCTTATCAGTAACAAAGATAGGTGAAGTAGCAAACTTAGGATCATATTGCATTCTAGCATTCAAAGATTTTTCTTTCCACTTGCATAGCAATTTCTTAAGATCATCTGTATCCTTACAAGGAAGAAAGTCCCTAGCTACCTCTTCATCCATAACATAACCCTCAGGTATAACAGGCAATTCATATCTAGGAGAGCTAGGTCTAGTAGGTGTTTCAAAGTGTTCAGTTTCAATAATTTCATTAGTTTCAGAAATATCATCAGTTTCAGCATTCTCAATATCTTTAGCTCTAGCAAGTTGTTCATCAAGAAATTCACACAGTGACACAGTATCATCATAAGCATCATGCATAGCAGAAGTAGCATCATCAATTACTTGCGACATATTAGAATTAATAGCAGGTGTAGGTGTCGCAAGCTTACTCAAAACAGAAGGTGAATCAAGTGCAGAGCTAGATGGCAGTTCCTTACCTCCCCTCGTAGTAGAGGGAAAAATCTTGGTTCTGGTATCTTTCAAATTCTTCATAGTGATCAACAAATATAAATCCCAAGTGACTCAGAGAATAGAGTTGTGCTCCCCGGCAACGGCGCCAGAAAATGGTCTTGATAACCCACAAGTATAGGGGATCACAACAGTTTTTGAGGGTAGAGTATTCAACCCAAATTTATTGATTCAACACAAGAGGAGCCAAACAATATATCACAAGTATTAGCAGCTGAGTTGTCAATTCAACCACACCTGAAAGACTAAATATCTGTAGCAAAGTATTTAGTAGCAAAGTAGTATGGAAGTAACGGTAACAGTGGCAAAAGTAACAGTAGCAGTTTTGTAGCGATTGTAACAACAGTAGCAACGAAAGTAACTTAGCAAAGATCAATATGTGAAAAGCTCATAGGCAATGGATCGGCAATGATAATTGTGTTGGATAATATTCATCATGTAGCAGTTATAACCTAGGGTGACACATAATGTACGCATGTATTCCGTATATAGTCATACGTGCTTATGGAAAAGAACTTGCATGACATCTTTTGTCCTACCCTCCCGTGGCAGCGGGGTCCTAATGGAAACTAAGGGATATTAAGGCCTCCTTTTAATAGAGAACCGGACCAAAGCATTAGCACTTAGTGAATACATGAACTCCTCAAACTACGGTAATCACTGGAAAGAATCCCAATTATTGTCACCTTGGGGTATGCGGATCATAACTCGTAATAGGTGTCTACAACTTGCAAGATAGGATCGAGAACACAAATATATTCATGAAAACATAATAGGTCCAGATCTGAAATCATGGCACTCGGGCCCTAGTGACAAGCATTAAGCATAGCAAAGTCATAGCAACATCAATTTCAGAACATAGTGGATACTAGGGATCAAACCCTAACAAAAATAACTCGATTACATGATAAATCTCATCCAACCCATCACCGTCCAGCAAGCCTATGATGGAATTACTCGCGCACGGCGGTGAGCATCATGAAATTGGTAATGGAGGAAGGTTGGTGATGATGATGGTGACGAATCCCCCTCTCCGGATCCCCGAACGGACTCCAGAACTGCCCTCCCGATGAAGAACAGAAGGTGGCGGTGGCTCCGTATCGTAAAACGCGATGAATCCTTCTCTCTGATTTTTTTTCTCCTCGAATAGGGTTATATAGAGTTGGAGTTGAGGTCAGAGGAGGTCCAGGGGGCCCACAAGCCTGCAGGGCATGCCCCCAGGGCTTGTGGCCTCTGGGTGGCCCCCTCTGGTTAATTCTTGCGCCAGTATTTTTTATATATTCCAAAAATATTCTTCGTAAATTTTCAGGTCAATCCAAGATCTTTGATTTCTGCACAAAAATAACACCATGGCAATTCTGCTAAAAACAGCGTCAGTCCAGGTTAGTTCCATTCAAATCATGCAAATTAGAGTCCAAAACAAGGGCAAAAGAGTTTGGAAAACTAGATATGATGGAGACGTATCAGATCCCTCTATGGACTCGCACAGCCGTTACCCTTCGTGGGTTGAAGTCTCCATCAACTTGGACATACGATAGCACCACCTATCGGAACCACACCAAAAATCTCTATGTCTCCATTGAGTTTGCCTTCTCCAAACCCTTCCCTTTAGCTTCATATGCAATGTTTTACTTTCCGCTGCTATACTCTTAGAATTGCATGTGTAGATGATTGCTTGACTTGTGCTAAATGCTAAAATCTGCCCACAACTAAAATTGGGAAAAGCATAGATTTTTATTTGGTCAAGTAGTCTAATCACCCCCCCTCTAGACATACTTTCAATCCTACACACCGGCAAGGTAGCAATTGCAATGTCCATGAGGTCATGCGACCAGCACTAGCTGGTGCTGGAGAAGAGTGCAACCGGCGATGTCAGATGCTATAACCGGTAAGCCGCAGTGTTCTGGCCAGCAAGCATCGGTGATGGGACCGGCGCGCCGTCGAGCTACAGCTGGTGCTGGGCCCGCACCCCAACAATGATGCAGCCGGCATATGAGGATGCTAGGGCTGCCCCTCGGTGATGTTGCAAAGGCAAGCCATCGTAGATGTGAAGCGTACCATCAGTGTTGCGTGGGCATGGCAATAGCATGCTACGAACGGCGCCACCTGTGTTGCTGTTGTGAACTTCGATGTAGAGAGGACAAGTGTCGTTGTTAAGCGAGCGAGGGTCCTTGGACATACATATCCAATTATGCCCCACTATCTTATTGATCTTAACATGCAGCGTATCCGCCTCATCGCATATGCCCACAAAAGCCATCTCCCATGTAAATGCGAGTCATCCATATCATCAAGTGCATGCAACCAATCGATGTTTCGCTTTCCACTTTCCACCACATGCACACACTCCACACCAACGCATGCAAGCCCTCCACATCATCAAGCACATGAATGGCCTTCACGTTATTAATTATTTTTTTATTTTTCAACAATACATAATTGAACTTGGCTGTCACAAGACAATATAACATGCATCCACACTCGATTTACCTCTAGGTTGAATTTGATTTGGTACTACTCTCATATATTCTAATTTTATTTTTGATAAGTCCATTGCTAAAAAAAATCAGCAATGCGTGGGGTGTTATCTAGTTAATCCAATGCCCAATGCCAATTCAATTTTTTTTTATTTTAGGAAATCACCACACGTAAAAAGTCTGAGGAAAAATAAAAATGGGTGAAGAAATTTAGCTCTGCACTTGATTCACCTTCTGTTTTGAGTAAGCTTGCGACACCACCACCCGCTATTAATTCTCATATGTCACAAGTAATAGATGATGCTACTTCTGCTATGAATGATGCTTATGATGATACTAGTACTTTGCTTGATAAGACTGTGCCGCTGGGTGAATTTCTTGATGAACAACTTGCTAGAGCTAAACATATTGAGAATGCTGAAACTGATGATATTTCTGAAACTGATGAAATTATTGAAACTGAAAACTTTGAAACACCCATTAGACCTATCACTCCTAGATATGAATTGCCTGATATACCTGATGGTTATGTTATGGATGGAGAGGTAGCTAGGGATTTTCTTGCTTGTAAGGATAGAGATGATCTTAAGAAATTACTAGTCAAGTTGAAAGAAAAATCTTTGAATGCCAGAATGAAATATGATCGCCAGTTTGCTACTTCACCTATTTTTGTTACTGATAAGGATTGTGAATTCTCTGTCGATCCTGAGTTAATTACTTTGGTTGAATCTGATCCTTTCTATGTTTATGAAACTGAAACTGTTGTGGCACATCTTACTAAACTGAATGTTATAGCCACCCTATTTGCTCATGAGGAAAAAATTCGCTATTACTATATTCTCAAGTTGTTTCCTTTCTCGTTAAAGGGTGATGCTAAGATATGGTTTAATTCTCTTGCTCCTGGTTGTGTGCGTAGTCCCCAGGCACTACTGCAGGATGCTGCTAACGCGACACTACAATGAGAGACCCTTCGACGAAACTGTGTGCGTTGCATTAATCACAAACGGTGATGTAAAAAAACCGTCAAAAAAGAGGCAAAACATTTGCTCTGGCGGATACATCAAACACGGTTCACATTTTAGTTGCATGTGCGTTGTGGGGCATATGGTTCAGTTCAATGAACTATTTGTGATGAGGCAGAACAACATAAACGGGCACCCAGATGAAGGCGTGTGCGATATACGGCATACAGTTCACTCGGATAAACTGTTTGTGATGAGGTGGAACAACAGAAACGGGCAGCTAGATGAAGGTGCGTGCGATATACAGCATACAGTTCACTTGGATGAACTATTTGTGATTAGGCAACACAAAAGAAACGGTCAGCCAGATCAAGGTGTGTGCGATATACGGCATATGGTTCACTCGGATGAACTGTTTTCGATTAGGCAACGCAACAGAAATGGTTCAGCCAGATCAAGGTGTGTGCAATGGAGGGCATACACTTCATTCGGATAAACTGTTTGTGTTGAGCCAAGAGAACAGAAACATTTCACATAAACAAGATGTGTGTGATACGCGACAAACATCCAATTACATAGGTGGCTAGTACACACATGACATTTCAACACACCAAAGTAAACTATTACATGCATAATTAACTAGGATAAACGATCATCTGATCATCATCTACTTCTTGTGACGCTTGCCGCCACTGCTCTACTAGGATAAACGGAATAGTATTCTTTACTATGAATAGTGTGCTCTGTTGGGCACACAAGTATATGGATCATAGCCTTGGGCAAGCAATGTGCCCGCACGCATCGTGCTAGCTCGATGTTCCTTCTATGCTAAGTTTCCATTAATTGATGGCGTTTTATGAACACGCCACCGTTTCCCACCATTTCCTCATTGGTTTCCCGCCGCCACCCAGCGATATTGCACATAAACCTAGGCGGCACGCGACGCATGGAGGCAACAAGCGCATCCTCTAACATATCCACCTTTTCCAAGCATGCCAACCCACCAAAGCGCCGCCTCTGCCATCAACCTCCTCGACGAGGAAAACGAGAAGGCGCCATGGCCCGTCGTGGCCGAGGCGCTCCCCGGCAACGCGATGGATGACGCCGTGATGCGCGTCATCGCCAGGGTTGAGCAGACCCTTGGCGCATGGCGCTTCAGCGCCGCAGATCAAGATAGGCATGTCAGCGCCGAGAGGCTGCAGCTCGCTGCACAACATGATCGATGGCGCACTACAGAGCAAGCTAGGCGCATCCGCGCCGATAGGCTGCGGCTCACCGCATAGCGAGACCGTTGGAGCGCCGCAGAGCGTGAGGCGCGGCGCGGCGCACAGCAAGAGCGGATCCATCAGCGCTTGCCTGCTATCGATAGGGCGTCCCAGCTGGGTACACGTCCCATCGGTACCCCCATTCCTCGCCTGGAGTGGGCAGAGGCCGTCTGTGCCGTACTTGCACCAGAGGCCGGCCGCGCCGTACTTGCACCGGACGCCCGCTGCGCCGTTCGCATGGGTCGCGCCGTTCGCCTTGTCTGCGGCCCGCTCGATGCCAATGCGCTGGTTGCTAGGCTCGACCGCCTCCTTGGCCCAGGTGTCCACCAGAGCGCAGTAGAGGAACATGGCCGTCGCATCCTCGAGCTGGTGATCTCCGATGAAATAGCCAACTTGGAGCTCGAGATCGTGCTCCAGATGTACCACGAGCATGTCGATCGCTTGGACGAACGCCTGCACGAGTTCAGGCAGAGCCAAGAGCTACCGTAGGCAAGGGCTGCTAGTCATGGTCTCATGGACGTGTTTTATTTTGTTGAGTCATTTCGACCTTGATCGCTATGTATTCACAGCAATCATAATATTGCTCTATTTATTGCTCTGTTTCAATGTATGTACTCCGTTTTCTGTTCTTATATGTTCTGTTTCAATGTGTGTATATGCTTTTCCATTCTGTATATGTGGATGATAACAGCTAGATAGAAATTAGTATACGAAAACAGATAGAAAATGGAATTCATAATATATATTAATTGTTCATTAGTTCATCATAGAATATATATAATTTCATCACATATACGTGATGATACTTAACTACTAGGTACAATGCATAAAATTGAAAATGAACAATACTAAAACTAATAATCCCTCCTAGGGGCAGTATTCCGGCAGCCCCTCACCAGCAGCTCCCTGGGGCGCGGCGTCTTCCCAGCGCGGAGGCAGTACTCTGCCTCCTCCACCTTGCAGCGCTTGATGTATCGATCTGCCTCTTCCTGGCGGACAAGCGCGAACGATCTTGCCATTTCGTTGGGCGCCCACCGGAGCTCCTTGTTGGTGGCACGTTGGAGCTTATCGGCCCACCTCCATGCAGCGATGAGGCGCCTAGCTCCTTTGACCTTCCTCGCGAAGTACCCGTCTTCGTACACCTCCTCCTGACGACGATGCGCCATTCCCCAAAGCTCCACCGCCTCCTTTTTCCAGGCGGCATCACGAGCTTAATAGGCCGCCTGGTACCGGGCTTCCTCCTCTGACATCTCCTTCTTGAATGCCACTTGCCTGACTTTCTCCGCCGGCGGCAGTGACTTCCACAGACAAAGATTGTACTGACCCCAAAACCACTCCAAAGTTGGGGGGTGATACGTCTCCAACGTATCTATAATTTTTTATTGTTCCAAGCTATTGTATTATCTGTTTTGGATGTTTTATATGCATTAATATGCTATTTTATATTATTTTCGGGACTAACTTATTAACCTAGAGCCCAGTGCCAGTTTCTGTTTTTTCCTTGTTTTTGAGTTTTACAGAAAAGGAATATCAAACGGAGTCCAAACGGAATAAAACTTTACGATGATTTTTCTTGGACCAGAAGACACCCACGGAGCTTGGAGGCCAAGTCAGAAGAGTCCCGAGGACTCCACAAGCCTCGAGGGCGCGCCCTAGGGGGGGCGCCCCCTGGCTTGTGGGCCCCTCGGGAGTCCACCGACCTCCCTCTGAGTTCTATAAATCCCCAAATATTCCAATATCAACAGAAGCGTCCACCAAAATACTTTTCCGCCGCTGTAACCTTCTGTTCCCGTGAGATCCCATCTTGGGGCCTTTTTCGGCATCCTGCCGGAGGGGGATTTGATCACGGAGGGCATCTACATCAACTCTATTGGCCCTCCGATGAAGCGTGAGTAGTTTACCACAGACCTACGGGTCCATAGCTAGTAGCTAGATGGCTTCTTCTCTCTCTTTGATTCTCAATACCATGTTCTCCTCGACGTTCCTGGAGATCTGTCCGATGTAATCTTCTTTTGTGGTGTGTTTGTCGAGATCAATGAATTGTGGATTTATGATCAGCTTATCTATGAATATTATTTGAATCTTCTCTAAATTCTTATATGCATGATTTGATATCTTTGTATTTCTCTTCGAATTATCGGTTTGGTTTGGCCAACTAGATTGGTTTTTCTGGCAATGGGAGAGGTGCTTAGTTTTGGGTTCAATCTTGCGGTGTCCTCACCCAGTGACAAAGTAGGGGTAGCGAGGCACGTATTTGTATTGTTGCCATCAAGGGTAAAAAGATGGGGTTTTCATCATATTGCTTGAGTTTATCTCTCTACATCATGTCATCTTGCTTAAGGCGTTACTCCGTTCTTATGAACTTAATACTCTAGATGCATGTTGGATAGCGGTCGATGTGTGGAGTAATAGTAGTAGATGCAGGCAGGAGTCGGTCTACTTGACACGGACGTGATGCCTATATTCATAATCATTGCCTTGGATATCGTCATAACTTTACGCTTTTCTATCAATTGCTCGACAGTAATTTGTTCACCCATCGTATTATTTGCCTTCAAGAGAGAAGCCTCTAGTGAAACCTATGGCCCCCGGGTTTATTTTTCTTCATATAATTTCAGATCTATATATCAAAAATACCTTGCTACAATTTATTTACTTTTATTTTGTTTTATGTTTTAGTAATGTTTTATATCTATCTTTATTAGATCTCACCTTTGCAAGTGACCGTTAAGGGATTAACAACCCCTTATTCGCGTTGGGTGCAAGTGTTTGATTGTTTGTGTAGGTGCATATATTGGGGACTTGCGTGTTTTTCCTACTGGATTGATATCTTGGTTCTTAACTGAGGGAAATACTTATCTTTACTTTGCTGCATCACCCTTTCCTCTTCAAGGGAAAAACCAATGCAAGCTCAAGAAGTAGCAGGAAGAATTTCTGGCGTCGTTGCTGGAGAGGTTCTACATCAAGCCTACCAAGTACCCATCATAAACTCTCATCTCTTGCATTACATTATTTTCCATTTGCCTCTCATTTTCCTCTCCCCCACTTCTAAAATGATTTCAGAAAAACACAAAAATATTTGCCTTTTTATTTGCCTTCTTTCCGTTTGCCCTTATGTCTTACTTGGTTTGTTTGTTTGCTTGGCATAATTGTGTATTTATTCAAAATCAGTAAGCAAAAAGTTTATGGATCCTCGTCCACTTGCTAATCTTTTTAAGAGATCCAGTTATGATGAACCTATTGCTAGTGAGTTTAGTGCACTAGATTATCTTTATGAAGTTTTGCTTGAAATTCGTGAATCTGAAAATTGTGATGAAGTGTTAAAAGAAGAAATTTATGAAGTGATTCATGATAGATCCTTGAATGAAAAGCAAGATTGCAATGATGTTATTATAAATTCTATTAATGTCAATTGTGCTAATAATATGCAAAACCCTAAGCTTGGGGATGCTAATTTTGCTTTGACCACTACTTGTTGTAATGATCATGATTGGGGTGATTTTGCTTATGTTCTTGAAAATTTATTTAAGCCTCATGATGAATATGATATTGATTGTAGTGTTTGCAATAATATTGAAAGTGGGTTTGGAAGCGTGTCAACTTTAGGCAATAATGATCCCACTATTTTGGAGAATGATCAATCTTATGAATTTTTTGACAAAAGTGGGTTTGGAGAGGTCATGACTTTAGTTAATGTTAATCCCACTATCTTGGAAGAGTGTCAACTTTGCATTCATGTGGATCATCTAGAGAATATGTTATGTGATAGCTATATTGTTGAATTTGAATATGATCCCACATGTAATTATTATGAGAGAGGAAAATATGGTTGTAGAAAGTTTCATGTTATTAAATTACCTCTCGTCATGTTGAGATTGCTATTGTTTCTTTCTTCTTCCTTGCATATGCTAGTTTTTGCTTGCCTTGATAATTTATTTTCTTATAAAATTCCTATGCATAGGAAGTACTTAGACTTAAATATGTTTGTCACATGTTTTATGATGCTCTCTTCGGTTTTCAATTACTATCTTTTATGTGAGCATCATTGAATCCTCAAGCCTATCTTAAGTGCTATAAAGAAAGAGCTTGTTGGGAGACAACCCAATATTTTTACTTTATGTTTTTATGAAATTAAACATTATTACCTCTGTAGTAATTGTGTTTTGGTGTTTTAAATAGTGTTTGAGCCAAGTAAGATCTTGCTGAAAAATAGAAACTTTTTCCTCCAGTAATAGAATTGTTTAAATTCAATGGAACATGAAAAAAACCCTGATTTTTTTTGCAAAAGATTTATATACAAATTTCCTCGGCTTTCCCAATTTTTCAGAATTTTTGGAGTTACATAAGTATTAGAACAATTCAGATCTTCGCAGACTGTTCTGTTTTTGACAGATTCTGTTTTCTTTGTGTTGTTTGCTTATTTTAATGAATCTTTGGGTAGTATCGGGGGGTATGAACCATGGAGAAGTTGGAATACAGTAGATATTACACCAATATAAATAAATAATGAGTTCACAACAGTACCAAAAAGTGGTGATTTATTTTCTTATACTAACGGATCTCATGAGTTTTCTTTTTAAGTTTTGTGTTGTGAAGTTTTCAAGTTTTGGGTAAAGATTTGATGGACTACGGAATAAGGAGTGCAAGAGCCTAAGCTTGGGGATGCCCAAGGCACCCCAAGGTAATATTCAAGGACAACCAAGCATCTAAGCTTGGGGATGCCCCGGATGGCATCCCCTCTTTCGTCTTCGTCTATCGGTAAATTTACTTGAGGCTATATTTTTATTCACCACATGATATGTGTTTTGCTTGGAGCGTCTTGTATGATATGAGTCTTTTCCTTTTAGTTTGCCAAAATCATCCTTGCTGTACACACCTTTTGAGAGGGACACGCATGAATCATGAATTTATTAGAATACTCTATGTGCTTCACTTATATCTTTTGAGCTAGGCAATTTTGCTCTAGTGCTTCACTTATATCTTTTTAGAGCACGGCGGTGGCTTTATTTTATAGAAATTGTTGAACTCTCATGCTTCACTTATATTATTTTGAGAGTCTTTCTAAACAGCATGGTAATTTGCTTTGGTTATGAATTTAGTCCTAATATGATGGGCATCCAAGAGGGATATAATAAAAACTTTCATATAAAGAGCGTTGAATACTATGATAAGTTTGATTCCTTATGATTGTTTTGAGATATAAAGATGGTGATATTAGAGTCATGCTAGTGAGTAATTGTGGATTGGTAGAAATACTTGTGTTAAAGTTTGTGATTCCCGTAGCATGCACGTATGGTGAACTGTTATGTGATGAAGTCGGAGCATGGTTTATTTATTGATTGTCTTCCTTATGAGTGGCGGTCGGGGACGAGCGATGGTCTTTTCCTACCAATCTATCCCCCTACGAGCATGCGCGTAGTACTTTGTTTCAATGACTAATAGATTTTTGCAATAAGTATGTGAGTTCTTTATGACTAATGTTGAGTCCATGAATTATACGCACTCTCACCCTTCCACCGTTGCTAGCTTCTCTAGTACCGCGCAACTTTCGCCGGTGCACTACACCCACCATATACCCTTCCTCAAAAAAGCCACCATACCTACCTATTATGGCATTTCCATAGCCATTCTGAGATATATTACCATGCAACTTCCACCGTTCCGTCATATTTTTGTTCTAAGTATCGAGTTGTAATTCTTGAGTTGTAAGTAAATAAAAGTGTGATGATCTTCATTATTAGAGCATTGTCCCATGTGAGGAAAGGATGATGGAAGCTATGATTCCCTCACAAGTTGGGATGAGTCTCCGGACTTTAAAAAAATAAAAGAGGCCAGAGAAGCCCACCAAAAAAATGAGAGAAAAGAGAGAAGGGACAATGTTACTATCCTTTTTCCACACTTGTGCTTCAAAGTAGCACCATGATCTTCATGATAGAGAGTCTCCTATGTTGTCACTTTCATATACTAGTGGGAATTTTTCGTCATATAACTTGGCTTGTATATTCCAATGATGGGCTTCCTCAAATTGCCCTAGGTCTTCGTGAGCAAGCAAGTTGGATGCACACCCACTTAGTTTCTTTTTGAGCTTTCATAAACTTATAGCTCTAGTGCATCCGTTGCATGGCAATCCCTACTCACTCACATTGATATCTATTGATGGGCATCTCCATAGCCCATTGATACACCTAGTTGGTGTGAGACTATCTCCTTCTTTTTGTCTTCTCCACAACCACCATATTCTATTCCACCTATAGTGCTATATCCATGGCTCACGCTCATGTGTTGCGTGAAAGTTGAAAAAGTTTGAGAACATCAAAAGTATGAAACAATTGCTTGGCTTGTCATCGGGGTTGTGCATGATTTAATACTTTGTGTGATGAAGATGGAGCATAGCCAGACTATATGATTTTGTAGGGATAACTTTCTTTGGCCATGTTATTTTGAGAAGACATGATTGCTTTATTAGTATGCTTGAAGTATTATTGTTTTTATGTCAACATTAAACTTTTGTTTTGAATCTTATGGATCTGAACATTCATGCCACAATAAAGAAAATTACATGGATAAATATGTTAGGTAGCATTCCACATCAAAAATTCCGTTTTTATCATTTACCTACTCGAGGACGAGTAGGAATTAAGCTTGGGGATGCTTGATACGTCTCCAACGTATCTATAATTTTTGATTGTTCCATGCTATTATATTATCTGTTTTGGATGTTTTATATGCATTAATATGCTATTTTATATTATTTTTGGGACTAACTTATTAACCTAGAGCTCAGTGCCAGTTTCTGTTTTTTCCTTGTTTTTGAGTTTTACAGAAAAAGAATATCAAACGGAGTCCAAATTGAATAAAACTTTACGATGATTTTGCTTGGACCAGAAGACACCCACGGAGCTTGGAGTCCAAGTCAGAAGAGTCCCGAGGACTCCACAAGCCTCCAGGGCGTGCCCCCCTGGCTTGTGGGCCCCTCGGGAGTCCACCGACCTCCCTCTGAGTTCTATAAATCCCCAAATATTCCAATATCAATAGAAGCGTCCACCAAAATACTTTTCCGTCGCCGTAACCTTCTGTTCCCGTGAGATCCCATCTTGGGGCCTTTTCCGGCATCCTGTCGGAGGGGGATTCGATCACGTAGGGCATCTACATCAACTCTATTGCCCCTCCAATGAAGAGTGAGTAGTTTACCACAGACCTACGGGTCCATAGCTAGTAGCTAGATGGCTTCTTCTCTCTCTTTGATTCTCAATACCATGTTCTCCTCGATGTTCTTGGAGATCTATCCGATGTAATCTTCTTTTGCGGTGTGTTTGTCGAGATCGATGAATTGTGGATTTATGATCAGCTTATCTATGAATATTATTTGAATCTTCTCTGAATTCTTATATGCATGATTTGATATCTTTGTATTTCTCTTCGAATTATCGGTTTGGTTTGGCCAACTAGATTGGTTTTTCTTGCAATGGGAGAGGTGCTTAGTTTTGGGGTTCAATTTTGCGGTGTCCTCACCCAGTGACAAAGTAGGGGTAGCGAGGCACATATTTGTATTGTTGCCATCAAGGGTAAAAAGATGGGGTTTTTTCATCATATTGCTTGAGTTTATCCCTCTACGTCATGTCATCTTGCTTAAGGCGTTACTCCGTTCTTATGAACTTAATACTCTAGATGCATGCTGGATAGCGGTCGGTGTGTGGAGTAATAGTAGTAGATGCAGGCAGGAGTCGGTTTTCTTGACATGGACGTGATGCCTATATTCATAATCATTGCCTTGGATATCATCATAACTTTGCGCTTTTCTATCAATTGCTCGACAGTAATTTGTTCACCCACCGTATTATTTGCCTTCAAGAGAGAAGCCTCTAGTGAAACCTATGGCCCCCGGGTCTATTTTTCTTCATATAATTTCAGATCTATATATCAAAAATACCTTGCTGCAATTTATTTACTTTTATTTTGTTTTACGTTTTAGTAATCTTTTATATCTATCTTTATTAGATCTCACCTTTGCAAGTGACCGTTAAGGGATTGACAACCCCTTATTCGCGTTGGGTGCAAGTGTTTAATTGTTTGTGTAGGTGCATATATTGGGGACTTGCATGTTTCTCCTACTGGATTGATACCTTGGTTCTTAACTGAGGGAAATACTTATCTCTACTTTGCTGCATCACCATTTCCTCTTCAAGGGAAAAACCAACGCGAGCTCAAGAAGTAGCAGGGGGTCCGGCGCAACCTCGTCCGGCGGCGCGTAGGGGTCCTCCTCATCGCTGCTCTTCGACTAAGCGTCCTTGGGGGGCGGTGCCTCCTCGTCGGTGCGTGGGTAGATCGGTGGTGCCATGGCAGAGATTTGAGAGAGAGAGAGAGAGAGAGAGGGCGAGCGAGGGGAGGATGTAGATGAGAATGCAGGCGAGATGACATGAGCAAGGTAGTATTTATTGGCGGCCAAAATCTAGATCGATGAGAACAGTACATACGTCGGTCGCCGGAATTTACGAGTACTGTAGTTTGAATTACACATGATTCCCGCAGCAAAAGTCGTGTGTGAACTTAATAGCTGACGGTTTCCAATATAGAACCGTGTCTGATTAATAACCCGCGCCACTCACCTTCCAAACCTCGAGGCGCGAAATATAGTGCCAATCGTGTGGGGTCCAGTTGTCTTGCCAGATCTTTACATTTTCTTTTTTGAACACTAGATATTTACATCGTTTGATCATTTTTTATTTTTTTGGAATTTAAATGCCATGGAACTCCATGCATGTGTCCAAGCCGTGACACCAATATGTTTGAAAATTCATTCCAATTTACTGGACATGGAATTAACTCGCACACAAGTACACAAATATTTTTTTTCAAACCGTTATGGTTAGCCGCTGCATGTAGATGTAGTTCAAATTTGGATTACGGTCATTAAATGGCTAGAAAACCACTTAAATGTCTTAAAAAGGTCAAATGACCCCTAAAATTTTCCAAAAATTGACATGATAGTTGTATTAGTGCACGTTAACTGTAGAATTTTTTTGAAGCCCATAAGAGGAAGCTATCGTCGATTCGTCATCAAACATGCATTGTTCCCTCTCGAAACCACGAGCCTTCTAGTGAGTTGCTCCGGTTTGTGAGGGGTGTGTGTCCAAACTGTCGTCAAACAGGCCAATTTTTTTTCCACATCATCTTGGTGGCATGACATTACGTCAAGCAAGGTTTCATGTTTTTCCGATCATTTTTTAATTTTTTGGAATTTCAATGCCATAGCACTCCATGCATGTGTCCAGGCGGTGACACCAATATGTTTGAAAATTCCTTCTAATTTACTGCACATGGAATTAACTCGCACACAAGTACACAAATATGATTTTTCAAACCGTTATGGTTAGCTGTTGCATGTAGATGTAGTTCAAATTTGAATTACTGTTATTAAATGGCTAGAAAATCACTTAAATGTCTTTAAAAGGTCAAATGACCCCTATAATTTTCCAAATTTTCACATGATAGTTGTATTAGTGCATGTTAAATATAGAAAAAATTTGAAGGCCGTAAGAGGAAGCTATCTCCCGTTCGTCATCAAACATGCATTGTTCCCTCTCGGAACCATGAGCCTTCTAGTGAGTTGCTCCGGTTTGTGATGGGTGTGTGTCCAAACTTTTGTCAAACATGCCAATTTTTTTACCACATCATCTTGGTGGCATGACATTACATCAAGCAAGGTTTCATGTGTTTCTGATCTTTTTTTAATTTTTTGGAATTTAAATGCCATGGCACTCCATGCATGTGTCCTGGCCGTGACACCAATATGTTTGAAAATTCCTTCTAATTTACTGCACATGGAATTAACTCACAGACAAGTACACAAATATGATTTTTCAAACCGTTATGGTTAGCCGTTGCACGTAAATGCAGTTCAAATTTGAATTATGGTCATTAAATGGCTAGAAAATCACTTAAATGTCTTTAAAAGGTCAAATGACCCCTAGAATTTTCCAAATTTTCAAATGACATTTTTATTAGTGCACGTTAAGTGTATAAATTTTTTTGAAGGCTATAAGAGGAAGCTATCGCCCGTTCGTCATCAAACATGCATTGTTCCCTCTCGGAACCACGAGCCTTCTAGTGAGTTGCTCCGGTTTCTGAGGGGTGTGTGTCCAAACTTTCGTCAAACATGCCAAATTTTTTACCACATCATCTTGGTGGCATGACATTACATCAAGCAAGGTTTCATGTGTTTCTGATCTTTTTTTAATTTTTTGGAATTTAAATGCCATGGCACTCCATGCATGTGTCCAGGCCGTGAGACCAATATGTTTGAAAATTCCTTCCAATTTACTGCACATGGAATTAACTTGCACAAGTACACAAATATGATTTTTCAAACCGTTATGGTTAGCTGTTGCATGTAGATGTAGTTCAAATTTGAATTACGGTCATTAAATGGCTAGAAAATCACTTAAATGTCTTTAAAAGGTCAAATGACCCCTGAAATTTTCCAATTTTTCAAATGACAGTTGTATTAGTGCACGTTACCTGTAGAATTTTTTTTAAGGCTGTAAGAGGAAGCCATCGCCCGTTCGTCATCAAACATGCATTGTTCCCTCTCGGAACCACGAGCCTTCTAGTGAGTTGCTCCGGTTTGTGAGGGGTGTGTGTCCAAACTTTTGTCAAACATGCCAAATTTTTTACCACATCATCTTGGTGGCATGACATTGCATCAAGCAAGGTTTCATATGTTTCTGATCTTTTTTTATTTTTTGGAATTTAAATGCCATGGCACTCCATGCTTTGTGCCATAGCCGTGAGACCAATATGTTTGAAATTCCTTCGAATTTACTGCACATGAAATTAACTCGCACAAAAGTACACAAATATGACTTTTCAAACCGTTACGATTAGCTGTTGCATGTACATGTAGTTCAAATTTGAATTACGATCATTAAATGGCTAGAAAATCACTTAAATGTCTTAAAAGGTCAAATAACCCCTGAAATTTTCCAAATTTTGACATGACAGTTGTATTAGTACTACAAATTTTCTCGTACATTTAAAACACCATCCGTTGCCACTTTACTCCAAATTCGTCTTTCACAGCTAATAAAAAATATCAACAACATCACACGCACTTTTTTGTAGGAACCGTTTGCGATGAAAATTCATGGGTCTATTTAAGTCTTCCTCCTTAAGCTTCGCCGACTCGTCTGCTCTAGGTCCGGCAACCCCCGAATCCATGAATCCCGATCCCCATTCCCGCAAACCCTTCTTGCAAAGATGACGCCATGGAAACGCTTCATGAGGGACCGTACGGTGGCCGCGTCCTCCTTGAGTGCCGCCGCCTGCGCTGAGAGCACTGCCGTCTACACCGAGAGTGCCGCCGCATCCACATTGAGCACGGCCGCATCCGTCGAGAGGGCGTCCGCGGCAGCTGCAGTAGCCGAGATGGCTGCAGCAGCTGCTGCAAACGAGGAGAGCGCTCGAGCTGCCGTCCATGCCGCCAATGTCGCACTGGCCCGGGTCGAGGCCATCCACGCCAAGGTCGAGGATGCACACGCCAAGATATTCTAGGCCACCTCGGAATCCAGCATGCAACCCACGTACGAAAAGGCGGCGGTGGCCATGGAGCACCTGCTTCCTCATGAGATCGCCGAGCGGGAGCTGGAGATGCAGGAGGCGGCGGAGATCGAGGAGCGCCGGGAGGAGGAGTTGTGCATGGCCGAGGTCGAGGTAGAGAAGAGTCTGTCCGTCGAGGAATCGGCGGTGGAGTACCAACACGAGCTCTGGCGGCGCTGAGGACGAGGACACGGTCGACTTCAGAAGGGGGACGCGGAGTCCACCAATGGTGGCATGTCACCAGGACAAGTCATCGACGTCTCATCTCACACCGGCGATGCATAGGTTGGCGCGGCGACGGCTTTGTTAAAATTATGCATACTTAGGCTTTGTTTTTAATGCTGGTCTTTTGTTAGAGCAATGTTTAGGTCAACTGGCTCTGTGTAATTACTAAAATTGCTCGATTTAGTAAGTGTGGTCTATGTGTTGTGCTCATTTGTTTGCCCAAATTAGCAAGCGATGTTAAATTATGCAATGACGTGGATGAGGACAGTACCCAGGGAAATTTCCACCAAAATTTGAATTATCAAACTCATCCCATGCGCGTAAAGCAGAAGAATCGTTTGCGATGCACATGATCGTTCAAAGTGAATGGTGTCCGGCGGCACCGCGCGCAAAGTTTCCCTCCACATTTCGAAATTTTTGGCCTACCGCCAAAATATCTATCCCCGCCCCCTTTTCTCCCTGATCACAAGTCACATTTCTCCTGTTTCCTCCTTCCTTCCGAAGCTATAGCCGCTTCCTCGCTCTCGCCGTCTCGCATCCTACCACCGGGGTCGCCATGGTCTTCTTCAATGACCTCTCCAGCGGTTCCTCCTCCGATGACGACTCCTTCACCACCCGGGTATGCCTCTCTTCTCTCTCTCGGTTTATGACTTGGAATGAAGGGTTTTAACCCGGCGGTTGATTTGAGTCATTTCTTCCTCTTGTAGCTCCCTAGGACCATTAGTTGCAATGAATGGAGCGGGGTGGCTGAAGATCTGCCTGCTCGTTATCACCATCAATCTCCATGCGTGAAGCTAGTTGCGTTTGAATCTGTGGACAGTGGGAGGAATTTTCTGGCATGTGTAGAGAAGTTTAGCCCCACTTTTGTTGTTACAAATCATTTGTTAGATGTGATTCAGACACTGTCACTGTGCTATGTTATTTTGGATGTTAAGACAGTGTCACAGCTTGTACCTAGTATCTAAAAATGTTGCCATCTCATCAGCGGTGCCATTAGAAAATTATTTGGCACCGCTTCAGCAGTTTGTGCAGCCAACTTTGGTCCACACATCCGAGCAGCCAAGCATTAAAATACTAAATCTTTATGGCACGAAGGAACTAGGCATCGGAGCAACTAGGTGCTCCGGAGTCTGGTCCCTGATTTTTTTCCGCTGCATCGGCACGCCAGTGTAGGGCACCGGTGCCAAATGTAGCAACAGTTGTCTTTACACCGGTTTTGGCATACATAGTGGACGACCTTAGTGCTATTAGTTCTATGTTACTAAATTTGTGCATGTACACACCTGTTAGTATCAATTTGCTGTCATCCAAACACTGTCGCTATGCTATTGCAGTTATATTTAGCTTCCTCATAAAATGTTCAATTTGTTATTTATAGTACATGACTAAGAACTTGTAGCATTGTTGTAGTTGATTATAGCTTCTGATGTTTCAGAATATGGTTGTTGTTTCAGTAGCAATTAATTCATTTGCACATTGATCTTTTTGAGAAGATATGTCATAATTAACCTGTTTCTTTAGTTTTTCAAAATATGTATTTGGTGATTTTCTATGTTGCTAGAAACCCATTTCCCCTACAATTGTTACCGATCTAGTTTTAAATATTATAGGATGAATGGAAGTGTTCTTACCTGGAGTGGGTTGATCAAGAGTGGCCACAGTCTTTGAAGATGTGCCTAGCAAAGCTCTGGAGCATGTATGAGGAAGAGAACAGAGGTAGGCTTAGAGAAAGTGTTGTCAATGCTGAAGAATATTTGAAGATGTGGGATAAAAAGAGGAAGATGGAGAATGACCTTAGATTTTTTAAATTAGACTTTGCTAAGATGGTGTTGGCGAAGGAGGAGGCACTTTCCCAGTTGGCCAGTGCAAAACAGGTTCTTACTTAACTGAAAGCAGAGGTGGATAAGACAAGCCTAGATGATCTCGATTAGGGAAATGAATATATTGTTCTAATATTGTTCTTATGAAGGTGAACTAGCTATATGTTGTACTGTGCTGTTTTCAGGTAGCTATCGTACTGTGATGTTAAAATATATTTATGTGCCTGATATGAAATTGGCAAACACCTGTTCGATATAAAATGTGAATTTGCGTAATACTGGAATTATTAATTGTGAACTAATAAACCTGCTAAATGGGTCATGGAACTTTGCAAATGGTTCTAGCAGTAAAAGCGCTTGTGATGGATAGCCCAATGCCATACAGTTTTCTTCATCAAATCGTGTGTGATGTAGTTGAATAAAAGCAAACGGTTAGCCGAGGCAGAGCGTGTGTGATAGTTACACCTATCACACACAAGGCTATACATAAAACTGTGTGGGATGTATATACGAACGGAAACGTTTTCCCTGGATTGACTATGTGGGATGTACATACGAACGGAAACGGTTTCCCTGGATTGACTGTGTGGGATGTACATAAGAATGGAAACGTATTCCTTGGATTGACTGTGTGGAATGTACATAACAAACGAAAACGTTTGTTTGGGACTGACTGTGTGGGATGTACTTACGACCGGAACCGATTGGGCCTGTATAACCGTATTTGATCGCTCGCCCATCGCACACGACGTCATTTTGCCGAGCGTGTGTGACCTGAGGGCCTATCCCCGACGGTTTCTGGGTCATGTGGGAAGGACCCCCCTATCGCACACACTCACTTGGTGACGGTTCAAAACACCGTCGCGGAAAGGGGTTAAAAACCGTTTGTATAGCACCTTGCTATACCAGTGAGGATATGGTATATTACTTCTCAGAAAATTATTTTCATGCTCATAAGAAACAAGCTGCTTTAAAGGAAATATTTAACTTTGTGCAAATTAAAGAAGAGACTCTCCCACAAGCTTGGGGGAGGCTTCTCCAATTACTTAATGCTTTGCCTGATCATCCTCTCAAGAAAAATGAAATACTTGATATCTTTTATAATGGACTAACCGATGCTTCTAGGGACCACCTAGATAGTTATGCTAGTTGTGTTTTCAGGGAACAAACTGTTGAACAAGCTGAAGAATTATTGAATAATTACTGAGTAATGATAATGATTGGACTCTTCCTGAGCCACCGCCAAAGCCAACTTCGAAGAAGATAGGTATTCTATTTCTCTGTCCTGAAGATATGCAAGAGGCAAAGAAATCTATGAAAAAAAAGGTATTAAAGCTGAAGATGTTAAGAATTTACCACCTATTGAAGAAATATATGGTATTGATAACCTAACATAGGTAGTAGAGGTAAATTCTCTCTATAGATTTGATGAAGGTGATATTCCTTATAATAAGTCTGCTAGTCAATGCTTGGATGAATTTGATAACTTTATTGTTAAACAAGAAAACTTCAATGCATATGTTAGTAGGCAATTGAAACGTAATGCTTATATGCTTGATTGCTTGGGTGACTATATGTGTAGAACTGTTAATGATCTCAAGATTATAGTAAACATGCTTCCATGGTAAAAACTCAAGTAGAACAAGTGCTCAAATCACAAAACGATTTGCTCAGTGAAGTGAATAGTAAGAACAATGATAATGCTATTAGAGTTATGACTAGAGGTGGTAAAATGACTCAGGAACCTTTGTATCCTAAGGGCCATCCCAAGAGAATTGAACAGGACTCTCAGAGAATTAATACTGATGCACCTAGTCCTTCTAAAAGGAAAAGGGAAGATGATAGGACTTTGCATGCTTCTAGTGAACCTGTTGTAGACACACCTAAGAATCCAAATGATATTTCTATTTCTAATGCTGAGACACAATCTGGTGATGAACATGAACCTAGTAATAATGATAATGATGATGTTCATGTTGATGCTCAACCTAGCAATGATAATGATGTGGAGATAGAACCTGATGTTGATCTTGATAACCCACAACCTAAGAATAAAAGATATGATAAAAGAGACTTTATTGCTAGGAAACATGGTAAAGAAAGAGAACCGTGGGTTCAGAAACCCATGCCCTTTCCTCCTAAACCATCCAAGAAAAAGGATGATGAGGACTTTGAGCGCTTTGTTGAAATGCTTAGACCTGTCTTTTTGCGTATGCGTTTGACCGATATTCTGAAAATGTCTCCTTACGCTAAGTATATGAAAGATATTGTTACAAATAAAAGAAAGATATCGGAAGCTGAAATTTCCACCATGCTTGCTAATTACACATTTAAAGGTGGAATACCAAAGAAACTAGGAGATCCAGGAATACCAACTATACCATGCTCCATTAAAAGAAATTATGTTAAAACTGCTTTATGTGATCTTGGAGCCGGTGTTAGTGTTATGCCTTTCTCTTTATATCGTAGACTCGATTTGAATAAGTTGACACCTACTGAAATCTCTTTGCAAATGGCTGATAAATCAACTGCTATACCCATCGGTATTTGTGAGGATGTGCCTGTCGTAGTTGCAAATATTACTATTTTAATGGACTTTGTTATTCTTGATATACCCGAGAACGACAGTATGTCGATCATCCTTGGTAGACCCTTTTTTAATACTGCAAGGGCTGTTATTGATTGCAACAAGGGCAATGTCACTTTTCATGTTAATGGTAATTAATGAGCATACGGTACACTTTCCGAAGAAACAACCTCAAGTGAATAGTATCAACTCTATTGGAAAAATTTCAACAATTACTATTGGAGGTTTTGAGTTCCCTCTCCCTACTGTCAAAAAGAAATATGATATTCTTATTGTTGGGGACATGCATATCCCCGTTGAGGTAACCTAGTGTTATACGAAGATTCTCCGGTTTCATGTCATTCGGAAGAATTTTGTTAACGAGACTTGATCAACCTTGTTAATGGATTCCTTTTGATGGGCATGAGATGGGTGAATTTAGTAAACACAAATCTCTGTACCTACTTTTTACTTTCTATTGTTTAGAATAAATAAAGCAAAAATACTATTATTTATCTATTTTTTGAATTATTCGTGCAATAAAAAAATGACCAGAAAATAAAAGTTCTCCAAATGCCCTGAAAATTTAGTATGATTTTTTCTAGAATATTTAAGAATTTTTGGCACTGAAAACACATCAAGGGGTGCACCAGTGGGCCACAAGCCCACAGGGCGCGCCCACCCCCCTTGGGCGCGCCTACAAGGCTTGTGGGTCCCACGTGGGCCCCCCTCACTTATTCCAGCACCCATCCACTTCGTCTTCCTCCAGAAAAAATCCCACCATTGCTCAAACCCGTGTTCTTGCTCATTTTGCTACCATTTTCGATCTCCTTGCTCGGAACTCCATTTCTGAAACTATTTCGGGGGATTGTTCTTCGGTACGTGACTCCTCCAATGGTCCAATTAGTTTTTTTCTAGTGCTTTATATATTGCAAATTTTTGCTGCTGTGGTGACCTTGTTCTTGAGCTTGCATGTCAAATTTATATGGTCCAAAGTAGTTTTGTTGCATGATTTAGCCTCTAGACACTTGTAGGAGTAGTTGCTATCAATCTTGTTGAGTTTTGTTCACTTTTATTTTGAGTCACTAAAAATTTCAGAAATTTTTCAGAGAAAGAAAAATGTTGAGGAAAGTGTTCCAAGGTGGTTCCTCAAAGAAGAAATCTCCAAGGCTCTCGATAAGTGAGCCGGACCTCGAACCACAGAGGGAGGCTCAAGTGCAACCTTGTGAATGGCCGTCAGATCACTTCATGACTCATGCAGGTTTCAAGGAAGAATTTGATATGTATGTACACAACGTCGGCCTGACAGACTTCGTGTCAGATAAGTGTTTACAGTATGACAACCTCACCGATTCCTTTGTGTGGAGATTTAAGTATTTAGTCCATCGCAATACGCAATCTGTTTTGTTTGATCTTTATGATAAATCATTTACCATGGACCTAGAAGATTTTAATGATGCATGCAAAATTCCACATTGGGGTACTTGTACTGTACCTCGCAAAGTGGATTGCATTGGGTTCCTTTCTAGCATGTTGTTAGAGTTATGACTAGAGGTGGTAAAATGACTCAGGAACGTTTGTATCCTGAAGTCCATCCTAAAAGAATTGAACAAGATTCTCAGAGAATTAATGCCGATGCACCTAGTCCTCCTAAAAAGAAAGATGATAGGACTTTGCATGCTTCTAGTAAACCTACTTTGGACACACCTGAGAATCCAAATGATATTTCTATTTCTGATGCTGAGACGCAATTTGGTGATGAACATGAACCTACTAATAATGATAATGATGATGTTCATGTTGATGCTCAACCTAGTAATGATAATGATGTGGAGATAGAACCTGCTGTTAATCTTGATAACCCACAACCCAAGAATAAAAGATATGATAAGAGAGATTTCATTGCTAGGAAACATGGTAAAGAAAGAGAACCATGGGTTCAGAAACCCATGCCCTTTCCTCCTAAAGCTTTAAAGAATAAGGATGATGAAGAATTTTAGCGCTTTGTTGAAATGCTTAGACCTGGGTTTTTGCGCTTACGTTTGACTGATATTCTAAAAAATGCCTCCTTATGCGAAGTATATGAAAGATATTGTTACAAATAAAAGAAAGATACTGGAAGCTAAAATTTCCACTATGCTTGATAATTACACATTTAACGGTGGAATACCAAAGAAACTAGGAGACCCAGGAATACCAACTATACCATATTTTTAAAAGAAACTATGTTAAAACTGCTTTAGGTGACCTAGGAGCCGGTGTTAGTGTTATGCCTTTCTCTTTGTATCGTAGACTTGATTTGAATAAGTTGACACCAACTGAAATCTCTTTGCAAATGGCTGAGAAATCAAATGCTATACCCATTGGTGTTTGTGAGGATGTACCTGTCGTAGTTGCAAATGTCACTATCTTAACGGACTTTGTTATTCTTGATATACCTGAGGACGACAGTATGTCGATCATCCTTGGTAGACCTTTTTTGAACACTGTAGGGGCTGTTATTGATTGCAACAAAGGCAATGTCACTTTTCATGTTAATGGTAATGAGCATACGGTACACTTTCTGAAGAAACAACCTTAAGTGAATAGTATCAATTCTATTAGAAAATTTTCAATAATTACTATTGGAGGTTTTGAATTGCCTATTCCTACTGTCAAAAAGAAATATGATATTCTTATTGTTGGGGACATGCATATCCCTGTTGAGGTAACCTAGCGCTATATGAAGATTCTCCGGTTTCATGTCATTCGGAAGAAGTTTGCTAATAAGACTTGATCAACCTTATTAATGGATTACTTTTGACGGGCATGTGATGGATGAATTTAGTGAACACCACCTTCTGTACCCACTTTTTACTTTCTGTTATTTATAATTAATAAAGTAGAAATGCTATTATTTTACTGTTTTTTGAATTATCCGTGCAATAAAAATGACGAGAAAATAGAAGTTCTCCGAATGCCCTAAAAATTTTATATGATTTTTTCTAGAATATTTGAAACATTTTGGCACTGAACACACACCAGGGGGTTGCACCTGTGAGCCACAAGCTCACAGGGCGCGCCCACCCCCTGGGTGCGCCATGCAGGCTTGTGGGGCCCACATCGGCCACCTCACTTATTCCAGCCACCCATCCACTTCTTCTTCCTCCAGAAAAAATCACACCCTTGCTCAAACCCGTGTTCTTGCTCATCTTGCTGCCATTTTCGATCTCACTGCTCAGAGCTCCATTTCTGAAACTATTTTAGGGGATTGTTCATTGGTATGTGACTCCTCCGTTGGTCCAATTAGTTTTTGCTCTAGTGCTTTATACATTGCAAATTTTTGCTGTTGTGGTGACCATGTTCTTGAGCTTGCATGCCAAATTTATATGGTTCAAAGTAGTTTTGTTGTATGATATAGCTTCTAGACACTTGTAGGAGTAGTTGCTATCAATTTTGTTGAGTTTGATTCACTTTTATTTTGAGTCACTAAAATTTCAGAAGTTTTCAGAGAAAAAGAGAACCATGAGGAGGTGGTTAAGGGGCTCATCTAGTCGAGATTCAAAGGAAACTCCGAAGAAAAAGCCCAAGTACAATCTTCCATGTGCGGCGGAAGTTCGGCCGTGTGAGTGGCCAAGTGACATATTCTTGCAGGAGGCGTGTCGGTGCAAGAAACCCTCGCGTGTGTTGCCCGGACTGTACACAGGCATGGCAGCAAGGAAGCAAACAGCACCAAGTATTCAAGACGAAACCAAGCCAAAGAGATAGCTCTTTGAGGAATCAAGGGGCGGATCAAGAAGACCAAGACAAGCCAAGAGAACAAGGTATCACTGAGGGAAAGCCCCCCTTACCAGGCAGGCGAGCCTGATAAGGTTGAGGTCACCCCGAAGACAAGCCCCAAGATTTCCCCGGCAGGCTTGCCGGGGTAGTTGGCGGCCTAAACCCCCGCCAAGACTCTACCGCTCCACCGCATTGCAACACAAGTCATCCATCGATGCGGTGTCGAGCCTCGAAATAGCTAAGTGGCTGTCATTTGGCATGTGACAGCCATTTAGAAGGAAGATCACCTCTATATGACACCCATCCAGAGGCGTGTCAAGCAGACAGGTCGAAGATGACTAAGCGGCGCTGCAGGCCTGCCGGGCTGCATCCACAGCGTGAAACCTAGCAGTGCATTTAATGCACTTTGTCCTAACTGCCAGAGTTAGGTATGATAGCACTGTTAGCTATCTAATCATTGGATAATGACCGTTTTGCCATTGTGGTAACCCTTAGCCTATAAAAGGAGGACCGTGGCAACCTTAGGAAGGATTCGGACCCTCGTGTACTCATACGCGCGTAGTTGCTCTCCCCAAGGCGACCTCGCCGGGCTTGAGCGCCGCGCATTCTCCACGGTCCCTCCATCAATCCACCAAAGTAGGAGTAGGGTTTTATGCTTCTCAACGGCCCGAACCTGGGTAAAAACCACCAGCGTCATCACTGCCGTGTTGTTCCATGGTCTCTGCTCTTTGTGTGATGCGACCTCCCCCCTGCCGAACCACAAATGGGCCGAACGCCCCATAGGTGATCGTGTTCCACCGTGACATCTTTCGCACGTCAGGTAGGGGGAGTGCTTGTGCGAACCCAAGGTCGTGAACAGCGCGTCAGTCTTCATCAACATCTTCTTCATAGTCGGCTTCATCATCCATGGCACCCAAGAAGAAGTCCGGCACAACTGCTCATCCTTCCACCTCGAAGGCCCCCTCGCATGCAGCCACCGATACTATGGGGGTTGTAGTGGCGTCGGGGGACGCGGACATCATGGGGAACATGACCGACGCAGGCGGCGCTGTCATCGTTCCCCCCGCGGTCGAGGCGGGAGCAGGAAACGCCGGAGTAGGGCGGCAATAACAGCATTCAGACGGCCGTGCTCCACAACGCACGGGTGGGGGGAACGTTCAGTCTCCACCTCCCCACCGTGCCGAAGGGCGTAGCCACAGCGACAACGCTCGCTCTGGTGCGAACCGCAACCCCCTGGTCGTCCTTGCAACGGGCGCAACGGCGGGGCAAACGCATTCCCCAGGGCGGGGTAACCAAGACGAGGCGCCGGGCGGGGTCGTCAATGCCCAGGCACACCCTTCTCGCCACCATACCACCGTGGCGGCTGGCTCGCGACGATGAGAGCATGATGCCACCGCCACTGGTACTGTCAGGAGCCAGGCGACGTCACGGTCTGCATCGTCGTCTATGCCAAGCACTGCTTTGGAAGCCATGGCGCGAGCTGAACACCTACTGAGATTCCCGCCAGCGGCCGATCAAATGGATGAGTAGAGAGCCACCATCCAGAACTTGATCGGTTTTGCTGAAGCGGGAGGATTGCAGCGGGCAGACCCGCCACGGAGCCCACAAGCAATAACCACAGCCCAAGCCGCCGGCCAAGTCGAGGGGGCCACTCCAACGGTGCAATCCCCTCCACGACAGCCAGCGCAAAGGCTGCAGCCAGAACCACATAACCAGGAGCCCGATAAGGTATCGATGGCTTCATCTGACCCTCAGGCCCGTCAAGATTAGCGGCAGGTCCTGGAAGATCGGCGGAGGGAGTATGCGCGTGTCACCATAGAACGGCGCCGCGAAACCCACCGCCAACCTGACAGGCGCAATGGCCCAGGCGTCAGCGAACCCGCGCCCAGTGAAGGCGGATACCTGCCTTTCAAGGTTGGTGAAGGAAATATGCCCTAGAGGCAATAATAAAGTTGTTATTTTATATTTCCTTATTCATTATAAAGGTTTATTATTCATGCTAGAATTGTATTGATCGAAAACTTAAATACATGTGTGAATACATAAACAAATACCGTGTCCCTAGTAAGCCTCTGCTAGACTAGCTCGTTGATCAAAGATGGTTAAGGTTTCCTAACCATAGACATGTGTTGTCATTTGATAACAGTATCACATCATTAGGAGAATGATGTGATGGACAAGACCCATCCGTTAGCTTAGCATAATGATCGTTCAGTTTATTGCTATTGCTTTCTTCATGTCATATACATATTCCTTTGACTATGAGATTATGCAACTCCCGGATACTGGAGGAATACCTTGTGTGCTATCAAACGTCACAACTTAACTGGGTGATCATAAAGATGCTCTACAGGTATCTCCGAAGGTGTTTGTTGAGTTGGCATAGATCGAGATTAGGATTTGTCACTCCGAGTATCAGGAGAGGTATCTTTGGGCCCTCTCGGTAATACACATCATAAGAATCCTTGCAAGCAAAGTGACTAATGAGTTAGTTATAGGATGATGTATTACGGAACGAGTAAAGAGACTTGCCAGTAACGAGATTGAACTACGTATGTAGATACTGACGATCGAATCTCGGGCAAGTAACATACCGATGGACAAAGGGAATTGCGTATGTTGTCATAACGGTTCGACTGATAAAGATCTTCGTAGAATATGTAGGAGCCAATATGGGCATCCAAGTTCTGCTATTGGTTATTGAGCGGAGAGGTGTCTCGGTCATGTCTACATAGTTCTCGAACCCGTTGGGTCCGCACGCTTAAAGTTCGTTGACGATATAGTATTATATGAGTTATACGATTTGGTGACCGAATGTTGTTTGGAGTCCCAGATTAGATCACGGACATGACGAGGAGTCTCGAAATGGTTGAGAGGTAAAGATTAATATATAGGACGATGGTATTCGGACACCGGAAGGGTTTCAGGATGCACCAGATAGCCATCGGGTCATCGGAAGGGGTTCCGGACACCCCCGGTAGGTGTTATGGGCTTAATGGGCCAAGGGAGGGACATACCAGCCCACAGGGGGCTGGTGCGCCCCTCTCCCTAGCCGGCCAGCCCTAGGGAAGGGAAGGGGGAGGGCTAGCCCCTCCTGCCGTTTCCCTCTCATGGGAGAAAGGAAAGGGTGGCGCCACCCTCCCCTGCCTTTCCCCCGCACCTTTATAAGGCAGGGGGTGCGCCTTGGGAGAGACCCCAAGTAGGATTCCTCCTACTTGGGTGCGCCCTTTGGCTGCTCCTCCCTCCCTCCCACCTATATATATGTGGGAAGGGGGCACCTAGCACACAACAGACAATTGCCTAGCCGTGTGCGGCGTCCCCCTCCACCGTTTACATCCCCGGTCATATTTTCATAGTGCTTAGGCAAAGCCCTGCAGAGATAGCTTCACCATCACTGTCACCACGCGGTCGTGTTGCCGGAACTCATCTACTACCTCGCCATATTGCTGGATCAAGAAGGCAGAGGATGTCATCGAGTTGAACATGTGCTGAACATGGAGGTGCCGTACATTCGGTGCTCGATCGGTTGGAACGCGAAGAAGTTCGACTACATCAACCGCGTTGTCAAACGCTTCCGCTTACGGTCTACGAGGGTACGTAGACACACTCTCCCCTCTCGTTGCTATGCATCTCCTTGATAGATCTTGCGTGTGTGTAGAATTTTTTTTGTTTTCCATGCAACGTTTCCCAACAGTGGCATCCGAGCCAGGTCTATGCGTAGATGATATGAATGATTAGAACACAAAGAGTTGTGGGCGGTGATAGTCATACTGCTTACCACCAACGTCTTATTTTGATTCGTCGGTATTGTGGGATGAAGCGGCCCGGACCAACCTTACATGTCCACGCACATGAGACCGGTTCCACCGACAGACATGCAACTAGTTTTGCATAAAGGTGGCTGGCGGGTGTCTGTTTCTCCTACTTTAGTTGAATCGAATTTAACTACGGCCGGTCCTTGAAGAAGGTTAAAATAGCAAACTTGATGAAACACCGTTGTGGTTTTTGCCGTAGGTAAGAACGGTACTTGTTAGAAGCCCGTAGCAGCCACGTAAAACTTGCAACAACAAGGTAGAGGACGTCTAACTTGTTTTTGCAGGGCATGTTGTGATGTGATATGGTCAAGACATGATGTGATATACGTTATTGTATGAGATGATCATGTTTTTTAAATTATCAGCAACCGGCTGGAGCCTTATGGTTGTCTCTTTATTGTATGAAATGCAAACGCCATGTAATTGCTTTACTTTATTGCTATGCGTTAGCAATAGTTGTAGAAGCAATAGTTGGCGAGACAACCACGACGCTACAATGGAGATCAAGGTGTCAAGCCAGTGACGATGGAGATCATGACGATTCTTTGGAGATGGAGATCAAAAGCACAAGATGATGATGGCCATATCATGTCACATATTTTGATTGCATGTGATGTTTATCCTTTATGCATCTTATTTTGCTTAGAAAGGCGGTAGCATTATAAGATGATCCCTTCACTAAATTTCAAGATAAAAGTGTTCTCCCTGAGTATGCACCGTTGCCAAAGTTCATCATTTCGAAGCACCACGTGATGATCGGGTGTGATAGACTCTATGTTCACATACAATGGGTGTAAGACAGTTTTGCACATGCAGAATACTTGGGTTAAACTTGACGAGCCTAGCATGTACAGACATGGACTCGGAACACTGGAGACCGAAAGGTCAAACGTGAGTCATATAGTAGATATGATCAACATAGAGATGTTCACCATTGATGACTACCCCATCTCACGTGATGATCGAACATGGGTTAGTTGATTTGGATCACGTATCACTTAGATGACTTGAGGGATGTCTATTTAAGTGGGAGTTCATTAGTAATTTGATTAATTGAACTTAATTTATCATGAACTTAGTCTTATAGTTTTGCATATCTATGTTGTAGATCAATGGCCCGAGCTATCGTTCCCCTGAATTTTAATGTGTTCCTAGAGAAAGCTAAGTTGAAAGATGATGGTAGCAACTACACGGAATGGGTCCGTAACTTGAGGATTATCCCCATTGCTACACAGAAGAATCATGTCCTTGATGCACCGCTAGGTGAAAGGCCTGCTACAGGAGCTGAAGCTGATGTTATGAATGTCTGGCAAGCTCGATCTGATGACTACTCAATAGTTCAGTGTGCCATGCTTTACAGCTTAGAACCGGGACTTCAAAGACGTTTTGAACGTCATGGAGCATATGAGATGTTCCAGGAGTTGTAGTTAATATTTCAAGCAAATGCCCGGGTTGAGAGATATGAAGTATCCAATAAGTTCTATAGCTGCAAGATAGAGGAGAACAGTTCTGTCAGTGAACACATACTCAAAATGTCTGGGTATTATAATCACTTGACTCAGCTGGGAGTTGATCTTCCAGTTGATTGTGCTATTGACAGAGTTCTTCAATCACTGCCACCAAGCTACAAAGGCTTCGTGATGAACTATAATATGCAAGGGATGAACAAAACAATTCCCGAGCTCTTCGCAATGCTTAAGGCCATGGAGGTAGAAATCAAGAAGGAGCATCAACTGTTGATGGTTAACAAGACCACTAGTTTCAAGAAAAAGTGCAAGGGAAAGAAAGGGAACTTCAAGAAGAATGGCAAGCAAGTTGCCACTCCCGGGAAGAAGCCCAAAGCTGGATCCAAGCCTAAAACTGAGTGCTTCTACTGCAAAGGGACTGGTCACTGGAAGCGGAACTACCCCAAATACTTGGCGGATAAGAAGGATGGCAAAGTGAACAAATGTATATTTGATATACATGTTATTGATGTGTACCTTACTAATGCTCGTAGCAGCGCCTAGGTATTTGATACTGGTTCGGTTGCTCATATTTCTAACTCGAAACAGGAGCTGCGGAATAAACGAAGATTGGCTAAGGACGAGGTGATGATGCGCGTCGGAAATGGTTCCATGGTCGATGTGATCGCCGTCGGCACGCTACCTCTACATCTACCTTCGGGATTAGTTTTAGACCTGAATAATTGTTATTTGGTGCCCGCGTTGAGCATGAACATTATATCTGGATCTTTTTTATTGTGAGACGGTTATTCATTTAAGTCAGAGAATAATGGTTGTTCTATTTATATGAATAATATATTTTATGGTCATGCACCCTTGAAGAGTGGTCTATTCTTGTTGAATCTCAATAGTTGTGATACACATATTCATAATATTGATGTCAAAAGATGCAAAGTTGATAATGATAGTGCAACATATTTGTGGCACTTCCGTTTAGGTCATATTGGTGTAAAGCGCATGAAGAAACTCCATGCAGATGGACTTTTGGAATCACTTGATTATGAATCATTTGATACTTGCGAACCATGCCTCATGGGCAAGATGACTAAAACTCCGTTCTCCGGAACAATGGAGCGAGCTAATGACTTATTGGAAATAATACATACCAATGTATGCGGTCCGATGAGTGTTGAGGCACGCGGAGGGTATCATTATTTTCTGACCTTCACAGATGATTTGAGTAGGTATGGGTATATCTACTTAATGAAACACAAGTCTGAAACATTTGAAAAGTTCAAAGAATTTCAGAGTGAAGTGGAGAATCATCGTAACAAGAAAATAAAGTTTCTACGATCTGATCGTGGAGGCGAATATTTGAGTTACGAGTTTGGCCTTCATTTAAAACAATGTGGAATTGTTTCACAACTCACGCCGCCTAGAACACCACAGCGTAATGGTGTGTCCGAACGTCGTAACCGTACTTTATTAGATATGGTGTGATCTATGATGTCTCTTACCGATTTACCACTATCGTTTTGGGGTTATGCATTAGAGACAGTTGCATTCACATTAAATAGGGCACCGTCTAAATCTGTTGAGACGACACCGTATGAACTGTGGTTTGGTAAGAAACCTAAGCCGTCGTTTCTTAAAGTTTGGGGTTGCGACACTTATATCAAAAGGCTTCAGCCTGATAAGCTCGAACCCAAATCGGAGAAGTGCGTCTTCATAGGATACCCTAAGGAAACAATTGGGTACACCTTCTACCATAGATCTGAAGGCAAGATCTTTGTTGCCAAGAATGGAACCTTTCTAGAGAAGGAGTTTCTCTCGAAAGAAGTGAGTGGGAGGAAAGTAGAACTTGATGAGGTAATAGTACCTTCTCTCGAATTGGAGAGTAGCACATCACAGAAAACCATTCTCGTGATGCCTACACCAACTAGAGAGGAAGCGAATGATGATGATCATGAAACTTCAGATCAAGTTGCTACTGAACCTCGTAGGTCGACCAGAGCACGATCCGCACTAGAGTGGTACGGTAATCCTGTTCTGGAAGTCATGTTACTAGACCAAGGCGAACCTACGAATTATGAAGAAGCTATGATGAGCCCAGATTCCAATAAATGACGTGAGGCCATGAAATCTGAGATAGGATCCATGTATGAGAACAATGTGTAGACTTTGGTGGACTTACCCGATGATCGACAAGCCATAGAAAATAAATGGATCTTCAAGAAGAAGGCTGACACTGATGGTAATATTACTGTCTACAAAGCTTGACTTGTCGCGAAAGGTTTTCGACAAGTTCAAGGAGTTGACTACGATGAGACTTTCTCATCCGTAGCGATGCTTAAGTCTGTCCGAATCATCTTAGCAATTGCCGCATTTTATAATTATGAACTCTGGCAAATGGACGTCAAAACTGCATTCCTTAATGGATATCTTAAAGAAGAGTTGTATATGATGCAACCAGAAGGTTTTCTCGATCCTAAAGGTGCTCACAATGTGTGCAAGCTCTAGCGATCCATCTATGGGCTGGTGCAAGCATCTCAGAGTTGGAATATACACTTTGATGAGGTGATCAAAGCATATGGTTTTATACAGACTTATGGTGAAGCCTGTATTTACAAGAAAGTGAGTGGGAGCTCTGTAGCATTTCTGATATTATATGTGGATGACATATTGTTGATTGGAAATGATATAGAATTTCTGGATAGCATAAAAGGATACTTGAATAAGAATTTTTCAATGAAAGACCTCGGTGAAGCTGCTTATATATTGGGCATCAAGATCTATAGAGATAGATCGAGACGCTTAATAGGACTTTCACAAAGCACATACCTTGATAAAGTTTTGAAGAAGTTCAAAATGGATCAGTCAAAGTAAGGGTTCTTGCCTGTATTACAAGGTGTGAAGTTGAGTCAGACTCAAAGCCCGACCACTGCAGAAGATAGAAAGAAAATGAAAGTCATTCCCTATGCCTCAGCCATAGGTTCTATCATGTATGCTATGTTGTGTACCAGACCTGATGTGTGCCTTGCCATAAGTCTAGCAGGGAGGTACCAAAGTAATCCAGGAGTGGATCACTGGACAACGATCAAGAACATCCTGAAGTACCTGAAAAGGACCAAGGATATGTTTCTCGTTTATGGAGGTGACGAAGAACTCGTCGTAAATTGTTACGTCGATGCTAGCTTCGACACTGATCCGGATGACTCTAAGTCACAAACCGGATACGTATTTATATAGAATGGTGGAGCTGTCAGTTGGTGCAGTTCCAAGCAAAGCGTCGTGGCAGGATCTACGTGTGAAGCGGAGTACATAGCTGCTTCGGAAGCAGCGCATGAAGGAGTCTGGATGAAGGAGTTCATATCCGATCTAGGTGTAATACCTAGTGCATCGGGTCCAATGAAAATCTTTTGTGACAACACTGGAGCAATTGCCTTGGCGAAGGAATCCAGGTTTCACAAGAGAACCAAACACATCAAGAGACGCTTCAACTCCATTCATGAAAATGTAAAGGATGGAGACATAGAGATTTGCAAAATACATACGGATCTAAATGTGGCAGACCCGTTGACTAAGCCTCTTCCACGAGCAAAACATGATCAGCACCAAGACTCCATGGGTGTTAGATTCTTTACTATGTAATCTAGATTATTGACTCTAGTGCAAGTGGGAGACTGAAGGAAATATGCCCTAGAGGCAATAATAAAGTTGTTATTTATATTTCCTTATTCATGAGGGAGGACACACGCGTCACCATAGAACGGCGCCGCAAAACCCACCGCCAATCTGACAGGCGCAATGGCCCAGACGTCAGCGAACCCGCGCCCAGTGAAGGCGGATACCTACCTTTCGAGGTTGGTGAAGGAAATATGCCCTAGAGGCAATAATAAAGTTGTTATTTTATATTTCCTTATTCATGAAAAAGGTTTATTATTCATGCTAGAATTGTATTGATCGGAAACTTAAATACATGTGTGAATACATAAACAAATACCGTGTCCCTAGTAAGCCTCTACTAGACTAGCTCGTTGATCAAAGATGGTTAAGGTTTCCTAACCATAGACATGTGTTGTCATTTGATAATGGGATCACATCATTAGGAGAATGATATGATGGACAAGACCCATCCGTTAGCTTAGCATAATGATCGTTCAGTTTATTGCTATTGCTTTCTTCATGTCAAATACATATTCCTTCGACTATGAGATTATGCAACTCCTGGATACCGGAGGAATACCTTGTGTCCTATCAAACGTCACAACGTAACTGGGTGATCATAAAGATGCTCTACAGGTATCTCCGAAGGTGTTTGTTGAGTTGGCATAGATCGAGATTAGGATTTGTCACTCCGAGTATCAGGAGAGGTATCTCTGGTACCTCTCGGTAATACACATCATAAGAAGCCTTGCAAGCAAAGTGACTAATGAGTTAGTTACAGGATGATGTATTACGGAACAAGTAAAGGGACTTGCTGGTAACAAGATTGAACTAGGTATGAAGATACCGACGATCGAATCTCGGGTAAGTAACATATGGATGGACAAAGGGAATTGCGTATGTTGTCATAACGGTTCGACCGATAAAGATTTTTGTAGAATATGTAGGAGGTAATATGGGCATCCAGGTTCCACTATTGGTTATTGACCGGAGAGGTGTCTCGGTCATGTCTACATAGTTCTTGAACCCGTAGGGTCCGCACGCTTAACGTTCGTTGACGATATAGTATTAAATGAGTTATATGATTTGGTGATCGAATGTTGTTCGGAGTCCCGGATGAGATCACGAACATGACGAGCAATATTGAAATGGTTGAGAGGTAAAGATTGATATATAGGACGATGGTATTCGGACACCGGAAGGGTTTCGGGATGCACCGGATAGCCATCGGGTCACCGGAAGGGGTTCTGGACACCCCCGGTAGGTGTTATGGACTTAATGGGCCAAGGGAGGGATAGACCAGCCCACAGGGGGCTGGTGCGCCCCTCTCCCTGGTCGGCCAGCCCTAGGGAAGGAAAGGGGGAGGGCTAGCCCCTCCTGCCTTTCCCTCTCATGGGAGAAAGGAAGGGGGGCGCCACCCTCCCCTGCCTTTCCCCCACACCTATATAAGGCAGGAGGGCGCGGCTTGGGAGAGACCCCAAGTAGGATTCCTCCAACTTGGGCGTCCCCTTTGGCTGCTCCTCCCTCCCTCCCACCTATATATATGTGGGAAGGGGGCGCCTAGCACACAACAGACAATTGCCTAGCCGTGTACGGTGTCCCCCTCCACCGTTTACACCCCCGATCATATTTTCGTAGTGCTTAGGCGAAGCCCTGCGGAGATAGCTTCACCATCACCGTCACCACGCCGTTGTGTTGCCAGAACTCATCTACTACCTTGCCGTCTTGCTGGATCAGGAAGGTGGAGGACGTCATTGAGCTGAACGTGTGCTGAACGCGGAGGTGCCGTACGTTTGGTGCTCGATCGGTTGGAACGCGAAGAAGTTCGACTACATCAACCGCGTTGTCAAATGCTTCCGCTTACGGTCTATGAGGGTACGTAGACACACTCTCCCCTCTCGTTGCTATGCATCTCCTTGATAGATCTTGCGTGTGCGTAGAATTTTTTTTTGTTTTCCATGCAACGTTTCCCAACAGTTGGGTGCCCTGCCTTCACTCGCGAGCTGCGGCAAGTCCGTTGGCCATCTGCTCACGTTTCAAGCCAGAAATACCAGAAAAGTATGATGGAAGACTGAACCCAGCAGAGTTCTTGAGCATCTACACTATCGCTGTTCAAGCCGCCGGGGGAAGAGATGATAAGGTGTTCGCCAATTACTTCCCTTTGGCACTAAAGCCGAACGTGAGGTCATGGCTGATGCACCTGCCGGCGAATTCCATCTCATCATGGGCTGACCTGTGCAAGGAGTTTGTTGGCGCCTTCACGGACGGCCATCAGGAGCCAGGGCGGCCCAGCGATCTGCAGCTCCTTCCACAAAAGGAAGGGGAAAGCTTGCGGAAATACCTGCAGAGGTTTAGCCGGGTGCACAGGAACATTCCAGACATCCATCCGGCAGCTGTGGTTGCCGCGTTACAGTCCAACATGTGCAACAGGAGGATACGTTCCAAGATGAACGACCGGTTGCCCAAGACTGTGAATGAACTGTACACCTTGGCAGATAAGTGTGCCCGCACAGAGGAAGGGAGGCGGCTCCCCGGAGAGGAGGACGGCGTCGAAGTCGACTCCGAGGATGACGACGATGCCGCTGACCCGAAGAGGAAGAATAAGAAACGCAATAAGAAGCGCAAGGAAAAGGCGGTGTTGGCTGTTGAGGGCTCCGGCACCCCTAGTACTAGCAAGAAGGCCAAGACCGAAGCCCCCGGCAAGGAAGTTGCCGCGTGCACTGATTGCCAGGAGGCTGCGGCGGCCGAAAAGGCTGGGAAGGTTGACGAGCCATACTGCAAGATCCACCGGACCAAGGGCCATGATCTCCAAGAGTGTCACCAAGTTGAGCAACTTGTCAAGAAGCAGAGAGCTGAGTACGAGAAGCATGACAAGGAAAGAGACCAAAAAGGTGTTGGCGGGAAGGGCCGAGGCAGCAGAGGAGGCCACCGCGACAAGGTTCCCTAGCATCTGGAGAAACCTTCAAGAGGCCGTGAGAAGAAAGAAGGCGATGACGAAAGTGATGAAGGGCATGAAGAGGAAACAAGTGAGCAAGAGTTCCAGAAGGCTACTGAGGCCCTGTGCGTTGACGGAGGCGCATCTTTGCACTCCTCTCACCGCCAGCTCAAACAGTGGGCGTGTGAGGTCAATGCCGTAGAGCCAGCAGTAGACTCCCGGAAACCGCTCAAATGGTCCCGCACGCCCATCATCTTCGACGAAGAGGATCACCCTGACCGCACCACCGCGGTAGGGTGCTTGCCCTTGTTGGTTTCACCAATAATCCGCAATCTCAAGGTCACGAAGATGTTGGTTGACGGCGGGGCCGGGTTGAATCTAATTTCCCCCAAGGTACTCAGCAAGCTGCAAATATCAGATGAAGAGCTCAAGGTTACTGACACTTTTCAAGGGATCAACCCTGGCAAGAGTCGTCCTAAGGGAAAGATCACACTACCAGTGACGTTTGGAGGAGAATTGAACTACTGGACCGAGAAGATTGTGTTTGATGTGGTCGATCTCCCCCTGTCGTACAACGGGATCCTTGGTCGTCCAGCCCTGGCAAAATTCATGGCAGCATCCCACTATGCCTACAACATACTAAAGATGCCAGGGCCGATGGGCGTCATTTTCATTCCATCAGACAAGAAGGACACAATCATATGCGTAGATAAGATGTACCGAGACATAGTCGCTGCCGATGCCGCGGAAGCTGCAGCTCCCGCCAAGGAAAACAAGAAAGGGAAGAAAGCTAGCAAATATACCGGCAAGGAATCCGGGAAGCGCACCTCTCCAGAGTGTGTTGCACCTGTCGATGATTTGCCGAAGAGCTCCACTAGAAAGAATCCCAAGGTTGCCTCACCTGTGGTGAAGAAGGTCCCGGCAGGGTTGGATGGCGCTGGTGGTATGTTCACTATCAGCTCCACCCTTGATGACAAATAGGAAAGCGCGCTCGTTACCTTCCTGCGGGCGAATGTAGATGTGTTTGCCTGGCAACCATTTGACATCCCCGGTGTTCCCAGGGAGGTAATCGAGCACCACCTAGCTGTCTGCCCTCATGCCCGGCCCATCAAGCAGAAGGTCAGAAAACAAGCTTTAGAGCGGCAACACTTCATTGCCGAGGAGATCAAGAAACTTGAAGCAGCTGGTTTGGTCAGAGGAGTGTGGCACCCAACATGGTTGGCGAACCCAGTGGTGGTGCGCAAGGCGAATGGGAAATGGAGGCTTTGCATAGACTTCACAGACCTGAATAAAGCCTTCCCAAAGGACCCATTCCCCTTGCCGCGCATCGACCAGATCGTAGATTCCACTTCCGGGTGTGGTCTGCTTTCCTTCTTGGATGCATACTCTGGGTACCATCAGATATTCATGTCCAAGGAGGACGAGGAGAAGACAGCGTTCATGACCCCGTGTGGCACGTACTGCTTCGTGCGGATGCCCTTCGGGTTGAAGAGCGCTGGATCCACTTTTGCAAGGGTAGTACAAATTGGTTTTGATTCTCAATTGCACAGGAATATTGAAGCTTACATGGATGACATAGTGGTCAAGACCAAGGACAAATCAACTCTCATTCAGGACTTGGAAGAGACCTTTGCAAACCTGCGCAAGATCAACTTGAAGTTGAACCCTGAAAAGTGTCTATTTGGCGTTCCCTCCGGCAAGTTACTTGGTTTCTTTGTGTCCCACCGGGGGATAGAGTCCAACCCCGACAAGATCAAGGCGATCGAGCAGATTCAAGCACCCAAGATAGTTAAAGATGTGAGACGCCTAACTGGATGTGTTGCCGCGCTGAGTAGGTTCATTTCCAAGTCTGCCGAGCATGCCTTGCCGTTCTTCAAAATTTTGAAGAAGGCAGGGCCAATGAAGTGGGCCCCGGAAGCAGAAGCAGCGTTGCGAGACTTGAAAGCCTATCTTTCCTCTACTCCCACCTTGGTCGCTCCTAAACCACAAGAGTCGTTCCTGCTGTACTTAGCGGCAACCAATCAAGTGGTTAGTGAAGCATTGGTGGCGCAACAGGAAGTGGATGAAGGAGCAGCCGCAGCTACTGTCCTCCTCGAAGAAGGAAGTGAACCCATCCCGGCAAGGTTCGGTGCGGATTAGGAGAAAGAAGAGCAGGATAACAGAGACAATTCCAAGACCATGACAAGGAAGAAGGTGGTGCAGCGGCCGATGTACTTTGTCAGCTCCCTGTTGCAGGGGGCTAGATCAAGGTACTCTGGGGTGCAAAAGTTGATCTTTGGCCTCATCATGGCCTCAAGGAAACTGCGCCACTACTTCCAAGCCCACGAGATCATGGTTGTCACCCGTTTCCCTTTGCAACGCATACTGAGGAACCCTGAGGCCACTGGCAGAGTAGTTGAATGGGCTTTGGAATTGTCAAGCTTTGGTCTAAAGTATGAGAGTACGTTGACCATTCAGAGTAGGGCATTGGCGGAGTTCATCGCGGAATGGACACCAACCCCAGATGAAGAGACACCAGAAACAGTTATCCCCGGCAAGGAGGCCCCCCAAGAGTGGATCATGTACTTTGATGGTGCCTTCTCGCTGCAAGGTGCAGGAGCTGGCGTGCTCCTTATCGCACCCACTAGAGAGCACCTCAAGTATGTGGTCCAAATGCATTTCCCTCGGGAGAAAGCTACCAACAACACTGCAGAGTATGAAGGACTCCTTGCTGGGCTCAGGATCGCAACAGAATTGGGAATTAAGAAGTTGATCATTCGTGGAGATTCACAACTCGTGGTGAGACAAGTGAACAAGGATTACTAGAGTCCATTGATGGAGGCATATGTAGAGGAAGTGAGAAAGCTGGAGGAGCATTTTGATGGATTACAAACAGAGCACATACCACGTGTGGAAAACAGTGTTGCCGATCATCTATCAAAATGCGCTGCACAAAAGCTTCCTGTGGAACTAGGGACTTTTGTTCTCCACCTGACTCAACCCTCAGTATCCCCGACAATAATGGCCAGAAAGAGGAGGAAATTGGACTCCGGCAAGCCTCTCCCGGCAGAGCTTCCCGAAGCCCCTGGCAAAGAGGTTGACGGGAATAACTCCACTTCGCCTGGTGAGTAGCACCCTCCTGCCGACCTACCGGTTCTTGCGGTTGAGATATGCGCTCCCACGAATGAGGAGGTGCCGTTGATCCTTGTTGCCGAGCCTCAAGCTCCAACTTGGGCACGGCACATAGTCCATTACCTCCAAACAGGAGAATTTCCCGAAGAGCAAGAAGAAGTTGAAAGAGTAGCCCGGAGGGCCAGTATGTATCAATTCATCAACGATGCGTTATACAGAAGGAGGCCCAACGGTGTGAAATTGAAGTGCATTTGCCGGGAAGAGGGGAAGGAACTGTTGGCAGAGATACACAAAGGCATGTGCGGCTCCCATATTGGATCAAGAGCCTTGGTTGGAAAATCTTTCCGGCAAGGTTTCTACTGGCCCACGGCCCTCCAAGATGCAATTGAGCTAGTCACCAGATGTGAAGCCTGCCAGTTCCACTCCAAGAATATCCATCAACCTGCTCAAGCTCTCCAGACGATCCCTTTGTCATGACCATTTTCGGTCTGGGGGCTCGACATCTTGGGCCCCTTCCCCCGTGCTACCGGGGACTTTGAATTCTTGTACGTGGCAATCGACAAGTTTACAAAGTGGCCGGAAGTGGAGCCTGTGAGAAAGGTGACTGCACAATCAGCTATCAAGTTCTTGAAGGGATTGGTGTGCCGCTTCAAAGTACCCGCCAGAGTCATCACTGAAAACGGCACCCAATTCACAAGCCACGCCTTCATGGAATACGTTCAAACCCTCAGAAGCAAGGTTTTATTTGCCTCTGTTGCTCACCCAGGAGCAATGGACAAGCTGAGAGGATGAACACTGAAGTGCTGCGAGGACTCAAGACAAGAACTTTTGATAAGCTGCGGAAGTGCGGTAGACGCTGGATCGATGAGCTGCTGGTGGTTCTTTGGTCCCTCCGTACAACACCAAATCGAGCTACCGGCCAGACTCCCTTCTCCCTAGTCTATGGGGTAGAAGCAGTGATCCCCACGGAACTCATATGCGGGTCACCTTGAGTATTTGCCTATGATGAAGTAGAGCAAGAGTAGCACCGGCATGACGATGCCGTGCTCCTTGAGGAGAACCGTCTCCGGGCTTCTACGTGTGTTGCACGCTATCAGCAAGCTCTGCACCGCTATCACAACCGTAAGGTTCATGCCCGGAGCCTTGAGGAAGGTGACCTTGTCCTTAGGCGTGTTCAGTCTGCCAAGGGTGCAAACAAGTTGACGCCAAAGTGGGAAGGCCCTTACCGGGTAGTGCGAGTCACCAGACCTGGCGCAGTCCGTCTGGAGACCGAAGATGGCATTCAATTGCAAAACTCATGGAACATTGAGCATCTTCGTAAGTTCTACCCGTAAGGCGCGGCTGTCGGGCCCTGCCCGGTAGCCACCCTTTTGTACAAGCCTTGCCAATGCACATGTAACCCTTTGTACAAAGCCAGGCGCAGACCCTAAGCACAGGCAATAAATCGAAGCGCTGGCGCCCTAAAAACAACTTGCATGCATGCATAGCATAACATAAACTTGCCATGAGCATGTAGATGAGATCATATGTTGCCTTATTTTCCTCTGCACTAACTGCAGGGCTCTTGCCGCGGACTCGATCCCGAAAAGAAGAAACGGAAACAGCCTACATATCGACCCCCGACAAGTCAAACAGATAACTTCCTTTTTTATCCATGCGTGTCTCTGTAAGAAGAAAACTTGTGCATAGAGAAACCTTGTCACCTTCGAAGCATTTGTGCTCCCATCCTTTGACCCGAATGTTGGTTCAGTCAAAATGGCTGTAGTGGCTTTTGGCAGAGAAGGATCGACAAGGAGCCGGTTCCCTTCTGTGGTTTCGAGCCCCGGCAGGTGGCAAACAACGGAGGACACTAGCAAGATAACTTGCCGGGAAAACTTGTTTACCTGAAAGTATAGAGGCGTACCCCCTCTGCATGGATAAAACACATGTACAAATGCCCGGCAAAGCTTGTCTTTTTCATTAATATGCGGATAAACAAGTACAGCTCTTACAGGGCACAAACATGGATAAAAGAGATTACATATTTGAGACTAAAATTTGGCGAATGCCTACACATTTTAGATTGAAAAAAGATAAGTGCCCCGTAATCCCTTTCTTGTCCCTCTCCTCCTAGGAACTACAGTAGGAGGTGCAGAGGGCAAAAGGAGTGCCTGGGTAGGAGCCCTGCCTGACCCCATCAGGACCCGCTGGACGCAGCCTGACAAGATCGAGAGGGCGCGGACGAAGGTGATGGGTGGGGAGAGCGGCTAGGCGATACCCTGGTCACCGCCACCAAGGCCAGCAGGACACGGCAGGGCGGACGAAGCCGGAGTCCACGGGGAAGCCTGCTGGGGTCCAGCTGGAAGAGAGCTGGAGGAGGCGGAGACGCCACCCATACCCAACACCCCGGCAAATCGCCTTGCCGGGAAGAAGATGCAGGTGCAGATGGTGGTCCCGCCGACCTCCCACTGACGGTGACGGTGCGGCTGGTGTTTAGCCGGAGTCAGAGTTGTCATCCTCCCCATCGGTACTGCCGTCATCGCTGTCACTGTCCTCTCACTGCCGCTCGAGGAGGAGCTTTTGTCGTTGGTCGAGCTCTCCGCGCAGCACCCTAAGCGAGCACCCGAACGCTCGAAGACCTTGACAGAGAGCAAGGTGGCGTCCATTAACTTGAAGTGGAGGACGTGCCCCGCCGCCAAGCTATGGGCACGAGCGAAGGTCTTCCAACCACGCTGGAGAAGCATGACATGAGGAGCAGGAACTCTACGTCCACCCGCATGCTGCCATTGCAGCAGCCCCTCATGTGCAGCCTCAGCCCCGGCGGCTGTTCAACCTCCATCACCCTTGCAAATGGGGTAGGAAGCCGAAGACGACTGCACGGGGCCCCGCGCAGCTTGACGATAAACTCCAGCGGCTGGTCCCCGACGTGGCCTTCGTTCGGGTCCTGAGCGACCGAAGGAGGTGCGATCAGAACGCCACCCCGTCCTCCTCGACCTCGAGCGCCATGACGACCATGTCCGCGTCCTCTTCCGCCTCCTCTCACAGCAGGCTCCGCCCCTGTGTCCTCAACAGGAGGAGGGAGGTGCTGTCGAGCAGAAGCCCTCGTCGCCACCACTGGGGTGCCACTACGCCCTATCCTTCTCACCATGATGGAGAGATGATATCAGAAGGAAGGAGGAAGAGATAGGTGTGAGCCAGCACCTCGCCCACGTTCCCTTTTATAGGCAAACGAGGCCGGGGGCTGGCTCCTCACCCAGGGGGCAACCGCCCCGATCCACCAATCCGACTCCTCTGCATCACCAACAGCGCACGGAATCAAGACCGACCTCCTGCGCCTATCCATGGCGCCTGGCTTTCTGCCTTGGCACTCATTCCCATGCCCTCCACGTCCGCCACCAACCCTGCGCAATGCATGCGGCATACGTGGCAGAAACGGCAGGGGCAGGGGAGTTAGTGGAATGGCAGTTACTGCTCCGTGAACATGGACGACCCATGGGTCATGGCATAAATCGCCCCCACGACGCCTTGCACGACGCGCAGGAAAACCATAAATTGACCCAAGCACAGGTTAAGGAAGAAGAAAAGAAGATATCAAGAAAGAAGAGAATATCATCGTAAATGCCCCGCCTATGTACCTGATAGGGCCTACCCCAACGATGCTCGACAGCATGTTTGGACCAGGCCCGGGGCTCCTGTCGGTGCAAGAAACCCTCGCGTGTGTTGGCCGGACTGTACACAGGCACGGCAGCAAGGAAGCAAACAACACCAAGCATTCAAGACGAAACCAAGCCAGAGAGATAGCTCTTTGAGGAATCAAGAGGCGGATCAAGAAGACCAAGACAAGCCAAGAGAACAAGATATCACTGAGGGAAATCCCCCCCTTACCAGGCAGGTGAGCCTGATAAGGTCGAGGCCACCCCGAAGACAAGCCCCAAGATTTCCCCGGCAAGCTTGCCGGGGCCGCTGGTGGCCTACACCCCCGCCAAGACTCCACCGCTCCATCGCATTGCAACACAAGTCATCCATCGGTGCGGTGTCGAGCCTCCAGATAGCTAAGTGGCTGTCATTTGGCACGTGGCAACCATTTAGAAGGAAGATCACCTCTATATGACACCCGTCCAGAGGCGTGTCAAGCAGACAGGTGGAAGATGACTAAGCGGCGCGGCAGGCCTGCCGAGCTGCATCCACAGCGTGACACCTAGCAGTGCATTTAATGCACTTTATCCTAACTGCCAGGGTTAGGTATGATAGCACCGTTAGCTATTTAATCATTGGATAATGACTGTTTTGCCATTGTGGTAACCCCTTAGCCTATAAACGGAGGACCGTGGCAACCTTAGAAAGGATTCGGACCCTTGTGTACTCATACGCGCGTAGTTGCTCTCCCCAAGGCGACCTCGCCAGGCTTGAGCGCCGCGCGTTCTCCATGGTTCCTCCATCAGTCCACCAAAGCAGGAGTAGGGTTTTACGCTTCTCAGTGGCCCGAACCTGGGTAAAAACCACCAGCATCATCACTGCCGTGCTGTTCCATGGTCTCTGCTCTTTGTGCAATGCGACCTCCCCCTTGCCGAACCACAAAGGGGTCGAAGGCCCCATAGGTGATCGTGTTCCACCACGACAAGGCGGGAATTTATGAGGATTTCTATTATTTGGCAGACAAGTCCAGCATCATTCCCTTCCTCCAAGATAAGTGCGACCAATACCTCCTACTCACGAATACCTTCCTGCAAAATTTCCACTTTTATCCTAAGAAGGAACCACCCATGGTAGAGTTTCACTTGTATGATGTGCCTAAGGAAACGATATTATATGATTTTTGCAATGCTTGCAAAATACCTTATGAGGGCCGTATCGTTGAGCCACGTCCTAGAGACATGGTGGACTTTATTTTTGAAACTACCACGGGGGAAGAGAGAGGAGTGTCAGAAGCGAGAGTAGCTAGTTTAAATTTTCCCGTTTTACGTTACTATGCATTATTTGCTGGGAGATGTCTGATTGGTCGTGGGGAGAGTGAAGGCCTTAGTGCACCCGACCTTGCTATTCTGCGTCATGCTTTATATGCTGATAGAACTTTTAGTTTGGGTGCCATGGTTGCTCGGCGGTTACACACAAACTGTTCGAATGGGTAGTATTTTTGGAGGTCTCTATGCCTCCTGCCTCGCAGCACATTTTGAGATTCCTATTAGGCATGATGAGAAGGAGGAGATGCTTCTACCCACTAATACTTAGATTATTCTAGTATGGTAGCGCATAATTTTATTGACAACGACAAGCAAAAGCGACTCCTCTACAACTTAGTATTCAGCCAGGGCACTCGTGAGATTATTACTTTGTCTGCACCATCTTTTTTCGATCTTTATTCAGGCAGGTACACTATTATGCCCAGGACATCTATAGATTTTGGGATCTTACACAACCCCCAGTGCCTGAGCCAGCACCAGCAGCTGAGCCATATCAGGAGCCTGTTTATCAGTGGGAGCCACAGGAGCTCGCCCACTAGTGGAACCCTCGGGACCACAGTATCCAAGAGAGGGTCACTACGAGCCATGGCCCTAGACCAACTTAGGCCAAAAGCCTAAGCTTGGGGGAGTACGTTTCTCACCGACATTACATTCATGCATCACACATTCATTCCAGCTGTCGGTGTTCATCCTTTTTCATTGTATAATCCATGTTAGTTTACTTTCTTGCTTTCTTCTTGTGTGTTTGAAAAACTTTGATAAAATCCAAAAATATTTCTTGCTTCTTTTTTGTTTTTGTTTCTAGTTTAATTAGTTGTAGTATTAAAAGAAAACCCCAAAAGATTTCTCGTTCTTCTTATGCTTGTTGGGAGCTTTCCCGTGTAAATAGTTTTTCTCGTTTTCGTTCTACTTTCTTCAGAAAAACAAAAACTCCAAAAATGTTTCAGTGTGTTTCTTTGAAATTCTTTTCTTTTATTTGGGTCGTAAGGAGAAGACCACGATGAAAATGTTGAGTGGCTCTCATATGCATTATTGTTGATCTAATAAAGAGCCCATATTACCTTGTCTTCTCCTTTGAATAAATGTTTGCAGATTCCAGCTTAGTCCACGACACATGCACTCTTATTATTATTCATATCATTCGGTCGTGCAAGTGAAAGGCAATAATGACAAATTTTGATGAAATGATTGAGATGGAGAAAAGCTGGTACGAACTCGACCTATTTTGTTTTTGTAAATATGATTAGCTCATCGTTCTTGATTCAGCCTATTATGAATGAAACATGTTTGCAATGACAATTACAGATTATAGTTATTCATGCCCTGCTTAATTAACTAGGAGTGGATAATGGTTTATCTTGTGTGCCAACATGCATTTAAAATGGTTATGATGTAGTATGATAGGTTGGTATCCTCTTCTGAATGATTCAAGTGGCTTGACTTGGCACATGTTCACGCATGTAGTTGAATCAAAAACAACATAGCCTCCACGATATTTATGTTCATGGTGATTTATATCGTACTCATGCTTGTACCCAATGTTGATTAATCTCAATGCATGTTTATGACCATTGTCGCTCTCTAGTTGGTCGCTCCTCAATCTTTTTGCTATCCTTCACTTGTACTAAGCGGGAATACTGCTTGTGCATCCACTTCCTTAAACCCAAAGTTGTTCCATATGAGTCCACCATACCTACCTATATATATACGGTATTTACCTGCCGTTCCAAGTAAATTTTCATGTGCCAAACTCTAAATCTTCAAATAATAATCTGTTTTGTATGCCCGAATCGCTCATGTAGCAACAGGGGGCTGTCAGTATCTTCCATGCTAGGTGGGTTATTCTCACAATGAGTGTTTATTCACTTGTCATTCACGAGAAAGTGGCTGGTAATTGGGATGCCAAGTTCCATGATCAAAATCAAATCAAAATATAATAATGTAACAAAACTCCCCCGGATTGTTGTTGGTATGGAGGGTACCCGAGGATTCGGCTAGCCATGGCTTGTGTTTGTTGGTGGAGGGGGAGTAAAAACTTTACCATTCTCTTTGGGAACCGCCTATAATGTGTCTAGCATGGTGCTACTTCTTGAGCTTGCGTTGATTTTTCCCTTGAAGAGGAAAGGGTGATGCAGCAAAGTAGAGATAAGTATTTCCCTCAGTTAAAAACCAAGGTATCAATGCAGTAGGAGGTACAAGTAAGTCCCCAATAGATGCACCTGCACAAACTAACAAACACTTGCACACAACGTGAAAAAGGGGTTGTCAATCCCTTCACGGTCACTAGCAAGAGTGAGATCTAATAGAGATGGATATAAAAGAGAAGTAAAAGGCGAAATAAAGTAAATATAAATAAATTGCAGCAAGGTATTTTTGGGTTTTTGGTTTTATAGATCTGAAAATATATGATGAGAAATAGACCCGGGGGCCATAGTTTTCACTAGAGGCTTCTCTCTTGAAAGAAACACATACGGTGGGTGAACAAATTACTGTTGAGCAATTGATAGAAAAGTGCAAAGTTATGACGATATCTAAGGCAATGATCATGAATATAGGCATCATGTCTGTGACAAGTAGACTGACTCCTGCCTGCATCTACTACTATTACCCCACACATCGACCGCTATCTAGCATGCATCTAGTGTATTAAGTTAACAAGAACGGAGTAACGCCTTAAGCAAGATGTCATGATGTAGAGGGATAGATCCAATCAATATGGTAAAACCCCCATCATTTTATCCTTAATGGCAACAATACAAATACGTGCCTCGCTACCCCTACTGTCACTGGGTGAGGACACCGCAAGATTGAACGCATCACAAAGCACCTCTCCCATTTCAAGAAAAACCAATCTAGTTGGCCAAACCAAATCGATAGATCGGAGAGAAATACAAAGCTATCTTAATCATGCATAAAAGACTTCAGAGAAGACTCAAATAATATTCATAGATAATCTGATCATAAATCCACAATTCATCGGATCTCAACAAACGCACCGCAAAAGAAGATTACATCGAATAGAACTCCAAGAACATCGAGGAGAACATTGTATTGAAGATCAAAGAGAGAGAAGAAGCCATCTAGATACTAGCTATGGACCCATAGGTCTGCGGTAAACTACTCACACATCATTGGAAGGGTAGCAAGGTTGGTGTAGAGGGCCTCCGTGATCGAATCCCCCTTCGGCAAAGTGTCGAAAAAGGCCCCAAGATGGGACCTCACGAGAACAGAAGCTTGCAGTGGCGGAAAAGTATTTTTGGTGTGCCCTCTGGCGTAAGGGGAATATTTGGGTATTTATAGAGCAGAGATTAGGGTTAGGAGAGCTGCGAGGGGCCCACAAGCCTAGGGGGCGCCCCCTTGGGGCACGCCCCTAGGGCTTGTGGCTCCCTCGTGGGTCTTCTGGCCTCTTCCCGAAGCTTCGTGGTTGTCTTCTGGTCCAAGAAAAATCCTCAAAAAGTTTTGTTCCATTTTGACTCTGTTTGGTATTGATTTTCTGTAAAAGAAAAAAAAGGAGAAAAACAACAATTGGCATTGGGCACTAGGTTAATAGGTTAGTCCCAAAAAATGATATAAAGTAGCATATTAATGCATATAAAACATCCAAGATGGATAATATAATAGCATGGAACAATAAAAAATTATAGATACGTTGGAGACGTATCAAGCATCCCCAAGCTTAATTCCTGCTCGTCCTCGAGTAGGTAAATGATAAAAACAGAATTTTTGATGTGGAATGCTACCTAACATATTTATCAATCTAATTTTTCTTATTGTGGCATGAATATTCAGATCCATAAGATTCAAAACAAAAGTTTAATATTGACATAAAAACAATAATACTTCAAGCATACTAATAAAGCAATCATGTCTTCTCAAAATATCATGGCTAAAGAAAGTTATCCCTACAAAATCATATAATCTTGTCATGCTCTATCTTAATCACACAAAGTATTTATCATGCACAACCCCAATGACAAGCCAAGCAATTGTTTCATACTTTTAATGTTCTCACGCTTTTTCAACTTTCACGCAATACATGAGCGTGAGCCATGGATATAGTACTATAGGTGGAATATAGTATGGTGGAGGTTGTGAGGAGAAGACAAAAAGGAGAAAGTCTCACATCAACTAGGCAAATTAATGGGCTATGGAGATGCCCATAAATTGATATCGATGCAAGTGACTAGGGATTGCCATGCAACGGATGCACTAGAGCTATAAGTGTATGAAAGCTCAGAAGAAAACTAAGTGGGTGTGCATACAACTTGCTTGCTCACTAAGACCTAGGGCAATTTGAGGAAGCCCATTATTGGAATATACAAGCCAAGTTCTATAATGAAAAAAAATTCCTACTAGTAATATATGAAAGTGACAACATAGGAGACTCTCTATATGAAGAACATGCTGCTATTTTTGAAGCACAAGTGTGGCAAAAGGATAGTAACATTGTCCCTTCTCTCTTTTTCTCTCATTTTTTTCTTTTTTTCTTTTTTTCTTTTGGGCTCTTTGCCCTTTTTTTATTTTATCTTTTTTTTTTGTCCGGAGCCTCATCCCGACTTGTGGGGGGAATCATAGCCTCCATCATTCTTTCCTCACATGGGACAATGCTCTAATAATGATGATCATCACACTTTTATTTACTTACAACTCAAGAATTACAACTCGATACTAGAACAAAGATATGACTCTATATGAATGCCTCCAGCGGTGTACCGGGATGTGCAATGATCTAGTGTGACATGTATAAAAAAATATGAACGATGGCCAAGCCACAAATACTATGCCAACTACATGATCATGCAAAGCAATATGACAATGATGATATGTGTCATAATAAACGGAACGGTGGAAGTTGCATGGCAATATATCTCGAAATGGCTATGGAAATGCCATAATAGGTAGGTATGGTGGTTGTTTTGAGGAAGGGTATATGGTGGGTTTAATGCAACGGCGAAAGTTGTGCGGTACTAGAGAGGCTAGCAATGGTGGAAGGGTGAGAGTGTGTATAATCCATGGACTCAACATTAGTCATAAAGAACTCACATACTTATTGCAAAAATTTGTTAGCCATCGAAGCAAAGTACTAACACGCATGCTCCTAGGGGGATAGATTGGTAGTAAAAGACCACCGCTCGTCCCCGACCGCCACTCGTAAGGAAGACAATAAAAAAGAAATCATGCTCGAACTTCATCACATAACGATAGACCATATGTGCATGCTTTGGGAATCACAAACTTTAACACAAGTATTTCTACTAATCCACAATTACTCTATAGCATGACTCTAATATCACCATCTTTATATCTCCAAACAAATGCAAGGAATCAAATTTCTCATATATTCAATGCTCTTTATGAAAGTTTTTATTATATCCCTCTTGGATACCCATCATATTAGGACCAAATTCATAACCTAAGCAAATTTCCATACTATTTTTAAGACTCTCAAAATAATATAACTAAAGCATGAGAGTTCATCAATTTCTACAAAACAAAACCACCGCCGTGCTCTAAAAAGATATAAATGGAACACTAGAGCAACTGCCTAGCTCAAAAGATATAAGTGAAGCACATAGAGTATTCTAATAAATTCATGATTAATGTGTGTCCCTCTCAAAAGGTGTGTACAACAAGGATGATTGTGGCAAACTAAAAAGCAAAGACTCATATAATACAAGACACTCCAAGCAAAAGACATATCATGTGGTGAATAAAAATATAGCCTCAAGTAAATTTACCGATGGATTGAAGACAAAAGAGGGGATGCCATCCGGGGCATCCCCAAGATTAGATGTTTTGTTGTCCTTAAATATTACCTTGGGTTGCCTTAAGAGTCCCCAATATTAGGCTCTTTCTACTCCTTATTCCATAGTCCATCAAAGCTTTACCCAAAACTTGAAAACTTCACAACACAAAACTCAACAAAAAACTCGTGAGATCCGTTAGTATGATAAAACAAATCTCCACTTTAGGTACTATTGTGAACTCATTATAATTTTATATTGGTGTTATATCTACTATATTCCAACTTCTCTATGGTTCATACCCCCCGATACTACCCATAGATTCATCAAAATAAGCAAATAACACATCGAAAACAGAATCTGTCAAAAACAGAAAAGTCTGTAAAGACCCGAATATTATTCATACTTATGTAACTCCAAAAATTCTGAAAAATTAGGAAAACAGATCAAATTCATATATCAATATTGTGTAAAAAATTCAAAGGTTTTCCACTCTCCAGGGAAATTTAACAATTCTGTTACTGGACGCAAAAGTTTCTGTTTTTCAGCAAAATCAAATCAACGATATACCAAAGCATCCCAAAGGTCTTACTTGGCTCAAACACTAATTAAAACACCAAAACAGAATTATTACAGAAGTAATATTGTGTGTTTATTGAAAAACATAAGCAAAAACAAAAACAAAAAATAAAATTGGGTTGCCTCCCAACAAGCACTATTGTTTTATGCCCCTAGCTAGGCATAATGCAAAGATCTAGGTATTGTCATCTTTGGTATGCAATCCATAAGTGGCCCTCATAATATATTCATATGGTAACTAAATTTTATTTCTTGGAAAGTGTTTAATGCCCTTCCTTAATGGAAATTGAAATCTAATGTTTCCTTCTTTCATATCAATAATTGCACCAATCGTTCTAAGGAAAGGTCTACCAAGAATAATAGGGCATGTAAGATTGCAATCTATATCAAGCGCAATAAAATCTAAGGGCACATAATTCCTATTTGCAACAATAAGAACATCATTAATACTTCCCATGGGTTTCTTAATAGTGGAATCCTCTAAGTGCAAATTCAGAGAACAATCATCAAGTTTATGGAAACCTAGCACATCACATAAAGTTTTTGGGATAGTTGAAACGCTAGCACCCAAATCACATAAGGCATTGCACTCATAATATTTAATCTTAATTTTAATAGTAGGTTCCCATTCATCATAAAGCTTTCTAGAGATTGAAACTTCCAACTCAAGTTTTTCTTCAAAAGATTTCATCATAGCATCCACGATATGTTTAGTAAAAGCCTTATTTTGATTATAAGCATGAGGTGAATGAAGGATGGATTGCAACAAGGAAATACAATCTATTAAAGAACAATTATCATAATCAAATTCCTTGAAATCCAAAAGAGTGGGTTCATCACTACTTAAAGTTTTGACCTCGCCAATCCCACTTTTATCAACTTTTTCATTAAGATCTTCACCCTCCAAATTATTGGGACGCCTATGATGTCGCTTGAACTACGTTGGTATTTCCCCAAAGAGGAAGGGATGATGCAACACAGCTACAGTAGGTATTTCCCTCAGTTATGAAACCAAGGTATCAATCCAATAGGAGAATCAAGCAACACTATGTAAACGGTACCTGCACACAAAGAACAAATACTTGCAACTCGACGCTTATGAGGGGTTGTCATTCCCTCTACGGGTAACGGCGCCAGAAATTGTCAAGTTGACGGGATAAAAATTGTGTAGATTGGATAAATAGATCTCGATAAAACATGAAATAAAATAAGTAACAAAAAAGTGCAGCAAGGTATTTTTGGGTTTTTGGAATAATAGATCTGAAAACAAAAGCTAAAAAAATATATTTCAAAGCAAATATGATAAAGAATAGAACCGGGGGGCGTAGATTTCGCTAGTGGCTTCTCTCAAGAAAGTAGCACACGGTGGGTAAACAAATTACTGTTGGCCAATTGATAGAAGATTGAATAATTATGACGATATCCAAGGCAATGATCAATATATAAGCATCACGTCCAAGATTAGTAGACCGACTCCTGCCTGCATCTACTACTATTACTCCACACATCGACCGCTATCCAACATGCATCTAGTGTATTAAGTTCATGGAGAAACGGAGTAATGCAATAAGAACGATGACATGATGTAGACAAGATCTATTCATGTAGGAATAGCCCCTATCTTGTTATCCTTAATAGCAATGATACATGTGTGTCTTGCTGCCCCTTCTATCACTGGGAAAGAACGCCGCACGATCGAACCCATCACAAGGCACCTCTTCCCATGGCAAGAAAAATCGATCTAGTTGGCCTAACTAAACCAAAGATTCGAAGAAGAAATACGAGGCTATAAATAATCATGCATATAAGAGATCAAAAGAAGTCTCAAATAATATTCATGGATATAGATCTGATCATAAACTCAAAGTTCATCGGATCCCAACAAACACACCGCAAAAAAGAGTTACATCAAATAGATCTCCAAGAGACCATTGTATTGAGAATCTAAAGAGAGAGAGGAAGCCATCTAGCTACTGCCTACGGACCCGTAGGTCTATGATGAACTACTCATGCATCATCGGAGAGGCACCAATGAGGATGATGAACCCCTCCGTGATGGTGTCTAGATTGGATCTCGTGGTTCTGGAACTTGCGGTGGCTGGAATTGTTTTTCATCGACTCCCCTAGGGTTTCTGGAATATTTGGGTATTTATAGGGTGAAGAGGCGGTGCAGGAGGCTATCGACGGGGGCACAACCCCCTAGGGTGCACCTGGGCTCCTGGGTGCGCCCTGGTGGGTTGTGCCCACCTCGGGCCTCCCCTCTGGTACTTCTTTGGCCCATCTTGTGTCTTCTGGTCCAAAAAAATTCTCCTAAATGTTTCGCTGCATTTGGACTCTGTTTGGTACTAATATTCTGCGAAGTAAAAAACAAGCAAAAAACAGCAACTGGCACTGGGCACTATGTCAATAGGTTAGTCCCAAAAAATGATATAAAGTTACTATAAAATGATTGTAAAACATCCAAGAATGATAATATAACAACATGGAACAAGCAAAAAATTATAGATACGTTGGAAACCTATTAACATCCCCAAGCTTAATGTGACGCCCTCGATTCAATCGTACACTATGATGGAAATATGCCCTAGAGGCAATAATAAAATGGTTATTATTATATTTTCTTAATCATGATAAAGGTTTATTATTCATGCTAGAATTGTATTGACTGGAAACTTAAATACATGTGTGGATACATAAACAAATACTGTGTCCCTAGTGAGCCTCTACTAGACTAGCTCGTTGATCAAAAGATGGTTAACGTTTCCTAACCATAGACATGAGTTGTCATTTGATAAGGGGATCACATCATTAAGAGAATAATGTGATGGACAAGACCCATCCGTTAGCTTAGCATATGATCGTTCAGTTTATTGCTAGTGCTTTCTTAATGTCAAATACACGTTCCTTCGACCATGAGATCATGCAACTCCCGGATATCGGAGGAATGCCTTGTGTGCTATCAAACGTCACAACGTAACTGGGTGATCATAAAGATGCTCTACAGGTATCTCCGAAGGTGTCTGTTGAGTTGGCGTGAATCGAGATTGGGATTTGTCACTCCGTGTATCAGAGAGGTATCTCTGGGCCCTCTCGGTAATACACATCATAAGAAGCTTGCAAGCAAAGTGACTAAGGAGTTAGTTATGAGATGATGTATTACGGAACGAGTAAAGAGACTTGCCGGTAACGAGATTGAACTAGGTATGAAGATACCAATGATCGAATCTCGGGCAAGTAACATACCGACAGACAAAGGGAATTACGTATGTTGTCATAAAGGTTCAACCGATAAAAAATCTTTGTGGAATATGTAGGAATCAATATCGACATCCAGGTCCCGCTATTGGTTATTGACCGGAGAGGTGTCTCGGTCATGACTACATAATTCCCGAACCCGCAGGGTCGCACGCTTAACGTTCGTTGACGCTAGAGTAGTATTGGGATATTTGATGAGTGATAACCAAATGTTGTTCGGAGTCCCGGATGAGATCCCGAACGTCATGAGGAATCTCGGAATGGTCGAGAGGTAAAGATTTATATATGGGAAGTCATATTTTGGGTTCCGGAAAAAGGTGCGGTTTTTTCGGTATTGTACCGGGAAGCTTCTAGAAGGTTCCAGAGGATTCCGGAGAGGTCCGGAAGTCCACAAGTGGGTTCACCATGACACAAGGGCTAGCATGGGCTGCGGTGAGGCGCCCTGGCCTTATTGGGCTAGGCGCACCAAGTCCTCAAAAGCCCATGTGGCTAGGGAAGGCAAAAAAGGAAGGAGTCCTCGTAGGAATAGGATTGGACTTGGAGTCCAAGTCCTCTCCCCCTTAGCTGCGCCCTAGGGCTTGGAGGGGTTGTTTCCCATGCCCCTCCACCTATGTATAGAGGGGAGAGGCGCCCCAAGATCATACACCAATCCCTTGGCGCCCCTCTCTCTCCCGTTACTCCGTAGTTCCACCGCCTCGTCCCGGCGACGCTTAGCGAAGCGCTGTCGGTGCTCCACCACCACCATCACCAGCACGCCGTCGTGTTGGTTGTGATCCCATCTATTTCTCCTCTCCCGCTTGCTGGATCAAGAAGGAAGAGACGTCATCAAGCCGCGCGTGTGCTAAACTCGGAGGTGCCGTCCGTTCGGCACTAGATCGGTTGGATCGTGATCGGATCGTGAAGAGTACGACTACATCAACCGCGTGATAAATGCTTTCGCTTAGCAATCTACAAGGGTATGTAGATGCTCTCCCCCTCTTGTAGCTATGCATCTCCATGGATAGATCTTGCATGTGCGTAGATTTTTTTTTGTTTTCCATGCAACATCCCCCAACAGTGGCATCATGAGCCAGGTCTATGCGTAGATGATATGCATGAGTAGAACACAAAGGAGTTGTGGGCGGTGATGTTCATACTGCTTACCACCAAAGTCTTATTTTGATTCGGCAGCATTGTGGGATGAAGCGGCCTGGACCAATCTTAAATGTCCACGTACATGAGACCGGTTCCACCGACTGACATGCAACTCGTTTTGCTTAAAGATGGCTGGCGGGTGTCTGTTTCTCCTACTTTAGTTGAATCGAATTTGACTAGGGCCGGTCCTTGAAGAAGGTTAAAACAACAAACTTGATAATCACCATTGTGGTTTTGTGTAGGTAAGAACAGTTCTTGCTAGTTGCCACACAAAACTTGCAACAACAAAGTAGAGGACGTCTAACTTGTTTTTGCAGGGTATGTTGTGATGTGATATGGTCAAGACGTGATGTGATATATGTTGTTGTATGAGATGATCATGTTTTGTAATATCGACAACCGGCAGGAGCCTTAGGGTTGTCTCTTAATTATTGTATGAAATGCAAGCGCCATGTAATTGCTTTACTTTATCGCTATGCATTAGCAATAGTTATAGAAGCAATAGTTGGCGAGACGACCCCGACGCAACGATGGAGATCAAGGTGTCAAGCCGATGACAATGGAGATCATGACGATGCTTTGAGATTGAGATCAAAAGTACAAGATGATGATGGCCATATCATGTCACATATTTTGATTGCATGTGATGTTTATCCTTTATGCATCTTATAGAACGACGGTAGCATTATAAGATGATCCCTTCACTAAATTTCAAGATAAAAGTGTTCTCCCAGAGTATGCACCATTGCTTCGTCATTTCGAAGCACCTCGTGATGATCGGGTGTGATAGACTCTACGTTCACATACAACGGGTGTAAGACAGTTTTACACAAGCAGAATACTTGGGTTAAACTTGACGAGCCTAGCATGTACAGACATGGTCTCGGAACACTGGAGACCGAAAGGTCGAACATGAGTCATATAGTAGATATGATCAACATGAAGATGTTCACCATTGATGACTACCCCATCTTTCGTGATGATCGGACATGGGTTAATTGATTTGGATCATGTATCACTTAGACAACTTGAGGGATATTGATTTAAGTGCGAGTTCATTAGTAATTTGATTAACTGAACTAAATTTATCATGAACTTAGTCTTAATAGTTTTTGCATATTTATGTTGTAGATCAATAGCTCATGATGTAGCTCCCCTATTTTTGATACGTTCCTAGAGAAAACTAAGTTGAAAGATGATGGTAGAAATAATGCGGACAGGGTCCGTGATCTGAGGATTATCCTCATTGCTACATAGAAGAATTATGTCCTTGATGCACCGCTAGGTGACAGACCTGTTGCAGGAGCTGATGCAGACGTTATGAACGTTTGGCAAAGCTCGATCTGATGACTACTTGATAGTTTAGTGCGCCATGCTTTACGGCTTAGAATCGGGGCTCCGAAGACGTTTTGAATGCCATGGAACATATGAGATGTTCCAATAGCTGAAATTGGTATTTCAGGCTCATGCCCGTGTTGAGAGGTATGAGACCTCTGACAAGTACTTTGCCTACAAGATGGAGGAGAATAGCTCAGCCAGTGAGCATGTGCTCAGAATGTCTGGGTACTACAATAGCTTGAATCAAGTGGGAGTTAATCTTCCAGATAAGATAGTGATTGACAGAGTTCTCCAGTCACTATCACCAAACTACTAGAGCTTCATGATGAACTATAATATGCAAGGAGTGATACTCAAATCGGCGGAGGTAGAAATCAAGAAAGAGCATCAAGTGTTGATGGTTAATAAGACCACTAGTTTCAAGAAAAAGGGCAAAGGAAAGAAAGGGAACTTCAAGAAGAATGGCAAGCAAGTTACCGCTCCCATGAAGAAGCCCAAAGCTGAACCCAAGCCTGAAACTAAGTGCTTCTACTGAAAAGGAAATGATCACTGGAAGTGGAACTACCCTAAATACTTGGCAGATAAGAAGGATGGCAAAGTGAACAAAGGTATATTTGATATACATGTTATTGATGTGTACCTTACTAGTGTTCGTAGTAGCCCCTGGGTATTTGATACCGGTTCAGTTGCTAAGATTAGTAACTCGAAACAGGAGTTACGGAATAAACGAAGACTGGCTAAGGACGAGGTGACGATGCACGTTGGAAGTAATTCCAAGGTTGATACGATCACCATCGCACACTCCCTCTACTTTTGGGATTAGTATTGAACCTAAATAAATGTTATTTGGTGTTTGCGTTGAGCATGAATATGATTAGATCATGTTTATTGCAATACGGTTATTCATTTAAGTCAGAGAATAATTGTTGTTCTGTTTACATGAATAAAACCTTCTATGGTCATACACCCAATGTGAATGGTTTATTGAATCTCGATCGTAGTGATACACATATTCATAATATTGATGACAAAAGATGCAAAGTTGATAATGATAGTGCAACATACTTGTGGCACTGCCGTTTAGGTCATATTGGTGTAAAGCGCATGAAGAAACTCCATGCGGATGGATTTTTGGAAACACTTGAGTATGAATCATTTGATACTTGTGAACCATGCCTGATGGGCAAGATGACTAAAACTCCGTTCTCCGAAAAAATGGAGCGTGCTAATGACTTATTGGAAATAATACATATCGATGTATGCGGTCCGATGAGTGTTGAAGCACGCGGCGGGTGTCATTATTTTCTAACCTTCACAGATGATTTGAGTAGGTACGGGTATATCTACTTGATGAAACACAAGTCTGAAACATTTGAAAAGTTCAAAGAATTTCAGAGTGAAGTGGAGAATCATCGTAACAAGAAAATAAAGTTTCTACGATCAGATCACTGAGGTGAATATTTGAGTTACGAGTTTGGCCTTCATTTAAAACAATGTGGAATCGTTTCACAACTCATGCCACCTGGAACACCACAGCGTAATGGTGTGTCCTAATATCGTAGCCGTACTTTATTAGATATGGTGCATTCTATGATGTCTCTTACCGATTTGCCACTATCGTTTTGGGGTTATGCATTAGAGACAGCCGCATTCACGTTAAATAGGGCACTGTCTAAATCCGTTGAGAAGACACCATATGAACTGTGGTTTGGCAAGAAACCTAAGCTGTCGTTTCTTAAAAGTTTGGGGATGCGACGCTTATGTCAAAAGGCTTTAGCCGGATAAGGTCGAACCCAAAGCGGAGAAGTGCGTCTTCATAGGATACCCGAAAGAAACTATTGGGTATACCTTCTACCACAGATCCGAAGGCAAAATCTTTGTTGCTAAGAATGGGTCCTTTCTAGAGAAGGAGTTTCTCTCGAAAGAAGTGAGTGGGAGGAAAGTAGAACTTGATGAGGTAGTTGTACCTTCTCTCGAATTGGAAAGTAGTACATCAGAGAAAGCCGTTCCTGTGATGCCTACACCAACCAGAGAGGAAGCAAATGATGATGATCATGAAACTTCAGATCAAGTTACTACTGAACCTCGTAGGTCGACCAGAACACGTTCCACACCAGAGTGGTACGGTAATCCTGTCCTGGAAGTCATGTTATTGGACCACGGCGAACCTACGAACTATGAAGAAGCTATGATGAGCCCAGATTCCGATAAATGGCTTGAGGCCACAAAATCTGAGATTGGATCCATGTATGAGAACAAAGTGGGGACTTTGGTGGATTTGCCCGATGATCGGCAAGCCATAAAGAATAAATGGATCTTTAAGAGGAAGACAGACGCTGATGGTAATATCACTGTCTACAAAGCTCGACTTGTTGCAAAAGGTTCTCGACAAGTTCAAGGGGTTGACTACGATGAGACTTTCTCACCCGTAGCCATGCTTAAGTCTGTCCGAATCATGTTAGCAATTGCTGCATTTTATGATTATGAAATCTGGCAAATGGATGTCAAAAACTTGCATTCCTTAACGGGTTTCTTGAGGAAGAGTTGTATATGATGCAACCGGAAGTTTTTGTCGATCCTAAAGGTGCTAACAAAGTGTGCAAGCTCCAGCGATCCATCTATGGACTGGTGCAAGCATGTCGGAGTTGGAATATATGCTTTGATGAGGTGATCAAAGCATATGGTTTTATACAGACTTATGGTGAAGCCTGTATTTAGAAGAAAGTGAGTGGGAGCTCTATATCATTTCTGATATTATATGTGGATGACATATTGCTGATTGGAAATGATATATAATTTTTGGATAGCATAAAAGGATACTTGAATAAGAATTTTTCAATGAAAGACCTCAGTGAAGCTACTTACATATTGGGCATCAAAATCTATAGAGATAGATCAAGACGCTTAATAGGACTTTCACAAAGCACATACCTTGATAAAGTTTTGAAGGAGTTCAAAATGGATCAGTCAAAGAAAGGGTTCTTGCCTGTATTCAAGGTATGAAGTTGAGTAAGACTCAAAGCCCAACCACGACAGAAGATAAAGAGAGAATGAAAGTCATTCCCTATGCCTCAGCCATAGGTTCTATTATGTATGCCATGTTGTGTACCAGATGTGTGCATTGCCATGAGTTTGGCAAGGGGGTACAATAGTGATCCAGGAGTGGATCACTGGACAGCGGTCAAAATTATCCTTAGGTACCTAAAGAGGACTAAAGAAATGATTCTCGGTTATGGAGGTGATGAAGAGTTCGTCATAAAGGGTTACGTCGATGCAAGCTTTGACACCGATCTGGATGACTCTGAGTCTCAATCTGGATATGTATTGAATGTGGGAGCAATTAGCTAGAGTAGCTACATGCAGAGCATTGTAGACATAGAAATTTGCAAAATACATACGGATCTGAATGTGGCAGGCCCGTTGACTAAACCTCTTTCACAAGCAAAACATGATCACACCTTAGTACTCTTTGGGTGTAAATCACATGGCGATGTGAACTAGATTATTGACTCTAGTAAACTCTTTGGGTGTTAGTCACATGACGATGTGAACTATGGGTGCTAATCACATGACGATGTGAACTAGATTATTGACTCTAGTGCAAGTGGGAGGCTGATGGAAATATGCCCTAGAGGCAATAATAAAATGGTTATTATTATATTTCCTTAATCATGATAAAGGTTTATTATTCATGCTAGAATTGTATTGACCGGAAACTTAAATACATGTGTGGATACATAAACAAATATTGTGTCCCTAGTGAGCCTCTACTAGACTAGCTCGTTGATCAAAAGATGGTTACGGTTTCGTAAACATAGACATGAGTTGTCATTTGATAACGGGATCACATCATTAGGAGAATGATGTGATGGACAAGACCCATCCGTTAGCTTAGCATATGATCGTTCAGTTTATTGCTACTGCTTTCTTAATGTCAAATACATGTTCCTTTGACCATGAGATCATGCAACTCCCGGATACCGGAGGAATGCCTTGTGTGCTATCAAACGTCACAATGTAACTGGGTGATCATAAAGATGCTCTACAGGTATCTCCGAAGGTGTCTGTTGAGTTGGTGTGAATCGAGATTGGGATTTGTCACTCCATGTATCAGAGAGGTATCTCTGGGCCCTCTCGGTAATACACATCATAAGAAGCTTGCAAGCAAAGTGACTAAGGAGTTAGTTTATGAGATGATGTATTACGGAACGAGTAAAGAGACTTGTTGGTAACGAGATTGAACTAGGTATGAAGATACCGATGATCGAATCTCGGGCAAGTAACATACCGACAGACAAAGGGAATTACGTATGTTGTCATAAAGGTTCAACCGATAAAAGATCTTCATGGAATATGTAGGAATCAATATGGGCATCCAGGTCCCGCTATTGGTTATTGACCGGAGAGGTGTCTCGGTCATGACTACATAATTCCCGAACCCGCAGGGTCACACGCTTAACGTTCGTTGACGCTAGAGTAGTATTGGGATTTTTGATGAGTGATAACCAAATGTTGTTCGGAGTCCCGGATGAGATCCCGGATGTCACAAGGAGTCTCGGAATGGTCGAGAGGTAACGATTTATATATGGGAAGTCATATTTTGGGTTCCGAAAAAAGGTGCAGTTTTTTCGGTATTGTACCAGGAAGCTTCTAGAAGGTTCCGGAGGATTCCAGAGGGGTCCGGAAGTCCACAAGTGGTTTCACCATGACCCAAGGGCTAGCATGGGCTGCGGTGAGGCGCCCTGGCCTTATTGGGCTAGGCGCACCAAGTCCTCAAAAGCCCATGTGGCTAGGGAAGGCAAAAAAGGAAGGAGTCCTGTAGGAATAGGATTGGACTTGGAGTCCAAGTCCTCTCCCCCTTCGCTGTGCCCTAGGGCTTTGAGGGGTTGTTTCCCACGCCCCTCCACCTATATATAGAGGGGAGGGGGCACGCCAAGAGCATACACCAAGCCCTTGGCACCCCTCTCTCCCTCGTTACTCCATAGTTCGACCGCCTCGTCCCGGCGACGCTTAGCGAAGCGCTGTCGGTGCTCCACCACCACCATCACCACCACGCCATCATGTTGGTTGTGATCCCATCTACTTCTCCTCGCCTGCTTGCTGGATCAAGAAGGATGAGACATCATCGAGCCACACATGTGCTAAACTCGGAGGTGCCGTCCGTTCGACACTAGATCGGTTGGATCGTGATCGGATCGCGAAGAGTACGACTACATCAACCACGTGATAAACGCTTCTGCTTACCAATCTACAAGGCTATGTAGATGCTCTCCCCCTCTCATAGCTATGCATCTCCATGGATAGATCTTGCGTGTGCATAGAATTTTTTTTGTTTTCCATGCAACGTTCCCCAACACACTAATCATACACGCAAATGTGTACGATCAAGATCAAAGACTCATGGGAGGATATCACAACACAACTCTAGACACAAATAAAATAATACAAGCTTCATATTACAAGCCAGGGGCCTTGAGGGCTCGAATACAAGAGCTCGAACATAAATGAGTCAGCGGAAGCAATAATATCTGAGTACAGAAATAAGTTAAACAAGTTGCCATAAGATGGCTAGCACAAACAGGGATCCTCCTGCCTGGGATCCTCCTAAACTACTCCTGGTCCTCGGCGGCCTGCACGTATTAGTAGGCACCCTCGGTGTAGTAGGAGTCATCAAAGGTGGCGTCTGGCTCCGGGGCTCCAGCATCTGGTTGCGACATCTGAGAAGAATGGAAAAGGGGGAAAGGAGGGAGCAAAGCAACCGTGAGTACTCATCCAAAGTAATCGCAAGCAAGGATCTACACTACATATGCATCGGTATCTATGAAATGGGTAGTATCTATGGACTAAGCTGCAGAATGCCAGAATTAGAGGGGGATAGCTAGTCCTATCGAAGAATACGCTTCTGGCAGTCTCCATATTGAAGCATGTAGAAGAGAGTAGCTGGTAAGTTCACCAAGTAACAACGTATAGCATAACCCTACCCGGCAATCCTCTCCTCGTCGCCCTGTGGAAGAGCGATCACCGGGTTATCTCTGGAACTTATCTGGGTGTGTTTAATTAAGTATCCAGTTCTATTGTCATGAGGTCGGAATACAACTCCAAGTCGTCCTGTTACCGTGGACACGGCTATTCGAATAGATCAATCTTCCCTGCAGGGGTGCACCACATTACCCGACATGCTCGATCCCTCTGGTCGGGCACACTTTCCTGGGTCATGTCCGGCCTTGGAAGATCAACATGTCGCAGCCCTACCTAGGCCCAATAGAGAGGTCTGCACGCCATTCTAAATCCTAAGCGTGCAGGGGTCTTGGGCCCATCGCCCTTTGCACTCCTGCATGTTGCGAATGCGGCCGGCGAGCAGACCTAGCCCCCTTATACAAGTGTAGGCGTTCCAGTCCAACCCAGCGTGCGCCACTCAGTCGCTGATGTCTGGAAAGCTTCGGCTGATACTACGATGCCGGTTGCCCATATCTTGTCCCACGTGGCGGTTAGTGCGTATAAGGCCAACGACCAACTCAGATCAAATATCCAAACTCATTAAGCATGTTATTTTGAAGTAATCGCGGACGCCGACCAGGGACCAGGCCCACCTCTCTCCAGGGTGGTCTCAACCTGCCATGTCGCTCCGCCACAATGATCCACTCAGAGGGCCGTCGGGAAAACATGTCCTTTCAGCCCCCAGTCCATGAATCACTCGCGGGTACTCTACGAGCCGACCCGACTTTAGTCACCACATTGTATCAAGTATAGCATGTGTGTATGTATATACCCGTGATCACCTCCCGAGTCATCACGGCCCGATAGTATAGCATGGCAGACGGACAAGAATGTAGGGACACTGATGAAGTACTAGCATCCTATACTAAGCATTTAGGATTGCAGGTAAAGGTAACAACAGTAGTAATAAGGGCAGGCTATCCAACAGAATAGGATCAAATCGATAAGAAGTAACAGCTATACTACTCTAATGCAAGCAGTAGAGAGAAGGAATAGGTGGTACCGGGATGATCAAGGGCGTTTTGCTTGCCTGGAAGCTCTGCGGAGAAGGACGGGTCCGTCCGGAGTGTAGTCGACATCCGGAGCAGCGGCATCAGTCTCAAAGTCTACCGGAGAGAAGAGCGGGAAGAAACAATAAATACAATGCAAACAGATGCATGACATGGTAATAAGCGGTGCTAGGTGTGACCTAACACGGTACTAGGTGTTATTGGCAAAGGGGGGAAACATCCGGGAATGTATTCCCGGTGTTCGGCATTTTCGGAAAGACGAACCGGAGGGGGATGGTTGCATGTTCGCTATGCTAGGGACTTGGGGCAGACGAACGGACTGCGTATTCGGATTCGTCTCGTTTTTCTGAGCAACTTTCATGTACAAAGTCTGCATCATCATGACATCAGCGGTCAACTCTGACCATTGTCCAGTCAAACTGACAGGTGGGGTCCGTTTGACATTGTCTGTTCACTAATTAATAGATGATTAAGTCTAACTAGTTAACTAAATTGAATTAATTAAGTTAATTAATTTTTATCTTTATTATTTTTCCCTTTTTTAAATGTTCTCCGCGGCGTGGGCCCCGGCTGTCAATGGGCCAGAGGCCTTAGCGGGCAATGGCACGGGCGGGGGCATCTGCTAGGCGCCACGGCGAGCAGAGCCCCAGGGAAGGGGGCATTGGCCCTGGGCACGGCCAGCCGGGGCCGCGGCGAGGCACAGCGGCGCGAGTAGTGGGGGTGGGGGCGCTGCCGGGGGCGAGCGGAACGAGGGCGCCGGCGAGGACGGCGACCGCGGGTGGGGCGAGCATGGCGCGGGCGAGCTCGCGTGGGGAGGCTTGCGGGGCGTGGCCGACGCAGGTCAGGGGGGGTGAGGGAGCGTGGCATCGGCGGCTGTGATGACGAGCGCGTGAGACCCCAACGGCGGCGCTGCAGGCTGGCGAGCCAGGGCGGGAGCGTGTGGCCGGCTACGAGCGAGGCGGTGGTAGCAGAGGGCGGGGCCGGCGAGGCCAGGCGGGTGCGGTGGGCAGCAGCAGCCACGCTGTGATACGTCCATTTTGCATCATGCTTTTATGTTGATATTTATTGCATTATGGGTTGTTGTTGCATCATGCTTTTCTCTCTTATTTTACAAGATTTATATGAAGAGGGAGAATGCAGGCAGCTGGAATTCTGGACTGGAAAGGAGCAAATCTGAGAGACCTATTCTGCACAACACCAAAAGTCCTGGAAATTTACCGAGAATTATTTTGGAATATATAAAAAATATTGGGCGAAGAAATACCAGAGGGGGACCCACCAGGAGTCCACAAGCCTGGGGGGCGCCCTACCCCCTGGGCGCGCCCCTAGGGCTTGTGGCCCTCTGGCAGGTCCCCAGTGTCCATCTTCTACTATATGAAGGGTTGTTGCCTGGAAAAAATCACAAGGAAGCTTTCGGGACGAAGCGCTACCGTCTCGAGGCAGAACCTGGGCAGAACCAATCTAGGGCTCCGGCGGAGCTGTTCTACCGGGGAATCTTCCCCTCGGGAGGGGGAAATCGAACACATAGTCATCACCAACGATCCTCTCACCAAGAGGGGGTCAATCTCCATCAACATCTTCACCAGCACCATCTCCTCTCCGAACCCTAGTTCATCTCTTGTATTCAATCTTTGTCTCAAAACCTCAGATTGGTACCTGTGGGTTGCTAGTAGTGTTGATTACTCCTTGTAGTTGATGCTAGTTGGTTTATTCGGTGGAAGATCATATGTTCAGATCCTTAATGATATTTATTACCCCTCTGATTATGAACATGAATATGCTTCGTGAGTAGTTATGTTTGTTCCTGAGGACATGGGAGAAGTCTTGTTATAAGTAATCATGTGAATTTGGTATTCGTTCGATATTTTGATGAGATGTATGTTGTCTTTCCTCTAGTGGTGTTATGTGAATGTCGACTACATGACACTTCACCATGATTTGGGCCTAAGGGAAGGCATTGGGAAGTAATAAGTAGATGATGGGTTGCTAGAGTGACAGAAGCTTAAACCCTAGTTTATGCGTTGCTTCGTAAGGGGTTGATTTGGATCCACATGTTTCATGCTATGGTTAGATTTATCTTAATTCTTCTTTCGTAGTTGCGGATGCTTGCGAGAGGGGTTAATCATAAGTGGGAGGCTTGTCCAAGTAAGGACAGCACCTAAGCACCAGTCCACCCACATATCAAATTATCAAAGTAACGAACGCGAATCACATGAGCATGATGAAAACTAACTTGACAACAATTCCCATGTGTCTTCGGGAGCACTTTGCTTTATATAAGAGTTCGTCTAGGCTTATCCTTTGCTACAAAAAGGATTGGGCCACCTTGCTGCACCTTTGTTACGTTTGTTACTTGTTACCCGTTACGAATTATCTTATCACAAAACTATCTATTACCGATAATTTCAGTGCTTGGAGAAAATACCTTGCTGAAAACCGCTTGTCATTTCCTTCTGCTCCTCGTTGGGTTTGACACTCTTAGTTATCTAAAGGACTATGATAGATCCCCTATACTTGTGGGTCATCAAGACTCTTTTCTGGTGCCTTTGCCGGGGAGTGAAGTGCCTTTGGTAACTGGAATTTGCTAAGGAAACATTTATATTACGTGCTGAAATTTATTGTCCCATGTCACTATGGAACATCATCCTTTGAGGGGTTTGTTCGGGGTATCTTCACCACGACCGGAAGAGCAAAGAGTTGCCCCTCAACCTACTGCACCTACTGAAAATATTTATTATGAAATTCCTTCGGGTATGATAGAGAAACTGCTAGCTAATCCTTATGCAGGAGATGGAACATTACATCCTGATATGCATCTAATCTATGTGGATGAAGTTTGTGGATTATTTAAGCTTGCAGGTTTGCCCGAGGATGAAGTCAAGAAGAAGGTCTTCCCTTTATCTTTTAAGGAGAAGGCATTGACATGGTATAGGCTATGCGATGATATTGGGACTTGGAATTACAACTGATTGAAATTGGAATTTCATCAGAAGTTTTATCCTATGCATCTGGTTCATCGTGATCGGAATTATATATATAATTTTGGGCCTCATGAAGGAGAAAGTATCGCTCCAGCTTGGGGGAGGCTTAAGTCAATGTTATATTCATGCCCCAATCATGAGCTCTCAAGAGAAATTATTATTCAGAATTTTTATGCTCGGCTTTCTCGTAATGATTAATCCATGCTCGATACTTCTTGTACTGGTTCTTTTATGAAGAAGACTATTGAATTCAAATGGGATCTCTTGGAAAGAATTAAACGCAACTCTGAAGATTGGGAACTTGATGAAGGTAAGGAGTTAGGTATAAACCTTAAGTTTGATTGTGTTAAATCTTTCATGGATACCGATGCTTTTTGTGAATTTAGCACTAAGTATGGACTTGACTCTGAGATAGTAGCTTCTTTCTGTGAATCATTTGCTACTCATGTTGATCTCCCTAAGGAGAAGTGGTTTAAATATCATCCTCCCATAGAAGTAAAAATAGTAGAACCTATTAAAGCTGAAGAGGAAATTATTACTTATAATGTTGATCCTGTTATTCCTACTGCTTATTTAGAAACGACCTTTCCCTGTTAGGATAAAAGAACATGCTAAAGCTTCAGCCGTGGTTCGTAAGAGTTATACTAGAACACCTACACCCCCTGAACAAATTAAAGTTGAACCTAGTATTGCTATGGTTAAAGATCTCTTGGTCGATAATATTGATGGGCATGTTATTTATTTCTGTGATGAAGCTGCTAGAATTGCTAGACCCGATAATAAAGATAAACATAGACCTGTTTGTTGGCATGCCTGTTGTTTCTGTTAAAATAGGAGATCATTGTTATCATGGCTTATGTGATTTGGGTGCTAGTGTGAGTGCAATTCCTTTTACTTTATATCAAGAAATTATGAATGATATTGCACCTGCTGAAATAGAAGATATTGATGTCACTATTAAGCTTGCTAGTAGAGATACTATATCACCAATTGGGATTGTTAGAGATGTTGAAGTCTTGTGTGGGAAAATAAAATACCCTACTGATTTTCTAGTTCTTGGTTCCCCACAAGATGATTTTTGTCCCATTATATTTGGTAGACCTTTCTTGAACACTGTTAATGCCAAAATAGATTGTGAGAAAGAAACTGTTAGTGTGAGTTTTGGGGATGTGTCTCATGAGTTTAATTTCTCCAAATTTCGTAGACAACCCCATGATAAAGAATTGCTTAGTAAAGATGAAATTATTGGTCTTGCTTCTATTGTCGTGCCTCCTACTGATCCTTTAGAACAATATTTGCTAGACCATGAAAATGATATGTTCATGAACGAAAGAAAGGAATTAGATGAGATTTTCTTTAAACAAATGCCTGTTTTGAAACACAATTTGCCTATTGAAACTCTTGGAGATCCTCTACCACCCAAGAGTGATCTTGTATTTGATCTTAAACAATTACCTGATACTTTGAAATATGCTTATCTCGATGAGAAAAGGATATATCCTGTTATTATTAGTGCTAACCTTTCAGAGCATGAAGAAAAGAAATTATTGAAAACTCCGAAGAAGTACCGTGCAGCTATTGGATATACTCTGGATGATCTTAAGGGCATTAGCCCCACTCTATGTCAACACAAAATTAATATGGAACCTGATGCTAAACCTGTTGTTGATCATCAACGACGGTTGAATCCAAAGATGAAAGAAGTGGTAAGAAATGAAATACTAAAGCTTCTGGAAGCAGGTATAATTTATCCTATTGCTGATAGTAGATGGGTAAGTCTTGTTCATTGTGTCCCCAATAAAGGAGGTATTACCATTGTTCCTAATGATAAAAATGAATTGATTCCGCAGAGAATTGTCACAGGTTATAGAATGGTTATTGATTTTAGAAAGTTAAACAAAGCTACTAGGAAAGATCATTACCCTCTACCTTTTATTGATCAAATGCTAGAAAGACTATGAAAACATCCACACTTCTGCTTTCTAGATGGTTATTCTGGTTTTTCCCAAATACCTGTGTCACAACAGGATCAAGAAAAAACTACTTTTACTTGCCCTTTTGGTACCTTTGCTTATAGATGTATGCCTTTTGGTTTATGTAATGCACCTGCTACCTTTCAAAGATGTATGACTGCTATATTCTCAGACTTTTGTGAAAAGATTGTTGAGGTTTTCATGGATGATTTTTCCGTTTATGGAACTTCTTTTGATGATTGCTTAAGCAACCTTGATCGAGTTTTGCAGAGATGTGAAGAAACTAATCTTGTCTTCAATTGGGAGAAGTGCCACTTTATGGTTAATGAAGGTATTGTCTTGGGGCATAAAATCTTCGAAAGAGGTATTGAAGTTGATAAAGCTAAAGTTGATGCTATTGAAAAAATGCCGTGTCCTAAAGATATCAAGGGTATAAGAAGTTTCCTTGGCCATGCTGGTTTCTATAGGAGATTTATTAAAGATTTCTCTAAAATTTCTAGGCCTCTTACTAATATCTTGCAAAAGGATGTTCCATTTGTTTTTGATGATGAATGTGTAGAAACATTTGAAAAACTTAAGAAAGCCTTGATTTTTGCACCCATTGTTCAACCACCTGATTTGAACCTACCCTTTGAAATTATGTGTGATGCTAGTGATTATGTTGTTGGTGTTGTGTCGGGGCCGGATTTCGGGGACACAAAAATCCCAGAAATTAACCCCTCGAGTCATCACCAGCCCAGGATTACTGTTACTGGTGGACACGTCCTTGTTACAGAATTACCAAGCTATTACAAGAATTGGATACAAGACCATAAAGGTCTAATGATACAACAGGGATTCCGGTGGTGGATGATGGAAATGACTCGTGGTTCTCCAGCGTCGATGGGGCTCCATTCCCACAGGAACAGCTGACCCGGATAATTCCTATCCGCGTGGCTGCTATCCTAGGCTCCGCACGGTCGTCGTTGTGGTACTCCTCGTAGAACTCCTGACCTGGCCAAGTAAATAGCCAGGGACAAGCCTGTGAGTATGTTTGAATGTACTCGCAAACATCATGAACAAGAGATATACCGAATGCAGCAGACAAAATATATGATCATGTTGAACCAAACTATATGCGTATGCTCATGCTGGATCATGCTAAAATGCTCATGCTGACACAAATCTAAATCATGACATGACAATAGCAAAATGATACGAAAGTAAATATAGCATGTTAGTCATGATCAAACTTGTCAGAAATAACGCAAATGAATGCCATGGGTAGTCTAGCCAGCCCAAGTGACATTCAGAAAATAAAATAAAAGAAATGCCAATCGGGTGTCAAGTGACGCCACGGTCGGACTTGAAGAGAAATGCCAGTTGGGTGTCAAGTGACGCCACAGTCGGACTTGAAGACAAATGCCAATCGGGTGTCCACAAGAGTAGTGGCGGGACCGCTTGTAAACTCGAGGGACGCCACAAGAGGTCTTGAAAATAAAGTTGAGCGCCCGGGGTAGTCTAGCCAGCCCTGAGACACTCAAGAAATAAAATAAGAGAAACGGGTAATTCCACAATAATATGCATAACCACACTAATATTAATATGCATAGCCAAAATATTCATGGTAGCATCAGGGTGACAATAATTATCCTGCAAAATAATTCAGGCACATTTTAATTATTTCCTCCGAAGACCGACACTTGACCAACCTAGACTGTAGTCCTTAACCGCAGACACGGCTATTCGAATAGGTTTAAACTCTGCAGAGGGTGTACTCCTTACCCACAAGTAAAGGATTTCTTTAGTCAGTACCGTGACACCGACTAATTCCCTTTACGGTCTTTGGGTTGAAAACACACCTAACCAGCACACACCAGATTAACCGTCCGGATGCCAGGAATCACCCAAAGCATCGTTTCAGAAAAACTCTAAGTCGGGGAGACAACAATCTCGAGTAGCATGGGATCACTATTAATACGCGCGGATTCCAAGGGATGCCCCCCTGTCGGACACAACCGGAAACACCCATGCCCCCTGACTCGATGACAGGATTTAGTCCATGGCCGTGGAAACCCTCATCGTGGCCCTCTATGTGGTGTGTGCACGGAAAGGGGTTAACAACTTACTAAACCATACCCCACCGATGGCAGGGACAAGTTGCAGCACGAATCAAGTATGGGGGTTACCGGAACAAGACTCGATCTACGGCCGACTCAGGAGGCTTAAGTATTTCCTGCAGTGGTTAGCACAATATATTCCTTGGTGATACCCAACAGCATCACCACCCGGCATGTCCCAACATGCCCTTACTGATCATTCTCATCACAACAAGATTTCCGACTCACGGTCACCTTTCTCGTGTCTGATTCTTTCCTGCAGATTAGTCCAGATCACATAGACATATGTGACTTGTGAAAGTAACTATCCTTATTCATGCTTCATGTAGATGCAATATCATCAAGGAATCATGCATGCATAACTAACTATATGCAAAAAATTATTCGAATTCAACATACTCATGATTTAATTATTTTTGTAAATAAGTCAACCATGCAATCACCATATCAAGTGTTCAAGATGCTTGCCTTGAGCAAGCAGAAATATTGGGTGCACTCCAAAAGTTTGAATTATTTATCTCCCCTCTATTTCCTATTTTCAAAAATATTTGAATTACCACATATAGTAAAAACAGTGTCAAAAATTGTTTCAAATATTTTTGAAATAAATATGAAAATAAACTAGAGGCAAAATAAGGAATACCAGAAAAAGAATAAAATGGTTTGGAATTAAGATGATTTTCCTAGGGAATTTCTAAGTTGAGATAATTAAAGAAATGGACTATTTAAAATGTCCAGTGGAGATAAAGCTTACTAAAAATGTTCACCTAATCTAGATAAATATAGAATGATTTTATAAGACAGCAGGAATTTGAATCATCAATTTTTGATTAGAAATGGATCCTATGGAATTTTTTTGGAAACTACTAGAAATGGAAAATAGAAAGGAGTAGCAGTGCGCCCTGAGCGTTGTTTAGCTGTACTGCACCACTGGGCCGAGCCCAGCCGTTCAGCCGCATAGAAGGGTTGCGACGTCGATGGCGTAATCAAGGTGCGCTTCCCTCGGACGATGACGGTTTGTGAGAAGCCCGTCTCCACTTACGGGTGGTTCTGGGTCACTGACAGTGGGCCCGCCTGGCCCACTGGTCAGGTTTGACCGGTCCGCCCGCGCTGTCTCCCCGCGGCAGAACAGGGGCGGTGCTCCGGCGATCGCCGCCGGCGAACAGCGACACCATTCGAAGAGGTGATACCAGCATCATGCTTAGGAGGGAAAGGCGGTGCTTCTGGTACCCGCCACGGTAGCTAGGGTGGACAGAGTCGCCGACGATGCCAATTCCGGTGGACGGCGGTGTCGGGCAGCAGGGGGGTTTGGCCCATGCTCGTTCCCGAGTCAAATTGAGCGCGGGGATGGATCTGCGGGACCGTGGGGAGGCTCCTGGTGTAGCTTGTGGAGAGGGGGAGGTACCGGAGAGGTGGGAACCTTCGCGGATGCGAGGGCGGTAGTGGTTTGCCGGAGATGAAGATGACGACCGCTCCAGTCATTTTGCTGCTCGAGGGAGTTCCTGAAGGAGGGAGGAGGAGTGTTGGTCAGCTGAGTGAGCTCGGGGTGGTCTTTATATAGCATCGAAGAGGCGGTTCCGCGGCGCCCGGAGATAACCATGGCGACGGCAACCATTAATGGCAACAGGAGGCAGTGGTGAGATTGGTGTGTGGACGGTGCGAGTTGGTATGGACGGTGGCTGTCCAAATTTACCACAGGGGGTGTGCTGGCGGGGTCGGGTGGCTTGGGCGGGTGCCGTGGCTTCCCGATTCGGGGCATGACGGCGGTTGGCCATTATTGGCGGATAGAGGTCGCCGGCGAGGCCGTTGGGTTGGTGGCAGGCCATGGATAAGCTCAGGTAGATGAGTATTAAGGCAAGGGAGAGCTGGTGTTCGGGGATTGGCTAGGGGCTTCTAGACGGTGCCGTGCCCGAACGGCGGACGGCGCGGGTTGGCGGGGTCGGTGGTGGTCGGCGCTAGGCGACGCGGAGAGGTGTCGGTGAGGCTCGGGATCGATGGAGTGATCCAGCGGAGTACTAGGACGAGCGTGGGCTGCAGTTGAGGCACGGCAGGAGCTCGACATCGGCGCGGTCATACGCGTGTTCTGGCCATGCTCCGGACACGCACCAGAGGTGCTCGACGTTTTGCCAGGGTGACCTAGGGGATTTTGCTGCTATTAAACCTTGACACGGTGATGCTGCTAGACTTGATAAAATGGGTGGACATGTTATTTTGGCCATTAGTGCAAGTGCCCAATGCAAGTTTGTGAGCTTGCCAAATTCTGCCATGCACATGAGCTGCTTGCTAAAATGCTAGGGCTACCTAGGAGGACTTGTTGGGTGTGAAAATTTCCAGGATGATGTCTCTTTAGATGAATAAAATGATGGTGTGATTGGTTTGGCATAAAGGCAAACTAGATAGTGCAAGTTTTAGAGAAATTCATTTCTGGACAGAAACTGGAGGGCATTATTTGGTGAACTAAAATGATTCCAATGGAGCTGAAATTTTGGACTTAAGGGTTTGGTTGGAAGGACAGTAAGTGGGAAAAATTTCAGAATTAATGGAGCAAGGAAAATAGGGGTTGTAGTTGTAACTGAGGAATGGGACAGAATGGAAAAGGGGAAGGTTCACTCAATATTTTCAAAACACCAAGTTGGGTTTTTGCATAAAAGTGATCTGTAGGCATCACATGACCCCTCATAATTTTTGTGGAATTTTGAAAGAATTATTTAAAGTAGTTGTAGTGCAACAGAGGCATTTAAAATATTGAAATAGCTGTTAAAAGAATTGTTTAGAGGCAAATTTTATTATGAAAATAATTCTTACTGTTAGTAAACTATAATTGAAATGTTTTAAGAGAACTACCAAAGCCACAATATTATTTCCAAAAATTGCTATATGGAGGGAAGAATTTTGGAAAACAGAAACAGAAAATGGTTCTGAAATTAATAAAAGACCTAACAAAAATTCAAAATTTTAATTCTGGCCAAATTTTATTTAGTAAAAACATGATTAAATTTTTGGGGTGTTACAAACTCTACCCCCCTTAAGAAAATCTCGTCCTCGAGATTTGTTAAGGACGGAAGAATTAAATGCAAATCACAACAGACAAGCAATCATGCACAAGACAATAACACACAAGCACATCATTCAATCAAACACTACACACTGCTAGAAATATACACATATTCGTCTACGGCATGACGGTGGAATTTACAGGGCAACAGGGTTGCTAAGGACTTGGCAACTACTCTGGCAGACTCAGTCCACTTCGTCGACGTCCAGACGGGCGTGTCTTGCGGACGTCGAGGCTTCTCTGGGGGCTTCATCGTCGGAGTTGACTGGAGTGTTATGAGGAGCTACAGGGTTGGGGTAGCGATCATGACCCACGCGGGGTGTAGTGGCTACAGTCCCGTTGGAGGAAATCCCCAAGAGACGATGGAGTTCATCCGGGGAAACGAAATCATTGCCCGGGTGGCCAACAGGGGCAGACCTCGCAGGCTCGATTGATCTCCCGAACAGTACTATCGGGTTGTCAATGGCGGGTGCGGCTTCACTTCTCACAGGGTCAGGAGAGCAAGCATCCTGCGGGTCTCAATCAGGTCAAAAGTGACCTGATCGAACAGTGCCTCTTGCACTCTCAGGTAGCGCACCAGATGCACCAGAGTAGGGTCCGTCTCTTGGTCTCCATTGGCGACTTGGGTCGGTCTACCATAGACTTCATGACTAGGGTAGTAGTAGAAAGAGCGGCAGTTAACCCCCGGCGACAGATGCCGGAGTTGAACTACGGCCTCTCGGCTGCAAGTTGGATGGCTTGGGGCTCGTCGGAGGTCGTCCTTCCGGTGAACCGGTAGGGGCGCTCTACGATGATGCCCCTCCCGTGGATGTGCACCGTGGCCCAGAAGTGGGGGATGGCATCACTCGCATGCTCTTGGTACACAACATACTTCGGCGGCTCTTCGATGCCGAGAGCACGACGGGTGAGATTGGCGAGGATGGCTACAAAGCCTTCAAGCTCAGCTGCGGTGGTCTCGTTGTGCATGATGGGGCCGGGCATCTTGGTGGTTGGATATCGATCTGGGAGTGAGGCTGTGATGTGCTGAGTTGGGTTGAGGCTTCCTTTATAAGCCAGTAGAGTCTTCCATCGCATGCTTGCGGATGGAACAACTCAGGTGTCGGCCACAGGCACACGGCCTATGGGCTAGGTAGATAGGTTGGGCACAGACTGTCAAAAAGATGTCGACTAACCACTGTGCGGTTATCAGATAAGACGGGCTTGACTGTGGACAGGAAAGTTGTGGATGGTGTGGAAACCTAGAGATAGTGACCAGGCTAAGATAGGATTAGCCAATGGTCAGCCTGGCTCTGATACCAAGGCTGATGGGGCCGGATTTTGGGGACACAAAAATCCCAGAAATTAACCCCTCGAGTCATCACCAGCCCAGGATTACTGTTACTGGTGGACACGTCCTTGTTACAGAATTACCAAGCTATTACAAGAATTGGATACAAGACCATAAAGGTCTAATGATACAACAGGGATTCTGGTGGTGGATGATGGAAATGACTCGTGGTTCTCCAGCGTCGATGGGGCTCCATTCCCACAGGAACAGCTGACCCGGATAATTCCTATCCGCGTGGCTGCTATCCTAGGCTCCGCACGGTCGTCGTTGTGGTACTCCTCGTAGAACTCCTGACCTGGCCAAGTAAATAGCCAGGGACAAGCCTGTGAGTATGTTTGAATGTACTCGCAAACATCATGAACAAGAGATATACCGAATGCAGCAGACAAAATATATGATCATGTTGAACCAAACTATATGCGTATGCTCATGCTGGATCATGCTAAAATGCTCATGCTGACACAAATCTAAATCATGACATGACAATAGCAAAATGATACGAAAGTAAATATAGCATGTTAGTCATGATCAAACTTGTCAGAAATAACGCAAATGAATGCCATGGGTAGTCTAGCCAGCCCAAGTGACATTCAGAAAAAAAATAAAAGAAATGCCAGTCGGGTGTCAAGTGATGCCACGGTCGGACTTGAAGAGAAATGCCAGTCGGGTGTCAAGTGACGCCACGGTCGGACTTGAAGAGAAATGCCAATCGGGTGTCCACAAGAGTAGTGGCGGGACCGCCTGTAAACTCGAGGGACGCCACGAGAGGTCTTGAAAATAAAGTTGAGTGCCCGGGGTAGTCTAGCCAGCCCCTGAGACACTCAAGAAATAAAATAAGAGAAACGGGTTAGTCCACAATAATATGCATAACCACATTAATATTAATATGCATAGCAAAAATATTCATGGTAGCATCAGGGTGACAATAATTATCCTGCAAAATAATTCAGGCACATTTTAATTATTTCCTCCGAAGACCGACACTAAGACCGACACTTGACCAACCCAGACTGTAGTCCTTAACCGCGGACACGGCTATTCGAATAGGTTTAAACTCTGCAGAGGGTGTACTCTTTACCCACAAGTAAAGGATTTCTTTAGTCAGTATCGTGACACCGACTAATTCCCTTTACGGTCTTTGGGTTGAAAACACACCTAACCAGCACACACCAGATTAACCGTCCGGATGCCAGGAATCACCCAAAGCATCGTTTCAGAAAAACTCTAAGTCGGGGAGACAACAATCTCGAGTAGCATGGGATCACTATTAATACGTGCGGATTCCAAGGGGTGCCCCCCTCTCGAACACAACCGGAAACACCCATGCCCCCTGACTAGATGACAGGATTTAGTCCATGGCCGTGGAAACCCTCATCGTGGCCCTCTATGTGGTGTGTGCACGGAAAGGGGTTAACAACTTACTAAACCATACCCCACCGGTGGCAGGGACAAGTGGCAGCACGAATCAAGTATGGGGGTTACCGGAACAAGACTCGATCTACGGCCGACTCAGGAGGCTTAAGTATTTCCTGCAGTGGTTAGCACAATATATTCCTTGGTGATACCCAACAGCATCACCAGCCGGCATGTCCCAACATGCCCTTACTGATCATTCTCATCACAACAAGATTTCCGACTCACGGTCACCTTTCTCGTGTCTGATTCTTTCCTGCAGATTAGTCCGGAGCACATAGACATATGTGACATGAGAAAGTAACCATCCTTATTCATGCTTCATGCAGATGCAATATCATCAAGGAATCATGCATGCATAACTAACTATATGCAAAATTTTATTCGAATTCAACATACTCATGATTTAATTATTCTTGTAAATAATTCAACCATGCAATCACCATATCAAGTGTTCAAGATGCTTGCCTTGAGCATGCAGAAATATTGGGTGCACTCCAAAAGTTTGAATTATTTATCTCCCCTCTATTTCCTATTTTCAAAAATATTTGAATTACCACATATAGTAAAAACAGTGTCAAAAATTGTTTCAAATATTTTTGAAATAAATATGAAAATAAACTAGAGGCAAAATAAGGAATACCAGAAAAAGAATAAAATGGTTTGGAGTTAAGATGATTTTCCTAGGGAATTTCTAAGTTGAGATAATTAAGGAAATGGACTATTTAAAATGTCCAGTGGAGATAAAGCTTACTAAAAATGTTCACCTAATCTAGATAAATATAGAATGATTTTATAAGACAGCAGGAATTTGAATCATCAATTTTGGATTAGAAATGGATCCTATGGAATTTTTTTGGAAACTACTGGAAATGGAAAATAGAAAGGAGTAGCAGTGCGCCCTGAGCGTTGTTTAGCTGTACTGCACCACTGGGCCGAGCCTAGCCGTTCAGCCGCGTAGAAGGGTTGCGACGTCGATGGCGTAATCAAGGTGCGCTTCCCTCGCACGATGATGGTTTGTGAGAAGCCCGTCTCCACTTACGGGTGGCTCTCGGTCACTGACAGTGGGCCCACCTGGCCCACTGGTCAGGTTTGACCGGTCCGCCCGCGCTGTCTCCCCGCGGCAGAACAGGGGCGGTGCTCCGGCGATCGCCGCCGGTGAACGGCGGCACCATTCGAAGAGGTGATACCAGCATCATGCTTAGGAGGGAAAGGCGGTGCTTCTGGTACCCGCCACGGTAGCTAGGGTGGACAGAGTCACCGACGATGCCAATTCCGGCGGACGGCGGTGTCGGGCAGCAGGGGGTTTCACCCATGGTCGTTCCTGAGTCAAATTGAGCGCGGGGATGGATCCGCGGGACCGTGGGGAGGCTCCTGGTGCAGCTTGTGGAGAGGGGGAGGTACCGGAGAGGTGGGAACCTTCGCGGATGAGAGGGCGGCAGTGGTTCACCGGAGATGAAGATGACGACCGCTCCAGTAGTTTTGCTGCTCGAGGGAGTTCCTGAAGGAGGGAGGAGGAGTGTTGGTCAGCTGAGTGAGCTCGGGGTGGTCTTTATATAGCATCAAAGAGGCGGTTCCGTGGCGCCCGGAGATAACCATGGTGACGGCAGCCATTAATGGCAACAGGAGGCGGTGGTGAGATTGGTGTGTGGACGGTGCGAGTTGGTATGGACAGTGGCCGTCCAAATTTACCACAGGCGGTGTGCTGGCGGGGTCGGGTGGCTTGGGCGGGTGCCGTGGTTTCCCGATTCGGGGCATGACGGCGGTTGGCCATTATTGGCCGATAGACATCGTCGGCGAGGCCGTTGGGTTGGTGGCAGGCCGTGGATAAGCTCAGGTAGATGAGTATTAAGGCAAGGGAGAGCTGGTGTTCGGGGATTGGCCAGGGGCTTCTAGACGGTGCCATGCCCGAACGGCGGATGGCGCGGGTTGGCGGGGTCGGTGGTGGTCAGCGCTAGGCGACGCGGGGAGGTGTCGGTGAGGCTCGGGATCGATGGAGTGATCCAGCGGAGTACTAGGACGAGCGTGGGCTGCAGTTGAGGCATGGCAGGAGCTCGACATCGGCTCGATCATACGCGTGTTCTGGCCATGCTCCGGACACGCACCAGAGGTGCTCGACGTTTTGCCAGGGTGACCTAGGGGATTTTGCTGCTATTAAAACTTGACACGGTGATGCTGCTGGACTTGATAAAATGGGTGGACATGTTATTTTGGCCAATAGAGCAAGTGCCCAATGCAAGTTTGTGAGCTTGCCAAATTCTGCCATGCACATGAGCTGCTTGCTAAAATGCTAGGCCTACCTAGGAGGACTTGTTGGGTGTGAAAATTTCCAGGATGATGTCTCTTTAGATGAATAAAATGATGGTGTGATTGGTTTGGCATAAAGGCAAACTAGATAGTGCAAGTTTTAGAGAAATTCATTTCTGGACAGAAACTGGAGGGCATTATTTGGTGAACTAAAAGGATTCCAATGGAGCTAAAATTTTGGACTTAAGGGTTTGGTTGGAAGGATAGTAAGTGGGAAAAATTTCAGAATTAATGGAGCAAGGAAAATAGGGGTTGTAGTTGTAACTGAGGAATGGGACAGAATTGAAAAGGGGAAGGTTCACTCAAAATTTTCAAAACACCAGGTTGGGTTTTTGCATAAAAGTGATATGTAGGCATCACATGACCCCTCATAATTTTTGTGGAATTTTGAAATAATTATTTAAAGTAGTTGTAGTGCAACAGAGGCATTTAAAATATTGAAATAGCTGTTAAAAGAATTGTTTAGAGGCAAATTTTATTATGAAAATAATTCTTACTGTTATTAAACTATAATTGAAATGTTTTAAGGGAACTACCAAAGCCACAATATTATTTCCAAAAATTGCTATATGGAGGGAAGAATTTTGAAAAACAGAAACAGAAAATGGTTCTGAAATTAATAAAAGACCTAGCAAAAATTCAAAATTTTAATTCTGGCCAAATTTTATTTAGTAAAAACATGATTAAATTTTTGGGGTGTTACATGTTGTTCTAGGACAAAGAGTTGATAAGAAATTAAATGTTATCCATTATGCTAGTAAAACCCTAGACAGTGCTCAAAGAAATTATGCTACTACTGAAAAAGAATTTTTAGCAGTTGTGTTTGCTTGTGATAAGTTCAGATCTTATATTGTTGATTCCAAAGTAACTGTTCACACCGATCATGTTGCTATTAAATATCTTATGGAAAAGAAAGATGCTAAACCTAGACTTATTAGAAGGGTTCTCTTGTTGCAAGAATTTGATTTACATATTATTGATAGAAAGGGAGCTGAGAACCCCGTAGCAGACAACTTTTCTAGGTTAGAAAATATTCTTGATGACCCATTACCTATTGATGATAGCTTCCCTGATGAACAATTAGCTGTCATAAATGCTTCTCGTAGTATTCCTTGGTACGCTGATTATGCTAATTATATTGTTGCTAAATTTATACCACCTAGTTTCACATACCAACAAAAGAAAAAGTTTTTCTATGATTTAAGACATTACTTTTGGGATGACCCACACCTTTATAAGGAAGGAGTAGATGGTGTTATTAAATGTTGTGTACCTGAGCATGAACATGAACAGATCCTACGCAAGTGTCACTCGGAGGCCTACGGAGGACACCATGCTGGTGATAGAACTGCACACAAGGTATTACAATCTGGTTTTTATTGGCCTACTCTCTTCAAGGATGCTCGTAAGTTTGTCGTGTCTTGTGATGAATGTCAAAGAATTGGTAATATTAGTAGATGTCAGGAAATGCCTATGAATTATTCACTTGTTATTGAACCATTTGATGTTTGGGGATTTGATTATATGGGACCTTTTCCTTCCTCTAATGGGTATACACATATTTTGGTTGTTGTTGATTATGTTACTAAGTGTGTAGAAGCTATTCCAACTAGTAGTGTTGACCATAACACCTCCATTAAAATGCTTAAAGAAGTTATTTTCCCGAGGTTTGAAGTCCCTAGATATTTAATGACTGATGGTGGTTCACACTTTATTCATGGTGCTTTCCGTAAATTGGTTGCTAAGTATGATGTTAACCATAGAATTGCATCTCCATATCACCCTCAGTCTAGTGGCCAAGTAGAATTAAGTAACCGAGAAATAAAATTGATCTTGCAAAAGACCGTTAATAGATCCAGAAAGAATTGGTCTAAGAAACTTGATGATGCATTATGGGCTTATAGAACTGCTTATAAAAACCCTATGGGTATGTCTCCATATAAAATGGTTTATGGAAAAGCATGTCACTTACCTCTTGAACTAGAACATAAAGCTTATTGGGCAATTAAAGAGCTCAACTATGATTTCAAACTTGCCGGTGAGAAGAGGTTATTTGACATTAGCTCACTTGATGAATGGAGAACCCAAGCCTATGAGAATGCCAAATTGTTTAAAGAAAAGGTTAAAAGGTGGCATGATAAAAGGATACAAAAGCGTGAATTCAATGTAGGTGACCATGTCTTGCTATACAATTCTCGTTTAAGATTTTTTGCAGAAAAGCTTCTCTCTAAATGGGAAGGGCCTTACATTATTGAGGAAGTTTATCGTTTCAGTGCCATCAAAATCAACAACGCCGAAGGCAATAACCCGAAGGTGGTAAACGAGCAAAGAATCAAACATTATTTCTCAGGTACTCCCATAAATGTTGAAACCAATATTATTAATACCATAACACCGGAGGAGTACATAAGGGATATCTTCCAGAATGTTCCAGACTCCGAAAAGGAATAGGTATGTGATACGGTAAGTAAACCAACTCCCAAAATTTTCCAACAACAAGTTTACTCCGTTTTGGAATATTTAAAAAATTAGGAAAATAAAAAGTAGTCCGAAAAGTGCACGAGGAGGCGACAAGCCTTGGGGGCGCGCCCTAACCCCTGGGCGCACCTCCCAGGCTTGTGGCCACCACGTGTGCCCTCCGGACTCCGTTTTCTTGTAGTACACTCCTTTTGGTCGGTAAAAATTCATTATATAATCTCCCGAAGGTTTTGACCACCGTACTGTAACACCCTGGATTTTGCCCATTTTCTTTTTCTTTTGATTTTGGTCCAGATTCGCTTTTTGTGGCTTAGTAGTCTTGCAACCTGGAGGGATCACCCTTCATTCTTCTTCCCGAGTGGCTTGCCAACCTCAAAACCATCCCAAGACCATGTCATTTCCATCTTGGACCAACTCCCAATATTCTTTTCTTGGGAATATTCCTTTTTCTATTAAAGGAATAACCCTATTTGCCCTGAGTTGTGAAGCAACTCATATTTCTATCATTCCCAAAATTCTCAAATAATTCCCATAAATCCTTTGGGACATATCTTATACAGATATGTCAAAATATTCCTTTCCATACCCAAAAATATTTCACAAATATTCCTTTTCCGATTCTGCCCTATCTGTCAGATTGAGAAGCAAGTACCCTTTATATTTGATTGCTTGCTCTCAAACTTTTTGTGCACTCTTTAATATCCATATCATTGCCTCATGCCAAAATTCAACTTTATTTGGATAATAAATCTCTCTTGGCTAATTTCCAAAGTTTCTGGGCAACTGGAATCTTTGTGAAGCAAGTGCTAGCTAGGAGTATCCAAATGAGTTGAAATTTTGCAAGCATCTTCATATTCTAAAATCCTGACTCTCCACCAAGTTTCAACCTTATACAATCATCTATGTGATCACAGCATCAAATCTTTGTTTCTGGTAATTATTACGGGTTGTGAAGCAACTATAATTTTTATTGCTCCATAATTCATGAATAATTTCCAGAACATGCTTCTACCCATATCACACCTCTCCACAAAATTTGGGCTCAATTCATCTACCCAATAATTCCCTAGAATTTCCCTAAGATTCTGTCCAGTGGGGTGCTGTGTGAAGGAAGTACCACTTAGGTTTATCCAAATGGTATGAAATTTATACAGTATCCTCATATGATCAAATTATTCATCTCCTCCAAAATTCAGCTCAATCCAAGCAAATATGTGAGTGCCACTTCATATTTTGCATTTCTGTTCAGTAAAGCCCATTGAATTGCAAGTGCTATGTATATTCATTCAAATGGGCTGCAAATTTGCAGACATGATCCTCTTAGCATGTGATCACCCCATGCCAAATATCTGAGTCTAGTTCCTTCTCAACTTTTCTCAGCTCACATCAAACAGCTTGCTGGTGCATTGTATCCAAGCTCCCTCTAGTCATCTCCTGGCCTCTTGTGATGGGATTTCTCTCCCAAGCTGCCTTGAGGAGCAAGGACTTCCCGCTAGACATCAAATTAGGTAGCAAAGTGCACCGCGTGCGCCAGTGCACGCGGTGACCATGCGGCTGGTGTGCAGTACACGCGCTCTGTGCATTGGGGCCCTCGGCCTGGTCGGTTTCTTCCTCTCTTTCGACACCTAGCTATGTCTAGGGACTTCGTTTCGTCGTCACCCTCGCGCTGGACCCCTCTCCCCCTCTCCCGTCCCATCCGACGCGGTGCACCGACGGTGCCCGTGCCGCAAACCTCCTCTGCTCCTCCCTGTTTCAGTCGCCCGCGAGCTCCCGAGTCTTCCCGACCTCGCCTGAGCCTTCCCCGATCCTCCGTGAAGCTCGTGGATGTCTCTCCCCTCCTCCCCGCGGCTTCCTGAAGGCTCCGGCGCGTGGTGGACGTGTCGCCGTGGCCGAGCCCGGCCACCCTCGTCGCCCCGCCTATAAAAGGGCCCCGAGCCCCTCTCGTCTTCACCACCAACCCCACCTCCCTCCACTGGTCCTCCCCGACCCATTCAACCATCGCCGGAGCTGCTCCTCGCCACCCATCGCCGCCAAGGCCGCCGCACGGCCTCGGCTAAATTCGTCCATCCCCAGCCCTCGTAGCTCTACCGAACCACTGTAGCCAACCACCACCATCACCTAGACCCTCCCCGCAGCTCGCCGCCCTCCTCTCAGTAGCCGCAGCGCCGTGACCGAGGTCGCAGTGGCCGCCGCCCGCCGCGGCCAAGGCCTCGCTGGCCCCGCTGCCTCCCGGCGAGGGCAAAGCGCACTGGCGGGTGCGCCTCTCCACGCTGGTCACTCCGGTGGCCGGGGCTCCGCCGGAGGTGGCCGGAGCAGCCGGGACGAGCGCCGGCGCGCGCGCCTCCTCTGTTCTGCGAGCGAGTGCGAGGAGGGAGATGGTCCTGCCAGCGGGGCCCCCTCGTCAGTGTCTCCTCCCTCCCTCCGTTTTTTTAAATGGAGCCGCAGCAAGGTGGTCCGGCCCAAGTGGAGCAGTAGCGCCTGCGCGGCTCGGCCGGTGTCCAGGCACTGTTCTCTTTCGGCCCAGTTCAGCTCAGGCGCACAGTGCATTTTAATCTTTTTCCAGAAAAAAAAACTACTGAGGACCCAGAAGTAAATGAAATATTTACCGAAAGGTCCTTCTGCAGTCAACCTATCACAACTTTTTAACCGAGACTCCGAATTAGGTGAATCCAACGCCCACGTCTTCGTCTCATCGAGCCCGTCGTGTTGGTATCATTTTCAGTATGTGCTGACATAGTGGAAATGACTATTTTGCCCTTATCCGTAAACAGCCCCCTCCGGGAGAGAACTGTTTCCGGCAATCAACTCCGCGATCTTTCTACACTCCTCCTCGGTGTATCCTTCATCCCCAGGCAAGCCACAGCTCTCATCTGCATCATCGCATTGCAATCATAGTTTGACTATTTACTTTATCAGCAAGTATGAGTATATGTGAAATGAATTGGATTATGCCATGATCGAGTTAATTCTCGAATAGGTGACTACCATGTTGAGTACCGGATTATTAGTGACTAGTAGCTTACCCACTTGTTGATATTGTGATGTTGAGATCACTGTCTATGATTATTTTGGAGTTCATCCGGCAGTTCGTAGAGATGAATTAGTAGCAGTGGCTTAAGCATACTGGTTATCGGAGTGTCAGCCATGACGGAAATATTATTCGGGGATTAGATATTTCATGGTTGATCTTGAGTCACCTGTCCGGACTTATCCGTGCAGCCACATTTGCCGGTATGGGACGGCCTTGACTTGGTCTGATCGCGTTCTCTTTCACCGGTACCGCCCGACAAGGAAGGTTATGCGTGCGCGCTACCCTGGCCCGGTAGGCGGCGATAACCTTGTGAGCCCAGTTGAGTTATTTGCCGGCGTCCCCGTTTGGGACAGTTCAGTTTGGCCACGACGGTGGTAGGTGTCACGAGGTGACACAGGGGCCACCCAGGGCTTGACTCCGGGGGAGGATGATTGCCGGTGGTACGATGGGAGAGTCACGGGTCAGGCAGGTTTCGTTGGAGCAACACTGGTCCACCCGAATGGGATCACGAGGTCAGTGCTCCATAGTGTGGGTAAAGTGTGCAACCTCTGCAGAGTGTAAAATCTATTCGAATAGCCGTGTCCACGGTATTGGACAGTCCGTCCAGACCTCACTAGGTGGTCAACCATGGTAGTGATGATAATGATGGAAGAACTCGTCGTATGATCAGAAGTACTCGGTGGTTCATGAGTATTCTGAGGGTTGTGAGACAACCCGGAGGAGAGTAAGTTTGTCAGACTTGTCGTGCAGATGGAATCAGGTATTTGATATGTTAGCCATGGGATGGCTGTGAGTTGAGTGGTCGGATGACCACATGCTTGGGGATTGGACTTGGTACAGGTTCGGATTGGAGCCTGAGATTATTTGAAGTATGGATTTAATACGCTTTACCTTACTGCAGTCATTTCAGTAGCTACCTTGCTAGATAACCATGCTGGTTAATTTTGGATTGCTATGATGTTGTTTTGCTTTAATGCTGATGTTTGTTGTGAGCTTGCGAGTACATTCAAAGTACTCACCTGGCGTGTCATGCCAGTTTGCAGGTCATGCCGTGATTGCTTGCTTGCCGAGGATCCTGTGCTTGCGATCTAGGATACGCGTTCTAGCCAGAGTCCCTGCGGAGTGGAGTCCTTCACCGTCGTCGTTGTTCCGCTACCGAGAGAGTTACTCCGCTGTTCGCATAGAGCTACCCCGGGCAGGCATAGTGTTGCCGTGCCGATGTAATCCTTGTACCGTTGTAACCATATCTATTGCAATAAAGAGCTGATTTGTTCTATGCCAACAGTGCCGTATTCCAGAAGACTTGTCCTTGGGCTGGAATACGGGGCGTTCCGATTTACTCTGAGCCGGGGTGCCACAGAAGTTGGCATCAGAGCAGGTCTGGCTATAGGACGCGCGGTCTAGGTGCGAGCGTTAGTACCCGGTAGTTTAGGACCCGGTTGGTTTGCTGCACTTGTTTGTTGCATTTGTTTGAGCATAGCATGCATATAGACTAGATATCTTATCACTAACGATAATCTGGTGAGTGTAGGTGGCATCGGTTTCGATTCTCTACCTGCGCTCTCCAGTTTGCATATTTGTTCCTTGGTGTGGTGTCATCTTCGTCCCAGCGGAGTGATGCCAAGGTGCTTGGTGGTGTCGATCCCTTGTCGGATTGCTGCACCGGTACCACACCAACATATTCTCTTCAGTCACCCCCCCCCCCTATCGTTTTGGTGATAGACAAGTTCTATCCCGGATCGTGCCATTCCACTAGCCGCTTCGGCAACCCTTACTGGTCCTTGCTATCAGAAAAGGGCAATGCCTGCAAGCCTTTCTCTCCACCACTATCTTATTCCGCCACCTATTCTTTGGACGTGTACGGTTTTCTTCCGTAAGCTTGATGATGATGTGGTCGTAACTTCTGTGTTCCGACCCCCGACCACCAAGTTCGTCCTCGCCACCGGTTCCAACGGTGTGAAGCTCGTGTTTGGTGTAGCCTTGTTTACACCAATTTTCTTCCACACATTGATTCACTTTCGTGCACATCACCACAGCATGTTAGACCGTAATACCGGAGTTCTTGCGAGATTTGTGTGCCTAAGTAGGAATGCATATTATTGCTGTGAATAGCTGTAGGATGTGATATTGCTTGTGTGTGTGATCTTGCTGCTTTGTGTGCTTTTGTTTAGTCGTTTCTTTTGTTGTGTTTGGGCCCTTGGTGTTATCTTATTTTCCCCTTAAGGAAGTTGCTCACCGACCCTGAACCCAAAGAGTCAGCGAAGAGACAGTCATTTGGAAGCTCAGCTCGGCAATATGGAATTTCCAGCAGACTGTGTTATATCGGGAATATCGGGCCTGAATACAGATGATATCCTGGCCGGATTAATTATCAGCATCAAGTATACATCAGCGCAACTTTCACAGCAGTAATGATCGCATCAGCAAGAAGGCAAGTTGTATATGATCCACAGCGCATTCTGTGCCAAAGGTAGGATTCATATATACAAGGTTTGAGTCTGCTATGAGTACAATTTGAACCCTGCTATGTCTTGGAAGCAAGCCATAATGTGCTATGAACTTAGAGTTCAGCAAGAAGGATAGCCGAATACCCTGTTGCATACAACAAGTAACCGACAGCAGAAACGTCAAGGTATATACATAATAGTGAGCTGTATGGGACACGGATGAACCCTTGTCTGTCTTTCTTTGGTGACGGCACCACGCCTGTGTTCTGAGCTATTTCCAGCCGTCCGGGGTGGATGCCGATTTTTATTTCTCTTGTCAACAACTGTCCGTGTTCTGAGCTGCTTTTCGGCCGTCTCGGGCAGCTGTTGAATTTCTCTTCGTAGCAATGACCCTATGCTCTGAGCTATTTTTTTCGGCCATCTTAAGGAGTTGCTACTTTCTTCTTATCGACACCGTCTCATGCTCTGAGCTGCTTTTCAGCCGTCTTGAGTCGGGGTTGAGTTATTCCAGTAAAAGTCCCAGATCTGAGTTGTAAAGACCGTTCTGGTGGCTACTGGTTTATTTGCCGATTTTATCCAAGGGTTTAGACGATCGTTACCTATAGCTACAACTTGTAAAGTAATATGCCTGCCGAAATATTGCACCTGACAACACCCATGGTCATCCGAAGAATCAAAGAACACATAAGGCAAGCTCCTTTGATAAGGATTCACGCAAGGAGAACTATAATGAAAAAGCAAGATTGGCCATACAGATATGGTAATGGTTGCAAGATCAACATGGTACAAATACTCCAGACAGTCTGGCTCGGTACCAGTCACCATGGGTACACACCCACGGGGTCTATTCCATCTGCAAGGACCCCATGCCGAGACAACCCGCCCAGTCAACCAGATATGCTCAGAATTGTCAGAAGAGGGCAATCAAGCTAGTCAGGTCAGTCAAAAGATTAACTCGGCAGTTGAAATTCAGCAACCATGTTAAAGCATTACTCGGCCTACCATCCATATAGAGATACCGACAGACTGAATAATCAGAAGGATGAACAACAGTCTCAAAGCATGTGTTCTCACAGATAGGAATCAGTTAAAGACTAACCTGCCATGAACAAGATTCTGCTGCCAGGACCACTGTCAGTCAAGTCTATGGATAATAAGACCGTACACCTCTATGCTGGTCATGACAGGTGACAGTCAAATATTTGGTAGGAGCTTTATACCCAAGACAGTGAAGATACCCAAGATGACCCAGCAATCCGTGTGAGAAGTCAGATTCCGCCAGGAGAATGGTACGATTTACAATACTATTTTTGAGCCTGGAGGACACACATCCATTTGAAGTCACCCACTGAAATGAGTAAAAGATTTCATGTCCACCAAGAGAATCTGTTCACAACTCAGTGAACGGTCGTTCGTATTGGACCCCATCACGACACAACCCTAAGGAATCACCCTCGGACTTACAAGGCACATTGTTTGGTCAGGATAATTTATTGCCTCAGACAAGATAGCAGACATAAAAGGATTGGAGTCAGAGTAGCATATGAGGTTGGATTTGCCAGAAAAAGGATCCAGTGAAGCAACCCACCCCGAAGCAAGGCAGTCAGACATATGAAATTAAGTGGGAACCTTATACAAAGGTAAAAAGGAAGCCCGAGTTGGAAACGGTTTCCTCAAGTGGAAACATTCATGTTTGATTCCTGAGCAACCAAATCTCGAGGACGAGATTTCTTTAAGGGGGGTAGGTTTGTAACACCCTGGATTTTGCCCATTTTCTTTTTCTTTTTCTTTTGGTCCGGATTCGCTTTTTGCGGCTTAGTAGTCTTGCAACCTGGAGGGATCACCCTTCATTCTTCTTCCCGAGTGGCTTGCCAACCTCAAAACCATCCCAAGACCATGTCATTTCCATCTTGGACCAACTCCCAATATTCTTTTCTTGGGAATATTCCTTTTTCTATTAAAGGAATAACCCTATTTGCCCTGAGTTGTGAAGCAACTCATATTTCTATCATTCCCAAAATTCTCAAATAATTCCCATAAATCCTTTGGGACATATCTTATACAGATATGTCAAAATATTCCTTTCCATACCCAAAAATATTTCACAAATATTCCTTTTCCGATTCTGCCCTATCTGTCAGATTGAGAAGCAAGTACCCTTTATATTTGATTGCCTGCTCTCAAACTTTTTGTGCACTCTTTAATATCCATATCATTGCCTCATGCCAAAATTCAACTTTATTTGGATAATAAATCGTTCTTGGCTAATTTCCAAAGTTTCTGGGCAACTGGAATCTTTGTGAAGCAAGTGCTAGCTAGGAGTATCCAAATGAGTTGAAATTTTGCAAGCATCTTCATATTCCAAAATCCTGACTCTCCACCAAGTTTCAACCTTATACAATCATCTATGTGATCACAGCATCAAATCTTTGTTTCTGGTAATTATTACGGGTTGTGAAGCAACTATAATTTTTATTGCTCCATAATTCATGAATATTTTCCAGAACATGCTTCTACCCATATCACACCTCTCCACAAAATTTGGGCTCAATTCATCTACCCAATAATTCCCTAGAATTTCCCTAAGATTCTGTCCAGTGGGGTGCTGTGTGAAGGAAGTACCACTTTGGTTTATCCAAATGGTATGAAATTTATACAGTATCCTCATATGATCAAATTATTCATCTCCTCCAAAATTCAGCTCAATCCAAGCAAGTATGTGAGTGCCACTTCATATTTTGCATTTATGTTCAGTAAAGCCCATTGAACTGCAAGTGCTATGTATATTCATTCAAATGGGCTGCAAATTTGCAGACATGATCCTCTTAGCATGTGATCACCCCATGCCAAATATCTGAGTCTAGTTCCTTCTCAACTTTTCTCAGCTCACATCAAACAGCTTGCTGGTGCATTGTATCCAAGCTCCCTCTAGTCATCTCCTGGCCTCTTGTGATGGGATTTCTCTCCCAAGCTGCCTTGAGGAGCAAGGACTTCCCGCTAGACATCAAATTAGGTAGCAGAGTGCACCGCGTGCGCCAGTGCACGCAGTGACCATGCGGCTGGTGTGCAGTACGCGCGCTCTGTGCATTGGGGCCCTCGGCCTCGTCGGTTTCTTCCTCTCTTTCGACACCTAGCTATGTCTAGGGACTTCGCTTCGTCGTCACCCTCACGCTGGACCCCTCTCCCCCTCTCCTGTCCCATCCGATGCGGTGCACCGACGGTGCCCGTGCCGCAAACCTCCTCTGCTCCTCCCTGTTTCAGTCGCCCGCGAGCTCCCGAGTCTTCCCGACCTCGCCTGAGCCTTCCCTGATCCTCCGTGAAGCTCGTGGATGTCTCTCCCCTCCTCCCCGCGGCTTCCCAAAGGCTCCGGCGCGTGGTGGACGTGTCGCCGTGGCCGAGCCCGGCCACCCTCGTCGCCCCGCCTATAAAAGGGCCCCGAGCCCCTCTCGTCTTCACCACCAACCCCACCTCCCTCCACTGGTCCTCCCCGACCCATTCAACCATCGCCGGAGCTGCTCCTTGCCACCCATCGCCGCCATGGCCGCCGCACGGCCTCGGCTAAATTCGTCCATCCCCAGCCCCCGTAGCTCCACCGAACCACTGTAGCCAACCACCACCATCACCTAGACCCTCCCCGCAGCTCGCCGCCCTCCTCTCATTAGCCGCAGCGCCGTGCCCGAGGTCACAGTGGCCGCCGCCCACCGCGGCCAAGGCCTCGCTGGCCCCGCTGCCTCCCGGCGAGGGCAAAGCCCACTGGCGGGTGCGCCTCTCCACGCTGGTGACTCCGGTGGCCGGGGCTCCGCCGGAGGTGGCCGGAGCCGCCGGGACGAGCGCCGGCGCGCGCGCCTCCTGTGTTCTGTGAGCGAGCGCGAGGAGGGAGATGGTCCTGCCAGCAGGGCCCCCTCGTCAGTGTCTCCTCCCTCCCTCTGTTTTTTTAAATGGAGCCGCAGCAAGGTGGGCCGGCCCAAGTGGAGCAGTAGCGCCTGCGCGGCTCGGCCGGTGTCCAAGCATTGTTCTCTTTCGGCCCAGTTCAGCTCAGGCGCACAGTGCATTTTAATCTTTTTCCAGAAAAAAAAACTACTGAGGACCCAGAAGTAAATGAAATATTTACCGAAAGGTCCTTCTGCAGTCAACCTATCACAACTTTTAAACCGAGACTCCGAATTAGGTGAATCCAACGCCCACGTCTTCGTCTCGTCGAGCCCGTCGTGTTGGTATCATTTTCAGTATGTGCTGACATAGTGGAAATGACTATTTTGCCCTTATCCGTAAACAGCCCCCTCCGGGAGAGAACTGTTTCCGGCAATCAACTCCGCGATCTTTCTGCACTCCTCCTCGGTGTATCCTTCATCCCCAGGCAAGCCACAGCTCTCATCTGCATCATCGCATTGCAATGTCATAGTTTGACTATTTACTTTATCAGCAAGTATGAGTATCTGTGAAATGAATTGGATTATGCCATGATCGAGTTAATTCTCGAATAGGTGTATACCATGTTGAGTACCGGATTATTAGTGACTAGTAGCTTACCCACTTGTTGATATTGTGATGTTGAGATCACTGTCTATGATTATTTTGGAGTTCATCCGGCAGTTCGTAGAGATGAATTAGTAGCAGTGGCTTAAGCATACTGGTTATCGGAGTGTCAGCCATGACGGAAATATTATTCGGGGATTAGATATTTCATGGTTGATCTTGAGTCACCTGTCCGGACTTATCCGTGCAGCCACATTTGCCGGTATGGGACGGCCTTGACTTGGTCTGATCGCATGCTCTTTCACCGGTACCGCCCGACAGGGAAGGTTATGCGTGCGCGCTACCCTGGCCCGGTAGGCGGTGATAACCTTGTGAGCCCAGTTGAGTTATTTGCCGGTGTCCCCGTTTGGGACAGTTCAGTTTGGCCACGACGGTGGCAGGTGTCACGAGGTGACACAGGGGCCACCCAGGGCTTGACTCCGGGGGAGGATGATTGCCGGTGGTACGATGGGAGAGTCACGGGTCAGGCAGGTTTCGTTGGAGCAACACTGGTCCACCCGAATGGGATCACGAGGTCAGTGCTCCATAGTGTGGGTAAAGTGCGCAACCTCTGCAGAGTGTAAAATCTATTTGAATAGCCGTGTCCACGGTATTGGACAGTCCGTCCAGACCTCACTAGGTGGTCAACCATGGTAGTGATGATAATGATGGAAGAACTCGTCGTATGATCAGAAGTACTCGGTGGTTCATGAGTATTCTGAGGGTTGTGAGACAACCCGGAGGAGAGTAAGTTTGTCAGACTTGTCGTGCAGATGGAATCAGGTATTTGATATGTTAGCCATGGGATGGATGTGAGTTGAGTGGTCGGATGACCACATGCTTGGGGATTGGACTTGGTACAGGTTCGGATTGGAGCCTGAGATTATTTGAAGTATGGATTTAATACGCTTTACCTTACTGCAGTCATTTCAGTAGCTACCTTGCTAGATAACCATGCTGGTTAATTTTGGATTGCTATGATGTTGTTTTGCTTTAATGCTGATGTTTGTTGTGAGCTTGCGAGTACATTCAAAGTACTCACCTGGCGTGTCATGCCAGTTTGCAGGTCATGCCGTGATTGCTTGCTTGCCGAGGATCCTGTGCTTGCGATCTAGGATACGCGTTCTAGCCAGAGTCCCTGCGGAGTGGAGTCCATCACCGTCATCATTGTTCCGCTGCCGAGAGAGTTACTCCGCTGTTAGCATAGAGCTACCCCGGGCAGGCATAGTGTTGCCGTGCCGATGTAATCCTTGTATCGTTGTAACCATATCTATTGCAATAAAGAGCTGATTTGTTCTATGCCAATAGTGCCGTATTCCAGAAGACTTGTCCTTGGGCTGGAATACGGGGCGTTCCGGTTTACTCTGAGCCGGGGTGCCACACGTACCATGGCAATATCCTCTGTTCTTGTTTCGAGCTGTTTTCCCTGACAGATCTAGATCGCCATGACGTCTCCAAGCGCCCCCAAGGACAAGTTTTTCGAGAAGGTCATCAACCCATACCTTGCAGAGGTGCTGCAACACCCTCAAGCCATCGAGATGCATGAGGGTGTGCTTCACATCTGTGATGTTCAAGGACCAAGGAGGACCAGGAGCGTGGAGTCCAGGCTCGAAGCGGTGGAGCAAGAGGTGTTCAAGTGCAAAGGGATGGTGGAGCGTGGACTCAACGCCAATCACTCCATGATCACGGATTTTACCCGTGACCACAAGCTGGATGCTAGCGAGATTGGGAAGGCCATCTTCAAGCTTCATGAGAAAAACGAGCATCTCCAAGCCCAGACCTATGACCTACAGAACCAAAACTGTGAGTATGAATATAGATTTAAGAGGATGAGTTTGGCTGCAGATTTGAGGATTCCAGAGACTCGTTCATCTTTCTATGATGGTGAACCTATGCCCTGGAAGATGGAGGACAAGCCCACAACTCCATCATCACCACCTCCGAAGAAAGAGACCTAAGTACATGGGTATGGGCACTCCCCTTGGCAACTGCCAAGCTTGGGGGAGGTGCCCCGGTATCGTATCACCATCACATCTTTACATTTATCATTTTTCTTAGTTTGATCCTTTTGGTTATATCTCGGTTTAGTTGAATAAAGTTTTAGTATGATCTAGCTTTGAGTTTTGCTTTGTGTTCCCTCTATGTAATCGAGTCCGAGAGTTATATAATAAAGATTAGTTTTGAGTTAAGGGCTTTGCTTTCTTGCTATCATCTTGAGTAAAAGAAATAAAGAATAAAAGAAATAAAAAGATTATATAATGATCTTATGGGAAGTGATGACTTCACATATAAGAAGTACGTCGCATGAAACTTGTTGTGAGTTGACAACCCTAGTTTTGGTCATTGTTGCAATTAATAGGAAGTAATAAAGAAAGAGAGGTCTCACATATAAAGACACTATCTTGGATATCTTTTGTGATTGTGAGCACTCATTAAAATATTATATGCTAAAACATTGATGTTGGACAAGGAAGACAACATGATGGGTTATGTTTCTTTATATCCGAATAGAATTTATATTGTCATGGATCCTCCAACATGTTGAGCTTGCTTCTCATCCCATGCTATCCAAATCTTTTGCACCAAGTAGAGATACTACTTGTGCATCCAAAATCCCTTAACCCAGTTTTGCCATGAGAGTCCACCATACCTACCTATGGATTGAGCAAGATCCTTCAAGTAAGTTGTCATCGGTGCAAGCAATAAAAATTGCTCTCTAAATATGTATGATCTTTTAGTGTGAGGAAAATAAGCTTTATACGAACTTGTGATATGGAAGAAATAAAAGCGACGGACTGCATAATAAAGTTCTTTATCACAAGCGGCAATAAAAAGTGACTTTCTTTCGCATTAAGATTTTGTGCATCCAACCATAAAAGCGCATGACAACCTCTGCTTCCCTCTGCGAAGGGCCTATCTTTTATTTATCTCCTACCCTTATACAAGAGTCATGGTGATCATTACCTCTTCTTTTTATATTTTTTCTTTTTGGCAATCACTATATGTTGGGGGAAGATCCAGATATATATATATATCCACTTGGATGTAGGTATTCATAAACTATTTTTGTTGATGTTACCCTTGAGGTAAAAGGTTGGGAGGCGAAATTATAAGCCCCTATCTTTCTCTGTGTTCGATTGAAACTTTGATCTCATAAGTATCGCGTGAGTGTTAGCAATTGTGAAAGACTAAATGATAGTTGTGTATGTGAAATTTGCTAAACAAAAGCTCTTACATTGACTCTTTCTGACGTTATGATAAATTGCAATTGTTTCAATGACCAAGATCATAGTTTGTTGGTTTTCAACAAAGTTCTTGTTACATACTTTACCTTGTGAACGAATTGTTACTTTTACATAAGAAATTATATGACAATATATGTTGCTATTCTAAGGATGATCATGTTGCCTTCATGTCCATATTTTATTTTATCGACACCTCTATCTCTAAACATGTGGACATGATTATCGATTTCGGCTTCCGCTTGAGGACAAGCGAGGTCTAAGCTTGGGGGAGTTGATACGTCCATTTTGCATCATGCTTTTATGTTGATATTTATTGCATTATGGGATGTTGTTACACATTATGGTACAATACTTATGCCTTTTCTCTCTTATTTTACAAGATTTATATGAAGAGGGAGAATGCCGGCAGCTGGAATTCTGGACCGAAAAGGAGCAAATCTGGGAGACCTATTCTGCACAACTCCAAAAGTCCTGAAAATTTACGGAGAATTATTTCGGAATATATAAAAAATATTGGGCGAAGAAATACCAGAGGGGGACCCACCAGGTGGCCACAAGCCTGGGGGGCGCGCCCTACCCCCTGGGCGCGCCCCTTGGGCTTGTAGGCCCCCTGGCAGGTCTCCGGTGTCCATCTTATGCTATATGAAGGGTTTTTACCTGGAAAAATCATAAGGAAGCTTTCGGGACGAAGCACCGCCGTCTCGAGGCGGAACCTGGGCAGAAGCAATCTAGGGCTCCAGCGGAGCTGTTCTGCCGGGGAAACTTCCCTCGGGGAGGGGGAAATTGAAGCCATCATCATCACCAATGATCCTCTCACCAAGAGGGGGTCAATCTCCATCAACATCTTCACCAGCACCATCTCCTCTCCAAACCCTAGTTCATCTCTTGTATTCAATCTTTGTCTTAAAACCTCAGATTGGTACATGTGGGTTGCTAGTAGTGTTGATTACTCCTTGTAGTTGATGCTAGTTGGGTTATTCGGTGGAAGATCATATGTTTAGATCCTTAATGATATTTATTACCCCTCTTATTATGAACATGAATATGCTTCGTGAGTAGTTACGTTTGTTCCTGAGGACATGGGAGAAGTCTTGTTATAAGTAATCATGTGAATTTGGTACTCGTTCGATATTTTGACGAGATGTATGTTGTCTTTCCTCTAGTGGTGTTATGTGAACGTCGACCACATGACACTTCACCATGATTTGGGCCTAGGGGAAGGCATTGGGAAGTAACAAGTAGATGATGGGTTGCTAGAGTGACAGAAGCTTAAACCCTAGTTTATGTGTTGCTTCGTAAGGGGCTGATTTGGATCCACATGTTCCATGCTATGGTTAGATTTATCTTAATTCTTCTTTCATAGTTGCGGATGCTTGCGAGAGGGGTTAATCATAAGTGGGAGGCTTGTCCAAGTAAGGACATCACCCAAGCACCGGTCCACCAACATAACAAATTATCAAAGTAACGAACGCGAGTAAGAGTTCGTCCAGGCTTATCCTTTGCTACAAAAAGGATTGGGCCACCTTGCTGCAGCTTAGTTACACTTGTTACTTGTTACCCGTTACGAATTATCTTATCACAAAACTATCTGTTACCGATAATTTCAGTGCTTGCAGAAAATACCTTGCTGAAAACCGCTTGTCATTTCCTTCTGCTCCCCGTTGGGTTCGACACTCTTACTTATCGAAAGGACTATGATAGATCCCCTATACTTGTGGGTCATCACGCTGCGGTGCGCGACGCTGGGTGTGGCGAGCTGCGGGCGAGGAGGGCGCGGAGCGCGACGGCTGCAGCGGGGCTCGAGGGCGGCCGGAGTTCAGCGCGGGAGCAGGGCGAGTGGAAGGCCGCGGGCGAAGCAGGGCGAGGAGCACCCCGGGCGCGCGCGCGCGTGAGAGAACCACGACGGGGCGCGGCCACGCAGAGGCGGGTGTGGCGTTGGGACGGCGTGGGGCGCTGCATTCGGGGGGGTGGAAGATGGACGGGGGCCGACGGGGAGCTTACCCCCGTTGACGAGAAGAGGCCGGCGAGCAAGGATTGCCATTTTACCCATGGGCATGGGTATCCATGGATACCTGACCCGCATGGGTAGGGTATGGGCACATTTTCGTGCCCATGGGTAGTGCCCAAACCCTATCCGACTAGTCATGGGTAGGGCATGGGTACGATTTTCTACCCGTGGGTATGCCCAGACCCTACCCGATTATCATACTTGTGGGTTACAAGTGTTATAAACCCTAAGGTACTGAGACTTTTTATGTAAGCTCTGTGCCCCCACCTCCATCCTCCTCCCAATAACCGATTCCCGAACAATAGAAACCTCTCGATGGCTGGCGCTTGTACAATACATGGGACTAGCACCTGCACCACCATCCTTTGATTTTGTGTTTGACCTGCCTAATGGGTACCCATCGGGCATGGATACCCATAGGGTATGGGCATGGGCATGGGCATGAATATGTACCCGACGGGGAGGGTATGGGTACGATTTTACGCCCATGAGAAACATGAGTATGGGTATGGGATTATTGTACCCGCACCATACCCTGCCCATTGCCATCCTTAGCGGCGAGGCTCGGGGAGGCCGGTCGGGGAGGAGGACGAGGACGGGCAACGAAGGCGGTCCAGCGAGGGGGGAACTCCAGGCGGCGGCGTAACCCCGATCTCGATCCAGATTGGGGGGAGGGAGAGAGCGGAGTGGGGGAAGTGGGGGTGATTGGGGAGGGGGTTAGGGTTCGATGGTGGACCGGGGGGTAAGTAGGGGGCGGCCTGGGCCGTCCATCTTGGCCCGATGGCCAGCTGGGCCACGGCCCAGCAGGGGGGAGGTTTTCTTCTCTTCTCTTTTTTTGTTTTCTTTTACAGTTTCTGTTAATTTGTTTCCTCTTAGTTTTTAATTTGTTTTAGTTTATAGCATATAAAAATAGTTCCTATATTAGTATTATTAAATATACTACTGCCCCACAAATTTTGACCCCCAAATAAAATAGTTTAACATTTTACAAATTATAGAAGGCATTTAATTAATTGTTTTTGCTAATGTTTTATTTATTTTAGTGCAATTAAATACTTTAAAAAATGTGGATTCTCCACCATAATTATTTATGACTTATTTGACATGTTTAGAACATTTTAGTTTTAATGTTTGAAAACTTTTATCGTTTGACTTAAATTCAAATTTGAATTTGAATTGGTTTTGAACTAACGCGAGATTAACAATAGTAACTTTGGTGACGTGGCATCATTAACATGGGATTACTGTAGCCTAATTATCCGGGCATCACAAATCTCCTCCACTACAAGAAATCTCGTCCTGAAATTTAAGAGGTGGAGTAAGGGGGAAAGTTCTGGTTACGAAATTATATCGAGTCTTCTCGGTCTTGGTTGCTCTTCTCGAAGAGGTCAATCCATTACGTTGATGACTTCATTCCTTTGCTTCAGGTCATCGTGATGAAGTCGTCATCCTGTCTTCGGGAATTTCTTCGTACTTACGAATAGGAAAGGGGCAGCTCGACAATGATAGAATGCTACAAGGGGTAATCATCGGGGGTTATCCCACGAATGAACACATGAGTATCTCTCAAGTGGAATGAATAAAACACGTCGAGAGCAAAGTAATGAGGTACAATAAGAAGTTTCAAATAGATAGACAATCATTCGATGTCTAAAACAAGGTGTGAAAGGGGTCCAGAGCAACGAGAATAAGTATTGCGTCTGATACCATAATAGATCACTAGGAAGGTGGCTCGTGAATTACACACGAAGCCAAGCGTGAGGAATAACCTTGGGAATAGGGATGTACAGGAGAGTCAGGTTTCGATCCTGTGGAACTGTGGGTTATGGGCCCACCATGTGGGTTAAAGGTAGGAAGGGCGCTGACATCTTGCACGGTCATGATAGCAAGGCATGTCAGAAAATAGTCTGTCAGTTATGTCACCAACAACGTCGGTACCAAGGGCGAGGGACGAAGAGAACCATTTTCCTGCTCGTTGAATGAGGCGGACTAATAGGCAAAGTTCTTATCCATCGGTGGTTACCGGAATGTCATCAACAATAGTAACAGGGTCTTACTCACAGAGTGGTACAACGAGGTGCTTACCTAAGCAGGGAATTATCACTGCTCAGTTAAGTCGGATTACAAGAAAGGTTAAACAAAACAATGGAAAGGAAAAGTGATTAGTATACTAATCAGAACAATGGAAAGGAAATTGTGGATATACTCGAGTATCAAGAGTATATCTTTCCCATCCATGTCAGGACAGCAAGTAGACGACCAATCAAGTAAAGGGGCAAGGGATTTCATGATGTTACCCATACAACGGTGTTTGGATAATCGATTAAGAAACATTTAGCATTGCGCTTCCAATGTTCTTATTGAAGAACGGATTACCACGGACAAGCTTCGAGATAGCATTGACATGGTCTTCAAGCAAAGGTCAGACTTTGGACACACAAAGGATCCATCAGGAACAACTCATAGAATAAGTCTTATAATTTCCTCATGGAAGAATGGCTAACCTTGCTAAAAAGGAAACTATAACAATAGGTCCTCCGGCCAGGGGTGCTAGGCATGACATCACCTTACCGGGTCATATAAAGACCAATGTTATAACTCTTGGAAATATGTTTCAACCATCATATCTGACCGAGATTCAGATCTGATTGGTGTTAGGATACCTCAGACTCAGGATGCCTGAGAAGAAAAAGGTGCAACACAAATTGATGAGGTTACATTGCAAGATTCTCGAGAAATGAACTATGGAAGCGAGTTCCGAAACAAGAGTTCATCATTAAACTAAGGAGAGGATGAGGAGGTGGCTGAGGGACTCAGCATAAATTCATCAAGATTTCCGACAAGATGGATTTCCACAATTATGTGAACATTAGTCGGATCAAATGATATAATGATGTATGCTCGAGGAAAACATACACAATTAAATATTGGTTGAAAGGTGCACCCGAAATATGGGCTGGATTGCACGACCAACGTCGGAATGGAGATTTAGCAACCAGCACACTAAATTGGAATTGTTGTCCATTAACTCAGAAGCAATAGGGTTGCTAGAAATATGAAATTCTCACAACAGAGTTCGCTTATTGGTATTCCAGTTGGAACATGGGGACCAAGAAAAGAATGGTGATGACGAGAAGCATCACTATACCAAGAATTCTTAAGAGGTGGAGCAATTCTCACAACATCCTTAGCATGAAAGACAGTAATACTTCAAGGTAGAACATAATACAAGCTGGATAGCAAGGTGCATCCATAACATGAACAAGTTTGTGATGAAAGGAAGGTAAGGATTTTGTCGATGGTAACTCAAATTACCAAGGGACGAGGATGATACTTATCATCATCAATTCAATTGATATCCTGGAAGGAGTCAAGATGTTGATGATGATCATGGCAATTTTTTCGAGAGGCTCCACGAAGAAGCAATGGAACAACGACTGCATCAAGCAAAAGGACTGATGCAGTGAAGGATTATTGGATCCACGAATACGACACCAACTCGGAATCAAGCTTGTTGTTCGAGGTGGAATGATAAGACGAGGAAATCAACATAAGCTTAGCTCATCATCGAAAGTTGTGCTCCGGGAATAAGGACCAGGTAGCACAGTTAAAATCGGCATGATAATGATATAGCCGAGCAGGCTAGGAACGACGTGATCGAGTACAAACTCGTAAGTAATGAAGATTACTAAGAGTTGTTTAATCGCAGTGCGGACTCGATTCAGTTATCGGTGTCCTTGAGTGTCTAACAACTCAGAACCCGGAAAAATTGGAATCAAAGAGGATGTAATACTTGGAGAAGACTCGTAATAGTAAACATAGTTCTATGATATTATCAAGATACCAGAGGGTAACACTCGAAAGTAGGACAGAATAAAGGTTGGACAGGTGTAACAATCTGCAGAAGACAAGTACTTTAACTTGTCCGAGAAAAGGAATCAAAGAATATCAATATGGTCGGAACCACGATTGCAAAAGTCCAGATCCCAGATATAAGATGAACTTATACCAAGGGAATAATTAATTTAAGAGAAGCTTCCATGATAAGATCTACATCGTGTCCATGGGCATGAACACAAAGTTCAAGGCCGGCTCCCACTTCTCCAATGCATGACTATTCATTCACTGCTCTATTAAAATTATTTGAGTGTGAAAACCTACCTGGTGAATTACCAGAGGGGTATGACCTGTGAAAACTTTCAGGTTCACACAGATTAAGGAAGGCATAGGTTCAACCCATCAGGGCATCGTAGAAACATATACCACAAGCTTTAATAGTAAATATCACCAGCTCAAAAGCAGAGCATGGTTGGCTAAATCAGAGAATAGGATTTACCAATGGCATTATGTATCAGGGAAAGAACTTCTTGAGGTTTTTGTATACGAAGGACACTGTCGGATGATAATTCAACAAAGGATCTGACGGTCCATAACGTAGCTGGTGTGAGCATCGGCACACAGCCAGAGGAAGAAACAATGCAAAGGCATTGGATTACAGAAACAACTGACTAATTCAAAGCTCAAATGCAAAGGAATTAGGATTTCCAATTCAAGGGATCAGAAGCAAACGCTCTAATTAAGGATGGATAAGTTGAGTAGGCTTAGGGGTACAATTGATGGCAATTTGATTGGTTAAGATCCAGCTTATGTTTAAAATGATGTCTGAGCCGGAAGGATGAATTCTAGGATCTGCTTGAGGATTGCGAGCATTCGTAACATATTTAATCAATGGACTCAAAATGATAGTGACAACGGATGCCAATAAGATTACTATACTTATGGGATTAACCATAATGCAAGCAAGCAAGAATTTTAAGAGCAATAGGCTACTGAGGATTTTCGGAAGAACGAATGGTAGTTCGAAGACTTTTGTGAAATACATGAATCAACTAGGGATGAGCGGATACTCGATAAGTGCGAGAAATTATCTGTAGGGGTATTCAGGTGGCAAAGAACTGCAAGGCAGTAGGCACAAAGTATTCTCGGAACAATAGAGAGAATTTTGGGGTATCTTGTAATATCAAGATCAACTACGAATAAAAGTAAGAACAACAGGTGTATGTATTTATCCATAAGGATATTTTGGTGGTAGGTAATTGCAAAAGCAACGGGCACAAAGTCTCGAGAGAACATCGGAGAGTATCTTCAGAATCCTTCGGTGCACCAAGCAATCATCTGGAGTGAGGGGCTCTCCAGAAGGAAGTAATTAAGAGAACCTAGAGTTAGAGTTAGTAAAATCATTTAACCCGAATAGAAGAGAGATCAGAGTCCTAGAGTAAAGATCGAGGAATAAAAGATCCTAATACCACCCAATGGCGACGTGGGCCCGTAAGCCACACAACTATGTTAGTAAAAAAATTGTAATGACTAGACTCAACTTCGTCCAAGGAGTTGGAAAGGGGGATTCCTACAGGCAGTCGCCTCTTATACCAACTTGTGACGCCCTTGATTCAATCGTACACTAATCATACACGCAAATGTGTATGATCAAGATCAAGGACTCACAGGAAGATATCACAACACAACTCTAGACACAAATAAAATAATACAAGCTTCATATTACAAGCCAGGGGCCTCGAGGGCTTGAATACAAGAGATCGAACATAAACGATTCAGTGGAAGCAATAATATCTGAGTACAGACATAAGTTAAACAAATTTCCATAAGATGGCTAGCACACACAGGGATACAGATCGAAGAGGCGCAGGCCTCCTGCCTGGGATCCTCCTAAACTACTCCTGGTCGTCGGCAGCCTGCACGTAGTAGTAGGCACCCTCGAAGTAGTAGGAGTTGTCGAAGGTGGCGTCTGGCTCCGGGGCTCCAGCATCTGGTTGCGACATCCGAGAAGAATGGAAAAGGGGGAAAAGAGGGAGCAAAGCAACCGTGAGTACTCATCCAAAGTACTCGCAAGCAAGGATCTACACTACATATGCATCGGTATCAATGAAATGGGTAGTATCTATGGACTGAACTGCAGAATGCCAGAATAAGAGGGGGATACCTAGTCCTATCGAAGACTACACTTCTGGCAGCCACCATCTTGAAGCATGTAGAAAAAAGTAGCTGGTAAGTTCACCAAGTAACAACGTACAGCATAACCCTACCCGGCGATCCTCTCCTCGTCGCCCTATGGAAGAGCGATCCCCGGGTTATCTCTGGAACTTACTGGGTGTGTTTTATTAACTATCTTGTTCTAGTTGTCATGAGGTCGGAATACAACTTCAAATCGTCCTGTTACCGTGGACACGACTATTCGAATAGATCAATCTTCGCTGCAGGGGTGCACCACATTACCCGACACACTCGATCCATCTGGCCGGGCACACTTTCCTGGGTCATGTCCGGCCTTGGAAGATCAACACGTCGCAGCCCTACCTAGGCCCAACAGAGAGGTCAGCATGCCGGTCTAAATCCTAAGCATGCAGGGGTCTTGGGCCCATCGCCCTTTGCACTCCTGCATTTTGCGAATGCGGCCGGTGAGCAGACCTAACCCCCTTATACAAGTGCAGGCGTTCTAGTCCAACCCGGCGTGCACCACTCAGTCGCTGACGTCTAGAAAGCTTCGGCTAATACTACGATGCCGGTTGCCCATATCTTGTCCCACATGGCGGTTAGTGCGTATAAGGCCAACGACCAACTCAGATCAAATATCCAAACTCGTTAAGCATGTTATTTTGAAGTAATCATGGACGCCGACCGGGGACCAGGCCCACCTCTCTCCTGGGTGGTCTCAACCTGCCCTGTCGCTCTGCCACAAAGATCCACTCAGAGGGTCGTCGGGAAAACATGTCCTTTCAGCCCCCAGTCCATGAATCACTCGCGGGTACTCTACGAGCCGACACGACTTTAGTCACCACATTGTATCAAGTATAGCATGTGTGTATGTATATACCCGTGATCACCTCCCGAGTGATCACGGCCCGATAGTATAGCATGGCAGACGGACAAGAATGTAGGGACACTGATGAAGTACTAGCATCCTATACTAAGCATTTAGGATTGCAGGTAAAGGTAACAACAGTAGTAACAAGGACAGGCTATGCAACAGAATAGGGTCAAACCGATAAGCAATAACAGCTATACTACTCTAATGCAAGTAGTAGAGAGAAGGAATAGGCGGTACCGGGAAGATCAAGGGGGTTTTGCTTGCCTGGAAGCTCTGCGGAGAAGGACGGGTCCGTCCGGAGTGTAGTCAACATCCGGAGCAGCGGCGTCAGTCTCAAAGTCTACCGGAGAGAAGAGGGAGAAGAAACAATAAATACAATGCAAACAGATGCATGACATGTTAATAAGCGTTGCTAGGTGTGACCTAACATGGTACTAGGTGTTACTGGCGAAGGGGGGAAACATCCGGGAATGTATTCCCGGTGTTCGGCATTTTTGGATAGACAAACCGGAGGGGGATGGTTGCATGTTCGCTGTGCTAGGAACATGTGGCAGATGAACGGACTGCGTATTCGAATTCGTCTCGTTTTTCTGAGCAACTTTCATGTACAAAGTATTTTCATCCGATATACAGTTATTTTTATATTGATTTCAAAGTTTTAATTCATTTTTGGAAATAACAGATTTAATTTAATTCTATAAACCTTTACTGTGTCATCATGACATCAGCGGTCAACTCTGACCATTGACCAGTCAAACTGACAGGTGGGGTCCATTCGACATTGTTTGTTCACTAATTAGCAGATGATTAAGGTTAATTAACACGTTAATTAAGTTTAATTAGTTAACTACATAGAATTAATTAAGTTAATTAATTAATCAGTTGATTGATTGATTAATTAATTAATTTTTATGTTAATTATTATTTTTGTTTTTTTAAACATTCTCAGGGGCATGGGCCCCGGCTGTCAATAGGCTAGAGGCCTTAGCGGGCAACGCGCGCGGGCGTGGGCACTGCCCGAACAAGCGCGGGCAGGGGCATCCGCCAGGCTTCGCGGCGAGCAGAGCCTCGGGGAAGCGGGCGCGCAGGCGCTGGCCCCATGCACGGCCAGCCGGGGCCGCGGTGAGGCGCAGCAGCGCGAGTAGTGGGGTGGGGGCGCTGCCGGGGGCGAGCGGAATGAGGGCGCCGGCGAGGACGGCGACCGCGGCTGGGGTGAGCAAGAAAGCATGGCGCGGGCGAGCTTGCGTGGGGAGGCTTGCGGGGCGTGGCCGGCGTGGGTCAAGGGGTGAGGGAGCGGGGCGCCGGCGGCTGCGACGACGAGCACGCGAGACCACAACGGCGACGCTGCAGGCCGTTGAGCCAGGGCGGGAACCTGCGGGTGGCTGCGAACGAGGCGGCGGTAGCAGAGGGCGGGGCCAGCGAGGCCAGGCGGGCGCAGTGGGCAGCAGTAGCAGCGCTGCGGTGCACGGCGCTGGGCGCGGTGAGCTGCGGGCGAGGAGGGCGGGGAGCGCGGTAGCTGCAGCGGGGCTCGGGGGCGGCCGGTGCTCAGCGCGGGAGCGGGGCGAGCGGAAGGCCGCAGACGGAGTGGCGCGAGGAGCGCCCCGGGCGCGCGCGGGCGTGTGGGAACCGCGACGGGGTGTGGCCACGCAGAGGCGGGCGCGGCGTCGGGACGGCGTGCGGCGCTGCGTTCGGAGGGGGTGGAAGACGGACGGGACCGACGGGGAGCTCACTGATGACCCACAAGTATAGGGGATCTATCGTAGTCCTTCCGATAAGTAAGAGTGTCGAACCCAACAAGGAGCAGAAGGAAATGACAAGCGGGTTTCAGCAAGGTATTCTCTGCAAGCACTGAAATTATCGGTAACAGATAGTTGTGTGATAAGATAATTCGTAACGGGTAACAAGTAACAAAAGTAACTAAGGTGCGGCAAGGTGGCCCAATCTTTTTTGTAGCAAAGGACAAGCCTGGACAAACTCTTATATAAAGCAAAGTGCTCCCGAGGACACATGGGAATTACTGTCAAGCTAGTTTTCATCATGCTCATATGATTCGCGTTCGTTACTTTGATAATTTGTTATGTGGGTGGACCGGTGCTTGGGTGCTGTCCTTCCTTGGACAAGCCTCCCACTTATGATTAACCCCTCTCGCAAGCATCCGCAACTACGAAATAAGAATTAAGATAAACCTAACCATAGCATGAAACATATGGATCCAAATCAGCCCCTTAGGAAGTAACACATAAACTAGGGTTTAAGCTTCTGTCACTCTAGCAAACCATCATCTACTTATTACTTCCCAATGCCTTCCCCTAGGCCCAAATCATGGTGAAGTGTCATGTAGTCGACGTTCACATAACACCACTAGAGGAAAGACAACATACATCTCATCAAAATATCGAACGAATACCAAATTCACATGATTACTTATAACAAGACTTCTCCCATGTCCTCAGGAACAAATGTAACTACGCACAAAGCATATTCATGTTCATAATCAGAGGGGTATTAAATAGCATTAAGGATCTGAACATATGATCTTCCACCGAATAAACCAACTAGCATCAACTACAAGGAGTAATCAACACTACTAGCAACCCACAGGTACCAATCTGAGGTTTTGAGACAAAGATCGGATACAAGAGATGAACTAGGGTTTGAGAGGAGATGGTGCTGGTGCAGATGTTGATGGAGATTGACCCCCTCTCAATGAGAGGATCGTTGGTGATGACGATGGCTTCGATTTCCCCCTCCCAGAGGGAAGTTTCTCCGGCAGAACAGCTCCGCCGGAGCCCTAGATTGGTTCTGCCCAGGTTCCGCCTCGAGACGACGGCGCTTCATCCCGAAAGCTTCCTTCTGATTTTTTCTAGGTCAAAACACATCATATAGCAGAAGATGGGCATCGGGGGCCTGCCAGGTGGCCCACAAGGTAGGGAGGCGCGCCCAGGGGATAGGGCGCGCCCCCCACCCTTGTGGATGGTTGGTGGCCCCCCTCTGGTGCTTTCTTCGCCCAATATTTTTTATATATTCCAAAATAATTCTCCGTGAAGTTTCAGGACTTTTGGAGTTGTGCAGAATAGGTCTCTCAGATTTGCTCCTTTTCCAGTCCAGAATTCCAGCTGCCGGCATTCTCCCTCTTCATGTAAACCTTGTAAAATAAGAGAGAAAAGGCATAAATATTGTGCTAGAATGTGTAACAACAGCCCATAATGCAATAAGTATTGATATAAAAGCATGATGCAAAATGGACGTATCAACTCCCCCAAGCTTAGACCTCGCTTGTCCTCAAGCGAAAGCCAAAATCGAAAAATATGTCCACATGTTTAGAGATAGAGGTGTCGATAAAATAAAATACGGACATGAGGGCATCATGATCATGTTTAGAACAGCAACAAATATTGTCATATAATTCCTTATGCTAAAGTAACAATTCATTCACAAGGTAAAGTACGAATCAAAAACTTCATTGAAAACTACAAACTATAATCTCAGTCATTGAAGCAATTGCAATTTATCATAACATCAGAAAGAGTCAATTCAAGAGCTTTTCAGCAAGTCCACATACTCAACTATCATTTAGTCTTTCACAATTGCTAACACTCACGTGATACTTATGGATTCGAAGCCTCAGTCGGACACAGAGAAAGATAGGGGCTTGTAGTTTCGCGTCCCAACGTTTTACCTCAAGGCTAATGTCAACAATAATACTTTATGATAACCTACATCTGAGTGGATATATATATCTGGATCTTTCACCAACACATAGTGCTTGCCAAAAGAAAAAGTGTAAAAAGGAAAGGTGAAGATCACCATGACTCTTGTATAAGGGTATAAGATAAAAGAAAAAGATAGGCCCTTCGCAGAGGGAAGCAGAGGTTGTCATGCGCTTTTATGGTTGGATGCACAAAATCTTAATGCAAAAGAACGTCACTTTATATTGCCGCTTGTGATAAAGAACTTTATTATGCAGTCTGTCGCTTTTATTTCTTCCATATCACAAGTTTGTATAACGCTTATTTTCTTCACACTAATAGATCATACATATTTAGAGAGCAATTTTTATTGCTTGCACCGATGACAACTTACTTGAAGGATCTTACTCAATCCATAGGTGGGTATGGTGGACTCTCATGGCAAAACTGGTTTAAGGGATGTTTGGATGCACAAGTAGTATCTCTACTTGGTGCAAAGGATTTGGCTAGCATAAGAGGGAAAAGCAAGCTCAACATGTTGGAGGATCCAAGACACTATAACTTCTATTTGTATATAAGAAAACATAACCTATTATGTTGTCTTCCTTGTCCAACATCAACTTTTTAGCATGTCATATTTTAATGAGTGCTCACAATTACAAAAGATGTCCAAGATAGTATATTTATATGTGAAACCTCTCTTTCTTTATTACTTCCTATTAATTGCAACAATGACCAAAACTATGTTTGTCAACTCTCAACAACTTTTATTCATCATACTCTTTATATGTGAAGTCATTACTCTCCATAAGATCATTATACGATCTTTTTATTTCTTTTTATTCTTTCTTTTATTTATTCCCTCAAGATCATAGCAAGAAAGCAAAGCCCTCAACTCAAAACTACTCGTTATTATATAACTCACGGACTCGATTACATAGATAAACCTCGAAACAAAACTCAAAGCTAGATCATACTAAAAACTTTATTCTACTAGATCAAGATATAATCAAAAGGATCAAACTAAGAAAAATAGTAAAAGTAAAGATGTGATGGTGATACGATACCGGGCACCTCCCCCAAGCTTGGCAGTTGCCAAGGGGAGTGCCCATACCCATGTATTTAGATCTCTTTCTTCGGAGGTGGTGATGATGGAGTTGTTGATGATGAAATTTCATCCTTTTTTCTCAACTTACGCTTGAGGGTTAGATTTTCCCCCCTTAGGTCAGAGATCTCTTGTTCCAATGTTAATATCTTTTTGCATAATTCTTGCTTGTTCTCCTGCAAAAGACGGAAAGGGGTAAACTCGATCTTAGGTTTCTTTGTCTTATCAGGGAGACTTGACTTTTTGAACTCCACGTGCATGTCCCCTGGTTGGGGTAATGGAGCTTCATCTTCATCTGAGCTTGTCTCCTCCTTTCCCTTTGGATCATAATCTTCTTCTTCTTCTGTGGTCCAACCATACTGCTCCACATCCCCATAAACCTTTGGGTTTGTGATATAATCAGCTACATAGCTCTCTCCCTCCGAATCTTGAGACGGCATGTTTTCAGATCTGCCAGGCAAAACAGCACGAAACAAAAATAGAGGGTTTTTCCGTGATACGGTGGTCAAAACCTTTGGGAGATTATATAATGATTTTTTACTGACCAAAAGAAGTATTGTGCAAGAAAATGGAGTCCGAAGGGCACACGAGGTGGCGGCAAGGGTGGGGGCGCGCCTCCCTACCTTGTCACTTCCTCGTGCACTTTTCAGACTACTTTTAATTTTCCTAATTTTTTAAATATTCCAAAACGGAGAAAAATTGCCATTAAAACAGTTTTGGAGTCAGTTTACTTACCGTACCACATACCTATTCCTTTTCGGAGTCTGAAACGTTCTGGAAAGTGTCCCTTATGTACTCCTCCGGTGTTACGGTATTGATAATATTCGTCTCGACATTTATGGGAGTACCTAAAATATAATGTTTGAGTCTTTGACCGTTTACCACCTTCGGGTTGGTGCCTTCGGCATTGTTGATCTTAATGGCACCGGAACAATAGACCTCCTCGATAATGTAAGGACCTTTCCATTTAGAGAGAAGCTTTCCTGCAAAAAATCTTAAACGAGAGTTGTATAGCAAAACATGATCACCTACATTAAACTCACGCTTTTCTATCCGTTTATCATGCCATCTTTTAACTTTTTGTTTAAACAACTTGGCATTCTCATAGGCTTGGGTTCTCCATTCATCGAGTGAGCTAATGTGAAATAACCTCTTCTCACCGGCAAGTTTGAAATCATAGTTGAGCTCTTTAATAGCCCAATACGCTTTACGTTCTAGTTCTAGAGGTAAGTGACATGCTTTTCCATAAACCATTTTATACGGAGACATACTCATAGGGTTTTTATAAGCAGTTCTATAAGCCCATAATGCATCATCAAGTTTCTTAGATCAATTCTTTCTAGATCTATTAACAGTCTTTTGCAAAATTAATTTAATCTCTCTATTGCTCAATTCTACTTGACCACTAGACTGAGGGTGATAAGGAGATGCAATTCTATGGTTGACATCATATTTAGCAAGCATTTTACGGAAAGCACCATGAATAAAAAGTGAACCACCATCAGTCATTAAACATCTAGGGACTCCAAACCTCGAAAAAATAACTTCTTTAAGCATCTTAATAGAAGTGTTATGATCAGCACTACTAGTTGGAATAGCTTCTACCCACTTAGTAACGTAATCAACATCAACTAAAATATGTGTATACCCATTAGAGGAAGGAAAAGGTCCCATATAATCAAAACTCCAAACATCAAATGGTTTAATAACAAGTGAATAATTCATAGGCATTTCCTGACGTCTACTAATATTGCCAATTCTTTGGCATTCATCACAAGACAAGACAAACTTACGGGCATCCTTTAAGAGAGTAGGCCAATAAAAAGCAGATTGCAATACCTTGTGTGCAGTTCTATCTCCAGCATGGTGTCCTCCGTAAGCTTCGGAGTGGCACTTGCGTAGGATCTGTTCCTGTTCATGCTCAGGTACACAACGTCTAATAACACCATCTACTCCTTCTTTATAAAGGTGTGGGTCATCCCAAAAGTAATGTCTTAAATCATAGAAAAACTTTTTCTTTTGCTGGTATGTGAAACTAGGTGGTATAAATTTAGCAACAATGTAATTAGCATAATCAGCATACCATGGAGTATTACGAGAAGCATTTATGACAGCTAATTGCTCATCAGGAAAGCTATCATTAATAGGTAGTGGGTCATCAAGAACATTTTCTAACCTAGACAAGTTGTCTGCAACGGGGTTCTCAGCTCCCTTTCTATCAATAATATGCAAATCAAATTCTTGCAGTAAGAGAACCCATCTAATAAGTCTAGGTTTAGCATCTTTCTTTTCCATAAGGTATTTAATAGCAGCATGATTAGTGTGAACAGTTACTTTGGAATCAACAATATAAGATCTGAACTTATCACAAGCAAAAACAACTGCTAAAAATTCTTTTTCAGTAGTAGCATAATTTCTCTGGGCACTGTCTAGAGTTTTACTAGCATAATGAATAACATTCAATTTTTTATCAACTCTTTGTCCTAGAACAGCACCAACAGCATAATCACTAGCATCACACATAATTTCAAATGGTAGATTCCAATCAGGTGGTTGAACAATAGGTGCAGTAATCAAGGCTTTCTTAAGTATTTCAAATGCTTCTACACAATCAGCATCAAAAACAAAAGGAACATCTTTTTTGCAAGAGATTAGTAAGAGGCCTAGAAATTTTAGAGAAGTCTTTAATAAACCTCCTATAGAAACCAGCATGACCAAGGAAACTTCTTATACCTTTGATATCTTTAGGACACGGCATCTTTTCAATAGCATCTACTTTAGCTTTATCAACTTCAATACCTCTTTCATAAATTTTATGCCCCAAGACAATACCTTCATTAACCATAAAGTGGCACTTCTCCCAATTCAAGACAAGATTAGTTTCTTCACATCTCTGCAAAACTCGATCAAGGTTGCTTAAGCAATCATCAAAAGAAGTTCCGTAAACGGAGAAATCATCCATGAAAACCTCAATAATCTTTTCACAAAAGTCAGAGAATATAGCAGTCATACATCTTTGAAAGGTAGCAGGTGCATTGCATAAACCAAAAGGCATACGTCTATAAGCAAAGGTACCGAAAGGGTAAGTAAAAGTGGTCTTTTCTTGGTCCTCTTTTGACACAGGTATTTGAGAGAAACCAGAATAACCATCTAGAAAGCAAAAATGTGTATGTTTGGATAATCTTTCTAGCATTTGATCAATAAAAGGTAGAGGGTAATGATCTTTTCTAGTAGCTTTATTTAATTTGTTAAAATCAATTACCATTCTATAACCTGTAATAATTCTTTGTGGAAACAATTCATTCTTATCATTAGGAACAACAGTAATACCTCCCTTCTTAGGGACACAATGAACAGGACTTACCCATCTACTATCAGCAATAGGATAAATTATACCTGCCTCCAGAAGTTTTAGTATTTCATTTCTTACCACTTCCTTCATCTTAGGATTTAACCGTTGTTGGTGATCAACAACTGGTTTAGCATCAGGCTCCATATTAATTTTGTGCTGACATAGAGTGGGACTAATGCCCTTAAGATCATCAAGAGTATATCCAATAAGAGCGCGGTGCTTCCTCAGAGTTTTCAATAATTTCTTTTTTTCATGCTCTGAAAGGTTAGCACTAATAATAACAGGATATATCTTCTTTTCATCAAGATAATTATATTTCAAAGTATCAAGTAATTGTTTAAGCTCAAACACAGGATCACCCTTGGGTGGAGGAGGATCTCCAAGGATTTCAACAGGCAAATTGTGTTTCAAAACAGGCATTTGGTTAAAGAATATTTCATCTAATTCCTTTCTTTCATTCATAAACATATCATTTTCATGATCTAGCAAATATTGTTCTAAAGGATCAGTAGGAGGCACAGCAATAGAAGCAAGACCAATTATTTCATCTTTACTAGGCAATTCTTTATCACGGGGTTGTCTACGAAATTTAGAGAAATTAAAATCATGAGACACATTCCCAAAACTTACAGTAACAATTTCTTTCTCACAGTCTATCCTAGCATTAAAAGTATTCAAGAAAGGTCAACCAAATATAATGGGACAAAAATCATCTTGTGGGGAACTAAGAACAAGAAAATCAGTAGGGTATTTTATTTTCCCACACAAGACTTCAACGTCTCTAACAATCCCAATTGGTGATATAGTATCTCTATTGGCAAGTTTAATAGTAACATCAATATCTTCTATCTCAGCAGGTGCAATATCATTCATAATTTCTTGATATAAGGTATAAGGAATTGCACTTACACTAGCACCCATATCACATAAACCATGATAACAATGATCTCGTATTTTAACAGAAACAACAGGCATGCCAACGACGGGTCTATGTTTATCTTTAATATCAGGTTTAGCAATTCTAGCAGCTTCACCACAGAAATAAATTACATGCTCATCAATATTATCGACCAAGAGATCTTTAACGATAGCAATACTAGGTTCAACTTTAATTTGTTCAGGGGGTGTAGGTGTTCTAATATTACTCCTACAAACCACAGTTGAAGCTTTAGCATGATCCTTTATTCTAACAGTAAAAGGTGGTTTCTCAATATAAGCAGTAGGAACAATAGGATCAACATTATAAGTAATAGTTTCTTCTTCAACTTTAATAGGTTCTACTACTTTTACTTCAATGGTAGGATGATATTTAAACCACTTATCCTTAGGGAGATCAACATGAGTAGCAAATGATTCACAAAAGGAAGGTACTATCTCAGAGTCAAGTCCATATTTAGTGCTAAAATCACGAAAAGCATCGGTATCCATAAAAGATTTAACACAATCAAACTTAAGGTTTATACCTGACTCCTTACCTTCATCGAGTTCCCAATCTTCAGAGTTGCGTTTAATTCTTTCCAATAAATCCCATTTGAATTCAATAGTCTTCTTCATAAAAGAACCAGCGCAAGAAGTATCGAGCATGGATTGTTCATTACGAGAAAGCCGAGCATAAAAATTCTGAATAATAATTTCCCTTGAGAGCTCATGATTGGGGCATGAATATAACATTGACTTAAGCCTCCCCCAAGATTGAGCGATACTTTCTCCTTCATGAGGCCAAAAATTATAAATATAATTCCAATCACGATGAACCAGATGCATAGGATAAAACTTCTGATGAAATTCCAATTTTAATCGGTTGTAGTTCCATGATCCAATATCATCACATAGCCTATACCATGTCAATGCCTTTCCCTTCAAAGATAAAGGGAAGACCTTCTTCTTGACAACATCCTTGGGCAAACCTGCAAGCTTAAATAATCCACAAACTTCATCCACATAGATTAGGAGCATATCGGGATGTGATGTTCCATCTCCTGCATAAGGATTAGCTAGCAGTTTCTCTATCATACCCAAAGGAATTTCATAATAAATATTTTCAGTAGGTGCAGTAGATTGAGGAGCAACTCTTTGCTCTTCCGGTCGAGGTGAAGATACCCCGAACAAGCCCCTCAAAGGATTATTTTCCATAGTGACAAGTGACAGTAAATTTCAGCATGTAATATAAATGTTTCCTTACCAAAGGCGCTTCACTCCCCGGCAACGGCACCAGAAAAGAGTCTTGATGACCCACAAGTATATGGGATCTATCGTAGTCCTTTCGATAAGTAAGAGTGTCGAACCCAACGAGGAGCAGAAGGAAATGACAAGCGGTTTTCAGCAAGGTATTCTCTGCAAGCACTGAAATTATCGGTAACAGATAGTTGTGTGATAAGATAATTCGTAACGGGTAACAAGTAACAAAAGTAACTAAGGTGCAGCAAGGTGGCCCAATCCTTTTTGTAGCAAAGGACAAGCCCAGACAAACTCTTATATAAAGCAAAGTGCTCCCGAGGACACATGGGAATTACTGTCAAGCTAGTTTTCATCATGCTCATATGATTCGCGTTCGTTTCTTTGATAATTTGTTATGTGGGTGGACCGGTGCTTGGGTGATGTCCTTCCTTGGACAAGCCTCCCACTTATGATTAACCCCTCTCGCAAGCATCCGCAACTACAAAAGAAGAATTAAGATAAATCTAACCATAGCATGAAACATATGGATCCAAATCAACCCCTTACGAAGCAACACATAAACTAGGGTTTAAGCTTCTGTCACTCTAGCAACCCATCATCTACTTATTACTTCCCAATGCCTTCCCCTAGGCCCAAATCATGGTGAAGTGTCATGTAGTCGACGTTCACATAACACCACTAGAGGAAAGACAACATAGATCTCATCAAAATATCGAATGAATAGCAAATTCACATGATTACTTATAACAAGACATCTCCCATGTCCTCAGGAACAAATGTAACTACTCACAAAGCATATTCATGTTCATAATTAGAGGGGTATTGAATAGCATTAAGGATCTGAACATATGATCTTCCACCGAATAAACCAACCAGCATCAACTACGAGTAATCAACACTACTAGCAACCCACACGTACCAATCTGAGGTTTTGAGACAAAGATCGGATACAAGAGATGAACTAGGGTTTGAGAGGAGATGGTGCTGGTGAAGATGTTGATGGAGATTGACCCCTCTCGATGAGAGGATCGTTGGTGATGACGATGGCTTCGATTTCCCCCTCCCGGAGGGAAGTTTCTCTGGCAGAACAGCTCCGCCGGAGCCCTAGATTGGTTCTGCCCAGGTTCTGCCTCGAGACGGTGGCGCTTCGTCCTGAAAGCTTCCTTCTGATTTTTTCCAGGTCAAAACACATCATATAGTAGAAGATGGGCATCGGGGGCCTGCCAGGTGGCCCACAAGGTAGGGAGGCGCGCCCAGGGGATAGGGCGCGCCCCCACCCTTGTGGATGGTTGGTGGCCCCCCTCTGGTGCTTTTTTTGCCCAATATTTTTTATATATTCCAAAATAATTCTCCGTGAAGTTTCAGGACTTTTGGAGTTGTGCATAATATGTCTCTCAGATTTGCTCCTTTTCCAGTCCAGAATTCCAGGTGCCGGCATTCTCCCTCTTCATGTAAACCTTGTAAAATAAGAGAGAAAAGGCATAATATTGTGCTAGAATGTGTAACAACAGCCCATAATGCAATAAATATTGATATAAAAGCATGATGCAAAATGGACGTATCACTCACCCCCGTTGACAAGAAGAGGGCGGCGAGTCTCGGGGAGGCCGGCCGGGGAGGAGGACGAGGACGAGCGACAAAGGCGGTCCGGCGAGGGTGGAACTCCGGGTGGCGGCGTCGACGTCATGCCCCCGATCTTGATCCAGGTCGGGGGGAGGGAGAGAGCGGAGTGGGGGAAGTGGGGCGAGTGGGGAGGGGGTTAGGCTTCGGTGGTGGATCGGGTGGTAAGTAGGGGGCGGCCTGGGCCGGCCAGGTTGGCCCGGTGGCCAGCTGGGACACGGCCCAGCAGGGGGGAGGTTTTCTTCTCTTCTCTTTTCTTTTGTTTGTTTTCTTTTATAGTTTCTGTTAAATTGTTTCCTCTTAGTTTTTAATTTGTTTTAGTTTATAGAATATAAAATTAGTTCCTATATTAGTATTATTAAATATACTACTGCCCCACAATTTTTGACCCCCAAATAAAATAGTTTAACATTTTACAAATTATAGAAGGCATTTAATTAATTGTTTTAGCTAAATTTTTATTTATTTTAGTGCAATTAAATACTTTATAAAAATGTTGATTATCCACCATAATTAGTTAGGGTTTATTTGACACGTTTAGAACATTTTAGTTTTGATGCTTGAAAACTTTTATCGTTTGACTTAAATTCAAATTTGAATTTGAATCGGTTTTGAACTAACACGAGATTAACAACAGTAATTGTGGTGACGTGGCATCATTAATGTGGGATTACTATAGCCTAATTATCCGGGCGTCACACTTAATTCCTACTCGTCCTTGAGTTGGTAAATGATAAAAACAAAAATTTTGATGTGGACAGCTGTCTAACATGTTCATCACATATTCTTTTCTTTTGTAGCATGAACATTTGGACTTTTATATGGTTCAAAGCAATATTCTAGTTTTGACATGAAGATTTCAATACTTAAGCATATCAATGAGTAACCATGTCTTTCAAAATATCAACACTAAAGAAAGTTATCCCTAGCCCATCATGCTCAATCATTGATCCATTCATGAAACACGCTCGCATATTATCTACATACAATGCTCAAGTATGATCATAGTGCTCCCTAGTTGGTGCTTTATGTGACGCCTCCCGGCTCAATCATGCACTAATCATACACTCAAATGCACATGATCAAGCCTAAGGACTCACGGGAAGATATCATAACACAACTCTAAAACATAAATAAAGTCATACAAGCTTTATATTACAAGCCAGGGGCCTCGAGGGCTCGAATACATAAGCTCGCATACAAGCGTCAGCGGAAGCATCAGATATCTGAGTACAGATATAAAAGAAAACACAGATAGGCCCTTAGAAGGCAGGGCAAAAGAAAACACTACGATCGAAAAGGCGCAGGCCTCCTGCCTGGGACCCTCCGAACCTACTCCTGGTCTTCGGCAAGCTCGTAGTAGTATCCAACCTCGAGGTAGCAGTAGCGATCGTCGGCGGGGGCAGCTGTCTTAGGGGCTCGGTCATCTGGTTGCATCAAAAGGGGTATATGGGGAAAAAGAAAGCAAAGCAACCATGAGTACTCATCTGAAGTACTCAGCAAGCAAGGATCTACACTACATATGCAACATTATCAAAGAGTGGCTGTATATGTGGACTGGGCTGCAGAAATGCCAGAATAGAGAGGAAAGCCTAGTCCTATAGAAGACTAGCATCTTCAGCGGTCTTGCAGCAATAGAAGAGAGTAGATCAGCACAGTATAATGTAGTAGTATTATTAAGTCTCAACCTCACCCAGAGATCCTTTCTCGACTCCCTGCGAGAAAGCAATCCCAGAGCCATACAGTCATCAACCTCGTCCTGAGATCCCTTCTCGACTCCCTGCGAGAAGCAATCCCAGAACCATATATCCAGGTATCATCTCACGGTCTAGTTGTGTCGATCGGGATACAACTCTGAGTGTCCTTTACCGTAGGACCGGCTATCGATAGATGTGCTCTTCCCTGCAGGGGTGCACCAACTTACCCAACACGCTCGATTAACTCCGGCCGGACACACTTTCCTGGGTCATGCCCGGCCTCGGCCAAACGATACACCGCAGCCCTACTTATAGCTCAACAGAGAGGTCCCCGCTGGTCTACTTCCTAAGCGCTCAGGGGTCTTGGGCCATCGCCCTGTGCACTCCGGGTCGTTGCGAGCAGGGTGAAGCCAGGCACCAGGAGGGCGCCGGTCCGTCCCGGCCGCAAGGCTGAACTAGACGTCTGACAGAGCTTTCGGCTGATGCTACGATGCAGAACGCCCATACTATGCCCACGTGATGGTTAGTGCTATCAGGCCAGAGGCCTGCTCGGATCAAATATCCAAATCGTTAGTGGACTAGGGCTTGCGATAACGAGCAGAGACTCACGATCGATGTGACCCCGTCGCCCCGTCTCGAGGACTTGCGGCAAGGGCCAAGAATGCCCAGCCGCGCCACGTATTCATCACTCGGGCACCATCCAGGTCAACCCGTCTCCACAACACTCGCCACTTAGGCTCACGCGGGTACCCCTCAGGGTCGACCCGCCTTTCCAAGTAATAGTGTAAAGTCCAAGTATCCGTGTGTCCATAACATCAGGGGAATCCGAGGTATCACCCTCATTGGATTCCTACTCGATGTATCCGTCAAGGTGAACTCGGAGGAATCACCCTTGCTGGGTTCACACTTGAGGTGTTGTACGACGGCGTCGTTATCGGAAGCGGTGAAGGAGGAATCACCCTCGATGACCACGACCGAATAGCTACTCTACAGAGTTAACATCAGAAGTGCTACAAGAGGTTTCACCCTCGGCACTCGATAGTAACGTTGCAGTGTCGTTACAACTAAGGGGGTGATGTGCTGTGCCGGGGTCTGGTCTTCAATCCCGTTGATCGGGTCTTCGGATAATCCAGCGGGGCGGTCGGGATAAGTGGGGTCACTGATAGGTCTCTACCGAGCCTATATTAAGCAGTTTAGGATAAGCAGGTAAGGTATCAATAGCAGGTTACAATAAACAGGCTATGCATCAAAATAGGTAAAGCAGTAGCAGCAGCAATTCTAATGCAAGCATGAGAGAGAAAGAATAGGCGATATCGGTATGCTCAAGGGAGGGTTCTTGCCTGGTTGCTCGGCTGCAAAGGTAGGGTCGTTAATGATGTCGTCGGGCTCCTGAGCTGCGTCGGTACCGGGAACTGCGTCGGGGTCTAACGAGAGAGAAGAGGGGGAGGAAACAGTATAAATACAAAGCAAACAAGTGCTACACAAAGTATAACATGACAATATGCAGTGTCGGGTGTGTCCTAACGTATGGTTGCACGTCACCGAGGAAGGGGGAATCCATCCGGGAATGTTTTCCTGGTTCCGGACCTATGTCAGACAGATGACCGGAGGGGAACGGTTCCATGTTCGGATAGTTAGGGACGTGTGACGGACGAACGGACCACGCATACGGATTCGTCTCGAAATTCTGAGCAACTTTCATGTACAAAGTTTTTCGATCTGAGCTATGGATTATTTTCTAAGATGTTCCAAAGATTTAATTATTTTCTGGAATTAACAGAATTAAATTATTCAACATTATCCAAAACAGTACATGGTGACATCAGCATGACATAAGCATTGCATCAGCAGTCAACAGTAGGGCTGACCAGGTCAAACCTGACCAGTGGGTCCCACATGTCATAGACTCAGCTCTATTTCAGGTTTTTAATTAAACTAAACAGAGTTAATTAGAGAGTGGGGTCCACATGTCAGTGTCACATTAGAGTTAAATTAATTATTTTCACTAATCTAATTATTTAATTAGCAACTGACAAGGTGGGGCCCATATGTCAATGACTGGTCAGCACCAGTCAGCACGTTGACCTGGTCAACAGGTCAACGGGGTTGCCCTAGCCCACTGGCCAGTGACCCTGACAGTGGCCCCAGCCGGCCAGGTCAGCTCCGGCGATCGGAGTTGCTCAGGTGAGCTCCTGACACGGCGGAGGGGCTCGGCCAGTGGCGAAAATCGCGCACAGGCGACCAAATCGCGTGTTCGAACGGCCGTTCCATCCGCGTCGATCTACGGCACCAAAACGAGTAGGGGAGGCCGGCAGGGCCGCCGGCGTTGAGCCGTGGCGGCGGTGGTCCTCGGGCGAACTTGGATACGGCAATTCCAGGCACGGCAGGCAGCGGCAACGGGCGGGTTCGACTCCTACGGTGACGGTGAGCACTACTGCGAGCTCAGGCGAGCTCGACAGCGGCCACAGCGATGGTCTTGCCAACGGCGACGGAGCTTCGTTTGGGCAACCATGGCACGGCGGCTACGGTAAGCTAGCGAGCAAGAGAAGTGCCAGGGGAGGGAGGAGAGGCTCACAGCGAGGTGTAGCCGAGCAAAGCGTGCATGAGGATGGCTTGACGGTGACGAAATCGGCGATGACGTGCGGCAGTGATCCGAGGAAGAAGACGGCGGCGTGGGGCGATGCAGGGCTCCCGAGGCTCGGGCTTGTGGTCGAGGAGAACGGGCTCGTCGCGGCGGAGCTGCTGGACAGGCTACGTAGGCGAGAGGTGGGCTGTGGCCGAGGCTAGCCGGCGTCCATGGCGGCGGTGGCGTTCGGGAAGGAAGGGGGCGAGCGATGGGGAGGGGAGGAGGCGAAGTAGGAGCGTCCAGGGGGAGAGGGGCCTCCCTCTTATCCATCCACGGTGGCAGGGCAAAAGATCTGGCGCGAGGGGGGGCTGGATGCGTGCGCGCTCGCCTCTGCTCGACAGCGCGCCTGCGACGTCAGGAGGTAGGGGAAGGGGGGCTAGTTGGGCTGGGCCGCCACTGTAGATAGTAGGCCTAAGTGCACAGTAGTTTTAGGCCTTTTCTCTTTTTCTCTCCTTTTCTGTTTCTGTTTTCTTTTTAGTTTCTGTTTACAAAAATGTTAGGCCACTTATGGACTTTTGTAAAATATGCAACTTAGCTTATTAAATATGGTGCATTATTTGCCACTGCCAGAAAATGGTTTGAAGCCAAATGAATTTTATTTGGACTTTAATTAAATAAAATTGGATTAAACATCTCTGTTTTGTTGCTGTTTGAGTCACTTAATTTATTTAGTATATGTTGATTATAGTTTTAGAATAGTCTCGAGATTATTTACAATATTATGAACATTTTAGTTTCTGGATTTGAACAACTTTTATTTTTACTTTGAATTTAATTGAAGTTTGAATTTCCATTTGAATTTGAACTAAAAAGGGATATGATCCAAATGATGTCTAGGCACTGTTAATCATGATGACATGGCATTATCAAAAGGGAATTACTGTAGCTAACCACTCGGGGTGTTACAAGTCTCCTCCACTAATAAGAATTCTCGTCCCGAGAATTAAGAGGTAGAAGGAAAAAGATCGGGGTATTCAGCACGGAGGTTATCCTCGCGTTCCCAAGTGGCTTCATCTTCAGTATGATTTGACCACTACACTTTGAGGAACTTGGTAACCTTCTGACGGGTTCGACATTCAGATTCATCGAGGATGCGGATCGGATGCTCCTTATAAGAAAGATCATCTTGCAATTCGAGCATTTCGTGATCCACTGCTCTGTGCGGAGACTCCTTGAAGCATTTACGAAGTTGTGACACATGGAAGACGTCATGGATATGAGAGAATTGCAGCGGCAACTCCAATTTATATGCCACCTGACCACGTCTAGCAACAATGCGGAAAGGACCAATGTAGCATGGAGCGAGCTTGCCCTTGATTCCAAAACCGTGAGTGCCCTTCATAGGAGTGACATGCAGATAAGCTTGATCACTAGGTTGATAAGTCAAACCCCATCGTTTGCGATCATAGTTGCTCTTCTGGCGGTCCTGAGCCGTCTTGAGATTTTCTCGAACAATACGGACTTGTTCTTCAGCATGTTGAATAATATCCGGACCCACGAGCGGTCGTTCCCCAGTTTCTGACCAATTCAGAGGGGTTCGACACTTACGTCCATAGAGTACTTCAAAGGGGGCCATTTTCAAGCTGGCTTGATAGCTCTTGTTATAAGAGAACTCAGCATACGGGAGAGATTCTTCCCATTTCTTGCCGAAAGAAATAACACAAGCTCGCAGCATGTCTTCAAGCACTTGATTGACTCGCTCAACTTGGCCTTGGGATTGGGGATGATAAGCTGAACTCCAGGTAATATGAGTTCCCATAGCTTCTTGGAAACTTTTCTAGAACTTGGAAGTGAAAAGGCCGCCACGGTCTGAACTGATCTCCTTCGGAATGCCATGGAGTGAAACAATTCTAGAGATATATAATTCTGCTAGCTGACTAGCAGTGATAGTTTCCTTGACGGGCAGAAAGTGTGCAACTTTAGAGAGTTGGTCGACGACGACAAGAATAGCATCGTGACCCTTCTGTGACTTGGGAAGGCCAGTAATGAAATCCATCTGAACCTTATCCCATTTCCATAGAGGAATAGGAAGCGGTTGCAGAATTCCAGCAGGCTTCTGATGTTCTGCTTTAACGCGACGGCAAACATCACATTCAGTAACATATCGAGCAATATCCTGCTTCATTCTAGACCACCAGTACCTTTGACGAAGATCATGATACATCTTGGTGCTACCCGGATGAATAGACAGCGGGGTATCATGTGCGTCCTTCATGACCTTGTCGGTCATAAGCTCGAAGCGAGGTACGACAATGCGATTTCTGAAATACAAGGTTCCATCTTCAGACGGCGAGAAATCCCTGTACTTTTCAAAGTGAAGATTTTTCTTCATCAGATCAATTTCAGCATCCTTAGCTTGCGCATTCTTAACAGCTTTCTCAAGATTTGGTTGTATCACAAGGTTATTAAGAGAACCCTGTGGAACAATATGCAGATTCAGCTTGCACAGTTCTTCAAAAAGACGAGGTTGAGCTCGCCTAACCATGAGGTTGTCGCAATAGGACTTGCGGCTTAAGGCATCAGTCATCACGTTAGCCTTACCAGGGGTATAGGAAATACCCAAATCATAGTCCGCAATGGCCTCCATCCATCTTTGCTGACGGAGGTTTAGAGATGGCTGAGTGAACAAGTACTTCAGACTTTTATGATCCGTGTATATCTCGCAACGATTACCGAGAAGGTAATGTCGCCACAACTGTAGTGCATAGATGACAGCAGCTAGTTCTAGATCATGTACCGGATAATTCTCTTCATGTGGGCGCAACTGACGAGAGCCATAAGCAATCACTTTACGCTCTTGCATTAGGACACAGCCTAATCCTTCACGGGATGCGTCACAATAGATCACAAAGTCTTTGCGAGAATCTGGTGGAGCAAGTACTGGGGCAGATGTCAGCTTGTCTTTGAGTATTTGAAAACTTTCCTGACATTTTTCTGTCCATTCAAACTTAACGCCTTTGTGAAGCAGATCAGTCAAAGGCTTAGCAATCTTTGAAAAATTCTCGACAAAACGATGGCAATAACTTGCAAGGCCGAGAAAACTTCTCACTTGCTTGACATTCTTCGGGGGAGTCCAGTCAAGAATAGCATGAACTCGTTCTGGGTTAACAGCAGTTCCATCCTTGGAAATCACATGCCCCAGGTAGGTTACTTCAGAAAGCCAAAATTCACATTTGGAGTATTTGGCATACAACTGGTGTTCTTGGAGCCTTTCTAGTACAAGACGGAGGTGTTCAGCATGTTCTTCTTTATTCTTTGAAAAAACCAGAATATCATCTAGATATACCACGACGAACTTGTCGAGGTAATCCATGAAGATGTAATTCATCAGACGGGAGAAAGTTGCTGGAGCATTGGTTAAGCCAAATGACATGACAGTGTACTCGTAAGAGCCATAGCGAGTAACAAATGCAGTCTTGGGAATATCCTCTTCACGAACACAGATCTGATGATAACCCAATCTCAAGTCGAGTTTAGAAAACACCGATGACCCAGCAAGTTGATCATACTCTTCATTGATCTGGGGAAGCGGATACTTGTTCTGAATTGTTGCTTGGTTAATGGGCCGATAATCCTGAACCAATCGGTTAGTTCCATCCTTCTTCTTAATGAAGAGTGAAGGTGCTCCCCAAGCAGAGGAACTGGGGCGGATGAAACCCTTCTTAAGTGACTTGTCGATTTCCTCCTTAAGCTCGAGAAGGTGGTGCGGAGGCATTTTATAAGGACGCTTCGCAATAGGGGTAGTGCCAGGCTTCAAGTCGATGACAAACTCGACAGCTCTAGCAGGGGGTATTCCTGGACGTTCCTCTGGGAAGACATCTTGAAAATCATGAACAACAGGAATGTTCTCGATGCCTTCAAGAGGTGAAGCATTCAACGCATTCAGAGCATAAATCTGGCTCTCGGCATTCTATATTATCTTGGCTGAGTAGTTGATCACCTGACCAGAAGGGTGTGTGAGCTAGACTGTCTTAGTAGCACAGTCAATCAAAGCATTATGGGCTGTCAACCAGTTCATACCGAGAATGATGTCTATGTCGGAAGGTCCAAGAGCAATAAGGGAAGCAGAGAACATCAACCCTTCAATTCTGATCTGATTGTTGTGACTTACCATCTTTGTTTGCCACCTGGAACGGGGAGTGATAATCTCTAATGGAGTGGGTAGTGAGCTCATAGGTAACCCATGTATTTGTGCAAATTGCTGGGACACAAAGGAATGTGATGCCCCGGAATCAAAGAGAACAGAAGCTGCAACTGAATTAACTGGCAGAGTTCCCATCACGAATTTAGGGGAGTCACGAGCTTCTCCCATTTTGAAATGAGTGACCTGGCCACGACCCATAGCAAGCGGCCTGGCCTTACGACTTCTGGAATGATGGGTTCAATGGCCCTTCGTACGACCATCAGGAGGACGTGGTGCAGCCTGAGGAGAAGCCATGGCATTGTACTGTCCACCCTGAATCGTTAGCTGTCTCGGTGGCGGAGGCAGACGAGGTGCAACATAAGACAGCCTTGGTGTTGGAGCAGGTCGATGATGAACATTGTGTGGGATCCAGACTTGACGTTTCTGAACAGGCTGACCCGAGGATGAGCCAGCTTCATGAGTGCGCTTGAGCGACTCCTGGTGTTTAGTCAGAGCAGTCTCAACTCGGAAAGTTTGGCGGACAAGCATTGCGAAGTCTGTACAATCATGGACAGCAAGTGCGAGGTTTATATCCGTACGCAGTCCTTCACGGAATTTCTCCTGCTTGCGGGCGTCAGTGCAGACGTCATCTTCAACATAGCGGGACAATTCAAGGAATTTCCTCTGATATTCATCCACAGTCATTGTGCCCTATGAGAGTTTGCGGAACTCCTGCTTCTTCTGGTCCATCAGACCTTGAGGAATGTACCGTGCACGAAAAGCTGACTGAAATTCCTGCCAAGTGGTTACTGTTTCAGCAGGCAACATACCCTTGTGGCTTTCCCACCATTGAGCAGCTGGACCCTTTAAGTGGAATGTCGCAAAGGCGACGTAACTGTCAGGGGCAACATTAGTTGACTCCATCTCAAACAGGATGTCACGAAGCCAATCATCAGCATCCATAGGGTTGGTAGAGTTGCAAAAAATGGATGGATTGAGGTGCACAAATTCTGGTAGAGTTATTGGAGCAGTCTGTTGCTGGGCATTCTAATTAGGGAACTGGGCCAATATTCCGGTCATAACCTGACGGTTCAATTCAAACTGCTGCATCATTGCGGCAATATAAGGTGGAGGTGGGGGATCATCAGCCATCCTGCCAAATTCAACAGGGGTAGTTTAGCAAGAAAAACTGCAGGTGTATGGAGTTATTCATGATGTAACACGGGAAATGAACAGGAAAGGCATCAGATATATGATAGTAGTCATTAAAGACATACCAATCCATGCACAAAGTTGGATTCAAACGAATAGTACGCGCTCGGGAATGCTCGCAGCTAGACAAACTAGGCGGCACGCAGGCACGCGGCAAGGAAGTACACAACGAGACATAGCAAAGGCTACATCAACGTCAGAGAAAATTGTTGGAGCGAGGAATCTGCAAGTGACAACACAGGGTGCCCTCGATAAAAGGATCATGTAAGCAGAACCTGGCCCACAATCTTGAAGCAAGGGGGAATATTTTCAGAACTCCGGGTGGATGCGATCACGAGAACCTAAGGTTGGAGTTAGTAAAATTTTAACCCGAATAGAAGAGAGAGCAGAGTCCCAGAGTAAGGGTCGAGGAGTAAAAGATCCTAATACCACCCATTCGGCGTCGTGGGCCCGTAAGCCACACAGCCAAGTTAGTAAAACAGTTTTGGTTTTCTAGACTCAACTTCGGCCAAGGAGTTGGAAAGGGGGATTCCTACAGTCAATCGGCTCTGATACCAACTTGTGACGCCCCCCGGCTCAATCGTGCACTAATCATACACGCAAATGCACACGATCAAGCCTAAGGACTCACGGGAAGATATCATAACACAACTCTAAAACATAAATAAAGTCATACAAGCTTTATATTACAAGCCAGGGGCCTCGAGGGCTCGAATACATAAGCTCGCATACAAGCGTCAGCGGAAGCATCAGATATCTGAGTACAGATATAAAAGAAAACACAGATAGGCCCTTAGAAGGCAGGGCAAAAGAAAACACTACAATCGAAAAGGCGCAGGCCTCCTGCCTGGGACCCTCCGAACCTACTCCTGGTCTTCGGCAAGCTCGTAGTAGTATCCAACCTCGAGGTAGCAGTAGCAATCGTCGGCGGGGGCAGCTGTCTCAGGTGCTCCGTCATCTGGTTGCATCAATAGGGGTATATGGGGAAAAAGAAAGCAAAGCAACCGTGAGTACTCATCCGAAGTACTCAGCAAGCAAGGATCTACACTACATATGCAACATTATCAAAGAGTGGTTGTATATGTGAACTGGGCTGCAGAAATGCCAGAATAGAGAGGAAAGCCTAGTCCTATCGAAGACTAGCATCTTCAGCGGTCTTGCAGCAATAGAAGAGAGTAGATCAGCATAGTATAATGTAGTAGTATTATTAAGTCTCAACCTCACCCAGAGATCCTTTCTCGACTCCTTGCGAGAAAGCAACCCCAGAGCCATACAGTCATCAACCTCATCCTGAGATCCCTTCTCGACTCCCTGTGAGAAGCAATCCGAGAGCCATATATCCAGGTATCATCTCACGGTCTAGTTGTGTCGATCGGGATACAACTCCGAGTGTCCTTTACCATAGGACCGGCTATCGATAGATGTGTTCTTCCCTGCAGGGGTGCACCAACTTACCCAACACACTCGATTAACTTCGGCCGGACACACTTTCCTGGGTCATGCCCGGCCTCGGCCAAACGATACACCGCAGCCCTACTTATAGCTCAGCAGAGAGGTCCCCGCCGGTCTACTTCCTAAGCGCTCAGGGGTGTTGGGCCATCGCCCTGTGCATTCCGGGTCCTTGCGAGCAGGGTGAAGCCAGGCACCAGGAGGGCGCCGGTCCGTCCCAGCCACAAGGCTGAACTAGACGTCTAACAGAGCTTTCGGCTGATGCTACGATGCAGAACGCCCATACTATGCCCACGTGATGGTTAGTGCTATCAGGCCAGAGGCCTGCTCGGATCAAATATCCAAATCTTTAGTGGACTAGGGCTTGCGGTAATGAGCAGAGACTCACGATCGATGTGACCCCGTCGCCCCATCTCGAGGACTTGCGGCAAGGGCCAAGAATGCTCGGCCGCGCCTCGTATTCATCACTCGGGCACCATCCAGGTCAACCCGTCTCCACAACACTCGCCACTTAGGCTCACGCGGGTACCCCTCAGGGTCAACCCGCCTTTCCAAGTAACAGTGTAAAGTCCAAGTATCCGTGTGTCCATAACATCAGGGGAATCCGAGGTATCACCCTCATTGGATTCCTACTCGATGTATCCATCAAGGTGAACTCGGAGGAATCACCCTTGCTGGGTTCACACTTGAGGTGTTGTACGACGGCGTCGTTATCGGAAGCGGTGAAGGAGGAATCACCCTCGATGACCACGACCGAATAGCTACTCTACAGAGTTAACATCAGAAGTGCTATAAGAGGTTTCACCCTCGGCACTCGATAGTAACGCTGCAGTGTCGTTACAACTAAGGGGGTGATGTGCGGTGCCGGGGTCTGGTCTTCAATCCCGTTGATCGGGTCTTCGGATAATCCAGCAGGGCAGTCGGGATAAGTGGGGTCACTGATAGGTCTCTACCCAGCCTATACTAAGCAGTTTAGGATAAGCAGGTAAGGTATCAATAGCAGGTTACAATAAACAGGCTATGCATCAGAATAGGTAAAGCAGTAGCAGCAGCAATTCTAATGCAAGCATGAGAGAGAAAGAATAGGCGATATCAGTATGCTCAAGGGGGGGTGTTTGCCTGGTTGCTCGGCAGCCAAGGCAAGGTCGTTAACGGTGTCGTCGGGCTCCTGAGCTGCGTCGGTATTGGGAACTGCGTCGGGGTCTAACGAGAGAGAAGAGGGGGAGGAAACAGTATAAATACACAGCAAACAAGTGCTACACAAAGTATAGCATGACAATATGCAGTGCCGGGTGTGTCCTAACGTATGGTTGCACGTCACCGAGGAAGGGGGAATCCATCCGGGAATGTTTTCCTGGTTCCGGACCTATGTCAGAGTGATGACCGGAGGGGAACGGTTCCATGTTCGGATAGTTAGGGACGTGTGACGGACGAACGGACCGCGTATTCGTATTCGTCTCGAAATTCTGAGCAACTTTCATGTACAAAGTTTTTCAATCTGAGCTACGGATTATTTTCTAAGATTTTCCAAAGATTTAATCATTTTCTAGAATTAACAGAATTAAATTATTCAACATTATCCAAAACAGTACATGGTGACGTCAGCATGACATAAGCATTGCATCAGTAGTCAACAGTAGGGCTGACCAGGTCAAACCTGACTAGTGGGTCCCACATGTCATAGACTCAGCTCTATTTCAGGTTTTTAATTAAACTAAACAGAGTTAATTAGAGAGTGGGGTCCACATGTCAGTGTCACATTAGAGTTAAATTAATTATTTTCACTAATCTAATTAGTTAATTAGCAACTGACAAGGTGGGGCCCATATGTCAGTGACTGGTCAGCGCCAGTCAGCATGTTGACCTGGTCAACAGGTCAACGGGGTTGCCCTGGCCCACTGGCCAGTGACCCTGACTGTGGCCCCAACTGGCCAGGTCAGCTCCGGCGACCGGAGTTGCTCCAGTGAGCTCCCGACGTGGCGGAGGGGCTCGGCCAGCGGCGAAAATCGCGCACAGGCGACCAAATCGCGCGTTTGAACAACTGTTCCATCCCGCGTCGATCTACGGCACCAAAACGAGTATGGGAGGCTGGCAGGGCCGCCGGCGTTGAGCCGTGGCAGCGGTGGTCCTCAGGCGAACTTGGATACGGCGATTCCGGGCACGGCAGGCAGTAGCAACGGGCGCGTTCGACTCCTACGGCGACGGTGAGCACTACTGCGAGCTCAGGCGAGCTCGACAGCGGCCACATCGATGGCAATGCCAACGGCGGCGGAGCTTCGTTCGGGCAACCATGGCACGGCGGCTATGGTAAGCTAGCGAGCAAGAGAAGGGCCAGGGGAGGGAGGAGAGGCTCACAGCAAGGTGTAGCCGAGCAAAGCGTGCGTGAGGACGGCTTGACGGTGACGAAATCAGCGACGATGTGCGGCGGCGATCCAAGGAAGAAGACGGCGGCGTGGGGCAATGCAGGGCTCCCGGGGCTTGGGCTTGTGGTCGAGGAGGACGGGAACGTCACGGTGGAGCTGCTGGACAGGCTACGGAGGCGAGAGGTGGGCTGTGGCCGCGGCTAGCCGGCGTCCATGGCGGCGGCGTCGTTCGGGAAGGAAGGGGGCGAGCGATGGGGAGGGGAGGAGGCGAAGCAGGAGCGTCCAGGGGGAGAGGGGCCTCCCTCTTATCCATCCACGGCGGCAGGGCAAAAGATCTGGCGCGAGGGGAGCCTGGACGCGCGCGCGCTCGCCTCTGCTCGACAGCGCGCCTGCGGCGTCAGGAGGTAGGGGAAGGGGGGCTAGTTAGGCTGGGCCGCCACTGTAGATAGTAGGCCTAAGTGCACAGTAGTTTTAGGCCTTTTCTCTTTTTCTCTCCTTTTCTGTTTCTGTTTCTGTTTTCTTTTTAGTTTCTGTTTACAAAAATGTTAGGCCACTTATGGACTTTTGTAAAATATGCAACTTAGCTTATTAAATATGGTGCATTATTTGCCACTGCCAGAAAATGGTTTGAAGCCAAATGAATTTTATTTGGACTTTAATTAAATAAAATTGGATTAAACATCTCTGTTTTGTTGCTGTTTGAGTCACTTAATTTATTTAGTATATGTTGATTATAGTTTTAGAATAGTCTCTAGATTATTTACAATATTATGAACACTTTAGTTTCTGGATTTGAACAACTTTTATTTTTACTTTGAATTTAATTGAAGTTTGAATTTCCATTTGAATTTGAACTAAAAAGGGATATGATCCAAATGATGTCTAGGCACTGTTGATCATGATGACATGGCATTATCAAAAGGGAATTACTGTAGCTAACCACTGGGGGTGTTACACTTTATAAGAGAAGAGGAAGACTCAAATAAAAATAAAAATTGCATAAAGTAAATAGATAGGCCCTTCGCAGAGGGAAGTAGGGATTTGTAGAGGTGCCAGAGCTCAAAGCTTAAATTGAGAGATAATTTTTTTTGAGAGGCATACTTTTCCCATCAACGAAAATGATCGAGTAATTCCCAACACTTTCCATGCTAGATATATCATAGGCGGTTTCTAAATAGAAAATAAAGTTTATTCATTTTTCCACCATTCTTTCACATTCCACGGCTAGCGGTATCCACGGGTACCGTTCATACCAACACTTTCCAAGGAATTTATTATTTGACAACATAAAGTAAATTTATTTTTCATTTCGGGACTGGGCATCCCTAATACCGCCGCACTCTCGTGCAATGACAAGTGAATAAACACTCATCTTGAGAATAACACATCTAGCATGAAAAATATTGGCCACCCCCTGCCGCTTCATGAGCGGTACGGGCACACAAAAAGAAAATTTATTTTGAAAATTAGAGATGGCACATACAAATTTGCTTAGACCAGCATGGAAATACCACATATAGGTAGGTATGGTGGACTCATGTGGCAAAACTGGGTTTAAAGATGTTGGATGCACAAGTAGTATTTCTACTTAGTACAATTGAAGGCTAGCAAATAGATTGAGAAGCAACCAACCAAGAAATGAAAAATCACATAAGCGAGCATTAAGCATAACTAACACCGAATAATGCACCACAAGTAGGATATAATTTCATTGCATAACTATTGACTTTCCTGCTTGCATAGGGAATCACAAACCTTAACACCAATATTCTTACTAAAGCATAATTACTCACCAACATGACTCACATATCACTATCATCATATCTCAAAACTATTACAAAGAATCAAGTTTATTTTGTCCAATGTTCTTCATGAAAGTTTTTATTATATCCCTCTTGAATATCTATCACTTCGGGACTAGTTTCATATATTGCAATTGCTTTTGACAAGCTCAAACAAATCTAAGTGAAGAACATGAGCATTTAATTTTTCGTCTCGCAAAATAATATAAGTGAAGCAAGAGAGAATTTATTCAAAAATTTACTAACTCTAAAATAAATCTAAGTGAAGCATGAGAGTATTTCTTCAAAAATATTAAAGCACACCATGCTAAAAAAGATATAAGTGAAGCACTAGAGCAATTCCATAGCTCAAAAAAATTTAAGTGAAGCATAAAGAGCAATTCTAACAAATCATAGCATAATTTTGGCTCTCTCAAATAGGTGTGTCCAGCAAGGATACTTGTGACAAACTAAAAATCAAAACAAGCAAAGACTCATATAATACAAGACGCTCCAAGAAAACTCATGATATGTGACGAATAAAAATATAGCTCTAAGTAAAATACCGACGGTCGTTAGAAGAAAGAGGGGATGCCTTCCGGGGCATCCCCAAGCTTAGTTGCTTGGTTCTCCTTGAATATTAACTTGGGGTGCCATGGGGCATCCCCAATCTTAGGCTCTTTTCACTCCTTATTCCTTTATCCATCATGATCTCACCCAAAACTTGAAAACTTCAATCGCACGAAACTTAACAAAACCTTCATGAGATCCGTTAGTATAAGAAAACCAATCTTTACTTTAAGTACTGTAGCAAACCCATTCAAATTTTGTTATTGCATTATATCTAATGTATTCTAACTTTACCATGGCTTATACCCCCCGATACAATTCATAGATTCATCAAAATAAGCACACAATGCAAAGAAAATGGAATCTGTCAAAAACAGAACAGTCTGTAAAGATGCGAATTGTTCTCATACTTTTGTAACTCCAAAATTCTGAAAAATTAGGACAACAGAGGCAATTTGTATATCAATCTTGTGTAAACAATTTATAATTTTTCATCACTCTGTGAATTTAAACAATTCTGTTACTGGACGCAAAAGTTTCTGTTTTTCAACAGGATCAAATCAACTATCACCAAATCTATCCCAAAGGCTTTACTTGGCACAAACACTAATTAAAACATAAAAAACACAATCATAACAGAGGCATAATTGTGCAAACACTCAAGAACAGAAAGAAAAAGGCAGAAATAAATTTTATTCATTGGGTTGCCTCCCAACAAGCGCTATCGTTTTATGCCCCTAGCTAGGCATAATGCATAGATTCAAGTATTGTCATCTTTCTTCTTATTTTCCATAGATGTGTTCTTGTCAGGAGGTTTTGCAAAAATAACTTGAAACACATTACCCATAGAAATTTTAGCATTATCAAGTTTCCCATCTACGTATCCCCTTTGATTTTCGGCAACAATCCAAGAATATTGTTGATTAACACCATTGAAAACTTGTTGGATTATATCTAAAACGGGGATTTCCTTTTTAAGATTCTCATCAAAAAATTGGTTATTTCCAAGCAAATGTCTCAACATATAATCACTATTATAAAGGATCTCATTTATCATCGGTTTTTCATGGCTCATACCATAAAAAATAAAAATTTCCCTAGATTCCCGCACTATGTAGTCAAATTCATTCATAAGAATAAGGGTAGCTAACTTTTTTTGCTTTAGGATCCTTTATAACGGGTAACTCATAAAACAATCTCTGCAAGGTAGGGTGGGTACGGATAAATCTATTTTCAAGTTTTAGAACTAGTGCTGAAATAGCTTCCGCATAAGATTTAGTTCTTTTAAGTATAGGAGTATCATCAAGAGTCAAATTTCCAACACTATTGAAAAATTCTTGGATATGTTCTTTTCCCATAACGTTCCCTTGCCCCAAAACAAAAGTTTAATCATCCAGATTGCCAGATCGTCCAATTTTAGGAGTTAGGCCATCATCTGTTTCTGCCATACCAAAGTCACTCATGGTGACAAGTTCAAGCAAATAAGAGATCTGACTAGAAAACAGCGAACGAAAAAGAGGGCGAATAAAACGGCAAATTTTTGTGAAGTGGGGGAGATGAAAACGAGAGGAAAATGGCAAATAATGTAAATTGCAAGGAGATGAAATTTGTGATTAGGAACCTGATAGATGTTGATGATGTCTCCCCGGCGACGGCGCCAGAAATTCCTTTTGATGTCGCTTGAACTACGTCGGTATTTCCCCAAATAGGAAGGGATGATGCAGCACAGCTACGGTAGGTATTTCCCTCAGTTATGAAACCAAGGTATCAATCCAGTAGGAGAACCAAGCAACACTATGTAAACGGTACCTGCACACAAAGAACAAATACTTGCAATCCAACGCTTATGAGGGGTTGTCAATCCCTTTACGGGTAACGGCGCCAGAAATTGTCAAGTTGACGGGATAAAAATTGTGTAGATTGGATAAATAGATCTTGATAAAACGTGAAATAAAATAAGTAACAAAAAAGTGGAGCAAGGTATTTTTGGATTTTTGGAATAATAGATCTGAAAACAAAAGCGAATAAAAATAGATCTCAAAGCAAATGTGATAAAGAATAGACCCGGGGGCCGTTGATTTCACTAGTGGCTTCTCTCAAGAAAGTATCACACGGTGGGTAAACAAATTACTGTTGGGCAATTGATAGAAGATCGAATAATTATAACGATATCCAAGGCAATGATCAATATATAGGCATCACATCCAAGATTAGTAGACCGACTCCTACCTGCATCTACTACTATTACTCCACACATCGACCACTATCCAGCATGCATCTAGTGTATTAAGTTCATGGAGAAACGGAGTAATGCAATAAGAATGATGACATGATGTAGATGAGATCTATTCATGTAGGAATAGCCCCCATCTTGTTATCCTTAATAGCAACGATACATGCGTGTCTTGCTGCCCCTTCTGTCACTGGGAAACAACACCGCACGATCAAACCCATCATAAAGCACCTCTTCACATGGCAAGAAAAATTGATCTAGTTGGCCTAACTAAACCAAAGATTCGAAGAAGAAATACGAGGCTATAAATAATCATGCATATAAGAGATCAAAAGAAGACTCAAATAATATTCATGGATATAGATCTGATCATAAACTCAAAGTTCATCAGATCCCAACAAACACACCGCAAAAAAGAGTTACATCAAATAGATCTCCAAGAGACCATTGTATTGAGAATCAAAAGAGAGAGAGGAAGCCATCTAGCTACTGCCTATGGACCCGTAGGTCTATGATGAACTACTCACACATCATCGGAGAGGCGCCAATGAGGATGATGAACCCCTCCGTGATGGTGTCTAGATTGGATCTCGTGGTTCTGGAAATTGCGGCGGCTGGAATTGTTTTTCGTCGACTCCCCTAGGGTTTCTAGAATATTTGGGTATTTTTAGGATGAAGAGGCGGTGCGGGAGGCCACCGAGGGGGGCACAACCCCCCAGGGCGCGCCTGGGCTCCTGGGCGCGCCCTAGTGGGTTGTGCCCACCTTGAGCCTCCCCTCTGGTACTTCTTTGGCCCATCTTGTGTCTTCTGGTCCAAAAAAAATCTCCAAAAAGTTTCGCTACGTTTGGACTCCATTTGGTACTGATATTCTGCGATAAAACAAGCAAAAAACAGCAACTGGCACTGGGCACTATGTCAATAGGTTAGTCCCAAAAAATGATATAAAGTTGCTATAAAATGATTGTAAAACATCCAAGAATGATAATATAATAGCATGGAACAAGCAAAAATTATAGATATGTCGGAGACGTATCAGCCTTCTAGCTATAGTTGACTCATCTCCAATCCCTTCTTTATCAAGTTTATATTAGGAAACAAAGATTCAATAGGAGTCACACCAATCACTTTAAGATCTTCATCTTTGTTATCACGAAAACTAGAAGAACATGCTTTTTCTAGCCAATCTCCCTTAGCACGCATCCTAGTGGTTCCCTCCCTACTTTCATTCATAGAAATTTTAATAGCTTTCAGAGACTCATTAATATCAATCTTGGGTGGCATAGATCTAATCTTAAAATAATCAATCTCATGAGAAATTCTATCAATGTTTCTAGCCAAATCGTCAATCTTAAGCAATTTTTCTACTACCATAGCATTGAAAATATTTTGAGAATTAATAAATTCTTTAATATTGTTCACAAGATCAGAGGGCATCTTATTATAATTTCCATAAGAATTGTTGTAGGAATTACCATAATTATTAGAGGAATTACTAGGAAACGGCCTAGGTTTGAAGTTTCCTCTATACGTGTTATTACCAAAATTGTTCCTACCAACAAAATTCACATCCATAGATTCATTATTATTATCAATCAAAGTGGACAAAGGCATATCATTAGGATCAATAGGAGCACTCTTACTAGCAATCAATTTCATAAGTTCATCCATCTTTCCACTCAAAGTATTAATTTCTTCAATCGCATGCACTTTTTTACTAGTAGACGATCTTTCGGTATGCCATTGAGAGTAATTTGCCATAATATTATCTAGGAGTTTAGTAGCTTCTGCTAATGTGATTTCCATAAAAGTACCTCCCGCGGCAGAATCTAAAAGATTTCTAGATGCAAAATTCAATCCAGCATAAATTTTTTGTATGATCATCCATAAACTTAAACCATGAGTAGGGCAATTTCTTATCATCAATTTCATCCTCTCCCAACATTGTGCAACGTGTTCATGATCAAGTTGCTTAAAATTCATTATATCATTCCTAAGGGAGATGATCTTAGCGGGAAGAAAATACTTGGAAATAAAAGCATCTTTGCACTTATTCCATGAATCAATACTATTTTTAGGCAAAGATGAAAACCAAGTTTTAGCACGATCTCGTAGTGAGAACAGAAATAGCTTCAATTTAACAATATCATTATCCACATCTTTTTTCTTTTGCATATCACACAACTCAATGAAAGTATTTAGATGGGATGCAGCATCCTCATTAGGACTACTAGAAAATTGTTCTTTCATAACGAGATTCAACAAAGCGGCATTAATTTCACAAGATTCCGCACTAGTGGCGGGAGCAATCGGAGTACTAATAAAATCATTATTATTAGTGTTGGAAAAATCACACAACTTGGTATTTTCTTGAGACATCATGACAAAGCAAGCAATCTAACACACAAGAAAACAAAAAGCAAACGAAAAGACGAACGGAAAGAAGGCGAATAAAAAGGCAAATATTTTTGTGTTTTCTGAAAACGTTTTAGAAGTGGGGGAGAGTCAAATGAGAGGCAAAATGGAAAATAATGTAGTGCAAGAGATGAGAGTTTATGATGGGTACTTGGTAGGCTTGATGTAGAACCTCCCCGGCAACGGCGCCAGAAATTCTTCCTGCTACTTCTTGAGCTTGCGTTGATTTTTCCCTTGAAGAGGAAAGGGTGATGCAGCAAACTAGAGATAAGTATTTCCCTCAGTTTAGAACCAAGGTATCAATCCAGTAGGAGGTACAAGCAAGTCCCCAATAGATGCATGTGACACCCTGGTTTACGCTCCTATTTTTTTCCTTCGTGGGATTTGACTCCCGTCTTTTTTCTCGGTGTTATTGGATTTTCTCTAGCTCTTGGGTATTTGAAGATGCTCATCCAACCTTGCCTTCCCTATACAACCAGACATTCTCTCTAGTCCAACCCTATCACCCAAGATCTATTCTCAGGATTTTGCCGCCGAAACCCTACCTTCCGAGCTGCCGGAAGGGAAACCCTAATCTCTTCCGTTACAAAGGAACCGCGATTTCCTTTGATCTGCTGACTCCCAAACTTCTCCCAGTGATCATCCTAACTTTGTAAACCCTGGATATGCAAAAATATTGCCAAGTCATTTGCAATAATTTTTCATTTATAATTAATTCCTTTTTCTATTGTTTAAAGGAATTAAATCCAGGAAAATATATATCCATCTCCAAAGTTCATGAAAACTTGTGGAGATATTCTTTGTGATCATATTGAGCTCCCATAAAAATATTGGCCATAATTAAATAAGGGAAATTGCATTTTTCTATTTAATGCCAATATTGCATTTTGGGCAGTTTCTAAAGGAACTACCATTTTGGTAGCCAGGAAAAATCCCAAATAAATTGTGGAGCTTATCCTATCCATATCTTCACCATTTCCATCAAAACCCAAGTCCCATAGTTCAAAGTTTGAGCACAGCATCCATTTGCAAATTCTGTCCAGATTTTCAGTTTGCAAAGTAAGTGCTTGAACCCTTGATCCATTTGAGATGAAATTTTTCATGGTGATTCAAATTGATAAATCACTCATGGAAATCAAAAATCAGCTCAATCCATCCATCCATTCATCCACGGCATTTTTCTCAAGTTTCAGTCCATTTGGAAATGCTGTGAAGGAAGTACCATGTAGGCATTTCCAAATGAGCTGAAACTTTTCCAGTACCTTCATATGTTCAAATCATCACTCTCCACAAAAATTCACTTCATTTCATCAAGCCAGATGAGTGCAGCTTCAAATTCCAGTTTCTGGACCACATTTTGCATTGTGAAGCAAGTATATGCAAATGAGGTCCAAATGCCTTAAAATTTTGCCAGCATCTACTCCTTCCTACTACATTTCTCTGTGACATTTTTCCCAACTCATTGGCACATTTTTTTGACCACAGCTTCCTGTCCAAGTTTGCTGTTGGAAACTTTTTCTGCAAGTTTCACTCACCTCAAAGCCACCCAGCTGAGTCCAGCAGCTTCTCTTATCTATTTGAGCACTGAGGAGCTTATTTGACAAGGTGTGACAGCTCCGGGACGGCCTGGACATGTGGTACCCGTGGTGACAACGCGGTTGCAGCGCCAAACAGGCGCTCTGCGCGTCCATCGCGTCGGGCAGGACAGCTCAAGCTGCCATGGCATGTCCTAGCTTGCTGACCTGACTCCCCGTCGTCCCCTCACCCCTCTCTGGTCATTTCCCCCTTCGTTTTCTTCCTCGCCGTGCCGCGACAATCGCCATTACTCCGCCACTGTATCCGCACTGTCGCCGCCATATACGGACGAGTCTGAGCTCTCCCGAAGCTCCTACGAGCTCCTCCGCTCTTCCGGGGACCCTGCCGACATCGCCTACATCCTCCGCGTGTCCCCGAGCGCCAGTATTGGCTAAGGATGCCACGGCCACCGCGGTTATCGCCTCGGCCGCGGCCTGCTATAAATAGCACGGCCAGAGCCCTCTCGAGCTCACACCGCACCCGCGGCAGCTCCTCCCTTCCTCCCTAGTACCCCCAAGCTCCAGCCCTCGAGCTCCCGTGCTCGATCCCTCTCCCACAGCCGCCATGGCCGCCGGCCTCTCCCGCCTAAATTCACTCACCTCCCGCCCCCATTTCTACTCCAGTCGCCGTGGCCGACCACCACCACCATCAGCAGGCCCTCCCCACCTCCATTTCCTCTCGGGGCAGGCCAAAGCTCCGGCCGAGCTCACCACCGCCGCCTTCTGCCTTCTCCCGTCGCCGCTCTTCCAGCCACCCCCGCCGCTCGTGCTGCCAACCTCCAGATGCGGCAGTCGCCGGTGACCCCGTCCACGCCTTCGCCTCGACAAAATACCCACCGGAACCTCGAGCCCGAGCTCGCCGGAGTTGCCTTCTGCCACGACCGGCGCCCTGCCTGTCCCAGCGCTCCCCGGCGATCGTGCCACCCAGGGATGCGTGCGGCTAGTTCTCCCGAGCTAGCCGGTGCCCGGAGCTTCGTTGGGGGTGCCCTGTGCCGCCGGGAGTCGTCGCCGGCGCGCGTCGGCCTTGCCTCTCTGCTGCCCAGGCGCGAGGTGGAAGAAGTAATGAGGAGGGGAGAGAGTCAATGCCCGCGGGGCCCGCCTGTCAGCCGGACGTCGGTGTTGACTCTGGGCCCGCGGTGACTTAAGTGGAGGCGGTATTTCGGAAATACGCTTCTCCAAAGGGAAAGCGTATGCACTCAGAGTGCGCTTTCTCTTTCTGAAAACGTATTTCTACTCTGCTTCAGCCCAAACTACGCTTTCTCTGTTAGAAAGCGTACTCTCTAAAAGACACGTTCGGTTTAAACAGTCAGGGACCTATTGGTAAATACTTTTGCTACAAATTGGTCCCTGAACTTTAAACGTCTGTATCTTTTTGCCCGTAACTCCGAATCAGGTGATTCCAAAGCTCACTTCTTCGTCTCTTCGAGCCCGTCATGATGGTATCATTTTCATAATGTTTTCACACTGTGAAAATGACCATTTTGCCCTTGCCCTCCATTCAGCCTTTCCGAGAGGGAATCTTTTTCGGCAATTCTTCCGCGGCTTCACCGCACTTCTTCCCGGAGTATTCATCGGCCCCCAGGCAAGCCGACCATCTGATATATGCCCTAAAGCATTGCTCTGTGATATTTCTTGCATGTTTAAATCAATATGCTTATGCTTGCTTGTGTAGTGGTGAGCTGTATGTGACTCTAACGAACCCTTGCTTGCACTTTCTTCGATAACGGCACCATGCCTGAGTCTGAGCTATTTTCGGTCGTCCGGGGTGGATGCCGATTTTATATTTCTCTTGTCAGCAACTGGCCCGTGTTCTGAGCTGCTTTTCGGCCGTCTCGGGCAACTGTTGAATTTCTTTCTGTAGCGGTGACCCTATGCTCTGAGCTGTTTCTCGGCCGTCTTAGGGAACTGCTACCTTCTTTTTATCAACACCGCCTCATCCTCTGAGCTGCTTTTCAGCCGTCTTGAGCCGGGGTTGAGTTATTCCGGTAATGTCCCAGATCTGAGTTGTAAAGACCGTTCTGGTGGCTACTGGTTTCTTTGCCGGTTTTGTGCAAGGGTTCCGACGGTCGTAACTTACAGCTAGTACTTGTAAAGTGATAACTTGCCACTTAAATCTTGTTTCACTAAGGATTCATTGTGATGCTGCATGGAGATAGGTTGTTATGTTACCATAGGTTTTACCTTATGAATAAGTACCACCGTATTAGGTTAATCATGATGAATATCCATGCTTGTTAAGTACTTGTTAAAACTAAACCTAGTCGGTTGATCTTGAGCCTCCTCTCTGGACTTATCCATGCAACCACATTTGCCGGTATGGGACGACCTTGACTTGGTCTGATCGCGTGCTCTTTTATCGGTACCACCAACTAGGGAAGGTTATGCGTGCGCGCTGCCCTGGCCCGGTAGGCGGCGATAACCTTGTGAGCCTAGTTGAGATATTTGCCGGCGTCCCCGTTTGGGACAGTTTGTTTGGCCACGACGGTGGCAGGTGTCACGAGGTGACACAGGGGCCACCCAGGACATGACCCTGGGAGGGTATGATTGTCGGTGGTACGGTAGAGGAGTCACGGGTCAGGCGGGTTTCGTTGGAGCAATTCTGGTCCACCCGAATGGGATCACGAGGACAGGTGCTCCATGGTGTGGGTAAAGTGCGCAACCTCTGCAGAGTGTAAAATCTATTTGAATAGCCGCATCCACGGTATTGGACAGTCCGTCCAGACCTCACTAGGTGGTCAACCGGAACAGTAATACTAATGATGGAAGAACTCGTCTTATGCCCTAAAGTACTCAGGGGATCGTGAATGTTCTGAGGGTTGTGAGGCAACCCGGAAGAGAGTAAGTCGGATCTGGTTAAGGTTTGGATAGGATCCTGAGAATGTTCGGAGTATGGATTATTTACTTGCCATGCTTTACTTTACTTTAGTATCACACTGGATACTCCTGATAATTAATATTGCTAGCTAGTCATGCCATGCCATGATAATTTAATATTGCTCTAATAACAAATGCATGCTTGAATGCCATGGATTGCTTTGCTTGGTGTATATGTTGGTTTGGTTTGCTTGCGAGTACATTCAAAAGTACTCAGCGGCCTTCAATGTGGCCAGGTTCACATAAGGATCCATCGTCCGTCGTCGAGGAGCCGGAGCGTTCGCGGGCTAGGAGAGTAACCCTGTGAGATCCCTGTGGATTGGAGCTGCACCAAGACCTTGCTGCCTTAGATAGAGCTTTTTCCGCTACCATCACTCTTGTAATATATCATGTAAGACTTATATATCCATTATTAGAAATGCCGGTGTTCATGATACTTGTTGTAAACGCGCATGCCAGAGTGATTTCCTGGGCTGGTATGCGTGGCGATCGTCTGGCTACAGTGGTATTCAGGCGGGGCGCCACAACGGATGGTATCAGAGCAGCCAGGCTGGCTATAGGTTATCCCTAGCTGGACTTCATTGTCTTGTGCTCAGTAGAAAGCCCAGATGGATTTCAGCCATCTTTGCCAAACAGGCACGGCTACTATTGATCATAAGGCAACCCCCTAGGTTTTGGCTCCATCAGACCCCAACTCTCGTGGTCTTTGTCTCCGGTGTGAAATGCTCGCACTAGGCAACGACCCGTGAGCCCTGAACCCCTAGGTAAACCAGATATCCTTACCCTGCTTGCTAGGCATGGCATTTATCTTCTTAACTCTAGTTTCCTTTGGGAAACACTTATATCTTATATCTCTCCCCAATAACCCTAGAATCGCACGACCATAGCCATCGTGCATCGAGTGAGATGTTCCCTTAGGAAGTAGTAGGAGCTTGACACCAGTGCTACCAGGAGCATTGTGTGGTTTCGCTTCTAAATCCTTAGAGGTGCATCGAGTGCGCTATTCTAGTTATACTAGTGGATCCTCGGCCACGTGTGTAAGGTCCGCAAGATTTGAGTTTTATTTGCTTTTTGGTTTTCGCGGCTTTTGTTTCTTTTGTCGGTTTCATTTTTCGCTCCGACTGGATCCATCTGCAAGTGCCATCAGGAAGATCAGCATACAACTTGGATAATGCCCAATAATCCCAATTCAGCAAGAGTCAAGACAAGCCAACTGCCAGGCATTCAGAATAGCAACACTGGATCAGTCAAGAATGAAGTATGGGTCAGAAGTAGAATCTATGTGCAACAGACAAGGCCAGAATATACATGAGAAAGTTGGCCTCAGAACAGATCATGCCTAAGGAGCAGTCAGATGAGTTACCAAGAATGAATATAAGTAAGGACAAGTTATTCGGTCCTCGATGCAAGGATTATTTCAGTAAGTGGGGTGAACCTTGACTTTTTTCTCAATGGACTCAAGAACTATTTATTACCCACAGAAGACATATTTCATGAATATGAATATGCCAAGAGCAACAACAAAACTCTGGTGCGAAGATACAAACTTCAAAGCAAATCTTGCAATTCATCGGTGCGTAAACACAGATTTTCTGGGCACTGTGAACAAGGTTTGCAAGGAATATGGATAAGTTCACAGAATCACTGAGTTTCCAAGCATCCAGAATCAAGGAGCACCTAACATGATTGGAAACTCAGCTCCACCGAATGGAATTATCTGTCAACTACTTATTATCGGCAACACTTGGTTTGAATACAAAGGGTATTCCGAATTGATTATCAACACGAAGCATACATCAGTTCTACAACCTTTACAGCAGCAATGATCATACCAGCAGAAGGACAAGAGATGTGCATGACCAACGGAACATCTTCAGTCAAGGTATGGCCTATACCAAGTTTGGCTCCGCTATGAGTAAATTCTGGATACTCCGGAAGGAAGCCAGGATTGACCATAGATCCGACTACGTACCCAGTGAAAGGCTTCTGGTATAAGAAACCTAGCCTTCCTTCGCAAGCTACCAGACTCCCAATCTTCCTCGGTACGCCACTTGGTGAGAAAATCTTTTGGGGTATGGCACTCCAATCTTCCACAGCGTGCTACCACGGAAAGCTTCCAGCATAAGGCACCCGACCTTCCGCAGCAAGCCACATGAAGGAAAGCTTTTGAGGTACGATACCCAGCCTTCTTCAGTACGCTAGCCTGGCAGAAGCTTCGAGCATAAGGAATTCAACCTTCTTCAACCCACCATCGTGCCCACAACAAGCTTATCAGGAGCACGAACTAGTCCAGACACACCTGTCTGCCTCAGAACTCAGTGGTTATGAAAGGATTTATATTATCCCTGCATATGTTGTGAGCATGCAGTCTAGTGGATCAGTTCATGCGAGTCACTCGTACCCGGGAATAACTGTGTTCAGAGAAATGTTGGCCCCATGTTGAAAAGAACAATATGAGCACAGTAACCCCTACGAGATATGCAAGAGTAAGTTGTGAGAACAAGCCCGACAAGCCAGGAAAACAATCAAGGAGCCGTGTTGGCAGGTCATTACAAGTCCATCAAAGGAGTCCCCAGGAACAAAGAAGTTTTGGACAAACAATCTCCGTGACGGTCAACAAGATATAGTTTCACGGACAGAGTGGTGTTACCAACTCTCGTCAGACTCTTGCATATGCGGCCACAACAATGCAGCTAGCATGTCGCACTCATCATGAATATGGGCCATCAACCAAGATAAGAGGCTATGCTCTGAAAGAAACACCGAATGACAGCCATACTATGTTCAGCTCAGTGGTCATAGCAAGGACTACAGATGCTATATACTACATAGCCATCCCCATAAGCGACAGAGTTTGAAACAAGACATTCAGATAGAATGGCTCAAAGCACATCAGCATCAACAGCTCATAGACGTCATAATAAGAGATTACTATCTATGATTACTTTGTGATCATGCCTGACATTTCAGTTGGGAATATAGCAACAATAACTCGGTCGCGTTGTTCCTTGAATTGTGGATCACCTAAGGACAAAGTCAGAATGCCTAAGACAGAAGGAAATGTCAGTATGGAACCCACAGCCAGGCCGAGCATTCTGACACGGCAAAAAGAAAGTCACCCCTATCCACTTGAGGCCATACGAGCACGTGAGCCTGGTACCAGCAGAGGATGTCTTGCCCATGACAGTCAGAGTATGAAGCATCACAATAAAACCGAAGCAGTCACTTACAGGCCAAGGAAACTAAGTTGTTTTTTGTGGATACCCACTACCTCACCCAGCAACACCACTACCAAGGAAAAATGTACACCTGACAGGAAAGAGAAGGATTCAAGGGAAGCTGTGTGCAAAGACAACACATGGTCCATCAGAGGAGGCAGTTAAAAGGGCAGTGAATCAGCGAAGACAAGACCGCTGATGGATCCAAGTCGCACATAGGTAAGTCCCCCTTCACCAGGAGGTAAGACCGGAAATCTCGAGGACGAGATTTTCTTAAGGGGGGTAGGTTTGTGACACCCTGGTTTTCGCTCCTGTTTTTTTTTTCTTCGCGGGATTTGACTCCCGTCTTTTTTCTCGGTGTTATTGGATTTTCTCTAGCTCTTGGGTATTTGAAGATGGTCATCCAACCTTGCCTTCCCTATCCAACCAGACATTCTCTCCAGTCCAACCCTATCACCCAAGATCTATTCTCAGGATTTTGCCGCCGAAACCCTACCTTCTGAGCTGCCGGAAGGGAAACCCTAATCTCTTCCGTTACAAAGGAACCCCGATTTCCTTTGATCTACTGACTCCCAAACTTCTCCCAGTGATCATCCTATCTATGTAAACCCTGGATATGCAAAAATATTGCCAAGTCATTTGCAATAATTTTTCATTTATAATTAATTCCTTTTTCTGCTGTTTAAAGGAATTAAATCCAAGAAAATATCTATCCATCTCCAAAGTTCATGAAAACTTGTGTAGATATTCTTTGTGATCATATTGAGCTCCCATAAAAATATTGGCCATAATTAAATAAGGGAAATTGCATTTTCCTATTTAATGCCAATATTGCATTTTGGGTAGTTTCTAAAGGAACTACCATTTTGGTAGCTAGAAAAAATCCCAAATAAATTGTGGAGCTCATCCTATCCATATCTTCACCATTTCCATCAAAACCCAAGTCCCATAGTTCAAAGTTTGAGCACAGCATCCATTTGCAAATTCTGTCCAGATTTTCAGTTTGCAAAGTAAGTGCTTGAACCCTTGATCCATTTGAGCTGAAATTTTTCATGGTGATTCAAATTGATAAATCACTCATGGAAATCAAAAATCAGCTCAATCCATCCATCCATTCATCCACAGCATTTTTCTCAAGTTTCTATCCATTTGGAAGTGTTGTGAAGGAAGTACCATGTAGGCATTTCCAAATGAGCTGAAACTTTTCCAGTACCTTCATATGTTCAAATCATCACTCTCCACAAAAATTCACTTCATTTCATCAAGCCAGATGAGTGCAGCTTCAAATTCCAGTTTCTGGACCAAATTTTGCATTGTGAAGCAAGTATATGCAAATGAGGTCCAAATGCCTTAAAATTTTGCCAGCATCTACTCCTTCCTACTACATTTCTCTGTGACATTTTTCCCAGCTCATTGGCACATTTTTCTGACCACAGCTTCCTGTCCAAGTTTGCTGTTGGAAACTTTTTCTGCAAGTTTCACTCACCTCAGAGCCACCCAGCTGAGTCCAGCAGCTTCTCTTATCTATTTGAGCACTGAGGAGCTTATTTGACAAGGTGTGACAGCTCCAGGACGGCCTGGACACGTGGTACCCGTGGTGACCACGTGGTTGCAGTGCCAAATAGGCGCTCTGCGCGTCCATCGCGTCGGGCAGGACAGCTCAAGCTGTCATGGCGTGTCCTAGCTTGCTGACCTGACTCCCCGTCGTCCCCTCACCCCTCTTTGGTCATTTCCCCCTTCGTTTTCTTCCTCGCCACGCCGCGACAATCGCCATTACTCCGCCACTGTATCCGCACTGTCGCCGCCGTATACGGACGAGTCCGAGCTCTCCCGAAGCTCCTCCGAGCTCCTCCGTTCTTTCGGGGACCCTACCGACATCGCCTACGTTCTCCGCATGTCCCCGAGCGCTAGTATCCGGCTAAGGATGCCACGGCCACAATGGTTATCGCCTCGGCCGCGGCCGGCTTTAAATAACACGGCCAGAGCCCTCTCGAGCTCACACCGCACCCGCAGCTCCTCCCTTCCTCCCTAGTACCCCCAAGCTCCAGCCCTCGAGCTCCCGTGCTCGATCCCTCTCCCACAGCCGCCATGACCGCCGGCCTCTCCCGCCTAAATTCACTCACCTCCCGCCCCCATTTCTACTCCAGTCGCCGTGGCCGACCACCACCACCATCAGCAGGCCCTCCCCGCCTCCATTTCCTCTCGGGGCAGGCCAAAGCTCCGGCCGAGCTCACCACCACCACCTTCTGCCTTCTCCCGTCGCCGCTCTTCCAGCCACCCCCGCCGCTCGTGCTGCCAACCTCCAGATGCAGCAGTCATCGGTGACCCCATCCACGCCTTCGCCTCGCCAAAATACCCACCGGAGCCTCGAGCCCGAGCTCGCCGGAGTTGCCTTTCGCCACGGCCGGCGCCCTGCCTGTCCTAGCGCTCCCCGGCAATCGTGCCACCCGGGGATGGGTGCGGCCAGTTCTCCCGAGCTCGTCGGTGCCCGGAGCTTCGTCGGGGGTGCCCTGTGCCGCCGAGAGTCGTCGCCGGCGCGCGTCGGCCTTGCCTCTCTGCTGCCCAGGCGCGAGGTGGAAGAAGGAACGAGGAGGGGAGAGAGTCAACACCCGCGAGGCCCGCCCGTCAGCCGAACGTCGGTGTTGACCCTGGGCCCGCGGTGACTTAAGTGCAGGCGGTATTTCGGAAATACGCTTCTCCAAAGGGAAAGCGTATGCACTCAGAGTGTGCTTTCTCTTTCTGAAAACGTATTTCTACTCTGCTTCAGCCCAAACTACGCTTTCTCTGTTAGAAAGCGTACTCTCTAAAAGACACGTTCGGTTTAAACAATCAGGGACCTGTTGGTAAATACTTTTGCTATAAATTGGTCCCTGAACTTTAAACGTCTGTATCTTTTTGCCCGTAACTCCGAATCAGGTGATTCCAACGCTCACTTCTTCGTCTCTTCGAGCCCGTCATGATGGTATCATTTTCATAATGTTTTCACACTGTGAAAATGACCATTTTGCCGTAGCCCTCCGTTCAGCCTTTCCGAGAGGGAATCTTTTTCGGCGATTCTTCCGCGGCTTCACCGCACTTCTTCCCGGAGTATTCATCGGCCCCCAGGCAAGCCGACCATCTGATATATGCCCTAAAGCATTGCTCTGTGATATTTCTTGCATGTTTAAATCAATATGCTTATGCTTGCTTGTGTAGTGGTGAGCTATATGTGACTCTAACGAACCCTTGCTTGCACTTTCTTCGATGACGGCACCACGCCTGAGTCTGAGCTGTTTTTGGCCGTCCGAGGTGGATGCCGATTTTATATTTCTCTTGTCAGCAACTGGCCCGTGTTCTGAGCTGCTTTTCGGCTGTCTCGGGCAGCTGTTGAATTTCTTTCTGTAGCGGTGACCCTATGCTCTGAGCTGTTTCTCGGCCGTCTTAGGGAACTGCTACCCTCTTTTTATCAACACCGCCTCATGCTCTGAGCTGCTTTTCAGCCGTCTTGAGCCGGGGTTGAGTTATTCCGGTAATGTCCCAGATCTGAGTTGTAAAGACCGTTCTGGTGGCTACTGGTTTCTTTGCCGGTTTTGTGCAAGGGTTCCGACGGTCGTAACTTACAGCTAGTACTTGTAAAGTGATAACTTGCCACTTAAATCTTGTTTCACTAAGGACTCATTGTGATGCTGCATGGAGATAGGTTGTTATGTTACCACAGTTTTTACCTTATGCATAAGTACCGCCGTATTAAGTTAATCATGATGAATATCCATGCTTGTTAAGTACTTGTTAAAACTAAACCTAGTCGGTTGATCTTGAGCCACCTGTCCGGACTTATCCATGCAACCACATTTGCCGGTATGGGACGGCCTTGACTTGGTCTGATCGCGTGCTCTTTTATCGGTACCACCAACTAGGGAAGGTTATGCGCGCGCGCTGCCCTGGCCCGGTAGGCGGCGATAACCTTGTGAACCCAGTTGAGATATTTGCCGGCATCCCCGTTTGGGACAGTTTGTTTGGCCACGACGGTGGCAGGTGTCACGAGGTGACACAGGGGCCACCCAGGACATGACCCTGGGAGGGTATGATTGTCGGTGGTACGGTAGAGGAGTCACGGGTCAGGCGGGTTTCATTGGAGCAATTCTGGTCCACCCGAATGGGATCACGAGGTCAGGTGCTCCATGGTGTGGGTAAAGTGCGCAACCTTTGCAGAGTGTAAAATCTATTCGAATAGTCGCGTCCACGGTATTGGACAGTCCGTCCAGACCTCACTAGGTGGTCAACCGGAACAGTAATAATAATGATGGAAGAACTCGTCTTATGCCCTGAAGTACTCAGGGGATCGTGAATGTTCTGAGGGTTGTGAGGCAACCCGGAAGAGAGTAAGTTGGATCTGGCTAAGGTTTGGATAGGATCCTGAGAATGTTCGGAGTATGGATTATTTACTTGCCATGCTTTACTTTACTTTAGTATCACACTTGATACTCCTGATAATTAATATTGCTAGCTAGTTATTCCATGCCATGATAATTTAATATTGCTCTAATAACAAATGCATGCTTGAATGCCATGGATTGCTTTGCTTGGTGTATATGTTGGTTTGGTTTGCTTGCGAGTACATTCAAAAGTACTCAGCGGCCTTCAATGTGGCCAGGTTCACATAAGGATCCATCATCCGTCGTCGAGGAGCCGGAGCGTTCGTGGGCTAGGAGAGTAACCCAGTCAGATCCCTGTGGATTGGAGCCGCACCAAGACCTTGCTGCCTTAGATAGAGCTTTTTCCGCTACCATCACTCTTGTAATATATCATGTAAGACTTATATATCCATTAATAGAAATGCCGGTGTTCATGATACTTGTTGTAAACGCGCATGCCAGAGTGATTTCCTGGGCTGGTATGCGTGGCGACCGTCTGGCTACAGTGGTATTCAGGCGGGGCGCCATAATGCACCTGCACAAAGTAACAAACACTTGCACACAACGCGAAAAAGGGGTTGTCAATCTCTTCACGGTCACTAGCAAGAGTGAGATCTAATGGAGATGTATATAAAACATAAGTAAAAGACAAAATAAAGTAAATATAAATAAATTGCTGCAAGGTACTTTTGGGTTTTTGGTTTTATAGATCTGAAAATATATGATGAGAAATAGACCCGGGGGCCATAGTTTTCACTAGAGGCTTCTCTCTTGAAAGAAACACATACAGTAGGTGAACAAATTACTGTCGAGCAATTGATAGAAAAGCGCAAAGTTATGACGATATCTAAGGCAATGATCATGAATATAGGCATCACGTTCGTGACAAGTAGCCCGACTCCTGCCTGCATCTACTACTATTACTCCACACATCGACCGCTATCCAACATGCATCTAGTGTATTAAGTTAACAAGAACGGAGTAACGCCTTAAGCAAGATGACATGATGTAGAGGGATAGATCCAATCAATATGGTAAAAACCCCATCTTTTATCCTTAATGGCAACAATACGAATACATGCCTCGCTACCCCTACTTTCACTAGGGGAGGACACCGCAAGATCGAACCCATCACAAAGCACCTCTCCCATTGCAAGAAAAACCAATCTAGTTGGCCAAACCAAATCGATAGATCGGAGAGAAATACAAAGCTATCTTAATCATGCATAAAAGAGTTCACAGAAGACTCAAATAATATTCATAGATAATCTGATCATAAATCCACAATTCATCGGATCTCAACAAACGCACCGCAAAAGAAGATTACATCTAATAGAACTCCAAGAACATCGAGAAGAACATTATATTGACGATCAAAGAGAGAGAAGAAGCCATCTAGCTACTAGCTATGGACCAGTAGGTCTATGGAAAACTACTCACACATCATCGGAAGGGTAGAAAGGTTGGTGTAGAGGCCCTCCATGATCGAATCCCCCTCCGGCGGACTGACGGAAAAGGCCCCAAGATGGGATATCAGGAGAACAGAAGCTTGTAGCGGCGGAAAAGTATTTTTGGTGTGCCCTCTGACGTAAGGGGAATATTTGGGTATTTATAGAGCAGAGATTAGGGTTAGGAGAGCTGCGAGGGGCCCACAAGCCTAGGGGCGTGCCCATAGGGCTTGTGGCTCCCTCATGGGTCTTCTGGCCTGTTCCCGAAGCTTCGTGGTTGTCTTATGGTCCAAGAAAAATCCTCAAAAAGGTTCATTCCGTTTGGACTCCATTTGGTATTGATTTTCTGTAAAAGACAAAAACAAGGAAAAAACAGCAACTGGAACTGGGCACTAGGTTAATAGGTTAGTCCCAAAAAATGATGTAAAATAGCATATTAATGCATATAAAACATCCAAGATGGATAATATAATAGCATGGAACAATAAAAAATTATAGATACATTGGAGACGTATCACATGGAAGATAGTGAGATCTCTCGGTAATTATGTTGACAATGAAAGCATGCGTCGCAAAATTATATTCATCTCTGTTTTAAAAGCTTCGAGCTCAGGCACCTCTGCAAATCCATGTTTCCCTCTGTGAAGGGCCTATCTATTTACTTTTATTGTTGAGTCATCATCTTCTCATTAAAGCACCAGCTGGAGAGCACTACTGTCATTTATATGCTTTGCTTTTAATTGATGTTGAGTATGAGTGTGATTGGATCTCTTTTGACATGAATTATAATATATAGTCAGTGCTTGAACTTCAGAGGTTCTCTGCATTTATGTTTTGCGATCTCAGAAAGGGCTAGCGAGATACCATTATATCATATTGTATCATGATTGTTTTGAAAAAAGTGTTGTCATCCGAGATATCTTTTTATTACTCGCTAGTTTGTTATGCTATTGATATGAGTAAACATGAGACCTAACTGTTATTGTGGAAGTGGTTAGTTCATAATCTTTGCTGAAAACCAGAACATTGGTTAGACATATTTGCAACAACAAGATCAAACAGAGTTTGTAAAAGTTTTTCTTTGTCACTTTTAGTTTGTCAACTGAATTGCTTGAGGACAAGCAATGGGTTAAGCTTGGGGGAGTTGATACGTCTCCATCGTATCTACTTTTCCAAACTCTTTTACCCTTGTTTTGGACTCTAATTTGCATGATTTGAATGGAACTAATCCTGACTGACGCTGTTTTCAGCAGAATTGCCATGGTGTTATTTTTGTGCAGAAATTAAAGTTCTCGGATTGACCTAAAAATTTACGAAGAATATTTCTGGAATATATAAAAAATACTGGCGGAAAAGATACCAGAGGGGGACCACCCAGGAGCCACAAGCCCTGGGGGCACGCCTACCCCCCAGGGCGCCTCCCAGGCTTGTGCCCCCTGGAGTTCCGGCAACCCTAACTCCAACTCCATATATACCTATTCGCGGAGAAAAAAAAATCAAAGAGAAGGATTCATTGCATTTTACGATATGGGGCCGCCGCCACCTCCTGTTCTTCATCGGGAGGGCTGATCTGGAGTCCGTTCGGGGCTCCGGAGGGTGGAATCCATTGCCGTCATCATCATCACCCTTCCTCCATCGCCATGATGCTCACCGCCGGTAGTGAGTAATTCCTTCGTAGGCTTGCTGGACGGTGATGGGTTGGATGAGATTTATCATGTAATCAAGTTAGTTTTGTTAGGGTTTGATCCCTAGTATCCACTATGTTCTGAGATTGATGTTGCTATGACTTTGCTATGCTTAATGCTTGTCACTAGGGCCCGAGTGCCATGATTTCAGATCTGAACCTATTATGTTTTCATGAATAAATGTGAGTTCTTGATCCTATCTTGCAAGTTGTAGACACCTATTACGAGTTATGATCCGCATACCCCAAGGTGATAATAATTGGGATTCTTTCTGGTGATTACCGTAGTTTGAGGAGTTCATGTATTCACTAAGTGCTAACACTTTGTTTCGGTTCTCTATTAAAAGGAGGCCTTAATATCCCTTAGTTTCCTTATGGACCCCGCTGCCACGGGAGGGTAGGACAAAAGATGCCAGGCAAGTTCTTTTCCATAAGCACGTATGACTATATACAGAATACATGCCTACATTATATTGATGAATTGGAGCTAGTTCTGTGTCGCCCTGATAACACATAAGTATAGGGGATTGTTTGTAGCCTTCTTCGATAAATAAGAGTGTCAAACCAAACGAGGAGCTAAAGGCAGAACAAATATTCGCTCAAGTTCTATCGACCACCGATACAACTCTACGCACACTTTAACGTTTGCTTTACCTAGAACAAGTATGAAACTAGTTTTTTCAAGAATAAAACTACGAGTACTTTGCGAGAATAAAACTACGAATAAATTGCAAGGTAATAAAAGTGGATAGCTTTTGTCAACAAGAAACTCATTTGTCCCTAGGCAATCGATAACAAGTACCGGTAATCATTCTTGTAATTTCATTTGAGGGAGAGGCATGAGCTAACATACTTTCTCTACTTGGATCATATGCACTTATGATTGGACCCCTATCAAGCATCCGCAACTACTAAAGATCATTAAGGTTGTGAAACCCAACCATAGCATTAAGTATCAAGTCCTCTTTACTCCCATACGCCATAACCCACTTATCCGCGTTTAGGCTGCTGTCACCCCCGCAACACCAACAATAAGCAAACCATGAACATATTGCAACACCCTACAGCGAGGATCCCTCATGTTTGCATGAGACGGAGGGCACCGTAGGACAGCACCATAAATAAAATATACAATCATACCAACCAAGATCACGATTAACCCACATGACAAAACGGATCTACTCAAACATCATAGGATAGCCAAATATCATTGGGAAATAATATATGGAGTTGAGCACCATGTTTAAGTAGAGATTACAGCGGGGAAGAGAGGTGTTACACCGCTTCATAGAGGGGGAGAGAGTTGGTGTTGACGGTAGCAAGATTGTTGATGTAGATCGCCGTCACGATCCTTGCCCCGGCGGCACTCCGGCGCCACCGGGACAGAGGGGGAGAGAGCCCCCCCTCCTTCTTCTTCTTCCTTGGCCTCCCCCTAGATGGGAGAAGAGTTCCCCCTCTGGTCCAGCCTCCATGGACGTGGAGGGGCGGGAGCCCCTCCGAGATTGGATCTCCCTCTCTGTTCTCTTCTGTTTCGCGTTCTTTAGATCTGGCTGAAAACCGTTTCTTATATTTCGGGAGATCCGTAACTCCGATTGCGCTAAAATCTTAACACGATTTTTTTTTCGAATATAAGCTTCCTTGCGCCCGAAGTAGAGCTCCAACCAACGTACGAGGTGGGCATAAGACACCTGGGCGCGCCTGGGCCCCCACGCTCGCCCTGGTGGGTTGTGGTTACTGTGGGCCCCCTCTTTTGATGATTCCAACTCCCAAAAATCACAAATATTCCAAAATAATTCTCCGTAAAATTTTATTGCATTTGGAGTTCGTTTGATATGGATTTTCTACAAAACAAAAAACATGCAACAAATAGGAACTGACACTGGGCACTGGATCAATAGGTTAGTCCAATAAATCATATAAAAAGTTGCCAAAAATATGTGAAAGTTGTATAATATTGGCATGAAACAATCAAAAATTATAGATACGACTGAGACGTATCAGCATCCCCAAACTTAATTCCTGCTCGTCCTCGAGTAGGTAAATGATAAAAAAGATAATTTTTGGAGTGGAATGCTACCTAACATAAACTTGATCATATGTCTAGTCATGGCATGAATATTAAGACATGATGTTTGCTTCAACTACGTCGGTATTTCCCCAAAGAGGAAGGGATGATGCAGCACAGCAACGGTAGGTATTTCCCTCAGTGATGAGACCAACGTTATCGAACCAGTCAGAGAACCATGCAACACCATGTAAACAGCTCCTGCACACAAAGAACAAATACTTGCAACCCGACGTAAGAGAGGGGTTGTCAATCCCACATGGGTAAAAAGATAGGTAAAATTGTAGTAGATTGGATAAATAGATCTCGCGGGAACGCGAGGTAAAATAAATAAGTAAAAATTGTAGCAAGGTATTTTTGGGTTTTTGATAATATAGATCTGAAAATAAAAGTGGCAAATAAACGAAAAGGCAAATAGCAAAATAGATCTGAAAATATATGATGAGAAAATAGACCCGGGGGCCGTAGGTTTCACTAGTGGCATCTCTCGAGAAAAATAGCAAACGGTGGGTAAACAAATTACTGTTGGGCAATTAATAGAACTTCAAATACTCATGACGATATCCAGGCAATGATCATTATATAGGCATCACATCCAAGATTAGTAGACCGACTTCTGCCTGCATCTACTACTATTACTCCACACATCGACCGCTATCCAGCATGCATCTAGTGTATTAAGTTCATGGAAAAATGGAGTAATGCAATAAGAACGATGACATGATGTAGACAAGATCTATTTATGTAGAAATAGACCCCATCTTGTTATCCTTAATGGCAACGATACATACGTGTCGTTTCCCCTTCTGTCACTGGGATCAAGCACCGTAAGATCGAACCCATCACAAAGCACTTCTTCCCATTGCAAGATAAATAGATCAAGTTGGCCAAACAAAACCCAAATATCCGAGAAGAAATACGAGGCTATAAGCAATCATGCATATAAGAGATCAAAGAAGACTCAAATAACTTTCATGGATAAAAACATAGATCTGATCATAAACTCAAAGTTCATCGGATCCCGACAAACACACCGCAAAAAGAGTTACATCAAATAGATCTCCAAGAGACCATTGTATTGAGAATCAAACAAGAGAGAGAAAGCCATCTAGATACTAACTACGGACCCGTAGGTCTACAATGAACTACTCACTCATCATCGGAGAGGCACCAATGAGGATGATGAACCCCTTCGTGATGGTGTCTAGATTGGATCTGTGGTTTCTGGAACTTGCGGCGGCTGGAATTGATTTTCGTCGACTCCCCTAGGGTTTCTGCAATATTGGGGTATTTATAGAGCAAAGAGGCGGTGCGGGAGATCTCCGAGATGGACACAACCCACCAGGGTGCGCCTGGGGGCCCAGGCGCGCCCTGGTGTCTTGTGCTCACCTCGGGCCCCCTCTTCGGTACTTCTTTGGCCCACTGGATGTCTTCTGGTCCAAAAAAATCTCCAAAAAGTGTCGCTGCGTTTGGACTCCGTTTGATATTTATTTCCTGTGAAGTAAAAAACAAGCAGAAAACAGCAACTGGCACTGGGCACTATGTCAATAGGTTAGTCCCAAAAAATGATATAAAGTTGATATAAAATGATTGTAAAACATCCAAAAATGATAATATAACAGCATGGAACAATCAAAAATTATAGATACGTTGGAGACGTATCAAGACACGAGTGATTCAAAGCAATAGTCTATAATTTGACATAAAGACATCAATACTCAGGCATCCCAACAAACAATCATGTCTTTCAAAATATCGACGCTAAAGAAAGCTATCCCTACAAAATCATATAATCTTGTCATGCTTTGTCTTCTTAACACAAAGTATTTATCATGCACAACCCCGATGACAAGCCGAGCAATTGGTTTATACTTTTTAACGCGCTTCAGCTTTTTCAACCCTCACGCAATACATGAGCGCAAGCCATGGATATAGCACTATAGGTGGAATAGAGTATGATGATAGGGGTAAATATTGAGAAGACAAAAAAGTAAGAAAGTCTCACATCGACGCGGCTAACCAACGAGCTATGGAGATGCCCATCAATTGATATCAATGTGAGGAGTAGGGATTGCCATGCAACAGATGCACTAAGAGCTATAAGTGTATGAAAACTCAATATGAAAACTAAGTGGGTGTGCATCCAACTTGCTTGCTCATGAAGACCTCGGGCATTTGAGGAAGCCCATCATCAGAATATACAAGCCAAGTTCTATAATGAAAAATTCCCACTAGTATATGAAAGTGACTACATAGGAGACTCTCTATATGAAAAACATGGTGCTACTTTGAAGCACAAGTGTGGTAAAAGATAGTAGCAATGCCCCTTCTCTCATTTTTTTTCTTCTTTTTTCTTCTTTTATTTCTTTTTTTCTCTTTTTTTTCTTTTTTTCTCTCATTGTCCGGAGTCTCATCCCGACTTGTGGGGGAATCATAGTCTCCATCATCCTTTCCTCACTGGGACATGCTCTAATAATGAATAATGATGATCATCACACTTCTATTTACTTATAACTCAAGAGAAATAAAAATTACAACTCGATACCTATGACAAAATATGACTCTATATGAATGCCTCTGGCAGTATAGCAGGATGTGCAATGATCTAGCATAACAACGATATCAAAAAACAGACAAGCCATGAAAATATCATGCTAGCTATCTTACGATCATGCAAAGCAATATGACAATGAATGCTCAAGTCATCAAAAAGGAAATAGTGGAAGTTGCATGGCAATATATCTCGGAATGGCTATGGAAAGGCCATAATAGGTAGGTATGGTGGTTGTTTTGAGGAAGATATTATAAGGCTTATGTGTGATAGAGCATATCATATCACGGGGTATGGTGGCTGTTTTGAGGAAGATATAATAAGGCATGAGGACTTTAATACTCAAGCATATCAACAAGCAACCATGTCTTTCAAAATATCAACACTAAAGCAAGTTATCCCTAGTCCATTATGCTCAATCATTGATCCATTCATGAAACACACTCGAATATTAGCTACACCCAATGCTCAAGTACGATCATAGTGCCCCTTAGTTGGTGCTTTATAAGAGAAGATGGAGACTCAAGTAAAAATAAAAATTGCATAAAGTAAAAGAAAGGCCCTTCGCGGAGGGAAGTAGGGATTTGTAGAGGTGCCAGAGCTCAAAGCATAAATTGAGAGATAAAAACATTTTGAGAGGCATACTTTTCCCACCAATGAAAATGACTTAGAGTTCCCAATACTTTCCATGCTAGATATATCATAGGCGGTTCCCAAACAGAAATTAAAGTTTATTCCTTTTTCCACCATACTTTCACTTTCCATGGCTAACCGTATCCACGGGTGCCCTCCATACCAACACTTTCCAAGGAATTTATTATTTGACAACATAAAATAAATTCATTTTTTGTTTCGGGACTGGGCATCCCTAATACCTTTGCCGTACTCTCGTGCAATGGCAAGTGAATAAACACTCATCGTGAGAATAACACATCTAGCATGGAAAAATATCGGCCACCCCTCACCGCCTCGCGAGCGGTACGAGCACACAAAAGAGAAATTTATTTTGAAAATTAGAGATGGCACATACAAATTTTCTTAGAACGGCACGGAAATACCACATATAGGTAGGTATAATGGACTCATATGGCAAAACTGGTTTAAAGGGTTTTGGATGCACAAGTAGTGATCATACTTAGTGCAAATGAAGGCTAGCAAAAAGATTGAGAAGCGTCCAACCAAGAAACAAAAAATCTCGTAAGCAAGCATTAAGCATAATTAACACCGAATAATGCACCACAAGTAGGATATAATTTCATTGCATAACTATTGACTTTCGTGCTTGCATAGGGAATCACAAACCTTAACACCAATATTCTTACAAAAGCATAATTACTCACCAACATGACTCACATATCACTATCATCATATCTCAAAACTATTACTAAGAATCAAGTTTATTTTGTCCAATGATCTTCATGAAAGTTTTTATTATATCCTTCTTGGATATCTATCACTTTGGGACTAGTTTCATATGTTGCTTTTAATAAGCTCAAACAAATATAAGTGAAGAACATGAGCATAATATTTCTTTCTCTCAAATTAATCTAAGTGAAGCATGAGAGAATTTCTTTAAAATTTTACTAACTCCCAAATAAATCTAAGTGAAGCATGATAGCATTTCTTCAAAAATAACAAAGCACACCATGCTCAAAAAGATATAAGTGAAGCACTAGAGCAATTCCAAGGCTCTAAAAAATTTAAGTGAAGCATAGGAGCAAGCATAGCATAATTTTTGGCTCTCCCAAAAAGGTGTGCCCAGCAAGGATTCAAGACTTAAAATAAAAAGCAAAACAAGAAAAGACTCATATCATACAAGACGCTCCAAGCAAAACTCATTATATGTGACGAATAAAAATATAGCTCCAAGTAAAATACCGATGGTCGTTAGAAGAAAGAGGGGATGCCACTCGGGGGCATCCCCAAGCTTAGTTGCTTGATACTTCTTGAATATTATATTGGGGTTCCTTGGGCATCCCCAAGCTTAGCCTTTTGCTAATCCTTATTCCTTCATCCATCGCGATCTCACCCAAAACTTGAAAACTTCAATCACACAAAACTCAACAAAACCTTCGTGAGATCCGTTAGTATAAGAAAACCAATCTTTACTTTAAGTACTGTAGAAAACCCATTGAAATTTTGTTCTTGCATTATATCTACTATATTACAACTTTTATATGGCAAAAAATCTTCAAAGAAAACCATAGATTCATCAAAATAAGAACACAATGCAAAGAAAACAGAATCTGTCAAAAACAGAACAGTTTAAAAGATACGAATTGTTCTCATACTTATGTAACTCAAAAAATTCTAAAATATTAGGAAAACATAGTAAATTTTTATATCCATCTTGTGTAAAAAATTCAGAATTTTTTATCTCTGCTGTGAATTTTCAAAATTGTTTTACTGGACACAAAAGTTTCTGTTTTCCAACAAGATCAAATCAACTATCACCCAAATCATCCCAAAGGCTTTGCTTGGCACAAACACTAATTTAAACCACAAAAAACACATCTAACCAGAGGCATAATTGGGTATTTTATTGAAAACAGCAAGAAAACCGAAAAGCAAAAAGATAGAAGTTGGGTTGCCTCCCAACGAGCGCTATCGTTTTACGCCCCTAGCTAGGCATAATGCATAGATCTAAGTATTGTGATCTTTGGTCCTAGTCCCATAAGATGCCCTCATGATTGATTCATATGGTGGCTTAATTCTAGTTCTAGGGAAGTGTTCCATACCCTTCCTTAGTGGAAATTGAAATTTAATATTGCCTTCTTTCATATCAATCACGGCACCAATAGTACGTAAAAACGGTCTACCAAGAATAATTGGACAAGACGGATTGCAATCAATATCAAGAACAATAAAATCTATGGGTACATAATTCCTATTTGTAAGAATAAGAACATCATTAATTCTTCCCATAGGATTTTTAATAGTGGAATCCACCAAGTGCAAATTTAAGGAACATTCTTCAATATCGGTAAGACCAAGCACATCACATAAAGATTTCGAAATTGTAGAAACACTAGCACCCAAGTCACATAAAGCAAAACACTCATAATTTTTAATCTTGACTTTGATAGTAGGTTCCCATTCATCATGTAATTTTCTAGGAATTGAAACTTCTAATCCCAACTTTTCTTCAAAAGCTTTCATCATAGCATCAACAATATGTTTAGTAAAAGCTTTATTTTGTTCATAAGCATGGAGTGAATTTATCATGGATTGCAACAAAGAAATACAATCAACCAAAGATCAACTATCATAATTAAAGTCTTTGTAATCCAAAAGAGTGGGCACATCACTAGTTAAAGTCTTGACCTCTTCAAACCCACTTTTATCAAATTTTTCAACAAGATTTTCACCCTCCAAATTATCGGGACGCCTTCTAGCTAAAGTTGACTCTTCTCCAGTCCCTTTTTCATCAATCTTAATTTTACTAAACAAAGAATCAATAGAAGAAACACCAACCATTTTAAGATCTTCAACACTTTTATGAAAGCAATCACTAGAAAACGCTTTTTCTAGAAATTCTCTTTTAGCTCTAAGCATAGCGGTTCTTTTCTTACTTTCATCCATAGAAACATATAAAGCTTTAATTGATTCTTCAACCTTGGGCACACAAATTTTCATCATGAGAAATTTTATCAATGCTTCTAGACAAATCATCAATCTTACTCAGTTTTTCTTCCATCATAGTGTTAAAATTCTTTTGAGCATTGATAAATTATTTAATATTATTCTCAAAATCAGAGGTGTTCCTATTATTATTATAAGAAGGATTACCATAGGAATTACCATAATTATTAGAGGAATTACTAGGAAAAGGCCTAGGATTATAATTACCTCTATAAGCATTGTTATTGAAATTGTTTCGCGAAATAAAGTTCACATCTATGGCATCACTATTTTTCGCAATCAAAGTAGACAAAGGCATATCATTAAAATCAATAGGAGCATTTTTATTAGCAACCAATTTCATAAGAGCATCAACTTTTTCACTCAAAGAAGAAATTTCTTCAACCGAGTTAACTTTTTTACTAGTAGGAGCTCTTTCGGTATGCCATTGTGAATAATTTGCCATAATGTTATCAAGAAATTTAGTAGCTTCACCCAAAGTAATTTCCATAAAAGTAGCCCCCGCGCCGGAATCTAAAAGATTACGAGAAACAAAATTCAATCCCACATAAAATTTTTGTATGATCATCCAAAGATTCAATCCCGCATAAAATTGTGCAACATGCTCATGCTCAAGTTGCTTGAAATTCATAATCTGGGTTCTAAGGGAAATAATTTTTGCGGGCGGAAAATACTTAGTGATAAAAGCATCTTTGCACTTATTCCAAGAATCGATACTATTGCGAGGCAAAGAAGAAAACCAAATTTTTGCGCGATCTCGCAAAGAAAACGGAAATAATTTCAACTTCACAATATCATTGTCCACATCTTTTTTATTTTGCATATCGCATAAATCCATGAATGTGTTAAGATGGGACGCGGCATCCTCACTAGGAGTACCAAAAAATTGATCTTTTATAACAAGATTCAACAAAGCGGCATTAATATCACAAGACTCCGCGCTAGTGGCGGGAGGAGCAATCAGAGTGCTAATAAAATCATTGTTATTGGTATTTGAGAAATCACACAACTTGGTGTTCTCTTGAGTCATTGTGACTACGCAACAAGATTGCACTCGAAAACAGATCTGACGAGAAAACGGCGAACGAAAAAGAGGGCGAATAAAACGGCAATTTTTTGTGAAGTGGGGGAGAGGAAAACGAGAGGCAAATGGCAAATAATGTAAATTGCAAGGAGATGAGATTTGTGATTAGGAACCTGGTAGATGTTGATGATGTCTCCCCGGCAACGGCGCCAGACATTCCTTTTGATGTTTGCTTGAACTACGTCGCTATTTCCCCAAAGAGGAAGGGATGATGCAGCACAGCAACGGTAGGTATTTCCCTCAGTGATGAGACCAAGGTTATCGAACCAGTAGGAGAACCACGCAACACCACGTAAACAGCACCTGCACACAAAGAACAAATACTTGCAACCCGACGTAAGAGAGGGGTTGTCAATCTCTCACGGGTAAAAAGATAGGTAAAATTGTAGTAGATTGGATAAATAGATCTCGCGAGAACGCGAGATAAAATAAATAAGTAAAAAATTGCAGCAAGGTATTTTTGGGTTTTTGATAATATAGATCTGAAAATAAAAGTGGCAAATAAACGAAAAGGCAAATAGCAAAATAGATCTAAAAATATATGATGAGAAAATAGACCCGGGGGCCGTAGGTTTCACTAGTGGCTTCTCTCGAGAAAAATAGCAAACGGTGGGTAAACAAATTACTGTTGGGCAATTGATAGAACTTCAAATACTCATGACGATATCCAGGCAATGATCATTATATAGGCATCACGTCCAAGATTAGTAGACCGACTCCTGCGTGCATCTACTACTATTACTCCACACATCGTCCGCTATCCAGCATGCATCTAGTGTACTAAGCTCATGGAAAAACGGAGTAATGCAATAAGAACGATGACATGATGTAGACAAGATCTATTTATGTAGAAATAGACCCCATCTTGTTATTCTTAATGGAAACGATACATACGTGTCGTTTCCCCTTCTGTCACCGGGATCAAGCACCGTAAGATCGAACCCATCACAAAGCACCTCTTCCCATTGCAAGATAAATAGATCAAGTTAGCCAAACAAAACCCAAATATCGGAGAAGAAATATGAGGCTATAAGCAATCATGCATATAAGAGATCAAAGAAGACTCAAATAACTTTCATGGATAAAAACTTAGATCTGATCATAAACTCAAAGTTCATCGGATCCCAACAAACACACCGCAAAAAGAGTTACATCAAATAGATCTCCAAGAGACCATTGTATTGAGAATCAAACGAGAGAGAGAAAGCCATCTAGCTACTAACTACGGACCCGTAGGTCTACAATGAACTACTCACGCATCATCGGAGAGGCACCAATGAGGATGATGAACCCCTCCGTGATGGTGTCTAGATTGGATCTGTGGTTTCTGGAACTTGCGGCGGCTGGAATTGATTTTCGTCGACTCCCATAGGGTTTCTAGAATATTGGTATTTATAGAGCAAAGAGGCGGTGCGGGAGGTCTCCGAGATGGGCACAACCCACCAGGGCGTGCCTGGGGGCCCAGGCGCGCCCTGGTGTCTTGTGCTCACCTCGGACCCCCTCTTCGGTACTTCTTTGGCCCACTGGATGTCTTCTGGTCCAAAAAAAAATCTCCAAAAAGTTTCGCTGCGTTTGGACTCCGTTTGGTATTGATTTCCAACGAAGTAAAAAACAAGCAGAAAATAACAACTGGCACTGGGCACTATGTCAATAGGTTAGTCCCAAAAAATGATATAAAGTTGATATAAAATGATTGTAAAACATCCAAAAATGATAATATAACAGCATGGAACAATAAAAAATTATAGATACGTTGGAGACGTATCAAGACACGAGTGATTCAAAGCAATAGTCTATAATTTGACATAAAGACATCAATACTCAGGCATCCCAACAAACAATCGTGTCTTTCAAAATATCGACGCTAAAGAAAGCTATCCCTATAAAATCATATAATCTTGTCATACTCTGTCTTCTTAACACAAAGTATTTATCATGCACAACCCCGATGACAAGCCGAGCAATTGGTTCATACTTTTTAACGCGCTTCAGCTTTTTCAACCCTCACGCAATACATGAGCGCAAGCCATGGATATAGCACTATAGGTGGAATAGAGTATGATGATAGGGGTAAATATTGAGAAGACAAAAAAGTAAGAAAGTCTCACATCGACGCGGCTAACCAACGAGCTATGGAGATGCCCATCAATTGATATCAATGTGAGGAGTAGGGATTGCCATGCAACAGATGCACTAAGAGCTATAAGTGTATGAAAACTCAATATGAAAACTAAGTGGGTGTGCATCCAACTTGCTTGCTCATGAAGACCTCGGGCATTTGAGGAAGCCCATCATCAGAATATACAAGCCAAGTTCTATAATGAAAAATTCCCACTAGTATATGAAAGTGACTACATAGGAGACTCTCTATATGAAAAACATGGTGCTACTTTGAAGCACAAGTGTGGTAAAAGATAGTAGCAATGCCCCTTCTCTCTTTTTTTCTTCCTTTTTTTCTTTTTTTCCTTTTTTCTCCTTTTTTTCTTTTTTCTCTCTCATTGTCCGGAGTCTCATCCCGACTTGTGGGGGAATCATAGTCTCCATCATCCTTTCCTCACTGGGACATGCTCTAATAATGAATAATGATGATCATCACACTTCTATTTACTTATAACTCAAAAGAAATAAAAATTACAACTCGATACCTATGACAAAATATGGCTCTATATGAATGCCTCTGGCAGTATACCAGGATGTGCAATGATCTAGCATAACAACGATATCAAAAAACGGACAAGCCATGAAAATATCATGCTAGCTATCTTATGATCATGCAAAGCAATATGACAATGAATGCTCAAGTCATCAAAACGGAAATGGTGGAAGTTGCATGGCAATATATCTCGGAATGGCTATGGAAAGGCCATAATAGGTAGGTATGGTGGCTGTTTTGAGGAAGATATAATAAGGCTTATGTGTGATAGAGCGTATCATATCACGGGGTTTGGATGCACCTGCGAAGTTTGCACCACATCTCGAGGTGAGAAAGGGCAGTGCACGGTACCGTAGAGGCTAGCAAATTGCGGATAGGTAAGAGTGCGTATAATCCATGGACTCACATTAGTCATAAAGAACTCATATACTTATTGCAAAAGTTTATTAGCCCTCGAAGCAAAGTACTACTACGCATGCCCCTAGGGGGATAGATTGGTAGGAAAATACCTTCTCTCGTCCCCAGCCGCCACTCATAAGGAAGACAATCAATAATAAATCATGCTCCAAATTCATAGCATAACTAGAGACTATACGTGTAATGACCCGAGACCGACGATCCAGAATCCTTCCATGTATTTCGTTGTCACCGTGTGATTTATTTTGCTTGTTGCATTTCATCATGTCATCATGCGCATTGCATCCGCATGCTTTCATAAAACTCGTAGTTGTTCGTAGTTGCCGCTTCTTCCTCACCTCAGTCGACCTTTCTCAAACCAATCGTTATTTTGTTGTCCGACCGTTTGACCCTCTCTGCACAGTCCTCAGAACCCCTCATGCGCATCCGAAAGCTGTCCCGAACCCGACCCGGGCAGTCGTGACCGATGGGTCCGGATCATCTCCAAACATCCCCCAAATATCTTCAGTTTCTTATTTGGGCTACCTAACCTATTTATTCTCGATCGTCCGATCTAATCGGAGGGACCAAAATAGCCCAATTGCTATATAAATAGTCCAACCCTAATTGCTAGGGGAGCAGTCCCATCCTCCCTAGCGCCGCCACCTTCCTCGGGATCCTTCCCCGACCAACCGAGCCAGGTGACCAGCCACCACCTTCCTCGGGATCAAACAGCAGTCAACCAAATCGAATCCAGCCACCCCCCAATCCATCCATCTCTGCCGTCTGCGCCCCATCGGACGGCCAGGAAGCCCCTGGACGCGTTCGCCTTGTGCCCCGCAGCTGGCCCGATCCAGATAGAGGCGAGCTCGACCCTGAGCCCCAGGGGGCCGCCGATCCCGTCTGTAGCCGGTGACTGAACCTACAGCTAGCGAGATGAGCCCCACCGCGCCTCCCCTATCCTTCCTTCCCTCCTACCTCGTTTCTCTCTCCTTCCCTGATCTCTCTCTTTCTTGGACAGCAGCACCGCCAGGGACGCCATGAAGCTCGAGCCGCTCGCCACGGCCTCCTTCGTGCCCGCAAGCTCCGCCTCCACCTCGCCCTGCCACGTCCCCAGCCGGATCCCGACTGGCCGGAACTCCATTGCGCCTCAAGTCCGTCCCCGCGTCGTCCCTGCACCGGTGTCATCTGCATCTTGCGGCGTCGCGCCAGCCGTCTCCCTGGTGGTCGACCGTCTCGACCTCCTCTGCAAGGACAAGCAGCCGTCGGCCAAGTCCTGGCCTCCAACGCCCGGATCCGGCCGCCCAGCTCGCCTGCGCCTCCCCGCCATCCTCCCCGTCCTCCGCCCAAGTTGTCGCCCCGCCAAGTCCCTCGCCGCGCCGCATCTTGTCTGCAGCGAGCGGGAGCTGCAGCCGCTGCAGGTCGCCTCGTCGTTGACCAGACCTCCTGCAGCCCAGCACCACCAACTCGGGCCTTGGCCCATGGTGAGGCCACCTCCAGTGCCCATGCTCATGTTCGGCCAACCAGTTTTAGCCCGTTGGTGTTTTTTTCTCTGTCTTCGAATTTCGTAATTATCCCAGGATTTACAGTTTTACAGAAAAAACCCTCCATGTGCATGCATTAATATCTCACAAACCGTGCATCGCATTTAAACAAACTTTATATGAAAAATGCTTGGAATTTCATCTAGTTTCATATTATGCAACTTTCAACCATGTTAAAAATGTTTAAAATGCTGTTTGCATTTAATTTTCTAAATGACTTGCTAAAATGATTTATTTCATAACTAAATAATCATAGCTCCGAATCAAATAAACTTTATATGTAACTTGCCTAGAAAATGCATAGTTTAACATGGTGCACTTATTTTGCTTGTTTAACAAATCTAAAATTGTGTATAGGGTAGAACAGTAACAAATTCAAAATATGCATATGGGGATTTTCCGGAATTGTTGTTTGTTGTTTTTGGCCTCATTTAAACTCGCCTAGATAGGTAGTTTTATTATGCTTCGCCTCTTGCCATGTTAACCAACACTTAATCTTGTCTTTTACATAAACGGGAGAGAACAAAATAATTGTTGTGAAGTTCCGTCAATATGCAACTCGTTGCATATTGAGCTCCACTTAATTTGTAGTATTGTTTGTTGCACTTGCCATGCCATGACTCATTAAACCGGACATGCATCATACTTGGTTGCGCATCATGCCATGCTTATGCTTGTTGGTTTACCATGTTGTTTGCTTCTTTCCGGTTGTGCTTCTTCTCGATAGTTCCGGTTACGTTGTGATTGTGAGGATTCGTTCGTCTACGCTTGGTTCGTCTACTTCATGGACTCGATCTTCTACCGAGCTGGATTTCAGGCAAGATGATCATTATCCTGGATACCACTACTATCTTTGCTTTGCTAGTTGTCTCGATGCTATCGCTATGTCGCGCTACCTACCACTTGTTTATCAAGCCTCCCAATATGCAATGATAAGCCTCTAACCTTTTTCACCATCCCAGCAAACCGTTGTTTGGCTATATTACCACTTGCTCAGCCCCTCTTATAGTGTTGCTAGTTGCAGGTGCATTGCAGATTGTTCCATGTTGGGACATGGATATCATGGGATATCACAATATCTCTTATTTAATTAATGCATCTATATACTTGGTAAAGGGTGGAAGGCTTGGCCTTTTGCTTGGTGTTTTGTTCCACTCTTGCCGCCCTAGTTTCCGTCATACCGGTGTTATGTTCCTTGATTTTGCGTTCCTAACACGGTCGGGGTTATGGCCCCCCCTTGACAGTTCGCTTTGAATAAAACTCTTCCGGCAAGGCCCATCTTTGGTTTTACCATTTGCCTTATAACAACTAAAACTTGCATAGGGACTTTCCGGACCCCGAGGATAATTAATCAACAACCCGGGCCAGTGCTCCTCATGAGTGTTGGCCCAAACTAGGCAGCCTGCGGGGCCACCACAGGGAAACTCGAGGATAGATTTTACTCGTAGCTTGTCCCATCCGATCGTGGCCTGAGACGAGATACGCCCGGCTACTATCAGGGTGTCGGCACATCGGGAGGTCTTGCTGGTTTTGTTTTACCATTGTCGAAATGTCTTATGCACCAGGATTCCGAGTTTGATCGGGTTGTCCCCAAGATGGAGATTTGCCTCCGCTGATCGTGAGAGTTTGTGATGGACTAAGTTGGGACACCCCTGCAGGGTTTGATCTTTCGAAAGTCGTGCCCGCGGTTATGTGGCAGATGGGAATTTTTTAATATCCGGTTGTAGAGAACTTGACACCAGATCCGAATTAAAATACACCAACCGCGTGTGTAACCGTGACCTTCTCTTTTCGAGTGAGTTCGAGAAGAGAACACGGTGGGGTTATGTTTGACTCGTAAGTAGTTCAGGATCACTTCTTGATCATTACTAGTTTGCGACCATCATGCATAGTTTCTCTTCTTATTCTTGTACTCGTAAGTTAGCCACCATACAAATGCTTAGTGCTTGCTGCAACCTCACCACTTATCCATTCCATACCCATTAAGCTTTGCTAGTCTTGATACCCATGGTAATGGGATTGCTGAGTCCTCATGGCTCACAGATTACTACAACAATAGTTGTAGGTATAGGTAAATGTGAAGCTTTGACGTGAGAGCGATGCTTGCTTGTTTGGAGTTCTTCTTCTGCTTCTTCTTCTTCTTCGATCAAGGGATAGGTTCCGGGTCGGGAGCCTGGGATTAGTAGGGTGGATGTTGTTCTTTTTTTTGTTTGATTTCATCCGTAGTCGGATCCTGCTCTTCTGTATGATGATTGTTATGTATTGATGAATTGTTGTATTCATGTTGTAGCTTGTGGCGAGTGCAAGCCTTTATCTTGTATTCTCATCTATTCAGTACATGGTATGTTGTAATGATATCCACCATGCTATGCGCTCGAAATGCGGTTGTGCCCCAATCATGAGTTCATCACGTGATTGGGATAGAATCGCATCTTGGGTGCAACAAGTTGGTATCAGAGCCTTACCGACCTTAGGAGCCCCCTTGATTGATCGAACCGCTGCCGTTGTCGAGTCTAGAAAAAAAACTATTTTGAGTCTAGTTATTTATCGGAGAGTAGGAATTCTTTTTACTCCTCATCCCCATCGTCGCTCTGGTGAGGACTCGTGACGTAGGTGTTTTGGATCCATCACTCTCCTTTTTCACTTTTTTTTAGGATCACGTGGGTATTGTGGAATCAGTCTGATATCATTGTGACGGGAACTCTGTTCTTGGTGCCTCCTGTCATTTAGGGGTTGTGGCAGTGTCCCGGGGAGTTGAGCTCCAAGGTGTTTTCGTCACAGTGCTTATCGTTTCAGTTCCGGAATACCAGAGGACGCCGACATCGAAAACGCTTCTATACTCTTTGTGGTGAGAGTAGTTTGACGACACCCAGTACTGAGGAGAGCGATCAGATGTATTGCCACAGCTAGTATATCGGATGTTTTCGAAGGTCTGAGGTACATGATTTCCGAGGTTTTCTTGGTTATGTGTTGACGGATGGATACAGTTAGAGTGTAGGATTTGTTAGTTGTGTGAGATATTTGTGCCTCCCTGTATCCCCAACACCAGATTGCATAACCAGAAAGTTTCGGGAGTTCTTAGGTGGGAATTCAAGTAGTTACCCACGATTTTCTTCCGACAGATATATGAGTTGAGATTGGGGTCCAACGTCTAGTGGTACATTTTTCACGGTCAATTTACAGTGGTCGCGAGACGTCTTAAAGAATCCTTGGCTATGCTGATTCGAGGACGTCTCGTTTTCATTCCTGATGTCCGCTGTACGTCGTGCCCGTGGGGCCTCATCGCGAACACTTTGGGCGAAATCTCTATCATATGTTTGTTTCTGGCTTATTTTGCAAGCCAATCCTTTGTTTCATTTTGACTTGTGGTATTCGAGTTGCTTCAATGTCAAGTGTTGATTCCATACCTTTCCTAAGCGGTGTTCTCATATTTCTATGTGAATACTAATCCTTATTGATCATCGAGGTTGTCATGTTAATTCTTTACCAACCAGCGTGCTTCTCTTCAAGTGGATCCGATCATTTCAACATCCGCAAGATCAATTCTAAGTTTTCTCAACGGTGTTCATTTCACATGTCCCAAAAAGTCTTCTTCTTTTCCCACCACCCACCCTTTTTCTTCAAGGACTCAGATATCTTAATCAAGTATCCTTTTATTCTGCAAAGTCTCTTCATTTTTTTCCTTCAATGTTCTTATCCGGTGATTCCTTGTGAAGATGCTCATGAGCTTCAAGTTTATCATTCTTCATTCTCTTTTCTTCTCCGGTGGACTACATGCAAGCTTTCGGTGTTGATCATATCCCTTTCGTCCTTTCATATGCTTTCTCATGCCGGTGCACCTCTTATTTATTCACCTCTCTCTATTCATATCCGGAGTGCTCAAAATATCTCAGAAGATTCGCATTTCCATTCTCAATCCGTTCAAGTTATTTCAAGATTGTTATCTCATTCAAGACATTTAATTCAACCAGCGCAATCTATCTTTAAAAATTGTTTCGACGGTGTTTCTTTTGGGTGGGTCCATAACCCACAGGTCTTTTCCTAGGATCTTACCTGACTCTTCTAATTTTTCTGGAGTGATTCTCAAATTCTTTTCAAAGTTTGACGTAAGAATGAATTTTCATCAGTCAGATGCCTTCTTCTAGACTGCTTCCAAATTATTTTCATCATTGGCTCAACCTTTTCTCTTTTCATTCTTTCGGAGTGTCTAAACAATTCATGGTGGTGTTACCCATCGTCATTCTCAGCTTTTGAAGACCGTAGTAGCATTTCCTCTAAATCTTGGTCCTTTCTCTTGAAGATTCATCGTTTGAGCTTGGTACCATCCTCTCAAATCCTTTTCGATTGTGAGAAATTCTTTTCATACCCATCCGAAGCATTTCAAGAGTTCTTTCGGTTCTTGATTCTCCGGAGGCCATCATTTCAGGAGATTTATTCGTTCTCAACTTTCTGCTCTCGTTTCCCCAATCTTACCGGTGCATCATTCAAGTGTTCTCTAGTCAGTTCGTGATCTCTTCTTCTCTTGTATCAAAATTCCCTCAAGTATCTTCGTTAGTTTTCTAATTCTTCCCGGTGACTCGTTCTCTTTTCTTCAATCATTTTCAATTCTTATGGTGTTTTGTTCAAGATTCCTTTCTTTTACTATTGTCTCAATTCATTCGTTCTTCCAAATCCTACCGATGGTTCGTTGAAGATTTTCCGAAGTTTGCGCTAATTCTATCAATCCTTTTTCAATGAGAATAAGTACTATGCCAAATCCATTGCTTATCATCAATTAAATTGGTGAAGGATACGCATAACATAATTCTTACTCTTGTTTCATCCAAGTGATTAATTCCTTCTTCCAGAGTTTGATCATTCTTTTATTACCGGAGTTCTCACGAAGGCTCAACATGGTGGTTCGTCAAGGGTTCCTTTCATTCTTCAATTGTTCTTCAAGATTTCTCTCGAAGTTATGATCCGCCAAGCTATCTCTAAAATAAACATGGTGCTCAACACATGTTTTGTTTTGAGGAGTTCAAGCATTCTTCATCTTGCATCCGAAGTGCACTTCTTTCTATCTCACCTTTTAAGGTGGTGTTATGTCATTCTTGACAATTTCCCTTCATGGTTCAAGGTTCACAAGTTGTTAAGAATGAGATATTTAAACCCATCATTTTCTCTTCGTCCAAGAGATCCTTTGCAACCCGTCAGTCTCTTCATTGGAGTTATCTTGGGTTATATTTCACCTAAAGCCTTCCCTAAAGAATGTTGCTATTATGGTGCTTATCAATGATCCAAGTTATCTCTATCATCTTGGTGGAAGAAGTTTTTCATCCCTTTGGTGTTCTCAATCAAATTAATTGATTCCGTTAGTGGCTGGTCTTCACCTCATAATTTTTGGATGTTTTCCATAAGACCATTGGAAATCACATCTTTTCGTTGTTGATCGTCCAACAACTCTGTTCAACCCTCCATTGCAAGGTTGCTCTTTCAAATTCATTTGTGGTAGAAGATGTTGTTTTCTTCTCCATTCTTTTCATTCCACTCTTTCGTTTCTTCCGGAGGCATTCTGTTGTTGCTCTCGTCAAGTATCATCTTGTTTGTCAAGATCATGTTCTTTTCCTTGCTTATCCATTTAACAGGAGTGTTGTGTCCTATAATTAAGTTCTTTTCAACTTATCAAGTTTTCCTTCTCTTTTCTACCGGAGTGTTGTCCAAATTCTGTCATTCTTGTTCCTTGGCTATCTCATTATACCGGTGTGGTCATATTCTTTTGGTTCGTGAAGCTCTTATTTCATGTCTTTCAACCAACAAGGTTCTCGTAATGTTCCTTGTTCCTCTTTGCTAACGGAGTCTTTGCAATCTCGTTCATCTCCATTGTATTTTTTTCTTTCAATTTGTTCAACCTCTCAAGGTTCGTGGTTTCACTCGTTTGTCAAAGAATCAACTTTGTTTTACCTCTTCCTCTTCCGCTTCTCTCCGGTGCCATCCTTAGATCTCGGGACGAGATCTCTTGTAAGTGGGGGAGTGTTGTAACGACCCGAGACCGACGATCCAGAGGCCTTCCATGTATTTCGTTGTCACCGTGTGATTTATTTTGCTTGTTGCATTTCATCATGTTATCATGCGCATTGCATCCGCATGTTTTCATAAAACTCGTAGTTGTTCGTAGTTGCCGCTTCTTCCTCACCTCAGTTGACCTTTCTCAAACCAATCGTTCTTTTGTTGTCCGACCATTTGACCCTCTCTGCACAGTCCTCAGAACCCCTCACGCGCGTCCGATAGCTGTCCCGAACCCGACCCGGGCAGTCGTGACTGATGGGTCCGGATCATCTCCAAACATCCCCCAAATATCTTCGGTTTCTTATTTGGGCTACCTAACCTATTTATTCTCGACCGTCCGATCTAATCGGAGGGACCAAAATAGCCCACTTGTTATATAAATAGTCCAACCCTAATTTCTAGGGGAGCTGTCCCATCCTCCCTAGCGCCGCCACCTTCCTCGGGATCCTTCCCCGACCAACCAAGCCAGGCGACCAGCCACCACCTTCCTCGGGATCAAACAGCAGTCAACCAAATTGAATCCAGCCACCCCCCAATCCATCCATCTCCGCCGTCTGCACCCCATCGGATGGCCAGGAAGCCCATGGACGCGTCCGCCTTGTGCCCTGCAGCTAGCCTCGATCCAGATCGAGGCGAGCTCGGCCCCGAGCCCTAGGGGGCCGCCGATCCCGTCTGCCGCCGGCGACCGAACCTACAGCTAGCGAGATGAGCCCCACCGCACCTTCCCTATCCTTCCTTCCCTCCTGCCTCATTTCTCTCTCCTACCCTGATCTCTCTCTTTCTTGGACAGCAGCGCCGCCAAGGATGCCATGAAGCTCGAGACGCTCGCCATGGCCTCCTTCGTGCCCGCAAGCTCCGCCTCCACCTCGCCCTGCCACGTCCCCAGCCAGATCCCGACCGGCCGGAACTCCCCTGCCCCTCAAGTATGTCCCCGTGTAGTCCCTGCATCAGCGTCGCGCCAGCCGTCTCCCTGGTGGCCGACCGTCTCGACCTCCTCTGCAAGGACAAGCCGCCGCCGGCCAAGTCCTGGCCTCCAACGCCCGGATCCGGCCACCCAGCTTGCCTGCGCCTCCCCGCCATGCTCCCCGTCCTCCGCCCAAGTCATCGCCCCGCCAAGTCCCTCGCCGCGCCGCATCTTGTCTGCAGCGAGCGGGAGCTGCAGCCGCTGCAGGTCGCCTCGTTGTTGACCAGACCTCCTGCAGCCCAGCACCACCAACTCGGGCCTTGGCCCATGGTGAGGCCACCTCCAGCGCCCATGCTCATGTTGGGCCAGCCAGTTTCAGCCCATTGGTGTTTTTTTCTCTGTCTGCGAATTTCGTAATTATCCCAGGATTTACGGTTTTACAGAAAAACCCCTCCATGTTCATGCATTAATATCTCACAAACCGTGCATCGCATTTAAACAAACTTTATATGAAAAATGCTTGGAATTTCATCTAGTTTCATATTATGCAACTTTCATCCATGTTTAAAATGTTTAAAATTCTGTTTGCATTTAATTTGCTAAAATGATTTATTTCATAACTAAATAATCGTAGCTCCGAATTAAATAAACTTTATATGTAACTTGTCTAGAAAATGCATAGTTTAACATGGTGCACTTATTTTGCTTGCTTAACAAATCTAAAATTGTGTGTAGAGTAGAACAGTACCAAATTCAAAATATGCATATGGGGATTTTCCAGAATTGTTGTTTGTTGTTTCCGGCCTCATTTAAACTCGCCTAGATAGGTAATTTTATTATGCTTCACCTCTTGCCATGTTAACCAACATTTAATCTTGTCTTTTACATAAACGGGAGAGAACTAAATAATTGTTGTGAAGTTCCGTCAATATGCAACTCGTTGCATATTGAGCTCCACTTAATTTATAGTATTGTTTGTTGCACTTGCCATGCCATGACTCATTAAACCGGACATGCATCATACTTGGTTGCTCATCATGCCATGTTTATGCTTGTTGGTTTACCATGTTGTTTGCTTCTTTCCGGTTGTGCTTCTTCTCGATAGTTCCGATTACGTTGCGATTGTGAGGATTCGTTCATCTACGCTTGGTTCGTCTACTTCATGGACTCGATCTTCTACCGAGCGGGATTTCAGGCACGATGATCATTATCCTGGATACCACTGCTATCTTTGCTTTGCTAGTTGTCTCGATGCTATCGCTATGTCGCACTACCTACCACTTGTTTATCAAGCCTCCCAATATGCCAAGATAAGCCTCTAACCTTTTTCACCATCCCAGCAAACCATTGTTTGGCTTTGTTACCGCTTGCTCAGCCCCTCTTATAGCGTTGCTAGTTGCAGGTGCATTGCAGATTGTTCCATGTTGGGACATGGATATCATGGGATATCACAATATCTCTTATTTAATTAATGCATCTATATACTTGGTAAAGGGTGGAAGGCTTGGCCTTTTGCTTGGTGTTTTGTTCCACTCTTGCCGCCCTAGTTTCCGTCATACCGATGTTATGTTCCTTGATTTTGTGTTCCTAACACAGTCGGGGTTTATGGGCCCCCCTTGACAGTTCGCTTTGAATAAAACTCTTCCAGCAAGGCCCAACTTTGGTTTTACCATTTGCCTTATAACAACTAAAACTTGCATAGGGACTTTCCGGACCCCAAGGATAATTAATCAACAACCCGGGCCAGTGCTCCTCATGAGTGTTGGCCCAAACTGGGCAGCCTGCGGGGCCACCACGGGGAAACTCGAGGATAGGTTTTACTCGTAGCTTGTCCCATCCGATCGTGGCCTGAGACGAGATACGCACGGCTACTATCAGGGTGTCAGCACGTCGGGAGGTCTTGCTGGTTTTGTTTTACCATTGTCGAAATGTCTTGTGCACCAGGATTCCGAGTTTGATCGGGTTGTCCCCAAGATGGAGATTTGCCTCAGCTGATCATGAGAGTTTGTGATTGACTAAGTTGGGACACCCCTGCAGGGTTTGATCTTTCGAAAGCCGTGCCCGCGGTTATGTGGCAGATGGGAATTTTTTAATATCCGGTCGTAGAGAACTTGACACCAAGAATTAAAATACACCAACCGCGTGTGTAACCGTGACCGTCCCTTTTCGAGTGAGTTCGAGAAGAGAACACAGTGGGGTTATGTTTGACTCGAAAGTAGTGCAGGATCACTTCTTGATCATTACTAGTTTGCGCCCGTCATGCGTAGTTTCTCTTCTTATTCTTGTACTCGTAAGTTAGCCACCATACAAATGCTTAGTGCTTGCTGCAACCTCACCCCTTATCCATTCCATACCCATTAAGCTTTGCTAGTCTTGATACCCATGGTAATGGGATTGCTGAGTCCTTGTGGCTCACAGATTACTACAACAATAGTTGCAGGTATAGGTAAATGTGAAGCTTTGACGTGAGAGTGATGCTTGCTTGTTTGGAGTTCTTCTTCTGCTTCTTCTTCTTCTTCTTCGATTAAGGGATAGGTTCCAGGTCGGGAGCCTGGGATTAGCAGGGTGGATGTCATTCTTTTTTTTCATTTAATTTCATCCGTAGTCGGATCCTGCTCTTCTGTATGATGATTGCTATGTATTAATGAACTGTTGTATTCATGTTGTAGCTTGTGGCAAGTATAAGCCTTTATCTTGTATTCTCATCTATTCAGTACATGGTATGTTGTAATGATATCCACCATGCTATGCGCTCGAAATGCGGTTGTGCCCCAATCATGAGTTCATCACGTGATTGGGATAGAATCGCATCTTGGGCGCTACAAGTTGGTATCAGAGCCTTACCGACCTTAGGAGCCCCCTTGATTGATCGAACCGCTGCCGTTGTCGAGTCTAGAAAAAAACTATTTTGAGTCTAGTTATATATCGGAGAGTAGGAATTCTTTTTACTCCTCATCCCCATCGTCGCTCTGGTGAGGACTCGTGACGTAGGTGTTTTGGATCCATCACTCTCCTTTTTCACTTTTTTTAGGATCACGTGGGTATTGTGGAATCGGTATGATATCATTGTGACGGGAACTCTGTTCTTGGTGCCTCCTGTCATTTAGGGGTTGTGGCAGTGTCCCGGGGAGTTGAGCTCCAAGGTGTTTTCGTCACAGTGTTTATCGTTTCAGTTCCGGAATACCAGAGGACGCCGACATCGAAAACACGTCTATACTCTTTGTGGTGAGAGTAGTTTGACGACACCCAGTACTGGGGAGAGCGATCAGATGTCAGATGTATTGCCACAGCTAGTATATCGGATGTTTTCGAAGGTCTGAGGTACATGATTTCCGAGGTTTTCTTGGTTATGTGTTGACGGATGGATACAGTTGGAGTGTAGGATTTGTTAGTTGTGTGAGATATTTGTGCCTCCCTGTATCCCCAACACCAGATTGCATAACCAGAAAGTTTCGGGAGTTCTTAGGTGGGAATTCAAGTAGTTACCGATGTCGGTGTACTAAGTATTGGGCCACTAGTACCCCATACTTATGCACGGGTAGTTGTAGCCACCCTCGGGGCAAGGCTTGCCGGGAACAGCTCGAGGTCGATTCAAGCCATCAAGGAAATTATCAAGTCAGAGATCTGAGGATCAACGGATAAGCAAAGCTGGAATCCGAAGGCCTGCTTCCCCGGCAAGATTCTTGCCGGGATGGCCTGTGGCACCCGGCAAGGCTTGGCGCCTGGCAAGGCTTGGCGCCCGGCAAGGCTCGGCGCCCGACAAGCCTCGGTGCCTGGCGAGATTCTGCCACTGTGCCACCGCCTCGGCACAGTAACAAGTCTGACATTCTGGGTCCTTCTCTGGATGCGTGGCGACGCGACAGTGGAGGAGAGCTTAAGCGGTGTTGATGGGATGGCCCCTTTTTCCATCCCCAAGAAAGTGAGGACACCTAAACGGACACCTCACGGTGCATTAAATGCGCTTGTCCTAATCCGTCAGGGGTTAGGTATGATACCCTGTAGCTACTTTACACCGCCATGTATGTACATTTTGCCACTGTGGAGACCCCTTTGAGCATATAAAAGGAGGCCCAAGGCAACTGCTACAGGAGGAGAAGAACTTCTGGCCCATTCTGCATGTGTAGCTGCTCTTTGAACGTCCTGTTCATTGCAAGCGCTCCTGAAGGCTGGGCTCAAGAACATCAATAAGAACACAAAGCAGGAGTAGGGTTTTACGCTGATCAGCGGCCCGAACCTGGGTAAAAACCTCACACGTCGATCACTGGTTCTGCTCTTTGCGTATACCTCTCCCCCCGCCGAATCGTAAAGGGGTCTCTTGGGATCCCATAGGAGTCGTGCCCCGACATCTTTGGCGCGCCAGGTAGGGGGATTGAAGGTTGCGTGAACCTGATCTAGTGCTCGGCGCCTTAGTTTCTTCATCATCTTCATCATCATGCCGCCCAAGAAGAAGAGCGCTGCGTCAGCGCAGCCGTCCATGTCCGTTTTGCCTACACCTTCGCGTACAGGCGACGGCGTGGGTGCAGAAGGAAGAGGATTAGAACCCCCGCGGCGTTCTGGTGATCCAAGCCAAGCGAGCGGTATCGTTCGCAGTGGCAGTGGTAACTTGCACGCCGCTGGATCTAGAGATGGCGCTGTGTTGCCTACGGGTGGCACAACGAACTCTAGAGATCGAAGGGCGCCTGCTGGAGCTCCCGCGCCGGCGCAAGCCTCGCGACCTACCCAGGTCGTGCAAGATGAGCGACGTCATGGCGCTGGTGGTTCGGGGCATCCCCATGAAAAGGTCTCTGCACATCGATCCCAAGATGAGCGGGGCCGGCATGCACACCAAGCTGCCGGCGGAGGTGGCGCACGGTCGCGTGACCGTGGTGGTGCTCCTTCTAACATGGTTAGGAGTCAGAGCACCTCACGTACCTCGCACCTGTCGCCGCCACCTACGCCAGCGGAAGCCTTGGCACGTGCGCAGCTGCTCCTTGATTTTCCTCCCGCCCCGGAGAAGATGGAGGAGTGGCGAGCTACTATCCAGAGCCTTATCGGCTTCGCCAACAAGGATGGACCGCAAGAGGCAGGGCCCTCACAGCGGAGGCCCATCGATCCGGCGCGAGCTGATGTAGAGAAAACCGGAGGTGGTGCAACCACAGTGCACTCCCCTCCACGACACCAGTGGCGGCCGACAACTCAGCAAGTCGACCGCCATGAAGAAGTTTCCACGGCGTCGTCCGATCCACGGATGCGCCGTGATCAGCGTCAAGTTCTCCAGGAACGAGGCAAGGAGGACGCTCGAACAACCATCGAGCGGCGATGGGAAGCGCGCTATCAGTCTGACAAGCGCGCGGGGCCGGCTGTCGACGAGCCTGCGCCAGGGGACGTAGGAGACTTGCCCAATGAGGTAGGGACTCCAGCGTTTACCCGTGAGCTGCGGCAAGTCCGGTGGCCCAATTCCCAAACCTTCAAGCCGGAGCTCCCAGAGAAATATGACGGTAAGACCCATCCCTCGGAGTTCCTGAGCATCTACACCATTGCGGTGCAGGCTGCCGGGGGCCGAGATGACAAAATACTTGCCAACTACTTCCCGTTGGTGCTCAAACCCAATGTCAGGTCGTGGTTGATGCATCTGCCGGAGAATTCCATTTCTTCCTGGTCAGATCTGTGCCATCAGTTTGTTGGCGCCTTTGTTGGAGGCCACCAAGCTCTTGGCCAAGAGAGCGATTTGCATATCATCCCTCAGAAGGAGGGCGAGTCCCTGCACAAGTTTATGCAGAGGTTCAGCCGAGTGCAGTACAATATTCCCGACGTTCATCCTGCCGCTGTCATTAGCGCGTTTCACCAGAACGTGCGTAACCGTAGAATGCGGGAAGAGCTGGCAATGAACAAAGTCAGGAGTATTGCCGAGCTTTACGCTCTGGCCGACAAGTGCGCTCGAGCTGAAGAGGGGAGGAAACTCCCTGGTGAAGCTGTTGGCGCAGCAGGCGAGTCCGAAGATGAAGACGTCGCAGCCCCGTCAAGGAAAGGCCGGCGGCGGAACAGGAAGCGCGGAGGCAAGGCCGTGCTTGCTGTCGAGGAATCCGACAACCCCGGCGCCGCCAAGAAGGCCAAGGTTAGCGACCCCGGCAAGGATCTTGCCGGGTGCCCTTCCTGTCAGGCCTTGGCGGCTGCCGACAAGTCGGAGAACTCCGGCAAGCAGTATTGCAAGATCCATCGCACCAAGGGCCACGATCTCCAGAACTGCCGGCAAGTTGAACAGCTTGCCGAGAAGCAGAGGGCCGAATACGAGAGGCGAGACAAGGAGAAGGCCCAAGATGGTGCTGAGGGGTCCGGCAAGAAACGCGGTGGCCGAGGGGGTCGCCGCGGCAAGGCCAAGCAGCAAAAGGATTGGCCCGCTCGGGGCCGAGACAAAGAAGGAGATGATGATGAGGAAGATGATGAATCCAGTGAGCAAGAATTCCAGAAGGCCACGGAGGCCATGTGCATCGATGGGGGTGCCTCGCTGCATTCTTCCCACCGCCAACTGAAACAGTGGGTGCGGGAGGTCAATGCAATAGAGCCGTCCCCGGAGGCATGTAGGCCCCTGAAGTGGTCCAGCACGCCTATCATTTTCGATGCCGAGGATCACCCTGATCGCACAACTGCGGTCGGGTGCTTACCATTGTTGGTCTCCCCAACAATTCGTAACCTCAAGGTGACGAAAATGTTAGTTGACGGCGGGGCCGGCCTAAACTTAATCTCACCGGATGTGCTCAGAAAGCTTCAGATTCCCGACGAGGACCTCGAGGAAATGGGTACGTTTCAAGGGGTCAATCCGGGAAGAACTCAGCCTAAGGGCAAGATCACGCTGCCAGTAACGTTTGGCAGCGAGCTCAACTTCAGGACCGAGAAGGTGGTGTTTGATGTCGCCAAGATCCCCATGTCATACAATGGGATCCTTGGTCGGCCAGCATTGGCTAAGTTTATGGCGGCATCACACTACACGTACAACGTCTTGAAGATGCCTGGGCCGTTGGGCGTCATCACTATCCATTCCGATAAGAGAGATGCGCTCATCTGTGCCGACCAACTTTACCGGGAAGCAGTTGCAGCACCTGCCATCAAGGCACTTGCTCCTGTCGCCGGAACTCCCGGAGGGAAAAAGAAGACCGGCAGGAACCTTGGCGCGAACTCCGACAAGCGCACCTCCTCGGAGTGCTGCGCTTCCGTCGAGGACGTACCAGAGAGTTCCACCGGCAAGAACAAGAAGTCCAAGGCTGCTCCACCGGAAACCAAGAAGGTGCCTGTCAGAGAGGACGGAACAGGGGGAACTTTCACCATAAGTTCCACCCTAGATGACAAATAGGAAAGCGCGCTCGTTGCTTTCCTGCGGGCGAATGTCGACGTGTTTGCATGGCAACCGTCTGACATCCCCGGTGTTCCCAGGAAGGTAATCGAGCACCACCTTGCTGTCTGTCCTCATGCGCGGCCCGTCAAGCAAAGGGTCAGGAAGCAGGCCTTGGAGCGACAAGAATTCATTGCCGAAGAGATTAAAAAGCTGGAGGCGGCAGGACTGGTCAAAGGAGTGCTTCATCCAACCTGGTTAGCCAATCCGGTGGTAGTGCGGAAAGCGAATGGGAAATGGAGGCTTTGTATCGATTATACAGATATCAATAAAGCTTGTCCAAAAGACCCCTTTCCCTTGCCGCGCATCGACCAGATTGTGGATGCCACCGCTGGTTGTGATCTCCTGTCCTTCCTTGATGCCTATTCAGGGTATCATCAGATTTTTATGGCAAAAGAAGATGAAGAGAAGACCGCCTTTATCACCCCATGTGGTACGTATTGTTTCATACGAATGCCTTTCGGGTTGAAAAGTGCCGGCTCAACATTTGCCAGAGCAATCCAGATTGGTTTTGAGCCACAACTCCATAGAAATATGGAGGCGTATATGGATGATATAGTGGTCAAAACCAAGGATAAAGCAATGCTCATTCAAGACTTAGAAGAAACATTTGCAAACTTGCGCAAGATCAACTTGAAGCTCAATCCTGAGAAGTGCGTGTTCGGTGTTCCTTCCGGCAAGCTCCTCGGATTCTTTGTATCTTGCCGGGGAATCGAAGCGAACCCCGACAAGATCAAAGCTATTGAGCAAATTGAAGCGCCGAGACGCGTCAAGGATGTGCGTCGTCTTGCCGGCTGTGTTACTGCTCTAAGCAGGTTTATTTCCAAATCTGCTGAGCGCGCCCTGCCCTTTTTCAAAATTTTGAAGAAGGCAGGTCCAATGAAATGGACTCCGGAAGCGGAGGCTGCGCTGCAAGATTTGAAGAAATACCTTTCCTCTCCACCGACGCTAGTCACGCCTAAACCACAAGAGCCATTGCTGCTGTATCTGGCAGCAACAAATCAAGTGGTTAGTGCTGCGCTAGTGGCGCAGAGAGAAGCTGACTAGGAAGCAACACCAGCGGCAGGACCGCCGAATGACACGGCAAGATCTTTCCCGGTAAGGGTTGATCCCGGCAAGACAGGATCTGCGCAAACAGAAGAACCCGTACAGAAGAAGAAGGTGGTGCAGCGCCCAGTTTATTTTGTTAGCTCTCTTTTACAAGGAGCTAGGTCAAGATATTCTGGTGTGCAGAAGTTGCTTTTCGGCCTCCTCATGGCCTCGAGAAAGCTGCGCCATTATTTTCAAGCACATGAGATCACCGTCGTCACTCGCTTTCCGTTGCAACGGATTTTGCAAAATCCGAAGGCAATCGGCAGGATCGTGGAGTGGGCGTTGGAGTTGTCCAGCTTTGGCCTTAAGTTTGAAAGCACTTCGACAATTCAGAGCAGGGCCTTGGCGGAGTTCATTGCAGAATGGACCCCAACGCCAGACGAAGAAGTTCAAGAAACGACTCTCCCCGGCAAGGAAATCGACCAGCAATGGGTTATGTACTTTGACGGGGCTTTCTCGCTGCAAGGCGCCGGTGCTGGCGTGCTGCTTGTCGCACCCACCGGAGAGCACCTCAAGTACGTAGTCCAAATGCACTTTCCCCGGGAGAGTTCGACCAACAACACTGTAGAATACGAAGGTTTGCTTGCCGGTCTCAGGATCGCGGCAGACCTTGGTATCAAGAAGCTCGTCATCAAAGGCGATTCACAACTTGTCGTCAGGCAAGTTAACAAGAGTTATCAAAGTCCATTGATGCAAGCCTACGTAGATGAAGTGAGGAAATTGGAAGAGCGCTTTGACGGTCTCCAAATGGAGCACGTTCCTCGTGCCGAGAACAATATTGCTGATGACCTGTCAAAGCGTGCTGCCCTCAAGTTGCCTGTGGAACCAGGAACTTTTGTGCTCCAATTGACTCAACCATCCGTGGCGCCATCGATGCAGCAAGAAAAGAGAAGAAAGTTGAACTCTGGCCAGTACTTCCTGGCAGAGCTCCCCGGAGCCGCCGGCAAGGAAGTTGCCGGGATCGACATACCTGCCGGGGAACAACAGGCTCCGGCAGGGCCTCAGGCCCTTGTTGTCGAGACGAACATTTCCCCGACAGAGGAGATGCCTTTAGTCCTAGCTGTCGAGCCTCAGGCTCCAGCATGGGCGCAGCACATTGTCCATTTCCTTCAGACAGGTGAACTCCCTAAGGAGCAGGAAGAAGCAGAGAGAGTAGCCCATCGGTCTGTTATGTACAAGTTCGTCGATGACGTCCTGTACAGAAAGAGGCCAAACGGTGTGAAATTGAAGTGCATTCCTCAGGAGGATGGGCTAGAGCTGTTGACGGAGATACATGGGGGCATATGTGGTTCTCACATAGGGTCAAGAGCGCTTGCCGGAAAGGCATTCCGGCAAGGTTTCTTTTGGCCCACCGCTCTCCAGGATGTGGCTGCACTAGTAACCAAGTGTGAAGCGTGCCAGTTTCATTCGAAGAAATTACATCAGCCAGCTCAAGCTCTTCAGACAATCCCTCTTTCCTGGCCATTTTCGGTCTGGGGGCTCGACATACTGGGTCCCTTCCCCCATGCTACCGGGGGCTTTGAGTACTTGTACGTTGCTATCGACAAGTTCACAAAGTGGCCGGAGGTGGAAGCAGTGAGGAAGGTGACAGCGCAATCAGCTGTCAAGTTCTTCAAGGGAGTTGTTTGCCATTTTGGTGTGCCCAACAGGATCATCACCGACAACGGCACGTAGTTCACAAGTCGCACCTTCATGCAGTACGTCCAAGACCTTGACGGCAAGATTTGTTTTGCCTCTGTTGCTCACCCGAGAAGCAACGACCAAGCGGAGAGGGCCAATGCTGAAGTGTTGCGCGGTCCCAGGACCAGAACCTTTGACAGGCTGAAAAAGTGCGAAAGATGCTGGATTGATGAGTTGCCGGCAGTTCTTTGGTCAATCAGAACGACACCAAATCGAGCCACCGGCCAGACGCCCTTCGCTCTGGTCTACGGAGCGGAAGCAGTTCTCCCCATGGAACTCATATACGGATCTCCTCGAGTGCTCGCTTATGATGAGCTCGAGCGAGAGCAGCTGCGGCAAGATGACGCTGTGCTCCTTGAGGAGAATCGTCTTCAGGCTGCTGTGCGAGCTGCACACTACCAGCAAGCTTTGCGCCGCTATCATAGCCGCAAAGTTCATGCCCGAAGCCTTGAGGAAGGCGACCTTGTTCTTCGATGGATTCAGTCCGCCAAGAATTCAAACAAGTTGACGCCAAAGTGGGAAGGCCCTTATCGGGTAGTACGAGTCACCAGGCCCGGCGCTATTCGCTTGGAGACCGAAGATGGCGTTCCAGTGAGCAATTCCTAGAATATCGAACATCTTCGCAAGTTCTATCCATAAGGCGCGGTTGCCGGGGGCTCCCGGCAACCACCCTTTTGTACAAGTCTTGCCGGCAAGGCATGTGATCCTTTGTACAAAGCCAGGCATAGATCCTGAGCACAGATGAATAAATTTAAGTGTTGTACATTCCCTTATTGATTCCCATGTTCATATTTATATATATGCATGTTTGTCTAAGATGTTGTATGACACCAAATCCCGGTAAGTTCTAATGAACCGCCAAGGTTTCATCTCTTTATTTTCTCTTCTTTCTTTTTCCCAAAAGACAGAAGGATTCCTCGCGTGCACATTTGCCGGGGGGGAAGGGAGATATGAATACCAGTTGGCGACATTCAGAATCGACGCTTGCCGGAGGAAGGACAGTGATAGAAAGCTAAGTCCTAAAAACTCAGAGCAAGTTTCTCTTTTATTACAAAGTTATTTCCTTGGACGATTCCGACTCTTGTATGGAAAATCTGCACGCGAAGGAACCCTTGTTGTAATCGGTCGCGCCCTTATTTTGTTTCGAGCCCGCTCAGCGATTTAAGTGGCCGCACTGAGAACACCAAGGAGTCTTGCCGGCCGCTGCGCCTCCAGCAGGCTGCTGAAGTCCCGCACCCAGCGCTCGCGGCAGGTTGCGCGCCGGCAAGTTTTTCAATAAGCGTAGGGTGAACTCCATACATAAAAGAATCAGACAAGGAAAGTAGCAAGCATGAACCTAAGCATAGGAAAATTGTATTACATCCATGAGTTGCCGCAATTCTAACTTGAGACTTAATTGTCTTTTACATGAGATGACGACGGCAAGAATAAAAGGGAAGCACTCAATCCCTGCGCTGGCCTTCGATCCTTTTGATGGAGTCCACCTTCTCAAGGATAGGCGCGATGCACTCTTCAAGCGCCTCAACATTTGCATCCTTTGGCAGATGGCCGAGCGCATTGGAGAGGTCGATGCCGGGATTGCTGTACACCACCTTGATGAGCACCTTGCGGAGGACTGCCCGGCAAAGCCGGCGGGTCTCGTTGGCCAGTTGGGTCGCCCGGCTAGACTGGAGCGCCCTCAACGCGTTGATGATGCTTTCAAAGAACATCGTCAACCTGGCACTTGGAGATATTCTTTCTTCGGAAGAATACTTGAAGTTCGACAGGCCCATGGTTGACAGTTCTGCGATAAGCTTCTCCGCGGTGGCGATGAGGCGTCCAGTCCAGATCTCCACTCCCTTCTCGTACTCGGCTTGGGCGGCGGCGGCACTCTTGAGCAGGTTCCTCTCTCCTTGGAGATCCTTGAGTAGAGCCTTCTCACGGGCCCTGCCGGTCTCGAGAGACTTCTGCAGCATGGTCAGCTTCAGCTCCAGAACCACAATATTATCAGCCGCAGAGGAGAGCTGCTTGGTCTTGTCGGACAGGGCAACCTGCATCTCCGCCAAGGAGTGGAGGGTTTTTTTCCTGTCCCCCTTGAGCGTCGAGAGCTCCTTGCCGTGCTCTTCGAGATCTGTTTCCAGCCTCTTCACTTTGTCGCTCAGCTCGTTCTTGGCGGCCTCTGCAGCCTCGGCAGCATCGAAGACCTCCTTGAGCTTGCCGGCGTGACTTGCAGTCAGAGCTTCGAGCGCCTCCTTATGTTTTTGCTCCAGCTCCTGGGTCCGCCGCGCGACAAGATTCTCGATATCCTCATCCTTGCTACGAAGCTTGGCGGCGAGCGCCTGCTCACGTGCGGTGAGATCTTCCTCATGAGCATCAAGAGCAACGCGGCGCCCCGTCAGGAGGGCATCTTCGGCAGCAATCCTTTGAACAGCTTCATCATGCGCCTTCTCCATATCGGACTGCTTCAGGAGGATCTCATTCCACTGCTGGCTCACTTGTTCCCGGCCGGCAACCAACTCTTGGAGGGCCTCGGCGTGCCAGATCTGCATTTGTGCGATGCGCCTTTGAAAATCCGCTTCAGCTGCCTCGACAACTGCCATTCTGGAGTCCGCCTTCTCTTTTCGGGCGCGATGGAGAGCCTGGAGTTTGCGGAAATTCTCGCCCATGGCCTGAAGGAGCTGATCCTCTTCAGATTTGCCGCTGCTAGCGCTGGGGTCGTCGACAACTTCGAGCCCGGCAGCAGCAATGATTTCCTCAAAAATTTCTCCTTCGGCTGGTGCCCCAGTGCTTGTCGTCACCGGCAAGTTGACGAACAGGTTCTCGCCAACCTTGAGGTACTTGCTGGATGAGGGGCCTTCAGATGTTGATGGCTGGTCTTCAGTGGCCGCCTCACCAGTGACAGGGGGCTCTGTGGCCGGTGCAGCGCCTGGCGCTCCTGCGGCAGGAATGCTGTCAGTGCGGTCCTCAGCCTCCCTGTCGCCCTCTTCAGCAGGTTCTTCGGCGATTTCCTCTTGTGCTGTCTTGGCGGCCTCCCCGTCAAGAGCACCACCAGCCTCGGCAATGTCATCCTTGGTGGCCTCGCTGGCAGCGATCCTGTCTGCTTTGGCGGCGGCATCCCTGGCGGTCTCCTCGATGACAACGTCGACGTCCATGTGTTCCATCACAGGGAACTCTGAAGGGCGAAGGAGGAAGACAGAATAAGATCGAGGTTGAAGTTTGAAGTGACTAAAGACAGAGAGATAAGAGAAAAAGAGTAACAAGCACTCTGAGGCGATCGAGTACCTGCGTTGAGCTATCGGGAGGTGGCTTCGCCTCTCCCGGCAACTCCGGTTGCCGGGGGTGGGTTGCCGGAGTCCATGCTTGCCGGCTCCTCCTCAATCAGGACGGGCTCGTCGGCAGGATCTCTTGCCGGGGATGTGCTTGTGGGCGGAGCGGTTGATGAAGGAGGCACAATGGGGATGTCTTCTCCTTGTTGCCGTTCTTCTCCTGCGAACCCAAAGATATCAGCGGCAAGAATGAAAGCCTCGGCACCAGTCAGCGGGAAAAGGACAATGAACTTACGCTGGGGGCTGTGCTGGGGGCTGCGCTGGGGGCTGCGTTGAGGACTGGACTCCGGGCTGACAATGACAGTTTCTGGCACGCTCGTGGAGCTTGCCGGGGGCTCGTCACCCGTAGAAGTCCTTGACCTCTTCGCCATCCTCGCCAGCAAGGTTTCTGTATCACTGCAGAAATAATACAAGCAAGTTAGTAAGATTGATCCAGAATTGGAAGGAAAAAGCTGTGGCAAAGTACTCACTCTTCTTCTTCTCGCTCCGGACTAAAGCCGGAGATGTCGAAGTCGACCTCCGTTGCGATGTCTGAGTGGGGAGGCGGAGGAGGAGTCCTAGGCCGCTTGGCTGTGGCAGGCGCCGGGGCAGCTTCCGGTGCGATAGTACGAGACCCTCCTGCCGCCCCAGCAGTGGCCGCTGGTGTGGGTCTCGCGCGCCGCGCAGGCTGTTGACGAGCCCCCTGCCGCGGTCCAGTCTTGCCGGCCACTTTCTTGCCGGGGGCTTCGCCGCTCGAAGAAGGCTGGCTTGCCGGGATGCCAGATGTAGCCTTCCGAAGAACACGTTTCGTCTTCTTCGGGGGTGGGGGCTCTTCTCGCGTCTCTTCTTCGGCCGTGTCCTCACCGGACAAGCTCTCAGCAGCTGCTGTGCTGCTCTCCTCCCCGGCAACCTTGTCCTCCTCGACAGGCTTTACCTCCACTACCACCTCTGCGTCGCTGGCTTCCCACTCTGTGAAGCCGATGCTGCCGGCCTCCGCGGCAAGATTTGCCTCCTCCACTCTAGTAGTAATGTAGGCTACTTCTTGATCGGTGGTGGCTCGGATGAGATCTGACTCTTGCCGGACAGGCTTCTCCGTCAAATTGTCAAAGAACTTCTGCGCTTCTTCCTCGGATGGCTCGGCCCAGGTCGGGTCAAGGCCGTGGGCATTGAACATCGGCATGAAGGCAATGATTGACCCCAAAGCAGAATTGTTGCACAAGGGGACAATCCTTGCCGGCAGCCGGTGCTTGTCTTCGCGCTGGAATAATCTTTGACGGAGAGCGCCAAGCTGCATAGCGGTCAGATTGTTGTTCAGCCCGGGGCGCAATCTCATGACATCTGCCGTGTTCTTGTATTCCCAAGCTAGCCTTCCCCTATTCTGCAGAGGGGCGATGCGGCGGCGGAGAAAGTCGAAGCCGATCATCTCCATCGTCAGTCCGGCAGACTTCAGGCGAAGGATTCTGGTAGTGGCGATTGTGAGCTTCTCGTCCTCCGCTGCGGGGTCGCTCCAATCCTTGCCGCGGACCACCTTCTATTGCCGGGGATGACAAAATGGATGGGGATCTGCTTCCTGGATCCAGCACCATTCAGCCTGCCACTCGTCCCACTTTTCGCGGTAAACTCCCTCTGGATATATTTCCTTATTCCAAGCCCTTGGAATCCAGGCAATAGAACCAGAGAGGGCCTCTCCTTTTTGGATGCGAGGGTAGAAATAATGGCGAAAAAGAGCAGAATTGGGGATCACGCCAACAAAGTTTTCACAAAGATGGGCAAAGATAGACATGCAAAGTACTGCATTCAGCGTGAAATCGAGAAGGCGAAAGCCGTATGTGTACATGATATCATTGAAGAAGTCGAAAAAGGGGGGACAGAGCCCGCAATAGAAATATGCAGTGAAGAAAGGGTATCTGTCCGATCCGCCCTTGGAACAAGCACCTGGGATTACGCATGTGGCGGGATGAGCTTGCGTCCCCTTCGCCCACATGCATTGGTATCGCCCCTTCAGAGCTTCGGCATCGAGCGTTGGAGGGAAGACGACGAGCCTCTTCCGCATCTTCGCTAGTTCGCTCTCCGGGACGTCGGCCTTTGCCTCCTTGCCCTTGCCTTTGCTGGCCTTGGGCGCCATGGCGACTGTGAGGACGGAAGCTGGGGGTGGAACGAGTGCGGAAGCAGCGTGCGGAAGAGGAACAAGGCTTCGCTCTGAGCTCGAGAGGAGGAAGGCGAAGGCGATGGCCAGATTGAGAAGAAGAGGGGGATAAATAGGTTTGTGCCTCTGTGACTTCTCCTTTTTATGGGGAAGGAGCGGGGCCACCTCTTTTATCCCCCAATGTGAATGCGCCTCTATAGGCGTGAGGCAGCTGCAGCCTTTTTGGCACGCTTCCCCCGTCGCGTGCTCCGTGTGCATAGTGGGGGGCACAGTAAAACAAGATATTTACGAGCAGTTAATCCCCTGCCACGCGTGCCCGTGCACTGTTTGGGCCTAGCCCAACAACGCCTCACACTCGTGTATGGCCTAGGCCCGGGGGCTCCTGTCGGTGTACTAAGTATTGGGCCACTAGTACCCCGTACTTGTGCACGGGTAGTTGTAGCCACCCTCACGGCAAGGCTTGCCGGGAACAGCTCGAGGTCGATTCAAGCCATCAAGGAAATTATCAAGTCAGAGATCTGAGGATCAACGGATAAGCAAAGCTGGAATCCGAAGGCCTGCTTCCCCGGCAAGATTCTTGCCGGGATGGCCTGTGGCGCCCGGCAAGCCTCGGCGCCTGGCGAGATTCTGCCACTGTGCCACCGCCTCGGCACAGTAACAAGTCTGACATTCTGGGTCCTTCTCTAGATGCGTGGCAACGCGACAGTGGAGGAGAACTTAAGCGGTGTTGATGGGATGGCCCCTTTTTCCATCCCCAACAAAGTGAGGACACCTAAACGGACACCTCACAGTGCATTAAATGCGCTTGTCCTAATCCGTCAGGGGTTAGGTATGATACCCTGTAGCTACTTTACACCGTGATGTATGTACATTTTGCCACTGTGGAGACCCCTTTGAGCATATAAAAGGAGGCCCAAGGCAACTGCTATAGGAGAAGAAGAACTTCTGGCCCATTCTGCATGTGTAGCTGCTCTTTGAACATCCTGTTCATTGCAAGCTCTCTTGAAGGCTGGGCTCAAGAACATCAATAAGAACACAAAGCAGGAGTAGGGTTTTACGCTGATCAGCGGCCCGAACCTGGGTAAAAACCTCACGCGTCGATCACTGGTTCTGCTCTTTGCATATACCTCTCCCTCCGCCGAATCGTAAAGGGGTCTCTCGGGATCCCATAGGTGTCGTGCCCCGACAACCCAGGATTTCCTTCCGACAGATATATGAGTTGAGATTGGGGTCCAACGTCTAGTGGTTCGTTTTTCACGGTCGATTTACAGTGGTCGCGAGACGTCTTAAAGAATCCTTGGCTATGCTGATTCGGGGACGTCTCGTTTGTCATTCCTGATGTCCGCTGTACGTCGTGCCCGTGGGGCCTCATCACGAACACTTTGGGCGAAATCTCTATCATATGTTTGTTTCCGGCTTATTTTGCAAGCCAATCCTTTGTTTCATTTTGACTTGTGGTATTCGAGTTGCTTCAATGTCAAGTGTTGATTCCATACCTTTCCTAAGCGGTGTTCTCATATTTCTATGTGAATACTAATCCTTCTTGATCATCGAGGTTGTCATGTTAATTCTTTACCAACCAGCGTGCTTCTCTTCAAGTGGATCCAATCATTTCAACATCCGCAAGATCAATTAGAAGTTTTCTCAACGGTGTTCATTTCACCCGTTCCAAATTGTCTTCTTCTTTTCCCACCACCCACCCTTTTTCTTCAAGGACTCAGATATCTTAACCAAGTATCCTTTTATTCTGCAAAGTCTCTTCATTTTTTTCCTTCAATGTTCTTATCCGGTGATTCCTCGTGAAGATGCTCAGGAGCTTCAAGTTTATCATTCTTCATTCTCTTTTCTTCTCCGGTGGACTACATGCAAGCTTTCGGTGTTGATCATATCCCTTTCATCCTTTCATATGCTTTCTCATGCCGGTGCACCTCTTATTTATTCACCTCTCTCTATTCATATCCGGAGTGCTCAAAATATCTCAGAAGATTCGCATTTCCATTCTCAATCCATTCAAGTTATTTCAAGATTGTTATCTCATTCAAGATAGTTAATTCAACCAGCGCAATCTATCTTTAAAAATTGTTTCGACGGTGTTTCTTTTGAGTGGGTCCATAACCCACAGGTCTTTTCCTAGGATCTTACCTGACTCTTCTAATTTTTCCAGAGTGATTCTCAAATTCTTTTCAAAGTTTGACATAAGAATGAATTTTCATCAGTCAGATGACTCCTTCTAGACTGCTTCCAAATTATTTTCATCGTTGGCTCAACCTTTTCTCTTTTCATTCTTTCGGAGTGTCTAAACAATTCATGGTGGTGTTACCCATAGTCATTCTCAGCTTTTGAAGACCGTAGTAGCGTTTCCTCTAAATCTTGGTCCTTTCTCTTGAAGATTTGTGGTTTGAGCTTGGTGCCATCCTCTCAAATCCTTTCCGATTGTGAGAAATTCTTTTCATACCCATCTGAAGCATTTCATGAGTTCTTTCGGTTCTTGATTCTCCGGAGGCCATCATTTCAGGAGATTTATTCGTTCTCAACTTTCTGCTCTCGTTTCCCCAATCTTACCGGTGCATCGTTCAAGTGTTCTCTAGTCAGTTCGTGATCTCCTCTTCTCTTCTATCAAAATTCCCTCAAGTATCTTCGTTAGTTTTCTAATTCTTCCCGGTGATTTGTTCTCTTTTCTTCAATCATTTTCAATTCTTACGGTGTTTTGTTCAAGATTCCTCTCCTTTACTATCGTATCAATTCATTCATTCTTCCAAATCCTACCGGTGGTTCATTGAAAATTTTCCGAAGTTTGCGCTAATTCTATCAATCCTTTTTCAATGAGAATAAGTACTATGCCAAATCCATTGCTTCTCATCAATTAAATTGGTGTAGGATACGCATAACATAATTCTTACTCTTGTTTCATCCAAGTGATTAATTCCTTCTTCCGGAGTTTGATCATTCTTTTATTACCGGAGTTCTCACGAACGCTCAACATGGTGGTTCGTCAAGGGTTCCTTTCATTCTTCAATTGTTCTTCAAGATTTCTCTTGAAGTTAAGATCTGCCAAGCTATACTCTGAAATAAACATGGTGCTCAACACATGTTTTGTTTTGAGGAGTTCAAGCATTCTTCATCTTGCATCTGAAGTGCACTTCTTTCTATCTCATCTTTTGAGGTGGTGTTATGTCATTCTTGACAATTTCCGTTCATGGTTCAAGGTTCACAAGTTATTAAGAATGAGATATTTAAACCCATCATTTTCTCTTGGTCCAGGAGATCCTTTGCAACCCGTCAGTCTCTTCATTGGAGTTATCTTGGGTTATATTTCACCTAAAGCCTTCCCTAAGAAATGTTGCTATTATGGTGCTTATCAATGATCCAAGTTATCTCTATCATCTTGGTGGAAGAAGTTTTCATCTCTTTGGTGTTCTCAATCAAATTAATTGATTCCATTAGTGGTTGGTCTTCACCTCATAATTTTTGGATGTTTCCCATAAGACCATTGGAAATCACATCTTTTCGTTGTTGATCGTCCAACAACTCTATTCAACCTTCCTTTGCAAGGTTGCTCTTTCAAATTCATTTGTGGTAGAAGATGTTGTTTTCTTCTCCGTTCTTTTCATTCCACTCTTTCATTTCTTCCAGAGGCATTGTGTTGTTGCTCTCGTCAAGTATCATCTTGTTTGTCAAGATCATGTTCTTTTCTTTGCTTATCCATTTAACAGGAGTGTTGTGTCCTATATTTAAGTTCTTTTCAACTTATCAAGTTTTCCTTCTCTTTTCTACCGGAGTGCTGTCCAAATTCTGTCATTCTTGTTCCTTGGCTATCTCATTATACCGGTGTGGTCATATTCTTTTGGCTCGTGAAGCTCTTATTTCATGTCTTTCAACCTACAAGGTTCTCGTAATGTTCCTTGTTCCTCTTTGCTAACAGAGTGTTTGCGATCTCGTTCATCTCTATTGTATTTTTTTCTTTCAATTTGTTCAACCTCTCAAGGTTCGTGGTTTCACTCGTTTGTCAAAGAAGCAACTTTGTTTTACCTCTTCCTCTTCCGCTTCTCTCCGGTGCCATCCTTAGATCTCGGGACGTGATCTCTTGTAAGTGGGGGAGTGTTGTAATGACCCGAGACCGACGATCCAGAAGCCTTCCATGTATTTCGTTGTCACTGTGTGATTTATTTTTCTTGTTGCATTTCATCATGTCATCATGCGCATTGCATCCGCATGTTTTTATAAAACTCGTAGTTGTTCGTAGTTGCCGCTTCTTCCTCACCTTAGTCGACCTTTCTCAAACCAATCGTTCTTTTGTTGTCCGACCATTTGACCCTCTCTACACAGTCCTCAGAACCCCTCGCGCACGTCCGAAAGCTGTCCCGAACCCGACCCGGGCAGTCGTGACCGATGGGTCCAGATCATCTCCAAACATCCTGATGAGGACATCAATACCATTGTTACACCCACAGCCCCTGCTGCTATACATACTGGACCAATTACTAGAGCTCGCGCATGCCAATTGAATTACCAGGTACTTTCGTTTCTTGGTGACAATTCTAATGTTCATGAGAATATGATGCTGCCTAAATTGGATACATTTGTGTTGATTACTAATGAAGGGCCTAGCATGGACAAGAGGGATGAACACTGGAGCAGGATCAAGCATGGAGATGAAGGCGCGTGCGAAGGGGTCCAAAATGGCGTTTCTAGTGCATATTTGAGCACTTTGAAGCCTCCGTGATGACCTACAAGGAAATGGACGAAATATACAAGATGCCCCTTCATAAATTTCGTCCATAGCTTATTTTAGGTGCTGCGCCACCTTATTTTTGGGCCAGGCCCATGTAATTTCGAAGTACTTAAGTATAGGCTATTTTTTAGAGTCCGTATGTGTGGGGAAACAAAGTTAGGGTTGGTTTCGGACCCCTCCTACAAGGGGCCACGAAATTCCCCCCTACTCCTCCATATATACAGCCCTTAGGGTGTTGTTTAGACTTTGGGTTTTGTTTAGATTAAAAGTCGCCATAGCTGCAACTTCGCGTACTTCGTTTGTGTTCAACGACCAGACCAAGACGTCACAGAACCCCACCTTGAGCAATAAAGCTTTCATCTTTTATTCGCAATATCCAGATTGCCATTTCAGCTTCTTGCTTGTTCTTCGTTTGCTTGCAGGAAATAGACCTTCGTGGTCAGGTTGATCGTGCTACGGCGTGGTCAATAACCTCTCGGAGTTGGTTTAGCGATTGCTAAGGCACGACATCCTCGCATGTTCGTAGTCGGATCGTCAAAGTCTACTCCAACAAAAACGATAGCCACCATCTCATCGAAAGACGGGACACCTTTGCCTCTATCACATCCCCAAAATATCTTCGGTTTCTTATTTGGGCTACCTAACCTATTTATTCTCGACCGTCCGATCTAATCGGAGAGACCAAAATAGCCCACTTGCTATATAAACAGTCCAACCCTAATTTCTAGGGGAGCTGTCCCATCCTCCCTAGCGCCGCCACCTTCCTCGGGATCCTTCCCCGACCAACCAAGCCAGGCGACCAGCCACCACCTTCCTCGGGATCAAACAACAGTCAACCAAATCGAATCCAGCCACCCCCCAATCCATCCATCTCCGCCGTCTGCGCCCCATCGCATGGCCAGGAAGCCCCTGGACGCGTCCGCCTTGTGCCCCGCAGCTGGCCCCGATCCAGATCGAGGTGAGCTCGACCCCGAGCCCCAGGGGGCCGCCGATCCCGTCTGCCGTCGGCGACCGATCCTACAGCTAGCAAGATGAGCCCCACCGTGCCTCCCCTATCCTTCCTTCCCTCCTGCCTCATTGCTCTCTCCTTCCCTGATCTCTCTCTTTCTTGGACAGCAGCGCCGCCAGGGATGCCATGAAGCTCGAGCCACTCGCCACGGCCTCCTTCGTGCCCGCAAGCTCCGCCTCCACCTCGCCCTGCCACGTCCCCAGCCGGATCCCGACCGGCCGGAACTCCCTTGCGCCTCAAGTCTGTCCCCGCGTCATCCCTGCACCGGCATCATCTGCATCTCGCGGCGTCGCGCCAGCCGTCTCCCTGGTGGTCGACCGTCTCGACCTCCTCTGCAAGGACAAGCCGCCGCCGGCCAAGTCCTGGCCTCCAACGCCCGGATCTAGCCGCCCAGCTCGCCTGCGCCTCCCCGCCATGCTCCCCGTCCTCCACCCAAGTCGTCGCCCCGCCAAGTCCCTCGCCGCGCCGCATCTTGTCTGCAGCGAGCGGGAGCTGCAGCCGCTGCAGGTCGCCTCGTCGTTGACCAGACCTCCTGCAGCCCAGCACCACCAACTCGGGCCTTGGCCCATGGTGAGGCCACCTCCAGCGCCCATGCTCATGTTGGGTCAGCCAATTTCAGCCCGTCGGTGTTTTTTTCTCTGTCTGCAAATTTCGTAATTATCCCAGGATTTACAGTTTTACAGAAAAACCCCTCCATGTTCATGCATTAATATCTCACAAACCGTGCATCGCATTTAAACAAACTTTATATGAAAAATGATTGGAATTTCATCTAGTTTCATATTATGCAACTTTCAACCATGTTAAAAATGTTTAAAATGCTGTTTGCATTTAATTTGCTAAATGACTTGCTAAAATGATTTATTTCATAACTAAATAATCGTAGCTCCGAATTAAATAAAATTTATATGTAAGTTGTCTAGAAAATGCATAGTTTAACATGGTGCACTTAATTTGCTTGTTTAACAAATCTAAAATTGTGTATAGGGTAGAATAGTACCAAATTCAAAATATGCATATGGGGATTTTCCGGAATTGTTGTTTGTTGTTTCCGGCCTCATTTAAACTCGCCTAGATAGGTAGTTTTATTATGCTTCACCTCTTGCCATATTAACCAACATTTAATCTTGTCTTTTACATAAATGGGAGAGAACTAAATAATTGTTGTGAAGTTCCATCAATATGCAACTCGTTGCATATTGAGCTCCACTTAATTTGTAGTATTGTTTGTTGCACTTGCCATGCCATGACTCATTAAACCGGACATGCATCCTACTTGGTTGCGCATCGTGCCATGTTTATGCTTGTTGGTTTACCATGTTGTTTGCTTCTTTCCGGTTGTGCTTCTTCTCGATAGTTCCGCTTACGTTGCGATTGTGAGGATTCGTTCGTCTACGCTTGGTTCGTCTACTTCATGGACTCGATCTTCTACCGAGCGGGATTTCAGGCAAGATGATCATTATCCTGGATACCACTACTATCTTTGCTTTGCTAGTTGTCTCGATGCTATCGCTATGTCACGCTACCTACCACTTGTTTATCAAGCCTCCCAATATGCCATGATAAGCCTCTCACCTTTTTCACCATCCCAGCAAACCGTTGTTTGGCTATGTTACCGCTTGCTCAGCCCCTCTTATAGCGTTGCTAGTTGCAGGTGCATTGCAGATTGTTCCATGTTGGGACATGGATATCATGGGATATCACAATATCTCTTATTTAATTAATGCATCTATATACTTGGTAAAGGGTGGAAGGCTTGGCCTTTTTCTTGGTATTTTGTTCCACTCTTGCCGCCGTAGTTTCCGTCATACCGGTGTTATGTTCCTTGATTTTGCGTTCCTAACACGGTCGGGGTTTATGGACCCCCCTTGACAGTTCGCTTTGAATAAAACTCTTCTAGCAAGGCCCAACTTTGGTTTTACCATTTGCCTTATAAAAACTAAAACTTGCATAGGGACTTTCCGGACCCCGAGGATAATTAATCAACAACCCGGGCCAGTGCTCCTCATGAGTGTTGGCCCAAACTGGGCAGCCTGCGGGGCCACCACGGGGAAACTCGAGGATAGGTTTTACTCGTAGCTTGTCCCATCCGATCGTGGCCTGAGACGAGATACGCGCGGCTACTATCAGGGTGTCGGCACGTCGGGAGGTCTTGCTGGTTTTGTTTTACCATTGTCGAAATGTCTTATGCACCAGGATTCCGAGTTTGATCGGGTTGTCCCCAAGATGGAGATTTGCCTCCGCTAATCGTGAGAGTTTGTGATGGACTAAGTTGGGACACCCCTGCAGGGTTTGATCTTTCAAAAGCCGTGCCCGCGGTTATGTGGCAGATGGGAATTTTTTTAATATCCGGTTGTAGAGAACTTGACACCAGGAATTAAAATACACCAACCGCGTGTGTAACCGTGACCGTCTCTTTTTGAGTGAGTTCGAGAAGAGAACACGGTGGGGTTATGTTTGACTCGTAAGTAGTCCAGGATCACTTCTTGATCATTACTAGTTTGCGACCGTCATGCATAGTTTCTCTTCTTATTCTTGTACTCGTAAGTTAGCCACCATACAAATGCTTAGTGCTTGCTGCAACCTCACCACTTATCCATTCCATACCCATTAAGCTTTGCTAGTCTTGATACCCATGGTAATGGGATTGCTGAGTCCTCGTGGCTCACAGATTACTACAACAATAGTTGCAGGTACAGGTAAATGCAAAGCTTTGGCGTGAGAGCGATGCTTGCTTGTTTGAAGTTCTTCTTCTGCTTCTTCTTCTTCAATCAAGGGATAGGTTCCGGGTCGGGAGCCTGGGATTAGCAGGGTGGATGTCATTCTTCTTTTTTGTTTGATTTCATCCGTAGTCGGATCCTGCTCTTCTGTATGATGATTGCTATGTATTGATGAACTGTTGTATTCATGTTGTAGCTTGTGGCGAGTGTAAGCCTTTATCTTGTATTCTCATCTATTCAGTACATGGTATATTGTAATGATATCCACCTTGCTATGCGCTTGAAATGCGGTTGTGCCCCAATCATGAGTTCATCACGTGATTGGGATAGAATCGCATCTTGGGCGCTACAATACGTGCTTGCTTCGGGAATCACAAACCTTAACACCAATATTCTTACTAACCACAACCGTTTACTAGTACCTCCCACATATTCCATCTCTATATCACAAAACTATTGCAAGGAATCAAACATATCATATTCAGTGATCCATAGGTTTTATTTAGAATTTTATGATTAACCATGCAAATGACCAATTCTTGTTGACTCTCTAAATTGATATAAGTGAAGCATGAGAGTTTAATTCTTTCTACAAAAGACCAGGCTCTAACAAATATAAGTGAAGCAAAAGAGCATTCTACAAATAACGGTTTTCTATGTGAAGAGAAACAGACAATCCAAACTTCAAATGATATAAGTGAAGCACATGAAGCATTCTATAAAGCCATACTCAAAAGATATAAGTGAAGTGCAATGAGCATTCTATAAATCGACCATGGACTATCTCATACCAGCATGGTGCATAAAATTAAAATGAAAAATAAACACAAAAGACGCTCCAAGATTCACACATATCACATGAACGAAACGAAGATGAAAACATACCGATACTTGTTGAAGAAAGATGGGATGCCTTCTGGGGCATCCCCAAGCTTAGACGCTCGAGTATCCTTAGATATTTACTTGGGGTGCCTTGGGCATCCCCAAGCTTGAGCTCTTGCCTCTCCTCCTTCTTCTCATATCGGGACCTCCTCGATCTTTGATCACTTCATCCACACAAAACTCAACAGAAACCTCGGTAAGATCCGTTAGTACAATAATGCAAATCACTACTCTAAGTACTGTTGCAAATCAATTCATATTTTATTTTTGCATTGTAGCTACTGTATTATAACTTTTCCATGGCTTATACCACCGATAAAAATCGATAGTTTCATCAAAACAAGCAAAACAATGCATCAAAAACAGAATCTGTCTTAAACAGGACAGTCTGTAGCAATATGAACACTCACCATACTTCTGTAACTCTAAAAATTCTGAAAAATTAGGAAAAAATAAAAAATTTGTATATCAAGACTTTGCAAAAAATTTCATAAGCTTTTGACATTCCAGTAAAAAATGTAAAATCATGAACTACAGCCAAAGTTTCTGTTTCTGCACCGCACATACCAACAAGCAATCTAATCATCCTAAAGGCAAATCTTGGCACATTATTTTTATAATACAATGGATTTTTACAAGGGGATAATTATTTTTGTGATAATCTTCATGAAAAATTTACATTGTTTCCGTGAGCATGAACACAAGTGTTCAAGGTCGACCCTCACTTCTCCAATGCATCACCTTTCAATCGCTTCTCTTTTTGTGAAGTTTTAAGTTCCCCTCTATATTTTTTTTTTGTTTTTCAACTTTATAAAAGCACTCAACAGAATAAAATGACTCTCTAAAACTTTTGGGTTGTCTCCCTGGCAGTGCTTTCTTTAAAGCCATTAAGCTAGGCATAAAGTGCTCAAGTAATGGATCCACCCGGATCCCAAGGTATATCAAAGCCAATTTTAATTAACAATGATTTGGCATTTAGTAGTGAGCACAAAGCAACATATATCATGCAATGATGAAGTCTAACTCTCTTCCTATGCATCGGCATGTCATACAAGAACAATTCGTGCACATCAAGTAAAGGCCAATACATAGCATAAGCAGTTTCTTGCAATTTTATCGTGTTGGAAACATAGAGAGGTGGAAATATAGTTCCTCTCTCATAATAATTGCAAGTAGGAGAAGCAAGCACATGCATATTATATTCATCAAAATTATCATGTGCAACGGTAAAAGGCAACCCATTAATATAATCCTTAATAAGAGCAAACTTCTCCAATATAGTGTAGTTTGGAGAATTCAAAAAGATAATAGGACTATCATGTGTGGGTGCAATAGCAACAATTTTATTCTTAACATAAGGAACTATAGCAAGTTCATCTCCATAAGCATAATTCATATTGGCATCTTGGCCACAAGCATAGCAAGCATCATCAAAAAGGGATATTTCAAAAGAATCAACGGGATCATAGCAATTATCATAACATTCATCCTTCGGTAAGAACGAAGGGACATTAAACAATGTATGAGTTGAAGAGTTACTCTCATTAGAAGGTGCGCACAGGTAGCTAATCCGCTCTTCCTCCTTTTGTTCTTCACTCTCCTCATCATCTTTTTCATCCAATGAGCTCACAGTTTCATCAATTCCTTCTTCCATAGACTCCTGCAAAATATTAGTCTCTTCTTGGACAGCGGAGACTTTCTCAATAAATATATCAATATCAGAATTGTATTTATAATTTTCATAGCAATATTTAAGGATGGCAAATTTTTCAGGTCTATAAACATCATCATCAAAAGCTTCATACTTTAAAAACAAAGATTCAATTTCATAAGCACCCTTAAAAGCAACAAATTCTTCTATTCGTTCCACATCATAGTAATCATATATACCATTAGCATAAGAAGCTAAGGTTTCATTGTCATTAAATTTGCATGAAAAGGGAAGGTGTGGAGCATTCATCCTAGAGCAACAAGTATAATCATATCTAGAGCATAGATTCCAAGCATACCATTTCAACATATGAATTTGATCCCATAACAGTTTCCCTTTATGTGTCAAGCGATAATCCCTAAAGTATTCACGTTGATCCAACGTGTCTCCCATTATCAAGTTGAACGGGGTTTTCTCAGGATTATCAAAGTATTGCATAATATTTTTCACATAACGAGCATCGAGGGTTTTAGGAGGTTCCCCATCTCCATGAGTAGCAAGTACAACTAATTTTTTGGTGTTTCGTGTTCCATATCCATAACTAAAGATAGAGAACAACTTAGAACAGGAAATAAAAACTACTTAGTGATAAAGCAAACAAGCACACACTAGAATATTCACCCCACGCTATTGTTCCCCGGCAACGGTGCCAGAAAAAGGTCTTGATAACCCACAAGTATAGGGGATCGTTTGTAGCCTTCTTCGATAAATAAGAGTGTCGAACCCAACGAGGAGCTAAAAGCAGAACAAATATTCCCTCAAGTTCTATCGACCACCGATACAACTCTACGCACACTTTAACGTTTGCTTTACCTAGAACAAGTATGAAACTAGTTTTTGCAAGAATAAAACTATGAGTACTTTACGAGAATAAAACTACGAATAAATTGCAAGGTAATAAAAGTGGATAGCTTTTGTCAACAAGAAAGTCATTTGTCCCTAGGCAATCGATAACAAGTACCGGTAATCATTCTTGTAATTTTATATGAGGGAGAGGCATGAGCTAACATACTTTCTCTACTTGGATCATATGCACTTATGATTGGACCCCCAGGAAGCATCCGCAACTACCAAAGATCATTAAGGTCGTGAAACCCAACCATAGCTTTAAGTATCAAGTCCTCTTTACTCCCACACGCCATAACCCACTTATCCGCATTTAGGCTGCTGTCACCCCCGCAACACCGACAATAAGCAAACCATGAATATATTGCAACACCCTAAAGCGAGTATCCCTCACGTTTGCGCGAGACGGAGGGCACCGTAGGACAACACCATAAATAAAATATACAATCATACCAACCAAGATCACGATTAACCCACAGGACAAAACGGATCTACTCAAACATCATAGGATAGCCAAATATCATTGGGAAATAATATATGGAGTTGAGCACCATGTTTAAGTAGAGATTACAGCGGGGAAGAGAGGTGTTACACCGCTGCATAGAGGGGGAGAGAGTTGGTGTTGACGGTAGCAAGATTGTTGATGTAGATCGCCGTCATGATCCTTGCCCCGGCGGCACTCCGGCGCCACCGGGAGAGAGGGGGAGAGAGCCCCCCTCCTTCTTCTTCTTCCTTGGCCTCCCCCCTAGATGGGAGGAGAGTTCCCCCTCTGGTCCATGGCCTCCATGGCAGCGGAGAGGCGGGAGCCCCTCCGAGATTGGATCTCCCTCTCTGTTCTCTTCTGTTTCGCGTTCTTTAGATCTGGCTGAAAACCGTTTCTTATATTCCAGGAGATCCGTAACTCCGATTGCGCTGAAATTTTAACATGATTTTTTTTCCGGATATAAGCTTCCTTGTGCCCGAAGTAGAGCTCCAACCGACGTACGAGGTGGGCATAAGACACCTGAGCGCGCCTGGGCACCCACGCGCGCCCTGGTGGGTTGTGGTCACTGTGGGCCCCCTCTTCTGATGATTCCAACTCCCAAAAATCACAAATATTCCAAAATAATTCTCCGTAAAATTTTATTGCATTTGGATTTTGTTTGATATGGATTTTCTGCGAAACAAAAAACATGCAACAAACAGGAACTGGCACTGGGCACTGGGTCAATAGGTTAGTCCAATAAATCATATAAAAAGTTGCCAAAATATGTGAAAGTTGTATAATATTGGCATGCAACAATCAAAAATTATAGATACGATGGAGACGTATCACGCCCTAGGTTATGACTGCTACATGATGAATATTATTCAACACAATTATCCATCGCTGATCCAATGCCTACGAGCCTTTACATATTGATCTTTGCTAAGTTACTTTCGTTGCTACTGCTGTTACAATCACAACAAAACTGCTACTATTACTTTTGCTACTGTTATCGTTACTATCATACTACTTTGCTACTAAATACTTTGCAGCAGATATTAAGTCTTTCAAGTGTGGTTGAATTGACAACTCAACTGCTAATACTTGCGAATATTCTTTGGCTCCCCTTGTGTCGAATCAATAAATTTGGGTTGAATAATCTACCCTCGAAAACTGTTGTGATCCCCTATACTTGTGGGTTATCAAGGACCACTCACTCTGCACCTGCTGCCACTGCTACAGTGCCACCCCCAGTATATACACCACCAGCTCAGCAGGCCTCAGCTGAAGCATTTGCATAAGCAGTTCTCTCAACACCATCTACGCACACCGGAGCCACAAGCCATAAGACCCCTTCAGAGCTCCAGGAGATCGTGCCTAGAGAACCGTATAGCTCTGTATGTTTTCAAGCTTTTTGGTAACTTGTTGCCAAAGGGGGAGAAAATGTATAGATCATAGGCTGAGAGAGAGAGAGAGTGTGTGTGTCTCGTTCTTTTGCTCGTTGGTTTTTATTGCCCGTTGCTACATTGTTCGTTTGATTTGTGCTAGTTTATTGTGTTTATGCTCGTGAGATACTACGTTTGGTTATGTGGTTGAACATACTATGCTTAATGTGTGCTTAATGATATCTCTGTGATTACTTGTGTATGATCATTCACTTATGTATTTAATTCACTCTTATCATTTTGTGCGCTCCACCAAGATGTATGTGACATGGAAGAGTGACCCATGATCCTAATCGATTATGCATTCGCATTCAAACGCAAATCTTAAATAATGCACAAATTTAGGGGGAGCTCTTGCTTATCACATGCTTCTCAAAGTGATGATGTATTTCATTCATTTTATCATTTGTCGAAGCTTTGATCTATATGTTGTCATCAATTACCAAAAAGGGGGAGATTGAAAGTGCAACTAATCCCTGGGTGGTTTTGGTAATTCATAACAACATATAGCTCATTGAACTAATATCCATTCAAGCTAAATATTTTCAGGATGTTCAATGATTGGCATGGCATGAGATAGAGATGTGGACCCCTCAAAATGCTAAGGACAAAAGATTGGCAAAAGCTCAAGACTCTTCATTTCTATTTAAGTGACCCAAGATCACATTGAGTCCATAGGAAAGCCAATACTATTAAAAGGGGATGAGATGTTGCTTAATGGTCTATTTGCTCAAGTGCTTAGTGATATTGCTCCAAAACCCTCAGCCACTTTCTCCATCCAAATATGTCCAAACCCTAAACTCCAACTCGGCCCCACCGACTCTTTCTATCCAGAGCAACCGAGTTCATTTGACATAGCCACTGCCAGAAACCCTAACAGTTCGGTCTCACCGATACGGATCTCGGTCTCACCGAGATGGCCTTGCCAACTCTCTGTTATCAGTTGCAATTATTTCGGTCTCACCGAGATGGCTTAACCAACTCTCTGTTACCTTTTTGCTTCACTTTGGTCTCACCGAGTTGATGCAATCGGTGCCACCGAGACGCGGTTTGCCCTAAGCCCTAGCACATCGGGCCCATCGAGTTGTTCCAGTCGGTCCCACTGAGATTCCTAATGTTCACATTTTTGAACTAATCGGTGCCACCGAGTTCAACTAATCGGTGCCACCGAGATGAGTCAAATGTGTGTAACGGTTGGATTTTGTGTGGAGGCTATATATACCCCTCCACCCCCATCTCCATTTGAGAGAGAGCCATCAGAACGTGCCTACACTTACACCATACATTTTCTGAGAGAGAACCACCTACTCATGTGTTGAGATCAAGAGATTTCATTCCTACCATTTGAACAAGATTTCTAGCCTTCCCCAAGTTGCTTTCCATTCAATCCCTCTTCTACCATAGCCAAATCTGAGAGAGAGAGAGAGAGAGAGTTAAGTGTTGGGGAGACTATCATTTGAAGCACAAGAGCAAGGAGTTCATCATCAACACACCATCTATTACCTTTTGGAGAGTGGTGTCTCCTAGATTGGTTAGGTGTCGCTTGGGAGCCTCCGACATGATGTGGAGTTGAACCAAGAAGTTTGTAAGGGCAAGGAGATCGCCTACTTCGTGAAGATCTACCCGAGTGAGGCAAGTCCTTTGTGGGCGATGGCCATGGTGGGATAGACAAGGTTGCTTCTTCGTGGACCCTTTGTGGGTGGAGCCCTCCGTGGACTCGCACATCTGTTACCCTTCGTGGGTTGAAGTCTCCATCAACGTGGACGTACGATAGCACCACCTATCAGAACCATGCCAAAAATCTCCGTGTCTGCATTGCATTTGCCTTCTCCAAACCCTTCCCTTTACCTTCATATGCAATGTTTTACTTTCCGCTGCTATACTCTTAGAATTGCATGTGTAGATTGATTGCTTGACTTGTGCTAATTGCTAAAATCTGCCCACAACTAAAATTGGGAAAATGATATATTTTTATTTGGTCAAGTAGTCTAATCACCCCCCTCTAGACATACTTTCGATCCTACACACCGGCAAGGTAGTAGTTGCAATGTCCATGAGGTCATGCGACCAGCACTAGCCGGTGCTGGAGACGAGTGCAACCAGCGACGTCGGATGCTATAACCGGCAAGCCGCAGTGTTCTGGCCAGCAAGCATCGGTGATGGGACCGGCGCGCCATCGAGCTACAGCTGGTGCGCCGCGGTGTTGTGACCGACGATCTAGTGAGTTGCGAAGCGGATGGGATGCTGGGCCCGCACCCAACGATGATGCAGCAGGCATATGAGGATGCTAGGGCTGCCCCTCGGTGATGTTGCAAAGGCGAGCCATCGTAGATGCGAAGCGTACCATCGGTGTTGCGTGGGCATGGCAACAACATGCTACGAACGACGCCACCTGTGTTGCTGTTGTGAACTTCGATGTAGAGAGGACAAGTGTCGTTGTTAAGTGAGCAAGGGTCCTTGGACATACATATCCAATTATGCCCCACTATCTTATTGATCTTAACATGCAACCTATCCGCCTCATCGCATATGCCCACACAAGCCACCTTCCATGTAAATGTGAGTCATCCACATCATCAAGTGCATGCAACCAAACGATGTTTCACTTTCCACCACATGCACACACTCCATACCAACGGATGCAAGCCCTCCACGTCATCAAGCACATGAATGGCCTTCACGTTATTAATTATTTTTTATTTTTCAACAATACATAATTGAACTTGGCTATCACAAGACAATATAACATGCATCCACACTCGATTTACCTCTAGGTTGAATGTGATTTGGTTCTACTCTCATATATTCTAATTTTATTTTTGATAAGTCCATTGCTAAAAAAAATCACAGCAATGCGTGGGGTGTTGTCTAGTTAATCCAATGCCCAATGCCAATTCAATTTTTTTTTTGAATTTTAGGAAATCACCACACGAAAAAAGTCTGAGGAAAAATAAAAATGGGTGGAGAAATTTTGGTGTCGGAAGAGGACCATTGGGTCAGGCCCCATCCCGTGATGCGACCCTTAGGAGGCGCCCATCTTACAGAGGCGCCTTCTGCCCGTGGGGCACCCCCAGGAGGCTCCGGTGCCCGTTGGTCGATATATTACCCAAAACTTTCCCCCAATTATCGAGCATTTTTTCCGCCGTCGCCACATCGCATTTCCCGAGGCGGTATTCGTTTTTTGCCTTGATCTGGTACTCTGCCGGAGGGGGAAGTCATCTCCATCATCATCAACCTCGATCCTCACGCTTCAAGATGAGTTATGAGTAATCCACCTCATTGACTACGAGTTCATGGCAGTAACCAAGACGTAATCTCCCATATTGATGTATTTAGATAACTAATACAATAGCCATATGAGCTACCCTACATGGTTATGGTTAATCTAATGCATTTGTATCGGTGATATTGGTCATGTGATGAATTATTTATTTATGTTTAGATTTGTGAATGCCATCTCGTTCTATCTAATATATATGTATATTTCTCTATGGTTACTTGTTTACTGTTGGCTAGTTTAGATTGGTTATCAAAATAGTTGGAGATGTGTGCATTAGTTGGGTTCAATCTTGCAAGTATTCCACCGCATTTATAGAAAATGGAAAATGTATGTATTGAATTGTAGCCACCAAGAGTTAAGGCTTATTAGGGTACTCATTGGAATCTCATAAACAATAGTTTGTCATCTTGGTCAAAGCAATTTTTTTTTCACACTTAATGTCGAGGCATCTCGATTTATGGATGGACTATTTAGCTATAAGATACTGAGGGTATCTCGGTCTAATAGTATTACAGACGTACTACCTATATAGGATCAACACATCCATATATTTGCCCGAGCATGAAATATTGCATTGCGCACTTTTTCACATGATTATGTTACTTGCCACACTTTTATGTATTGGAGAGTTACACTTGGTGAACCTATGAACCCTGGTCCATTTTCTAGCATAAGAATCACCTTCCAACAAGTAATTACTTCAGTTGGGGACGCTGGCATGGGCGACTTCATCGCCAGATCCGACATGACTCGATGTCTAATGTTGGTCCAAGAGTGGAAGAGGTGCTTTCCAGCTCTTCCTACCGTGGTTGGTGAGTTGCAATGATGATCGTGGGCGGAGTCTCGGGATCTTGGATGCCGGGGTAGTGGCCTTGGAATGAGAGGTTGCCCATTTAGCTCGTTGGCAAGCAGTGCTTCAGCATGGTGGTGTCTCCTCTTGGCTATGTGTGTAGCAATGGGGGGGGGGGGGTGTGCGGGTGATCCTGGCGTCGTCGTGGCTTCGATGGTGGTGGCTCCCAGGTCTGGATCTGGAGGCCTTGCATTGGTCGTAATGCCCCCTCACCGGTTGGGTCGGCAACTATGGTTCCGCATGTAGCACTTGTTTGTGAGGGTCCGAGCGAATACTCCACGCTCCAGCGGTGGCGACGGTGACACCTGCAGGTGTCGCTTCCATCTTAGGGATGTTGTTGTGAGCCCCCTCACGGTGTCAAGGCTCCGGGGTGAAAACCCTAGTCAGTCCTCTCGGGCTCGACGATGGTGGCGCTTGCCGTCATCATCCTCTTGAGGGTGTCGTCGTGGAGCCCGATCCCTTTTGGTTGCGGTTGACCAATGGCTTCAGGCATGCCTTATCCCTGACATGTAGCACTCTCAACTCTGACATTGGGTGATCTGAGTGATCTCCTATCATACACACGTGTCCCTGTGGTCTTTGCTCTTGGTCATTGCTATCTCCGTGCCCTGGAGTGATGGGGCAGTCTAGACGGCGAATCGGCCCCTTCTGGAGATGACTCGGTGTGTTCGGTACTACGGTGCCCCGTGGTTTCTCAAGGCGACGCGGTTCCGGTCCTATTCATTAGTCTTTGGTGTCCCTTGTTAGGTGTGATGTCTACTGTTCTCATGTTTGGTATTGGGTTAGCTGCACTGGTACCGCTTGCTCGGATGTTTTTTCTTTTCTTTTGACCCGCTTATATGAGGATTTCCTCATCATTTTTGCATCGTTTGACTGTTTATACTTTATATATAAAACAGAGCGAAATCCTATTTTAAATTGCAGTTGGACTTGGATGAGCAATGAAATAGAAGAATGTAAAAGGAAATAATATTATCCATGTACTCCTTTTTTACTATGTATATAAGTTTTATCTGAAGCCAAACTTTATAAATTTTGACCAAATTTATCTCAAAAAATATCAACATCTACAAGACTAAACTTGTAAAATATGAAAAATTAATTTCTTGATGCATCTAATGATATTGATGTAGTATTGTGAATGTTGATTTTTTTTTTAATAAACTAGCTCAATTTTTTCAAAAATTGACTTCAGACAAATCTTATGTGCAGGCTAAAAAGAAACGGAGGAGCACTATATTTGTTCAAGTTTCTATCAAAACTGGATACTTTTTAAAGAAAAAGAACAAGTATATTCTCCACACACACACACACACAACACAAAAAGACAAGTATATCCTGGAGAAAAGGAAAAGAAGAAGCAGGTGGTATACCGTATAGCGTACACACAGACGAAGCGCAGCGGGAGGAAAACAACAGGGAGGCATCAAACCCTCTCTCTCAGCACCAATGGCACGGTATCTTCTCCCTTCCACCACCACCGCCGCCTCCTCGCTCCCGAGGAATGCCAGGGCCTCGCCGGCGCCGATCCTCGCCCTCCGCGCGCTCGCCTCCAGGTCCAAGCACGCGCGCTCTCTCATGGCGGTGGCATCGGACCAGCCCGCCGCGCCCAGCAAGTACCCGAAGATGGCCGCTCCCACCACCGGCCCGGTTCCCGCCGACGAGCTGCTCGGCGTCATACAGGCCGCCGCCAAGGCCGCCGCCGAGGTACGTTTCAGATCTCCCTTTTCTCTTCAGCGCTCCCTTCGTGCGGTGGGGTTGGTTGGCTAGACGATTGCGGGTTCTGCCCGGGGTACGATTCCTGGATTCAATTGCTGGCTTCGATTGTAGCGACGACTGAGATGCCACCTAGTTTCAAAGCAATGCCCGTCGTGTAGTTGATTGGCAGGTGCTGCCGTGCGGTTAATGTGATGCCAACTAGTGGTTCCATTGGTTTCCGGGGGTAAATTTGACAATTAGTTCTTCTGCTAACCAAGAGAGGATAAACATATTGGGTATACCACGAGGCTTTATGGGTTGCGTAATTCATGGCCTTCTAAGTGCCCAGTTCATCATTTTCGTAAGAGGGGCTGTGGTACTTCCATTCCATGCCATTATGCAAGTTCCTCGCATCCTCCTCGTTTCTAATTTTGATAAATAAATTCTCAGGTCATTTCTTGTCTTCCATCCATTTTAGGTTGTAATGGAAGCTGTTAATAAGCCGCGTAATATCCAATACAAGGGGGTTGCAGACTTGGTGACAGAGTAAGAATGCTTCTCATGTATACTCTTATTTTTGCATATGCTGTTGATTTCACTGTTGTATGAACGCGGGCCTTAATTTATGTATGTGTTCTCACTTGGTGAATTTATTATTCCATCCTTCTGTTCAGCACAGATAAACTGAGTGAATCAATCATTCTTGAAGTCGTCACCAAGAACTTCAAAGACCACATCATACTTGGGGAGGAAGGTGGCCTTATTGGAGATTCTTTGTCAGAGTATCTCTGGTGCATTGATCCTTTAGGTTTGGCTCCTTTATTTCTACTTACCATACAATCATTCCTGTAGTCGGCTTAACTGGGATTTTTCTATCATGAACAACCATTGTTTATAGAATTGGATGAATAAATTCCTCTAGTGGTTCCTTGACTCTGAGGATTGCTTTATTTTTTGGATGTAAATTGTGCACTCACTATGGGTTAGTCTGTTTCACTGACTTGGAAGGTGACAATTCTATGTAGGTTGCTAAGCAATAGAATGATTTATGACTGGTATCTAATTTCACTGAGGCATTTTTTGAGCCATTTTGACTAGAGAATATGCAATACAATCTTTATGTTTCATTTTAATTTATTTTCATGGTCTTCTTCATAAACAATCCAATATAATGAGTTTTTCTTGTTTAGATGGAACAACAAACTTTGCACATGGTTACCCCAGCTTTTCTGTATCCATTGGTGTTCTATTCCGAGGCAAGCCTGCTGCTGCCACTGTGGTATGTGTATGCATGTATCATTCTTGAACCATACGATTATGGAATATTGGAGACACAAATTATAGAAATAGTTTCTCTCTGTACTCACATATTATTGCCATCTCATTTAGGTGGAATTTTGTGGTGGGCCTATGTGCTGGAACACTCGTACAATTTCTGCATCTTCTGGTAGGATCTTTGATCAATAATTGGCATGCTTCTTATTCTGGTTCTGGAATATACCATGGCATTAGTTTTTAAGGCTCTGTTTGCTTCTTGAACAGGAAAAGGTGCTTATTGTAATGGGCAAAAGATTCATGTCAGTCCAACAGAAAAGGTAACCTATTTCTCTTATTCAACTGTACAAGTAAGGATACGTGCACACCTGTTTGTACCTGCCATGAAAACCTTCCAGTGATCATACTCAATGTATCTGTTCATTAAAGTATTTCAGGATGCAATTATAATTCATGTAATATAAATAGTTCTTGCAGCAGATACGGATTTATAATCTATTTTCTTTAATTGATTCTCTAGGTGGAACAATCTCTTCTGGTTACTGGGTTTGGATATGAACATGATGATGCATGGCTGACCAATATAAATTTGTTCAAGGAATTTACTGATGTTAGCAGGGTAAGTGAATTCTCCCCTGATTAAAATGGTATTACCATGGGTTCAGTAACAAGGAAACCAAACACCGCCCACTTTTCTTCTTTATGTTGTTTCTTTAATCCTTCCTTTTAAAAACGTACTTGCTTTCAGGGAGTACGAAGGCTAGGCTCTGCTGCTGCTGATATGTCCCATGTTGGTCTAGGCATTACCGAAGCCTACTGGGAATATCGGCTTAAGCCGTGGGACATGGCTGCTGGTGTTCTGGTAATCCTTTTTACCCCATGGAATCAGAGTTGCTAAATAATCATCAGTTTGGTAGAAAGTGGGACTGGCTTATTTGCTTATTTTCAAACCTTGCCATCTTTTCATTCAGATAATCTTTTCTCATGTTTACGTCCGTATTCTCATAATTTGGGTTGAAAATTTAATAGAGTTAATCTTATCTTAAGGGTATCATTGAGCAGTTCTGAACTAATCTTCGAAAGCAATTGATGTTATTTTATGTAATCAAATCTTGAATTCGCATAGTAAAAGGTATCAGAGTGATGTGTATATTCTGAAATGTATTTATCTAGCAGTCTTAATTTCAGTTAGATAAATTTATACTCATTGATCCTTGAGCAGTATGGCTTCTTTTTCCCTTCTCTATGCAACTCTTTACTCTTTACTCTGTGGAGTTTGCCAGTATAATTATTTGATGAATTTAGTCATTTTTCAACAGATAGTTGAAGAAGCTGGTGGGGTAGTGACACGCATGGATGGTGGAGAGTTTACCGTCTTTGATCGTTCTGTTCTTGTTTCCAATGGCACTGTTCACGATCAGGTCAGTTTTAAAAAAATAGCTTGTTCTCTTATTTGCTGAAAATCACGTCCTCTAATGGTATTACAATACCAATATACCATACTAATAATATTTCAAGCACTGATGGTTATATCCCCAAAGGCAAAGGGTCAATCTGACAAACTTAAAGAATCCACATTAGACGATGCATCATACTAGGGGATCTCCAAGCTTAGGGTGTTTGTGTTGTTGGCGTATGCTGTATGGATTACCTAGAGCAATGATAATTCCGCTGTGTTGTTTCTTGGAGAAATTGTATGGGGGGGTTGTTGATGAATCGTATTACTCAATTGCAGCTTTTGGAGCGGATCCGGCCCGCTACTGAAGACCTTAAGAAGAAAGGAATTGATTTCTCCATGTGGTTTAAGCCTGACAATTACCCTACTGACTTTTGAATCACGCAGCCCTTCAGCTACTTGTTCTCTGTCAAGCAAAAATAAGGATGTTTTTGCCGAACGACCATGTACTTACACTGACAATACATTTCAAGGCCCTCCGACCAAACGGATAGAAAATTGAAGCCAAACTTTACTGAAGGAGTAGAGCTCGAATGAGATTCTCACTGGATTCCTTTTGCTTTGATAGAATGTATCAGAAAGAAATGCTTGCAAAGGGTGTTGTATCGTGTGCATGGTTTCTGCCAGTTGTACTTGGGAAAATATAACTGCCAATTTTGTTAATCATGGATAATAGCAAGATTTCCAACAAAGACATACAATGATGTGCTGTGGAACTTCCTGCTTTTGCCGTTTCTCCATGTAAACACAATCCTGGGGGAGAAATGTGATGTTGCCGTCCTTTATTTTTCTTTCAGCACGACTGGTTTCTTCCTCCTATAGTTGTATGAAATTAAGCTGGTGGCTACAGATGACCAGCAAATGTACTGAGCTAACCATGAATTTACCTCCAATAAACCTCTTAGTTTTGCACTGGGCATATTGACATTTGTATCAGAATTCAGAAACGCAGCAGAAAAGCTTGTGCAGATATTTGGTTAGTCCAGTAACAAACAGAGCACTGCCACTGCCCGGTGCAACCCAGCGAAACAGCCGGGTTTTATTTGCCTTCTGGATAAGACAAGGATGGATGGATGATAGATCATGTGAGGCTCAAATGCCACACTGGAACTAGGTAGAACGGGCCAAAGGGAAATATCTTTGCAAATATTCCAGTTTTTTTCCTCTTGCAAGTGCAGCCCCTGCCCCTCGTTCTTCCACAACTATCGGAGTAGAAGCGACCGCAAGCTCGACGATATCTGTCCCTTGGGAGAACTGCAGGTTTGCCTGTGAAGACCTTCACCCTGCGGTCACCATGTAAGCAACACTTTCTACCTTCATGAATTCTTCCTACCTTTTCATTCCCATGTTCATGTAGTTTTGCCCGATTCAGGCAATTGCAGTTACATTTGGCTTGTGTTCTGCATGACAATTCAGTGGCAATTCTTTAACTGTTTCTTCTCTGAATGTTTTGACTGCAAAACTTCTCAAACAACACACTAGCTCGCTCTACTTCTCCCAGTGAACTTGGTTTGCAGTTGCACTGACATTTCTTCCTCCACCGTATGAATTTCAGGTTAAGGATACAGACTCCGTTGCATTATCATCCGATGAACGCAGGACCAAGATGGCGCATCTGCGCCTGCGGAAACATTCAGCAAGGAACTTCTTCCCTGCACGACGCCGAGGCGAATTCCTCTAGACACGGCGAAAGAAAGAACCGGAAGCACCCGGGCGCCTACATTGACAAAGATGGTGAAGCGCGGACCTTCGACCCGAAGAAAATATCGCGGAAAAGAGGTAAAGTCCTACCTTCACCGGTTCCCCTCGTTTTGCTTGATTTACACCTGCACTGAAGCTCAGCAAGGGAGGGACATCTGCTTCGCGAGTGTCACCATTTCCTGCCGCTGAAATGGTTTTACAGCTTCAAGTCTCATACATGCAGGGGGTGCAATGAGAGGCCGCGGCTGGAAGTACGGCTCCGGGTTCGTGGACGGCGTGTTCCCGGTGCTCAGCCCCATGGCGCAGGACATCCTGGAGCTCGTGCAGAAGGGGACGGACGTGGCCAAGGTCTGGGAGGCGCTGGACAACGTCCCTCCCACGCACGCCCTGTGGGACGACGTCCTCAACGTCGCCGTCCAGCTCCGCCTGAGCCGGCAGTGGGATCCCATCATCTCAGTACGTCCCCCCAAAACCCCAGCGCGCCGCCGTCGATCATCGCATTTAAGCTCTGATGATGGACGTGTGATTCCTCAGAGAGTGTCTCATTAGGTCTGCGAGTGGATCGTGCACCGGAGCTCCTTCCGCCCGGACGTCGTCTGCTACAACCTGCTCATCGACGCGTACGGCCGGAGGCGGCGGCTGGGCAAGGCGGAGGCCATGTACGCGGCGCTGCTGGAGGCCCGGTGCGTGCCGACGGAGGACACCTACGCCCTCCTCCTGCGCGCCTACTGCACCGCCGGGTCGCTGCACCGGGCCGAGGGCGTCATCTCCGAGATGCGGGAGCACGGCATCCCTCCGAGTAAGAAAAGTTTCATTCAGGTTAGGACAATGCAGTCACTCACACCGACAGACAGATTCATGGTGGCGTTTTCTCCAGGTGCGACGGTGTACAACGCGTACCTGGACGGGCTGCTGAAGGCGAGGTGCGCCGAGAAGGCGGTGGAGGTGTACCAGAGGATGAAGAGGGAGCGGTGCCGGACCAACACGGAGACGTACACCCTCATGATCAACGTCTACGGGAAGGTGCGTCCGGCGCCAACTTTTTTCCCTGTGGAAAATTTTTCATCACCTCAAAGACAAAAATGTTGCTTGTGGTTGTGTGGATGGCAGTCGAAGCAGCCGATGTCGGCGATGAAGGTGTTCAAGGAGATGCAGTCCATCGGGTGCAAGGCCAACATCTGCACCTACACGGCGCTGGTGAACGCGTTCGCCCGGGAAGGGCTGTGCGAGAAGGCCGAGGAGGTGTTCGAGGAGATGCAGCAGGCCGGCCACGAGCCCGACGTCTACGCCTACAACGCCCTCATGGAGGCTTACAGGTAGCTCATCAACCATCCATATCTAATTCAGATGAAATTTGTCCATGTTGTTCTGAACTTGAATTCTGTCAAAATGATTGCTGTGCAAACTTTGTATGGCAGCCGCGCAGGGTTTCCGCAGGCCGCCTCGGAGATCTTCTCCCTGATGCAGCCCATGGGCTGCGAGCCCGACAGAGCTTCCTACAACATCCTGGTGGACGCCTACGGGAGAGCCGGCCTCCACCGAGGTACGTCAATCATGGACTCTCCGAACGCCAGATGCTCCGATGAGATGCCGAGTCTGACAGCCATGGAGTTTTTGATGGATGCAGAGGCCGAGGCGGTGTTCGAGTCGCTGAAGCGGCAGGGGATGGCGCCGACGATGAAGTCGCACATGCTGCTGCTGGCGGCGCACGCCAGGTCCGGCAACGTGGCGCGGTGCGAGGAGGTGATGGCGCAGCTGCACAAGTCGGGGCTCGCCCCGGACACCTTCGCGCTCAACGCCATGCTCAACGCATACGGCCGCGCCGGCCGCCTCGACGACATGGAGCGGCTCCTCGCCGCCATGGAGCGCCGGGGGACGCGCGACGTGGGCACGTACAACGTGGCGGTCAACGCGTACGGCCGCGCCGGGTACCTGGAGAGGATGGAGGCGGCGTTCGCGTCGCTGGAGAGGAGGGGCCTCGCCGCCGACGTGGTCACGTGGACGTCCCGCATGGGCGCCTACGCCAGGAAGAAGGAGTACCGGAGGTGCCTGGAGATCTTCGAGGAGATGGTGGACGCCGGGTGCTACCCGGACGCCGGCACCGCCAAGGTGCTCGTCGCGGCCTGCTCCGACGAGCGGCAGGTGGAGCAGGTCACGGCCATCGTCAGGTCCATGCACAAGGAGGCCAAGACCTTGTTCACCATATGACAAAAATGAAGAAAAATCTTGTGCTAATTCGTTAGTGTAGACTTAGATAAAGATTAATCATTCATGGATTGTTTATCTTACTCGCCGGGCTCCAAGTATCAACTCATTTGGACATCTGAGCAATTCTCAGAAAAAAAGATAAATTCAGGGTCTGTAAAAAAATTTACTGTTCACACACTGATTTGACCTGATTTTTTTTTTCTGAAAGCTCTTCAGATGTCCAAATAAGTTGAATTTGTTTTGATTTTTTTTCTAATCGGGTGCAGATGAGCCTGGGCACCGAATTGGGTTTTCGCGATTGTTTATCTTATAAAATTTTGTTCTTTTACGAATCTAAAATGAATTGATATAAAAATTATTTACAAGTTTGATTCAGCAAATCGTCTGTAGAGTACGAGAAATGTGCTGATCCCTGCGAGGTTTGAGAACTAGCCTAGGAGTACTTTGGCAAGAGAAAACTTTGTTAACGAACCATAATTAGTGACAGTGGCTTGTACTACTATATGATGTGGATTTTTTTTTTTGCTGTCTCCGATAATGCTGCACTTTACTGACAACGTAGGGGTATGTGTACTGTTGCTATCTCGGTAGGTGAACCCACTTAGTGGGCCCAGCCACCAACCCACGCCACACACTGAATCTTTAGTTATTAATTCACATTGGTAACGACAAGAGCAAAATATTTTTTTTAAAAGAAGGATGACCCCCGTCATCTGCATCTAGGCGATGCATGCAACCATTTTATTAAATTATTCACAAAGACCTTAAGGCATCTCCAATGGCAACCCGCAAAAACCTCCCGCATCCGTCCGCGGACAGGGGACCAGTCCACGGACATGAATACGGGAGGCAGTCATCCAACGCTACCCCGCATACATTTCAAACTATTTTTCAACAAACCGGATGAAATTCATGCAAAAACAGGCGGATTTCGTACAAACATGACGAGTTTCATACAAACACGGCGGATTTAACTACATTTCGAACATTTAGGAAAAAAGACCCGCCCTTATCCTAAGGCGGCGGCGCCCAGTGTCCAAGCCCGTGTCGTCCTCCTTTCGCCGTCTCCATGAGCACCGGCGATAAGACCGATGAAGTGAAGGTGCGGTCTCCGACGAGGAAGAGTAGAATACGGGAGACGGACCGACCCATATGGGATACCAGGCCCCGCCGCCTCCCGTGGCCTATTCATCCTCGGAGGAGTCCGCGCCTTGTACGTCGCTGGTGGACGTGAGGTCCACGAGTGAAATGGTGGCGCCTTGGCTGTCATCGTTCCACCGGGCCGGCTGATGGTTCGTCGGCGGTGCGTAGGAGGCGCAGTTGGCTATGTTCTCCTCCGTGATCACCTGCAGCTGCGCCTCCGCGGCTACCGCTTCCTGCCGAGCGGCGGCCTGAGCGCGGACGGCATCGTAGATGGCACGCTGCTCCGCGATGAAATTTGAGTTCACCGCGGCCATGGCCGCCATGGCCTCCTCGCTCGCGCGCTCGTCGTAGATTGGCCCTCCGCCAGCCAGTGCTGCTCCAGGAGGAACATGTTGTACCGTTGTTCCTCTTGCGCCTGCTGAAACACCGACAAAGGCGCCGGCGCAGGCTGCACCTCCGTCATGGTGGTGTTGAACTACGCCTGCGTCTGCTCCATGGTGAAGCCGGTGTGCACATGAGGCGCGGGCGCCGGGGCGGAGTTGTTGAAGCCCATCTCCATCGTGGTGTCATCCCGTCGGAGACCTCGGGCGAGGTGGCCGGCAAGCCGTCCTTGATCCGCCTGGCACGGCGGCTATGCCAGGCGGCGGCAAGGGCGGCCACCACGTGCTTCATCTCCGGCGACAGACTGTCCCACAGTGCTTTCCCGCTGGCGATCATGCCGGATGCAGTGCAAGGGAGGAGGATGTGGAGGGGCTGGTGTTGTGGTGTGGAGTTAGCCGGGTGTGGCCGCCTTTATATAGCAGATTTCGGTGAGGCCAGATGCCCGGGTGCATCAATGCGCGGCGCCGGAGTGGGTTTTTCTCGGCCGACGAGCCTGCTTAATGGCGGCAGACGGACGGACAGCGGCATTGAACGGGCGCGGTAGATATCCGTCCCATCCCGTCACGCGTCTCCAGCATTAAACAAGCGCGGACACCGGAGAAGCATCGCGGGCGGCGCCCTCGGCCGGTGCACCACTTCAATGGCGGGGGCAGTGAGAGGTCGCGTCCCCCTTGAGCCGTCTTCAATGTTGAGCGATGCGCCCTACTGCGGCATGAATGCGGGCAGCTGGCGCTAGGCAGGAGCGCGCACGAGAGGGGGGTTGGTGGGCCAGGGCGGTTAGAAAATGGGATTGGGATCGGTCTGGACTCTTGCAAACCTGCCCCACGTTTGTCTCCGGTTTGCGGGAGAAATCGTGTCCGGACCGCTCCGCGGACCGATACAGGTCGTTGGATGGCTTCCACTGTCTGGACAGCCCGGTTCAGACGGTTGCGGGAGGTTTATGGGTCCGCCTTGGAGACGCCCTTACAAAGTAATACATCAGTAAGTCTGAAGCCACCATCATTGCAACATCTGTCGCAACTTCTAACCACTTGAAGAAGGGGTGCCGAAAGTCCAAGCCGAATACCAAATAGACCTCACGCCAAAACCTAACATCTAAAACTGGAGGCCCCAGCCAAGCCGCAATGCCAGGTCTGGGGAACACACCGGTCTAGTGCACACTCAGCGGGCACCGCACGTGCACGTTGCAGAGGCCGTCACCACCATCTTCCACCGATCCATCTTCAGAGCAGGTAATGACGCAGTGACCTTGCTAGGCCTATCGTCGACGTCACCATGATGCTAGACAACGCCCCCGCCCTGCGTGAGTCCATCACCTCACGTCCATCACTGAGACCCCGCTGCGCCGCACCGCCGAGACTCACCATATCGTCAACGCATGATGCGGCTTGAAACTGCGTCGGTATTTCCCCAAAGAGGAAGGGATGATGTAGTACAGCTAGGGTAGGTATTTCCCTCAGTTATGAAATCAAGGTATCAATCCAGTAGGAGAACCAAGCAACACTATGTAAATGGTACCTGCACACGAAGAACAAATCCTCGCAACCCAACGCGTAAGAGGGGTTGTCAATCCCTCCTCGGTAAAAATATAGATTACATTGTAGGTGTTTGGATAAATAGATCAGAATAAAACGTGAAATAAAATAAGTAAAGAAAAAGTGCAGCAAGGTATTTTTTGGGTTTTTGGAATAATAGATCTGAAAGCAATATGATAAAAGATAGACCCGGGGCCGTAGAACTGTTGGGCAATTGATAGAAGAACAAATAATTATGACAATATCCAAGGCAATGATCAATATATAGGCATCACGTCCAAGATTAGTAGTCCGACTCCTGCCTGCATCTACTACTATTACTCCACATTTCGACCGCTATCCAGCATGCATCTAGTGTATTAAGTTCATGGAGAAACGGAGTAATGCAATAAGAGCGATGACATGATGTAGGCAAGATCTATTCATGTAGGAATAGACCCATTTTTTTATCCTTAATAGCAACGATACATGCGTGCCTCGCTACCCCTTCTGTCACTGGGTGAGGTCACTGTAAGATCGAACCCATCACAAAGCACCTCTTCCCATTGCAAGAAAAATCGATCTAGTTGGCCTAACTAGACCAAAGATTCGAAGAAGAAATATGAAGCTATAAATAATCATGCATATAAGAGATCAAAGAAAACTCAAATAATATTCATGGATATAGATCTGATCATAAACTCGAACTTCATCGGATCCCAACAAACAAACCGCAAAAAGTCATTACATCAAATAGATCTCCAAGAGACCATTGTATTGAGAATCAAAAAGAGAGAAGAATCCATCTAGCTACTGCCTATGGACCATAGGTCTATGGTGAACTACTCACGCATCATCGGAGAGGCACCAATGAGTATGATGAACCCCTCCGTGATGGTGTTAGATTAGATCTCGTGGTTCTGGAACTTGCGGCGGCTGGAATTGTGTTTCGTCGACTCCCCTAGGGTTTCTGGAATATTTGGGTATTTATAGAGCTGAGAGCCAGTGGAGGAGACCCCCGTGGGCCCTACAACCCATCAGGGCGCGCCAGGGGCCTCTGGCGCGCCCTGGTGTCTTGTGGGCCCCACGGGCCTCCCCCCAGGTGCTTCCTTGGCTCCCAAGTTGTCTTCTGGTCCAAAAAAAATCTCCAAAAAGTTTCGCTGCGTTTGGACTCCATTTGGTACTGATACTCTGCGAAGTAAAAAACAAGCAAAAAACAGCAACTGGCACTGGGCACTATGTCAATAGGTTAGTCCCAAAAAATGATATAAAGTTGCTATAAAATGATTGTAAAACATCCAAGAATGATAATATAACAGCATAGAACAATAAAAAGTTGTAGATACGTTGGATACGTATCAGCATCCCCAAGCTTAATTCCTACTCGTCCTCGAGTAGGTAAATGATAAAAATAGAATTTTTGGTGTGGAATGTTGACTAACATGTTCATCACATATTCTTTTCTTTTGTAGCATGGACATTTGGACAACCTTTTCCCAATTTTAATTGTTGGCAGATTTTAGCAACTAGTACAAGTCAAGCAATCAACCTACACATGCAATTCTAAGAGTGTAGCAGCGGAAAGTAAAACATTGCATATGAAGGTAAAGGGAAGGGTTTGGAGAAGGCAAACGCAATGTAGACACGGAGATTTTTGGCGTGGTTCCGATAGGTGGTGCGATCGTACGTCCACGTTGATGGAGACTTCAACCCACGAAGGGTAACGGTTGCGCGAGTCCACGGAGGGCTCCACCCACGAAGGGTCCACGAAGAAGCAACCTTGTCTATCCCACCATGGCCATCGCCCATGAAGGACTTGCTTCACTCGAGTAGATCTTCATGAAGTAGGCGATCTCCTTGCCCTTACAAACTTCTTGGTTCAACTCCACAATCTTGTCGGAGGCTCCCAAGCGACAACTAACCAATCTAGGAGACACCTCTCTCCAAAAGGTAATAAATGCTGTGTTGATGATGAACTCCTTGCTCTTGCGCTTCAAATGATAGTGTCCCCAACACTCAACTCTCTCTCACAAATTTGGCTATGGTGGAAAGATGATTTGAGTGGAAAGCAACTTGGGGAAGGTTAGAAATCAAGATTCTAGTGGTAGGATTGGAATATCTTGGTCTCAACACATGAGTAGGTGGTTCTCTCTCAGAAAATGAGTAGTGGAAGTGTAGGCACGTTCTGATGGCTCTCTCTCAAATGGAGAAGGGGGTGGAGGGGTATATATAGCCTCCACACAAAATCCAACCGTTACACACATTTGACCCAACTCGGTCAGACCGAATAGAAGAACTCGGTGAGACCGATTCAGTTCAAAATGTGAACGTTAGGAATCTCGGTAGGACCGACTGGAACAACTCGGTGGGACCGATGTGCTAGGGCTAGGGCAAAACCTCATCTCAGTGAGACCGAATGCTTGAACTCGGTGAGACCGATTTCAGCAAAGAGCAAACAGAGAGTTGGTCAAGCAAACTCGGTGAGACCGATTGCACATTTCGGTGAGACCGAAATAATTGCAACAGGCAACAGAGAGTTTGCAAGGCCATCTCGGTGAGACCGAGAATCGTATCGGTGTGACCGAATTGTCTAGGGTTTCTGGCAGTGTCTATGTCAACTGAACTCGGTGGCACCGGATAGATCAAATCGGTGGGGCCGAGTTTGACTTTGAGTTTTGGACATATTTGGAATGAGAGAGTGGCTGAGAGTTTTGGAGAAATATCACTAAGCACTTTGAGCAAGTAGACCATTAAGCAACACCTCATCCCCTTTTAATAGCATTGGCTTTCCTATGGACTCAATGTGATCTTGGATCACTAAAATAGAAATGGAGAGTCTTGAGCTTTTGCCAATATGTGTCCTTGGCATTTTGAGGGGTCCACATCTCTAGTCCATGCCATGCCAATCATTGAACTTTCTGAAATATTTAACTTGAATGGATATTAGTTCAATGAGCTATATGTTGTTATAATTACCAAAACCATCCGGGGATTAGTTGCACTTTCAATCTCCCCCTTTTTGGTAATTGATGATAACATATAGATCAAAACTTCGACAAATGATAATATGAATGAAATACATCGTCGCTTTGAGAAGTATGTGATAAGCAAGAGCTCCCCCTAAATTTGTGCATTATTTAAAAATTTGCTTTTGAATGCAAATGCACAATCGACTAGGATCATGGGTCACTCTTCCATGTCACATACATCTTGGTGGACGCTCAAAATGATAAGAGTTAAATAACATGCACTCATCACCAAGGGTAAAAGTGATTGATCATACACAAATTCATGGATATAAGCAAGCAACCACACATTAAGCATGGTATGATCAAACACATGATCATAAGTATCTCACGAGCATAACAAAAAATAACATAGGAATCAAACAACCAAACGATCAAAGTAGCAAGAGAAGCACATAAAACCAACACTCTCTCTCTCGAAGCCTAAGATCTATACACTTTCTCCCCCTTTGGCAACAAGTTACCAAAAAGTTTGAAAACGTATAGTGCTATACGGCACTCTAGGCACGATCTCTGGGAGCTCCTGAAGGGGTCTTCTGGCTTGTCGCTCCAGTGTGCGTAGATGACGTAGAGAGGAGGGCATCTACAAATGCTTCTGAGGAAATCTGTGGAGCTGGAGGGGTTGACACTGGAGGTACAACCGTGGCAGTTGCTCCCTGCACCGCCGCCGCTCCCCGCGCTCGTTGCCGGTGCCCACCACCGCGCACTGGCCAGGACCTCGCCCCTCCTCCCCGGCCGAGCGTGCGTGTGTGTGGCCCAGATGGGCCACTGCTATACGGCCCCACGCCCCCTGAACGAAAATAATAAAATGAAAATGAAAATATAAAAATAAATAGTTAGTTAATTAATTAATTAACTTATTAATTCTATTTAGTTAATTAATTAAGCTTAATTAACCTAACCACCTAATTATATAGTTAATTAGGATAATGTGACACTAAGAGTGGGACCCACATGTTTGTTTGACTAGTCAACAGACTTTTGACTGCCGATGTCATGCTGCGCAGTAAACCCATTTTTGATTTAATTTAAATCCTGTAATTTTCTGAAAATCATATAAAATAAATGGTAGCTCGGATGAAAAAGTTTTCTACATGAAAGTTGCTCAGAAAAATATGATGAACCCGAATACGCCCTCCGTTTGTCTGTCACACGTCCCTATCATAGTGAACATGGAATCGTCCCCCTCCGTTTCATCTGTCCGAAAATGCCAAACTTCGGGAAAGCATTCCCGGATGTTTTCCCCCTTTGCCGGCATCGTGTAGCACTGCGATAGGTCGCCCCTAGCACTGCGTGTTGTCATGTCGTGCATCTGTGTTACATCTGTGTGCTTTATATTTACTGTTTCTTCCCCCTCTTCTCTCCGGTAGACCCTGAGACCGCTGCTGATGCCCCTGTGATCGACTACGTCACCGACGACTCTTCTTCCCTTTCAGCAGAGCTTCCAGGCAAGCAAACCCTCCTTGATCATTCCGATATCGCCTAGTTCCTTCTCTCTCATGCTTGCATTAGATATTGCTACTGTAATTGATTGCTCCTATTCTGATGCATAGCCTGCTTTTGTAACCTGCTATTGTACCTTACATGCTTATCCTAAACTGCTTAGTATAGGTTGGTTAGTGATCCATCAGTGACCCCTCAGCTTGTCCCAGCTGCCCCGGCTTGTTGACCGATGACTCGATCAACATGATCGACGTCCAGGCCCCGACACATCACCTCACCCTCTTTGTTGCTCGGCTCTGCAGAGCTACTATCAAGTGCCGAGGGTGATACCTCGTAACGCACTCCTGATGATAACTCTGTAGTGTAGCTATTCGTTCATGGTCATCGAGGGTGATTCCTCCTTCACCACTCCCGATACGACTCTGTCATGCAACACCTCAAGTGTGAACCTCGAGGGTGATTCCTCATATGTTCGCCTTGACGATTACATCAAGTGGATTGCATCGAGGGTGATTCCTCGGATCCCCCCTTGATGTTAAGAACACACGGTTACCTGGACTGTACTTGAGACCATTGTTGAAGTCAGGTCGGCCCCGAGGGGTACCCGTGAGATATGTGAAGTCGGGCTGACCGTGGGGGTACCCGCGAGAGTTACTGTTAATGCGGGATTGAAGGGACATGCGGTACCAGCCCGGTAGAGGTGGACCTGAGTTCACGACAGTCTCTGAAAAGTCGGGCGGGCCTGAAGAGCACCCACGAGATAATTACGAGGCACGTCCGGGAAGGTAGACCGCCCTAGAGATAGAGGGTTGGGCCTGGCCCTTGCCGTATTTCCTCGAGATGGGGCGATGGGGTCACATGATCTGAGTTGGCCACTGGCCTATACACACTAACCACCACGCGGGAATAGATATGGGCACTCGGCGTCGTACGTTTCTTTCGAAAGCTCTGTCAGACGTCCAGTTCAGCATAGTGGGCCTGTCGGGCCAGTGCCATCCAGGATGAGGTGGTGCTCATCCCGGCTCTTCGCATAACGACCCGGAGTGCAAAGGGCGATGGGCCCAAGACCCCGAAGCACTTAGGATGTAGATCGGCGGGGACCTCTCTGCGGAGCCTAGGTAGGACTACGACGTGTTGATCTTCCGAGGCCGGGCATGGACCCAGGAAAGTGTGTCCGGCTGATAACCCACAAGTATAGGGGATCCTTTGTAGCGTTCTTCGATAAATAAGAGTGTCAAACCCAACGCGGAGCTAAAGGCAGAACAAATATTCCCTCAAGTTATATCGACCACCGATACAACTCTACGCACACTTGATGTTTGCTTTACCTAGAACAAGTATGAAACTATTTTGCAAGAATAAAACTACGAGTACTTTGCGAGAATAAAACTACGAATAAATTGCAAGGTAGTAAAAGTAGATAGCTTTTGTCAACAAGAAAGTCATTTGTCCCTAGGCAATCGATAATAAGTACCGGTAATCATTCTTGCAATTTTACATGAGGGAGAGGCATGAGCTAACATACTTTCTCTACTTGGATCATATGCACTTATGATTGGACCCCTAGCAAGCATTCGCAACTACTAAAGATTATTAAGGTCGTGAAACCCAACCATAGCATTAAGTATCAAGTCCTCTTTATCCCATACGCAACAACCCACCTACTCGGGTCTAAGCTTCTGTCACTGTCGCAACCCACCATAAGCGAATCATGAACATATTGCAACACCCTACAGCGAGGATCCCTCCGTTTGCGCGAGACGGAGGGCACCATAGGACAGCACCAAAAATAAAATATACAGTCATTCCAACCAAGATCATGATTAACCCACAGGACAAAACGGATCTACTCAAACATCATAGGATAGCCAAATATCATTGGGAAATAATATATGGAGTTGAGCACCATGTTTAAGTAGAGATTACATCGGGAAGAAGGGGTGTTACACCGCTGCATAGAGGGGGAGAGAGTTGGTGTTGACGGCAGCAAGACTGTTGATGTAGATCGCCGTCACGATCCTTGCTCCGGCGGCACTCCGGCGCCACCGGGAGAGAGGGGGAGAGAGCCCCCCTCCTTATTATTCCTTGGCCTCCCCCCTAGATGGGAGGAGAGTTCCCCCTATGGTCCATGGCCTCCATGGCGGCGGAGGGGCGAGAGCCCCTCCGAGATTGGATCTCCCTCTCTGTTCTCTTCTGTTTTGCGTTCCCCAGATCTGGCCCTTCACCGTTTCTTAAATTCCCGGATATCCGTAACTCCGATTGCGCTAAAAAATTTACACGATTTTTTCCATAAATTATCTTTCTTGCGCCAGAAGAAGGGCCCCAACCGACGTTCGAGGAGGGCACAAGATACCTGAGTGCGCCAGGGGGTGCGCGGCGCGCCCTGGTGGGTTGTGGTCACTGTGGCCCCCCGTTTGTGTTGATTCCACCTCCCAAAAATCATAAATATTCCAAAATAATTCTCCGTAAATTTTTATCGCGTTTGGACTTCGTTTGATATGGATATTTTGTGAAACAAAAAACATGCAACAAACAGGAACTGGCACTGGGCACTGGATCAATAGGTTAGTCCAATAAATCATATAAAGAGTTGCCAAAAATATGTGAAAGTTATATAATATTGGCATGAAACAATCAAAAATTATAGATACAACGGAGACATATCAGCATCCCCAAGCTTAATTCCTGCTCGTCCTCGAGTAGGTAAATGATAAAAAAGAAGATAATTTTTGATGTGGAATGCTACCTAGCATAAACTTAATCATATATCTAATCATGACATGAATATTAAGACATAAGTGATTCAAAGCAATAGTCTATAATTTGACATAAAGACGTCGATACTCAGGCATCCCAACAAATAATCGTGTCTTTCAAAATATCGACGCTAAAGAAAGCTATCCCTACAAAATCATATAATCTTGTCATGCTCTGTCTTCTTAACACAAAGTATTTATCATGCACAACCCCGATGACAAGCTGAGCAATTGGTTCATACTTTTAACGTGCTTCAGCTTTTTCAACCCTCACGCAATACATGAGCGCAAGCCATGGATATAGCACTATAGGTGGAATAGAGTATGATGATAGGGGTAAATATTGAGAAGACAAAAAAGTAAGAAAGTCTCACATCGACGCGGCTAACCAACGGGCTATGGAGATGCCCATCAATTGATATCAACGTGAGGAGTAGGGATTGCCATGCAACGAATGCACTAAGAGCTATATATGTATGAAAGCTCAACATGAAAACTAAGTGGGTGTGCATCTAATCGTACAATGAAAATTTCCCACTAGTATATGAAAGTGACAACATATGAGGCTCTCTATATGAAAAACATGGTGCTACTTTGAAGCACAAGTGTGGAACTAGCATGCCCCTTCTCTCTTTGTTCTTTTTCTTTCTTTTTTTTCTTTTTTTTTCTTTTTTTCTTTTCTCTCATTGTCCGGAGTCTCATCCCGACTTGTTGGGGAATCATAGTCTCCATCATCCTTTCCTCACTGGGGCAATGCTCTAAAAATGAATAATGATCATCATCACACTTCTATTTACTTATAACTCAAAAGAAATAAAAATTACAACTCGATACCTATAGCAAAGTATGACTCTATATGAATGCCTCTGGCAGTGTACCAGGATGTGCAATGATCTAGCATAACAACGATATCAAAAAACGGACAAGCCATGGAAATATCATGCTAGCTATCTTACAATCATGCAAAGCAATATGACAATGAATGCTCAAGTCATCAAAACGGAGGCGGCGGAAGTTGCATGGCAATATATCTCGGAATGGCTATGGAAAGGCCATAATAGGTAGGTATGGTGGCTGTTTTGAGGAAGATATAATAAGGCTTATGTGTGATAGAGCGTATCATATCACGGGGTTTGGATGCACCTGCGAAGTTTGCACCACATCTCGAGGTGAGAAAGGGCAATGCACGGTACCGTAGAAGCTAGCAAATTGCAAAAAGGTAAGAGTGCGTATAATCCATGGACTCACATTAGTCATAAAGAACTCATATACTTATTGCAAAAGTTTATTAGCCCTTGAAGCAAAGTACTACTACGCATGCCCCTAGGGGGATAGATTGGTAGGAAAAGACCATCACTCGTCCCCGACCGCCACTCATAAGGAAGACAATCAATAATAAATCATGCTCCAACTTCATAGCATAACGAGAGACTATATGTGCATGCTTCGGGAATCACAAACCTTAACACCAATATTCTTACTAACCACAACCATTTACTAGTACCTCCCACATATTACCATCTCTATATCGCAAAACTATTGCAAGGAATCAAAGATATCATATTCAATGATCCATAAGTTTTATGTAGGATTTTATGACTAACCATGCAATTGACCAATTCCTGTTGACTCTCTAAATAGATATAAGTGAAGCGAGAGAGTTTAATTCTTTCTATAAAAGACCATGCTCTAATAAATATAAGTGAAGCAAAAGAGCATTCTCCAAGTACGGTTTTCTATGTGAAGAGAAACAGGCAATCCAAACTTCAAATGATATAAGTGAAGCACATGAAGCATTCTATAAAGCCATACTCAAAAGATATAAGTGAAGTGCAATGAGCATTCTATAAATCAACCATGGACTATCTCATACCAGCATGGTGCATAAAATAAAAAAAATAAAAATAAACACAAAAGACGCTCCAAGATTCACACATATCACATGAACGAAACGAAGATGAAAACACACCGATACTTGTTGAAGAAAGATGGGATGCCTTCCGGGGCATCCCCAAGCTTAGATGCTTGAGTCTCCTTGAATATTTACTTGGGGTACCTTGGGCATCCCCAAGCTTGATCTCTTGCCTCTCCTCCTTCTCATATCGGGACCTCCTCGATCTTTGATCACTTCATCCACACAAAACTCAACAAAAGCCTCGGTAAGATCCGTTAGTATAATAATGCAAATCACTACTCTAAGTACTGTTGCAAACCAATTCATATTTTATTTTTGCATTGTAGCTACTGTATTATAACTTTTCTATGGCTTATACCACCGATAAAAATCGATAGTTTCATCAAACAAGCAAAACAATGCATCAAAAACAGAATCTGTCTTAAACAGGATAGTCTGTAGCAATCTGAACACCTACCATACTTCTGATACTCCAAAAATTCTGAAAAATTAGGAAAAAATAAAAAAATTGTATATCAATACTGTACAAAAAGTCTCAGAAGCTTTTGACATTCCAGTAAAAAAGGTAAAATCACGCACTACAGCCAAAGTTTCTGTTCTTGCACCGCACATACCAACAAGCAATCTAATCATCCAAAAGGCAAATATTGGCACATTATTTTTATAATACAATGGATTTGTACAAGGGGATAATTATTTTTGTTGAAAAGTTTCTGTAATTAAGATTCACAAAGTTTCCATGGGCATGAACAAAGTTCAAGGCTAGCTCCCACTTTCACAATGCTCGTCCCTCTCACTTTCACATTTCTTTTTGTGAAGTTTTAAGTTCCCCTCTATATTTTTTTGTTTTTAAACTTTATAAAAGCACTCAACAGAAATAAATGACTCTCTAAAACTTCCGGGTTGTCTCCCTGGCAGTGCTTTCTTTAAAGCCATTAAGCTAGGCATAAAGTGCTCAAGTAATGAATCCACCCGGATCCCATGGTATATCAAAGCCAATTTTAATTAACAATGATTTGGCATTTAGTAGTGAGCACAAAGCAACATATATCATGCAATGACGAAGTCTAACTCTCTTCCTATGCATCGACATGTCATACAAGAACAATTCATGCACATCAAGTAAAGGCCAATACATAGCATAAGCAGTTTCTTGCAATTTTATCGTGTTGGAAACATAGAGAGGTGGAGATATAGTTCCTCTCTCATAATAATTGCAAGTAGGAGTAGCAAGCACATGCATATTATATTCATCAAAATCATCATGTGTAGTGGTAGAACACAACCCATCAATATAATCCTCAATAAGAGCAAACTTCTCCAATATAGTGTAGTTTGGAGAATTCAAAAAGATAATAGGACTATCATGTGTGGGTGCAATAGCAACAATTTCATTCTTCACATAAGGATAGCAAGCATCAAGTTCATCAAAAAGGGGATATTTCAAAAGAATCAATGGGATCATAGCAATTATCATAGCATTCATCCTTCGGTAAGAACGATGGTAAATTAAACAATGTATGAGTTGAAGAGTTACTCTCATTAGAAGGTGGGCACGGGTGATCAATCCGCTCTTCCTCTGCTTGTTATTCGCTCTCCTCATCATCTTTTTCATCCAATGAGCTCATAGTTTCATCAATTCCTTCTTCCATAGACTCCTGCAAAGTATTAGTCTCTTCTTGGACAGCGGAGACTTTCTCAATAAATACATCAATATCGTAATTGAATTTATAATTGTCATAGCAATATTTAAGGATAGCAAAATTTTCAGGTCTATAAACTGAATCATCAAAATCTTCAAACTTTTCAAACAAAGATTCAATTTCATAAGCACCCTTAAAAGCAACAAATTCTTCTATTCGTTCCACATCATAGTAATCATATCTACCACTGGCATAAGAAGCCAAGGTTTCATTATCATTAAATTTGCATGAAAAGGGAAGGTGTGGAGCATTCATCCTAGAGCAACAAGTATAATCATATATAGAGCATAGATTCCAAGCATACCATTTCAACATATGAATTTGATCCCATAACAGTTTCCCTTTTTGTGTCAAGCGATAATCCCTAAAGTATTCACGTTGATCCAACATGTCTCCCATTATCAAGTTGAACGGGGTTTTCTCAGGATTATCAAAGTATTGCATAATATTTTTCAGATAACGAGCATCGAGGGTTTTAGGAGGTTCCCCATCTCCATGAGTAGCAAGTACAACTAATTTTTTTGGTGTTTCGTGTTCCATATCCATAACTAAAGATAGAGAACAACTTAGAACAGAAAATAAAAACTACTTAGTGATAAAGCAAACAAGCACACACGAGAATATTCACCCCACGTTATTGCTCCCCGGCAACGGCGCCAGAAAAAGGTCTTGATAACCCAAAAGTATAGGGGATCGTTTGTATCCTTCTTTGATAAATAAGAGTGTCGAGCCCAACGAGGAGCTAAAGGCAGAACAAATATTCCCTCAAGTTCTATCGACCACCGATACAACTCTACGCACACTTGACGTTTGCTTTACCTAGAACAAGTATGAAACTATTTTGCAAGAATAAAACTACGAGTACTTTGCGAGAATAAAACTACGAATAAATTGCAAGGTAGTAAAAGTAGATAGCTTTTGTCAACAAGAAAGTCATTTGTCCCTAGGCAATCGATAACAAGTACCGGTAATCATTCTTGCAATTTTACATGAGGGAGAGGCATGAGCTAACATACTTTCTCTACTTGGATCATATGCACTTATGATTGGACCCTAGCAAGCATCCGCAACTACTAAAGATCATTAAGGTCATGAAACCCAACCATAGCATTAAGTATCAAGTCCTCTTTATCCCATACGCAACAACCCACCTACTCGGGTTTAAGCTTCTGTCACTGTCGCAACCCACCATAAGCGAATCATGAACGTATTGCAACACCCTACAACAAGGATCCCTCCGTTTGCGCGAGACGGAGGGCACCGTAGGACAGCACCAAAAATAAAATATACAGTCATACCAACCAAGATCATGATTAACCCACAGGACAAAACAGATCTACTCAAACATCATAGGATAGCCAAATATCATTGGGAAATAATATATGGAGTTGAGCACCATGTTTAAGTAGATATTACAGTGGGGAGAATGGGTGTTACACCGCTGCATAGAGGGGGAGAGAGTTGGTGTTGACGGTAGCAAGACTGTTGATGCAGATCGCTGTCACAATCCTTGCTCCGGCGGCACTCCGGCGCCACCGGGAGAGAGGGGGAGAGAGCCCCCCTCCTTCTTCTTCTTCCTTGGCCTCCCCCCTAGATGGGAGGAGAGTTCCCCCTCTGGTCCATGGCCTCCATGGCGGCGAAGGGGCGGGAGGCCCTCCGAGATTGGATCTCGCTCTCTGTTCTCTTCTGTTTTGCATTCCCCAGATCTGGCCCTTCACCGTTTCTTAAATTTCCGGAGATCCGTAACTCCGATTGCGCTAAAAAATTTACACGATTTTTTTCCATAAATTATCTTTATTGCGCCAAAAGAAGGGCCCCAACCGACGTTCGAGGAGGGCACAAGATACGTGGGCGCGTCAGGGGGTGCCCGGCGCGCCCTGGTGGGTTGTGGTCACTGTGGGCCCCTGTTTGTGTTGATTCCACCTCCCAAAAATCATAAATATTCCAAAATAATTCTCCGTAAATTTTTATCGCGTTTGGACTTCGTTTGATATGGATTTTTTTTTAAACAAAAAACATGCAACAAACAGGAACTGGCACTGGGCACTGGATCTATAGGTTAGTCCAATAAATCATATAACAAGTTGCCAAAAATATGTGAAAGTTGTATAATATTGGCATGAAACAATCAAAAATTATAGATACGACGGAGACGTATCACCGGCCAGAGTAATAAAGCGTGTTGGGTAATGTGGTGCACCGCTGCAGGGAAGTTATCTATTCGAATAGCCGTGTCTATGGTAATGGACGCTCGGAGTTGTATCCCGATCTATTACAACTAGAAATGGATACTTGCACTACTGCAGGATGCTGTTAATGCGACACTACAATCAGAGACCCTTCGACAAAACTGTGTGCGATGCATTAATCACAAACGGTGATGTAAAAAACCGTCAAAAAAGATGCAAAACATTTGCGATGGTGGATACATCAAACACGGTTCAGATTTTAGATGCGTGTGCGATGCTAGGCATACAGTTGATCCCTATGAACTGTTTGCAATGATACAGAACAACAGAAACGGGCAGCCAGCTCAAGGTGTGTGCGATATACGGCATACAGTTCACCCTGATAAACTGTCTGTGATGAGGCGGAACAACAGAAACGGGCAGCCAGATGAAGGTGTGTGCGATATACGGCATAAAGTTCACTCGGATGAACTGTTTTTGATTAGGCAACACAAAAGAAATGGTCAGCCTGATAAATGTGTGTGCGATATATGGCATACAGTTCACTCGGATGAACTGTTTGCGTTGAGCCAAGAGAACAGAAACGGTTCAACTTAACAAGATGTGTGTGATACGCGGCAAACAGGTCTGCAATCGGAAATATGTGGGAAGACCGATAACAACACAGACGATTCCTGTTAACAAGCCGTGTGTGTTGTGAGCAAATGATTGCTGGTATACAATTGTGAGTGATTGATGAAAACATCACCGACGGGTTCCATTCTTCAGTCCGTGTGCGATGTGATTTGCTCTGTCCGCACAAACAACATCTATGCTCTGTCTACAGAGCATCAACATATATACTTAAAAAGACAACATTGCATAACCAAATTAAGCATACAATTACACAAGTGACTACACACATAACATTTCCACACACCAAAGTAAGCAATTACATGCATACTAAACTAGGAGAAACGAGGATCTAATCATCTACTTCTTGTTGCAACGACGCTTGCCATTGCTCTGCTTCCGGCTAGATCCCTGGCCGTTTTGGGGAAGGAGGCACTTCCTCATGTCAACGATCCGCCTGTACATCTCGTAGCTCATGTACGCTTCCTTGGCCTCGTACACGACGTGAGCTTTGTCGAGTTTCTCCATCCAGGCCGAGTGCCAGGCACGCTTGTCCTTGTTGCAGGAATCCTTCATGTCTCTATAGTAGGAGTCGATGATGGCCTTGGCGAGGTGAACCAGTGAGTCCTTCTCATGCTCATTGCTGCCCCAGATCTTGTATTGGCCCTGGATGTCGACAAGATTCGGGCAGGCGATGCCCGAATTCTTGAGCACCTTTACATCGTTGGTGATGTCCACCGTAGCGAACATGTAGTGGGGGCTGTTGACAAACCTGGCGAAACGCTCGCAAGGCCTTGTGGCTAGGCAGTAGTGGTAGACGAGGACGTGATTGCGCATGCACAACTGGGCGACGGCGACCTTGGTACGAGACCCGGCACGAGCACGGGTGTACTCGAGGTCGAACATGACCACCTTGTACTTCTCCTCAGCAAGCAACAACTCCATGATTTGGATGGAGTGCTCCACCCAGACCGGGTTGTTGGTGTACACCACCGAGAGCTCCGTGAACCTTCTGTGGGTGTCCACCATGGCATGCATGGTGAACTGCTGCTCGTCATCGGCAGCCTTTCGGAGCGCCATTGGAGCCGCACAGGAAACCCTCTAAGACTTTGTCATGGTGGGCGTGCTTCTTGCAATAGTGGGGCGTGATCGAAAGGTTGAAGAGACACAAGGGTTAAAGGGACGCTGTAATAAATGGGGGCCGGCCGGCTGATGTCTACTACGCAACTTTATTCTTGTAGACTCGTGTTGGGCCTCCAAGCGCAGAGTTTTGTAGGACAGTAGCAATTTTCCCTCAAGTGGATGACCTAAGGTTTATCAATCCGTGGGAGGCGTAGGATGAAGATGGTCTCTCTCAAACAACCCTGCAACCGAATAACAAAAAGTCTCTTGTGTCCCCAACACACCCAATACAATGGCAAATTGTATAGGTGCACTAGTTCGGCGAAGAGATGGTGATAAAAGTGTAATATGAATGGTAGAAATATATTTTTATAATCTGAATAAATAAAAACAGCAAGGTAGCAAGTGATAAAATGGAGCACAAACGGTATTGCAATGCTTGAAAACAAGGCCTAGGGTCCGTACTTTCACTAGTGCAATCTCTCAACAATGCTAATATAATTGGATCATATAACCATCCCTCAAAGTGCGATGAAGAATCACTCCAAAGTTCTTATCTAGCGGAGAACATAAGAAGAAATTGTTTGTAGCTATTCTTTCCGATCGATCTATCCAAGAGTTCATACTAAAATAATACCAAGTTATTCTTTCCGATCGATCTATCAAGAGTTCGTACTAAAATAATACCAAGTTATTCTTTCCGATCGATCTATCAAGAGTTTGTACTAGAATAACACCAAAGCAAATTCAGATTCATAAGACTCAATCCCACACAAAGAACCTCAAAGAGTGCCCCAAGATTTCTACCGGAGAAACAAAGACAAGAACATGCATCAACCCCTATGCATAGATTACCCCAATGTCACCTCGGGAATCCGCGAGTTGAGTGCCAAAACACATATCAAGTGAATCAATATGATACCCCATTGTCACCACAGGTATTCATAGCAAGACATACATCAAGTGCTCTCAAATCCATAAAAGTATTCAATCCGATAAAACAAAATCTCAAAGGGAAAACTCAATTCACAACAAGATAGAGAGGGGAAAACACCATATGATCCAACTATATTAACAAAGCCCGCGATACATCAAGATCGTGACATCTCAAGAACACGAGAGAGAGAGAGAGAGAGAGAGATTAAACACATAGCTACTGGTACAAACCCTCAGCCCCGAGGGTGGACTACTCCCTCCTCATCATGGTGGCCATAGGGATGATGAAGATGGCCACCAGTGACGATTTCCCCCTCTGGTAGGGTGCCGGAACGGGGTCTAGATTGGTTTTTCGTGGCTACAGAGGCTTGCGGTGGCGGAACTTCTGATCTAGGGTTACCCTGAGGGTTTTTGGAATATTTGGGAATTTATTGGGCGAAGAGGCGGTGCGGGAGGCCACCGAGGTGGGCACAACCCGCCTGGGCACGCCTGGGCCCCCAGGCGCGCCCTGGTGGGTTGTGCTCTCCTCGGAGCTCCCCTCTGGTACTTCTTTGGCCCACCGGGTGTCTTCTGGTCCCGAAAAAATCTCCAAAAAGTTTCGCCGCGTTTGGACTCTGTTTGGTATTGATTTTCTGCGATGTAAAAAACAAGCAAAAAACAGCAACTGGCACTGGGCACTATGTCAATAGGTTAGTCCCAAAAAATTATATAAAGTTGCTATAAAATGATTGTAAAACATCCAAGCATGATAATATAACGGCATGAATACTTCATAAATTATAGATACGTTGGAGACGTACCAGCATCCCCAAGCTTAATTCCTACTCGTCCTCGAGTAGGTAAATGATAGAAGAAATAATTTATGAAGTGTGAATGCTAGCAAAATGCATAAGTTTGATCAATGATAATTTCAATCACTTTTCCTAGCATCATAACAGCAACTCTTTCTCATAAACATCATGATAAAGTAGTATTCCCACTTAGTACAAATGGAGGCTAGCAAAAAGATTGAGAAGCAACCAACCAAGAAACGAAAATTCTCATAAACGAGCATTAAGCATAACTAACACCAAATAATGCACTACAAGTAGGATGTAATTTCATTGCATAACTATTGACTTTCGTACTTGCATAGGTAATCACAAACCTTAACACCAATATTCTTACTAAATCATAATTACTCACCAACATGACTCACATATTATTATCTCCATATCGCAAAACTATTGCAAGGAATCAAACTTATCATATCCAGTGATCTACATGAAAGTTTTTATTATATCCTTCTTGAATATCCATTACTTTGGGACTAAATTTATGTATTACCATTGCTACTAACAAGCTCTCAAATAAATTTAAGTGAAGCATGAGAGTAAATGACAAACTACTCCAAAAAGATACCAGTGAAGATCAAATGAGTAGTTAAGTAAATAGGTAGCTATGTGAGGACTCTCTTTTACTTAAAAACTTTCAGTTCTAAGTATTTTATTAAAACAGCAAGAAAAACAAAATAAAATGACATTTCAAGAATAGCACAACTCATGTGAAGAAGCAAAAACTTAGGCTCAACCGAGGCTAACCGATAATTGTTGATGAAGAAAGGTGGGATGCCTACTGGGGCATCCCCAAGCTTAGATGCTTGAGACTTCTTTGAATATTAACTAGGGATGCCTTGGGCATCCCCAAGCTTGAGCTCTTGTGTCTTCTTCATTCCTCTCAAATCACGGTTTCCCTAATTCTTAAAAACTTCATCCACACAAAACTCAACAAGAACTCGTGAGATAAGTTAGTATAAATCAATGCAAAACCTTATCATTCTCTACTGTAGAAAATCACTAAAATTATTATTCAACATTGCATACTAAATGCCTCTGCATATTTAATACTCCTATCCTCAAATAGAATCATTAAACAAGCAAACATATGCAAACAATGCGAACAAAACAGCAATCTGTCTAAACAGGACAGTCTGTAAAGAGTGCAACTGTACTCATACTTACCTAACTCCAAAAATTCTGAAAATTTACCACACTGTATAAAATTTATCAGAGGTTATTTTTCAAAAAATTTCAACATTTTATCACATTCTGAATTTTCTGGAGAATTATTGTAACAGTGATAAACTTTCTGTTTTGAAACAACAACTCATATATTTGCAAAATAAGCATGGTGATGGCTATCCTTGCCACTTTTATTGAAATAAAAGATGCAAAACATTATTATAAATAACATAAAGCAAATTCTAATAAAATAAAATGACTCTCCAAGGAAAACTCATATCATGTGACGAATGAAAATATAGCTCCAAGTGAGGTTACCGATAATGTTGAAGACGAAAGAGGGGATGCCTTACGGGGCATCCCCAAGCTTAGTTGCTTGGATATTCCTTGAATATTGCCTTGGGGGTGCCTTGGGCATCCCCAAGCTTAGGGTCTTGTCACTCCTTATTCTCCTCATATCGATATCTCACCCAAAACTTGAAAACTTCAATCACACAAATCTTAATGGAACTTCGTGAGATAGGTTAGTATGATAAAGACAAATCATTCACTTCGGTACTGTCAAAGACAAGATTCATAATTGTTCTCACACAAAGACTACTGTACCTTATCATTTCCACAATTTATATTGAGCAATATAAGCCATAGAAACTAGAAAACAAGCAGACTATGCATTGAAAACAGAATCTGTCAAAAACAGAACAGTATGTAAATATCTGAATTAAGGTCATACTTATATAACTCAAAAATTTCTGAAAAATTAGGAAAACTTAGAAAATTTGTATACCCATCAACTGTAAAAAATTTAGAATTTTTCCACGTCCATTAAAAGACAGGAATTTCTGCACTGTACACAAAAGTTTCTGTTTTTGCACAGAATCAAGTCAACTATCATCCACACTATCCCAAAGGCTTTACTTGGCACTTTATTGAAACAAAAGCTATAAAACAAGATAACTACAGTAGCATAACCATGTGAACACACGAAAACAGTAGGTAAAAGTGTTGGGTTGTCTCCCAACAAGCGCTTTTCTTTAATGCCTTTTAGCTAGGCATGATGATTTCAATGATGCTCGCATAAAAGATAAGAATTGAAATGTAACAAGAGCATCATGAAGCATATGACTAGCACATTTAAGCCTAACCCACTTCCTATGCATAGGTATTTTGTGAGCAAAAAATTTATGAGAACAAGAATCAACTAGCATAAGAAGGCAAAACAAGCAAAACTTCAAAACTTTCAACATAAAGAGAGGAAACTTGATATTATTGCAATACCTACAAGCATATGTTACTCTCTCATAATAATTTTCAATAGCATCATGAACGAATTCAACAATATAACTATCACATAAATCATTCTTTTCATGATCCGCAAGCATAGAAATTTTATTACTCTCCACATAAGCAAATTTATTCTCATAAATAGTAGTGGGAGCAAACTCAACAAAGTAACTATCATGTGAGGCATAATCCAATTGAAAATCAAAATCATGATGAAAAGCTTCATGGTTATCATTATTCTTTATAGCATACATGTCATCACCATAATCATCATAGATAGCGACTTTGTTCTCATAATCAATTGAAACCTCTTCCGAAATAGTGGTTTCATCATCAAATAAAGTTATAACCTATCCAAATCCACTTTCATAATTATAATCATCATAAATAGGAGGCATGCTTTCATCATAATAAATTTCTCATCAAAACTTGGGGGACTAAAAATATCATATTCATCAAATATAGCATCCCCAATCTTATGGCTTTGCATATCATTAGCATCATGTATATTCAAAGAATTAATACTAGCAACATTGCAATTGTGCTCATCATTTATGCCAAATATTTTATTGAATTCTTCTTCTATCAATTGAGCACAATTTTCCTTTCCATCATTTTCACGAAAGACATTATAAAGATGAATAATATGATGCAACCTCAATTCCATTTTTTTGTAGTTTTCTTTTATAAACCAAACTAGTGATAAAACAAGAAACTAAAAGATTCAATTGCAAGATCTAAAGATATACCTTCAAGCACTCACCTCCCCGGCAACGGCGCCAGAAAAGAGCTTGATGTCTACTACGCAACTTTATTCTTGTAGACTCGTGTTGGGCCTCCAAGCGCAGAGTTTTGTAGGATAGTAGCAATTTTCCCTCAAGTGGATGACCTAAGGTTTATCAATCCGTGGGAGGCGTAGGATGAAGATGGTCTCTCTCAAACAACCCTGCAACCGAATAACAAAAAGTCTCTTGTGTCCCCAACACACCCAATACAATGGCAAATTGTATAGGTGCACTAGTTCGGTGAAGAGATGGTGATAAAAGTGTAATATGAATGGTAGAAATATATTTTTATAATCTGAATAAATAAAAACAGCAAGGTATCAAGTGATAAAACGGAGCACAGACGGTATTGCAATGCTTGAAAACAAGGCCTAGGGTCCGTACTTTCACTAGTGCAATCTCTCAACAATGCTAATATAATTGGATCATATAACCATCCCTCAAAGTGCGATGAAGAATCACTCCAAAGTTCTTATCTAGCGGAGAACATAAGAAGAAATTGTTTGTAGCTATTCTTTCTGATCGATCTATCCAAGAGTGCATACTAAAATAACACCAAGTTATTCTTTCCGATCGATCTATCAAGAGTTCGTACTAAAATAATACCAAGTTATTCTTTCCGATCGATCTATCAAGAGTTCGTACTAGAACAACACCAAAGCAAATCCAGATTCAGAATACTCAATCCCACACAAAGAACCTCAAAGAGTGCCCCAAGATTTCTACCGGAGAAACAAAGACGAGAACGTGCATCAACCCCTATGCATAGATTACCCCAATGTCACCTCGGGAATCCGCGAGTTGAGTGCCAAAACACATATCAAGTGAATCAATATGATACCCCATTGTCACCACAGGTATTCATAGCAAGACATACATCAAGTGCTCTCAAATCCATAAAAGTATTCAATCCGATAAAACAAAATCTCAAAGGGAAAACTCAATTCACAACAAGATAGAGAGGGGAAAACACCATATGATCCAACTATATTAACAAAGCCCGCGATACATCAAGATTGTGACATCTCAAGAACACGAGAGAGAGAGAAAGATTAAACACATAGCTCCTGGTACAAACCCTTAGCCCCGAGGGTGGACTACTCCCTCCTCATCATGGTGGCCATAGGGATGATGAAGATGGCCATCGGTGATGATTTCCCCGTCCGGCAGGGTGCCGGAACGGGGTCTAGAATGGTTTTTCGTGGCTATAGAGGCTTGCGGCAGCGGAACTTATGATCTAGGGTTACCCCGAGGGTTTTTGGAATATTTGGGAATTTATAGGGCGAAGAGGCGGTGCGGGAGGCCACCGAGGTGGGCACAACCCACCTGGGCGTGCCTGGGCCCCCAGGCGCGCCCTGGTGGGTTGTGCTCTCCTCGGAGCTCCCCTCTGGTACTTCTTTGGCCCACCGGGTGTCTTCTGGTCCAGAAAAAATCTCCAAAAAGTTTCACCGCGTTTGGACTCCGTTTGGTATTGATTTTCTGCGATGTAAAAAACAAGCAAAAAACAGCAACTGGCACTGAGCACTATGTCAATAGGTTAGTCCCAAAAAATGATATAAAGTTGCTATAAAATGATTGTAAAACATCCAAGAATGATAATATAACGGCATGAATACTTCATAAATTATAGATACGTTGGAGACGTATCACCGGCCTGTAATCGTCACGTCTTGTCACCGCGTTCATAGCAGAGGATTCCAGTGCACGCTTGAGAACACCGCACGCGTTTCGTTTGACCACGCGTGGGCTCGAAGAGGTGCCAAATGTATGGTTGGTGAGCCTGTTCCCGCGCAACTGTGCAGTTTACCGCGCAAGCTTCCCGCCCGGCTAGTTTGGCCACACGCCGGCTAGAAGAGGGACAAATCGTGGGCGTTTATTGGCAAAAAGCTTTATAAAAATGAAGTGTGTGGAATGACTTCGGTCATAAGTTTACCCGTGGGTGATGAGGTCAAAGTTACACAGAAGGGTGATGATGGACACTCAAGTGCGATAATTAATTCTGCGCTCTACAGGGCACGCGGTTGAAGAAACCAACTGTGTGCAATAATGTCGAAGATCGCAGTCGAGTTAGCTATACAGATCGTGTGCTATGAGATCGACGAGGTAGACACATTCGAGAATGGTTAATAAAATATAAGTCCATTGCATATTAAGGTCAAAATAGTGCTACCAGTATACGAGTCTCATACGATGCCATTTCAACGATTGTACCACAAAAGCTTGAAATATTACAAGGTTCAAATTCCAGAGTTATATGGCTCAAATTCGAAGATTACAAGGTTCAAACTAATATTAGAAATGAAATTCAGCTCATCAGCTGCAAACGCCCGCGTTGATCCGCTGAACATGGATATAAGAGAGGTTCAAACTAATATTACCACTTGTAAGGCTGGTTTCGAAACCTCATAGTTTTTGCAAAGGGGTCAGCCACTGAGAAGTCATGTATGGGGTTGACACGATGACTTCCGATTACTCTATCATCTGAAGTTCCAAAATGAAATTCAGCTTTTTCGGAGCCTATTCCATTCTGCCGCAGCCGCCGGCGCTGATCAACAAACCATTCATTTTTGCAAAATAAATGTAGGGCAAACCTCATTACCTTCAGCACCCTTGCTCTGACAACAAAGAACCTGACGAATATAATCTCCGGTAAGGTCCCTCGATAGGAGTTCAAAGTAATTTCTAAGAGATGCAGATCTAGGCATTCGATGCGACTGTTATATTGTATCACATTATCCACCACCGGGCCTAATCTTATCTGCAAAAGAAGAAAACGTGTTAGTGCCTACATGCAGTTTTGAACACTACTACAGGCCTATTTGGTTTGCAGGATTTGTAAAATGCACTAACGTGCCATCTTCGATCAGACATGATTAACATGGGCATTTGATTACAATCTAGAAAAATGTAGCCTTCTTCACAAGAGGTTGGAGTGGATGAAAAGTTCCCTAAGAAAACTAGTACAGATGAATCCAAAGGAGAAACGCGTATGGATTGTAACCATGTGGATCAAGCAACCAATATGGGGGGGGGGAACATGTATGTACTGAAATCCTCCCAAAATCCTTCAGAAATCGTAGTACATTGTCATTGTAAACTTGGAAAAAGGTGTCAAAAATTGAACTCCCTAATGGTTAACATTTAACAGGAAAGGAACATCACCTCGATATATAGCTTCTCCAGGCACGGAAAGCATCTCAGGAAACTGACAACTTGGTCCAGGTTGGGGCTGATAGATTCTAGTGCCAAGACCTTCACTGTGCGTAGTTTCGGGGTCAAGCTTGTCGGAATCATTTTCTGGATGACAGACGAACATACATCTTCAAAATTAGAAATAATGTGAATTTCTAGAAGGAGAGGTAGAAGGTGGCTGTTGTACCTGAACAAGTGTGGATCCAATAACAAGTTTGGAGTATTTGTCAGACGAGTAGCCCACCACTGTCAATTTCGGCGCAGAAATCACATTGATTCTTGTTGGGCCTTCTTAATCAACTACAAGAGTAATCTCTCTAGTGAAGGTGTGTCCTCAATGACCATATCATGGTACACATTTTGTGATGTCTTCTTGCAGAACCAGCAACACACATAAATAGTCCGGAGAGTCATGGAGGTGATGTGGAAGCTACTCAACCCATTGATCGCCTGAAGACGAAGGTACTCGAGTGCAGTACAGCCGCAGAGCAGGCGCTCCATGTCACCGTTTGGGAGGCAGACGACGACGAGCTCGAGGTGCTTCAGTCGTGGTAGAATAAGAGCGGGCGTGTCATTAAGGGTGGGGAAATGGCAGTTCATGAACTTGGCGACGCGCAGCATGGGCGCGAGGCGGAGCGCGGACGTTGGCAGCGAGCGCATATGCCCATCATCAAAAGTGAGCTCCTTGAGCTGATCTAGGTCGGGGGATTGGAACCACTCGTCAAGCTTGGATCGGTCCTTGCCGTTGGAACAGAACTTTCCCATTCTAAGGCCTCTGGTTGGGCCATTGTGACTGCCGAGGATCTGGGAGAATGCATCCAAGCTTTTGCGATAGCCATGGCAGAGCTCATGGGTGTCGATGAGGTCGAGAGGGGTGGAGTGCCATAGGGGGCGCCACCACCGGGAAAGGACGGTTGTCCGCGCCCCATATTTGATTGGGAGGAGGGAGATGATGACTATCAACATATCATCGGGGAGGCTGCTGATGAAGTCTAGGCCTGCTGAAGTCGCTTGTGGTTCTTGCTCGACCCGCCTCCGCTTGTTGGCAGCCCCGTTCTTCACCTCCGGAGTATCCTCGGCAGCGGCGCTTTCTGATAGAAGTGGGAGTACAGAGAATATTTAGTTAAAACAGGGCAATAGAAAATTGTATTGGTAACTAGAAGTTAGTAGGTAGGAATAGAGTAAGAAAATGGAATAACAATTGGTTGCTTAAATACTACACAATTCCTTTGATATTGCTGGGTAAGTCAACATGCAGATATTTGAAAAGAACACTTACTTCGAACAAAGTATGGACGGATGATATCGTCGATGAAGTTAGCATATATCTCATGACCAGGCTCTTTTATGTGCAGTGCAATTTTAGTGCCAGCTTTCAGTACATAAAACTTAGAAATTTCTATCCAAAGGCCCCTGCCAAAATAGCAGTCACCACGATCATCAAGTCTTACAGTAGGAACGATTGTAAATCCATGGTTTGTGTTCAGTATGACGTCCCTGCAGTCTTGATTCATGTAAAGGGAAAGATTGTGTACTACAGATTCTGTTGCATAGCAAGGGACGCGCTGCAGAAAATGGTAGGATTGTTAAAGAATATGGTAACATGCAAATATGGGTGAAATTGATAGAACTGTACAACAGTTGAAATCAAAGGACAAAAATCTATAATTAAACAGATAGGGTAACCATAATGTCATGGAAATATGAGAGTAATCGAAAGAATAATACATCATTAGTTTGCCTAATATAGAAAGAAGAGGAAAAAAATCCCCTTTGACGTATATGCTGCATGTGGCACCTTTTATCCAAATGCAGCAATATATAGTATATGTTCAGGAAAGTAGGCCATGCCAACCAATTTAGGGTGAGATTGAATATACCGCGCGCATCCTCAAGTCATCTGGTACGGTGAGATGGAACTCCATGGATGTCTGGCCGAGGCCGCAAAGTCCTGATGTGTCCGCGCACTGTACACTCTATGAATGAAAGAAAATCCTCAAATCAGCTCAAATAAAAATGAATTCACGGCGATTTCGGCCGGGTGATTAAAGGAGGCAGATAAACTGGGATAAGAGATGAGATAATATCTCATTAAATTAGTTACCTTGTTGTCCATGAGAAAAAACCCTCAATACGGTGGATTCCCCAATCGGGCGGAGCTAGGTCAACCGTGAGCAGCGTCGAGAAAGTTGATGGCGATAGGCGGCGGCAAGCGGAAGTGACGAAATGCGGTGGGGTTTGCCGACAGCCTGGCGACGGCGATAGGCATCGAGCTAAGTGATTGCCGCGGCGATAGGCGGTGCCATGCAGAGTCTTAGAGGAGCTTGTGCAGGTGTGAATGGGGACCGAATGGGGTGGCGGGCGGGGTGAGGTTTTTTGTGACGTGGGGATGGTGAGGGTTTTCTTTTTTCTTTTTTGAATTGGGTGGTGAGGGTTTTCTGTCCACAAAGAGTTTCGGAGGCAACAGTTTGCTAGAGCCAACCGTGTGTGATTGATGTAACAGGGAAAATGAAAGTCATTGCACACGGTTCCAATTTTTGGAACCGTGTGTGATTGACGTACTACCTCCGTCCTGGTTTATTGGTCCCCTTTGTAATTTGTGCCAAATTTTGACCAAAGATTTAACTAACAAATGTTTATGCATGTCACAAAAAATTATATCATTGAACACTATGTTCAAATACGCATCCAACGATATAATTTTTGCTGACCTGCACTAACATTTTGTCAGTTAAATCTTTGGTCAAAATTTAACACAAATTACAAAGGGGACAAATAAACCAGGACGGAGGTAGATTCCATCAACCGAACTGAATGCATCCATATCCCACATTTAGACATAAGTAAACATAGATTAAACATACTCAGACATAGATAATAAGCGTACACAAGCATAGTTCAACCATAAGTACATAGTTCAACCGTCATTAAGACACTACATAGCCATACATAGTTCGATCCCACATCTCATCTCATCTGCCGGCACGATCCTGAAGCTTCTCTAGGTACTCGGCGTACGCGGCGTGCGCCACCCTGCGAGAATACTTCTACTTGAAGGAGCCAATGGCTCGTCCTCTTGCATGCGCCAGAACACTTTGATACGCGTCATGAAGTTTTTGGTTGCAAAATGGGCATTGATAGCCGCCGTCCCAGGTCCTAATACGCCTGTTATGCATTCCCGCATAAAGCTCCCTGAGGATTTGCCTCTTGTACCTCCTCTGGCCATCTTCATCCTCGCTGTCGACATCGTCAGACAACACCTATACATATAGTAAAAAAAATGTGGCATCAAATTTGGAATACAAACTAATCTCTAGCGAACATTTGGCAGTTGCCAAAATTTGGCATCAAATCAATGTTTACATGCCGTAAAGTAGGATTAGGAATTTATGGCTATTTTTTAGACATATCCAGATATTATGGTTTGATTTTTAAGCACAATCGTCTATGTACAGACCAATCTTGAAGAAAATAATGGCACAAATATATATGTTGGTCATTCAAAATCAATTGTCAAGACCTGGCTAGGAATTATTAGCACGAACACTAACCCTAGTCGGATTATTAGCAGAAATCATTTGCACAGATGAAACAACTAATCACTTATCACTTGTACCATTCAAACAATCAATACACTACACGGATCTAACGAAACTTACTCAGATTTCATGGATTAGGAGAACATAACCATAGGATTTATATTCCAAAAAGGGGGAGGCAGGACGCAGGAGTAACCAGAGAAACCCTAGGATGTATTTGACACATAAATGGGTATAGATGACTAACCGGTTCTCCGTCGTTGTCAGAGTTGTCGCCCGAGTCGTCACCGGAGTCGGTGTGGACCTCTGGCTCCGGCTGTGGAAGCACGACACCGTCGACGACGTCAGGGTGCAGCGATACCTCGCCGGCGGCGACGGCAACCTCTGTCTCCATCTCCACGCCATGCTCCAGTGCTTCAGCAGCCCCGGCGTCGCCACTTCCTCAGATGGGGCGCTTCGGCGGCATCCTCATACACTGAAGTCTTTGAGGACTGAGAGTGGCGTCGAGGATGCAAGCGGAGAGAGGATTGTGTGTGTGGCGAGGATGGGGGTGCGGCCGCTCGGGCACCCCATTAATATAGAGTAGTGGGAGAGAGGCGGGCAGCGGTCAAACCGCAGGCTCGCCTCCCGGTGAGCCTGCACACCGGACTGCTGGCATGCCTACCATCATTTCACACAGCTACTCGCACGCCTCCCGATGACACTACGCAGCGAGCACGCCTCACGTCAATTCATACACCTGCATGCACGCCTCCCGGTCTGCCTGCGCGGTGGACTGCTCGCATGCGTCCCGTCAACTCACGCCTGCTCGCACGCCACACGGCTCGCGTGGCGGCACGTATATTATTTTTCTATTTTGATGGTTAATGTTGCCGCTTTATTGCTTAACCAAAGCATGGCACGTATATATTGTTGGTCTAACGCCCACGGTTCGAATAAATAATCCGTTTGCGATATTGGTTCCCAATTATTAATAATCTTCCGTTTGTAAGAAGATAAAGATTAATCAAAACTTGTCTCAAATTTGACAAAAAAAAGTATAATGCCACTGTGTATTGGTGTCCATATGACAACACGATAAGTTTCATGAATTTCAAATAAGCTTTGGATGTACTAGATTTTAAAAATCAAGATTCTCAATGTTTGAAATTTCTTGCACGGGGAGTAAACATGCACCCAATGAGACACATGTGTTTTTCCATTCATTTAGGTGCACTGTCACGTGTGCATGTAGCTCAAATTTGATTTTTGTACATTATACCCCTAGAATATCAATCAATGTACTAAAACGTCTTAATGATCTTTTTTTTTTTCAAAATTAAAACGTTCCTCCTTGGGTAGTTGCGGTGGATGCGCGGTGTGTGTATGTGTGTGTGTGTGTGCGCGCGCGCACATCTGGGGGCGGTGGCTGGCCGTACACTACGAGTCGTGAGCCACCGTGTGGGTTGGCCGTTTTGTGAGGCAGGTGCCACATCAGAGTCATGAAGTTATTATTTAAAACATTACACAGCCCTTTCATACATACATGTTTTGGCCACATGCAATCGGTGGTTGTCCTGCATGACACTCACTCGCGTGTGATGCTTTCTGTGGGCCCACAAGGTCATCGTCCATCACTTTGACCAACAGCCGGGAGAGAGGTTAATTTGACCAGCAAGGTTAGAATCTTTTTTGTTTGTGTTATGGTGTTAGTATATAGTACGTGTCGAAGAGGTGGGAGGGGACTAGCATATATATACTATGTACGCGTCCGTGAACACGTACACCTCACTCAGTGTCGGGACTTTTCGGTTTGCGAGGCACGTGCCACATCAAAGTTGTGCATTGGATATTCAAACATCACACAACACCTCTTTGGGCCATGGTGGTTATCCTAGGACACTCATGTGTGACGCTTCCATCTGTGGGCCTGCGAGGTCAATATCGTTGATGCATGCATCACTTTGACCTACATCGGGAGAGAGAGGTTAATTAATTTCACCATCAAGGAGGATTCTTTTTGGGTTGTATTATGGTAGGAGCATATAGTGCGTCGAAGAGGGGGAAGGGGACCAGCATATGTAGTATGCTTCATGAACCTCACTCTGTGTGGGGACTTTACGGTGTTCGAGGCATGTGCCACATCAAAGTTGTGCATTTTGGGTATTCAACATATGTTTGGCCCACATGCAAAGCGATGGTGGTTGTCCTCTCGCACCCACTCACGCGGTTATCAGTGATATCGATGCTTTCCATCTATGGGCCTGCTTGGTCCATCACTACTTTGCCTGACAACGAGAGAGATTAATTTGACTAGGAGGGGATTATTTTTTTGTTTTTATTATGGTATATAGGTCATGCTCTGGGATGACATGATATAGTTTGAGGGATTCATGCATGTGTACGCATGAATCCCTCGAATCCCTCCCATCGAGTCGAAGTGGCCAGTACCACGACACGTCATGAATCGATCTCGCTTTGTGTGGGGATTGTATGATTTTTTACGTACGCGCCACATCAATGCATGTTGTGAATGGTATTCAAACATGCATGCACGCATCACCTCCATACATACATATGCATGTAGTGGTTGTCTTCGAACGGTACACTCCCTCACGTGGTTATCGGCGACAAGCCTATATATTCGTGGGCTCGCGTGGACATCCATGATCACTTTGACGAACAACAAGATATATAGGTTACCATGGCGGATTCTTCCTTTGGTTCGTGTTAACGTAGTAGGTCATGGTGAGATTCAGACCTAATTAAGTTTGAGCACATACTATGCATGCATGCATGCATGCATGAATCCCCGTCATCGGCTCGAAGTGTGGTGTGACATACATATGCATCGTCAACTAACCCTCGCTCCGTGTGGGGATTTCTGGTTCCAAAGCACGGTGCCACATCAAAGTTGTTCCATTGTGTATTCAAACATCAACACCTAGATACATATGCTTGGGCCACACGCAGGCAGTGGTTGTCTTCAGGGACAAGCTACTTGCATGATTATTGGCGAGCTAGCCCATCTCTGGGGTCACATGGACGGCCATCATTTTGACCAACAACAAGAGAGAGGTTGTACGACCAAGGTGGATTATTCTTGGTCTGTTTTACGATACATCTTGGTGAGATGCCCTCTCCCGCCTACTGAAAGTGTGTGTGTGTGTGTGTGCGCGCGGGGGTGTGTGTGTGTGATGGGGGGTGGGACTACTACTTCACACTTTGCTAGGTGAACCTCCGTGGGGGCGGGCATGCGTTCATAGCTTAGGATTCCCGTCCTGCCGACACGAGGGGGGGCAAGCAATACCGTGCGCTTTGCGAGATAGGTGCCACATTGAAATTGCATTTGGTATTTCAACATCAAACCACCCTTTTCACACATATATTTGGTCCACATGCAGGTGTGTTCGTGTTCTGACCCTTTCCCACGTCATTTTCGCCAAATTTATGAACATTAGACAAGTCGGATGACGCAACAGACACAGTTCACTCACACTAACCGTGTGCCACGCCGGTGCCTCTGTCACGCACATCATCACTGTACATTGGGCTCCACGAGGCTTCCCCTCTCAAAAATATCTACCCGCCTGCAGGTTTTTTCTTTTTGATAACACACGGTTATTATGTTTCGACCGTGTGTGATGTTTGTTCTTCCCGCTCCCGCCTGCATCCCTCGAAAATATCTGCCCGGCTCGAGGGTTTTTCTGTTTCATAACACACGGTTGTTATTTCCGGACCGTGTGCAATGCACCATCATCCAAATTTTCAATAGCCCCAGCATTTCACTCCCGCGTAGTAAAATTTTCAGTAGCCACGTCATTTCCTCAAACACCCCCCTCCACACTAGATATACTCCACACCCCCCCAAAAGCTCATCGGGCGCGCGTGCGCGTGCACACACACACACCCCACCACAACCCCTCCCTCGCTCGAAATCCTAGCAAGTTCACCACCGCCGCCGCAAGGCCTCCATTGTCAACATCTGCCGGTTTGCCCGTGCAGCTTACCCACCGATCTCCATACCCAAGCCACCCTGAGTTTCTTCGATGACGCCTACCAAACGCCCCCTTTCCCACAGATCCCTATCCCCATCCCCCACTCCAGAGCGTCGCAGCCGAAGCCTGGCTACCCTTCCAGTGGAGCTCGAGGAGCGACTGGCCCAAAAGAGGTGTATCGCGGCCTCTTCGCCCGACATCGCCGAGGTGGCTGCCGAGGAAGCTGACGACCATTACTGGCCGCAGGCACTCAATCAAGGGCTAGAGTATGCGGGTATGTCGCGGACGCCGGCTATGACATCGAGGTCATCGACAACGACGGCCTGACGCGGGCTATGTCACAGGTTAAGTGGCCCACCCCCAACCCCTCGGGTTCAACCGCCATCAATCTTATCCATGGCCCCACCGCTGACCTCCTTTGGCTCACTGTGAAGAATTTGCCATCCTACATAGCCATCGAGCCCCTTTTGTCATTTCTGAAGGACACATTCTGCGACGCTGGCTTGGGATCCACAGCTTCCAAGTCAGACCTCATCGACGACGACCACGAGGAGGGCACCCTCTCCTGCTCTTCCAAGGGGAAAGAGACCATCTACTCTTCCAAGGGGAAAGAGCCCGTCTACGACATCAGGGAGGGCACCCTACAGCCGTGCTCTTCCAAGGGGAAGGAGCCCATCTGTGACAACATGGAGCGCACCCAGGGTCCATGCTCTTCCCACGGGAATGAGCCCATCTATGAGAAGTGAGGAAGCCCATGATTTGTTTTGCCGTGCCTCTTCACAGGGGGGAACCCATGATTTGTTTTGTCGAGTCCCTTCTGTAGTGTAGTGAGAATATGTCTAGTTTTAATTGCTATATTTGGTTGTTTGCAGTATGCCTTGTTTATTTCAGTTGTTCACAATGTGATGCTCTATATGTGCAACTATTTACTGCGCAGTACATTTTCATCAATACCAGTTTTAAACATATCGATAGGAATGCATATATTTGCTTCCTGTTAAGCCTGTTATAGCTAGCATATGCCTCTTTTAAAGTTTTTTGGTTGTTCGGTCATTTGTAGTTAGCATATGTCCAGTTTCAAATGCTATCTTTGGTTGTTCGTAGTATGCCTTGTTTATTCCAGTTATTCACAATATGATGTTCTATATGTGCAAGCACTGTTCAAGAATTCACCCGATTAATCAGTTAACAGACTAGTTAATCGCTACTCATAGCATGGCCGAATCAAATAACACCTATTCATCGCATTAACTTGTCAGGCCGATTAATTGGCCAGTTAGACCGACTAATCAGTTGTCGTGCCGATTAATCCCTACTTGCCCATTAACGGGTGGGCAAACAAAGCCCACATTTTAGGCACGTAAGCCCTTCCAGCCCCATCCCACTCCTTAATAGCTAGGATTAATAAGTTTACCTCCTCTCTGTACTTTTCATATGTGTATGGCAGCATGTTTTGGTATACTACATAGCTGGGAGCATGAGAATATGGTATAATACATAAAGAAATCTAGATATATGTTGGCAAGTTTCTATTCTATCTACTGATTAATGGTCGACCGATTAATCCGGTTAATAGGCTGATTCACCGATTAATCACTACTCCTAAACCGAATGAGCAGCTACCAGTTAACGATTTCTTGAACATTGTGTGCAAGTATGAACTGTGCAGTTCAATTTCATCAATACCAGTTTCAACAATACCACTATGAACGACTACATTTGGTTGCTGCATGTTGTAGTTAACACGCCTTTCTATTTTTATTTAACAATAACCAGTGTACTTAGACCGACACAATACCAGTTTGAATGACTATGTTTGCTTGTTGTTAAATGTTAGGCCTGTTGTAGTTAACACACCTTTCCACTTGTTTTGCTTAACTAGCGTGCTTAAACCTGCATACTGAAGCTATCTTTTGGAGATTATTTTGTCTGCCATGGATATATTTGGTTGATGTTTAGCCTGTTGTGCTTAACATGCCTCTCGATGTACTTACACATGACAATTTTGGGAACGACTGTTGTTTTCCATCGAGGTTAGTTTCATCCCATGGCTTATATATACTCACTGTTCAGGATATCGGTAGCTGGTACCACTAGTAAGGTACACGTGCATTGCACGCATGAGATTTGGCAACCAAATTATGAATAAATACCACACTATAGCATGTAAGCTTTGAGTTATATATGCATGATGTAGACGTTCGTTTAATTCTTATAGTTCATCTCATTCAAAATCAATTAGTTTTTATAAAAAAAGTTAATCTATTTTAAGATTCATGGAATTATGCGTTGTAAAGCATAAAGTAAAAACAAATAATGGCAATTCATCTAGAAAAAAAGTTTGGGCAATTATGATACGGAAGATTCTAGAACAAAGGAGAACTACTTGTGTTTTGAGGTTTGCGCATTATGCTTAAGTTCAACCATGGAATCTTCTAGATTGTACATGTGGCAGAATCTGGTGGAATGTAGATGATATCCAACGGCCAGTAGTGCTCGGATTTGCCATCACTGCACCGTCGGATTGGCTTCATCCAATGACCATCTTTCAAAGTTATTCACACACTATATAGGGGTATAGATATAGATATAGGCCGGGGGCTGATAAGGGACTAATCGGTGAATCATACTTTTAACTGAATATATCTGTAACCCATTTATCGTTAGATTAACTAGGGCCATATGTAATATATCTGAGGCTACATAGCAACATGCACTGTACTGAATGTCTAAATATGCAATCCTAGGCTACATAGCAACAAGGAAGAGTGTTACCTTAATGTTCTGATGATGTCTAGATATACGTAGAAGAGCAGCAGGAACAACAACAATGACGCAACACAGTTAATCAACCCATAATTTGTAAAAATTCGATAAACTCCCTCCGGCCCATAATATAAGATGTTAATTCATCCAATATGTGAGTATATTGGATGTTATAAGATATTATATAATGGGACGGGGGGAGTGTTGTACTACATCATTGTGCAATTGCTGTTTAGCTTCTAATATTAACTTGGTGCTTTTAGGTACATATGTCATTGGTAAAGATCCGTGCTTCGACCCTTTCTGCGTATGGGGCAATGCGATATTGATGAACCAGCATCAAGTGAGGAAGCTAATAAAGATTGTTAGTAAAATGGGTCAAAAGATGGCAATTAAACTATTTGTTTACACTTTATCCAAGACAACAACGAACTACAGGATGGTAAGTAAGAACTCTGCGGCCTTCTTCTTACTGCCCATAATGAGTTGTGTTAGATGACAATGTCTGAATCTTTTTCCTTTGCAGTGGTTCCCAAAGCAGTTTACTCAAGATTACCTCTCAAACTACATGATTGGTGGGCATGCAAAGGTTAAAGTATTTCTACCAGAACACGATGATTATCTAGATGTTTTCATGAAGACAGTGAAGGATGGGCGGTCGGCCATCACAAGGGGTTGGACTAGAGTCGTGCGTGCCTTCTGCATGGAGGAGGGCACAATATGGGCATTCCGCTTCACCTTGTTCAGCAACCAGAATGTATTTCACCTCTTTCTTTACCGTCTTTAACAGTACAAGTATACAACTGTGGTTTATCATTCTATATTTAGTGCTTATGTAATTCTTGAACATATTTACCTGTGAATCGAATAGTGCATTGGTTGTTTGAACCTGATGGATATGAATAAAGTTATCGCATACTTTCAAATTCAAATCCGGTACAATTTGAAATAGCGGCAATTAAATTACGGTGAAATTACGCTCTGTAGGTCGTTACGGCGCACACGGTCGGTAAAACACAAACGTTTGTGATATACACCATAATCCGACATAGTTCACAAAGAGGAAACGTGTGCAAGAATGCACACAGTTGCCGTTTGCAAACCATGTGTGATTTCAGACAATATCACAAACGGTGCGGGCAAACTAAATGTTTGTGATAGTTGCCTTATCATACATGATTCGCAACCATGAACTGTTTCTGATGTGGTACGCATCGTAAACGTTGCACCACAGAATAGCGTGTGCGATAGTTATCATGTACGACGATGTTACGATGGTCCGACGTTTTATAATCCTATCCGACACTCATACGATGATTAGCTAATCTTCTTAATTAGTTATCGCATACGGTTCGGGAAAAGTGAATGTGTGTGATTGCCTGCTTATCATACACGTTCTATAATCGCGAATCGTTTGTGATGGGCCGCGCATCATAAACGTAGCACCACAGAATACCGACTGCGGTGGCAATGCGAGCACAAACGAGTAGCAAGGATGAAGCGTTTGGGATATTCGAGACATCAGAAACAGCTTTATAGGGACAACAGTATGCATCAAGGCTCCCTATCCCCGACGGTTTCTGGGTCGTGTGGGAAGGACCCCCGTATCGCAGTCACTCACTTGGCGACGGTTCAAAACGCCGTCGCGGAAAGGGGTTAAAAACCATTTGTATAGCACCTCGTTGTACCAGTGTTGAGACATGTGATGGATATGTTGGCTCCGGGATTGCTTTTTCGCAGGGAGTCGAGAAAGGATCTCTGGGCGTTAATGCTACAACATGCTTGTTAACTATAATATGCTATTCTGTACTCTTCTAAATGCTGCAAGATGCTTGAAGATGCTAGCCTTTGATAGGCTAGGCTTTCCCCTCTCTTCTGGCATTCTGCAGTTCAGTCCACAGATACAACCCATTCCTTTGATACTGATGCATACTTAGTATAGTTCTGATGTAAGTCTTGCGAGTACTTTGGATGAGTACTCACGGTTGCTTTGCTACCTCTTTTCCCCTATACCCGGTTGCTGCGATCAGGTGGTGGATCCCAGGAGCCAGATGCCACCCCGTCGACTACTACTACATGGAGACCGCCGACGTCCAGGAGTATTTAGGAGGTCCCAGGCAGGAGGCCTTGCCTCTTCTATCGTTGTTGCTTTTGTGCTTGCCTTTTAAGGCAGTCTTGTTTAACTTATGTCTATACTCAGATATCGTTGCTTCCACTGACTCTTGTGCTCTCGAGCTTCTGTATTCGAGCCCTCAAGGCCCTTGGCTTGTAATATGAACCTTGTATTATTTTAATTTGTGTCTAGAGTTGTGTTGTGATATCTTCCCGTGAGCCCCGGATCTTGGTCGTACACATTTGCGTGTATGATTAGTGTACGATTGAATCGGGGGTGTCACAAGTTGGTATTAGAGCCGACTGCCTGTAGGAACCCCCCTTTCCAACCCCTTGGCCGAAGTTGAGTCTAGTCTTTGAAAAACTGTTTTACTAACATGGCCGTGTGGCTTACGGGCCCACGTCGCCAATGGGTGGTATTAGGATCTTTTATTCCTCGTCTATACTCTAGGACTCTGATCTCTCTTCTATTCGGGTTAAATAATTTTGCTAACTCCAACATTAGGTTCTCATGATCACATCCACCCGGAGAATTGTATTACCCCTTTCTCGAATTGAGGGCCAAGATCTGCTTCACAATATCCACTGACCGCAGGATCCTCTTATCGAGGGCACCCTGCGTCGTCACTTGCAAATCCCTCACTCTAGTGGTTTTCTCCGACGTTGATGTAGCCTTTGCTATGTCTCGTTGTTATATCCCTCCATCGCGTGCATGCGTGCCGCGTAGTATGTCTAGGATGTTTCTCTTGTCCGAACTCATACGAACAACGTGTAATTGACTCTATATATGTATCAGTATGTATTTAATGACTACTGCCTTGTACATACCTCGGCTTTGCCCATTGTTCTAATTACATCATGAGTGACTCCATACACTTGCTCCACCCCTTGCTAAACTACCCCCTGTTGCATTTAAGCAGGATGGTTAGAACCACTGGTCGTGGCCGCCCGAATACATGGCCGGAATGATACAGCAGTTTGATGCTGAATCGCCAGTTCATGGTAGGAGTCATGGCTCAGTTTCCGCGTCCCAATATGAATCAGCAACCAGCCCCAGTGACTCTGCAAGACTTTGCACGTCTCAACACAACCATCTACCGCATCTCAATGCATCCACTTGATGCTGATGACTGGCTCCGTGACATCACCTTCGAGCTAGAGTCTGCTGATGTAGCCCCTGCCAACTATGTCACATTTGTGGCTACCACCTGAAAGGTCCCGCTGCTTAATGGTGGGATAGCCACAAGCGTTCCTTACCTGTTGTAACCGCCATCACTTGGCCGGAATTCCAAGCTGCGATCTGTGGGCCAATGTCGAACCACCATGGTTAGTCACAACGTCTCAGTTGAAATTGAAGAGTTGGAATTCCATGTGTTCCCCCATTGTTTTGAAGTCATCCAATATTGACCTCATTCTGGGCATGGAGTGGTTGAAAACACATACCACTTCTACCATTTGCACCACTAAAACCGTCCATCTACTACATTCTTCAAGTGAGGTAGTAAGCTACCATGCTCATCTTGTTCGGAATGCCGAAGCACGAATTTATTCCTTGAATGCGTTAAACGCTTCTCCTCGTGTGAGAATTGTAAATGTCCCAGTCGTTTGTGGATTCCAAGGTGTCTTTCCAGAAGAACTACTGAGCCCATGACCTTGAACTTGTTGCGGTTAAATTTGCACTGAATTTGTGGCGGCATTTCCTTTTTGGAACTCATTGCGAGATCTTCACCGATCATCAAAGTCTGAAGTATCTGTTACTCAGCTAGATCTAGATCTCCGTCAGCAGCGATGTATGGAAACAATCACAAACTATGACTACGATATTTCTTATACCCCTGGCAAGGCTAATACCATGGCCGATGCCCTGAGTCGCAAGTCTTATTGCAACAACCACATGGCTTATAAAGCTCAACCCTTGCACGATGATCTCACTTACAGAGAGCATCCGATCCGCGTTCTCATTCAAACTGAACGTCGCACCCGTCAGAGGGCTATCAATTTTCTAAAGGTTCAGTGGTCAAATCATTCTGAAGATGAAGCCACTTGGGAACGCGAGGATCGTCTTCGTGATGAATACCCCGCTTTGTTTTCTTCTACCTCCTAAATCTCGGGACAAGATTTCTTGTAGTGGAGGAGAATTGTAACACCCGGATAATTAAGCTACAGTAATCCCATGTTAATGGTGCCATGTCATCATTTTCACTGTTGCTAAATCCCACGTTGTTTTAAACCGGTTCAACTTTCAATTTCAAATTAAATTCAAATTTCTCAAACATGAAAACTAAAATGTTCAAAGTGTGGCAAATAATCCCTGGATATTGTCATGTTGAAACCTATATTTAATAAAGTGTTTTTAATGCCCTAAACTAATTAAAATAGTGGCCTAAATAATAATTAATTGTTTTTTAAATTGTAAAAATACTAAACTATTTTATTTAATCCACAAACTAATTATGGATGTGGCCTATTTTAATATACTAATTTAGGTGCAAGTATTTTATTTTATAAAACTAAAAAGTAAAAGAAACTAAAAAAAGAAAACAGAAAAGAATAAATAAAAAGAAAGGAAAAAAACAGAAATAACAAAAAAAGGGAAGAAAGGGGGCCAACCCCCCTGGCCCAACTGGGCCAACCAGCCCAGCCGGCCGCCCCTCACCCCCTAGCTTATACCCCCACACCCTGAACCCTAATTTCCCCCGACCCACTTCCCCCAAGTCTCCTCCCTCTCTCTCCCTCCCCGATCCAGATCGGGTCCCGAACCCGCCCCCGCCCGTCGCCTGCCCCCACCGTCGTCGCAGCTCGCCGCCAGACCACCTCGTCGTCGTCCGTCGTCCTCGCCTCGCCCCCGTCGGCCATCACCGAGCCTCGACGCCCCCCTCTCTTCAATGATATGAGCACGTCCCCCTTCCTGTCTCCCCGATGGTCGCCGCGTCCGCCGTGCTTCCTCCCCCCTCCCCCGCGCTCGTCCCCCAGCTCACCTTCACCGCGCATTCCCGCCCCTCTGCATCGCGCGCGCCCTGCGCGTCCTGGCCGCGCTCCCGCCACGCTGCCCCGTACCACGCGCGCTGTCCGCGCCCTGCACCCTCACGAGGCCGCGCTCACCGTGCGCTGCGGTTGCTGCTGCCTACGTTGGTCGCCGCCGTCGCCGCGTCTCGCCTCTGCCGTCTCCCCCCTTTGCTGCCCTTTGGTCGCGTGACCGCCGCCGCTCCCCGCGCTCGTCGCCGGCGCCCGCACCCGCTGACCGCCGCCATGTACTGGCCGGGGCCTCGCCCCTCCTCCCCGACCGAGCATGCGTGTGTGTGGCCCAGATGGACCACTGCCATACGGGCCCCACGCCCCCTGAACGAAAATAATAAAAATGAAAATGAAAATATAAAAACAAATAATTAGTTAATTAACTTATTAATTCTATTTAGTTAATTAATTAAGCTTAAGTAACCTAATCACCGAATTAAACTAATTAAATAGTTAATTAGAATAATGTGACACTAATAGTGGGACCCACATGTCTATTTGACTAGTCAACAGACTTTTGGCTGCTGACATCATGTTGATGTCATGCTAATGCAGTAAACCCATTTTCGATTTAATTTAAATCCTGTAATTTTCTGAAAATCATTTAAACTTTGAAAAATCATATAAAATAAACTGTAGCTCAGATGAAAAAGTTTTCTACATGAAAGTTGCTCAGAAAAATATGACGAACCCGAATATGCCTTCCGTTCGTCTGTCACACATCCCTATCATAGCGAACATGGAACCGTCCCCCTCCGTTTTATCTGTCCATAAATGCCAAACTTCGAGAAAGCATTCCCGGATGTTTTCCCCCTTCGCCGATATCTTGTAGCACTGCGATAGGTCACCCCTAGCACCGCGTGTTGTCATGTCGTGCATCTGTGTTACATCTGTGTGCTTTATATTTACCGTTTCTTCCCTTTCTTTTCTCCGGTAGACCCCAAGACTGCTGCTGATGCCCCTGTGATCGACTACATCATCGACGACCCTTCTTCCCTTTCAGCAGAGCTTCCAGGCAAGCAAACCCCCCCTTGATCATTCCGATATCGCCTAGTTCCTTCTCTCTCATGCTTGCATTAGATTTGCTACTGTAATTGATTGCTCCTATTCTGATGCATAGCCTGCTTTTGTAACCAGCTGTTGTACCTTACCTGCTTATCCTAAACTGCTTAGTATAGGTTGGTTAGTGATCCATCAGTGACCCCTCAGCTTGTCCCAGTTGCCCCGGCTTGTTGACCGATGACTCGATCAACATGATCGACGTCCAGACCCCGACACATCACCTCACCCCCCCTTTGTTGCTCGGCTCTACAGAGCTACTATCGAGTGCCGAGGGTGATACCTCATAACGCACTCCTATTGATAACTCTGTAGTGTAGCTATTCGGTCGTGGTCATCGAGGGTGATTCCTCCTTCACCACTCCTGATACGACTCTGTCATGCAACACCTAAAGTGTGAACTTCGAGGGTGATTCCTCATATGTTCGCCTTGACGATTACATCAAGTGGATTCCATCGAGGGTGATTCCTCAGATTCCCCCTTGATGTTAAGGACACGCGGTTACCTGGACTGTACTTAAGACCATTGTTGAAGTCGGGTCGGCCCGAGGGGTACCCGCGAGATATGTGAAGTCAGGCTGACCGTGGGGGGGTACCCGCGAGAGTTACTGTTAATGCGGGACTGAAGGTACAGGTGGTACCAGCCCAGTAGAGGTGGACCTGAGTTCCCAACAGTCTTTGGAAAGTCGGGCGGGCCCGGAGTGCACCCGTGAGATAATTACGAGGCACGGTTGGGCAGGTAGACCACCCTAGAGAGAGAGGGTTGGGCTGGCCCTTGCCGTATTTCCTCGAGGCGGGGCGACGGGGTCACATGATCATGAGTCTCTGCTCGTCTCCACGAGCTCCCAATACACTAAGGATTTGGGTATTTGATCTGAGTTGGCCACTGGCCTATACTCACTAACCACCACGCGGGAACAAATATGGGCACCCGATGTCGTACGTTTCTTCCGAAAGCTCTGTCAGATGTCCAGTTCAGCATTGTGGGCCTGTCGGGCCAGTGCCATCTAGGATGAGGTGGTGCTCGTCCCGGCTCGTCGCATAACGACCCGGAGTGCAAAGGGCGATGGGCCCAGGACCCCGGAGCGCTTAGGATGTAGACCGGCGGGGACCTCTCTGCGGAGCCTAGGTAGGACTACGACGTGTTGATCTTCCAAGGTCAGGCATGGACCTAGGAAAGTGTGTCCGGCCAGAGTAATCAAGCGTGTTGGGTAATGTGGTGCACCCCTGCAGGGTAGTTATCTATTCGAATAGCAGTGTCCACGGTAATGGATGCTCGGAGTTGTATCCTGATCTATTACAACTAGAAATGGATACTTGAGACATGTGATGGATATGTTGGCTCCGGGATTGCTTTCTTGCAAGGAGTCGAGAAAGGATCTCTGGGCGTTAATGCTACAACATGCTTGTTAATTATAATATGCTATTCTGTATTCTTCTGAATGCTGCAAGATGCTTGAAGATGCTAGTCTTCGATAGGCTAGGCTTTCCCCTCTCTTCTGGCATTCTGTAGTTCAGTCCACAGATACAGCCCATTCCTTTGATACTGATGCATACTTAGTATAGTTCTGATGTAAGTCTTGCGAGTACTTTGGATGAGTACTCACGGTTTCTTTGCTACCTCTTTTCCCCTATACCCGGTTGCTGCGATCAGGTGGTGGATCCCAGGAGCCAGATGCCACCCCGTCGACTACTACTACATGGAGACCGCCAACGTCCAGGAGTGGTTAGGAGGTCCTAGGCAGGAGGCCTTGCCTCTTCGATCGTTGTTACTTTTGTGCTTGCCTTCTTAAGGCAGTCTTGTTTAACTTATGTCTGTACTCAGATATTGTTGCTTCCGCTGACTCTTGTGCTCTCGAGCTTCTGTATTCGAGCCCTCGAGGCCCCTGGCTTGTAATATGAAGCTTGTATTATTTTAATTTGTGTCTAGAGTTGTGTAGTGATATCTTCCTGTGAGTCCTGGATCTTGATCGTACACATTTGCGTGCATGATTAGTGTACGATTGAATCTGGGGCGTAACACCCTGCCGCTTCATGAGCTGTACGGGCACACAAAAAGGAAATTCATTTTGAAAATTAGAGTTGGCACACACAAATTTACTTAGAACGGCACGGAAATACCGCATATAGGTAGGTATGGTGGACTCATATGGCAAAATTTGGTTTAAGGATTTTGGATGCACAAGTAGTATTTCTACTTAGTACAAGTGGAGGCTAGCATATAGACTGAGAAGCAACCAACCAAGAAACGAAAATTCTCATAAACGAGCATTAAGCATAACTAACACCGAATAATGCACCATAAGTAGGATGTAATTTCATTGCATAACTATTGACTTCCATGCTTGCATAGGGAATCACAAACCTTAACACCAATATTCTTACTAAAGCATAATTACTCACCGACATGACTCACGTATGACTATCATCATATCTCAAAACTATTACAAAGAATCAAGTTTATTTTGTCCAATGATCTTCATGAAAGTTTATCCCTCTTGAATATCTATCACTTTGGGACTAGTTTCATATATTGCAATTGCTTTTGACAAGCTCAAATAAATTTAAGTGAAGAACATGAGCATAAAAAATTTCTTCTCTCAAAATAATATAAGTGAAGCATGAGAGAATTTCTTCAAAAATTTACTAACTCTCAAATAAATCTAAGTGAAACATGAGAGTATTCCTTCAAAAATATTAAAGCACACCTTGCTTAAAAAGATATAAGTGAAGCACTAGAGCAATTCCATAGCTCAAAAAATTTAAGTGAAGCATAAAGAGCAATTCTAACAAATCATAGCATAATTTTGGCTCTCTCAAATAGGTGTGTCTAGCAAGGATACTTGTGACAAACTAAAAAGAAAAACAAGCAAAGACTCATACAATACAAGACGCTCCAAGCAAAACTCATGATATGTGACGAATAAAAATATAGCTCCAAGTAAAATTACCGATGGTCGTTAGAAGAAAGAGGGGATGCCTTCCGGGGCATCCCCAAGCTTAGTTGCTTGGTTCTCCTTGAATATTAACTTGGGGTGCCATGGGCATCCCCAAGCTTAGGCTCTTTTCACTCTTTATTCCTTCATCCATCGTGATCTCACCCAAAACTTGAAAACTTCAATCACACAAAACTTAACAAAACCTTTGTGAGATCCGTTAGTATAATAAAGCAAATCACCACTCTAAGTACTATTGCAAACCCATTCATATTTTATTATTGCATTATATCTACTGTATTCCAACTTTACCATGGCTTATACCCTTCAATACAATCCATAGATTCATCAAAATAATCACACAATGCAACGAAAACAGAATCTGTCAAAAACAGAACAGTCTGTAGTAATCTGAACTCTAACCATACTTAGGACAACATAGGAAATTTGTAAATCAATCTTGTGTAAAAAATTCAGAATTTTATCATGCTTATGTGATTTTTAACAATTATGCTACTAGGCGCAAAAGTTTCTGTTTTTCAACAAGATCAAATCAACTATCACCAAACATGATTACAAAGGCTTTACTAGGCACAAACACTAACTAAAACACAAAAAACACAATCATAACAGTAGCATAATTGTGCAAACACTCAAGAACAGAAAAGAAAAATGCAAAAATAAATTTTATTCATTGGGTTGCCTCCCAACAAGCGCTATCGTTTTATGCCCCTAGCTAGGCATAATGCATAGATTCAAGTATTGTCATCTTTAATTTTTGATCCATAGGATGCCCTCATGATTGATTCATATGGTGGCTTAATTCTTGTTCTAGGGAAGTGTTCCATACCCATCCTTAGTGGAAATTGAAATTTAATATTGCCTTCTTTCATATCAATCATGGCACCTATAGTGCGTAAAAACGGTCTACCAAGTATGATGAGACAAGACGGATTGCAATCAATATCAAGAACAATAAAATATATGGGCACATAGTTCCTATTTGCAAGAATAAGAACATCATTAATCCTTCCCAAAGGCTTTTTAATAGTAGAATCCGCCAAGTGCAAATTAAGAGAACATTCTTCAATATTGGTAAGACCAAGCACATCACATAGAGGTTTCAGAATTGTGAAAACACTAGCACCCAAATCACATAAAGCAAAGCACTTATAATTTTTAATCTTGACTTTAGTGGTAGGTTCCCATTCATCATGTAATTTTCTAGGAATTGAAATCTCTAATTCCAACTTTTCTTATAAAGCTTTCATCATGGCATCCACAATATGTTTAGTAAAAGTTTTATTTTGTTCATAAGCATGGGGTGAATTTATCATGTATTGCAACAAAGAAATACATTCAATCAAAGAGCAACTATCATAATTAAAGTCTTTGTAATCCAAAAGAGTGGGCACTGATACATCCATTTTGCATCATGATTTTCTGCTGTTATTTATAATGTTTTTATGCATAATAATGCTTTATGGAGCCATTCTAATGCCTTTTCTCTCATAATATGCAAGGTTTACACAAAGAGGGAGAATGCCGACAGCTGGAATTCTGGACCTGAAAAAGCTACGTCAGAGTTACCTATTCTGCACATCTCCAAAGGAGCTAAAAATTTACGAAGAATTATTTTGGAATATATAAAAAATACTGGAGCAAATAACTACCGGAGGGGGGCCACCTGGTGAGCACAAGACACCAGGGCACGCCAGGCCCCCCAGGCGCGCCCTGGTGGGTTGTGCTCGGCACGTCCCACCTCCTGTGCCCATCTTCTGGTATATAGGTCATTTTGACCTAGAAAAAAAAATGAAAAAAAGGACTTTCGGGATGGAGCGCCGCCGTCTCGAGGCGGAACTTGGGCAGGAGCACTTTTGCCCTCAGGCAGAGCGATTCCACCGGGGGAACTTCCCTCCCGGAGGGGGAAATCGAAGTCATCGTCATCACCAACAACCCTCTCATCTTTGGGAGGCCAATCTCCATCAACATATTCAACAGCAGCATCTTCTCTCAAACCCTAGTTCATCTCTTGTGTTCAATCTTTGTACTGAAACCTCAGATTGGTACCTGTGGGTGACTAGTAGTGTAGATTACATCTTGTAGTTGATTACTATATGGTTTATCTGGTGGAAGATTATATGTTCAGATCCATTATGCTATTTAATACCCCTCTGATCTTGAGCATGATTATCATTTGTGAGTAGTTACTTTTGTTCTTGAGGTCACGGGAGAAGTCATATTGCAAGTAATCATGTGAACTTGATATGTGTTCGATATTTTGATGATATGTATGTTGTGATTCCTTTAGCGGTGTCATGTGAACGTCGACTACATGGCACTTCACCATATTTGGGCCTAAGGAAATGCATTGTGGAGTAGTTATTAGATGATGGGTTGCTAGAGTGACAGAAGCTTAAACCCTAGTTTATGCGCTACTTCGTAAGAGACCGATTTAGATCCAAATGTTTAATGCTATGGTTAGAGTTTATCTTAATACTTTTCTCGTAGTTGCGGATGCTTGCGAGGGGGTTAATCATAAGTAGGGGTTTCGTTCAAGTAAGAACAACACCTAAGCACCGATCCACCCACATATCAAATTATCAAAGTAGCGAACATGAATCAAACCAACATGATGAAAGCGACATGGTGAAATTCCCGTGTACCCTCAAGAACGCTTTGCTTATTATAAGACACCATTTTGGCCTGTCCTTTGCCACAAAAGGATTGGGCTACCTTGCTGCACTTTATTTACCGTTACCGTTACTTGTCCGTTACAAATTATCTTGCTATCAAACTACCTGTTACCGACTATTTGAGTGCTTGCAGAAAATACCTTGCTCAAAACCACTTGTCATTTCCTTCTGCTCCTCGTTGGGTTCGACACTCTTACTTATCGAAAGGACTACGATTGATCCCCTATACTTGTGGGTCATCAAGACTCTTTTTTGGTGCCGTTGCCGGGGAGTGAAGCGCTCTTGGTAAGGAAAAATTATTACTACGTGCTGAAATTTATTGTCACTTGTTACTATGGAGAACCATCCTTTGAGGGGTTTGTTCGGGGTATCTTCACCTCGACCGGAGGCACAATTAGTTGCCTCCCAACTTACTGCACCTACTGAAAATATTGGTTATGAAATTCCTTCGGGTATGATAGAACAACTGCTAGCTAATCCTTATGCAGGAGATGGAACCGAACATCCTGATATGCACTTGATCTATGTGGATGAAATTTGTGGATTATTTAAGCTTGCAGGTTTGCCCGGAGATGAAGCTAAGAAGAAGGTTTTCCCTTTATCTTTGAAGGGAAAATCATTGACATGGTATAGGCTATGTGATGATATTGGATCTTGGAACTGGAATCGATTGAAATTGGAATTTCACCAAAAAAATTATCCTATGCATCTAGTTCATCGTGATCAGAATTATATATATAATTTTTGGCCACGTGAAGGAGAAAGTATCGCTCTAGCTTGGGGAGGCTTAAGTCAATGTTATATTCATGCCCCAATCATGAGCTCTCTAGAGAAATTATCATTCAGAATTTTTATGCTCGGCTTTCTCATGATGATCGATCCATGCTCGATACTTCTTGCACTGGTAGGTGGGATCTTTCAGAAATAATTAAACGCAACTCTGAAGATTGGGAACTCAACGAAGGTAAAGAGTCAGGTAGTAAGCTTGAATTTGATTGTGTTAAATCTTTTATGAATACCGATGCTTTTCACAAGTTTAGCACTAAATATGGACTTGACTCTGAGATAGTAGCTTCTTTTTGTGACTCTTTTGCTACTCATGTTGATCTCCCTAAGCAGAAGTGGTTTAAATATCATCCCCCTATTAAAGAAGAAATTAAAGAACCGGTCATAGTTAAAGATGAAACTATTATTTACAATGTTGATCTAGTTGTGCCTACTGGTTATATTGAAAAACCACCTTTCCCTGTTAGGATAAAGGAACATGCTAAGGTTTCAACTGTGGTTCGCAAAAGTAATATTAAAGCACCTAAACCCTCAGAGCAAATCAAAGTAGAACCTAGTGTTGCTATGGTTAAATATCTCTTGGTAGAAAATATTGATGGGCATGTTATTTACTTCTGTGATAAAGCTGCTAGGATTGCTAAACCCGATGAAAAAGATAATCATAGACATGTTGTTGGCATGCCTGTTGTCTCAGTTAAAATATGAGATCATTGTTATCATGATTTATGTGACTTAGGTGCTAGCGTGAGTGCTATTCCTTTTACCTTATACCAAGAAATTATGGATGACATAGCACCCGCTGAAATAGAAGACATAGACTTCCTTTGCCACAAAAGGATTGGGCTACCTTGCTGCACTTTATTTACCGTTACCGTTACTTGTCCGTTACAAATTATCTTGCTATCAAACTACCTATTACCGACTATTTCAGTGCTTGCAGAAAATACCTTGCTGAAAACCACTTGTCATTTCCTTCTGCTCCTCGTTGGGTTCGACACTCTTACTTATCGAAAGGAGTACGATTGATCCCCTATACTTGTGGGTTATCAGGCACATCACTAGTTAAAGTTTTGACCTCTCCAAACCCACTTTTATTAGTTTTTTCATCAAGATTTTCACCCTCCGAACCATTAGGACTCCTTCTAGCTAATGTTGACTCTTCTCGAGTCCCTTTATCATCAATTTTAATTTTACTAAACAAGGAATCAATAGAAGAAACACCAATCACTTTAAGATCTTCATCATTTTTATCTTCTAGAGAAATTGGCTTAGCGGCCATTTGATTTACTAGTGTAGCTTGTGCATCGGATATTTTGCCTAGCAAATTTTCAGCATGAGCATACTTGGATTGGAGATTAGAAACTTCTCTACTAACATCATCAAGTTGTTTTGTTATAGCATCTAACACAGTAGAGTGTTCTTTAAGTTCTTCGGTAAAATACATATTGTGCTCAAATTGTGTAGTCATATATTCCTTGGTACTTTTCTCAATATCAAGCAAAATATTGGGGTAAGGAATATCATAGTACTTTCTTTGAGACATCATGACTATGCAAACAAGATTGCAAGAAAAAAGAGATCTGACGAGAAAAAGGGCGAACGAAAAAGAAAGCGAATAAAAAGACAAATTTTTGTGAAGTGGGGGAGATGAAAATGAGAGGAAAATGTCAAAGAATGTAAATTGCAAGGAGATGAGATTTGTGATTAAGAACCTGATAGATGTTGATGGTGTCTCCCCGGTAACGGTGCCAGAAATTCCTTTTGATGCGGCTTGAAACTGCGTCGGTATTTCCCCAAAGAGGAAGGGATGATGCAGTACAACTACGGTAGGTATTTCCCTCAGTTATGAAACCAAGGTATCAATCCAGTAGAAGAACCAAGCAACACTATGTAAACGGTACCTGCACACAAAGAACAAATCCTCGCAACCCAACGTGTAAGAGGGGTTGTCAATCCCTCTTCAGTAAAAAGATAGATTAAATTGTAGGTGTTTGGATAAATAGATCTGAATAAAACATGAAATAAAATAAGTAAAGAAAAAGTGCAGCAAGGTATTTTTGGGTTTTTGGAATAATAGATCTGAAAACAAATACGGTAAAAAATAGATCTGAAAGGAATATGATAAAAGATAGACCCGGGGGCCGTAGATTTCACTAGTGGCTTCTCTTGAGAAAATAGCGCACGGTGGGTAAACAAATTACTGTTGGGCAATTGATAGAAGAACAAATAATTATGACGATATCCAAGGCAATGATCAATATATAGGCATCACATCCAAGATTAGTAGACCGACTCCTGCCTACATCTACTACTATTACTCCACACATCGACCGCTATCCAGCATGCATCTAGTGTATTAAGTTCATGGAGAAACGGAATAATGCAATAAGAACGATGACATGATGTAGACAAGATCTATTCATGTAGGAATAGACCCCATCTTGTTATCCTTAATAGCAACGATACATACGTGCCTCGCTACCCCTTCCGTCACTGGGTGAGGTCACCGTAAGATCGAACCCATCACAAAGCACCTCTTCCCATTGCAAGAAAAATCGATCTAGTTAGCCTAACTAAACCAAAGATTCAAAGAAGAAATACAAGGCTATAAATAATCGTGCATATAAGAGATCAAAGAAAACTCAAATAATATTCATGGATATATATCTGATCATAAACTCGAACTTCATCGGATCCCAACAAACACACCACAAAAAGTCATTACATCAAATAGATCTCCAAGAGACCATTGTATTGAGAATCAAAAAGAGAGAAGAAGCCAGCTAGCTACTGCCTACGGACCCGTAGGTCTATGGTGAACTACTCACGCATCATCGGAGAGGCACCAATGAGGATGATGAACCCCTCCGTGATGGTGTTAGATTGGATCTCGTGGTTCTGGAACTTGCGGCGGCTGGAATTGTGTTTCGTCGACTCCCCTAGGGTTTCTGGAATATTTGGGTATTTATAGAGCTGAGAGGCGGTGGAGAAGACCCCCGTGGGCCCCACAACCCATCAGGGTGTGCCAGGGGCCTCTAGTGTGCCATGTTGTCTTGTGGGCACCACGGGCCTCCCCCCAGGTTATTCCTTGGCTCCCAAGTTGTCTTCTGGTAAAAAAAAACTCCAAAAAGTTTAGCTGCGTTTGGACTCCGTTTGGTACTGATATTCTGCGAAGTAAAAAAGAAGCAAAAAACAACAACTGGCACTGGGCACTATGTCAATATGTTAGTCCAAAAAATGATATATATTTGCTATAAAATGATTGTAAAACATCCAAGAATGATAATATAACAGCATGGAACAATAAAAAATTATAGATATATTGAAGACGTATCAACGCGGTAAATGTACACTGCTCCACTCCGCACGTCCTCCATCCAGCAGCTGCTCCAAAACAATGCCCTCATGAGGAAGAGCGACACCGAGAGCGCTGCCATCGCCCGATCCGGGATACTTAGATCTGGGGTTTGCCCCGAAGCAGCGCGAGTGGGTAGAAGATGGCTGCAATGGCGATGCCTTCAACAAGGTAACGGAGCATAGTTGCCGCCATCGCCTGCCATGACCATAGTTGAAGCTCGGTTTTCACCGGCAGCCACGCCTTCCCAACTCACCGCCGGGACTAGATGTGGGACCAAGAGGTCCGCAACAACCAGTCGGTCGACCAACTCCGGCGGAGGAGTAGGCCGCCACCGCCATGCCCGGGCCGCTGCCCGAGGTTTCCTCATGCCGCGGGACTAGCCCAGGAGCACCTCCGCGTACCACCTTCGAAGTCGTCGAGATGCAGAAGGGGCAGTCACGTGTAGGTTGTGGACCGCCGAGACCCATCTAGGCCCAGATCGGGCCCGCCTGCACCACGCCCCAGCCACCCACTGCCGTCTACGCCGCTCGTCGCCGCAAGTACATCGAGCCACGCTGGCTGCCGCCACCCTGCAGCACTACCGCCGAAAAGGCCGGGACGGGCGCCGCCACCACGATCCAGATCGTTGATCGAGGAGATCCGCGGTCGCTGCGCCACGCGGGCTTTGCTCGGCAATGACCCCAGCGGCGGCGCGGGGGAGGACTGCTGGCGGCCGACGGTGGGCGCCTTGGTGCGGCTCGGCGTGGCCGTACGAGAGCTTGCGTGAGTTGTATTGGCTGATGGACGGATGCGTGATGAATGGATAGCTCAAGAGCAAAATAATTTATTCTTCTAATGCATAAAAACATAAAATCCTAATAAGCATTGATCAAAAGTAAAATTAGGTTTCTATATCCCACAAAAGATACTTATGTCATTCCTCGTACTCTCTCCGTCCTAAAATAAATGACTCAGAGTCACTTATTCTGGGACAGAGGGAGTACATGCGAATTCGAAAAGGAGAAAAGAGGTTGAAATAGATTGTAAAATTCCAACGTTTTTCCTTTCAATCCAAGATTTGTTTTTGAAAAAGGGAATATATTAATATCACGAAGATACCAATTACACCTAGCCTCTGCACTTATAAGATGTCGCAAAGACATCCCGGATGCACACAGCCAAAGGAAAAAAAAAGAAAGGAAAAAAGGTCCCACCACAGTGATCGACTCCTTCCAGCAACTGCATACAAACCACCACTAAATACAACACCAGGAAAACATAAAAAATCTCCAAAAGCAACGCCTCCAAGAAGGAAATAATGCACAAGCGCCGTTGTCGTCTGATCCAAGATCTTAGGTTTTCACCCTGGAGAAGTCCGAACTCTCAAAACAATTACTTCAGCAAGGTAATTGCCAGGCACAACCAATGAAGGCCAGACCTTAGATTTGCACCCTGAAAGTCCTGGCTCGGCACCCGAGGAGCACCACCAAAAATGAATTCCTCTAGTGCTGCCGCCCCCACTTGACACTGCTGCTCCTGAGAGTTATCAAACACCTGGCTGACTCCATCGCCTCGACGGCCCCGCCCGTCTAACTGATCCTCCGATCTCAGCCATCGTGACCTTCTCCACAGATGTCTACACCATAGAAATCAAGAAGCCGACATGTCCCATGGTGTCAACAAACAATAGAGCTTCGCGTCACGCCCTCATGGAACCTCGTATGTTGAAAATGGACGCGCACGACCGAATTCTATCTGATCAAGATATCTTGGGCAGGATCTCCGACGATAGTTCCGGAACACGCCGATGACGAGATCAATGAGGACCCGTCATGCGGGATGTTGCCATGATGCGATTGGAGCACGAGGACCGCCAACTTTATTGTCACGGCAGCAGGCCCCCACGCCGCCCCTTCCAGCCCGCCGCCGCCCGACCGCAGCCATGGGCCGAGCTCCACCAACCCACCTTGATCCAGGTCCAGATCCAGATCGGGGGAATTGGCATCCCCTCCCGTCGCTACAAGCCACCGGGCAACCAGGGCGCACCACCGGGCAGAGCACCCCGTCACGCCCGTCGCAACACCACGCCACCGGAAGCATCGCCGGACAGGAGCCACGCCGCCGCTAGGAATGCAGGGGAACCACGCCCAAGGGAGGCCCCGCCGTCACCGGCACTGCCCAGGCTTCGCCCGGCAGAGATCCTTGGCGGCGACGAGGGAGAGGGAAGGGTGGAGAGGGCTGGTGGCCGACGAGGCGTGGGTTCCCCCGAGTCCCTCTCGTAGCTAATCGAGGCAAGCTAGCATTTCAATCCAAGATCATAGATATATCATGTACTACTCCCTCCGTCCCATAATGTAAAACGTTTTTTGACATATGTTATTATTCCTTTGCTCCATTTATTGAATTAAGCTATACTGCCATCAACTTTTTTTCCCGTGGTCCTATATATGTTTTTCCTCTACTGTTCAAACAGATCAAGCAACTGAAAAGCACCTTCTGTTCAAACATTGTTTTCTCTATTTTTCACAGAAACTAAACTATTTCATGTTTCTGAAGAGTTTGAATCCCTTGCTGCGAACACCTTGCGTCCTGATCAGAAGTGGAGAGCCCAAGATCCCCTCACCAACTGCTGCTGCTGCTGCTGCTACTGCAGCCTGCAGCACCGCTGTTTGTTCGTTTGTCCGCATCGGCCACCAACCGCCGCTCATGGCAACTCTGATCGGAGTCAGAGAGCATGTTGCGCCTTGGTGATTGTTTACGCATAACGATGCCCCAACCACAGCCAAACCCATCGATCATCAACCACCCCAAAAAGCAAGAACCCACACCCCGTGATTGCAAGTCGAGTGGTGGTAAGAATCTTTCCGTGGGTTAGCTGGAAAAACCAGTCCTCCAGGCTCCAAAGTTGTTTGGTGACTACATTATCAGGGACCAATAATTAATTGTTAAGCACCACACTGGCGCTTGGTTGCTGTAGCGCGAGAGATCACAGTAGTGGTTAGGCACTCAGTTAGCAGGAGATGTGATCTTGTGTTTTCACCCCTGCCCAAGTCGATATTTATGCAAATTTGTTGCGGTACCTGCTCAGCACTTTTGTTGTTTTGATCTTCTAAAATTCTTCCGGCACGAATAACAGCTTAAATTTTTATTTCAAGTTTACCAGGAAATTGTGCATTTAGGGGTTTTAATGCCACCCGGTCGTTTTGATCTTCTAAAATATTGGGGGTGTAATGCCACCCGGTCGTATCTCCTGGTTTTTTTTTAAATACTGGATGGCATTACACCAGGAGATATTTTAAAAGAAGAAAAAAAAGGGGAAGTATGAAAAGGCCCAGGAGGGCCAAAAAACCTACCACGAAACACTTCTACTACATTTTTGCAATTTGCAAAGCGCACCCGGCACCACCACCTACTTCCCGTCTCCCCCCTTGTACCTTTTCAGAAGAAAAAATAGAAGAGAAACCACCACCAAACCCAGGAACTCGGTGCGCGAGAGAAACAGAGGTGGCGGCGCCGAGCGAGCGAGCGCGATCCCCTCCCCCTCCTCCCCCGTCCCGTGATCATGGCCATGGCCGCCTCCAGATCGCTCTGGGCCTCCCGCGCCGCCTCCTACCTCAAGATCTCCACCTTCCCCAGGGCCTTCTCCACCGGTACGCACGCCTCCCCTCCCCCTCTCCGCGGCCACCTTTGCGCCCGTGCCTGCCTGTTTTACGCGTGCGTCTCGTGTCTCGCGCCGCGCCTGTCCCGGGATCACAGGTCGTTGGTCATGGAACGGCTCGATCTTGTCCTCTGCGCCCCGCTAACGTCGGATTCGGGGGGTAGGATTGTTGTTAGGCGATCCGTTTTGCTAGTCTTTTACTGGTGATTTCGCCAGTGACTTCGTGTGTTATTTGGGATGTAATGCAACCCCGGTTGTTTTGATCCTTCCCCGGTGGCAGGTTTCATCTTTCCTGCAAAAAAGGATCTTTCCTGCCGTTATCCGTTTGCCTGATTAGATGGTAAAGTTCAACATTTCTGCCTTGGATTTGTAGCCGTGTACCAAAATTTTAGTAAGGTGATGGTTCTTGAGGTTCAGTAATAGCCGTAGGCGCAACCTGTTTTTTGTTGTTGTTGATGTGATGTTTTTTTTTTCCTTTTGATGGCATGATGTGATGTTTGTTTGATGCATTTAGAAGCCATATGGTGTAAAGTTGATGAACAGAATGGTATATGTAAAAAGGTTAGGAGTCCATGATTCAGTAAAAAAATCTGCAATAGATCTGCGGAAGCTATTTGGAGAAAACACACACGCATTGGGAGCTTGGGACCTACAACCTACAAGAACAAATTCTTTACATTACTAGGCATCTGTCTTCTGTGCATGGTTCACGGTGGACAATAATGACCTAGTGATTATGGAACTACTACCTCTGTAACTTAATATAAAAACATCTTATATTATGTTACCGAGGGAGTACTACATTAGTTGGAGTGGTTTTGGAACTCTTTGTATGCACATTGTTGAACTGCACGTCATATTAATGTGATTTCAGTATTTACTACACCTTATGCCATGCGTCTATCTTGTTTTGCCCTTTTCCAGTGCTGAAGGATCTGAAGTATGCTGACACTCATGAATGGGTGAAGGTTGACGGTGATTCCGCAACAGTTGGGATTACAGACCATGCCCAGGTTCATATGTTGATACATTCAATCTCTCTGAACAAATTCATGTGTTCGATCTGTCATATGATAGACCATTAAATGCTTCACGCGATGCATATATATAAGCAGACTTTCAGCATATGCCATAATAGAGCTGTTTTTGGTTTGCAGGACCATTTGGGCGATGTTGTGTATGTGGAGCTGCCAGAAGTTGGCGCTTCTGTATCTCAGGGAACGAACTTTGGTGCTGTCGAAAGTGTGAAGGCAACCAGTGACATCAACTCGCCAGTGTCTGGAGAGGTCATTGCAGTGAATGATGAACTACTAGAGAAACCAGCATTGGTAAGTTTCAGCTTAGCCTGATACTCGACGAGGAAATCTGTTGATGAGGATTGAAGTGTCATATGACCTGTATGCTGGCTGTTTTCTTTTTAACACAGGTCAATGGGGAACCATATGAGGGCGGCTGGATTATCAAGGTCAAGGTCAGCGATGCAGGTGAGCTCAACTCGCTGATGGACGATGAGAAGTACTCAAAATTCTGTGAGGAAGAGGACAGCAAGCATTAAGCATGGTGGCTTCTGAAAGAGAATCTGCGCTTCGACACTCATAGGTGTTTGTCATGTGCTGTTGGGCACTTTGTACCACCTGCTTTCTCAGCCCAGAAAGGATCAAAACATGGAATAAATGGCATTTGCTTACCCTACAAGGGCTTGCGAGATCCGAAATCTGCATATCACTCGACTTCCTTTGTTTCATTGCCATGGTTTCGTCTCTGATTTAAGCTCTGTTCTGATTAATTGGTATGCAAATTCTATGTGCGTACAAGACTATGTACATAATGTTCTCCTGGTCTTTGGGTGCCGTATATTTGTGGAGACTGCAATATCAGTTTACATGCTGCCAAAGTGGCCAAAATTCAGTTTACAGCAGCAACAGAAAAGGAATCCTAGGCCTGTAGTACTAACGGTAGTGATAAACATTCAGGCGCAGCTAAAGAGTCGAACTCTTACCTGATGACCTAGGCACTCAGTTTTTTTTTTTTTTGAGGGAACCTAGGCACTCAGGTTTGCAACATACGAACATGATGAAGAAACAAAAGATAAATCATTGGTACCAAGGAAGTTTTACAGAAAACCCATCATAAAAGGTCAGAAGAACATGGACATGTGGTGGTGGGGCTAATCACCTGAATACCAGCTCTTTTCCATATACAGCAACAAGTTCGCTAGAACCTTTTCACTAAACGTCAGCAACAGAACTAACATCAACGCTAAACACGACAATACCAAACTATTATTCATACAGGTTTAGATCAGAAACCTATAAGATGGAACAAGTGGCACAAGCATTTGGTATAGCAGTTTCGTCAACGCAAGCACCCGAACTGCAGGCCACAAGGAAGACGAGCCTTCTCATGCCTTTTTGATGTTCCAGTTGTGCGCTGATCGGGGCCCAGTGGTGATGCCCTCGTAGTATTGCGATGGCAGCTTCCCCTTGTTCCATTGCTTCACAAACTTGAGGAAGATATCACGGGCAGACTCTGAAGAAAGGTCGGAGAAATATTTGCCCTTCTCTTCCTTCAACCAGGTTGCGAACTCATTGTTCTTTGCAAAGTAGTCGTCCTTGGATATTTCTTTGATGTCCTGTTTCAGCGATGGCTGAAAATGAGAGGCATCAGAACATGAGAAAGGCAGGGGAAGAACAAGCAAGGTCAATCACTTCTGCTCTGGAAAGGATACATGTACCTAACCCAACTGGTGCATTCAAATACATCTGGTGTGTTAGAGTTGTGTCGAATATTATTGTACAAGGTAGGTTACAGTTGGACTTGGTTTTGGACTGTGTGTAGACAGGGTAGGAGTTGTGTCCTAATAGGACACTCGTATCCTAGGCCTCTCATATATACTGGGGGTAGACACACGATGTAACCTATGCCAACATAATAGCACAGGCACGCGGGGGAGCGGCGCCGTGTGCCGGCGCCCGGGCGGCCGGAGTGCGGTATTGTAGCGGTGTCATGGGGAGGAGCGCCCGTAGTCAGGCCCCGGGGATGTAGCCATATCGGTGAACCTCGTTAACAAATCTCGGTGTCGTGCTGGTGTGATTGCTTGGTCCTCGGTAGATCAACGGAGCGCCTCGGATTAATTCTAACATGGTGCACACTTCTTTCTTAACAACCCACTACAATTTTTTGCTGAATTACACTAAAACTCAAGAGATAGATGAGATGCAACTAACATTATACTCTAGGTACACAAACTACGGTCCTCAAGATCCCTTCTGGGATGTACATACTACAACCCTTTCATTGCGGGCATAAACATTGCAGGGAATAAGGCAATAATTGTTAAAAAAGTTAAAGCACCTAAATTTCAATCACTATTTTAGTTCAATGGCAATAATATATCTTGCGCTGCTATTTAGCCTAAAGATGCAAAACACACCGGCAAGTTTCTATGGAACCCCATTGTCCAGGACAATACAGCAAACTTGCATGTTAGTTGTGACAATTGTAGAAATTTGAAATATCTTAGCCTGAAACATATGCGTGGAAAGGGGCAGGTTCAGGTCTAAGAATGCTTCAAAGACGCCTTAAAAACATGGTTTGGACAGTTTTGCCAGGTAAGTTGCATGCATACATTGCTTCGAAGGTAATTAGCTTATTTAAGCCTACTAGATGTCTTTTCGAATGCTTTTGCCCAGCCATATTTGTTCAACCCTACCTCATGTGGTTCTATTTAGGGCCATTGTCCGTCCTATTATCAGACCTTTGCAAAAGCTCAAGCTTCTACATCAATTCATCTTCAAGAAAAGTGCTATTGAAGAGCTAAAAGGCTCAGAACTCTATTTAATCATACACAAACTACTGTGGTTGATACTCTGAGAAAACAACCATCTAGAGAACTCACAACATCCTTGTCTTTTCGCTTGCTCTTATCCTTCTCCTTGGAACGCCTCTCCTTCGAACCCCTCTCTGTCAAGACAAACAAAGACAGAGTCATCTACACATCATCATCAAAGGAATCTAGCTCTATAGTTAAATGATCACAATCAAACAAATGAATCTAGAACTTGCTATTGAAATTGGTGGAGAAGAATACGGATACAAACGCAGTTCACGATATTTTTGGTTTGGCAGGTCGGTTATCATGCGATGATTGATCACACTAACCTCATGTTGTTCGGTTTGCTCTTAAGACAGTTTGGAACTTACGGCCTAAAGAATTTTTTGTGAAAAGTGGTCGGGATTGGTTGTTCTGTCTCCTGCCCAAGTAGATGATCAGATACACAGCTAAGATTTATTCCTCCTATGGAGAGCATGGTATCTCAGGGATGTATTATTTTCAGTGATGGTAAGCCGACTATTTCGGCTTCTATTCTTTCTCTATGAAATTACGTCGCTTCCTTGGACTGCCATAGTGCTCCTTCCTATAATAATCCGAAAGGTAAATCTCCTATCCACCACCATTGTTTGCCTGAGCAAAGGGTCAATAATCAATCACTTGATGAGGTCAGGACCTCACCTTCATTTGGTTGGGCAAAAGTAAAAGTTGATGCGAGTATTGATTTGGTTGGTGCTTGTGCTAGTATCGGTGCAATTGTTAGAAATCATACAGTCACGTACAACTGAATCTACCACTATAGGTAAATGCTGAAGATCAGACAAAAATATGCATAACTAAGTGTGATGCCGAAGGCATCCTCAATATTTCTATTCCTGCTGTTACGACTGAGGATTTGTTTGCTTGGCACTATGAAAAGAGTAGCATTTTCTCAGTTCATGGTGTGTATAAGCTTGGTTTACATCATCACTCGTTCCACAATCCCAGGGTCAAGCCAGTAGTCATTTGGATGGAAATACAGAAGTCTGGTAGTCTATCTGGAGCGCCCTTGCCCCCCAAAAAACCAATGTTTTTGCTTGGAAACTTACTATGAAAGCCTTGCTGTGTAGAAAAATTGGTGGAGAAGAATATGGATACAAATCCAACTTGTAATATTTGTGGTTTGGCAGGTGAGGATGGTTATCATGCAGCTACTGATCACACTAAACCTCATGCTGTTCGGTTTGCACTTAAGACCATTTGGAATTTACAGCCTGAAGAAAATTTAGCTACAAATGGTCCGGATTGGTTCCTTTATGTCCTACCCAAGTGGATGGTCAGAATCAGATTCACAGCTAAGACTTTATTCCTCCTATGGAGAGCATGGTGTCTCAGGAATGATATTATTTTCGATTATGGCAAGCCAACTATTTCAGCTTCGACCCTTTCTCTACAAAATTATGTTGCTTCCTCAGGCTGCCTTGGCGCTCTTCTTCCTATAATAATCCAAAAAGGTAAATCTCCTATCCACCACCATTGCTTGCCTGAGCAGAGGGCCAATAATCAATCACATGATGAGATCAGGACCTCACCTTCATTTGGTCAGGCGAAAATAAAAGTCGATGCTAGTTTTGCTTCGGTTGGTGCTTCTGCTAGTATTGGTGCCGGTTGTTAGAGATCATGCAGGTGTTGCAATACTACCGGCATGGAAATTTTCAGAGCGCTGAAGAGGCCGAGTTGATGGATTGTGTTCATGGTCTAAAGGTGGGTCTGGTCCTCTCTTCTCTTCTCCGAGGTAAAGCTTGTGAAGATTGAAAGGTCACTTAATGGTATTGCCCATTCTCTAGCTCAGTTTAAGATATCACACAACGGCACGAGGAAGTAAACTAAGCATGATTCCATTCAGTCAGAGAGAACTGGAAGAAATACAGGCCCTAGAGGCAAAAGGAACCCTACCTTTGTCTTTGCCCCTGTCGCCGTGCTTCTTCTTCCTCCTCCGCTTCTCCTCCTCGTCGCTGCCCCTGCCGTCTCGGCCGCTCCTCCTGCTCTCCTTCTTGTCCCGCCTCTTCTTCCGCTCCCTCTCCTCTTCCTCCCCTGGGCCAGCGAATCGACAGGCAGAGCAAGGAGAGGAATCAGCACGGCGCGGAAACAGAGGAACGGGCTCGGGTCGACTGGGGAGAGAATCAATTGGATAGTTTCAGGCACCTGAGGAGGGGGAGGAGCGGCGCTTCCTCGACTTGCCCTCGCCGCCGCCCATCGTGGTCGCCGCCGGCCGTCTCCTCGGCTCCGCCTCCGAGCGAAGGGAAGGAAAAGAACTCAATCTCTCTCTCGCGACTTTTTTTTTTTTTTAGGTAACTCTCTCTCGCGAGACTTGGGGGGTTGGGGAGAGAAGCCTCGTGTTGGGCCCAGAGGAAGATTAGGCCTATGTATTCAAGCCCACTCCTTACATTACATTTCGGCCCAGTACATACCATGATCTTCTACATTCAGTTCAACTCAATCCATTTCCTCAAAAAAAAAATCCTCAAAAAAAAAAAGGTTTAAGCCAATCCTTCTCCACAAAGCATTTTTTTTTTCAATTATGGTGAACTGTCTCCGCCATAATTTTCATACTAGCTTGTAAACATACACAATTTTTTGGTATAAAGTTGGTCAAATTTAAAGAAGTTTGACTTTGGTCAAATCTACACCTTCAAATATTTTGAAACGGAGGGAGTACCTAACAGTCTGCTTTCGTCTCTCCTGATTTCATTTTTCTATAACACAGATCCAATGGCACTGAACAAGAAGAGACCTTGAAACCACTCATCAGTGAATGAGACTGCCCGGCGGGGCCCAATTCAGTCACAAGCAATGAAGCAAACAAAGAACACTGACTACAGGTACACCAAACACAATAGCGGTCACAGGCTAACAAAGGTTCCATTTCAGCTCAAAGAAACTGTACTGGTATGGAACTTGATCAAGCATTGGCGACACAGTCGAGCATATATATCGCTTGCTGTACATTCTTGCTGTCCGCTAGAGCGATGTGTAGAGCTTCAGCTTCAGTTTCAGAGCAGGACTTGTGTCTCCTGATTTCAGCTAACTAGTACGTACGTAGTCATCATCATCATCTTGTGAACCTAGCTTCAGCTTCTGGTTTGCAGTGCAGTGAATAAAGGTAATCAAGAGACCCCAGGTTTTGGAGCATTTGTTTACTGAATGGTCTAATTTCAGAGTCCCAAGAGAGTGACCAGAACAGGTTATATAGGGTGTGAATGATCTAGCTTGCCATGCTGAAGTTACACAGAAGTGAAGCCATTTTTTCAGAGAAATTGTTTTCTTTTGGTAAATCCATTGCTGTTGTTTTCAATCTTGATGAAAACAGAGCTCCGACATCCAAAATCCATTCAAAACAGCATTTACACCGGCTCCCAAATATCTATCCATGCTAGTACAGAAGAAGCACAATGTCCTTGTAAAGGGCGCTGGGCAGGCTCTAAAGTCTTGACATACCAAAATCACTATCACAAAATCTAAACCCAAGTTCTGAACTTTACAGACTTGGGAAACCTGATAACCTGGTAGCCTGATAGGCTTGTTTTCCAGACTTTGAAGATCATACAGGATGAAAGCGAACACGAGATGGGATGTATTTTCCAAGAATACGTATGCCCTGAGTGAATACCAGTTACATACATTCTTTTCATCACTACCAAAGAATGAAGTGTGCTGTGGGTGCCAAAGAATGCATTTGAAGTTCTATCCCCAGTGGATATTGGTACTTGTTTCAGCTTGGCAGGCTTAGTGGGCGAAACGAAACAATCTAACATGAGAAAGAACAGAGAGAACTATCTCTGAATTTGTATCAGCTTCTTTTGCATCACAGAATAGAAAATGTCTTTTGTTTGTGTGAATGTACCAGTCACATTTGCACTTAAAATGTACAATATCGTCTATGCCAAAATGCTTTGCTAGAGGAAAGATGCTGTGGGAAATAGCAAATTAAACACCCTGCTTGTCTACAGGTTAACAGCAGAAGAAGATCAGGTCACATTTTTGCCTTCCTATATAGGCTTTTCATAATCAACATCCTCTTTTAACCTTATCGTGTTCACTCACTGTTTTCATAGCCTGAAAACCACAGTTGAGTGCTTGATGCAGTGTTAAGTGTAAGCAGAGGAAATGATATGAAGCAACTAAGCAAAAGAAGTGTCTGTCTCTACGTAAAACACCAAATTCCAGTCTTAGCAGTGTGTACAACTGAAGCAGTTAGATGACATGTCCAGCTCAACCAGACAAACGAGAGCATCATGTAAGGCAGTGCATGGCAAAATTTGTTTGTCCAGCACTAAACAGAATTTGGATACTTAAAACAAGGCATTTCTTGCAAATAAACATCCACCACGTCGCCTCAATGTTTAAACATAGATGAAGCTGCGGTTCCTAGAGATAAGCACTAAGTGACAGAATAGATACTACGATGCTTAGCCTACATCCTTGCCATAGCCGACTTGATGGCATCCAAGATTCTGGGGTAGTCGTACAACAAAGCAGATTGCTCACCTGGGCTGCCCCCAATCACCAAGTCGAAGCGACCAAATCTACCAACTAACGATGCAATTCTCTCATTAGTGAGAGATTTCAGGTTGGCAATCTGAACCAGCTTGCCTGTCTGGGTCTGATCCCACCAACCCTTAAAAATCCTCCTATTAGTTTCGCCTTCCTCAACAGACACCACTGTCCTCATGCGGATCCCAAGCCTGTGCAAAGCTACCTCTGCTCCGCCAATTCCAGTGGACAAGGACAGCACATTGACACCATTGGGAAACATGTCCCTCAGCACTGATAGGTGGTAAGCAACTGTATCAACTTGGAAGGAGTTTGCGAGAGATCTGTACCTCTCTGTCTTGACGACTCCCCTTGTGTGGTCCCTTGGGAAACCGAGCAGAGATTCCATCTCATCAGGCTCCAACTGAGCAACCTTGTTTTTTCCAACCCAGACAAGATCCCAAGTTTTGCACTCATCCACCACATGTTTCTGAACACTTGGGTTGCCTGATCTTGCAAGAGTACGCTGGATCTGGTCTGTCAACTTTGCAGTTGCCACACTTGCTTGCAAGCAGTTGAGCTGCCTTCTTGGGTCCCAAGAAGGCCACCACTTCTTATAATGAGGGAATGCATCAAATACGGTCTTTGGAGGGAAAGGGAGAAGAGCTTCTCTGTTCTCAATTGGCAAATTATGGATGTACCCACTTTCCCTTGAAGCTGCACAAAAATACTTGGAATCCACAAACTCTGGTTGAATGTCATAGATTTTTTTTGAAATGGTCGTCCATGCACCTCTTGGAGCTCGGGCCACATTCTGAAAGTAGAAAAAAGGTGGTCCGATAGCTTGTTCAGGAAGCGTTCTGATCACTGACGGTTGCCTGTCACTGGGCAGATTAAATCCAACCATAGGATCTGGGATACGCGTTGGCTCATCATGGCTACCAGCAAAGGAGGGTCCACCGCCTTGTGCATATTGCATCCTCCTTTTCTTGCTCTCTTCCATCAATCTTGCTTTCTTTCTCCCTCCAAACGAATCAAAGCATCTATCCGTAACCTACCAAATGTACGCAGATTTCAGTTACATCGAATTAAAAGAGCAGAACCGTTTCTTATTGAAATGTACATAAAAGCACAAGGTACCTGATGGTCAGATATGTTTCTGGAATTGAAATCTCCTGCAACCAGTGATGCACTAATCGAATCAACTAATACACAGAGATCAGCATCCACACCTAGGAAAATTCAAACAGAAATGTATAGTATAAGTTGCCTTCTCCGTGAAAGCATGGCTGTCGAAACAAAAATTTCAAAAAGAGCATACCACATCTTGTAATAGCAATATTTGCTTCATCTTCAGGAAAGCCCATGTCTACTAATGAGTTGATCTTCTTACCTTTCTGTGACATTTCTCGTAGAAAATCCTTCAGAGTTGCAATAAAAACTGAGATTAGAAAACACTTGCTACATCTCACTGACTTATTAATGCCAACTGAATGACTGCTGATAGAGAAATACAACTACGTAGCAACATCTATAGGGTCAGAGAAATGAAGGGGACTACAGCTAATCAACGGTCAAGAAATGAAGAACACAGACTACCCAAGAAACAATAGAAAAAAAACTGATCAAGAGTTAAATCAATGAAATGGTTTAGGAACTCAACTTCTTGTTCTCTGGTGCTGTTTGAGAATGACGTTAATACAAGAGTTACTGTATGCATGAACACAAATGCTCCTCATTTTACACTTGAAACAACTACCTACATTAGCAAATATCGATATGAAGTATTGGTGGTGCTGGACAGGAATAAACTGAAAGTACATGTTCAAGTTTGTTGTACCACATAATGGCACTCTGTGCTGGATGCATAGCAGTGGAAGAAAGTTAGAACTGATGGAAGATAAGGCAAATGTGTGTATCTTCATGAGAACATGAAGATATTCGCATTCCACACTATTTCAGGTTCAGCGCCTTGCTAGCAATCAAGATATTTTTTGCTGAGCAGGTATAATTGACGTCAAGCACTCCATACTCTTTCCCTACTTGTTGTTTTCAGTCATTACATATATATAGCCATGTATAGGGTTCAACCATGCAATATTCTCATCACTAGTTTTATTTGCGTAACCTACACGAAAATCAGCTATCACATCATATATTACATTCTGAGATTTCTAAATTAGTGACTCTGTGTATGTATTTCTAGCATAACATTTCTACATCGAATCCCTTGCTTTCTTCGGCTCTAACATGTAGATATTGCTCTTCTTGAGGTTGGTCTTGGAGCGAAGTTTGATGCAACTAGTGCGGAATGTGATGTACTTTTCCGGTATTAAGATCACTTTGCGTAACTGAAAGTCAAAAGAAGAATCTTGAACAATGCCATTTAATTCTTGTAGATCTTATTCGTCCTAACCAGCAAGCTAGTTTCCAACCATCCTTGCATTCTATGGAAAAGTGATGAGCTGGGTTGCAGCACAAACTTTACCCAAGTGTAGGCTAGAATTATGTAGTACCCGGCATTCAAGTTTAGCTTTTATTTCTTATGAACTCATATTACAAACTTGAACATGTACTTTAACCAAGAGAAGATACTCAGTCCCTCCCGATTCATATTACAGGATGGTATGAGCAAATCATCTTCGATATGAGCAAATTGGTGGTGCTGGACAGGAATCAACCAAAGAGCATAATTGTTTCGTGGTATGTACAGAGTATCTTCTCTTGGTTAAAGCATCTGTAATATGATTTGCTCATACCATCCCGATTCCACAAGTTTCAAGTCGTGTAACTAATATTCAAATGCATAAGAACTAAAGAGAAAAGGAGTGGTGTCTAACAGAAATAAATTTTCTAATTCATAAAAATCACAAACAAGCAGGACAATAATACACTCAGTTTCTACTGTATTTTCCAGTTTGATTGATTACTCTGCGGGAGGTCCTGGTCTAATGGTATTCAACCTCACTCCCTATATTACACTTACAAGATAAACTTAAACAGGATGAGAATTCTATGTAAAAAACAAAGTGCACAAACTTCACAATTCAATTCTACACCGTTGAAACACTAGGAGCAAAAAAAAAAAACCCAAACAATACATAAAGAGGGTGCTCAAGGTATGCATGGCAAAGATTTCACATATAACAGCACATATATGATCAAAGAATTCTCAGCTACTGAACTAAAGATCAGGAATCATCTACCTCATCACCAGGATCATCACAGTTGGTCTCTCTACCACCAACATCGTCATCGTCGCCATCCCAATTCTCAAAATCAAGATCATCATCATCTTCTTCAACACTCTGAGGAGCGCAGCCAGAAGTAGAGCAGTTACCCACTGCATCATCAGCACCTAGTGCCTGCATTTCACATCACCAATCGTATAACATACAATCTTTGCCATGTAGCAAAAGCATCATAGAATAAACCCAAGATAAAGCACATGGACAAATACCTGATATGTGAGAATTAGCTCGAGCAATGCATCTGCATTGCTATGCCCTGAAAACAAAAGCCTCGGTTGAAACATAAGATATAAACATAAACAAGACAAATGAAATGAAATTAATTACTTTGAGTATTACCAATCTCCTTCATGCCCTTCACGACTATCTCTTTTGGGAAACCCATTGCTACATATACCTCAATTAAAGCAGTAGACGGCGCTTCCCCGTTGGCCCGCCCATTAGAATCCTTTAGACATTTGCACAAACAAATATCACACTATAATCATAATAATAACAAGTCAGGGTTAGCTCTTGTGCTGAAGTACCAGCGCGGATGGGCCAGGAGCATCCGAGTTCCTGAAAGCCGGAGCCGATGAAGGCTCAGCCTCACCATCACTTTCCCACTCAAACTTAACATTGTCATCGCTGTCGCTATACCGGTCCTGTCACATGAGTTAAGCACACCTCGATCAATATTGAAAGCAAACCACCAGAAAAGCAATAATAGAGAAGCAAATGACGCACAGAGAAGTTATTCTGTCACAAGCCCACAATAGCCACAAGATATCGCCATTGAAATCTCTAGCGCAAATCAGTACAACTATATTCAGTTCTACTCCCTCTGTAAACTAATGCAAGACGTTTTTGCAGTTCAAAAACGTCTTACATTAGTTTACAGAGGTAGTACAGTTTGGAGAACATAAAAAGTGAAGAAGAAAAGACCATCTCTTTTTATCGAACAAACTCCCTCCAGCACTGTCACAACAAGACACTAAGCTAATGCCCAAAACATATACTGTACATCAGTACAATTAGAAATAATTCAATTTCCAGTTATGGGGATGCTAAATAACTGAAATATGCTAGCTTTGAGATGTCAAGAAGTTTTTTTTTTTGGGTGTGTGTGTGTGTGTTGTGGGGGGGGGGGGGGGGGGGGGGGGAGGGAGGGCAGATCAGGTTTGTCCATTATCACCTAGAATAAGACTAACCAAACAGGCAGGGGCCAGAGTGCCAGATGAACCAAATGGATAAGCAACGGTAGTTTGCAGTCCAAATGAACAGCTCAAATGTACTAACTGAAGTGCGAGAGAAGTAAAAAAAAGTACTCCCTCCGTAAAGTAATATAAGAGTGTTTAGATCAGTAAAGTACTAGTGATCTAAACACTCTTATGTTTCTTTACAGAAGGAATATTACTTACTATTCTATAAAAGAGTTTCGACCTGTTAATGCTGTGTGTGATCGCAAGAGTGTCAATGTGTCAACATGAACAACATATGAAACAAAGGACCATGCGGCAGCCGAAATCCCGAAAGTGAAATCAGCAGTGTCATTCAACTCTAGTGCCCAGAATGCATCAAAGAAAAATTAAAAGAACGTATATCAGATCAAATGGACCCTAAAAAAAAGATTCAAATGAGACTTTAGCAGGCACTGCTGTCTCTGCTATATGAGCCGGTATTTTGACTAACGGCTGCAGCATGTTATCTGGTGTGACCCTGATACCTGACCAATGTGAGAAAATGCAGACAAGGACAGAGGCTGAGAAGCTAACCAACCAATGCAACATAGATGCCTGGTCTGCTATATACGGCGGATCCGATTCTATAGGGTCTGGAACGCATCGAGTCTTTTTTCCCTCATCGAACAAAATCACCACAAAACCCCAATATGCAGAAAGTTATTTTTCCCATCGAACAACCCACAAAACCTCCAATATGCAGCAAGTAGTTTTTCCCATTGAACATATGAAAACAGAGTCGCGCACAGACTGATACGTCAAAAATAATAAACACGAGAGCTTCTTCCGCATCGGGATGGAAACTTTGTATGATTGAGCAGTAGGGAAAAACAAAGAAATCTTTCAAAAGAGTTTTTGTCAGTGGGAATTTCAGCACGAATGCTGTGCAAAGGAATCGCAAAAGATTTTGCAGGAACACAATCCTTGCATAGGAAATGCCCCTAAGAATAAAGAGATGAGTCCTCTAGTATAACTTGTAGCAAATCCGTTTAATGGATGGGGCTCTAAAGTCGCCAGAAGAAGGGAGGACGGAGAGAGAGAGAGAGAGAGAGCCTACCGCCATTGCTGATGTCAGAAGATGCCCCGCCCCTTCCCTCTATCTCCTTCCCGTGCGGAGGACAGCTCGAGGAAGAGCAGCAGCAGCAGAGGAGACGGAGGAGGAGAGCACGGCGGCGACGGCAACGGCGACGGCGTCCGCCCCTCGCTGGCTTAGACGACAAGGAGAAGACGGGGATGCGCTGCGCTGCGGCGCCTGCCGCGGCGTGTAGTTCAGAGTGAGCGTTTAGTTCGGGGCCATGGATGGGAGCGAGACTTTTATGTGTTCTGTCGATGTGCGGCTGCGCGCAGGACCGGCTACACAGTTCCTGTGCGCAGCGCACATCTCAATGAGCGGGCAGAGGAAAAGAGGGAGGCGCGAGAAAAGCGGTGCAGACGTCGGTGGTGATAATAACGACGGTGGACGGTTACAGCTGTCAACCAGTCAGCTTGACAGCTTTGGCCGGTCTTTTCATTTAAATCAATGACTAAATAAATTAAAATTAATGCTAAAATCTAAAGGATGGTTAATGAAAAATTATTGTTATGCAGTTTTAATATGATCTTCATTCATAAATGTATGATCAACGCGAGTTCGGTGAATATTGTCCCACACGCTCACTTTACAAATTGTAATTTTGTAAAAATACTAAAAAAATAAAAATGATTTTATTTGTAACATGCATAGTCAATCGGTATGCTCGCGTATGAAGTTTTTCGAGGGAACGACATCGTGATATTCTGGGCAAAAATGATAAAATCAAAGCTACATTAAAAAAAGAAACTATTTTATGAATAGTAAGATGCCAATTATATTTTCTTCACTAAAGGTACCATGGTGTCAATGCTTCATGAAACCTTGCACGTGAGTAGAATGATCGATCAAGTTTGATACCCAAAAATTTAGAATTTTAAAAAATCTCCTAATATATTTGTGAATTTACTATTCATGTGGGTGCTCGTGGAACCATGTCCACCTTTATATTTTTGAATATATGACCTCGTAACAAGTAATGTAGTAACAAAACTTCTAACTTAAATTAGTTGTTTATGTGTTGTAGTGAACACATAAATATTTTGTACACAATCAATGTGATTTATCTGCCATTTTGCCGTGATTATATATTAGAGAAGGCTTTAACTGCCAATTAAAACAATATTTATTAACTTCAAAGAAACCATTATCTTATTTGATAGGCAAATTAGATGTGTGGTAGTTGAACCATGTTTTTAAGAAAATCGATCAAAAAAGAATCGACAAAACCAAAAATTGAGGAGGCGAGAAGAGGAGTGAGGATGGGTGGAAGAAAGAAACGCAAGACAAAATCTTAGGTATTTTTTAAAGTAATTTGGTATATGCCCATGGTACTAAAAAAAGGTATATGGCCATGTGTTGCCATTGGAGTCAAATATTTTTTAACACAACTAGAACAATGCCCATGCGTTACAATGGGATATAAATCTTCTAGTACGCCGGCTTGTGATTTACCTGTCTATAATAATGCGATTGTGTAAATAAATGATCATCAAATTCTGCCTATGAAGTACCTTATATTTTGATCCAAAGTTAGGTAAGTAAATTAAAGTGGAACTGGTTCATAAGGTAAGTAAATTAAGTTGAAGGTTGGACGAATAGGTGGTGAGAAGAAATGTGAAATGGGAACCTTACATTCCTTTTAGATAAGACGACCATATGGAACAAATCTTAATAAAAAATAAATAAACAAAATAAAATTATGTTTTGGTTATACAATGCGTACATTTTTGGGTATGTGCGCGTGATTGATCTTCTTTATTGGGCTACCCAAGATAAGATACCGATTCACATTTATTTGTCTATGGACCGAGAATTTATTGGTATTTATTTAGTTACCAAATATGTCTAACCAGTATGACGTTCTACCATAAGAAATAATATATTTATGAACCATGAATTTAATGCTATATACCCTACATTGATCTAGTTTATCGGGTTACCAAAGATTGGTTTGGTGAAACCTAGGAGGGAATAGAAAACTAGAAAAAATCAGTAGATGGTGGGAGATTGGACGAAGGGGTGGTGAGGAGAAAAGTGAAAGATGGAACTTTAGGGCATCTCTAATGCAGACCCTCAAACTGCCTTACATACGTCCTGATCGCACGGTCCGAACGTATTTTGCCTTCCAACTCGGTCCTGTATCCGTCCGCTGGCCGGTTCGGACGCCCTTTTCCCCACAAACCGGAGGGGGGTTGCGGGCGTCCGGACCGCTGCCACGCACGCGTCTGACAACCATGGCCCATGCAAAACCCACTCCTTCGCCCCTGCCCTTTCCCGCCCGAAGCGGTTGCCCGCATTCATGCCGTTCTAGAGTGGTAGCTCCGCATTGACGCCGACTCAGAACGGACGTGATCTCTCACTAATGCCAGCATTGAAGCGGCTCGTGGCCGAGAGGGTCGTCCGCGCCGCGTTCCCGGTGTCCACTCCTATTCAATGTCGGAGAGGTGTTACTGGACGGGACGGGACAAATATCTACTTCATTCAAACGGGATGCTCGTTCGCCCATCTGCTGCCATTGAACAGGCACGGCCGAGAAACCAACTGTAGTGCTCGCGCGTGATAACCCACAAGTATAGGGGATTGCAATGGTTTTCGAGGGTAGAGTATTCAACCCAAATTTATTGATTCGACACAAGGGGAGCCAAAGAATATTTGCAAGTATTAGCAGTTGAGTTGTCAATTCAACCACACCTGGAGAACTGAATATCTGCAGCAGAGTGATCAGTAGCACAATAATATGATAGTTTGATAGCAGTGGTAATAATAGCAATAGTAACGGTAGCAGTAGTTTTGTAGCAATTGTGACAGCAACATCAACAGTAGTAACTTAGCAAAGATCAATATGTGAAAAGTTCATAGGCATTGGATTGGTGATGAATAATTATGTTGGATAACATTCATCATGTAACAATTATAACCTAGGGCGACACAAAACTAACTTCAATTCATCAATGTAATATAGGCATGTATTCCATAGATAGTCATACGTGCTTGCAATAAGAACTTGCATGACATCTTTTGTCCTACCCTCCCGTGGCAGCGGGGTCCATAAGGAAACTAAGGGATATTAAGGACTCCTTTTAATAGAGAACCGGAACAAAGCATTAACCACATAATGAATACATGAACTCCTCAAATTATGGTAATCACCGGAAAGAATCCCAATTATTGTCACCTTGGATTATGCGGATCATAACACGTAATAGGTGCATATAAGTTGCAAGATAGGATAAAAAACACAAATATATTCGTGAAAACATAAAGGGTTCAGATATGAAATCATGGCATCGGGCCCTAGTGACAAGCATTAAGCATAACAAAGTCATAGCAACATCAATCTCAGAACATAGTGGATACTAGGGATCAAGCCCTAACAAAACTAACTCGATTACATGTTAAATCTAATCCAACCCATCACCGTCTAGCAAGCCTACGAAGGAATTACTCACTCCCGGTGGTGAGCATCATGAAATTTGTGATGAAGAAAGGTTGATCATGACGACGACGTCGAATCCCCCTCTCCGGAGCCCAGAACGGACTCCAGATCAACCCTCCCGATGAAGAACAGGAGGTGGCAGCGGCTCCGTATCGTTCTACTTGATTTTTTTTCTTGGCGAATATGTATGTATGGAGTTGGAGTTAGGGCTGCGGGAGCTGCCAGGGGCCCACAAGCCTGCCAGGCGCTCCCTTGGGGGAGAGGGGGTGGCGCGCCCCCTGGGCTTGTGGCGCCTTGGTGGCCCCCCTCTAGTAATTTCATTCGCCAATATTTTTTTATATATTATGAAATAATTCTCCGTAAATTTTCAGCTCAATCCGAGAACTTTTATTTCTGCACAAAAACAACACCATGTCAATTCTGCTGAAAACAATGTCAATCCGGGTTAGTTCCATTCAAATCATGCAAATTAGAGTCTAAATCAAGAGTAAACGTGTTTGGAAAAGTAGATACGTTTGGAACATATCAACTCCCCCAAGCTTAACTCATTGCTTGTCCTCAAGCAATTCAGTTGACAAACTGAAAGTGATAAAGAAAAACTTTTACAAACTATTTTTGTTCTTGTTATTGTAAATATGCTTAACTAATGTTCAAGTTTTCAGCAAGGATTATGAACTAACTATATTCATGATAACATTTAGGTCTCACATTTACTCATAACAATGACATAACCAACTAGCGAGCAATAAGATATCTCGGATGCCAACACTTTGTCAAAACAATCATGATAAAATATGATAACATGGTATCTCGCTAGCCGTTTCTGAGACTGCAAAACATAAATGCAAAGCACCTATGAAGTTCAAGCAGTGACTAAACTTTGTAATTCATGGTATAAAAGATCCAATCATGTCACACTCAACATTAACTGTTGGGGAACGTTGCATGGAAAACAAACAATTTTCTACACACACACAAGATTTATCCATGGAGATGCATAGCTACGAGAGGGGAGAGTGTGTCTACGTACTCTCATAGACCGTAAAGCAGAAGCGTTTATCAACGCGGTTGATGTAGTCGAACACCTTCGCGATCTAACCAATCAAGTACCGAACGTACGGCACCTCCGCGTTCAGCACACGTTCAGCTCGATGACGTCCTCGCCTTCTTGATCCAGCAAGACGGGCGAAGTAGTAGATGAGTTCCGGCAGCACGACAGCGTGGTGACGGTGGTGGTGAACTTGTTCCCGCAGGGCTTCGCCGTGCACTGCGGAAAAACTGGACGGAGGACTAAACTGTGGAGAGGGGCGCCGCACATGGCTAAGAGATTGTCGTAGGTTGTGTGGCACCCCTCCCTCTCATATATATAGGTGGGGGGAGCGGAGGCAGCCTTGGGTGTGCCCCAAGGTGGCCAGCCGTCCCCCTTGGGCGCCTGCCCTTTGGCACCCCCTTCCTTGTTTGCCTGCGGGGGGAAGGCAGGACGGGGTGCCCCCCCCCCTTTTCCTTCCTCTTAGGTGGAGGGAAGGAAAGAGGGGCTAACCCTCCCCCTTTCCATCCATAGGGCCGGCGGCCAAGGGGAGGGGCGCGCCAGCCCCTTTTGGGCTGGTGTGTTCCCCTCTCTTGGCCCATAAGGCCAATTAACCTCTCGGGGCTTCCCGGAAACCCTTCCGGTGATCCGATGACTACCCGATACAATCCGAAACCTTTCCGGTGACCAAATACCATCGTCCTATATATCAATCTTTACCTCCAGACCATTCCGGAGCTCCTTGTCATGTCCGTGATCTCATCCGAGACTCCGAACAACATTCGGTCAGCAAATCACATAACTCATATAATACTATATCGTCAACGAACGTTAAGCGTGCGGACCCTCGGGTTCGAGAATGATGTAGACATGACCGAGACGTCTCTCCGGTCAATAACCAATAGCGGAACCTGGATGCCCATATTGGTTCCTACATATTCTACGAAGATCTTTATCGGTCGAACCTTATGACAACATACGCAATTCCCTTTGTCTGTCGGTATGTTACTTGCGCGAGATTCGATCGTCGGTATCTTCATACCTAGTTCAATCTCGTTACCGGCAAGTCTCTTTCCTCGTTCCATAATACATCATCTCGTAACTAACTCCTTAGTCATTTTGCTTGCAAGCTTCTTGTGATGTGTATTACCGAGAGGGCCCAGAGATACCTCTCCGATACACGGAGTGACAAATCCTAATCTCGATCCATGCCAACTCAACAGATACCTTTGAAGATACCTGTAGAGCATCTTTATGATCACCCAGTTACGTTGTGACGTTTGATAGCACACAAGGTATTCCTCCGGTATCCGGGAGTTGCATGATCTCATAGTCAAAGGAATATGTATTTGACATTAAGAAAGCAATAGCAATAAACTGAACGATCATATGCTAAGCTAACGGATGGGTCTTGTCCATCACAGCATTCTCCTAATGATGTGATCCCGTTATCAAGTGACAACACATGTCCATGGTTAGGAAACCTTAAACCTTAACCATCTTTGATCAATGAGCTAGTCTAGTAGAGGCTTACTAGGGACACGGTATTTGTTTATGTATCCACACATGTATTTAAGTTTCCGATCAATACAATTCTAGCATGAATAATAAACCTTTATCATGAATAAGGAAATATAATAATAACAACTTTATTATTGCTCTAGGGCATATTTCCATCAGTCTCCCACATTGTAATGAATCTAACACCCATGGAGTCTTGGTGCTGATCATGTTTTGCTCGCGGAAGAGGCTTAGTCAACGGGTCTACTACATTCAGATCCGTATGTATTTTGCAAATTTCTATGTCTCCATCCTTGACCTTTTCACGAATGGAGTTGAAGCGTCTCTTGATGTGTTTGGTTCTCTTGTGAAACCTGGATTCCTTCGCTAAGGCAATTGCTCCAGTGTTGTCACAAAAGATTTTCATTGGACCCGATGCACTGTGTATTACACCCAGATCAGATATGAACTCCTTCATCCAGACTCCTTCACGTGCTGCTTCCGAAGCAGCTATGTACTCCGCTTCACACGTAGATCCCGCCACGACGCTTTGCTTGGAACTGCACCAACTGATAGCTCCACCATTCAATATAAATAAGTATCCGGTTTGTGACTTAGAGTCATCTGGATCAGTGTCAAAGCTAGCATCGACGTAACCATTTACGACGAGCTCTTCGTCACCTCCATAAACGAGAAACATATCCTTGGTCCTTTTCAGGTACTTCAGGATGTTCTTGACCGCTGTCTAGTGATCCACTCCTAGATTACTTTGGTACCTCCTTGCCAAACTTATGGCAAGGCACACATCAGGTCTGGTACACAGCATAGCATACATGATAGAACCTATGGCTGAGGCATAGGGAATGACTTTCATTTTCTCTCTATCTTCTGTCATGGTCGGGTTTTTAGTCTGACTCAATTTTACACCTTGCAACACAGGCAAGAACCCTTTCTTTGACTGGTCCATTTTGAACTTCTTTAGAACTTTGTCAAGGTATGTGCTTTGTGAAAGTCCTATCCTTGATCTATCCCTATAGATCTTGATGCCCAATATATAAGCAGCTTCACCGAGGTCTTTCATTGAAAAATTCTTATCCAAGTATCCTTTTATGCTATCCAGAAATTCTATATCATTTCCAATCAACAATATGTCATCCACATATAATATCAGAAATGCTACACAGCTCCCACTCACTTTATTGTAAATACAGGCTTCACAGTAAGTCTGTATAAAACCATATGCTTTGATCACCTCATCAAAGCGTATATTCCAACTCCGAGATGCTTGCACCAGTCCATAGATGGATCGCTGGAGCTTGCACACTTTGTCAGCACCTTTAGGATCAAAAAACCTTCTGGTTGCATCATATACAACTCTTCTTTAAGAAATCCATTAAGGAATGCAGTTTTGACGTCCATTTGCCAGATTTCATAATTATAAAATGCGGTAATTGCTAACATAATTCGGACAGACTTAAGCATCGCTACGGGTGAGAAAGTCTCATCGTAGTCAACCCCTTGAACTTGTCGAAAACCTTTCACGACAAGTCGAGCTTTGTAGACAGTGACATTACCATCAATGTTTGTCTTCTTCTTGAAGATCCATTTATTCTCAATGGCTTGCCGATCATCGGGCAAGTCCACCAAAGTCCACACTTTGTTCTCATACATGGATCCTATCTCAGATTTCATGGCCTCAAGCCATTTATCGGAATCTGGGCTCATCATAGCTTCTTCATAGTTCGTAGGTTCACCATGGTCTAATAACATGACTTCCAGGACAGGGTTACCATACCACTCTGGTGCGGAACGTGTTTTGGTCGACCTACGAGGTTCAGTAGTAACTTGATCTGAAGTTTCATGATCATCATCATTAGCTTCCTCTCTAGTTGGTGTAGGCATCACGGGAACGGTTTTCTCTGATGTGCTACTTTGCAATTCGAGAGAAGGTACAATTACCTCATCAAGTTCTACTTTCCTCCCACTCACTTCTTTCGAGAGAAACTCCTTCTCTAGAAAGGACTCATTCTTGGCAACAAAGATCTTGCCTTCGGATCTGTGGTAGAAGGTGTACCCAATAGTTTTCTTAGGGTATCCTATGAAGACGGACTTCTCTGATTTAGGTTCGAGCTTATCAGGCTGAAGCCTTTTGACATAAGCGTCGCATGCCCAAACTTTAAGAAACGACAGCTTAGGTTTCTTGCCAAAACCATAGTTCATACGGTGTCGTCTCAACGGATTTAGATGGTGCCCTATTTAACGTGAATGCAGTTATCCCTAATGCATAACCCCAAAACGATAGTGGTAAATCGGTAAGAGACATAATAGAATGCACCATATCTAATAAAGTACGGTTACGACGTTCAGACACACCATTACGTTGTGGTTTTCCAGGTGGCGTGAGTTGCGAAACAATTCCACATTGTTTTAAATGAAGGCCAAACTCGTAACTCAAATATTCACCTCCACAATCAGATCGTAGAAATTTTATTTTCTTGTTACGATGATTCTCTACTTCACTCTAAAATTCTTTGAACTTTTCAAATGTTTCAGATTTGTGTTTCATTAAGTAGATATACCCATACCTACTAAAATCATCTGTAAAGGTTAGAAAATAACAATACCCACCGCGTGCCTCAACACTCATCGGACCGCATACATCGGTATGTATTATTTCCAATAAGTCATTAGCTCACTCCATTGTTCCGGAGAACGGAGTTTTAGTCATCTTACCCATGAGCATGGTTCACAAGTATCAAATGATTCATAATCAAGTGATGTCAAAAGTCCATCCGCATGGAGTTTCTTCATGCGCTTTACACCAATATGACCTAAACGGCAGTGCCACAAGTATGTTGCACTATCATTACCAACTTTGCATCTTTTGGCATCAATATTATGAATATGTGTATCACTATGATCGAGATTCAACAATAATAGACCATTCATCAAAGGTGCATGACCATAAAAGATATTACTCATATAAATAGAACAACCATTATTCTCTGACTTAAATGAATAACCGTCTCGCAATAAACAAGATCCAGATATAATGTTCATGCTCAACGCTGGCACCAAATAACAATTATTGAGGTCTAAAACTAATCCCGAAGGTAGATGTAGAGGTAGCATGCCGACGGCGATCACATCGACCTTGGAACCATTCCCGACGCGCATCGTCACCTCCTCCTTAGCCAATCTTCGTTTATTCCGCAGTTCCTGTTTCGAGTTACAAATATGAGCAACCGAACTAGTATCAAATACCCAGGTGCTACTACGAGCATTAGTAAGGTACACATCAATAACATGTATATCAAATATACCTTTGTTCACTTTGCCATCCTTCTTATCCGCCAAGTATTTGGGGCAGTTCCGCTTCCAGTGACCATTCCCTTTGCAGTAGAAGCACTCAGTTTCAGGCTTGGGTCCAGCTTTGGGCCTCTTCACGGGAGCGGCAACTTGCTTGCCATTCTTCTTGAAGTTCCCTTTATTTCCCTTGCCCTTTTTCTTGAAACTAGTGGTCTTGTTAACCATCAACACTTGATGCTCCTTCTTGATTTCTACCTCCGCGGCCTTAAGCATTGCGAAGAGATCGGGAATCGTTTTTGTCCTCCCTTGCATATTATAGTTCATCACGAAGCCTTTGTAGCTTGGTGGCAGTGACTGAAGAACTCTGTCAATAACACTCTCAACTGGAAGATCAATTCCCACTTGAGTTAAGTGGTTATGATACCCAGACATTTTGAGTATGTGTTCACTAACAGAACTGTTCTCCTCCATCTTACAGCTATAGAAATTGTTGGAGACTTCATATCTCTCAACTCGGGCATTATCTTGAAATATCAACTTCAGCTCTTGGAACATCTCATATGCTCCATGATGTTCAAAACGTCTTTGAAGTCCCGATTCTAAGCTGTAAAGCATGGCACACTGAACTATTGAGTAGTCATCAGATCGAGCCTGCCAGACGTTCATAACATCTGCAGTAGCTCCTGCAGCAGGTCTGTCACCTAGCGGTGCATCAATGACATAATTCTTCTATGCAGCAATGAGGATAATCCTCAAGTTACGGACCCAGTCCGTGTAGTTGCTACCATCATCTTTCAACCTAGCTTTCTCTAGGAACGCATTAAAATTTAGGGGAGCGGTAGCACGGGCCATTGATCTACAGCATAGATATGCAAAACTATTAAGACTAAGTTCACGATAAATTAAGTTCAATGAATCAAATTACTAATGAACTCCCACTTAAATTAACATCCCTCAAGTTATCTAAGTGATACATGATCCAAATCAACTAACCCATGTCCGATCATCATGTGAGATGAGGTAGTCATCAATGGTGAACATCTCTATGTTGATCATATCTACTATATGACTCATGTTCGACCTTTCGGTCTCCAGTGTTCCGAGACCATGTCTGTACATGCTAGGCTCGTCAAGTTTAACCCAAGTATTCTGCATGTGCAAAACTGTCTTACACCCATTATATGTGAACGTAGAGTCTATCACACCCGATCATCACGAGGTGCTTCGAAACAATGAACTTTGGCAACGGTGCATACTCGGGGAGAACACTTTATCTTGAAATTTAGTGAAGGGATCATCTTATAATACTACCGCCGTTCTAAGCAAAATAAGATGCATAAAAGATAAACATCACATGCAATAAAAATATGTGACATGATATGGCCATCATCATCTTGTGCTTTTGATCTCCATCTCCAAAGCATCGTCATGATCTCCATCGTCAATGGCTCGACACCTTGATCTCCATATTTGCGTTGTGGTCATCTCACCAACTATTGCTTCTACAACCATTGCTAACGCATAGCGATAAAGTAAAGCAATTACATGGCGCTTGCATTTCATACAATAATTAAGAGACAACCCTAAGGCTCCTGCCGGTTGTCGATATAACAAAACATGACCATCTCATACAACAACGTATATCACATCACGTCTTGACCATATCACATCACAACATGCCCTGCAAAAACAAGTTAGACATCCTCTACTTTGTTGTTGCAAGTTTTACGTGGCTGCTACGGGCTTCTAGCAAGAACGGTTCTTACCTACGCAAAACCACAACGGTGGTTATCAAGTTTGCTATTTTAACCTTCTTCAAGGACCAGACGTAGTCGAATTCGATTCAACTAACGTAGGAGAAACAGACACTCACCAGCCACCTTTATGCAAAACAAGCTGCATGTCAGTCGGTGGAACCGGTCTCATGTGCGTGGACATGTAAGGTTGGTCCGGGCCGCTTCATCCCATAATACCGCTGAATCAAAATAAGACGTTCGTGGTAAGCAATATGACCATCACCGCCCACAACTTCTTTGTGTTCTACTCGTGCATACCATCTACGCATAGACCTGGCTCATGATGCCACTGTTGGGGAACGTTGCATGGAAAACAAAAAAATTTCTACGCACACGCAAGATCTATCCATGGAGATGCATAGCTACGAGAGGGGAGAGTGTGTCTACATACCCTCGTAGACCATAAAGTGGAAGCGTTTATCAACGCGGTTGATGTAGTCGAACACCTTCGCGATCCAATCGATCAAGTACCGAACGTACGACACCTCCGCGTTCAGCACATGTTCAGCTCGATGACGTCCTCGCCTTCTTGATCCAGCAAGACAGGCGAAGTAGTAGATGAGTTCCGGCAGCACAACGGCGTGGTGACGGTGGTGGTGAACTTGTTCCCGTAGGGCTTCGCCGTGCACCACGGAAAAACTGGACGGAGGACTAAACTGTGGATAGGGGCGCCGCACACGGCTAAGAGATTGTTGTAGGCTGTGTGGCGCCTCTCCCTCTCATATATATAGGTGGGGGGGAGCGGAGGCAGCCCTGGGTGCGCCCCAAGGTGGCCGGCTGGCCCCCTTGGGCGCCTGCCCTTTGGCGCCCCCCTTGCTTGTTTGCCTGCAGGGGGAAGGCAGGAGGGGGTGGCGCCCCCCTTTCCTTCCTCTTAGGTGGAGGGAAGGAAAGAGGGGCTAGCCCTCCCCCCTTTCCATTCATAGGGCCGGCGGCCAAGAGGAGGGGCGCGCCAGCCCCTTGTGGGCTGGTGTGTTCCCCTCTCTTGGCCCATAAGGCCCATTAACCTCCCGGGGCTTCCCGGAACCCCTTCCGGTGATCCGATGACTACCCGATACAATGCGAAACCTTTTCGGTGACCAAATAGCATCGTCCTATATATCAATATTTACCTCTGGACCATTCCGGAGCTCCTCGTCATCTCCGTGATCTCATCCGGGACTCCGAACAACATTCGGTCACCAAATCACATAACTCATAAAATACTATATCGTCAATGAACGTTAAGTGTGCAGACCCTACGGGTTCGAGAATGATGTAGACATGACCAAGACGCCTCTCCGGTCAATAACCAATAGCGGAACTTGGATGCCCATATTGGTTCCTACATATTCTATGAAGATCTTTATCGATCGAACCTTATGACAACATACGCAATTCCCTTTGTCTGTCGGTATGTTACTTGCCCGAGATTTGATCGTCGGTATCTTCATACCTAGTTCAATCTCATTACCGGCAAGTCTCTTTACTCGTTCCGTAATACATCCTCTGGTAACTAACTCCTTAGTCATTTTGCTTGCAAGCTTCTTGTGATGTGTATTACCGAGAGGGCCCAGAGATACCTCTCCGATACACGGAGTGACAAATCCTAATCTTGATCCATGCCAACTCAACAGACACCTTCGGAGATACCTGTAGAGCATCTTTATGATCACCCAGTTATGTTGTGGCATTTGATAGCACACAAGGTATTCCTCTGGTATCCGGGAGTTGCATAATCTCATAGTCGAAGGAATATGTATTTGACATTAAGAAAGCAATAGCAATAAACTGAACGATCATATGCTAAGCTAACGGATGGGTCTTGTCCATCACATCATTCTCCTAATGATGTGATCCCATTATCAAGTGACAACACATGTCCATGGTTAGGAAACCTTAACCATCTTTGATCAACAAGCTAGTCTTGTAGAGGCTTACTAGGGACACAGTATTTGTTTATGTATCCATACATGTATTTAAGTTTCCGATCAATACAATTCTAGCATGAATAATAAACCTTTATCATGAATAAGGAAATATAATAATAACAACTTTATTATTGCCTCTAGGGCATATTTCCATCATTAACTATACTCAATGCATAAGAATGACAATAGTGCTCCCCGACTGGTGCTTAAATGAGGGGGTGGTGACTCAATAATAAAAGTAAAATAACATAAAAGTAAATGGATAAGCCCTTCGCAGAGGGAAGCAGGGATTTGCAGAGGTGCGAGAGCTCAAAGCTTAAAACAGAGATGAATATAATTTTGGGAGGTATGCCTTTCCTATCAACGTCACGACCGAGAGTTTTCAATATCTTCCATGCTAAACAAATTAGCGGTGGTTCATAAGCGGTAAAAGGTAAAGTTTACTCCCCCTCCACCAACAAACAGAAGCCATGGCTAGCTGAATCCTCGGGTGCCCTCCATACCAACAACTTTCCTGGGGAGTTTGTTTCGTTATTTTGCGATTTGATCATGGGACCGGGCATCCCGATTACCAGCCCCTCTCGTGTAAGGACAAGTGAATAGACACTCATCATGAGAATAACCCGCTTAGAATGGAAGATACTAACTGTCCCCTGTCGCTTCATGAGCGGTACGGGCACACAAAATAGATGTTTATTTGAATGTTTAGAGGTGGCACATGCAAATTCACTTAGAGCGGCAGGTGTCAGGGGGATGACCCCCGGGTAGGTAGCGGAACCCAGATCCCTTTTTAAAAAACATCGGCGCAGACCAGGCCCCTCAGTCCGGCTGGCCAACCCGCTGGCTCCCCAGCGCGAGCCGGTCGGGTGCGGCAACCCGGCCCAGCCGGCTAGCCCATGCCGGCTGGCCACATGAAGACAACCCCCAATGACAAGGCAAGCATGGCTACAACACTCCCTCCTTTACGCCGGCCCAGGCGGGCGTGGCTACAGTGCGCCCCCGCCCGGGGCGAGCGGTGTCTAGGCGATGCAACCCTGTAGCGGGGCGGCGCCAGCCGCCCTGTGATGTGGGGCGAGGCATGCCACAGTGCCGTGCAGCCGGCCGGACCCATGCCTAGCACCCCCGGCATGGCCCGCGCCCGGCGGACCCGCACCCAACGGACCAGGCGACCCCGCTACCGGCTCCCAGAGGATGACACCAGGGCCCCAGGCTTATGTAACTTTACCATTGTATCCCTGGGGGGGTTAGCCTATAAGACCCCCCAGGAGCCCCCCATGCAAAGGCCTGGACTCTCTTAGAACACACACCCACACACCCACAGGAGAGGCGAGACAGGGACCTAGCCCTTCTTCCTCCTCCACCCAAACAGCTCCACGAGCAACCTTGTAACCTCGTGCATATCATCCATTTGGTAGGACTAGGGGTGTTACCTCCCCCGAAGGGCCCCAAACCTGGATTCTTCTCGTGTCACACACTTGCGCGTGCCAACCTCGCCTATGGAACCCACCGACGTCCTGAAGTAGCCCCCCACTTTTAGCCATCCCATGGCATCTGCCGTGAGATCACCACGACAGTTGGCGCCCATCGTGGGGCCGCTCGCTGTGTCAGCCAGAGTCAAGTTCCAAATGAGGCCCTTCACCGACTCCGGCGAGCGCATTGCGCATGGCCTGGTCCCCGTGCGCGGCGTGGCCCCGGCCGGCCTTGCTGGCTCCTCCGTCGTTCCCTTCAGTGCCCTGCACGTCTTTGTTGCGCTCGTCCCCAATGAGTACCCTATCGAGGTACTCAGCTTCACCGACTCCCCCGTACCCGTCGGATCTGCCGTCTCCAGCGACGTGGCAGATCTCTGCACCCGCGTGGAGGTGCTAACTACCGGTTCCAGTCTCTCCTCTATTGGCGCCAAGGCTACTGCAGCCAAGGCGGCGCTGGCTCGCGCCAACCAGGCCGACCCGTTGCATGCGACACTGCAGAACCTCAGCATCCCCATTGCCACTGACGTCGACGCCACCCTGGCCAGGGCCCGGCTCAACGCGGAACGTGTGCACCTGCTGGACGAGGCCACGGTGCTCGCTGCTACGCAGTGCCAGCTGGAGTCCTCCCAGCAGGAGCGTGACGCTGCCTATGGTTTCACGCCGGCCGCGGCCGAGCCCAGCCTGGTCGTCGAGGTGCGGGCCCGGGGCGGAGCCCTCGGTCGCGCGTTGGGCATGGCCCCGGCCATCTACGACACCCCCGTCAAGAACATGCGCTCCACGGAGGCGGCTATGGCGGATCTGGAGTTCCTTGAGGGCGAGGAACTGCTGCAGCGGTAGCAGCGTATCCGCGAGCTTGTCACTGCCACAAACTCGCAGCAGAAGCGCCTTGACTCCCCCCGGAGGCCCACGCGGCGTCTGCTTCGTGTCGCTCCAAAGATCACGACCAGCGGAACACGGCATCTTCTCCGCGCCCCAGCGAAAGACGGTCTGGGAGAACCCGGAGAGGCTAGACCCGGCACGACCTCGCCATAACGATCGGTGACAGCCAGGGCGACGAGCCGGCTCCAAACGCTCAGCGCTAGCCGAATCTCCCCCCGCCATCTGGCCGCCGTGCCTGGCCGGCTTCTGCCGGTCTGGTCCCCCGCTGCCCAGTCGCTAGCCAGCTAGGCCCGCGCGACATCAACACCAACGACGCTCGCCACCGCATCGAACAACTGTCTCTCTCACTCGAGCTGGAGGAAGATGGCGGAGTCGGCCCGAGCTGTTTTGGCCCGCGCATCCGCGATGAGCCCTTCCCCAAAGGGTTCATGCTCCTCCACGACACCCCAAGTATAACGGGACCGCCAAGCCGGAGGACTGGCTCACTGACTACATCACCATCGTCGGCATCGCGGGCGGCAATCGATGCCTCGCCATGCGCTATGCCCCCCTCGTGCTGCAGGGCTCAGCCCGGACGTGGCTGAATAGCCTGCCGGCTGGCGGCATCAACTCCTGGCTCGATTTCAAGCAGGCATTCATGCGCAACTTCACCGACACCTACAAGCGGCTCGGCCGGCCTTGCCAGCTCGCCATGTGCGTTCAGGGGCCGAAGGAGACCGACCGCCAGTACCTCACGCGCTGGACTGAGCTCCGGAACAGTTGCGAGGGGGTCCATGAGGTCCAGGCCATCCAGTACTTCATGGACGGTTGCCGAGACGGCACCTTGCTCAAGCACAAGCTTCTGCGCTCCGAGCCGACCACCATGCCCGCGCTCATGGCCACGGCGGACAAGTACGCCACGACCGACGCCGCCATGAAGATCCAAGTCGTGGTGGATGATGCCGCCGAGGCATTGCCGGTGCCGCCCCCCAGCACCAGGCTGGCTAGCGAGAGCAGCCGGCAGCAAAACAGCAGTCCCAGTAACAAGTGCAAGGGCGAGTAGCCGGCTCCCCATTACGACAACTGCCTTGTCGCTGCAGCCGAGCAGGTGCCCCTGACCGAGCAAGGCGGCGGCCGGCGTCAGCGAACCGGCAAGGCCACTTGGCAACCCGCCCTCAGCTTTGAGCAGATGCTCGATGCTCCTTGTAAGCACCACAACAGCGCGAAGTGGCCACGCACACGCTCCGGTAGTGCAGCATCACCTAGCGCCTGATGAGGGGTGACCTCCCGCCGCCTTCTCCTCCAGCGGAGGGGGCGGAGGGGCAGCCACCTCCGCCCCCTCCGTCGCCGCCTCTGGCAGCTGGCTCCATGCGTGATGACGCCTTCCCCAACCTGAATGCCTGCTACATCATGTTCACCAGTGAGAGTGGCGACAAACACAGTGAGCGCCGGCTTCGGCAAGAAGTGAACACCGTGGTCCCGGTCGGTCCCCAGTACATGCACTGGTCGGACCGCCTGGTCAGCTGGACCCGAGAGGACCATCCGACCGTCATGCCTACACCGGGGGGCTACGCTCTCGTTCTCGACCCCGCCATAGTCGCTAAAAAGTGCACTTGCCGTTTCTCGCGAGTCCTCATCAACGATGGTAGCAGCATCAACATACTCTACCGCGACACCATGACCAAGCTCGGCATCGAGGCGAGGCAGCTGGAACCGACCCGGACGGTGTTCCATGACATCGTGCCGGGTCTCTCCTGCTCCCTGATCGGCTGGATCCGGCTTGACGTCCTATTCGGCACCAGCGATCACTTTCGGCGAGAGCCCATTTGGTTCAAGGTGGTGGACCTGTCCAGCCCCTACCACACGTTGCTGGGCCAGCCCGTGCTGGCAAAGTTCATGGTGGTTCCGCACTACGCCTACCTGAAGATGAAGATGCCGGGTCCCAAGGGCCTCATCACCATCACCGATGATTACAAGAAATCCCCTGAGTGCGCCAAAGCCGGCTCCAAGCTGGCCGAGTCGCTGGTCATTGCCGAGGAGAGGCGCCAGCTCAGCCGAATCATGGCGCTCGCCGGCGAGCAGCCAGCCGTGCCGGCTCCGCTCAAGCAGACGGCCAATGTGGCCTCGTTCTAGCCATCCAAAGACACGAAGAAGGTGCTGCTCAACCCGGCCGACCCCAGCTGTAGCCAGTACATCATCATGGGCACCCGCCTCGATAGCAAATAGGAAGGCGAGCTCGTCGACTTCCTCCGTGAGAATTGGGATATCTTCGCGTGGTCCCCTAAGGACATGCCGGGAGTTCCGAGGGAGTACGCCGAGCACAAACTCCATATCCACAAGGACGCCAAGCCCGTCCGACAACCACTGCGCCATTTTTCCAAGGAGAAGCGAAGAACCATCGATGAAGTAATCGCCCGGCTGCTCGCGGCTGGCTTCATCATGGAAGTTTTCCACCCCGAGTGGCTGGCCAACCTAGTCCTCGTCCTGAAGAAGAACAACACTTGGCACATGTGTATCGACTACACCAGCCTGAACAAGACATGCCCAAGGACCCTTTTGCCCTACCACAGATAGATCAAGTGATCGACTCCACGGCTGGCTACGAGCTCTTGCCCTTTTTGGACGGCTACTCTGGCTACCACTAGATCAAGCTGGACCCGGCTGACGTCCTCAAGACGTCCTTCATCACGCCCTTTGGGGCGTACTGCTACATCACCATCTCGTTCGGCTTGAAGAATGCCGCCGGCACCTTCCAGTGCTGCATGCAGAAATGCTTGCTACCCCAGATTGGCAGAAACGTGCATGTCTACGTCGATGACATCATGGTGAAGAGCAAGAAGCACCTCACGCTCCTAGCCGACCTCCAAGAGACCTTCGCCAATTTGCGCTGGTACCAGATCAGGCTCAACCCAGAGAAATGTGTTTTCGGCGTGCCGGCTGGCCAGCTCCTTGGTTTCATCGTCTCAAAGCGTAGTATTGAGGCTAACTCGAAAAGACCACGAGCGCATGTGCAAGCCGGCTCGGCTGCGCAACTTTCAGAAGTTTACCGGTTGCTTGGCCTCTCTTAGCCGGTTCCTCAGCCGACCGGGGGAGAGGGCCCTGCCCCTGTATCAGCTGATGAAGAAGACGACAGTGTTTGAATGGAACGACCAGGCGGATGAAGCTTTCCGTGACCTCAAGCGCATGTTCTCCACCGCACCCATCCTTGCCGCGCCGGCTGAGAAGGAGCCGCTTTTGCTATACATCACCGCCACCCCCCGGGCGGTCAGCACGGTGCTGGTGGTTAAGCATCCTGAGGAGGGCAAGGTTCAGCCGGTCCAGCGTCCGGTGTACTACCTAAGCGAGGTGCTCTCCGCATCCAAGCAGAACTACCCCCACTACCAGATGTGCTACAGCGTGTACTTTGCCACCAAGAAGCCGAAGCAGTACTTCCAGGAGCATACCATCACCGTGGTGAGCACGACCCCCATCAACGAGATCATGGGCCGCCGGGAAGCCTCTGGCCGGGTGGACAAGTGGGCCATCATGCTAGCCAACCACACGACCCTCTACGAGCCTTGCACCACCATCAAAGTCCCATGCGCTGGCCGATTTCCTCATCGACTGGACAGAGGCCCAGTATCTGGCACCGGCACCCGACTTGATGCACTGGCGCATGCACTTTGGCGGCTCCAAGATGCGCTCCGGCTTGGGAGCCGGCATCGTGCTGTCTTCTCCCAAGGGCGACCGGCTGCGGTACGCGCTGCAAATCCACTTTGCTGCCTCCAACAACGTTGCCGAATACGAAGCTCTCGTGCATAGCCTCCGGCTGGTCAAAGAGATCGGCATCCGACACATCCTCTGCTACGACGACTCAGACTTGGTGGTACAGCAAGTCTCCGGCGAGTGGGACGCCAGAGATGCCAACATGGCCAGCTACCGCTTGCTGGTCCAGCAGCTCACCAGCGGTTTCAACGGCTATGAGTTCCTCCACGTCCCTCGCACGGACAATGAGGCTGCCGACACGTTGGCCAAGATAGGCTCCACTCGGCAAGCAATCCCACCCGACGTCTCCCTCGAGCACCTGCGAAAGCCGTCCATCAAGCCTTCTCCCAACTCAGAATCCATCTTTGTCCCGGACGACCCCGCGGTACCCCTACCCAACCCTGGAGATCCCGGCCCTAGCTCGGGGCTGCCGTCCCGACCCTAGTGACCGTTGGTCCTGACCCGGCTCCAGGGGCTGCCGGCTCTGGCCAAGGGGCTTTTGGCTCCGGCTCGGGCCCGGGGGCTGCTGCCCCAGACCCCGTCCAAGTGGCCGTCTTCACAGTGGTGATGGCGCCATCCTGGGCCCAGCCGATCCTCGCTTTCCTGGAAAGCGGCGAGCTCCCCATGGACGAGACTGAGGCTCGGCAGGTCCAACGACGGGCGTCCGCCTACAACATCATCAACCACGAGCTCGTCAAGCGCAGCGCGACAGGCGTGTTCCAGCGCTACGTCGAGCAGGACAAAGAGATCGAGGTCCTCCTCGACATCCACCAGGGCGAGTGCGGGCACCACGCCGCCTAGAGGTCCCTGGTGGCCAAGGCTTTCCGCCATGGTTTCTATTGGCCCACGGCCCTAAAAGACGCCGAACAGCTGGTCCTCAAGTGCAAGGGCTACCAAAGTTTCAGCAAGCGCAGCCACCACTAGCCACAACCCTCCAGACCATTCTGATCACATGGCCCTTTGCCGTCTGGGGGCTTGACATGGTGGGGCCCTTCAAAACCGCCCGAGGCGGCATGGCGCACTTGCTGGTGGCCGTCGACATGTTCACCAAGTGGATCGAGGCAAGGCCGATCAAGAAACTTGACGGGCCCATGATCGTCAGGTTCATCAAAGATATCGCAGTCCGCTACGGCGTCCCCCACAGGATCATCACGGACAACGGCACCAATTTTGCTAAGGGCGCGCTGGCTCAATACTACCCCACATCCGGCATCCGGCTCGACTTGGCCTCCGTCGTGCATCCCCAGTCGAATGGTCAGGTCGAGCGGGCAAACGGCCTGATTCTAGCCGGCATCAAGCCGCGACTCGTCGAGCCTCTCATGCTCCAATCCGGCAGCTGGCTCGATGAGCTGCCGGTCATCCCTTGGAGTCTCTAGATGACGCCTAACCGGTCGACCGGGTTCACCCTGTTCTTCCTCGTTTACGGAGCCGAAGCAATTATCCCCATCGACGTCGAGTTCGACTCACCCCGGGTGACCATGTACATAGAAGCTGAGGCCAAGGAGGCATGCAAAGACGGCGTTGACCTGCTCGAGGAGGCGCACCTACTGGCCCTCGGCCGGTCGGCCATATATCAACAAGGCCTGCACCACTACCACAACAAGAAGATCAAACCCCTCGCGTTCCGCGAGGGCAACCTCGTGCTCCGGCTCGTCCAGTGGACGATCGGTCAGCACAAGCTGGCCTCCCCTTAGGAGGGCCCCTTGATCGTCAGCAAGGCCCTCTGCGATCGAAACGCGTACTACCTCATCGACGCGCAGAAGCCGAACAAGTGCAAAAGAGACACAGACGGTGAAGAGACCAGCCGGCCTTGGAATGCGGAGCTCCCCCGCCCGTTTTACAGTTAAACTTATTCACGTATGTACCACTACCTTTTGGGTTTAATGAAAGCAACAGCTCCCCCGAACGACACTCGGGGGCTACCTTTTTCGGTTCTATCGAGCCATGTGTTCTATGCACCTTCATGCTTTTTATTCTCCCCCCGGGTTGGCGCGTCCGGCTAGACCGCACCCCGCCATCTACCTTAGTCTATTTCGATGCGTACGAGCCGCCAAAGCCCTCTCTTTGCCCCAAGCCACAGACTGGCTCCCGGCTTTTCGGCTGGCAAGAGCTAAAGGCTGGAAACGCCGGCACGTGAAGATCTGCTAAGAAGAGGCAGCCGACTCGGCCCATTCGGCACCCCCGAACTCCCTCGTTAAAATCGCCGCACGACCGGCTGCGCGCCAGCCGGCTTCGCTGCCTGCTGCCAGACGGCCCAGTGGGTGTTTCGCTCGCGCTCAACGTCCAAAAAAGCCTAAGTACTGTACGTCCCCTCCCAAGGCCAAGTTCCCGTCCTAGTCACAGACCGGCACCCGGCTGTCCAGCTAGTGGGAAGGAAGTCCAAAGAGAACGAACAAGAAAAGGCCCACGGTCGAATAGCAAAAGTGGAGGCAAAAGCAAAATTTATAAACAACACGGGCCGATGATACGTCTCCAACGTATCTATAATTTTTTCTTGTTCCATGCTGTTATATTATCATTCTTGGATGTTTTACAATCATTTTATAGCAACTTTATATCATATTTGGGACTAACCTATTGACATAGTGCCCAGTGCTAGTTGCGTTTTTTGCTTGTTTTTTACTTCGCATAATATCAGTACCAAACGGAGTCCAAACGCAGCGAAACTTTTTGGAGAATTTTTTTGGACCAGAAGGAACAACATGGGCCAAAGAAGTACCAGAGGGGTGCCCCGAGGGGGGCACAACCCACCACCTGCACCGCCTCTTCGCCCTATAAATACCCAAATTTCCAGAAACCCTAGGGGAGACGACAAAACACAATTCCAGCCGCCGCAAGTTCCAGAACCACGAGATCCAATCTAGACACCATCATGGAGGGGTTCATCATCCTCATTGGTGCCTGATACGTCCATTTTGCATCATGCTTTTATATTGATATTTATTGCATTATGGGCTGTTATTACACATTATGGTACAATACTTATGCCTTTTCTCTCTTATTTTACAAGGTTTACACAAAGAGGGAGAATGCCGGCAGCTGGAATTCTGGACCGGAAAGGAGCAAATCTGAGAGACCTATTCTGCACAACTCCAAAAGTCCTGAAAATTTATGGAGAATTATTTTGGAATATATAAAAAATACTGGGTGAAGAAAATACCAGAGGGGACCCACCAGGTGGCCACAAGCCTGGGGGCGCGCCCTACCCCCCTGGGCACGCCCCTAGGGCTTGTGGGCCCCCCTGGTAGGTCTCCGGTGCCCATCTTCTGCTATATGGAGGGTTTTGACCTGGAAAAAATCATAAGGAAGCTTTCGAGACGAAGCGCCGCCGTCTCGAGGCGGAACCTGGTCAGAAGCAATCTAGGGCTTCGGCGGAGTTGTTCTGCAGGGGAAACTTCCCTCCCGGAGGGGGAAATCAAAGCCATCGTCATCACCAATGATCCTCTCATCGAGAGGGGGTCAATCTCCATCAACATCTTCACCAGCACCATCTCCTCTCAAACCCTAGTTCATCTCTTGTATCCGATCTTTGTCTCAAAACCTCAGATTGGTACCTGTGGGTTGCTAGTAGTGTTGATTACTCCTTGTAGTTGATGCTAGTTGGTTTATTCGGTGGAAGATCATATGTTCAGATCCTTAATGATATTTAATACCCCTCTGATTATGAACATGAATATGCTTTGTGAGTAGTTATGTTTGTTCCTGAGGACATGGGAGAAGTCTTGTTATAAGTAATCATGTGAATTTTGTATTCGTTCGATATTTTGATGAGATGTATGTTGTCTTTCCTCTAGTGGTGTTATGTGAACATCGACTACATGACACTTCAACATGATTTGGGCCTAGGGGAAGGCATTGGGAAGTAATAAGTAGATGATGGGTTGCTAGAGTGACAGAAGCTTAAACCCTAGTTTATGCGTTGCTTCGTAAGGGACTGATTTGGATCCATATGTTTCATGCTATGGTTAGATTTATCTTAATTCTTCTTTCATAGTTGCGGATGCTTGCGAGAGTGGTTAATCCTAAGTGGGAGGCTTGTCCAAGTAAGGACAACACCCAAGCACCGGTCCACCCACATATCAAATTATCAAAGTAACGAACGCGAATCATATGAGCATGATGAAAACTAACTTGACAATAATTCCCATGTGTCCTCGGGAGCGCTTTGATTTATATAAGAGTTCGTCCAGGCTTGTCCTTTGCTACAAAAAGGATTGGGCCACCTTGGTGCACCTTAGTTACACTTGTTACTTTTTACCCGTTACGAATTATCTTATCACAAAACTATCTGTTACCGATAATTTCAGTGCTTGCAGAGAATATCTTGCTGAAAACCGCTTGTCATTTCCTTCTGCTCCTCATTGGGTTCGACACTCTTACTTATTGAAAGGACTACGATAGATCCCCTATACTTGTGGGGTCATCAAGACTCTTTTCTGGCGCCGTTGCCGGGGAGTGAAGCGCCTTTGGTAAGGAAAGATTTATAATACGTGCTGAAATTTACTGTCACTTGTTACTATGGAACATAATCCTTTGAGGGGTTTGTTCAGGGTATCTTCACCCCGACTGGAAGAGCAAAGAGTTGCCCCTCAACCTAATGAACCTACTAAAAATATTTATTATGAAATTCCTTTGGGTATGATAGAGAAACTGCTCGCTAATCCTTATGTAGGAGATGGAACATTACATCCTGATATGCATCTAATCTATGAGGATGAAGTTTGTGGATTATTTAAGCTTGCAGGTCTGCCCGAGGATGAAGTCAAGAAGAAGGTCTTCCATTTATCTTTGAAATATTATCTTGGGATGCCTTGGGCATCCCCAAGCTTGATCTTTTGTGTCTCCTTAATTCCTTTTATATCACGGTTTCCCTAAATCTTAAAAACTTCATCCACACAAAACTCAACAAGAACTCGTGAGATAAGTTAGTATAAACCAATGCAAAAACCTTATCATTCTCTACTGTAGCAAATCACTAAAATTATTATTCAACATTGCATACTAAATGCCTCTGCATATTTAATACTCCTATCCTCAAATAGAATCATTAAACAAGCAAACATATGCAAACAATGCAAACATAACAGCAATCTGCCAAACAGTACAGTCTGTAAAGAATGCAAGAGTATCAATACTTATTTAACTCCAAAAATTATGAAAATTTACCACACTGTAGAAAATTTATTAGATCTTACTTTTCAAAAAGTTTCAACATTTTATCACATTCTGACTTTTCTCGACAATTTTTGCAACATCGATAAACTTTCTGTTTTGAAACAGCAACTCATATACTTGCAAAATAAGCATGGTAAAGGCTATCCTTGACATTTTTATTGAAAAGAAAGATGCAAAACATTATTCTAAATAACAGAAAGCAAATCCTAGCAAGAAAATGATGCTCCAAGCAAAACACATATCATGTGACGAATAAAAATGTAGCTCCAAGTGAGGTTACCGATAATGTTGGAGACGAAAGAGGGGATGCCTTCCGGGGCATCCCCAAGCTTAGTTGCTTGGATCTTCCTTGAATATTACCTTGGGGTGCCTTGGGAATCCCCAAGCTTAGGGTCTTGTCACTCCTTATTCTCCTCATATTGACATCTCACCCAAAACTTGAAAACTTCAATCACACAAGACTTAACGGAACTTCATGAGATAGGTTAGTATGATAAAGAGCAAACCATTTCACTTTGGTACTGTCAAAGACAATATTCATAATTGTTTCAACACAATTCCTACTGTAGAATATCATTTCCACAATTTATATTGAGCAATATAAGCCATAGAAACTAGAAAACAAGCAAACTATGCATTGAAAACAGAATCTGTCAAAAACAGAATAGTCGGTAATAATCTGTACTCCAACCATACTTCTGCTACGCCAAAAATTCTGAAAAATTAGGAAAACGTAAATAATTTGTATATATATCACATGTAAAAAATTAAGATCAAAAGAACGTACCAGTGAATTTTCAAAATTCCTGGACTGAGCGCAAAAGTTTCTGTTTTTGCACAGATTCAAGTCAACTATCATCCACACTATCCCAAAGGCTTTACTTGGCACTTTATTGAAAAAAAAGCAATAAAACATGATTACTACAGTAGAATAATCATATGAAAACACAAAAACAGTAGGTAAAAGTGTTGGGTTGTCTCCCAACAAGCGCTTTTCTTTAATGCCTTTTAGCTAGGCATGATAAGTTCAATGATGCTCGCATAAAAGATAAGGATTGAAACATAACAAGAGCATCATGAATCATAAGTTCCTCTCTCATAATAATTTTCAGTAGCATCATGAATACATTCATCAATATAACCATCACATAAAACATTCTTTTCATGATCCCCAAGCATAGAAATTTTATTACTTTCCACATAAGAAAATTTCTCCTCATTCACAATGGTGGGAGTATCATATGAAACTCGAAAACTATAAATTGTTCCCACATTAAAAGAGTAATGTTCAGGAAAAGGGTAATCATAAATATGACAAGTTTTATAAATATAATCATCACTACTTTTTATAACATAAGTATCATCACAATAATCATCATAAGTAGCAACTTTGTTCTCATCATAGATAGGAGGCATGCAATCATCATAACAAATTTGATCATTCAAAGTAGGGGGACTAAAAAGATCATCTTCATTAAGCATAGAATCCCCAAGCTTGGGAAAAACATTAATTGCAGCAAATAAATTCTCAAACATGTCATTCTCATCAAACATAGCATCCCCAAGCTTGTGGCTTGGCATATCATAAGCATAATCACCATCATCATTAATAGTATGAATAGCACCAACGGTATAACAATTGTTATCATCATAATTTCCCAAGTTGGTGCCAAAAAGATTTCCAAGATTATAAGAAGTATCATTATCTTCCCAATCATAATCATCACAACAAGTAATAGGCATAACAAAATCATCATCAAGTGCATCATCTTCCATAATTAATTTTGATTCATTTTCATGAGGCACAACAATAATAGAGGCAACATCGTTTGGGAGAGATACCTTTTTACCTTTATTCTTTCTTCTTTTCTTCTTCTTCACCACATCATGTGTGGGTTTAATAAATCTTTTCAAGCTTCTTATTGATGAGATTGGTTGAATAGGGAGCTCCTCCTTGTTACCTGATTCATCATAATAAACACTAGGAGGGTATTGGGAAATATTTTCCCTTTCATTAGTACTCTCTTCATATTCTATTTGTTTTCTTGTCTTTAGATAGTTGGCAATATAAGGATTCTCAATGCAATTTACCGCACAAAACATATAAATTTCCTCTAGATCAAAATCAAGAAATCTCTCGAGATTAAATTTTGGAATACCCTTAGTTATACGTTTCATTTCTTCATACCCCAAAAGAAGACTAAGCTCTTTATGATGCTCAAGGGTAATCAAGTTATCACAATTTTTGGACTTGATTTGATCATGAAAGAATTTGCATTAGAGATTTAAATGACCATGTTCATTGCAAAGTTCACAAGGATGGTGAAAAAAATTAAATCTTTCAGCACAATCATCTAGCCTCTCTTGCAATTTTTTCGTTTCTAAATATTTATGCCTCTTACAAAATCTATCTTCCCTTTTTGGTGTGCAATTGCACTCCCAATTCACTTCACAAAAATTGACATTCTTATAGGAGACATTTTTCTCATGACTAGTGCAATAATCATTAGCATTTTGGATATTCAAGGAATTCATACTAACAACATCGCAATCATGCTCATCATTCAAATATTTTGTGCCAAACATTTTATTGACTTCTTCTTCTAACAATTGAGCACAATTTTCTGATCCATCGTTTTCAAGAAAGATATTATAAAGATGATCAATAATATGATGCAACCTCAATTCCATTTTTTCTGTAGTTTTCTTTTATAAACCAAACTAGTGATAAAACAAGAAACTAAAAGATTCAATTGCAAGATCTAAAGATATACCTTCAAGCACTCACCTCCCCGGCAACGGCGCCAGAAAAGAGCTTCATTGACGGGATGTGAGTGCCTCTTACCTAACCTCCCCGGCAACGGCGCCAGAAAAGAGCTTGATGTCTACTACGCAACTTTATTCTTGTAGACTTGTGTTGGGCCTCCAAGCGCAGAGTTTTGTAGGACAGTAGCAATTTTCCCTCAAGTGGATGACCTAAGGTTTATCAATCCGTAGGAGGCGTAGGATGAAGATGGTCTCTCTTAAACAACCCTGCAACCAAATAACAAAAAGTCTCTTGTGTCCCCAACACACCCAATACAATGGCAAATTGTATAGGTGCACTAGTTTGGCGAAGAGATGGTGATAAAAGTGCAATATGGATGGTAGAAATATATTTTTATAATCTGAATAAATAAAAATAGCAAGGTAGCAAGTGATAAAACGGAGCACAAATGGTATTGCAATGCTTTAAAACAAGGCCTAGGGTCCGTACTTTCACTAGTGCAATCTCTCAACAATGCTAATATAATTGGATCATATAACCATCCCTCAACGCGTGATGAAGAATCACTCTAAAGTTCCTATCTAGCAGAGAACATAAGAAGAAATTGTTTGTAGGGTACGAAACCACCTCAAAGCTATTCTTTCTGATCAATCTATCCTAGAGTTCGTACTAAAATAACACAAAGCTATTCTTTTCGATTGATCTAACCAAGAGTTCGTACTAAAATAACACCATATGATACACACCAACCAACTCTAATGTCACCTAGATACCCCAATGTCACTGTGAGTATCCGTGAGTTGATTATACAATATGCATCAAACAATTTCAGATTCATAATACTCAATCCAACACAAAGAACCTCAAAGAGTGCCCCAAGATTTCTATCGAAGAAACAAAGACAAGAACATGCATCAACCCCTATGCATAGATTACCCCAATGCCACCTCGGGAATCTGCGAGTTGAGTGCCAAAACATATATCAAGTGGATGAATATGATACCCCATTGTCACCATGAGTATTCATATGCAAGACATACATCAAGTGCTCTCAAATCCATATAAGTATTCAATCCGATAAAACGAAATCTCAAAGGAAAAACTCAATTCATCACAAGATAGAGAGGGGAAAACACCAAATGATCCGACTATATTAACAAAGCCCGCGATACATCAAGATCGTGACATCTCAAGAACACGAGGGAGAGAGATTAAACACATAGCTACTAGTACAAACCCTCAGCCCCGAGGGTGGACTACTTCCTCCTCATCATGGTGGCCACTGGGATGATGAAGATGGCCACTGGTGATGATTTCCCCCTCCGGCAGGGTGCCGGAACGGGGTCAAGATTGGTTTTTCATGGCTACAGAGGCTTGCGGCGGCGGAACTTCTGATCTAGGGTCTCCGCGAGGGTTTTTGGAATATTTGGCAATTTATAGGGCGAAGAGGCGGTGCGGGAGGCCACCAAGGTGGGCACAACCCACCGGGGCGCGCCTGGGGGCCCAGGCGCGCCCTGGTGGGTTGTGCCCCCCTCGGGGCACCACCCAGGTGCTGCTCTGGCCCATTGGATGTCTTCTGGTCCATAAAAAATCCACAAAAAGTTTCGCTGCGTTTGGACTCCGTTTGGTATTGATTTTCTGCGATGTAAAAAACAAGCAAAAAACAACAACTGGCACTAGGCACTATGTCAATAAGTTAGTCCCAAAAAATGGTATAAAGTTGCTATAAAATGATTGTAAAACATCCAAGAATGATAATATAGCAGCATGAATACTTCATAAATTATAGATACGTTGGAGACGTATCAGCATCCCCAAGCTTAATTCCTACTCGTCCTCGAGTAGGTAAATGATAAAAGAAATAATTTATGAAGTGTGAATGCTAGCAAAGTGCATAAGTTTGATCAATGATAATTTCAATCACTTTCCCTAGCATCATAACAACAACTCTTTCTCATAAAACTCATCATGACAAAGTAGCAACCAATTCACATGTTAAGGTTGAAACAATGAATTCTCTTGAAACTCAACAACCTATGTTCTCAGTCACCGAACAATTGCAATTCAACTTATTCAACAGAGTCTAAGTAAGAGCTCCACATACTCAACCATCATATAGTCTTCTATGATTGCTAACACTCACCGCATACACATGAGCAAAATGTTTCAACCGGACACATAGAAAGATAGGGGCTTATAATTTCGCCTCCCAACGTATTCACCTCAAGGGTGATGTCAACAATAATAACTCATGCCACCCATATCCAACTGGACATATGTTCCTAGATCTTTCCTCAGCACATGATGATTGCTAAAGGAGAAAAATAAAAAGGAATAGAGAGAAAAACTTTGACTCTTGCATGAAAGTAAATACATAAAAGTAAAAGGTAGGCCCTTCGCAGAGGGAAGCAGAGGTTGCCATGCGCTTTTTGTTTGTATGCTCAATCCCTTAGTGCAAAAGAACGTCACGTTATATTGCCCCTTGTGATGGCAACCTTTATTATGCAGTCTGTTGCTTTTATTTTTTTACCATCACAAGTTTGTACAACGCTCAATTTTCTCTTGCACTAAATGATCTTACACTTTTAGAAGCAATTTTTATTGCCTTATTGCACCGATGACAACTTACTTGAAGGATCTTACTCAATCCATAGGTAGGTATGGTGGACTCTTGAAAATAAGATTTGGGTTTAAGGGTTTTTGGATGCACAAGTAGTATCTCTACTTAGTGCGGAATTTTTGGCTAGCAAAGATGGGGGGGGGGGGGGCAAGCACCCCATGTTGAAGGTCTATGACAATATAGCTTCTATGTGAATATGAACAAACATAAATCATTACGTTGTCTTCCTTGTCCAACGTCAACAATTTTGGCATATAATATTTTGATGGGGCCTCACAATCACAAAATATTTCCAAGATAGTGTATTTGCATTTGAAAGTGCTCTTCCTTCTACTAATCATTCATGAATTGCTTGTATGACCAATATTGTGATTGTCAAGCCTCAAAAGATTTCACTTTCTAAACCCAATGTGAAGCTACCACTAGGCATGATATGAACATATAATTTCAACTTCATGATATTCAATTCATTCAACAATTTACTCATAGGATATAAGTGAAGCACAAGAGTAAATGACAAGCTACTCCAAAAAGATATAAGTGAAGATCAAGCGAGTAGTTAAGTAAATAAGTAGCTAATTGTGGACTCTCTCTTATTTAAAAACTTTAAGATCTAAGTATTTTATTAAAACAGCAAGAAAAACAAAACAAAATGACATTCCAAGAATAGCACAACTCATGTGAAGAAGCAAAAACTTAGGCTCAACCGATACTAACCGATAATTGTTGATGAAGAAAGGTGGGATGCCTACCGGGGCATCCCCAAGCTTAGATGCTTGAGACTTCTTGAAATATTATCTTGGGATGCCTTGGGCATCCCCAAGCTTGAGCTTTTTTGTCTCCTTAATTCCTTTTATATCACGGTTTCCCTAAATCTTAAAAACTTCATCCACACAAAACTCAACAAGAACTCGTGAGATAAGTTAGTATAAACCAATGCAAAAACCTTATCATTCTCTACTGTAGCAAATCACTAAAATTATTATTCAACATTGCATACTAAATGCCTCTGCATATTTAATACTCCTATCCTCAAATAGAATCATTAAACAAGCAAACATATGCAAACAATGCAAACATAACACCAATCTGCCAAACAGTGTAGTCAATACTTCTTTAACTCCAAAAATTATGAAAATTTACCACACTGTAGAAAATTTATTAGATCTTACTGTGCAAAAGTTTCAACATTTTATCACATTCTGACTTTTCTCGAATTTTTTTGCAACATCGATAAACTTTCTGTTTTGAAACAGCAACTCATATACTTGCAAAATAAGCATGGTAAAGGCTATCCTTCACATTTTTATTGAAAAGAAAGATGCAAAACATTATTATAAATAACAGCAAGCAAATCCTAACAAGAAAATGATGCTCCAAGAAAAACACATATCATGTGACGAATAAAAATGTAGCTCCAAGTGAGGTTACCGATAATGTTGGAGACGAAAGAGGGGATGCCTTCCGGGGCATCCCCAAGCTTAGTTGCTTGGATATTCCTTGAATATTACCTTGGGGTGCCTTGGGCATCCCCAATCTTAGGGTCTTGTCACTCCTTATTCTCCTCATATCGACATCTCACCCAAAACTTGAAAACTTCAATCACACAAGACTTAACGGAACTTCGTGAGATAGGTTAGTATGATAAAGAGCAAACCATTTCACTTTGGTACTGTCAAAGACAAGATTCATAATTTTTTACACACAATTACTACTGTAGAATATCATTTCCACAATTTATATTGAGCAATATAAGCCATAGAAACTAGAAAACAAGCAAACTATGCATTGAAAACAGAATCTGTCAAAAACAGAACAGTCGGTAATTATCTGTACTCCAACCATACTTATGCTACTATAAAAATTCTGAAAAATTAGGACAACGTAAAGAATTTGTATATATATGACCTATAAAAAATTCAGATCAAAAGAACGTACCAGTAAATTTTCAAAATTCCTGGACTGAGCACAAAAGTTTCTGTTTTTGCACAGATTCAAGTCAACTATCATCCACACTATCCCAAAGGCTTTACTTGGCACTTTATTGAAACAAAAGCAATAAAACATGATTACTACAGTATCATAATCATGTTAACACACAAAAACAGTAGGTAAAAGTGTTGGGTTGTATCCCAACAAGCGCTTTTCTTTAATGCCTTTTAGCTAGGCATGATAAGTTCAATGATGCTCGCATAAAAGATAAGGATTGAAACATAACAAGAGCATCATGAATCATAAGTTCCTCTCTCATAATAATTTTCAATAGCATCATGAATAGATTCATAAATATAAACATCACATAAAACATTCTTTTCATGATCCCCAAGCATAGAAATTTTATTACTCTTCACATAAGAAAATTTCTCCTCATTCACAATGGTGGGAGTATCATATGAAACTCGAATACTATAAATTGTTCCCACATTAAAAGAGTAATGTTCAGGAAAAGGGTAATCATAAATATGACAAGTTTTATAAATATAATCATCACTACTTTTTATAACATAAGTATCATCACAATAATCATCATAAGTAGCAACTTTGTTCTCATCATAGATAGGAGGCATGCAATCATCATAGCAAATTTGATCATTCAAAGTAGGGGGACTAAAAAGATCATCTTCATTAAGCATAGCATCCCCAAGCTTGGGACAAACATTAATTGCAGCAAATAAATTCTCAAACATGTCATTCTCATCAAACATAGCATCCCCAAGCTTGTGGCTTGGCATATCATAAGCATAATCACCCTCATCATTAATAGTATGAATAGCACCAACGGTATAACAATTGTTATCATCATAATTTCCCAAGTTGGTGCCAAAAAGATTTCCAAGATTATAAGAAGTATCATTATCTTCCCAATCATAATCATCACAACAAGCAATAGGCATAACAAAATCATCATCAAGTGCATCATCTTCCATAATTAATTTTGATTCATTTTCATGAGGCACAACAATAATAGAGGCAACATCGTTTGGGAGAGATACCTTTTGACCTTTATTCTTTCTTATTTTCTTCTTCTTCACCACATCATGTGTGGGTTTAATAAATCTTTTCAAGCTTCTTATTGATGATATTGGTTGAATAGGGAGCTCCTCCTCGTTACCTGATTCATCATAATAAACACTAGGAGGGTATTGGGAAATATTTTCCCTTTCATTAGTACTCTCTTCATATTCTATTTGTTTTCTTGTCTTTAGATAGTTGGCAATATAAGGATTCTCAATGCAATTTACCGCACAAAACATATAAATTTCCTCTAGATCAAAATCAAGAAATCTCTCGAGATTAAATTTTGGAATACCCTTAGTTATACGTTTCATTTCTTCATACCCCAAAAGAAGACTAAGCTCTTTATGATGCTCAAGGGTAATCAAGTTATCACAATTTTTGGACTTGATTTGATCATGAAAGAATTTGCATTGGAGATTTAAATGACCATGTTCATTGCAAAGTTCACAAGGATGGTGAAAAAAATTAAATCTTTCAGCACAATCATCTAGCCTCTCTTGCAATTTTTTCGTTTCTAAATATTTATGCCTCTTACAAAATCTATCTTCCCTTTTTGGTGTGCAATTGCACTCCCAATTCACTTCACAAAAATTGACATTCTTATAGGAGACATTTTTCTCATGACTAGTGCAATAATCATTAGCATTTTGGATATTCAAGGAATTCATACTAACAACATCGCAATCATGCTCATCATTCAAATATTTTGTGCCAAACATTTTATTGACTTCTTCTTCTAACAATTGAGCACAATTTTCCGATCCATCGTTTTCAAGAAAGATATTATAAAGATGATCAATAATATGATGCAACCTCAATTCCATTTTTTCTGTAGTTTTCTTTTATAAACCAAACTAGTGATAAAACAAGAAACTAAAAGATTCAATTGCAAGATCTAAAGATATACCTTCAAGCACTCACCTCCCCGGCAACGGCGCCAGAAAAGAGCTTCATTGACGGGATGTGAGTGCCTCTTACCTAACCTCCCCGGCAACGGCGCCAGAAAAGAGCTTGATGTCTACTACGCAACTTTATTCTTGTAGACTTGTGTTGGGCCTCCAAGCGCAGAGTTTTGTAGGACAGTAGCAATTTTCCCTCAAGTGGATGACCTAAGGTTTATCAATCCGTAGGAGGCGTAGGATGAAGATGGTCTCTCTCAAACAACCCTGCAACCAAATAACAAAAAGTCTCTTGTGTCCCCAACACACCCAATACAATGGCAAATTGTATAGGTGCACTAGTTTGGCGAAGAGATGGTGATAAAAGTGCAATATGGATGGTAGAAATATATTTTTATAATCTGAATAAATAAAAATAGCAAGGTAGCAAGTGATAAAACGGAGCACAAATGGTATTGCAATGCTTTAAAACAAGGCCTAGGGTCCGTACTTTCGCTAGTGCAATCTCTCAACAATGCTAATATAATTGGATCATATAACCATCCCTCAACGCGTGATGAAGAATCACTCTAAAGTTCCTATCTAGCGGAGAACATAAGAAGAAATTGTTTGTAGGGTACGAAACCACCTCAAAGCTATTCTTTCTGATCAATCTATCCTAGAGTTCGTACTAAAATAACACAAAGCTATTCTTTTCGATTGATCTAACCAAGAGTTCGTACTAAAATAACACCATATGATACACACCAACCAACTCTAATGTCACCTAGATACCCCAATGTCACTGTGAGTATCCGTGAGTTGATTATACAATATGCATCAAACAATTTCAGATTCATAATACTCAATCCAACACAAAGAACCTCAAAGAGTGCCCCAAGATTTCTACCGGAGAAACAAAGACAAGAACGTGCATCAACCCCTATGCATAGATTACCCCAATGTCACCTCGGGAATCCGTGAGTTGAGTGCCAAAACATATATCAAGTGGATCAATATGATACCCCATTGTCACCACGAGTATTCATATGCAAGACATACATCAAGTGCTCTCAAATCCATAAAAGTATTCAATCCGATAAAACGAAATCTCAAAGGGAAAACTCAATTCATCACAAGATAGAGAGGGGAAAACACCATATGATCCGACTATATTAACAAAGCCCGTGATACATCAAGATTGTGACATCTCAAGAACACGAGAGAGAGAGAGAGAGAGAGAGAGATTAAACACATAGCTACTGGTACAAACCCTCAGCCCCGAGGGTGGACTACTTCCTCCTCATCATGGTGGCCGCCGGGATGATGAAGATGGCCACCAGTGATGATTTCCCCCTCCGGCAGGGTGCCGGAACGGGGTCTAGATTGGTTTTTTGTGGTTACAGAGGCTTGCGGCGGCGGAACTTCTGATCTAGGGTCTCCGCGAGGGTTTTTGGAATATTTGGCAATTTATAGGGCGAAGAGGCGGTGCGGGAGGCCACCGAGGTGGGCACAACCCACCGAGGTGCGCCTGGGGGCCCAGGCGCGCCCTGGTGGGTTGTGCCCCCCTCGGGGCACCCCCCAGGTGCTGCTCTGGCCCATTGGATGTCTTCTGGTCCATAAAAAATCCACAAAAAGTTTCCCTGCGTTTCGACTCCGTTTGGTATTGATTTTCTGTGATGTAAAAAACAAGCAAAAAATAGCAACTGGCACTGGGCACTATGTCAATAAGTTAGTCCCAAATGGTATAAAGTTGCTTATATTGAGAACCTATTAAAGCTGAAGAGGAAACTATTACTTATAATGTTGATCCTATTGTTCCTACTGCTTATATTGAGAAACCACCTTTCCCTGTTAGAATAAAGGAACATGCTAAAGCTTCAGCTATGGTTCGTAAGAGTTATACTAGAACACCTACACCCCCTGAACAAATTAAAGTTGAATCTAGTATTGCTATGGTTAAAGATCTCTTGGTCGATAATATTGATGGGCATGTTATTTACTTCTGTGATGAAGCTGCTAGAATTGCTAGACCCGATGATAAAGATAAACATAGACCTGTTGTTGGTGTCGGGGGAAACGACACCTATGGGATCGAGTGGATCCCTTCTACCGCTTGGCAGGGAGGAGGGGTGCACAAAGAGCAGATTTAATGATCAACACGAGAGATTTTTTACCCAGGTTCGGGCCGCTGAGAAGCGTAAAACCCTAGTCCTGCTTTGAGTGTATATTCAGTGTTCTTGAGCTTCGGCTAGCTGCTACGCATGCAAACTCGGCCGGAAAGTCCAAAAGTCCATCCAAAAGTCCCCCCCTGTATCGCCTTGGGCCTCCTTTTATACCAAGGGGCTACCACAGTGGCGTACAGGCATACAGGAGGTGTAAAGTGCTACAGTGCACATGCTTATCTCTGGCGTCTTAGGACAAGTGCATTAAATGCGCTGGTTATGTGTCCCTAGCTTTATCGGGGACGGAAAAGAGCCCGTCCCGTCCATCGCCGCCTCGCCTCATCTTGACATGCACCCAGGGTGATGAGGCATGCAAGGCCAGGCAGGCATGCTGATCGCCGCGCTGGAGCGGTGGAAAGGTGGTAGAACCTCTGCCTCGTGCGAGCCATCGCAGGCGTCCCCGGCAAGGGTCTTGCCAGGGCCTCGCAAGTGTCTCCGGCGAGAATCTTGCCGGGGCTTCACAAGCGTCTCCGGCAAAAATCTTGCCGGGGCTTCGCAAGCGTCTCCGGCAAGAATCTTGCAGGGGCTTCGCAAGTGTCTCCGGCAAGAATCTTGCCGGGGCTTCGCAAGCGTCCCCGGCAAGGGTCTTGACGGGGCCTTGCCTTTAGTCTGTCGTCTTTTGATCGCAAGCTTGAAGGCCTCCTTGGTGGCCTTGTCTCTGCTGCGAGATGTCCCCGTCAGGCCTTGCCGCTGGTATGGCTGCAACTGTCCGTGCACAAGTATGGGGTACTAAAGGACCCAAACTTTAGTACACCGACAGGAGCCCCCATCGGGACGGAACTTGCCGGGGTCTGGCTTGGCGGCCCCGGAGACCCTGCTGAAGTAGCTTGGACTTGGTCCCAGGCGTGGTCTCGACCCCGCCAGGCTCACCTGCCCGGCAAGGGAGACCTTTCTGGGGAATCTTCTACTTGGTGGCTTGAGCCTTGATCCTCGTGCGGGAGAGACACCCCCCGTGCGGTAGTAGTGCTTGCCGGCAGAATGATTGCCGGGCGTTGCTGAGCACTGTCATGGCCCATCTTCGGAGGTTAGTGGGACCCTGGTTCTCACTACACCGACAGTTGGCATGCCTATTATTTCTGTTAAAATAGGAGATCATTGTTATCATGGCTTATGTGATTTGGGTGCTAGTGTGAGTGCTATTCCCTTTACTTTATATCAAGAAATTATGAATGATATTGCACCTGCTGAAATAGAAGATATTGATATCACTATTAAGCTTGCTAATAGAGATACTATATCATCAATTGGGATTGTTAGAGATGTTGAAGTCTTGTATGGGAAAATAAAATACCCTACTGATTTTCTAGTTCTTGGTTCCCCACAAGATGATTTTTGTCCCATTATATTTGGTAGACCTTTCTTGAACACTGTTAATGCCAAAATAGATTGTGAGAAAGAAACTGTTACTGTAAGTTTTGGGGATGTGTCTCATGAGTTTAATTTCTCCAAATTTCGTAGACAACCCCATGATAAAGAATTGCCTAGTAATGATGAAATTATTGGTCTTGCTTCTATTGTTGTGCCTCCTACTGATCCTTTAGAACAATACTTGCTAGACCATGAAAATGATATGTTCATGAATGAAAGGAATAAAATAGATGAAATATTCTTTTAACAGATGCCTGTTTTGAAACACAATTTGCCTGTTGAGACTCTTGGAGATCCTCTACCACCCAAGAGTGATCCTGTCACTGGTACAGCGAGGTGCTATACAAACGGTTTTTAACCCCTTTCCGCGATGGCGTTTGGAACCGTCGCCAAGTGAGTGACTACGATAGGGGGGGTCCTTCCCACACGACCCAGAAACCGTCGGGGATAGGGAGCCTTGGTGCATACAGTTGTCCCTATAAAACTGTTTCTGATATATCGAATATCCGAAACGCTCCATCCTTGCAACTCGTTTGTGCTCGCATTGCCATCGCAGTCAGTATTCTGTGGTGCTACGTTTACGACGCGCGACCCATCACAAACAGTTCATGATTATAGAAGCAGACAATCACACACATTTACTTTTCCTCGACTGTATGCGATTTGACGTAAGAGCGCACATAGTTGTCACTTTAAAACTGTATGCAAAGCTTGAATACATCCCACATGATTCATCCGTCGTACCCACGTCGGATGAAGACCTATCGCACGTGTTCTTCTATGACCAAACGTTTGCGATGCGCACAACATCATAAACAGTCCATAATTGCGAAGCGTGTGTGATAAGGTGACTATCGCAAACATTTAATAAGAAAGAACTGTGTGCGATGCTGTTGTTAATCGCACACATTTTTTCTTGGCTGATCATGTGTGTAGTAGAGATTGATCGCACACGTAGTGGATCCTATAAACGTGTCTGATCTCCATGTCTATCGCAGACGTTTCGCTTTCGCAAACCATGTGCAGTGTAATCCCTAATTAATCCCTAATTTAAAAATCACATGTTTTGAATTTGAAAGTAGGCAATCACTTATTTCATATCCAACCATGTTTATTACAAATATAAGTTCAACCACGAATGCATAATTAGATGCACAGGTACATATACTGAAGAACTACAGAAGCACCAAGTAAAGAATGATGAATCACAGTTGTACTAAAGACTATAAAGAGAGAGGCGAAAGACATTTTGGTTACTGGAGAAGGTGAAGCAGAATGCCCATATTGTGCCCTCCTCCATGCGTAATGTGCGCATGACTCTAGGCCAACCCCTTGTGATGGCTGCCCGTCCATCCTTCACTGTCTTCATTAGGACTTCTCGATGCTCATTGTAGTCTGGATGAAATACTTCAACCTTCATTATGTGTCCACCAATCATGTACTTTGTGAGGTAATCTTGAGTGAACTGCTTCGGGAACCACTGCGAACGAAAAAGATTCAGACATTGTTGTCTAACAACTCATTATGGGCAGTAAAAAGAGAAGGCTTCAGAGTTTGTAGTTAGCATCCTACAGCTCAGTGTTGTGTTGGATAGAGCATAAACAAATAATTTGCTTGCCACCGTTCGTATCTTTTTGCTAATAATCCTTATCAGTTTCCTCACTTGATGCTTGTTCATGAATATCTCATTGCCCCATACGCAAAAAGGGTCGATGCGTAGATCCTTGCCAAGGGCATATGTACCTACAAGCAACAAGTCAATATTAGAAGCTAATAAGTGTCCAGGCCTGGATCTATATGCACTACATTATGGAACGACGGGGTAAGTACAAGCCAAGGGATGAAACTAACCTCGGCGGAAAATGGTGGCCACTCCCGTTGTTGTCCTGCATAAGTAGTGGAAGGGCATGATAAGTACAGCAACCTTAACATCAAACAAATATAGCAAAGGTAAACAACACCATCTCCAAATGATAGCTTGAATGTGTTGGTTTCAGCATGCTATTAAAGCAGATATAAAATGGAAGGCAATGTTACCTACAACAGGCTTAACAGCCACCAAATATAGCCATTGAAAACTGGACAGAGTCTCACTGCAACCAACCTAACAAGCAAATATAGATAAACAGGGCATATGCTTGAAAACTGGACAAATGCTCACTGCAACCAACCTAACAAGCAAATACAGATAAATAAGGCATCTACTTGAAAATTGGACAAATGCTCACTGCAACCAACCTAACAACCAAGTACAGATAAACAAGGCATCTGCTTGATAACTGGACAAATGCTCACTGCAACCAACCTAAGAACCAAATACATATAAACAAGGCATCTGCTCGATAACTGAAAAAATGCTCACTGCAACCAACCTAACAACCAAATACAGATAAACAAGGCATCTACTCACTATAAACAACCAAATATAGCCATTCGTGAAACTGAAGTGGACAATTCATACTTAAACATCACATAGCCCTATTGAACAATACATTTTTGCATAACTGAAATAATTAAACACGGCACAGTTAAAACACTACATGGCAAATGCTACTACAACAAATGGTACGGGTTGGCAAGCTAGAAAAGGTAAGATTTGCTGATAGGATGTTGCCTCACATATCATGGACGTGATCCTTCCAGTTGGAAGAGCACAGACCCATGGTGCGCTCTCTGATGTCACAGATGGGCTGTTTCACCTTGGAAGAACCTTTGTGGGTGCCCTCCTCATGGTCGTGGTTGATGAGATCTAACTTGGCAATTGAGGATCCCAAGCCGCCGCCGTAGAACGTGTCCTTCAGAAATGACAAAATGGGCTCGATGGCATACAAGGATTGCAAATCCTTGACCGCGTGACGGAGGAGATCAGCGTCATGGCCGTCGAAGAGATCAACGGCGGTTGAACTAGAGGGGTTGGGGATGGACCACCTAACCTGTGACATGGCCCGCATGAAGCCGTTGCTGTCGACGAGCTTGATGTTGTAGCCAGCTTTCTTGAGATACAGTAATACGCTAGCCCGCTGACGTGAAGCCTTCGGCATGGCAACATAGTCAACGTCTTCACCGGCTTCTGCGGCGAGGTGTTGCTCCGGGATCAACAGGTTGGGGTGAATGGCGGCCACCTCGCCAACATCCCCTGGAGAGGCCATGATAAACCTCTTCTTGGCCGAATGCTCGTCGAGCTCCCCGGGATACATGGTCGAGCTTAGGCTGCGACATTCTGGAGCAGGGGATGTGGATCTGGCGGGGAGGGACACCGCTGGCCTCATCTAAAAACTCAGGGGAGTGGGGCGACGGTATGGGAATCGCTGGGTAACTTGAACTTTATTATCTAAGCTAGGAGGAACGGGCAGACTGGCAGGGGTTGGTGGTGGCGGCGGCGAGCTAGGGTTTGAGGGGGGGGGAGGGGGCCCGGTGGGGGGAGGGGACTGTGGAGGGGGGGGTGTTTGAGGATACGCCGCGGCTACTAAATTTTTTAGTAATGGTCGGTGGAGATGGTGGTGGACGACGGAGGGCGACGGTTCAAATGCCTTGGCTACTGCAATTTTACTATAAGATCGATGCTGGAGGAGTGTGGGCGGTGGTTGAAGTATGGCGGCTACTAAAATTTGGGTAAAGGAATTGATGCGGGGCGGGAGTACCCAAGATCACGCACGGTCCAATAAGAATATGCGTGTATGATAATAAGGAAAAGTGGCGGAACCGCCGATTTTTGCAACGCTCAAGGCGGGTAGTTTGTTTTTAGATTTCTAGCTAGCTGGTCTATCGCACATGGTTCGTCCTAATTTTCAGACGCAGACGTGGAATTCAATCTAAATAAACTACCCACCTTTAGCTTGCGCAGGTGGTGATTTTACAGCGCACTTGCATCGCACACGGTTAAGCCAGTACCTCCACCTTTGCCCGTGCTTGCGCAGTCGTGGTGATTCACAACGCACTTGCATCGCACACGGTTAAGACATTATACTCATGTCCGTTGAGCGTCATCAGAGTCTTTGCAGCAAAAAAAAACTTTAGAGAGGGTCAGAAGACAGCCACACCAGCATGTGGCCCAAATATATATGAGTGAAAAGGGTGGTCTGTGATGTTCAAAATTCCAATGCACAACTTTGACTGCGCGGGCCCATGGTTGGGCGCGTCGTCGAAGATTGATGAGAGGGGCCAGAAGTCAAGAACCACCTGGAAGTGGCCAAATATATGTAGGAATATAGGGTGTGATGTTTAAAACTTTAAATACACAATGCACAACTTTGGTGGCACCTGCCTCGCAAACCCGAAAGCACCACTACAAAAAAAAGACACATCCGTGACATTTTGGGCCGAACGAATTTTTTTTCTGTCATGCTTATGACACTTCTATGATGATAATTGTGAGAAAAGCACGTATCATCATAGATGTGGTGGGCTCCTACTTCTATGACAAAAAATCATGACAGAAAATGGGCTTTTTGTCCTGGGCGGGCCGGGGTCGCACCTGCATGACATTCTTTGGGCCGTCCATGACAGAAAAAATCATGGTAGAAGTGAGGGCGAGGAAAATTTCGGGGAGTTCCCGGTTATGGTGGGTGGTCGGGGCCGAGTGATGCACGGAGGGATTGCGCATTTCTCTCGTACACGTACGCGTGTGGGTGCGAGGCATTGGGCTCTAACTGAACCCAAGCGAGGCGTTCGCTTACTAAACCCGAGCGATTGCACTAGCTATGTTACTGAACCTGAGCGATCAATCCCTTGGCTGTTAACTAAACCCGAGCGATTCCTTCGCTACTGCTGCTAACTGAAGCCGATCGAACCTGCTGCCTCTTGATGAACAGTGACCATTGTTGGGGGTTGGATGAACAGTTCCCGGTGGGGGTTGGATAAACAGGACCCCATGGTAGTAGTAGGCCGTTGCCGCTGGATGAACAGGACCCCGATCGAGAGGAGGCCGCCACACCCGAGCCGGTTGGGGGTGGAATGAACAGGACCCCATGGAGGGCTGGTTGAACAGTAGCCGGTGGAGGGCTGGTTGAACAGTAGCCGGTGGAGGCTAGATGAACAGGACCCCCATGGATGAACAGTAGCTGGTGGAGGCTGGAGGAAGTCGACGGTGGATGAATAGTAGCAGGTGGAGGCAGGAGGAAGTCCACGGTGGATGTACAGTGCCTGTGGAGGCTGGAGCGAGGCAGTAGACGGTGGATGAACAGTAGGCTGTTGAGTCCCGTTTTGCGGTACGCCACACCCCTCCCGATGAACAGGACCCCGTTTCGACCGTAGGCGCTCCAACACAAGTCCGTTTCCTCAGTTTTGCGGTGTGCCACACCCCTCCCGATCAACAGCACCCCATTTCGACCGTAGGAGCTCGAACACAAGTCCGTTTCCTCCGTTTTGCTGTACGCCAGACCCCTCCCGATGAACAGGATCCCGTTTCGACCGTAGCCAGTCGAACAGAAGGCCGTTTCCTCTGTTCTGCGGTATGCCAGACCCCGTTCCGGCTGTTCCGTCCAAGCCAGTTGGCTCCCGTTGAACATGACGCATTCCGACCCAGTCTGTTGCCTCCCGAGGAATAGGACACTGTTTCTCCATTCCGACCCAGCCGGTTGGCTGCCGATGAATAGGACGCTGTTGCTGCCGTCCGTTGCCTCTCCATGTACATGTACCCTGGCCGTACGTATGTGCGAGTAGCTAGGCGTTCGAGACCCCGCCCGTATGTAGTACGTGGCCATATTTTTTGGCATCTGGCTGTACGTACGTGTACACGGTTTGGACTGGACTACCTGAACTGCTACGTCGGGGGCTCTACTACTACACGTGCCGCTGCTTGCTCGGCCACGGTTCATCGTTGCAGAGAGACCGATCGACTAGTATGTACGTACATGTTCGCGACTAGACAAAAAACGCTACGTACGCTTCAACCTGGTGGGTTCCAGCTGTTAGGGAGGATAAGGACACACTTCCTTGCGTGTGAAGTTATAGCAGGTGGGTCCCAGCTGTCGGGGGGGGGGGGGAATCATTTTTTGCCCCTAATATGGACGCACTTCCTTGCGTGTGAAGATGTAGCTGGTGGGTCCATCTGTCAGCCTCACCGCGTAGAGTCCTCTTCCAATGGCTGTCGTTCGTTAACCATGTTGACCACACCGCGCGGACAACACCCAGGCGGTGGACGATGGCGAGGCCTAGGAAGGGAACGACACGGAGCCAGGGAAGACGAGGCAGGTGGATGCCCACGCGGAGGGGAGTACGAGGGTTCACTGGTTCGGCTGCGGTGTGAGGTTGCCGTCGCCGGAGAATAACAAGAGGTGTTGGTGAGTAGAGGAATGGCCTGGACGGCGATGGGGGTAGGGTGGGCCGGTGAGTCCTGCACGGCAGCACAGCCGGCCACGGGAGGCGGTAGCAGGCGGTACCGCCGGCGGTGGTTTGGGCGGCTGAATCAAGAATATCCGAGATTGAAGAAGAAGCACGACATCCGTTGGATGGACATCCAACGGCCACTGCTGCTAGAACCGTGTGTTGACTATAAGTTGACAAAGCCTTGCGTACGCGTCAACTTAGTAGGCCCACAAGTGTGTGGCAGAGAACATATAGCCCATTTGCGATTTGTAATAATGTACAACCCATTTTTGAATTCTAATGGAATTTACTACAGCCCATTTACAGTTTGTTAAAATTACAGCCCATTTTCTAGTTAGGACAACGATTAATAATTTCAACCAACCGCTCAAAACAGAATTCAATAAAATTTCCCACATTTTGATGGGATCCGAAATATTTTTATCCCAAAATTTCTAGTCAGCTTAAATATAATTTCAAAATAAATTTGTATTACGTAAAAATCCAACGAAATATTGTGCGCGCAACAAGTAATGAAATTAAAATTTTCAAAATCCAAAAATAATATTTTTTAACTAATTACGTGTTTGGTGTATTTTTTTATAGTTACAGCCCAGTTTTTATAATTACATCCCATTTATTATTTCTTAAAGCCCATTTTCTTGTTAAGCCTAATGCATCCCTCCTAGGAAAGATTTGCAGCCCAGCGGGGCGGAGAATAACAAGTTGACCTGGGCGGGGTATTCCTAAAAAAAAGTATAGCTGGGCTAGCCATTTTCATCTTGAAAAAAATTAATATCTGGGCTGGATATTTGGTCGACATAAAATAATAGCCTGGGCTAAACGGGCCACAGCCGCCCAGTTGATACTCTGCTCATCTGAACAATAACAAAAACATCGCTCAAGAAAAACTCTGCTCACACCTCAAAAACACAAATACTGCTCGAGCTGCTGGGTCCCAGCTGTCGGCCGCTCCTTGTGCAATTCTCTCGTTTATTGACTATATAGGTTGACAATGGTGTGTGATCGTGATGTCAGGAAACCAAGAGGAAGCAAAAAAATATAGTTGTATATAATAAGGAGGCACTTGCGTACGTGCGGCTATGGCCCTGGTGGGTCCCCATTGTCATCCTCTCCAATTAAAGTCATCTCCTGATTCCTCACGTTCGTTGACCATGTTGACAATGCGAGATGGCGGCGCCATGGCGAGTGCAACAACTCGAAGGACGATGGAGAGGGCCTCGCGGGCCCTACGGATGGTCTGATACAGTGCCCGCTGCTCATTCAGGAAGCCAGGATCATAGGGCCACATGTCCGCGACGGCATTGTCGTTCGCTTGTTCGCCGGTGATTCGTCCTTCCGCGAGCCGGTGCTCGTTGAGGAGACGGAGGTTGCAGCACAGGTCCTCCTACGCTGGTAGCTCTTCCACCATTAGGGCGTCGAAGTGCGGCCGCACCTGCTCTATAGTGAACACTGCATGAACCGGCTTGGGCGGTGGCGTCGGCTCCTGGTCGGAAGCCACGTCCATCGTCTGATTGTCGTCGCTCAGCTCGGCGAGCTCGCTGGCGAGCCAACATGTCCGGCTACTGGACCGGACCGCTGCCAAGCACGAGTCTGCCCACCCTGGCCCACCCAGACCGCCTCCCTCGCCCGCACGCGCTTTTCGCCCGAAACGATCAGCGCCGCCCGTGCCGCTTTCGGGTGCAGGCGATTGCTCCGCGTTCAAATGACACAAGTGCCGTCCGTCCGTCTGCTGCCCACATTAATGATACGCGGTTGCCGAGGTGGCTACTTTGGCGCCACCCGTCCGTCCCTCTGCTGCCCACAATTGCTATATAAACTGCTGCGCCGGCCATAGCCGCAGTCATCCGCCTCCGTTCCCTTTCTCCTGTCCACACCACTTCCACCATGGCTTCCTCGCGCTCCAGCGCTCTTCGGGGCGGGCGGACGACGGACTAGAAGGAGATGGCAGCCATTGCTACTGACTGGCTGGCCGGTAGGCAGCCGGAGGACGATGACGTCCCAATGGAGAACGTGGTAGTCGATGATCCGGCGCCAACCCCCTCCTCCGCGCCATCCTCGCCGGTGCATTGCACCATGACCATCGGCGAGGCCCGTGCCCAATACATGGACATGGTGAGGTAGAAGCATGAGGAGCAGTTCCGGGAGGCGCAGGCCGACACCACCTACAACCACCATGTCCTCCAGGAGCACCTGCAGGCGGAGGAGTAGATCGCCGCGGAGCGGGCGGAGCAGGAGGCGCTGCTCGAGTCGTACCGCTCCGCATGTCAGAGCCGCCTCACGCGCTGGCGGTACCGCATGCGGGTGGCGGAGGTTGCGGCCGCCTACAAAGAGGGCGATGAAGCGGGCGAGGCACTGTTTGGCGAGACCGACGACGAGGCGGAGGACAATGCCGACTCCGCCGAGGCCCCGCCCCGCCGGCACCGAGGCTGAGGACTTCGTCGGCTTCGGCGAGGCCTTGCTCCGCCGAAGCCCTGCCCCACCAACAACGAGGCAGAGGACATCGCCGGCTCCACCCCGCCGGCACCGAGGTGGAGGACTTCGCCAGCTTCGGCGAGGCCCTGCTCCACCTAGGCCCCGCCCCGCCAACAACGAGGCAGAGGACATCGCCGGCTTCACCGAGGCCCCGCCCTGCCAGTAACGAGAGGGAGGATTTCCCTCGCTCCGCCGAGGCGCCGCCCCGCCAACAACGAGGCAGAGGACATCGCCGGCTCCGTCGAGGCCCCGCCTTGCTGCCAACGAGGCCACGCCACACAGAAAACGAGGAAGAGTAGAACACGGTAGGTCGCCGAAGCTCGGGTCCAAGTAAGGCCACCGCTGCTACCCTCCGGTTGAAGCCAAGCTTGGCGGGTTGAACATTGATGGCCGATTAGCTTCTTGGCGGCGACGTGGAGTCGGAGAGCTGTGCTGGAGAAGAAGCTTCTGTTCGGCTCAGCCGGACAAGGGAAATGGGCGCCGGAGATCATAGATTACGTTAATTAATTATACCTTCAGCGCACCCCTTTTTAGTTGAAGAATGTATGAAATGTAATGAAATCCGGCATGTTTATATGAAATCCGGCTGTGTATGAATGAATTTAGTTTGATTAGTTTGAATTCTTGTATCACTGGCATTGGATGAACATGCAAAACAATACGTACTAGCATTATTCCCAGGACGCACGGTGATCACCTTGTTTGCAGCAGTTTCACACGTAGTCCCTCCGATCCTTTTTAGTCTGCGTATATGTTTTGTCTGAAGTCAAAGTATCTCTACTTTGACCAATCTTATAGAAAAAAGTATCAACATTCACAATGTAAAATCTACATTTTTAGATTCATTATGAAATGTACTTTCATAGTATATAGTATATTTGGTATTGTAGATGTTGACATTTTCTAATATATATTTAGTCCAACTTTGCAAACTTTGACTTGAAAGAAATCTAATATGCGAAGTAAAAAGGAACAGAGGGAGTACAAAAAGTTTGAGCAGCTTTTTAGCGTGCCTGTACATTGCAATCAAACTCACAGGTCTGGCAATTCATAGAGAACATTCAAAACAATCGATGATTATGCATCTCAGTGATTCACATGTCAGAGCCAATATTTACTTCACAACTAAAGAATAAAGAAAAATTGATCGATGCTGCTGACAGCAAAGGGCGTCCCATTCGAAAATATCAAACACATGTCTTCTTGCTAACATCAATGAGCAAAATTTGACAAGGTTGTCCCATTCCAAAATATCAAATGCGTGAGCAAACTTTGACAAGGTTTTCCCATTCCAAAATATCAAATGCCTATGATTGTGGAATGGGCGGGGTTTGCGATCAGTTCGGACATTGACATGGCACCTCGTGCTAAATAAACCAGCTGTTCTTTTTTGTGCAGTTCCACAAAAATCAACCAAATTTGCGCGTAGCTTGTATGATTTTTCCTTTATATGTTGCAATGCCTTGAACATATCGGCACCTCCTTTCTTGTAGCTAATTTTGTGGCTGGAGGTGGAAATGAATGATTTGAGAATATTCGATGTATTGTGCATGATGAAGTATAATGGGCACGAACCATCAGAACATTTTGTGCAGTTCCCATTGAAATCAAGCTGAGCACCCATGTTTGCATAAATACAAAAAAAGTGATTAGTAAAGCAAACTGTATTATGAATTTATAGTTTACACAGGCACCTACATAGTCCATGCAGAACACACATTTAAAAAAATGGAACTCACCAGAAAGAATCCTAGAACAACATTGTACTTGCCCATCATAGCAAAAAAGATGGAAATCTGTGAGTCCTTCTGAGCTGAAGTTAGTTTGGTCTTGTGGGGAGTAATGTAACCATCCTTCAACTGCTCCTTCTGATGAGAAGATAGACTGGGCTTCTTCATCCTGGCATAATCAGAACTAGGCACTTCATGTACTCCATATTCTTCTTCAGAGGAGGAGGATCCTATTGTGCAAAGACAAGAGAACAACTAAATGCTAGCATCCCTGTTTGCTCGAAAAAAAGGAAAGGAAATATTTAAAATAGCCATTACATTAACAAAGGGAGCAACTGATGAAATGTATAGTCACAAAGAGATGCATCCTCATTGTCCTCATAGGAAATGATATGATACCAAACACAGCAGCTCAACTTGAACTGTATTGTTACTTAATTTTATCAGTGGCTATAACGGTGGCAAACTGGTGCATCAATTTATTAGCAGCCTTAGATTAACATGCGAAACGATACCACTTTCTCATGACAGTAGCTAAACAGTAGCACAACACCAATAGAGATGACAAAGCTCAATCATATGGATGAAATCCGTGGGCCAGTACCAACCTTTGTCAGGAGGCTTTTGTGTAGAGCATGCAGATGAAGCACTTCTCTGGAACCATCCATTATCATCTACTGTGGTTGCCATGCTTACTATAAACTCCTCGATTAGTTTAATGTTTCCAACATCTTCTTGTGCAGTTCCACTAAAATATATGTTATCTTCAAACAAGATCCCTGTTTGCACAAGTAGAGATAATTACATAGTACATTAAGAGTGGCATCAAATCACAGTGGCAAAACAATTGCTTGTTCCAACCATAGCAATAAATTAAGATGCAAAACTATATCATTACTTGTGTCATCACAGTTCCAGTGCTTCATTACAGCACCGGGAGTTGATTTTTGTTCTTCTTCCGCTTGTTCTTCCCCTTCATCACTTGGTTCAATAACAGACAAGCTTCGCCTTCAATGTAAGATTTGGCATGTCAATTAGGGAGCACAAGTATAGCACTAAACAACAACATTACTTTTCTGATGACAGTAGCAAAATACAGGCCAACAGTTGTGAAATATCATTATCTTACCTCAATGGGATATTACGGTGCACATACAAATTGGAAGTCTGGTCTCCTTTTGTGCAGTTCACTAAAATCAAGCAACATTACCGTATAAGTAGCAAAAAATATGAAAGCACACTGCACAATCATGTGGAAGAAGGCCATTACTGACCTCTCATGATGCGGAATTCAAACAACTCACAAGAAGAAGATCTGAAACAAATTTGCCAACACAGATAGGAAGTCAGATCTCCTCTTGTGCAGTTCCACTAAGATCAAGCAATCAAGCAACATTGTCGGTGTGACATTTTGGTTGAACTGTACAAAACACTCTTAAAGCAAAAGTGTTTTGTGCTGTGCAACAAAAGGTCGCAATAGCAACAAGGTGAAGTAGATAACCCTGTTTACACAGAGGTGCAAAGGAAACAATTACTGGTCAATAACGGTGGATGACACAGAAGCCCACAAAAAGAAGCATCTTACTTATCTAAATGGGAAAGAAAGCAAGACAGTAGCATTTCTCAAACAGTGGCATTGATTCATATTAACAATAAAATTCGTTAAGCATGTAATTTGCTTTTAACTGTGGCATTGCTTCAATTTTCCAGTGGCATTATTAGATTAACAACAGCTAAAGAGTTGTACGGGACAGTGGACTCACCAGCACCATGTGCATCTACCAATGTATAAAGGGGTGATGCACAGTCTGTTGCAACAAAGAACAAACAACCAAGGAGCATATTTGTGTTGGTCCCAGTTTTGTTATCTTTAGAGACCTTTCCCTATGTGAGGGCAGCAAACTCTACAGCCTTGTCCCCCACCCATAGAAAGATCAGTTCGTTACAGATGTGCATACTACGTTTGTCATTGTTTTCCCTTTTCGACCAACGTAGGTGCTGGATAGCCAGTCTGTACTACTTTCCCCCCTTCCTTTCCTCTTTGAACCACATCCTAGATTCATGCTATACAACTTTCCCCACTACTTTCCTGTTTGATCCAACACCTAGATTCAAGTGCAGAAGCGGAAAAAATCCACATGCAGCTAGAGCAATGCATGTGGATTAAGTAAATTATACCTTAAGGTTCTCGGGGTGTGGCTCAGTGGGCGGCCGGAGGCCGATCTGCCCACACTATGTATGGCAGTGAGGAAGAAGGGGTCGGAGGCCCTCCCGCGTCATCGCTGGGTGAAAGAGAACAGCTGCGCCAGTAGTGGATTCCCTCCCTCGCCGACGGCGACAGCATTAAGCCTCCTTCCCTTCCCTGGCGGATGGGATCCTGCCGGCTCTTTGACCAGCAGTGAGGGGAGAGAGAGAGAGACCAACGCAGTCTTGTTTAGATCTGGAGAGGGTGAGAGAGTGTGAAGAGAGCAACTACAAGCGTTGAGGCTCCAGCATGTATATATAGTGGAGAGAGAGTGTGAAGAGAGCAAACCCTAGAAAACAAGCGCCGAGGATGCAGCGTATATAGTTGGAGTGGTTTTCTTTTTCTCTCCATAAAAATCATTTTAAATTGTGCATGAAACGGAACTCTTTATTTAACGTAGTGAAGAAAAATACTAGGGCAATACTAGTACGTGAAGCAAATTTAACGCTCGAAGGAGTCAACTCGCAATTAGTGTTGCACGCCTCCCGGTCGTGCTTACTATTGTTCACATGTGGTACAAGACCCTACGAAGTGAACAACAACTGAACCACACACGATCAAAATATCGGAAAGGTGGGCTGCACCATCCTCCAATTTTAAATATTTTCGAGAAATTCAATTTTAATTACTTTGTATGTACACTTTCCTCTCTTCCAATAATGAGCGGGCACTTGTATTCGACCTAAGTCAGTGTGCCACCGTATCTCATACTACTACCTCCGTCCAGGTTTTTATGCCATGTCATATATTTTTTGTCAAAGTTTGACCAAAATTTTTAACTACTCCCTCCTTTCCGGTTTATAGGGCTTAAATTTGAAATCTCATCAATCAAGGCAGGTGATGAGTGGAGAAATGTACTCCGTCTCGTAGTTTACAAAATTACTCAAACATTAATCTGCATTAATTACAATATATTCATGGACGACCACTAAATGAGTAGGAATGGTTACATGCACTAGTTGGTTTCTTTAGACGGGAAGTAGTGAACTGCTAATACATGCCAACAAAAAAAAATATTACTGGCTTCTTTTTTTATGTGTTCTAAACGCTATAGTGCGAGGCAGTGACTGTGTCTCCGACGGACGTGCATGTACCCCTTCTCTTCTTGTACGTACTCCATTTATCTCACTTCCTGTGGCTTCCCACTCCCATGATATTCCTATTCTATGAACCTATGTGTGCGTGTGTGTGTTTTTTTAACAGCGTGTGTGTGTGTTAGAGAGAGCGACACATCGACCTACAGAGAGATGGTGTGTAGTACTACGTACTAACTACGAAGCCGCGAGAGTCGGTGCATCCTCTCGTTTCCGGGCGTCCGGTCGGGACAGCTGCCACGCCCGCTCCTGACCACCCTGGCCCACCCAAGGCCCCTCCATCGCCCGCGCGTGCTTCCCGCCCGAAACGGTTAGCGCCGCTCCAGAGAATCGGTGCCGCATTCATGCCCGGGCAGAGCAGACGCGACCTCTCACCGGCGCATACATTGAAGGGAGAAGCGGATTCAACGAAGAGTGATGGTTTCTTCGTCCGTCCAACTTACTGCCGGGTCTATGTGATTTGACGGCCCATTGGTCATTATTACTGAGGTGGTACGACGGTGCTGCGTCTCACTTGCACTGTACACTTTACTTTGGTGCATGACACATGCACCGGATGCTGGATGTCCCACGTTTCGGCGAAAGGAGGTAGAGCGTCTCCACTCTTTACAATTTTCTCCACTCTTACAGTGGAGGAGTGCGAAATCAGCGAAAACACGGCAGCTCAGCGAAAACATGAAAGCAGCGAAAAATGTACAATGCTATGTAGCTTTCAGCTTCTGTTTCATTTATCTTGCATCCAAGGTTGCCCCGTTGCAACATTCCATCAAATACAAAGGAGACTAACATGCATGCTATTGCATCTCAATGATTCACAAATCATAGCCAATACACCCTCCATTCCAAAATAAGTGTCTCAACTTTATGCCAACTTTAGTACAAAGTTATACTAAAGTTGACACTTACTTTGGAATAGAGACAGCTAAAGAAAAAATGATCCATGCAGTCCCTAGGCCTTGAACCCTAAACCCTAACCAGGCTTTAATTTGCTGGTGAGGTTGAACCTTCCGAAGGAATGAAGTTTGCAACCCTTTGACCATCGGATCATTTTGTGCAGTTTCACTAAAATCGAGCTGAGCATCCCTATGGCAAAGAAATTGAAGTGTGATTAGAATAAGACTAGTGGGACTAGTTTTTATGAGACATAAACTCATCACAAATACAGTAGAACCTAGTAGAGGTACGTGCGGGGCAAAGAAGTAGAGAAATATCCACATGGAGCGATGTGGGCAGCTGGGGCAGTGGTGCAAGCCGGCTGTAAAGGAAGTTGTACCTGAGGGATGTCGGGATGTAGCTAGCTTAGAGGAGGGCGGTAGGAGGCGGCAACTTCCCACATCGCGGCAGTGAGCAAGGGACGAAGGCAACCGCATCGGCTTTGTGAGAGAGAACAGCGGGGACCCCTGATCGGGACGCGCCGACAGTGGGTTTTCGCCGTCGGCGACGGCGACCGCATCTACACAAAGCATCCACCCCTTCCCCCGGTGGACGTGATCTGCCCAGATGTTAGAGACGTGGCCACTGTCATTTTGTGCGAGAGAGTGTGAAGAGAGCAACCGCTATGTATATAGTGGAGCGGTTTCTTTTTCTCTCCATATGAACCTATTTATACTGCGTACGTGCCACTGAAGAAATAAAACTTTATTTCTAAATAATGCGGCACCGTTCATGCATGGTTCCCGACCCTCCATTAAGTGAGTAACTACTACTAGACGCATCAAATTATCATGTGGGCTGCATCATCGTACAGAAATGAGCTCCATCGTGTCATGTGTGTCATTGGGGAAGACGCAAAGAGTGCTACTAGTACGTGCATGGGTGCGTGCACCTCTTCTCTTCGAGCATGGTTATTAAAAGTATAGCCAACTACGCTACCATGCGGTTATTATATGGGCAAAGAGTATAGGCAGTAATAATGACTAATGAGCCGTCAAATCACGAGGCCCACCTTTCTCTATGTTTAACCGAGGAAGCAGCCATCATTTCACTCCTCGTTGAATATCCATCCGCTGCTACCTCCGCAAATAAATAAAAATCCGCTGCTACCTCCGCAGCATGGTTAATAAGATAGCCATGTTAATCACGACGTAGAAATATCATTCACTGATACAATAGGGCTGGCTCTAAGGCTGGTGATTTTTTTACTTTGTCTATTTCTCTTTTTGTCTCATTTACTCATTTTACATAGGAGCACGTGTAGAGGATGGCTATTCCTTTCGATGGGACTTCTTCATGGGGTTTAAGACTAAGCAGCTCTGAATATTATTCCCGCTGCCCACCACTCTTAGTCGTGCCATCTATGATACTCCCATTGCAACAATGAGGTCCACTAGGTCTAGCACGTCCTGTAAGAAGAGACTGTCACGCAAAACATACATTCTTGTTGCCTTCTTCCTCCATACAGTACGTACTACTAGTACTACTACTACTCGTTCTCCTATAAACCTTGCGCTTGGCATCTAAAAAATATTAACCTTGCGCTTGGCTCTTTGCCTCTTCGGGAAGTCGAGCAATGATGGTACTACAATATATGGTTCTGGCTATCTGAGACTGAATGAATTGCTGCACGTCCACCACGTGGGTGAGGGTCGAGGGGCGAGGGAGAGTGCGTACTACTACGTCCGTTTCAATATGGACTACATACAGAGCAAAATGAGTGAATCTACACTCTAAAATACGTCTATATACATCAGTGTTTGGAGTATGTACTAGTAGTTCATATTGAAATCTGCTAAAAGACATATATTTCAAACAATATGATAATCTCTCTAACCAAGGTAGGGACGAGGAGTATATACGTCTAACGGAGGGAGTAGTAAAATTTTCTCCTCGTCCTGCGAGCCACTGCGCACGTGGGCGAGGGAGTGGGCGTAGGCATAGTAAGCAAGCTTCTCCTCATCCTGCGACTCTGCGAGCCACCGTGCCCGTGGGCAGGGGAGAGGGCGTACTAAGCAAGCTTCTCCTCGTTCTGTGAGTTGACGGGACACATCAAAAGTAATACAGAGCATCTCCAGTGTATAGAGCCTTGCCTCTAAGGTGGGCCCCACATGGTTTGCCTCTTTTTTTTAAATAACGCGTCAAGTCGCAATTTGCTTGTTCACCCATGGTGCACGATCCTCCATCAAGTGGACAACTAGTATACGTGTCAAATTACCACGTGGGCTGCCTTTTCGTACAGAAATGAGCTCCACCATGTACCCGCACGGGTGTGGTTGGGAAAGAGACAGGAGTACGTGCGCCGTGCGTGCACCTCTTCTCTTCGTGCACGTCCCCCACCTACGTGGGTGTGTGTGAGAGAGATACAAACCTAGAGAGATGGCATGTGGGTTCGTGATTGTTTTTTGTTAGGGGGAGGGGGGTGATTTCGTGAATGTATTTGTGGGAATATGTGTTGATGATATCTCAAACAAAAATTTGACACATGCAATGTGTGTGAAATAGAGGCCTATCTATATCATATATAGAGAGGGCGATCCACGAGAAGAGAGGGAGGGGTAATAGATATCGATAGAGTCAAAGAGAGGATCAAGTGTGTGGGTGCGAGATCGATGAAGAGAGCCATCAAAATTGTGTGTGTGCACGTCAAAGATATAGGGCGACTGACCTACCGGAACGTCAGAGGGCAGAGGGCAAGTTTGTGTGTGGCAATGAGACATGACTAGAGTGCTCGATGTATCGGTGTGTGTGTGTGGGGGGGGGGGGGGGGGAGGCAGAGACCTAACTAGAGAGGTAGATCGACTCGTATATGTGTTGAGAAGGAGATACCTATAGCTATGTCTTGAGGGAGATTGGTCGACATCCATACATAAGTGAAGGACGGGAAATTGGATGGGACACACACACACACACACACACACACACACACACACACACACACAGAGAGAGAGAGAGAGAGTGCCGGAGGGGTGGTGGAGTTGCTTCTCGGAGATGGTGGGAGAGGCCTACTAGACAAACTGAGGGTACAACTGCAATATCAAGAAGAGAGGGGGATGTGTTTCTGTGTGTGCGTGTGCGTGATAGATGTGTCCGGAGGCATGCATGGATGATGAAGGGGACCATATGTATTTGGTAAGCAGACCTAACTAGATCGGTAAATCAATTGTTGTGTGTCGGAGGAAGGGAGAGACATAACTAATGAGGTAGATCGCTCGGCGCACGGGGAAAACGAGTTATAAACGACCTAGCTAGCTATATGTATAGTGGGTGATCGGTCTGTGTACATCCATTTGTTAGAGGCAAATAAGGCCCAGAGAGACGGATATAGAGAGAGGGATGGAGCTAGGAGGTGGTGCAAGAGGCCTACTACATAGGGGGAAGGAGTGTGCGATTGTGAGTTCGATGAAAAGAGGGGCGAGAGTTTACACGCGTGTGGGACCGTATGAGAGACATGAGGCATCGACAGAGAAAGGAGGAGATGAAAAGTGTGTGTGTGTGTATGTGGTAGGCAGACATCGCTAGAGAGGTTTATCGATCGGTGTGTGTCGAAAAGAAGGAGTTGTGGAGACCGTGAGAGAACGACCTAAAGAAAATAATGAATGTGCGCGATGGATAGAATGCTGAGGGAGGGGGAGGGCGAGGAGGGCGTGTGCATGCACGAGAGAAAGTTAGTGCTAGCTACAAAGGTTAGAGGATATGTGTTGATGATATCTCAAACAAAAATGTGACACAATACAATGTGTGTGAAATAGAGGCCTATCTATATCATATATAGAGGGGGCGATCCACGAGAAGAGAGGGAGGGGTCATAGATATCGATAGAGTTGAAGAGAGGATCAAGTGTGTGGGTGCGAGATCCATGAAGAGAGCCATCGAAATTGTGTGTGTGCACGTCAAAGATATAGGGCGACTGACCTACCAGAATGTCAGAGGGCACAGGGCAAGTTTGTGTGTGGCAGGGAGACACGACTAGAGCGCTGCTGTATAGGGGGGTGTGTGTGGGGGGGGGGGGGGGAGGCAGAGACCTAACTAGAGAGGTAGACCGACTCGAATATGTGTTGAGAAGGAGAGACCTAGCTATGTCTTGAGGGAGATCGGTCGACATCCATACATAAGTGAAGGATAGGAAATAGGTTGGGACACAGAGAGAGACAGAGAGAGAGACAGAGAGAGAGAGAGAGAGTGTCGGGGTACACAAACAGGGGTGCATGTTTCCCCCTTACTTGTGCCCGGACAGGCAGATCCCCGGCGCGACAGCAACAGAGCAAACTGCACCAAGCCTCCAAGACAAGGCCAAGCGGAATAGATGGCTCTTTGAGAAATCAAAGGGCGGATCAACAAGACCAAGACCAACCAAACAAGCAAGATATCACTAAGGAAAAACCTCCCTTGCCGGGCAGGCGAGCCTGGCGAGGTCGAGGTTACCCCAAGACAAGCCTCAAGACCCCCCCGGCAGGCTTGCCGGGGACGCCAAGGGTGGATTACCCCGCCAAAGCTCCACCGCTCCACCTCACATCAACACAAGTCACCTATCGGTGCGGTGTCGAGCCCCCAAGTGACTATGTGGCTGTTATTTGGTACGTGGTAGGCCATTTTTGAGGAAGAACGCCCCTAATGACACCCGTCCAGGCGACGTGTCGCGCGGACAGGCAAAAAGGTGGCTGAATGGCACGGCAAGGCTTGCCGGGCTACGCTACAATGTGACACTAAGCGGTGCATTTAATGCGCCCTGTCCTGTCTGCAGAGTTAGGTATGATAGCACTATGGCTGTCTAATCATTGGATAAATGACTGTTTTGCCATTGTGGTGACCCCTTGACCTATAAAAGGAGGGTCGTGGCTACCTTAGAAAGGATTCAGACCCTTGTACGCTGGCACGCGCGTAGTTGCTCTCACCCCGAGGCGACCTTGCCGGGCTAAAGCGCTGCGTCTCCAGCACGGTCCTTTCATCACTCCACGAAAGCAGGAGTAGGGTTTTACGCCTCGCGGCAGCCCCAAACCTGGGTAAAACTGCCCATGTCATTGTTGCCGTGCTGCTCTATGCTTTTCGCTCTTTGTGCAATGTGCTCTTCCCCCTGCCGAACCATAAGGGGCCGACGGCCCCATAGGTGGCCGTGTGATACCACGACATCTTTGGCGCGCGAGGTAGGGGGGCACTGGCGCGAACCCGAGAGTATAAGCAGTGCGTCATCTTCATCACCATGGATTTCGTCAATGGCCTCGTTGTCCGTGGCCCCCGACATGCCAACTCGAGGAGGAAGCGACATCGCTCCTTCACCACCTTGCCCAGTTTCCGTCATTTATCCCCGCTGCGGCCGCAAGCGGCGGTGGAAACGAGGGACGGCGACGACATGGCGACCCTGAACGGCTCGAGCAGCACGGCCACTGTGCGTGCCCCGTTCAGGGAAAAGAGTGAGGTGGTAAGGTATATGGTTTCTCCCTCCACCGCTTTCACTTGTCGACGATCGAACCACCCTGGGTTTTTGCGTCGTCAACATCGATGAGCCTGCGCGAAACTCGGTTCAGCATTTGCCCTGCTAAGGGAGAATCCTGAGTATAGCGCCGGTGCAAATCCATTGATTGATGCCCCAGGGCCGTCCGCATCAGCGTGACCTTTCGTGCCAACCGCCATAAGATTGTCAAAAGTGTAAGTGGATGGAGGGCGAAACCAGCCCAACCTTACCCCAAGTTCTACCGCCCGCAAGAGATTCGCGCCCCTCCTCTGGCCCTTGCCGAGGGTCCGATAGTGGCACGCGAAGGGCCATCTGCCCAAGATATGCGAACGTGGCAAGCGACCGCAACCAAGAAGGGGGAAAAGCGTGAGCAAAAAGCTAAGTTCACGTGATCATTGCTCTTTTATAGATCCAGAATTCGCATTTGCCTATCCCCCAGAAACCAATGTTCTTTCGTATGGTCAAGCCTTTTGTGTAATGGCACCTTAACGGGTTTGCCTGCGCCCTCACTTTGTTCCGAGCCTGCTCACAGAGCGGGTGGCTGCATCAAGGGCTCTTAGAGGAAAAGCTTGCCGGGACATACTTTTACCAGCCAAACGCTAAGGACCCATTCCTCGCAGCAATCGCGGCAGTATGCTACCGGCAGGCGGCCAAAACACATAAAAAAGAAACTAACCATATGAACATCCATGGATAAAACAAAAGGGGGATAGCATGTGTTCGGAATTAATTAATACACTAGTTCAGCGCAAGCAAAAGAAGTACGATGTCTAAACACAGGACATGCATAATGTTTTGTTACAGGGCAGGACGCCAATGCGAATGGTTCGGAGCCGTGCTTGACGTCCTTATTAAGCCCTGGGAACGGAGAGCACCTTGTTGGCGTAGGGGGTAGCCTTCTTCTCAGCGGCAGAAACATCACCACCTACCGGGAGCTTCCTGAAGCCATCAGCAAGGTTGAGTTTGGGGTGGCGGTATGCGAAGTTGCTCAAGACCATGAAGAGGGCATTGCGGGCAAGCTTTCGAGACTCGCTTTCGAAAAGGGCGTCTCTTCCTTCTTCATGGGCCTTCAAATTTTCAATCAACTCGTTGAAGAAGAGCCCTAGCTTTATGCTTGGGACCTCATAACCGCCAACCGAGAAGACTGGCCCTTCCATGCCCATTGCTGCAGCATGGGCTGTGAGGCGCTCGGCGATATCGATCAGGCTTTTGATCCAAAGGTCGACCTGCTCGGATTGGTTCGCCAGCTTGTCCTCCGCATCCTTTCGAAGGCGTCTTGCATTGTCCAGATCCTTCATCATCTGCTTCTTGCGGACATCGCCAGACTCAATCGAGCTCTCCAGGGTGCCAATCCTGGCCTTCATGTCTTCAATGGTGCTGTTGGCAGTCTTGAGGTCTTGACCCTTGGAGGAGAGCTGCGATTGCACCTCTTTCAGAAGGATCTCTGCTTTCTACGCCTCCTCCTTGAGGGTCACGACTTCCTTGGCACTCCCGGCAAGCTCTTCTGTCAGTTTGGCCACCTGTTGGTCAAGATCAACCCTGGCGGTAGATGCGGCGGCAAGATCATCAGCAAGCTTCTTCAGTTGGGCGGCAGAGTCAGCAGTGAGAGCATCCAGGGCTGCCTTGTGCTTGTCCTCCTGCTCCTTGGTACGCTGCTATACAAGGGCTTCCAGTTCATCGCCCTTGGCGTGGAGGGTGGCCTCGAGGTTCTCCTCCCGGGAAGAGATGCTCTGCTCCCTGGCATTCAGAAGCCCTATGCGTTCTGCCAGGCGGGCTTCTCGGGCGGCGACATCCTCCTTTGCCATGGAGATCATCTCTTGCTGCCGCAGAAGGACTTGGAATTGTTTGCTATGCCACTCGCATAGCTCGATGCCCTTGTTCCTCAGCTTCTGATCTACGCTGTTGGCGGAGTTTCGCTGCTCCTTGAGTGCCTGCCACTTCTGGCCATACCGGTTCTGCATTTCTTTGATGCCCGCCGCCATGGACTCCAGAAAGGACAGGTCCAAGACCGCATCAATAGAGCCATCAGTCTCTCCAATTTACTGAGACAGGGGCGCTATGATGCGCTGGATTTCCTTGTCTAGCTCTGCACTCGCTGCTACCGAGGAACCGGGGGCTCCGAGGCCGGGTTGGGCAAGCATCAATGCCAGTTGGCTTGAGGTTGGTTGTGGGATCCTAGCCGGGGTGCTAAAAGACGAAGGAGGGCTCATGGTTTGAAGGGGGATATTCTCTTCAACCAGCACCCCGACCCTGACCCACTGCTGGAGGCCTGCCCTGCTTCCTTCAAGGGCTCCTGGGCATCTCCGGCAGCGTGTTCCTGTCCCTCCGCGGCAGCAATCTTGGCGGCCTCCTCTGCGGCATCTTTGCCAATGATGGCCACTTCCTCCAGCAACTCGGGCTCCTCGGCCAGCGGTACTGCAAGTAAAAGCAAACCAGCAATCATGAGGAGGAAGAAGCATTGGGGAACCAAGAACTTGGAGCAGGGTTATGAAGGAAAAACAGATGAGTTACTGGGAGTTGTCTGCCGCGGAGGTCTTCGTTTTTCCCGGCAACCTTGACTGCCAGGACATGGACACCACCCCCTTCCCCGGTAACTACGGTGTCGACCTAGACAGGGCTTTCTGTGGGAGTTTCCATCAAGGTCCCTTCAACCCAGTCAGCAGGCAGAGCGGGCCCTCTCGGAAGGCCCCATCTTGGGCAGACCCTTCTTCTTCTCTGGATGGAGATGGGGGGTGCTCTTCTGCGTCATCCTTGGCGGGGGAAGCCGCCCCCATGTCTTTGCATCGAGAGCTACGCTGGGGGCTTGCCACCGGACCGTTCGTGCTGCTCCCCGCCTGGTCTGTGCCTCCCGGAGACTTCGGCGGCTCCGCATGCCTAAGCCGCTTGGCTCGATGGGTGAGGGTCTCCTCCTCCTCCTCCTCTTTCCTATCAAAGGCAACAAGCAAGATCGAATAATTGAACCAACAAATATGATTAGACTTGGATAAGAACGGAGAATATTGTTCTTACTCTGAGTCCATGAGGATGGAGCCCAGCTCGAACTCCCTGGATAGCGAAGGCACTCTGCCTCTCTTCAGGACCAGGGGGATAGTACTCCCGGGTAGTTTCAAGTCCTTCTTGGGCGGGAGGATCTCTGGCAAGGACAAACTGCTCGAAGAACTCGAATTCGATTGGGAGCTGGAATCACTCCCCGTGATTGCCCGCCGCTTGGCAGGAGGAGTCTTGGCTTCAGCAAGGCGAGAAGAATGGCGGCGCACCACCTCCGCCCCGTCGTTTTTGGAGGCAACCTTCTTCACCTTCTTGGCAGGCTTGGGGGCTGGGGCTGCTACTCCCTGGTTGGGCCGCCTACGAGGACGAGGATCCAAGTCCGGTTCTGGGGCCTGGGGACCTGCAGCAAGCCACTCTTCCCCGGGCGGCACTACCTCTTCGACATCATCTCCTTGCTGGGCTTCCGCTGCCGCTGCGTATAGAGCCTCAATCCCGGCAGGCTCATTCCCGGCAGGCTCATCCCCGGTAGGCTCATCCCCGGCAGGCTCATCCCTGGCAGGCTCGTCCACGACAGCCCCTTCCGTGGCTCGCCCTTCGCTCCTGCCGTGGGAAGACCCCTCACCTTCAGCTCCCCCCTTTTCTTCCTCCCTCCCTCTTCTGGGCCTTGCTTTCCCGGCGGCCCGAAACGCTTTGTTGTCCTGAATCCGCCACTTGATGAATGCCGCCTCCACCTGCGAGGTGCGCTTGAACATATTGGTCTCCACCCTGGTAGCCCTTTCCACCAGGCTGGAGGACAACGCAATTTCTTCATCAAGCTCGGGCAATCGCCAGTCACCTACAACCCCATGAGCATTGCAATCTGGCATCCATTTCAGAATCTGGTCCTGGGCGGAGTTGATGTTCAGCGGGATGACATTTGCCGGCAATTTGAACGAGCCAAGGCTGCCAAACAATTGTTCGCACAGCCAAGCATGGCCATAGACCGTCAAGTTTTTGGCCAGGCCCGGGAACAGTCGCATCCTGTCCGCGGCTTCCCCGTACCGCCAGGCGAACCTGTCCCTCTTCTGCAGCGGCGCGATGCGGCGTCGAAGGAAATTGGCTCCCACCTGCTCGATGGTTAACCCGGCAGCCTTCAGACGGGCAATCTTGTTCGGTGCTGGGCGAAGCCTGTCGTCAGTAAGGCCGAATTCCCTCCAGTCATTGCCACGCTCAATGCATTCCGTCCGTGCCTGGCAATACTCTGGGGCTTCCTCATCCTGGATCCAGCACCAGTCCACCCTCCACTCCTCCCATCTGCCGCGCTGTTGACCAGGAAGGTAATCCCAAGTTTCCCTCGCCACCCGAGGCATCCAGCTTATGTTCTCGGAACGGTGGATCTTGTTCTCCACCCGCGGGACGAAGAAGTGCCAGAACAGATCAACATTGGGGGCGACCCTGACAAAATTCTCGCACAAATGAGCGAAGATCGGCATGCACGCCATTTCATTTGGCGTGAAATCCAAGAGGTGGAATCCATATACCACCATCATCGCCTCAAAGAAATTTGAGAAGGGGGGACAGAAGCCGCAGAAGAAATACGTGCAGAAGAATCAGTATGCATTCGGCGGCTCCTTTTTTCCCTCCGATAGAACCTTGGGTGCGCCATGCCCCATTGGAACTTTCGTCCCCCACATATATCCATACCTCACAACTAGGGCATTCCTGTCTAGATTCGACGGGAAGAAAACCACATCTCCCCGCCGCTTCTTATCTAACTCCGCCGCTCTCTTCTTGTTCCCTTCCGCGGCTGCTGTCTTCGCAGCGGCCCGCACGCTTCCCCTTGTCAGCAGCAGTTTTCTTCCCCATCCTTATGAGCAATGGAGGGGTGGATGGTCGGACAAGGTGGATGGAAGCAAGAATCGGCGCCGAGTCGCTGCGTGGCTTGAGGAAGAAGATGAAGGATGGAGAAACGGGTGCGAATGGGCCACGCCTCTCCGCGTTTTTTTCCTTTATGGGAGTGAACATGGGGGAGAGGAGTGGTTCGTTGCTACTTTCCGTCAGAAAGTTACCGTTTTGACATTAACTGCTATAGTCCCACGACCCCACGGCCTGCGGTAATTACGTGGAGTGGACGTTGGGCTGACTGGTCATCATAGCAAATTGCTGCATGCGCAATATATCTTCAACACGTGTCCGTGCACCGTTTTGGGGCCTAACCCAACATGCCCAGCAACACGTATGGCTCAGGCCCGGGGGCTTATGTCGGGGTACACAAACAGGGGTGTATGTTTCCCCCTGACTTGTACCCGGACAAGCAGATCCCCGGCGCGACAACAACAGAACAAACGACACCAAGCCTCCAAGACAAGGCCAAGCGGAAGAGATGGCTCTTTGAGAAATCAAAGGGCGGATCAACAAGACCAAGACCAACCAAACAAGCAAGATATCACTAAGGAAAAACCACCCTTGCCGGGCAGGCGAGCCTGGCGAGGTCGAGGTTACCCCAAGACAAGCCTCAAGACCCCCCCCGGCAGGCTTGCTAGGGATGCCAAGGGCGGATTACCGCGCCAAAGCTCCACCGCTCCACCTCACAGCAACGCAAGTCACCTATCGGTGCGGTGTCGATCCCCCAAGTGACTATGTGCCTGTTATTTGGCACGTGGCAGGCCATTTCTGAGGAAGAACGCCCCTAATGACACCCGTCCAGGCGATGTGTTGCGCGGACAGGCAAAAAGGTGGCTGAATGGCACGGCAAGGCTTGCTGGGCTACGCTATGATGTGACACTAAGCGGTGCATTTAATGCGCCCTATCATGTCTGCAGAGTTAGGTATGATAGCACTGTGGCTATCTAATTGTTGGATAAATGACTGTTTTGCCATTGTGGTGACCCCTTGACCTATAAAAGGAGGGCCGTGGCTACGTTAGAAAGGATTCGGACTCTTGTACGCTGGCACGCGCGTAGTTGCTCTCGCCCCAAGGCGACATTGCCGGGCTAAAGCACTGCGTCTCCACCACGGTCCTTTCATCAATCCACCAAAGCAGGAGTAGGGTTTTACACCTCGCGGCGGCTCGAACCTGGGTAAAACTGCCCTTGTCATTGTTGCCGTGCTGCTCTATGCTTTCCGCTCTTTGTGCAATGCGCTCTTCCCCCTTGCCGAACCACAAGGGGCCGACGGCCCCATAGGTGGCCGTGTGATACCACGATAGAGAGGGAGAGAGAGAGAGGGAGATAGAGAGAGAGGTAGAGTGCCGGAGGGGTGGTGGAGTTGCTTCTCGGAGATGGTGGGAGAGGCCTACTAGACAGACTGAGGGTACAACTGCAATATTATCAAGAAGAGTGGGGATGTGTTTCTGTGTGTGCGTGTGCGTGATAGATGTGTCGGGAGGCATGCATGGATGATGAAGGGGGATCATGTGTTTGGTAAGCAGACCTAACTAGATCAGTAGATCAATTGTTGTGTGTCGGAGGAAGGGAGAGACATAACTAATGAGGTAGATCGATCGGCGCGTGGGGAAAACGAGTTATAAATGACCTAGCTAGCTATATGTATAGTGTGAGATCGGTCGGTGTACATCCTTTTGTAAGAGGCAAATAAGGCCCAGAGAGACGGATAGAGAGAGAGAGATGGATCTAGGAGGTGGTGCGAGAGGCCTACTAGCTAGATAGGGGGAGGAGTGTGCGATTTGTGAGATCGATGAAAAGAGGGGCAAGAGTTTACACGTGTGTGGGACCGTATGAGAGACACAAGGCATGGACATAGAAAGGAGGAGATGGAAATTGTGTGTGTATGTGGTAGGCAAACATCGCTGGAGAGGTTTATCGATCGGTGTGTGTCGGAAAGAAGGAGTTGTGGAGACCGTGGGAGAACGACCTAAAGAAAAAAAATGAATGTGCGCGATGGATAGAATGCTGAGGGAGGGGGAGGGCGAGGAGGGCGTGTGCATGCACGAGAGAAAGTTAGTGCTAGCTACAAAGGTTAGAGGATTGTGTGGGTGTAAGAGACTAACAAAGATCATAATGTGATATGAAAGTGGATTCATATATTTGAATAAGAGATCATAGTGTTATAAACCTATGCATGCATGCATGAATATAGCGGTGATACGCGTGGTGTGGTTTTGGACATGTTATACTATAATGTGATAATGCGTGGCGTTTGCAACTGACAGCTAAATATCGAACAATCTCACATTTTATTTGAATTTGTGATAATGTGTGGCGTTTGCAGCTCACAACTAAATATCGAACAATCTAAACCATACTATATATCAAACAATCTCACATTTTATTTGAATTTGTGATAATGTGTGGCGTTTGCAACTCACATCTAAATACTTGTAGGCGTAGGGGGCGGGGCACCATACATTATGTGATAAACACATTATACATATGGGACATGGTTTAGATTATGAAGATCTAGCTAGAGTTTGAAATGTACTGTGATTTGAAATCAACATAAAGTGGATTCAAAAAATCGAGTTCAAGTTCATATAGTACACATAGTTCATATCTAACTCGACAGTAATTAACACTACAAAAAAATACACTTCCGTGATGATACGTGTTTGTCACAGTAGGTCACGTTTTCTGTCATGCATGTACATCCATGACGATTTTATGACAGAATCAAGATAGTTATACCTGTGCTGTCATAGAAGTGTTCCATGACAATACCAAAATTATCATCATGGAAGTGTCCACTTCCATGACGATAAATGGCGCGTCATGGAAGTGCTTTCGTCAAGGGTAACCGACACGTGGCATCCACCGTAACGGGTCGCCGTTAAGCTATCGGGTTCCGGTTTGGATCCGATAACCCGTTAACAGCCTAGACCAATGGCAATTTTCCACGTGTAAAATTCTCATTCGTCGACGATCCACGTGTCAGCTCAGCGTTGGGACAGATGTCAACCGTCCATTGGACAAGAATCGCCAATGAAACGTTGACACGTGGGACGGCCCAATAGAGGCCCATATAGGTTTAAAAGCCGGCTCGGGAACAGGCCACAAGATTTCATCAGATCTAATGGGCCAGCCCGTTAACAGCCTAACATTTTCTAGACCAAATTATGGCCTACATCAGATACGGGCCGTTAAAGGACTGCAATATTCTGGGCCAGTTTACTGCCCATATCAGATCCGACCCGTTAACAGCCTGCAATAGTTTGGGCCAAATTACGGTCCATACCTGATCCGGCCAGTTAACCGACTTTCATATCTTGGGCCAAATTATGGCCCATAACAGATATGTCCCTTTAACAGCTAATGTGCCATCGGGCCCATTGGGGTCCTGATTTGCTTTTCGGCCTCTTAATGGCCCGTTTAACAGTTTGGCCTGATATTAGTTTCGGCCTGTCAGCGGCCCTGTCTACATATGGGCCTCTTTCGGCCCGGTTTCACTTTTGGCCATTTAAAGGCCCAAGTTGCACCTGGGCCTAATTCTGGTCCATAGTTACTTTCGGCCTCTTAACGGCCCGTAGTCTTCGTGGATACATTCTAGCCCAAACAGCCTATCGGCCCGTTAAAGGCCCTTGATAGTGTTGGGCCTAATTTTGGCCCGTTATACATCCAGCCTGCTTCCAGCCCGTCATGTACTTGGGTCAGCCAAGACCCAAAAGCGTTTCAACCTATTAATGGCCTGTCATACAAATGGGCCAATGTATATTACAGCCTGCTGTCGGCCCGTGATTTGTTCGCCACAATTAAGGCTCAATCTAGATCTCAACCTGTTAAAAGCCTATTTAATTTTCTGGCCCAATTAAGGCAAGCGGTTTACTCGGCCTTTCAAAGGCCCGAAACTAATAGTGGGCCAAATTAAGTCTAGACCTAACTAATGGCCCAAGATGATTGTAGGCCCACGGTTCGACCCGAACTAGCGATTGGCGACCGGCCAGTTTTAGTACCAAAATTATTTTTTTATAAACCTAACCTATTGGCTCATTGCACTCCAATCGAAGATTACGACCTTTTCTCAGAGTGACGACAGCATAAACAACAAATAAATTACAGCATCGTGATGAAGAATAAACCTAGACTATACAACAAAGAAAATACAACATATTACATCCCCTGGGCATCAAAGTCCGCCGCCAGTGATAATAAAGGGCAACCAGACAACAGATTCCATAAACTGGGCAGGTCGCCACCAGTGGAAGTAAATAGGCCAACAAAATAATAGCCAGAACCGACAGCACTTCAACACAGTTCAAGAAAGGTTAGCCCGGCCCTGGAGCTGCAGCGCAAGCAGCTTAGCAACCTGATGAGACTGCACTTGTTTGACGCTTATATCTACCAACTCAAGCTGCATAGCATCAATAGACGTCCTGTACTTATGGTTAATCTTGCATAGACATTGGAGTTCCAGTCAGATTTGAGCGGAAGCATGTCTTTCTGCTTGAATTTCATACTGAGGAAGTCGAACAGATTCAGGCGACGACTTCATCGAGCTTGTGTCACCGAGTAAGTTCGACACTACATCAAGACATGACTTTGGGGTTGTATCGCTACCCTCAAGATGTGTGGCCTGCTTCTCTGGAATATATGTTAGAGGGACACACAATGGGTTCGTCTCACTATCATTGTGGCAGTTCTTCCTAGCATTAGTGCTGTCACCCTGAAAGAGAAACAAGTAGGTAGATAACAGGTTTTGCACGTATAAGCATCAGCGCTGCCAATTCATCTCATTTCTTTGTCAGAAATAAAGAGACACAGTTTAAAATAGCATTAACATAATAGGCATTGTTCATAGTTAAGACGGCAGGAAATGGCATTGTGCAGGAGCGGCCAGCTTCACCATACCACTGGATTACAGATCAAGAACACAAGCATACATGTAGTGCTAAACAACGTATAAGCATGAATGGTGAGTGTACTGTCAATTTATACCATTTCAGATTGGTAAACAAAGAGACATGATTTAAATAACATTAATATAATATGGTATTGTTCATAGTTGAGACATAGCAGGATATGACATTGTGCTGGAGTTGGTAGTTTCACCACACCACTGGATTACAGATCAAGAACACAAGCATACACACAGTGCTAAAGAAGATAACTTGCTATGTTTAGTTTAATTTACATGGTATGAATAAGGAACTAGGTTGTACAACTAAAGACTGAAATTGAGAAGGACAAACTTATGTTTATGTACTTCTTCGTTATAAACTTTGAACAAGCAATTTGATGCAGACAAAAATGAACAACATTTGCACTCATAGCTATCCAAATATACACAACAAAGTTTGAAGGCTCGAGGAGGACAAACTTACATTAGTAGTGAAGACCGGCTCTATAAAGCCCTTGTCCATATTGATGGGGGGGGGGGGGCAATTCAAGAAGTTTACCGCACACTCTTCTTCAAGAACATTGCCTTTATTCTACATTTTCTTAAGAGTAAATATAGACGTGAAAATATAGGAACAAATGGTGATTATTTAACCTAAGATGCAGAGTACAAATGTAAATGCAGCATACATGCAAAAGGCACTGACAAGAGCAATGCATAGCTAAACTTCTTCAGTAACATTGGTTTTATTCAATATTTTGGCAAGAGTAAATGTAGATCTGATGTGTAGAAAATGGAGGGCAAGGGAAAATAAGCTGCAAAGTGTACATGAAGAACTAGCTGACAATATAAGTACAGTGATGAAGGACAGCAGATACTTACAAGAACAATGCAGAACTAAATTTCTTCATAAGCATTGGGTTTATTCTACATTAATGTAAGCATTAATATAGATCTGATAATTTGGAGCGAACAGTGGATAAGCAAGCTATAATGCACAATGATGTCACATAATCCACCACGTATGAATGTAAGTACAGCGATAGGACAATAGGTACTCATAAGAGCAAAGCAGCGACCAACATAGTTGCGATATCCTAGGTTTTGCGGCGCTGGTTCTATCGCCAATATAAGTGGGGTGCTATCTGATTTGTCCGGTAGAACCACCTTTTTCAAGGACTTTGCTTGTACTCCTTCAGGTTCTGCAATCACCCTCTTTCTTTTGGATGTCTGAAACACAAGAACATCATTTGAATGGAAAAAAATGGTATGACGACAAATGGAATAGGTATTGATAATGGATGGGCATGGCATCTTCACATATATCATGAGTAAACTAAGCAGATGGTGGTGCAACAAAGCAAAAGAAATGCAAGACACCTTATGCAAGATACGTGCAACCAATAAAACCTTGCCAAATTAGAACAGGCACCTTATTGGGTGAACAGGATAGGCCATCTGCCTTTGACTCCTTGAGCTCAGAATAGTCATTAGGATCATATTCTGAATATGAATCTATAGGTCGGGAGCATGTGGGTTTCATTGCATCCACAATGGACCTCAATCCCTTGATGCCAAGTTTGTTACCATTGAACTGTTCCACAATATTCGTCTGATGTGCACATTCTTATATTCATTGTGATTATGTACAATATCTGAAAAGCATGAAAACATAAATAGTAGTGAGATTATCTTTGTAATGCAGAGGACATTGTAATATAATAGGGGCTCCCTGTAAACCCTTGTGTGCTATCACTGGATTCTGATGAGAGAGCCCATGTGTGCTGTAATATGGTGAGTAGATTAATATAATCTGGCACAACCACACAAAAAAATAGGCTCCCTGTTGGGAGCTCCAGATATAAGGATAGTTGGCAGATGATAGGTTCATAATATACCATACAGAAAGTTTATTGCCAAACCATGATAACGAGAGCGCACAACCACTAGGCAGATCATAGTGTAGATAAAAGGGGTACACCATAACCACCATAAATAAATCGGAAAAGCAGAACTGGCTAGAAAATACAGGGTTTTGCCGCTACTAATATGCAGCCTATCGATCACCTACAGGCTAGCTCTATTCATCTGAAGGCGCACTGCTGTTACTATCAGTCTAGTCTATCAAAGACCGCGCGGCTCCCACCATTTCCGGGATATTATGGCAGACCAACTCGAAGTGCGAAATCATGTAGCAGAACCGGCCCAATAGAGCTATCGACTGCAGATGTCCCTGCTCCCCTTCCTGACAAGGAACATACTATACTTACTAAAGAAGAACAGAAGAGGAACATGTTAAAGAATAGAAGGGGAATCATATTATTGAGATTCCCCTTCTTTCTATACAATGTTGGTTGCCCACCCATGATGAATCAGAGTGCCCAAAGAAATGCCATTCCATGATGTCTCTCTATATGTGGCCACATGCATTTGGAAACTCAAGTGGGAGCATTAGCTAACCAATTAAATGTGTGTCTGTTGGCTAATGTCAGTATCATATCACATTCGTATTTGAAGAAGCTTAGGACGTATGATTGGTGTGTTATTTAGCTTTAAAGGGTGGACAGCTGCTAGTAGGACACAAAGCACCTACGCAGATCATAGTGTAGATATAATGGGAAAACCCTAAGCATCAGGAGTAAAATCAGGAAAGTGGAACTTGCTGGAAAATATATGCTAGTATTGCCGGTACGGCTAGAAAGGCTTCGGATACCAGCTCTCTACAACTGAAGGCGTAGTACTATTACTATCAGTCTAACTCTCAAAGGTGACACATACGATCGAATACGAAGAGTTGAAAGCATCCATGACAATTGGCATGAAGACCAACACGAAGAGTTGAAAGCGTCCATGACAAGCGATCGAATAGACCTGTACACTGCAAATGTCCCTGCTCCTCTTCACTACAAAGAACATACTATACAACTATTATACTCCCTCTGTTCCTAAATACAAGTCTTTGTAGAGATTCCACTATGGATCACATACGGATGTATATAGATACATTTTAGAGTGTAGATTCACTCATTTTTCTCCATATGTAGTCCATTGAGGAATCTCTACAAAGACTTATATTTAGGTACGGAGAGAGTACTTACAAAAGAAGAACAGAAGAGGAGCATGCTAAAGAAGAGCAAGCAGATTTTGGATAATAAAATGTTGGTTGGCCACACATGATGAACCAGAGCGCATAAAGAATGCAACTCCCTGCTGTCCCTCGATATGTGGTGCATGTGCTTTTCAAAAGTAAAGTAGGAACATTAGCTGACCAATTAAACATTCTCTGTTTTAGTACATGTCAGCATCATATCAGATTCGTATTTGAGCCACTAAGTTTGGAATTATGAGTGGCATGTTGTTTAGCTTGATGGGTTGAGGAGCACTGCTTGCACGTACGTCTCGAAGCACCTACGATGATGGTACTGAATATATGGGAATGTCTACATGCAAGTCGCCTGACTTTCGTCATTTGGGTCAATCGACCATTTCAAGCGGTTGGATGAAGATCCTACGTCTCCTAACCCTTCTTCTTCCTCACCTCTTATTCTTCCCCTAAAGACCACCGCACGGGGCGCCGGCCGAACCACCGGCCCCTGCCCACCCTTGAACCGCCTACCACCTCCGATCTTCCGCTGCCCCCGGCCATCCCTCTAGCTTACCCCACCCCCCACCCGCGTCGAGTTTTGCCTCCGGCGAGGCCCCACCATAGCCAGACGACAGCCCCCCACAACCACTCTCCCCACCCGAAACCCTAAGATAGATAATGGGGTAGCCCTCCGGCGAGCCCCTTCCTTCCCTCCGGTGAACTCCCAAAAATGGACTGACCCCAATTTGAAATTCAGTCGACTGTCATTTAAGCTAATGTGGAATATAAAAGGGGAAAACCATAAGCATTGCGAGTATAGTGGTGAGCGTGCCATGGCGGATCTGAAGGTGCAAACTGGACAAAGGCAGCTTCGCAACCAATGTTTGGTTTCAACTAACAAGTAAGATTCTAAGTGATGGACAAGAAATCACAGTGAAGCAGTGGTAATATATTTTCTTGCTAAGATAAATAACTTGAGCAAATACGAAAGAGTACCGCCTTTGGTGTGGCACCTTGTAAGCATCTGCTGAGGCGTTGAGGGTACTGCGGTAGCGATGGCTGTTGGTGGCGTGGAAGCAGATCTAGGAGGGCAGACGGTGGCGGCGAGAGAAATATCCCGGCATGGTGGACGAGGCGGTCGTACGAGCGGCCTCGGCAAGGTGGACGACGGCGCGGATGAAGCGAGAGGACGCGATGCAAGGATCCTGGTCCGAAGCCGTGCATGAGAGAGGTCGATCTCTTGTAATGGATGAAGGCGTCGGGGTATCAGCTCCGGCATGGTGGAGGAGGACGGCGGTGGATGGGGTGGCGGACGGAGGAGACTGCGGTGGAGAGGGTGTTTTGGCGCCCACGGAGTACAAATGGGGAAATGGAGGGAGAGAGGTAGGGTGAACCATGTCTTCAGGGCGCGCTTGTCTCAAATGCGAGGAAATTGACAAACTTAGCCCCCGTTTAAAATTTCCTACATCACAACAATATTAGTCAGTTGGGGATAGGACGGTAATCTCGCATACACCGAATATTTGCCGACGGAGATTTCGGCCGATGAGAGTTTGTTTTGGCCCCCACCGTGTATGAATTGGGGAGGGAGGTGAGAGGCGATTTCGGCCGAGGAGAAACTGTGTTTTGGCGCCCACCGTGTATGAATCCGGGGAGGTGAGAGGCGGAGGCGGTTATGTCACATTTGAGTGAAATTACAAGCCTACCCCTATCAAAACCTATAGAAATCGAGCCGATAGGCTTTGCGTGTCAGGGATAGGCAGTAATTTCCATCTCGCAGATTTTGGTTTCGAGCGGTTACTGCGAGTTTCCCCGCTTCGTTCAAATTTTTGCAGAGAAAGAGTGCATGTTTACCGTGCCAACTCAATTCGAATCCAGTTTGTATTTTTTTCGGGTATGATCCATTTTGTATTCGAATACAAATCTATATACATCATTTTTTTATATATACTTTCAAAAGTACAACACCCTTTATACATAAATATGGTTTACAAATGGCATGATCTCAGATTCATAAGGCTGGATCCATCTTAATTTGGATTTTCAAATATTTGAAACCACTTTATGTTGAAATCCAATGTATGCATTCCTCGCTAACTATCTTCAATTAATGTGTGTTTCATGCGGATTTTTTTACTTCTCAAACACGTATAATGTGTTTGACACACGCAACATATAGTGTAATCTTGTTTAGACATTAATTGCATATAAACCATGCATTGTCTCTAATTAAAGAATCTATGGATCACTAATATTGATAAACTATATAACATTACACGTGTCCCCAAATTCAAATGAATATGCATGTTTGATAGACCAATTTTCGTTATGATATTATCGATGTCGTGATCTCTAGTTTAAATATTTGAATCCCCTTTAATCGAGATATTCGTCTCATATAGCTATCACTCATGCTTTTATATCTCTCTAGACATATACGCCTTCATCGTCTCTCGGGTATCTCTCGTGCTACTTGTATGTCAACAATTAATGATCTTTTATCTTCGTAACACACTGACGGTACTCTCTCCCTCGACCTTCACTCTATCTCTCTCCAAGTATATCTCGCTCCCTGCTATGTGTCTCTAACTATGATTCTCCCTGTGAAATCTCTTTCTCTCACACAAACACAAACTTCGTCTCCCGGGGTCTCATTTCTCTCTGCTATTCCCCTGTGTGCCGCTCGCACACCCCCTCTCACACAGAGATGTCTTGCGCTCAGGTATGAGAAGCTATGACTCTCCCTCTTAAATATCTCTTTCTCACACACAAACACAAACTCTGTCTCCCAGGGTCTCATATCTCTCCACCATTCCCTTGTATGTCGCTCACACACACTCTCTCTCCCTAGGGATATCTCGCGTTCCCTGATATGTCTCTCTAGCTATCACTCTCCTTGTGAAATATCTTTCTCTCTTGCAAACACAAAACTCTGTCTCTCGGGATCTCATTTCTCTCTGATATTTGTTTGTATGTGACTCACATGCACCCTCTCTCTATCTCTCTCACACCCACACACATAACTCAGCCTTCTGATCCACTCGACTCTTATCTCTAACACACACACACACTAGCTAGCCGGTCTCCCTCTAGCTAGCATCTTTATCTTTCTATTTATCTGTTTCTCCATCAACCTTCTTTCTCGCCCTCACTCTTGCTTCCTATCACGCACACTATATATGTTTCTCTCTACATGTAGTCATGCACCCTCTTTTTATCTTTCTCACACACACATAACTTCACCCCTCTGAACCACTCGGCGGTCATCTCTAACACACAAACTAGCCGATGTCCCTCTAGCTAGCATCTCTATCTCTCTATCTATCTACAGTTTCTCCGTCAACCTTTCTTTCTTGCATGCACTCTTGCTTCCTATCACGCACACTATATCTGTTTCTCTATACATGCATCTATAGGTTGATCTCTTTTGCACAATCGTTGTGTCTCGCTCTCTCTGCTTGCCATAGATGCATGCTCCAGCCCACGCCACTATCTCTTAAAGACAAAAACACATGCTCAATTATCGGGCCTTCTTCCCTCCACTCTCACATGCATGAATATTGTCATACCGATCCGTCTCTCCCATGCCGTTGATCTTATGACTTATGTCTTCTTTCTTTTATCTCGATCATGTGCGCGCGCACACACATACACATCCCACGTATACATGTATACCTCTTGCACATGCACGTTCAAGGTCTCCTATGTCTCCATACGTAGTTAATTACCCTCAGCCCTAACCCCACATCGAATCGTTCTCTTCTTGTGTGCACATGACTTCCGCCTGGATGGGTCTCTTCTCTAAAACACACACTCACACTTACAATCTCCTTCTAGCTACCCCCTCTCTCACTCTTCCCCTATATCCCCGAAACCAATAAGACCATCCCTTCATTTAATTCCCGCCTACATTTACCATCGATATATAGTAGTCTTCCTCGGTGTCTCTCGAACAAACACATTATCTCGATGTTGACTCCTCTCACGCGCACATGCCTTCTCTTTCCTCTCTACATGCCTCTTCTCTCTTGCACCCCCCTCGTTGGTGGCCTTTTCCATACACATCACCTCTCTATGATGAAGCCACCCACACTTAAATTACTTTCGCCACCGAAGACTCCGCTTCACACACACACACACACACACTAAGACTCCATCTTACACACACATGCTCTAGGTGGAGCATTTGTTCCTACCACCATTGGTCCAACCTTACCCGTATGATAAACAATCACCTTAATTTACTTCTATAACATGGACGAATTCCACTTTATTTTAGTACTCCCTCTGTCCCATAATATAACGTTTTTCAAGCTATGTAAGCTTGAAAAATGTTATTATATTATGGGATGGAGGGAGTAGTTATCAAACTTCTCATAATTATATAACGCAAATCACGAGCAGGAAGTGACATTTTTTTACACAACCACGTTAACAAGGCCACGTAAATCACAAGCTAAAGTGTAATACCATTATGCTTATATCCCGATGCAAAAGGTGGAGTACATGTTCGAAGACTAGAGTCGCACACACGCACTCTGTGTCTCAGAATCTCACACACATACCAGTTACATGACGCCCCCTAAGCAGACCCGTATGTTACAATTTGTGCACCCGCGGGTAAACGTGATGGTGCGCATTTATTTAAGCCGGACGGCGAACCCAAACAGTAGCTGCATTCATTCCCCTCCCACCGCCTCTTCTCTGGTCGCCGTCGCCCGATAGCCATGGCCCGGCCGAAGGTAACGACTTACGCCATGCTCCCGCCGAAGCAGCACTTTGATCTGGAGGCGACGCGAAGCCCGGATCGCAGCTGCCATGCCTCCGGAGTTCGGACTAGCCGGAGCCGGATGAGGAGGCGTTGGAGGCGGTGTAGCACGCGGAGCCGGAGGAGGAGAACAACGACGCGGAGCCGGAACAGGAGGACAACGACATGGGCAAAGCAGAGCTAGAGGAGGACGATGATTTCCATTATACTCAGATTTAAAGGGCTTTGAGTTTCACACCACATTTATTTCATAGAGATAAGAGGAAGGAAATTTTAGTGGTCATGCATGCATCTTTTTGTGCTAGCACTCCTATATAAGGGTTGACCGGTCGCTTCCCGCGGACGTGCATGGGCGCTGGAAGAGAAAGGAGAAGGGAAGCGGGCTGTGGAGTACGACAGTTGCAGCACAAGCTCCGAGGAACGTTCGTGCCAAACAATGCATAGTAGTACAGTATAGTCCAGCGGAGTATGAATTGGCCTTTAGGTTGCATGTGGATGATATGGCTACAACATGCAGGCTGTAGTTCGACAGCCTACCACTCTGCTTCGCATGGTTCGGTCACGCAAGATTTCATGCACGCATGTCACGCACGTACTTGTTGAAGGCGTGCTCGAAAAAGGGTGACCAAGTCCGCTAGTCCGCGTTGGTCCATGCGCCTGGAAAACAACTAATCCCAGTCGCTGTAAATGTCGTGCGTGCTTTAATTCCGGGCTAGTGGATGGACGCGAACGTGCCGTACAATGAACCGCCCGCCAGCTCCCTAATCACTGTCTCTACTCTTATAATAATAATAAAAAATATATAAAAAACCGAGTTGGTGATGATGGTGTGCCTGCCATCCTGCAATATAGACCGTCCGATCTATATCTGACGGATAGAAAGCAAACTATGGCAATTTTGCAAAAAGATACCCGCACCCCTCTCCACATTTGTAGATAAGGCCTTCCCTCGTTCATCTTCATCTCCTACGAGATAAACAGCTCGTATAAATGCATCTTGATGTTCCGTGCAACACATGGGCCTGTTGCTAGTCTCAAATATAAACTGCGCTAGTGCGCGCCCGTAGAACACCCTTTCCGAAGGGACTGGAACTACGAGACGGACATGTACCCAGGGATGTACGAACCTGAGTAATGTAGCGCAGTAAGTGAAGTAGAAAGGCACAAATAGTATGAACATGCGTGGCATATAGGCATTTGTCTTACTACCACTAAATGTTGTACGAGCAATGCACGGTGATATTATGATGTATGTGCCTAAGTACTCTACTACTATATTAATTGGAGGCACATATTAGGTTTTATATTTGTTTACGTGTATGGCCCAAGACCTTCCAACTAGACGCGTCTTTCTCTCCGGGTCGCACTTTGTATCGTTACATACTACTAGTACTACGTGTGGTCTCCGACCTAGAAGTGGAAGAAGTGGAGACGCTCTACCACGCTGTTCATGTCGCACTCCTTTCGCTGACGTGTGGGACATCCAACACGTGTCGTGTTTGTCACTCCTTCATCGTAAGAGTTGAAACGCTAGCTTTCATAAAAAATAAAAAATAAATATAAATCAGCAGTGATACTATACCACGCTGTTTCCTTGCTCCTTGATATCCGAAAGAATACTTCCGTTCACCGACATGTGGGACGTCGACCATCCTGGTCCACTTGCCATGCACGCAGTACTCCAAGGGAGAGTCACCCCGGTCATCGCGCCGTAGTAATAATGACTAATGAGCCGTCAAATCACAGGCCCAACCTTTCCCACTGTAAAGTTGCTCGGATGAAGGAACCATCATGACTTCGTTGAATTCCGCTTCTTGAAGAAAACTACTGTACCAGCAATACTGCTAGCTACAGTAGTATTGTACTGCAGCGGAGGCCTCCTTTGGTTCATAGGATAGGAATTTTATAGGAATATGAAAATCATAGGAAGTGAGATGACATGCATCTCAATTCCTATAGAGAAAGAGATGCCATTTGATGCATAGGATAGGAATTTTTCCATTGAGTCTAGGATAATGTACTGGTAATTTGCTCTAAAAACTACAGTAGTAACTAGTACTGGTACATGCTCATAATTAATTAAACAAACATACAGGCGACACAGACACACACACTAACTACCAGTACTACTACTTCTCACATGCTGGCCAGACGCCGTCGTTCTCCTTCCCGGCTTTGTCGGCGACACCCCACCGTGCTTGGATCTCCGCCGAGCTCTCCGCAGCAGCGCGTGCGTCCTCTTCTTTCTTGTGGCGGCGGGACTCTCTTTTCTTGAGTGCTTTCTGCCTTTTCTGCTCCCTCTGTGCGGCTATGGCCGCCTCTTGCTCTACCGCCCATTCGGCCTTGGCAGCTTCAAAGTCCGCCCATGTAGGTGTGAGGTCGCGAGCGGCGATGAACTCGGCACGACGGGATGCCATCGCTTCCCTACCATTTTGTGTGCGGTCGTGGGCGGCGAGGAACTCGGCACGACGGGATGCCATCGCTTCCTTACCGGTTAGTGTGTGGCGCGGTGGCATGAACGACGCTTGGTGAGAGCTCTAGGGCGGAGTGGCCGGACAACCGTATAGTGCATTGGTTTGTCAAGAGCTCAAGGACAGACGACGAAGGAAATTTGGATTCCCCTTCAATCCTGGTCATTTATTACCGAGTAAAATGCATTGGCGGTCATCGAACTTGTCTTGATAGCTCACTTTGATCATTGTACTTAAGAATACGGTCAATACGGTCATTATATATGAGATATGGTGATTATATGGTCACTGGCTCAGTGTATAGCTCCGTATTTGTCTGGTTGACCAGTCAAACAGTCCACATGCGCCTCGTCAACTCGTGTTCTGTATCTATCAATCTATGAGGGCCTACCTGTCAGTGGAGAAAGAAATAAAAACCAAAATTATGCGTATGTGAGGAATCAAACCACGGACTCGTCGCTGCAACACGCACTCGTCAGCCAAATGAAAATGAAATACTTTGCGTTAAATGCACAAACCGATTTTTTATATTATACGTGATGCACACCTTAGCGCACACCGTCCACAGACGCAAGTAGCATGTACGCGTGCAGACACTCACGCTCACGCTGTCAAACCATGGTAATGCATGCATGTCGCCCTCTCAATCAAAGTCCTGCTCATGGCGCAACACAAACGGCGAGCCCGTCACCTGCGCACCCCGGCGGTGCCTGACATTACTGTTTAGACGTTTGCTGGCGGCCTCCGCGAACACCGAGCATGTATTCACCTGGCTCAACACCAACATCATACTTGTGCTTGGGCGCCGAGCTGCTCGACATTAGCCATGGCTCTGCACATGACGCGACGATGTGACTCGGGGCCTTGCTCATGTATATCATCCATCACAACGACAATCTATAAACAGCCTAGCTAGAGAGGGTACTATGGTACCTATATATGTATCATGAGCGACCGATCATAGTGCCACTGCACACGAGTGTGTGTTTGATCGATTCATCCATTATTCGTAAGTTATGCATGGTTGTGTGTGTCTAATGGTGGTCGTCGAAGGCTAGCTGGCGACAAGAGTGGTTGCATGAACGCCTGGTTGTCTATACGTGCCGCATATGCTTCAAAGGCTCGTCATCCATGAGTGCGTCCATGTGCATGCTAGTATGTATTGTGGGCATGTGGATGCATACTGCGTGTGTGTGGGTCGTCCGCATGCATGCTTGTGCGTCGCGTTTGCTCCTTGCAAAAATATCTCATTTGGTTAGCTTGTGGGGCTTTACTGGAGAGGTTCGGGGTTAATTCCCCACCCATGCAATGCATAATTTAGCTTTTCTAATTTATTTATTTTTGACCCATTGATGGGTGGGCCTGTAGAACCTGGGAGAGGCGCATGTGGACTGTTTGACCCGTCAACCAGTCAAAATACGGAGCTATACGCTAAGCTAGTGACCGTATAATCATCTTAAGTCATATATAGTGACCGTATTGATCGTATTCTTAAGTACAGTGACCAAAGTGAGCTATCGAGACAAGTTCGATGACCGCTAGTGCATTTTACTCTTTATTACCACACACGGTTACTTTCCGTTGCCTGTGAAAACTGTGTGCGCTGACCCTATTGTGGGTTGCTTTCTGATTGTCCGCCACCCCAGCCACGCGGATCGCGCGCGTGCACCGTGATCGAACGACATTCCATGTCCATATCATCACACTCATGTAGCTGTAGCTGGAATTTGATGTTTCTGCACCTCCGTCCTGGTTGATGCATGTAACTACAAATAATATCACTAGAAACTATGTTTCTTAGTAAGGTACACATGCATTGCATGCATGAGATTTGGCAACCAAATTATGAATAAATACCACACTATAGCATGTAAGCTTTGAGTCATATATGCATGATGTAGATGTTCGTTTAATTCTTATAGTTGTAGTAAATTTCTACAAAATGCACATAATGGCCTAAATATGGTAAATGAACCCGGAGAAGTGCCAAATTTGAACACGGTGCTTTGTAAGGTGTATGTTGATCGTATAAAAAAAGTGAACTGCCACATTAATTGAGTACTTTTGCAAACTACAAAAACAATATACCACCACGCCAGTGTCTGACCGCCCTGGCCCACCGAAATCCCTTCCATCACTAGCGCGCGCTTCCCGCCTGAAACGGTCACCGTCGCTTCAGAACGTCAATGCCGCATTCACGCCCGACGCGACCTCTCAGTGGCGCCGGCATTGCAGCAGCGCGACGGCCGAGAGAGCGCCACCCGCGTGGCATCCCGGTGCAAGCGACTGCTCTGTGTTAACGACACCACGGCCATCCGTCCGTTCGCCGCCCACATTAATGACACGCGGCTGCCGATGATCCTACTCCGGCGCCAGCCGTCCGTCCGTCTGCCGCGGCTCATTGCCATTCGCCCGCTATATTAACTTTAGCCCCAGCCCCAGCCATAGCCAAAGACCCACAGTCATTCTCCTCCGGTCCCTTCCTTCTGTCGGCACCACTCCAAGCATGGCCTCCTCGCGCTCCAAAGCTGTCTTGGACGTACTGTCATAGGAGCAGACGAAGGACATCACCGGCTCCACTCCGGGCACGCTCCAAAGCTCTCTTGGACGTACTGTCGCAGGAGCAGACGAAGGACATCGCCGGCTCCCCCCGGCCGCCCTCCGCCGCCACGACCACGAAGCCGGCGCACGTGCGCGGGTGCAGCCGGCAGCGAGGAAGAGTAGTACATGGTAGGTCACCGCTGCTCTGGTCCCAGGAAGGCCACCGCTCCTCCACTCAGTCGATGCCAAGCTTGGTGGGGTAAACATCGGCGGCCGATTAGCCGCTTGATGGCGACATGGAGGCGGAAATCTTCAGAACCTTGTGCTCCGGAGGGGGAGGTTATCGAGGCAGAGCTGGACAAAGCCGAGGCGGATGAGGAGGAGGCCAAGGCAATAGCCGGAGCGTCAATTCTCGGGGTTCATGGCCGGACATGGTGGTCGGGCGCCGGTGATCGTTTAGATTAGGTTTACAGTAGGTTTTAGTATGGTTTGTGCGAAATATGTAATGAATTTCGTCCGGTTTATAGGAAAAGTTTTCAAAATGTAATGAATTTCATCTGGTTAATTTGAAATTTGCTTTGTTTGCACGAATTTTATCCGGTTAGTTCATATAGTTTTCGAAAGGTATGCGGGCAACATTGGATGGCATCCTCTGGCATCAGTGTCCTCGAACAGATGCCTATGTAACTTTGTGGGTCAGCGCTGGAGATGCCCTAACTAGTATCATGCTATAATCGCTAACAGTGCTCCATTATTTCACAGGGAACAGTTATCCCTCGATCAAAATCAGATCCGCCGTGTTTCGCACTCCTCCCACGTAAGAGTGGAGATGCTTGCTTACATAAAAATGGAGCAAGTGGACGGCACTGTAGCACGTCATATCACTCAAACCCACTAGGCCAAACTAGCCCGCCTAACGCGTGGGAAAGCCCCGCCCTCGTCATTTTGTTCTGGATTTCTATCGATCGATCGCACGAAAAGGTTACACTTTGCAAGTTCAAAAGCAAAAGGCAGCACACTTAAAGCACGCTTGTCGCGTTCGCGTTGCACCCCCGACAGTCCGTCTCGCACGCCGCTCACCAAAGGGGACACGCGTTGTCCTGCATTTTTGCTGACATGTGGGACTGCAATTGAATAAACCGTCGATAGCCGAAATTTAATCGCTCGGCGGGCATCAGCTGAGAAGAGAGAGACGGGGGAGGGAGAAGGGATCGCCCGCCCGCCGCACACGGACTCCAAGAAATATGGTGATAATGTGAGGTGGGCCATGCTGGAGTCCGGACCGCTTCTGACTGCCCTGGCCCACCAAAAAACCCATCCCCCTCCCACGCGCGCTCCCCCCCAGGCGCTAGCTGCCAGCATTCATAGCAAGTACAATACCGGGCTCTGCAAGAGCCCGTTTCTACACGTGCTCCTAGGTATAAAAAACAATTGTGTCTAAAAAAAGAAGGTAAAAAACATTTGAGAGGAAATAGATAGAGAAAAAGTGAGAAAAAGTTGTAACCTTATAGCCAACCTTATAGTCAACACTATGGTACATGAGGAAGGAGGGAGTTGTGCACATGCCAAGTTCACTGGGCTGCCGTGTTTCACACTCCTCCGTCGTAACAGTGGAGACAATAGCTTTCATAAAAAATAAACAATGAATACTCCTTGCTCGTCCTTGATATCGGAAAGAATACTTTCATTCGCCGACATGTGGGACGTCGACCATCCTGGTCCACTTGCCATGCACAAAATTATACTGTAGTGCACCAGACAGTACTGTAGGGGAGAGTCACCCCGGTCGTAGCGCAGGCCCAACCTTTCCCATTGTAAGTTGGTCGGACGAAGGAACCATCATGACTTCGTTGAATCCGCTTCTTCAAGAAAACTTACTGTACCCGCAATACTGCTACCACACGCGAAGAATGGATGGCACTGTAGCACGTCATATCACTGAAACCCACTAGGCCAAACTAGCCCGCCTAGGATTTGTACGTCTCTGTACTGCTATGATTTTGTGTTCTCAAAAAATATCCTTTGTCAATCTAATGACTAGGAGTAGAAAAGAAATGGAGGGTCTCTCTCTCTCTAGATCTCTCTCCATCTCATAACCCCTCTAGCACACGTACACACTCTCTATAGCCACTCCGAAAGTATGACGTCACTACATTCACGCTTCCAACAAAAAATTACACATTCACGCATGTTACAAGTACGTGCCAATTTTGCTGGCTATTAATGTGAATGTATCCGTGAACCAACTCTTTGAGTTTGATGTGAATTAATGTATAATTGTGGACTATTGCCTGATCGATCGCTAAGCCTACAATTTTAGGAGCTTGGGCTATTGGCCGATCGACGACGGATCAGACCTATAAGCATACCATGAGCTCATCAGCCCCAACGTTTCTCTTCGGTGAGTGTTTGCAAGTACTATAGCTCGCACAGTAGCTAGCCTACTAACACCAAGAATCATCAAACAAGCCCTACTGATATGATAAATAGTTCAAACTTACATCTAAGCATGCCATATATTACATCAAAGCTGGTGAGGATACATCTGTTTCCATAACTCGGAGGGGGTTCGCATAATTCACTATCAAACAAAAGTAGCAAGTACCGCCGACACAAGACAGTGCACTAGCCCTAAGATGGTTTGATAACACACATCGTTCTGGTAATTAAACACAATGCAAACTACCTTGAAGGATTAGCACTGACAAACAAAAAGCAATCGAAAGGAAACCATAATCGCAATGAAAATGGGAAAAGAATAGGCAGTGAGAATCGGTCGGTGCTTCGCAAAAAGAAGATTCTTGGAATGAAAATATAGTAGCATCACTGATTCACCCACCTTTCCTTCATTAGTACAGAAGAAAAATGGCAGAAGTGAGTAGCCTGGAGTGAGGTTTTCTTCAAGATAGGGGAGAAAGGGCTTCAACGAGCGTTCCAATGAAATGATGGTTGCTTCATCCAGTCCAACTTCGAGGCCACTTTACCACTGCTGGTAAAGGTGTGGGTTTTGTGATATGACGGGTCATGACGGCCACACCGGGGTGACTGGTGAGTCTCGACTGTAGCACCTTGCTGTGATTTGGTGGATGGCACGTGGGCCCGGATGCTTGATGTCCCGCATGTAATAGAGCTAGCGGCTAGTCATATAGTAGTTTGGACGACATACGAGGAGCTCCGTCCTGGTTTATTGGTACCTATGGTAATCTGTGCCACATTTTGACTATAAATTTAACTAACCAAATGTTCATGCATGTCACAAAAAATTACATCATTGAAAACTATGTTCAAATATGAATCCAAGGATATAATTTTTGTTAACATGCACTAACATTTTGTTAGTTAAATCTTTGGTCAAAATTTAGAACAAATTACAAAGGGGCCCAATAAAGATTGTACTCTCACATTTTGTTTTGAGGATACTCCCACATAGAAAATATAAATAATAATGCATGTTGGTGCAACCCACCTTTCCTATAATTTTAGCCGTGGGCTTGTTCACAATTTTTACGAGGCGGTGGTTGTTCACTTAATGGAGGGTCTAGTACAGACTTGAACGATACAAAGTGCGACCTCGCACACCGAGGGCTGGAACAAAAGCTCGTAGCTCGCGAACAATGATCCCTCGATAGTTCAGCTTGTTATCCTCATGGGTCGCTTCTTAATGAACAAAGCCAATCATCAATTTATTAAGGAGCTGAACGAACCAGCTAACAAGTTTCACGCTACGTTCGTTAGTAACAACACAACACATGTCTCATCTTATGTGAACTTTCTTTTAACGAGCTTTGAACGAACCGAGCCGAGCAGCTCATTAATCCACCCCTGTAACACCACTTGGAATAAGCGGGTAGCTATCTCAAAAACCAATCAACAACTCAAAAAAAAAATGGCGACCTGGCACGTACACAATCTTAAACGATTGTTTTGATGGAGTGAAAAAAGAAAACTACCCCACTATACGTATATATATAGGCAAGAGCCTCCGCGCTTGCTTGCTAGCGTTGCTCTATTCACACACTCTCATCCTCTCTAGATCTAAACAAGATAGCAGTGGTAACACTGTCTTTCTATCCTCACCGCTGGTTACAGATCCGGACGTATCCCCCTCCGCTGGTGAAGGGGAGGAGGGGCAGCGTTTAGGCCGTCGTCGATAGCGAGGGAGGAGACCCACTGCCGGCCGCACCATTATCTCAGGCCAAGCGCCAGCGTGGGAGGTCCTCCGATCCCTTCGTCGCTGCCCTAGTGTGGGCGGATCCGGCCTCCCGCCGCCCACCTATCCACACCCCGATGACCTTCAGGTATATCTTCCTTCGAAACCGGCCTAGCTCTACTTCCCCAGCTCGCTACATCGCTGCATGTGCGTCATTTTCTACCTCTCAGCCCCCCTCGTAGCTAGGCTTGATCAGATGGTCCAACATCACCTCATTTTTTTCTATTGTTAGAGGTAAAGCTACTTCATGGAGTCGAATCTTGTACTTGGTTCAAACAAGGAATAAAGGGGGACAATTTAGTATGTACATCGGACTTTGTACAAACAGGAAAGAAAGGGGGTGAAAGTAGTACATACTGGTCATCCAACCGGTCTCTTGGTTGAAAAGGGAAATATAGGTGAAACACTGTACACAGTGGTATGACCAGGACTAGATTTTCTATCCACACATAGGAATAGGTGGCTAGAGTGAATAAAAATGGGACCAACCCAGATATGTTTCTTGGATGTTTGTTTCTCGGGGTAACAAACTCTGAATCACCACTTTATGCCCCGGTTTAGGTACATGGTGTTGGACTGCTGGTGCACCCACTGTCCCATGCCCTTATAGCAAATATTTAGCTGTTCTTAATCTAATGCCCCTGGTAAAATAAAGCCATGCCACTGTTATAAGCCATGACAAGTTTAACCAATTGTTTTTGCCAGTAATTGTTTGAGACTCCGACTGTTTCCTCTATAGCTTTTTGTGCAAACAGGGACATCCATTTCACCTCGTTGCTATTGCATTCTTTTGGTGCACTGCACAAAACACTTCTTAAAAGAAGTGACTTTTGTGCTGTTTAACTGGAATGTCAGAATGGAACCGTTGGTTCATTTCGGTGGAACTGCACAAAGGGAGATCTGTGTTCCAATCTTGATCCTCCATATTGGCACCATAACCTTCCTTTAGGTAAGAATGATATTTAATGCATGTGTTCACCTCTATTTTGTGACTGCCATGAGAAAATAATGCTATTGTGTACTAGTACACTTGTACTCCCTCACTGACAAAACCAAGTCTGAAATAGAAGGCCAATCATGTACTTGGTTTCACCAACTGGTGAGGAGAAAGAGAAACAGAGCATGAAGAGGAAGACGAAGAAGAAGAAGAAGGAGGAAATGAAGAAGATCACACGATGGTACCGTCCTATGTTATCCTGACATCTTGCTACTGGTATTGTATTGCTGTGTTGCTACTAGTCTTAATTTACTTGGAAGACTAGCAAGATGCCCGTGCATTGCACGTAACATCAAGATGCATTTGTATGAGTAGTTTATCTTGTGAGAGAAAAGGATGAACGAGAAAAGGCCTTATTTGCAAATGTGGAGAGGGGTGTGGGTATCTTTTTGCAAAATCGCCATAGTTTCCTTCCTATCCGTCTGATATAAATCGGACGGCCTATATTGCAGGATGGTAGGCACACCATCATCACCAACTCTGTTTTTTATAAGATTAGATAGATAGATAGATAGATAGAGAAATGCAGCAGAGTAGTACTTGGCTTGACGACATATCATACTAATTAACTAGATTCTGGATGCATGTGTGACCCAACTCTACATGATCAACAGTGCCAAGGTGATCTTGCTGAAGCCGAGGCCTCAGTCGAGGCCATTCAAGGGCTCCAGCAATGTCTCCCTTACATGTGAGACGATCCTCCAGGAGCCCTTCCACTTCTACTGTCTCTCCTGCAAGGTCACTTAATTAATTAGTACTTAAGTAGCACTAATTAATTGCTGCCTAATTTTCCTGTCGGAATTAAACAAATCTTTAGTAGCACCCTATGCTGAATCATGTACGTGTGTATGTGTGTCTGTGGAGGTGAACCATGTGGTGGAGCAGGGAGGGAATCTTGGTAGTGTCATGACATAATAATGCTATTGTTTTGCATGTCAATTTATTGCCACTGGTTCAATGAGGCAATGTTTTGTGTATTGTCCATCATGAATTTGATGCTATTGTTAAAGTAATATGCTAGTATCTTTCTATCCTTTCTCACTAAGCTAATGAAGGTTTCACCTTGTTCCTACTTGTGCAAATAGGGATCATGTTGTGCCAATCGTACATTTTAGTGGAACTGCACAAGAGAATACAATGAATTGTATCCCAGCCAGTGCTTTAACTCTGCTGGAAGTTCTTGATAATCTTTCGACATAATCTCACCACTAGTAAACAAGAGTGATGTCAACCATACATTTGAAGTGCACAAAAATATATGCTATTGAATGATTCTAGTGAGTGCTTTATCATCTCTTCTGGGACTACTTGAATAAGCTTCTTGCTCAGGTTGGTACCGGCCTAAGGCCATCATCCATATTAGTTTGCTGTCATCTCTATTTGTATTGTGCTACTGTGTTGCTACTGTCATGAGGAACTCCTTTATCTTTGCATGTTAAAGTTTTGCAACCTATGATACATGGCAATGCTTTGAGTGTTGAGCTAATTGGCACTGATTAAATAAACTAATAACTCTCTTTAAGCAAGACTACTATGTTGCTAACTTTACCCATTAAGATAATGAGGGTGCTTCTATTTGTTAGTGTATGTTTCATCAACTAGTCCCACTATTACAGTAATCTCACTCTCTCAATATATGTGCCAACAGGGATGCTCGATTTTGGTGGAACTGCACAAAAACTTTGGGTGCTTCATTGCCTTGACTGCATCCTTCCTTTCCTTTCAGTCGCTTATCTCGGCTTCTAGTCAAAGGAAATAGTAATTGATATGCTTCCTCACACAGGTTGGTACCGGTCTTTATCCTGATTATTGTGCTTGTCATATGTATTGGTAATTTGGTATTGTGCTACTGTTTGCCGATTTCATAAAGGAGTAACTTGGAGCCTGAACCCGCAGGCAAATCATTACATTGGACGATTTCAGTAGAACTGCACAAAAAGATCAGATGGACATATACTTATGCTGCTGCTATGTACTCCAAAGTTCACTCAGACAAGCATCGATGTTGACAAGAAGAAGTGCCAGAGTGAACGCCAACAATATTGCTTGGCGCATAGCTCAGAAAAACGCAGTCCAGTCTTTGGTCCCAACTTGTGCCTTTTGGTTATCGGCACATATGGTAGCGAACTGTATGGCATGGAGTCTAAAGATTCCAGACAAGTTGGTTAACATGTATATTCATCTGGCACTTAATCAGTCTGCACGCCAGGGATGCTCCATTTCAGTTGAACTGCACAAAAAATTTGGGTGGTTCATTTTATCGACCGCCTCATTTCTTGTCTGCATTGTAGAATTTTGGTGAGCTACAGGACCAAGATGAGCCAGTAAACTAGTTGGATGAAAGTAGTGGCCAAGATGCTCAAACCTCCCTCGGCTTCGAGGCCACTATCTGGAGGATAAACCTACAAGCAAAGTTCAGATTGTCTATGCTGCCTCTTATGTACTCGAAAGTTTGCTCGTACAAGCATTAATTTTAGCAAGAAGTACCACCGAGTGAACACCACTTACCAGTCTGTACCCTAGGTAATTAAAGTTTGTCCATGGATGATATTGGCTGTGATCTCTCAATCATTTGGATGTATAAACATGCTGAACATGTGTATATCTGAATCTTTTTGTGAATTATCTATGAATATTGTCTTGTGATCTATCAATCATTTGGATGCATAGACATGCTGAACTTGTGTATATATGAATCTTTTGAGTTGTTGATTGTGAATGTTGGCTATGAATATGAACTTGTCCTGTGAACCTGAGTTTGATACGAATGTTTACCTTTTCTGCCGTACTTGTGTGTGAACTTGTTAGAATGTCTACTGTGGGATTATGACGTGTGAGTGTCAACGGCACACCTTCTTCCCGAGAAGAATTGCACCTGCTTGTTAGGGTAGCAACGACGCATCAACTCTTTTTTATCTTTTTGCTCTGACTTTCCCCTCCCCTGCTCAACCCCTGCCGTAATGTTTTCGGCCTCAAAACAAACATAGTACTGCGTTGTTTTTGGGCTTTGATGAAAATCAAGTGCTGCTTTCTGTAGGTTGGCTCGCCCAGCAAATGGGCTACTGGTCCACCACGGACTGGGAGGCTAAAAATACAAGTTGTATGGTGCAGAGGCAAGTAAAAAAATGCCATTGAGAGCCATCCACTGAAAAAAATTCGCGTCTGATGTGCTTCTTCAATCACGCCGCCGGCCCCCTCTTTAATCCAGTTCGCTCCATTCCCCAACCGGCAGCACGGGACGGAAGTTTATTTCCCCCTCACGCTGCCGGGGGATTGAAGAAGCGCGGCATCGAATCCAACACCGGCAATGGCTGCTTGTCCAAGTGATTTTCAGATAAGAAACTGCATGTTTCAGAGGCAGAGCATTTAAATCAACACGCACTTTTCAAACATGGATAACAGAATGTTGGAAATTTTATTCATGGTAAAAATGGAACTAACAACAAGTTAACATCATGCTGATTAACATTCATGTATAGCACATCTTCATATGATGCAAAGTCAAAAAGATATGCTATTTTCAAAATGGCAAGACAATGTTGAGTGTGCGAAAAACTGGGTAAACTAGGGACGAAATTTTGGCAAGTGTTAGATATTTTTCAACTGCACCAGTTGGAATCGAACCTGGGTAGTACAACTTTTGGGTGAGAGGGCTGCAGCCACAGGGCTAGTGCGGTATGTTAGAAAGAATGAAGGCGTCTTCCCTGGCTCCGGTTCTTTCCCGTCCGTGTGCGCTCGCCGTGGCGCCACCGTATGCCATTGTCAACAAGCTCAACAAATGAGAGGAATCCGAAGAGGACTATACACCGAGAGGCTGACAGTGGGGACCCACCAGGTCCAAGCCGTATGCAAGCAAGTGCCTCATTGGAAAAAAAGCTTCCTCCTAATTGTATACTGATGTTGGGGCCCATGGGTTTGTCAACCTAGTCAATAAACGAAATAAATTTCCAACGATGACTGTCATCGGGGAGGCTTTTTTTTCCAGGGGTATCGGGGATCTATTTTTGTTGCGGGAAAGGGGTATCGGGGATCTAGCTGGTATCATTTTTTTCAGAGGGCGAACAAGTATCAGCTAGGCCTAGGTTTTGTTTTTTAACATGCGTAGCCCACGACATACCGAGACAGTGGTTTCAACTTATTTTTTGAGGTCCATCATGTACGTACCGGCCTATGGGCCTTCCAGCGTAGGTTTTACTTTTTCTTAAACATCGGCAGCCCAATGTATTTTTTTAATAAAACACAGATCCCTGTTCTATTTATCTATATATAAGAATAATAATGCAGTGTCCAATTTATGTTTTCCCTTCTAACCACATTATATATATTTATGTTATTACTATTATCGTATATTTAATAGAGACTTATATATACATTATAAAAACATCCCATGTCTTATTAACTTATGAAAGTAAATGTTTAACAGAAGTTGGCAAGGAAAATCTTGGTTGTTTTTTACTCACAGGCAAGGAAAATCCTGGTGATTGCGTACAAAAGCTTGCAAAGATTTTAAGGACCAATGTAATAATAACGCGCTCATTTTTCTTTTGAACAATAACTCGCTAATTTGTTAATTTTATATATAATAAAATGTGTAGCTCCGGTTTACTTTTGATATTAATTGCTCCTTCTAACCTAACATTAAATATAGAACAAGCCCAGCTAATTCGTGTATTTCAAGAAAGTGCAAATGGGCTGGGATTTCTTAGAAAATATTAAATGGGCTGCATTGACGCGAAATTATTTGTTCACCCAGCCCATCAAATGGACTGTAAATTCTAGAAAACATTGGGTTAAATATATGCCACATTTTTGCGGGCTGACATGTGGGCCAATAGGTCGAAGCCTACACAAGGCGTTGTCAACTTAGTCAACAAATGATTCTGACATCCACAGCCATTGGATTTATATCCAACGGCCAGCATGCACCTTCAATCTCTCGTCTTCTTCCTCCAGCGTCGTCGGGACCGCCTGCTCCGGCCTTTGGTGGCTAGCAGCTCTGCTTAGCACGCATCGCTGCAAAGTGCTACCCCACCGCCGGCCAGGCTATCCCTCCACCCCTCCACACCTCCTGTTATTCTCCACCGACTGTAGCCCCATGCTGCACCAGAACCAGTTATAACACTTGTACTCCTCTCAATCTGCGACTCTACTACCATGTCTTCCCATCTCCAGGTCATTCCCGTCCGGGGCCTTGCCGTCGTCCACCACCTTGCTGCACTCGGTGCGGCGTGGTCAACAAATGGGAGTCATCGGAAGAGGACTGTACGTGGAAAGCCTGACAGCTGGGACCCACGAGGTCCATGGTCGCACGCAAGGAAATTCCTCCTTATTAAGCTGAAAAAATGTTTCCTTCCCCTGACAGCTGGGACCCACCAGCTTTATCTTCGCACGGAAGGAAGTGCCTCCTTGTTATGCGAAAAAACTATTCCTCCCGATGACAGCTGGGACCCGGCAGATTTCGTGGCTGACTTGTGGGCCTACTAAGCTGACGCGTACGCAGGGCTTTGTCAAATTAATTAACAAATGATTCTAGTAGCTAGACCATTGGATGTTAATCCAACAGCCGTGCTGCTTCTTCAACCTTTGTTCTTGCTCCCGTCTTCCATGGGCGGCAGTGCTGCCGCGCACCCGAACCAGTCAAGTTTCCCACTCCTCTCCATCTGCGACTCCACTGCCGTGTCTTCCCCGTCTCCGGGTCGTTCCAGTCTGGGGCCTCGCCGTCATCCACTGGCCTTGATGCGCTTGGCACGGTGTGGTCAACGTGGTCAACAAACGAGTGTCATCGAAAGATGACTGTACGTGAGAGGCTGACAGTGGGGATGCACCACGCCCATGGACGCATGCATGCAACTGCATCCTTTTTATGCTGAAAAATAATGTTTTCTCCCCCTGACAGCTGGGACCCACTAGTTACATCTTCGCACGCAAAGAAGTGCGTCCTTATTACGGGCAAAAAAATGATTCCTCCCCCTGATAGCTGGGACCCAGCAGCTATATCTTCGCATGCAAGGAAGTGCATCCTTATCCTCCCTGACAGCTGGGACCCACCCGGTCGAAGCGTACGTAGTGTTGTCTGTCTTGTCGCGAACATGTACGTACATACTGGTCGATCGGTCGCTCTGCAACGATGAACCGTGGCCAAGTAAGTAGCGGCACATGTCATAGTAGAGCCCCCCATGTAGCAGTTCAGGCTGTCCTGTCTAAACCGTGTACACGTACATACAACCACACACCAAAAAATACGGCCACATACGTACATACGAGCGGGGTCTCGAAACACGTACTCACGCATACGGACGGCCAGGGCTCGTGTACATGGAGAGGCAACGGACGGCAGCGATGTCGTCCTGTTCATCGTTAGCTAACTGGCTGGGTCAGAACGGAGGACACAACGTCGTGTTCACCGAGAGCCAAGTGACTGGGTCGAAACGCGTCTTGTTCATCGGGAGCGAAGCCACTGGGTCGGAACACGTCCTGTTCATCGGGAGCCAACTGGCTTGGATGGAACAGCCGGAACGGGGTCTGGCGTACCGCAAAATGGAGGAAAACGGCCTTCTGTTCGACCACGTACGGTCGAAACGGGGTCCTGTTCATCGGGAAGGGTCTGGCGTACCGCAGAACAGAGGAAACGGCCTTCTATTCGACTGGCTACGGTCGAAACATGGTGCTGTTGATCGGGAGGGGTGTGGCATACCGCAAAATGGAGGAAACGAACTTGTGTTGGAGCGCCTACGGTCGAAAAGGGGTCCTGTTCATCGGGAGGGGTGTGGCATACCGCAAAACGGGACTCCACGGGCTACTATTCATCCACCATCTACTGCCTCGCTCCAGCCTCCACAGGCTACTGTTCATCCACCGTCTACTTCCTCCAGCCTCCACCAGCTACTGTTCATCTACGGGGTCCTGTTCATCCAGCCTCCACCGGCTACTATTCAACCAGCCCTCCACGGGGTCCTGTTCATCCACCCTCTACCGGCTACTGTTCATGGAGCCTCCACGAGGTCCTGTTCATCCACCCTCCATCGGCCTCGCCTCGATAGGGGTCCTGTTCATCCGGCGGCAACGGCCTCTACTACCACGGGGTCCTGTTCATCCAACCCCCACCGGGAACTGTTCATCCAACCCCCAACAACGGTCACTGTTCATCAAGAGGTAGCAGGTTCGATCGGCTTCAGTTAGCAGCAGTAGCGAAGGAATCGCTTGATCGGGTTTAGTTAACAGCCAGGGATCGATCACTCGGGTTCAGTAACGTAGCTAGTGCAATCGCTCGGGTTCAGTAAGTGAACGCCTCGCTCGGGTTCAGTTAGAGCCCAACGCCTCTCCGCACACACGTGCGTACGTGTACGAGAGAAACGCGCAATCCCTCCGTGCATCGCTCGGCCCCGACCACCCACAGTAACCGGGAACTCCCCGAAATTTTCCTCGCCCTCGCTTCTACCATGATTTTTTCCGTCATGGACGGCCCAAAGAATGTCATGCAGGTGCGTCTCCGGCCCGCCCAGGACAAAAAGCCCATTTTCTGTCATGATTTTTTGTCATAGAAGTAGGAGCCCACCACATCTATGATGATACTAGGTTTTGTCACAATTATCGTCATAGAAGTGTCATAAGCATGACGGAAAAAATTTTTGTTCGGGCCAAAATGTCACGGATGTGTCTTTTTTTTGTAGTGTAATCATGTGGTGTGCTGTGAAGATAATATACAAATGATAGTTTAACTTGACAATAATGATGATTGTAGATCTTATTAAAATAGAGAAACAAATTCAAATGGTTTAACTTGAAAACAATCATGATTGTAGATCTTATTCAAATAGAGAAACAAATTCAAATTTAGTTCATATTGAAGCGGTAGTATATACGTTTGGAATGCACTAAAATGTTCATTTGAGTAGCAGGTTGCATGTATTATACACGTAGCAAAATATTTTAATTGAACATAACATGGATTCAAAGTTTTGAATGACATTTGTAGTGCGAATTGATTTAGTACAGTACACGGGACTAGACTCTCTTGTGTGGTGCGAATTGATTTCTTTTTGGTTTTTTCGTCGAGGGAAGTGTGAATTGATTTGATATAGTATACACGTTAGACTTGTCCGGAAATTTCAACCCGCGCCTTGTTATCCCAAAATTTTAAGATATCTCTTTGTCTCGTTGTGCTCCTAAAATTCCCTCCATCTCAACCCGCGCCTTGCTATCCCAAAATTACAACGCGCGTGAAAACTCCCACCTCCTGTGAAATACCGACACGCGAAATTCCCGTGATACCCCTGAACCGAAAGAACCACCTAGTTCAAATCGGTGGGGCTACTTTCATAACTTACCCCACATTTCGTACAAGCGCGTCCCTAAGCCATGGTTCCCCCCTCCCATCACCTCTGCCCCCATTCGTACACCAAGGCCGCGAAAACCCGCGAAGCCCCACACCCTCCTCCGGCCGCCACCTAGCCGGACCCTCTTCCCCGACGACGTCGTCCATAGCAACACCTCGACGTCCCTTATCCACCACACCAGATGAGGATCCATCATCGATCTCGTTGTCCGCCGGTTCAGCCACCCCGTCCTCCACCTCAAAGGAGCTACCCCGACGTTCGCCTCGTCTTTCGCACCACCTCCATTCACACAGCACCACCGGAAGAGCAGCATCATCAACGATTCCTCGGATGAAGCTAAGGCCTAATCGGCGCCACCAAAGAGGTTCTACACTAATCGCTGCATTTTCTTCTTGATTCGACCTCATGGTGCTGTCGGCGCTTGGTCTCGAGCCGCCATGGCGCGGCTCCATCTACGCCGGCGTCGCCGGCCACTTCCTCCACGGCATCGCTCCCTTGGCGGTGACATCCACATCAGTCAGAGCTGCTGCTGCTGCTCCGGCTCTCACTGGCCCTGCTGCTGCTGCTTCGGCTATCGCTCGCGTTGCTGCTCTGCTCTTGCTCTCGGTCCCCTACCTGGTCTGCTCTGGCTCTTGCTTGCGCTGCTGCTCTTGCTCTTGCTCTCGGTCCCCTACATGGTCTGCTCTGGCTCTTGCTCGCGGTGTTGCTCTTGCTCTTGCTTGCGCTGCTAGTCTACTCTTGCTCGGGCTGCTGCTACATGAGCAGCAGCTCCGGCTCTCGCTCGAGCTCCTGCTGCTGCTACCCGAGATGCTGCTACACGACCAGCTGCCCCGGCTCTCGCACGCGCTGCTGCTCTGGGTGCTACTGCTGCTCTGCCCTGGCTGCTCTCTAGTAGTATGGTAGGAGCGGCTACCGATTTAGATCACTGCTACTCTGCAACTAGTGCTCGAGCGGCCTAAACTACCAGTGCACTGCTTTTCTGCTACTAGTGCATTCAGTTTCGACAGTAAAATTCAGTTTCGACAACAAAATTCAGTTTTGACAGTAAAATTCAGTTTCGATAGTTAAATACAGTTTCGACTGTTAAGTTCAGAGATAAGCGGCTGATGTATTTTACATCTAGCACTTTTTGGTTATGTATTTTACATCATCTATCAGAGATGCTATTAGAATACCACTTCAGGTTAACGTTGTCTCTCTTGTCCTGCTTCAGCCTCGCCGTCGTACACCTCACCGGAGCTGCTCCAACGACGAAACCCTCCATCACAGCGGAGCAGTACCCTTGGCTCCATCTCTAGGCGCCTAAGATCTTCTACCCCTCCTCCAACTGCCACATCAGCCATAGCATCCTCAGCGACCAACCCAATGATGCTGCGATCGACATGGCTTCACCAAAGAGGTTGTACACTTGCTGCATCACTTTTTTACTCGACATGTTATATATATTGTCCACTGAGCACACGTAGTAACGTGAAATACGATTAGTTTCAACTATATAACAAGCAGTGAGGTGCCAGGCAACTTAGCTATCCGTGATGGACTCTCTCAAAAGCCATCATTATTTATTTCTGTGCGTTTGAGATGTGCATGTGTAGATGGGCCTGGGAGTTCAGTTAGTAGGGCAGTGGCCTGTGTCCAAAGTAGTACAAGTAGCACAAAAACATTTTTGGAGTGTAGGCTTTTGCCCGTTCAAGCCTGCCTACTAGAATTGCCAGTGGTTGAAAGGAAAAGTGAAGGAAAAACATAGGAATTGGAAAGTTTCCTATGGTACTACTATTAATGCATTTGGTTCAAAGGAATGGAGCAAAGGAAAACTGTAGGATTTGTTCCTTTAGTGTCTCTTTCAAAGAAAAACCGTAGGAATTTTATTATCCACTTGGCCCTCCTTTTCAAATTCCTATTCATGAAGAACAAGACTAAGTGATAGTAGCATAATAGCATTATAACTATACATTTTCTTGTGGTTTGACTTAATTTTACCATGCTTCTTTGTATTCCTGTGACCTTTCAATTTCTGTGAACCAAACACCCAGATTGACAGAAATCCTGTGATTTTTAATTCTCTGTTTTGCACATGCATTCCTATCCCTGCATTGTTAGAATCCTCCAATTCAAACGAGCCCTTACAGAATTACTTCTCTTACAGATAGTTGTCAAATAAAACCTTGTGTGGTTTGTCCCGCTCCTGCTGCGCCGTCGTCCACCCCAGCTCAGCTGCTGCAACGACAGAAGGGTCCACCACAGCAGAAATCTGCCCTCCAGACTGTCTTTCACCGCCTCAGATCTTCTTCCCCGCCACCGGCAGCCATGTCAACTACATTACCATCATCAACTGAGCAGATGACCTCGAGGACTACACGGGTCCGCAAGAGAGGTCGCACTCTTTCGTGTCTGCTTACGCTATGCATCGCTTAATATTACATGCTACATTATCGTCCTGTTCATTGATTAGACTCTGAGTCAGCTCCAAACTAATGCTCAAACTTGAGTTTTTAAATGGTTGTGGGGTACATATCGGGGCCGCAATCAATAGTATCTGTCTACTATCTGGTTAATCTCTAGTGTCTACTATGAGTTTCATGTTGGGTGGGAAACAAACAGTAAAGAAGCCATTATCTGTATTTTTTAATTGAAGCCATTATCTGCCTGCTATCATTAGTTTTGGGTCTATCCACAGGTTGCTACCATCACTCTAGATTTCTGCATGCACTCCTTACATAATCTCACTATGTTTTATTCCTATGCATGTCAGTTATTGTACACAATGGAACTGAACATGTAGAGCAAAAGAGACGAGCCTTGTGTGGCAATAAAATTTCATGCAGACGTCGCTCCATGGTGGGCGCAAAGGCAGCCCCTCCACCCATTTCAGATTGTAATCAAGAGGAAGATAACTATTCTAAGGGGGATTCAGAAGGAGTAGACCACTCCTATTTAACCCCTGAGGTCTTTGCTCTAACTTGGCATGGTAATGTTGGTCATATCATGCATATGGTGCCTTGCATTGCTTACTTTATACATCAAATATGTCATCTGCTTAGTTTAGACATGCTTTGTGTGAATGCCATCTATCTAGTTTCTTTATCGTATATGTGAATTATGCAACGCCATCTTGTTTAGCCAGGCATCATATATGTGAATTTTGCAATGCCATCCTGCTTAGCCAGTCATCTTATATGTGAATTATATCATGCCATCCTTTTTTTTTCATTACGTATTACATTTGTCAACAATGTTAGTACATTCAACTACTCTTCGTGTGCATCAGCCATTTGACACGGTGATGAATAAATTTGGAGTGAAAACAAGGTCTTCAGAGCAGACTATGCTATCTGACGAAGCGCATATCTCGCTGGTTACAGATAGCTCCTCAGAGGAGGATTCAGAGACAGATGACCAGTCCTATTTCCCTCCGAGGTGTATGCTCTAACTTGGCAGGGTTATGTTGCTCATATCGTGCGTATGGTGTCTCGCATTGCTATGTCATTTGCTTAGTTTAGACATGCTTTGTGTGAATGCCATCTGTTTAGTGTCTAATTACCATATATGTGAATTATGCAATGTCATCTTGTTGCAAGACATTATATATGTGAATTATGCAATGCTATCTTGTTGCAAGGCATTATATATGTGAATTATGGAATGCCATGTTGTTTAGCCAATCATCATATATGTGAATTATATCATGCTATCCTTTTATTGTATTACGTATTCCATTTGTTGACAACGTTTGTATATTCAACTACTCTTCCTGTGCATCAGCCATTTGAAGTGGTGATGGAAGTATCTGGAGTGAAAACAAGGTCTTCAGAGCAGACAATGCTACCTACTAAAGCAGACATCTTGCTGGTTATAGATAGCTCTTCAGAGGAGGATTCAGAGACAGATGACCAGTCCTATTTCCCCCCTGAGGTCTATGCTCAAACTTGGCAGGGTTATATTACTCATATCATGCATATGTTGTCTTGCATTGCTTAGTTTTTACATCATATATGCGATTGCTATCTGCTTACTTGCTTAGTATATAAATCATATATTTGAATTATATCATGCCATCATGTTTACATAGACAACATCTATCTGAATTATGGCATGCCAACCCATTTAATAAAGACATCATATAGTTATATCATGTCATCCTGTTTAGTGTTTACAGTCATCATATTTTGAATTATGTCATTCTATCCGTGAATTATATCATGCTATCATGTTTCCATAGGCGGCATGTATGTGAATTATGGCATGCCAACCTATTTAATAAACACATCATATAGTTATGTCATGTCATCCTGTTTACATAGTCATCATATTTTGAATTATGTCTTTCTATCCTGTTTAGTTAGCCATCATATATGTGAAATTGTGTCTTTCTATCCTGTTTAGTTAGCCATCATATATGTGAAATTGTGTCATGCTATCCTGTTTGGTTAGACAACATAAATGTGAATTATTTCATGCCCTCTTTTATTCCCCACTATCCATTGCACCTGTCTATCATACAATGTCTATACATTCAATTACTTTTCTTGTTTATCAGCCATTTGAATTGGAGGGGGTGATGGTAGTATCTAAGGGAGTAACAACACGGTCTTCAGAAAAGATAGTGCTGCTAGTCGATGCAGATAGAACCATGGTTGTACTTGCCCAAGAACCAGCCGCACCACACATAACCCAGATTCTCGCAGATTGTGCCCCTACCCAGTTGGATAGAGAACCAGCTACACCCCTTCTAACCCCAACCCCAACACATAGTAACCCAGTTCCAGTTGACACAACACTCTCTCCACCACAGAGCACCCAGACACAAGCAGTTAGTAAGGCAACTGCAGTGCCCAAAGCACGAGGACCACCACTCCGAACCCCAACTCAACGCTTAAAGCAGAAGAAGAATTGTTCTCAGGTTAGGTTCTGTAGCTATGGTTCATACTCCTTTGCTCTTGCATCACTGTATTTACTCATACCAACTATTTTAAATTTGAAGGATGGAATTGAAACTCCAATGGCCCAACAGGTATGTTTTAAACCTGTTTCTTTAACTGGTTTGCTGTTGTAACTTGCTCTATGTTGATTTCAGTTTCAATTGAATAAACAGTTATGTTCTCATGTCATGCACATTACAAGTGTTGTTATTGCTGTGTAGTTTCCCACACTTATATTCTGTTTGTGCTGCTTTGTCTTAAACAAATATTATTTGAATTGTGTCTCTATCTTGATTTGGCAACAAAAACTAGAATGATATAGACCATACAGTGGCCATGGTACATAGATATATGTTTGTTTCATGCTGTTATCCTGTCCACTTTACTACTGAACTGATTTACCAAAATGAGTTTCATATACAACATGGTAAACTTGTGATGTGTCTGCTTGTTTCTCTTTTAGAATGCGGACAAAATATTGGAGAAGAGTACCCCATTATGCAATGGTAAAGGAAGTAATGCAGATAAGGTTCAAGATAGTGAGACATCCCTGTTGGTCTCCAAGAAAGCTGATAAAAACTATCTTGACGACAGTGAGACAACCCAAAAGTCCTTTCTTGATATAGTGTTCAAGTTACTGGCCACTACTGCTGGCACAAGCTCTTCGAACTCGCTGCCTGAATTAGTTCGTCTTCTTGAGTCTCAACTTCAAGTTGAAAGACATCGATCAGATGTGCTGCGACACGAAGCCGAAGGACTGAGGAAGTCCCTGCAGAATTCAGATGCATACTTTTTGGTGCAACAACAAGCGCTAGAGGATTTAAGCACCAAACAAGAGAAAGTTAATAAGCTTGCTAAGCATCTTGCCAGCATGCTGGGTACCCAGCATATTGTTTCTTGAGCTCTTCTGAAGTGGTTTCAGTTTTAGTATTGTTTTGCTGTGGCGTTTATTTGCACTCGTCGCCAACTTTGACAACCAGTGTATGTGATATGCTGCTTTGTTCCCTATATTTGCACTGGTGGCGAACTTTGATGCCCAGTGGATTTAATATGTGTAATAGCCATAATAGCCTAGCGTTAGTTGCTTGCTTATTTATTTCCTTATTGTCTTGTTTAGTTGTTTGCTTGTAGTCACTGCAGTTCTTTTTCCGTGTTTTTCTAGTGGCCACAATAACCTATTTTTTATAACTAGGCCACAATAACCATGGGCAACATACGGACCGTTGTAACCATGGTCCTGCTACCTGCTGTAGTGACCATGGGCCTCCTACGGGCCGTAGAATCCATGGGCCCTCGACGGGCCGTATAATCAATGGGCCTTATACGGGCCATTCGTGGATCAATAACGGTTCGCAAAATTGGCCGTAAATGGGCTAGAGTGTAAATCGTGTGTTTATGGCCCGAGCATAACGGGCCGTTAATAGGCCAAAATGTATAACGGCTTAATTCTATCGACAGGCATCACGGGTCGTTAATAGGCCATATTTGATGACGCTATGAAAACAGTCCAACGGGTTAATGGGCCATAAACGGGCCCACTATAACCACGGGCTGAATTTGGCCCACAAGCAGAATAGGCCAGTAACGGGCCGTAAGTAACCGATTGCTGGAAATGAGCCCAAGAATAAATGGGCCCTTAGAAGGACGAAATGTAACATGGGCTGGAAATGGCCCAACGGAATAATGGGCCGTTAATGGGTGTAAATTGTTACACTGTTCATTATGGGCCAGTTTCACCACGGGCCTTTAATGGGCCAAGAGTTACAAAGGGCCTCGTATGGGCCGAAAGACGTTATGGGCCATACATGGGCCGGAAGTTACAATGGGCTGGAATCATATTGGATGGCCCAGATGACGCTACTGGGCCCAATTCGGATAGGCCATAACGGGCCATGAGTTAGCGGGCTGTAAATGGGCTATATGCGAACAGGCCGTTAACAGGCTTTCCGTGGGCTGGCCCGCTACCTTTTGACCAAGTCAAACGGGCCGGCCTTTTCACCTGAATGGGCCTCTGTTGGGTCGTGCCACGTGTCGATGTATCATAGGCGCCTCCCATCCAATGAGTGGATGACATTTGTCCCAACGCTGAGCCGACACGTGGTTCCTCTGGCCATTGAGAATTTTACATGTGAAAAATCCCCATTGGTCCTGGCTGTTAACGGGTTATCGGATCCAAACTGGTACCCGATAGCTTAATAGCAACCCGTTACGATGGATGCCACGTGTCAGTTACCTTTGACGAAAGCACTTCCATGACGCACCATTTATCGTCATGGAAGTGGACACTTCCGTGATGATAATTTTGGTATTGTCATGGAACACTTCTACGACAGCACAGGTATGACTATCTTGATTCTGTCATAAAATCGTCATGGATGTACATGCATGACAGAAAACGTGACCTACTATGACAAACACGTATCATCACGGAAGTGTATTTTTTTTGTAGTGCACCCTTGGATATATCTATAATGACATAATGTCGTAGCTAGCTAGGGTGCTTGACCCAGCTCCCACTTCGTGTCGGCGGGGTGGATGCACGTAATGATACTTTGGTCATACATGCATGTCACCATGACCTACCATAAGATGGACCAGTGAATCTATCGTTTGGTCAAACGACAACTATTGTTGTCGATAAACCGCTTGGGCCAATAGATTGGACCATCATAAAAAATCGCACGAGAGGGACCACAAAACCAGCACCGCCTGCGTGCGGCCCAAAATGATGTACGTTGGAAGGGGTGATATGTGTTTTCAATATAGAATAATGTACAATTTAGATGTGGCGCCTGCCTCTCGATACAGACAACAACCATGAAAGCCAGGTAGTTAAGGACGAGATACGCAGGGTACGGTGTTAGTCGAACCCAGCAATCCGAGCATGTGGGAGGGAATCCTGACAATGCATGAGCTGGAGCTTTGGTTGAACGACATGTGACGGTGACCGGCCCTAACACGAACGAACTAGGAGGAATCCATTCATGGCCACACATATATGCGTGTCGTCACAAAAAACCGCACAAGGGAGACGTGGTCGATCAGAAGACCGCGCATACACTGCATGCGGCCTGAAAATATGTATGGGTATGGTGGTGTGTGATGTGTTTAAATCCCGAATGCACAACTTCGATGGGCCACCAACTACATTACAAACCGAACACCGTACTCGACCCCAAGCCAGGTCCAATACATATGATGTCGGTTTCCCAACTTCGAGGCGGCGACGGCGGGGGGGGGGGTCGTCCAACGCATGCGCTCAAATATTATTTGGTCTAACATGGCACACATAGCAATAGGAAACCATCATGGTCAAACCCTTCTCGTATGTTGGGTCAAAGGGATAGATTGTGTGGGCCCCCCTCGTTATCGGTCAAGGATAATATATATACCTCGGGGAGCCCACAGATATGTGCGGCGTCTATAAACCGAACAAGGGAGACATGCTCGATCAGAACACCCGGCCCCCTATACCATGCATGCGACCCGAAAAAAATGTATGGGTCTGGTGTGTGATTTGTTCAAATCCTGAAAGCACAAGTTTGATGGGGCACCAACTACATTAGTAACATTACAAACTGAACATCATACCCTCGTGGCCAGGTTAAAGACGTATGATGTCGGGAACGCAACTTCGAGGTGGGTGGGGGGGGGGGGGGGGGGGGGTAGGGGCCAGGTGCCGTCGAACGCATGTGCTAAAACTTGATTTGCTCTAACATAGCACACGGAGCAAAGAGTAAACCCTTCTCGTGCGTTGAGTCAAAGGTATAATTTGTGTGGGCCTACAGATGTCGATCATTCCTTGATTTTTGAGAAAAAAAAATAACCAATAAAAACATAGTATACAAATTAGCAAAACAAGGATCCCAAGGTTTATATAATCGCCATGACAGGTCACTATAGAGTCGATCATTCTTTGATTTTTATAGAACAAAAAATAACCAATAAAAAACATAGTCTACAAATTAGCAAAACAAGGATCCCAAGGTTTATATAATCGCCATGACAGGTCAATATAGAGACATTTATCTCTATAATGACCATATCATAACATTTAAATGAAGCTAGAGATATGCAACTTCCCACCGGGTCACCCATCCATAGACTACTCCAGCCCGAGCATGCTGAACTTCTGTGTTCTATTCGACTAGGCTAGCGGATGGGAAGCCGCCCCTTGCTGATAGGAATTGCCTCCTTGCCTTTAAGGCATTTCACGCTGGTCACCCTATGGGACCTACTCCCTACTATCACACACATTTGTGCTTTTAGAAACTGTGTGCGATATTTACATGGCCGGTGTGTCGCCGCCTAGCCTTCAATGAGCACTGACACTGGCAGCGGGAAAATGATGGGAGAAGAGGCGGGAAACCGATGCGAGGAGTGGCGGGAAACGGTAGCGTGTTTGGATATATAACAACAATTATTATAGAAAACTTAGTAGAGAAGGAAGCGTGAGCTAGCACGACCCATGCGCACAGTGCTTACCCATATAAATAAAATCACAACCGGAACTGCATGTGCTGTCGAAAGGGATGAGGATTGCCGTTCGATCTGGGAGCATCCAACGGTGCAGACGTACGATCCATGGGGTTTGGGTTCTGGCCAATCAGAACGCACGACTCAGACCGCGCTCGCAGCAGGGGGGCATCGGCCACGGTTTGATAGGCACACGGCTTTCGTGAGTGAACCGTGTGCTATTTGAAAACATTTCGTGAAAAGAATCTCGGTTTTAAATCCCCGTAAATCCAAAACTCACCCAAAAATCATGAAACTTGGCATGGTGTCACGACATGGCACATATATGGCGAGGAATTTTTTTTGTCCGTTTTGGCGCAAATTTTATTACAAGCCTCTTACAAACCGAAGCTTCTCTCAAGAAGCCTCGTGGTTCTGATAGGGAAACATGTCCCCCTTGTGGGCGAAATGATAATCATTGCCTCTTTTCTCCTTGTATTTTCTTCTACAGGCAACATGGAACGATAGGATATCCGTGCTGAAATTTAAAATTATTCTCGGTTTGTTTGGCCTTTTTATACACTAATTGGGTTTCCTAGGCATTTAATGTCCATAATTCAAATCTGAACTACAAATACATGCTCCAGTTCACCAAAATGGCTAGAAAAATTATACACGTGTCCTTGGGTGCATGTTTAGGTCCCATGCAAGGAATGGGAATGAATTACAACCGTACCAGCATCCTGGCTCGTCCTCAAACATTTGGAATCTCGGTTTTTAAATCCCCATAAATCCAAAACTCACCAGAAAGTCATGAAAGTTGGCATGGTATCACGTCATGGCACATATATGTCGTGGTAAAAACATTGTCCAATTTGGGCCAAGCTTTATTACAAACCTCTTACAAACCGGAGCCTGTCGCAAGAACCCTCGTGGTTTCGATAGGGAAACGTGTCCCCTTGTGGGCAAAACGATAATCGCTCCCTGTTCTAGCCTTGTATTTTCTTCTACACGCAACATGGAGCAACGGGAGATTCGCGCTAAACTTTGAAATTATTCAGGGTTTGTTTGACCTTTTTTATTCATTAATTGAGTTTTCTAGGCATTTAATGTCCATAATTCAAATCCGAACTACAAATACATGCTCCAGTGCACCAAAATGGCTAGAAAAAACATACATGTGTCCTTGGGGTGAATCTTTAGGTCCCATGGAAGGAATGGGAATGAATTCAACCATCTCGGCATCCTGGCTCGGCCACAAACATTGCGAATATCGGGTTTTAAATCTCCGTAAATCCAAAACTCAACAGAAAATCATGAAACTTGGCATGGTGTTACTACATGGCACATATATGTCGTGGTAAAATAATTATCCAATTTGGGCCAAGCTATATTACAAGCCTCTTACAAACCGAAGCTTCTCGCAACCCTCATGGTTCCGGTAGGGAAACATGCTCCTCTTGTGGGCGAAACGATAATCGCTGCCTCTTCTCGCCTTGAACTTTGTTTTCTACAGGCAACATAGAATAACAGGAGTGTCGTGCTGAAATTTGAAACTGTTCAGGGTTCGTTTGGCCATTTTATATATTAATTGAGTTTTCTAGGCATTTAATGTAGTCCAGAATTCAAATTTGAACTACAAGCACATGCTCCAGTGAAGCAAAATGGGTGGAAAATCGCACATGTGTCATTGGGTGCATGTTTAGGTCTCATTGAAGGAATGGGGATGAATTACAAACTTCTCGTCGTCCTGAAACATTGAGAATCTCAGTTTTTAAATCCCAGTAAATCGAAAACTCACCCAAAAAACATGAAACTTGGCATGGTTTCATGACATGGCACATATATGCCGTGGTAAAAAATTGTCCAGTTTGAGACAAGGTGCACACATTAATAGCCAACGAAGTCCTTTTGAAACAAATAGCTGACACGTTAATATCGTAAACGATTGTATTATATGAACCGTGTGTTCCCGTAACCATTTAAGTGTAGCCACGTGTCCCTCTTTTCTTATGGGATAGTACTACCTACGTCCTCGTTCATTGGTCATCTTTGTATTTTGTGCCAAAATTTAACCATACTCGGTGGCGTGCGTGCATCTGTTTGATTAGACAGGATGAGCGTGAGAAGTCTGCCATGCAGGCTCGACAGGACGCGTGCGAGCAGTCCGCCACGCAGGCTTGATGGGACGCGTTCGAGCAGTCCGTCGCGCAGGCTCGACGGGACGCGTGCATCCTGTCCACCTCGCAGGCTCGACGGGACATGTGCGAGTAGCAAGGCCGCCCATGCTCACCGGGAAGCGGGCTCTTTGACCACCATCCACCAGTTGCTCGCCTCGCTCACAACTTCTCCATTAATGGCGTCCTAGCCGCTATTTAACACGTAGTTAATTAAAGCACCTAGACGGAGGGTGTTTTCTTGTGATCCCATGGCCCCGCTCAACGTTAGCACTTGCTTTGTTCGTGTTTTCAACTCGTATTCCGGCCTAATTTAAAATGCCACATAGGGCAACGGATAATATGACGACAAATAAAATGGCAACGGATAATACGACGACAAATTTACAATGGCGCGGCTAATAATTGTCTTACATATTCCGGATAATTTAAAATGCCACATGCGGCAAAGCCCGGAAACACGGGGGTAAGAGAAGAAGGAAATCGCACACAACGATCTGGGTCGCTACTGTCTCTACTCCTCGATGGATTGCCGGGCGACGACATCCTCCAGCTCCTTCTTCAATTCCTCACGACTTTGCTTGAAAGCAGCCACAGATTCCTCCACCTCCTGCTCGCGCTCGATCCGGAGCTTCCTCAAGTCACCCATTAGTTCCTCGACGACCGCTGTCAGCATCATCCCCGAGGCACTGCTATGCTCATGCAGCATCTTCCAGCCGGTGGCCTCCTCCTCCTTCTCGGCGAGAGCCTTGAGGAGCTTCGCATTGTCACCAATGAGTTGCTTGAAGAGGCCGGTTGCCTTCTCAACCGAGGCATCACTGATCTCGAGCAGCTTCATCAAGCCATCGACCAGCTCCTGCTGCTTAATGAGGCCAGCGAGAATGTCATCATCGCTGGCCAAGGACTTCAGCAACGCTAGCTCGTCGCGATCGCCGACGCGGCGAGTACGCTTGTGAGAGCCCTCGCGTGCCGGTGAGAGCTTGTTCGAGGGCTCCGCGGCGCGCCGAGACATCTCTGTTGCAGCTGCCGCGTGGCAATTGGCCCTCTCTAGTGCTTTCGCGGCCTTGGTCTTTGCTCCCTGGTTATATTCCACCCGAAACTCCTCCTACCGGTCATGGCGGAACAACTTGACAGGAAAGACCAGTTTTGTGGGTGATGAGGAGAGGAACTGTGAAGTAATTTTCGAGTGGGTAGTTTTTATAGCCCGGTGCTAAGTGTGAACACATATTGGTTTGATCGGTGCGAACATATTTGCAATTACTTATTGCATTGTAATCTGTAATGTGAGGAGAAACAAGGTCAAAATTTATTGATGGTTCTGGGCCTACAAAGCCCGTTTCTGTTGTTCTGGCTCATCGCAAACAGTTCTTATGGATCAACAGTATGCCACGCATCGGAAGGCTGAAACATGGGCCCGTGTTCTCGGATGTACGTGTACGTGTCTGCCCACTATCACACACGGTCAAGATATCACCATCGTGTCCGATGGATGAGCCGTCGCGCCTCCCACGGGGTGCCCGAAGGTTGACCACGTGGTTGCTCGCTGTTGAGGCAGCCACGGTGCGCTCTGTTCGTCGTTGAGGCAGCCGCGGCATGCTCTGCTCGCGTCCGTCTGCGCGTTTTGGTCGCCATTGAGGCGGTCGCAGCGTGCTCCACTCTGGCGTCCCTGCACGCGCTCTGCTCGCCGTTGAGGGAAATTTACAATGGCAACGGTTAATAATTGTCTTACATATTCAGGATAATTTAAAATGCCACATGCGGCAATGCCCAAAACACTCATGACCTACATATGCATACAATTATAATAAAATATAGGCTAAAAGGCTGAGTTGGCGGCCTTCCGACGACGGTCTTCTTGGACTCCATGATCAGCATAGCACCCTTGCGGCCGTTCATTCTAAGTGTCCCGACCCGCCTCCACCTACGGAGCTACTAGCACTGCGAGGCTCTTGGGGCTGCTGGGCCTCTTCCAGAAGAGCTTGAAAGCGTGCAATCGCACGCATGATATCTCTGCGGAACCGCTCCATTTCCATGTCTCTGGCCTGGTAGCAAATTCTGTCCATCACCTGCATCCTCAAGATATCACGTTGGCGATGTTCTACTTCGTCGAGGATGTCAAGTCCGCCAAGGATGCGCTCGAGCCTGGCCACCACATTGTCGGGATCGAGGTTGACACGGCCGCCGCCGGCAATGATGAAGCCGCAGGCTGGCTGTGTCTTGACTGAATCGTAGAGGTCCTCTGCCCATTCCTTGCGGGGCATCAGGCTCTCAATGAGCACTAGTGATGGCGGCTCTTCGGGTGGGTCGTCGATCATGCTGCCGAGTAGCTCTGGATCTTTTGCACGGTGGATGGCAAACTGCTCATCACACTTCCTCTGCAATATGTCGATTGTGCGCCCAAGGACTGTCACGCCGATATCGCTGCCGATGGGCCATGGTGCCTGCACCGGCCGATGAAGTTCTTGCTCCCCGACCTGCTCTGGCTCGTTCTCCTCGCCGAAGATGTAACGCAGGTAGGGGTCGACATCGAAGCTTTGGTCGTTGCCTGGCATGCTTGGAATAACTAATGGTAGATGGGTGAGGACTAGATCTGCGCAGAGTGTCGCGACGGTGCGTTGCCGCCTGGGTTATATGCAGCAAGCCATTAGCTAGTGGCAGGAAACCGATGAGGGAAGAGGCGTGGATTTTACAATTGACCCATGTGGAGCGCGGGAAGCATTTGCTGGAGCGTGGGAAGACTAAGTGGAGCGCACACAACCTGAATACCGTATGCGGTGCCACGTGTTATTTATCACACACATGTTAACATAAGGAAACGTATGTGTCACTTACTAATCATCACACACGAGTACTCGCAGACGCATCATGTGCAATACTCCTAGCCACCGCAAGCAACTAGTTTGCATTTTTCAAAGTTTTTTGTACAAACAGAATGGCACACGAACTAACTATAGTAACCGTCTGTGTTATAATTTCTCATCGCAAACAATTCATTCGAGTGGGCTGTTTGCTGCGTATCACACAGATCTTGTTTACATGAAACATTTGTGTTCTTTTGGCTCATCGCAAATAGTTCATCTATGTGAACTGTATGCCGCATATCACACACATCTTGTTAAGTTGAACCGTTTCTGTTCTCTTCCCTAATCGAAAATAGTTCATCCGAGTGAACCGTATGCCGTATATCACACACACCTTGATATGGCTGACCATTTCTGTTACATTCCCTAATAGCAAACAGTTCATCGGAGCGATATGTATGCCGTATATCGCACACACATTGATATGGCTGCCCGTTTCTGTTCTTCTGTCTAATCGCAAACAGTTCATATGGATCAACCATATGCCCCGCATCGCACACGTAACTAAAATCTGAACCGTGTTTGATGTCTTCGCCATCGCAAACGTTTTGCATCTTTTTTGATGGTTTTTTTACATCCCCGTTTGCGATTAATGCATCGCACACAGTTTGGTCAAAGGGTCTCTGATCGTAGTGTCGCGTTAGCAGCATCCTGCAGTAGTGTGTGTTCGATCTTAAACAATTACCTGATACTTTGAAATATGCTTATCTTGATGAGAAAAAGATATATCCTGTTATTATTAGTGCTAACCTTTCAAAGCATGAAGAAAAGAAATTATTGAAAACTCTGAAGAAGCACCGTGCCGCTATTGGATATACTCTTGATGATCTTAAGGGCATTAGTCCTACTCTATGTCAGCACAAAATTAATATGGAACCCGATGCTAAACCAGTTGTTGATCACCAGCGACGGTTGAATCCTAAAATGAAAGAAGTGGTAAGAAATGAAATACTAAAGCTTCTGGAAGCAGGTATAATTTATCCTGTTGCTGATAGTAGATGGGTAAGTCATGTTCATTGTGTCCCAAAGAAGGGAGGTATTACCGTTGTTCCTAATGATAAAAATGAATTGATTCTGCAAAGAATTGTCACAGGTTATAGAATGGTTATTGATTTTAGAAAGTTGAACAAAGCTACTAGGAAAGATCATTATCCTCTACCTTTTATTGATCAAATGCTAGAAAGACTATCAAAACATACACACTTTTGCTTTCTAGATGGTTATTCTGGTTTTTCCCAAATACCTGTGTCACAAGAGGATCACGAAAAAACTACTTTTACATGCCCTTTTGGTACCTTTGCTTATAGACGTATGCCTTTTGGTTTATGCAATGCACCCGCTACCTTTCAAAGATGTATGACTGCTATATTCTCTGACTTTTGTGAAAAGATTGTTGAGGTTTTCATGGATGATTTCTCCGTTTACGGAACTTCTTTTGATGATTGCTTAAGCAACCTTGATCGAGTTTTGCAGAGATGTGAAGAAACTAATCTTGTCTTGAATTGGGAGAAGTGCCACTTTATGGTTAATGAAGATATCGTCTTGGGGCATAAAATTTCTGAAAGAGGTATTGAAGTTGATAAAGCTAAAGTAGATGCTATTGAAAAAATGCCGTGTCCTAAAGATATCAAAGGTATAAGAAGTTTCCTTGGTCATGCTGGTTTCTATAGGAGGTTTATTAAAGACTTCTCTAAAATTTCTAGGCCTCTCACTAATCTCTTGCAAAAAGATGTTCCATTTGTTTTTGATGATGATTGTGTAGAAGCATTTGAAGTTCTGAAGAAAGCCTTGATTTCTGCACCTATTGTTCAACCACCTGATTGGAACCTAGCCTTTGAAATTATGTGTGATGCTAGTGATTATGTTGTTGGTGCTGTTCTAGGACAAAGAGTTGATAAGAAATTAAATGTTATTCATTATGCTAGTAAAACTCTAGATAGTGCTCAAAGAAATTATGCTACTACTGAAAAAGAATTTTTAGCAGTTGTCTTTGCTTGTGATAAGTTTAGATCTTATATTGTTGATTCCAAAGTAACTGTTCACACCGATCATGCTGCTATTAAATACCTTATGGAAAAGAAAGATGCTAAACCTAGACTTATTTGATGTGTTCTCTTGCTGCAAGAATTTGATTTGCGTATTATTGATAGAAAGGGAGCTGAGAACCCCGTAGCAGACAACTTGTCTATGTTAGAAAATGTTCTTGATGACCCACTACCTATTGATGATAGCTTTCCTGATGAACAATTAGCTGTTATAAATGCTTCTCGTAGTGCTCCTTAGTATGCTGATTATGCCAATTATATTGTTGCCAAATTTATACCACCTAGCTTCACATACCAACAAAAGAAAAAGTTTTTCTATAATTTAAGACATTACTTCTGGGATGACCCACACCTTTATAAAGAAGGAGTAGATGGTGTTATTAGACGTTGTGTACCTGAGCATGAACATGAACAGATACTATGCAAGTGTCACTCCGAGGCCTACGGAGGACACCATGCTGGAGATAGAACTGCACACAAGGTATTACAATATGGTTTTTATTGGCCTACTCTTTTTAAGGATGCCCATAAGTTTGTTTTGTCTTGTGATGAATGTCAAAGAATTGGTAATATTAGTAGACGTCAGGAAATGCCTATGAACTATTCACTTGTTATTGAACCATTTGATGTTTGGGGATTTATTATATGGGACCTTTTCGTTCCTCTAATGGGTATACACATATTTTGGTTGCTGTTGAATATGTTACTAAGTGGGTAGAAGCTATTTCAACTAGTAGTGCTGATCATAACACTTCCATTAAAATGCTTAAAGAAGTTATTTTTCCGAGGTTTGGAGTCCCTAGATATTTAATGACTGATGGTGGTTCACACTTTATTCATGGTGCTTTCTATAAATTGCTTGCTAAGTATGATCTTAACCATAGAATTGCATCTCCATATCATCCTCGGTCTAGTGGTCAAGTAGAATTGAGTAATAGAGAAATAAAGTTGATTTTGGAAAAGACTGTTAATAGATCCAGAAAGAATTGGTCTAAGAAACTTGATGATGCATTATGGGCTTACAGAACTGCTTATAAAAACCCTATGGGTATTCCTCCATATTAAATGGTTTATGGAAAAGCATGTCACTTACCTCTTGAACTAGAACATAAAGCTTATTGGGCAATTAAAGAGCTCAACTATGATTTCAAACTTGCCGGTGAGAAGAGGTTATTTGAAATTAGCTCTCTTGATGAATGGAGAACCCAAGCCTATGAGAATGCCAAGTTGTTTAAAGAAAAAGTTAAAAGATGGCATGACAAAAGGATACAAAAGCATGAATTTAATGTAGGTGACTATGTCTTGCTATACAACTCTCGTTTAAGGTTTTTTGCAGGAAAGCTTCTCTCTAAAAGGGAAGGCCCTTACATTATCGAGGAAGTTTATCGTTCCGGTGCCATCAAGATCAACAACACTGAGGGCACCAACCTGAAGGTGGTAAACGGGCAAAGAATCAAACACTATATCTCAGGTACTCCCATAAATGTTGAAACCAATATCATTAATACCATAACACCGGAGGAGTACATAAGGGAGACCTATTAGAACGTTTCAGACTCCAAAAAGGAATAGGTATGTGGTACGGTAAGTAAACCGACTCTAAAACTTTTGCAATGGCAATTTTACTCCGTTTTGGAATATTTAAAAAATTAGGAAAATAAAAAGTAGTCCGAAAAGTGCACGAGAAGGCACAAGCCTTGGGGGCGCGCCTCCCAGGCTTGTGGCCACCTCGTGTGCCCTCCGGACTCTGTTTTCTTGTGGAGCACTCCTTTTGGTCGGTAAAAATTCATTATATAATCTCCTGAAGGTTTTGACCACCGTACCACGGCAAAATCCTCTGTTCTTGTTTCGTGTTGTTTTCCTGGCAGATCTGAAAATATGTCGTCTCAAGATTCGGAGGGAGAGAGCTATGTCGCTGATTTCATCGCTAACCCAAAGGTTTATGGGGAGGTGGAGCATTACGGCTAGACTATAGAGGAGGAGGAAGACTCCAACATGGAGAGAACAAGGGACGATAGTTCTGACGAAGATGAAGATCCACTACCTCAACCTGGCGATATGCATGTGGAATTCAAGAAGTCAAGCCTTCCTAAGGTCCAATCTATCCCACCATGTTTTTTGCAGGACAGCAAGGCGGCATTATGCAAAGAGATAATGAGACTCGAGCTCGAGAATGAGGATCTGAGGGAGGAAAATTTTAGCCTCAGACGCAAGCTGGAGAAGAAGAATGAATCAACTCCATCATCACCACCTCTGAAGAAAGAGACCTAAATACATGGGTATGGGCACTCCCCTTGGCAACCGCCAAGCTTGGGGGAGGTGCCCCGGTATCATATCACCATCACATCTTTACCTTTATCATTTTTCTTAGTTCGATCCTTTTGGTTATATCTCGGTTTAGTAGAATAAAGTTTTAGTATGATCTAGATTTGAGTTTTGATTTGCGTTCCCTCTATGTAATTGAGTCCAAGAGTTATATAATAAAGTTTAGTTTTGAGTTGAGCGCTTTGCTTTCTTGCTTTGATCTTGAGAAAAAGAAAAAAATAAATAAAAGGATTATATAATGATCTTATGGGAAGTGACGACTTCACATATAATAAGTATGTCGCATGAAATTTGTTGGGAGTTGACAAACATAGTTTTGGTCATTGTTGCAATTAATAGGAAGTAATAAAGAAAGAGAGGTCCCACATATAAATATACTATCTTGGACATCTTTTGTGATTGTGGGCACTCATTAAAATATTATATGCTAAAAGGTTGATGTTGGACAAGGAAGACAACGTAATGGGTTATGTTTCTTTATATCCGAATAGAAGTTATATTGTCATGGATCCTCCAACATGTTGAGCTTGCTTCTCATCCCATGCTAGCCAAATCTTTTTGCACCAAGTAGAGATACTACTTGTGCATCCAAAATCCCTTAACCCAGTTTTGCCATGAGAGTCCACTATACCTACCTATAGATTGAGTAAGATCCTTCAAGTAAGTTGTCATCGGTGCAAGCAATAAAAAATTGCTATCTAAATATGTATGATCTATTTGTGTGAGGAAAATAAGCTTTATATGAACTTGTGATACGGAAGAAATAAAAGCGACAGACTGACTAATAAAGTTCTTTATCACAAGTGGCAATATAAAGTGACGTTCTTTCGCATTAAGATTTTGTGCATCCAACCATAAAAGCGCATGACAACCTCTACTTCCCTCTGCGAAGGGCCTATCTTTTATTTATCCTCTACCTTAATGCAAGAGTCATGGTGATCATCACCTATTCTTTTTACACCTTTTCTTTTTGGCAAGCACTATATGTTGGGGAAGATCCAGATATATATATCCACTCGGATGTAGATATTCATAAACTATTATTGTTGACATTACCCTTGAGGTAAAAGGTTGGGAGGCGAAACCATAAGCCCCTATCTTCTCTGTGTCCGATTGAAACTTTGATCTCATAGATGTTGCGTGAGTGTTAGCAATTACGAAAGACTAAATGACAGTTGAGTATGTGAACTTGCTGAAAAGCTCTTATATTGACTCTTTCCTACATTATGATAAATTGCGATTGCTCCAATGACTGAAATAATAGTTTGTTAGTTTCCAATAAAGTTCTTGTTCCATACTTTACCTTGTGAACGAATTGTTACTTTGGCATAAGAAATTATATGACAAAATATGTTGCTGTTCTAAAGATGATCATGATGCCTTCATGTCCGTATTTTATTTTATTGACACCTCTATCTCTAAACATGTGGACATGATTATCGATTTCGGTTTTCGCTTGAGGACAAGAGAGGTCTAAGCTTGGGGGAGTTGATACGTCCATTTTGCATCATGCTTTTATATTGATATTTATTGCATTATGGGCTATTATTACACATTATGGTACAATACTTATGCCTTTTCTCTCTTATTTTACAAGGTTTACACAAAGAGGGAGAATGCCGGCAGTTGGAATTCTGGACCAGAAAGGAGCAAATTTGAGAGACCTATTCCGCACAACTCCAAAAGTCCTGAAAATTTACGGAGAATTATTTTGGAATATATAAAAAATACTGGGTGAAGAAAATCCCAGAGGGGACCCACCCGGTGGCCACAAGCCTGCAGGGCGCGCCCCTAGGGCTTGTGGCCCCCCTGGCAAGTCTCCGGTGCCCATCTTCTGCTATATGGAGGGTTTTGACCTGGAAAAAATCATAAGGCAGCTTTCGGGACGAAGCGTCGCCGTCTCGAGGCGGAACCTGGGCAGAAGCAATCTAGGGCTCCGGCGGAGCTGTTCTGCCGGGGAAACTTCCCTCCCGGAGGGGGAAATCGAAGCCATCGTCATCACCAACGATCCTCTCATTGAGAGGGGGTCAATCTCCATCAACATCTTCACCAGCACCATCTCCTCTCAAACCCTAGTTCATCTCTTGTATCCGATCTTTGTCTCAAAACCTCAGATTGGTACCTGTGGGTTGCCAGTAGTGTTGATTACTCCTTGTAGTTGATGCTAGTTGGTTTATTCAGTGGAAGATCATATGTTCAGATCCTTAATGATATTTAATCCCCCTATGATTGTGAACATGAATATGCTTTGTGAGTAGTTACGTTTGTTCCTGAGGACATGGGAGAAGTCTTGTTATAAGTAATCATGTGAATTTGGTATTCATTCGATATTTTGATGAGATGTATGTTGTCTTTCCTCTAGTGGTGTTATGTGAACGTCGACTACATGACACTTCACCATGATTTGGGCCTAGGGGAAGGCATTGGAAAGTAATAAGTAGATTATGGGTTGCTAGAGTGACAGAAGCTTAAACCCTAGTTTATGTGTTGCTTCGTAAGGGACTGATTTGGATCCATATGTTTCATGCTATGGTTAGATTTATCTTAATTCTTCTTTCGTAGTTCCAGATGCTTGCGAGAGTGGTTAATCATAAGTGGGAGGCTTGTCCAAGTAAGGACAGCACCCAAGCACTGGTCCACCCACATATCAAATTATCAAAGCAACGAACATGAATCATATGAGCATGATGAATACTAACTTGACAATAATTCCCATGTGTCCTCGGGAGCTCTTTACTTTATATAAGAGTTCGTACAGGCTTGTCCTTTGCTACAAAAAGGATTGGGCCACCTTGCTGCACCTTAGTTACACTTGTTACTTGTTAGCCATTACGAATTATCTTATCACAAAACTATCTGTTACCGATAATTTCTATGCTTGCAGAGAATACCTTGCTGAAAACCGCTTGTCATTTCCTTCTGCTCCTCGTTGGGTTCGACACTCTTACTTATCGAAAGGACTATGATAGATCCCCTATACTTGTGGGTCATCAGTGCCTCTCCGATGATGCATGAGTAGTTCATTGTAGACCTACGAATCCGTAGTTAGTAGCTAGATGGCTTCCTCTCTCTCTTTTGATTCTCAATACAATGGTCTCTTGGAGATCTATTTGATATAACTCTTTTTCTGCGGTGTGTTTGTTGGGATCCGATGAACTTTGAGTTTATGGTCAGATCTATATCCATGAATATTATTTGAGTCTTCTTTTTGTCTCTTATATGCATGATTACTTATAGCCTCGTATTTCTTATTCGAATCTTTGGCTTAGTTAGGCCAACTAGATCGATTTTTCTTGCCATGGGAAGAGGTGCTTTGTGATGGGTTCGATCATGCGGTGTTCTTTCCCAGTGGTAGAAGGGGCATCAAGATAGGCATGTATCATTGCTATTAAGGGTAACAAGATGAGGGCTATTCCTACATGAATAGATCTCGTCTACATCATGTCATCGTTCTTATTGCATTACTCCGTTTCTCCATGAACTTAATACACTAGATGCATGCTGGATAGCGGTCGATGTGTGGAGTAATAGTAGTAGCTGCAGGCAGGAGTCGGTCTACTAATCTTGGACACGATGCCTATATAATGATCATTGCCTTGGATATCGTCATAATTATTCGATCTTGTATTAATTGCCCACCAGTAATTTGTTTACCCACCGTATGCTATTTTCTCGAGAGAAGCCACTAGTGAAATCTACCGCCCCCGGGTCTATTCTTTATCATATTTGCTTTGAGATCTATTTTTATTTGCTTTTGTTTTCAGATCTATTATTCCAAAACCCAAAAATACCTTGCTGCACTTTTTTATCACTTCTTTTATTTTGCATTTTATTGAGATCTATTTATCCAATCTACACAATTTTTATCTCATCAACTTGACAATTTCTGGCACCGTTACCCGTAGAGGGATTGACAACCCCTCCTAATCATTGGGTTGCAAGAATTTGTTATTTGTGTGCAGGTACCGTTTACTTAGTGTTGCTTGGTTATCCTACTGGATTGATACCTTGGTTTCATAACTGAGGGAAATACATACCGTAGCTGTGCTGCATCATCCCTTCCCCTTTGGGGAAATACCGACATAGTTCAAGCGACATCAGCCCGCGGCCACAAGTTTGTTACATAAAACTACACCCCAGTGGGTGGACCCGCTACCTAACTGGGTTTGAGTATAGGAAGAGCAAAAGTTAAAAATCCTAGGCGGCGGCGTTCGCGTCGGCTCTGGTCCGCGCGGTCTCGGCCATGGTGGACGCAGCCACCACATCGACTTCAGCTCGCGCTGGCCCGGCGAATGTCGACCCGGCCGCGGCGTCGGATCCGGGACACACCAACTCCTCGGTCGTGGCGGTGTCGTCCAGCGCCGTGGCGCCGATATCCATGTAGGCCCCTGACTCGGCTGAGCTGCCTTCCAGGTCGTCGAGCTGCAGGCTGAAGGTGTCAGTCGGGATCTCCGCGCCATCCTTCGTGCGCTCCGCGGTGAAATCATCGTGCGGGGCAAAGGACGCGAGGTAGATGGCCCACGCCGCAGTCGCCGTCGCCCGTGGGGCCAGTTCCTCATCCACCCTGGCGCGGTGGGTGGCTAGCCGGCCCAGCTCCATTTCCGGATACCACGACATCACTAATCGAAGCGCCATTTTCGCCCCGGCCCGAGCCGCAGAGGCTCTCCAGGTGCCGAGTCGCGCCACGCTGGCCTCCAGCCACCGCGCCAGCCGGGTGACGCTGCCCGGCACTACCACGTCTGGACATAGGGCACTTGTCATGTTCAAGCCGGCCTTGAACAGCTGGTTCATCTGCTCCTCCACCACTCCCAACCGGGTCTCGGCGGCGAGGATGAGCTCCGTGAAAGTCCAGGCGGCGTGTGTTGGGGAACGAAGCATGAAAATCAAAAAATTTCCTACGAACACCCATAATCTAATCTAGGAGATGTATAGCAACAAGAGGGGAGTGCTGTATACATACCCTTGTAGACCGAAAGCGTTAACAATCTAGAGATCATGGTTGGCGTAGTCGTACTCGCGTCGCGATCCAATCCGATCCAAGTACCGCACATGCAGCACCTTCGAGTTTAGCACACGTACGGCTTGGCGGCGTCCTCTCCTTCTTGATCCAGCAAGTGAGGGAGAGGAGGTACATGAGATCTGAACCAACACGATGGCGTGGTGGTGGTGGTGGTGGTGGCAGCGGAACTCCAGCATGGCTTCGCCAAGCGCGTACAGGTGAAATGTGGGAGGAGTTGGGAGAGTTAACGGGCAAGGGTCAAAGGGCGGCTGCCCCCAACACCTCCCCACCTTTATATAGGCGTGGAGGGGGCTGGTGGCCTTCTCTCCAAGGCCCTAGGGTTGTTGGTCAAAGGGGAGGAAGGAAATCCCTCCTTTCCTTCCCCACAGACCGCTCTCCCCTTTTTTAGGGATCCTGATCTTATCCCTTCGGGATATGATACTATTCCTTTTAAGGGAGGATCCTGGTGCACCTAGACCAGAGTTGTGGGGACTTTCCCCACTACCAATGTTCATGTGGGTCCCCCAAAGCAGGTGGGCCCAACTCTGGAACCTTCTAGAACCTTCCTGGTATAATACCGAAAAAACTCAAACTTTTTTCGGAACCCCGATAACAACTTTCCATATATGAATCCTTACCTCCGGACCATTCTAGAGCTCCTTGTGATGTCCCGGATCCCATCCGAGACTCCGAACAACATTCGGACTTTCCACTATTAATATCTCAACACTACCCTAGCGCCACCGAAGGTTAAGCGTGCGACCCTACGGGTTCAAGAATCATGCAGACATGACCGAGACTTCTCTCCGGTCAATAACCAATAGGGGGACCTGGATGCCCATATTGATTCCTACATATTCAATTAAAATCTTTATCGGTTGAACCACGCTATCAAGCATTCAGTCAATCCTCTATGCAATTCCCTTTGTCCAGCGATATGTTACTTGGCCGAGATTCGATCGTCGGTATCTCCAGACCTAGTTCAATCTCGTTACCGGCAAGTCTCTTTACTCATTCCGTAATACAAGATCCCTTGACTAAACTCATTAGGCACATGAAGCTTCTTATGATGTTGTATTACCGAGAGGGCTGAGAGATATCTCTCCATCACACAGAGTGACAAATCCTAGTTTTGATCCACACAACCCAATAGACACCTTCGGAGATACCTGTAGAGCACCTTTATGATCACCCAGTTATTATGTGACGTTTGATAGCACACAAGGCATTCCTCCAGTATCTGGGAGTAGCATGATCTCATAGTCAAAGGAACAGATACTTGACATGAAGAAAGCTATAGCAAACAACTAAATGATCTGATGCTAAGCTTACGGTTGGGTCTGTCCATCACATCATTCTCCTAATGATGTGATCCCTTATCAAATGACAACTCATGCCCATGGTTAGGAAACCTTAACCATCTTTGATCAACGAGCTAGTCTAGTAGAGGCTTACTAGGGACATGGTGTAGTTTATGTATTCACACATGTATTTAAGTTTCCGGTCCGTACAATTCTAGCATGAATAATAAACATTTATCATGAACGGGAAATATGATAATAACCATTTTATTATTGCCTCTAGGGCATATTTCCAACAGTCTCCCACTTGCACTAGAGTCAATAATCTAGTTCACATCGCTATGTGATTAACCCCAAATGAGTTTTGGGGTTTGATCATGTTTTGCTTGTGAGAGAGATTTTTAGTCAACGGGTCTGCAACATTCAGATCCGTGTGTACTTTCCAAACCTCTGTGTCATACTGTAGATGCTACTATCATACCCACTTGGAGCTATTCCAAATGATTGCTTCACTATACATATCTGGTTTGCAACTCAGAGCCATCCGGATCGGTGTCAAAGCTTGCATCGATGTAACCCTTTACGACCAACTCTTTATCACCTCCATAACCGAGAAACATTTCCTTAGTCCTCTTTAGGCACCTAAGGATAATTTTGACCGCTGTCCAGTGATCCACTCCTGGATCACTTTGTACCCCCTTGCCAGACTCATGGCAAGGCACACATCAGGTCTGGTACATAGCATGGTATACATTATAGAGCCTATGGCTGAAGCATAGGGGACGACTTTCATCCTTTCTCTTTCTTCTACCGTGGTCGAGCCTTGAGTCTTACTCAACTTCACACCTTACATTACAGGAAAGAACTCCTTCTTTGGCTAATCCATTTTGAACTCCTTCAAAATCTTGTCAAGGTATGTGCTCTATGAAAGCCTTATCAGGCATCTTGATCTATCTCTATAGATCTTGATGCCCAATATGTAAGCAGCTTCACCCAGGTCTTCCTTTGAAAAATTCCTTTCAAACAACCCTTAATGCTTTCCAGAAATTCTATGTCATTTCCAATCATGAATATGTCATCCACATATACTATAAAAAATGCTATAGAGTTCCCACTCACTTTCTTGTAAATACAAGTTTCGTCATAAACTTCGTATAAATCCAAAAGCTTTGATCACCACATCAAAGCGTATATTCCAACTCCGAGATGCTTGCACCAGTCCATAGATGGATCGCTGGAGCTTGCATACCTTTTTAGCAGCCTTAGGATCCACAAAACCTTTAGGTTGCATCATATACAACTCTTCCTTAAGGAAAGCGGCTTTCATATCCATCTGCCAGATTTCATAATCAAAAAATGTAGTAATTGCTAACATAATTTTAACAGACTTAAGCATCGCTACGAGTGAAAAAGTCTCATTGTAGTAAACTCCTTGAACTTGTCGGAAACCCTTTGTGACAAGTCGAGCTTTATACACGGTGACATTACCATCAGCGTCTATCTTCTTCTTAAAGATCCATTTATTCTAAATGGCTTGCCGATCATCGGGCAAGTCCACCAAAGTCCGTACTTTGTTCTCATACATGGATCCTATCTCGGATTTCATGGCCTCCAGCCATTTGTCGGAATCCGGGCTCATCATAGCTTCTTCATAGTTCATAGGTTCACTGTTGTCTAACAACATGACTTCCAGGACAGGATTACCGTACCACTCTGGTGCGGGACGTACCCTGGTTGTCGTGGTTTTGTCACAGCAGATGCCCTCGTGAAAGGACTTAGGTGTGAGGCCATGGCTACGATGATTAGCTTAAAAGGGTTGAGCGGGACAAGAGACACGAGTTTACCCAGGTTCAGCCCCTCACCAATGAGGTAAAAGCCTACGTCCTGCTTTGTGTTGTATTGATTGAGTATCAATTACAAGGGAGCGGAATCGCTTAACCTAGCTATCGATTGATTGTAACTTGAGTCTACCTACCGCAGGGTCTCGCCTTTATATACACAGATCGAGGCCCCAGGCTTACAAGAGTCCAAGTCGGATCATACAACGTGACCGACTCGGGTTCTAAGTCGCCTTGCCTTGCTAGGCAAGTTGCCATCTGGCGGCTCACACCTCCGGGTTATGATGCCATCTCCGGATCTTGGGCCTTTAATAGGCCCGCCTTGTAAGCCGCCTCCAGTCTTCATATTTTATCTTCTTGGACCTACTTATGCTTTCACTTATGAGTTGCCAACAATGTAACCCAGCCCCTCCTGGGTGGGTCACACCGTGGGGTTATATCCCCAACATTGGGCCCCAGATTGATTTGAACTTGTTCATGTCAATCTTCATCCTCCGGTTGGCGAGTCTTCTTGAATTCTTCTTAAAGCTTGACCTTGAATAAATCTTCATGACCCGCCATAAGAAAAGATGATGTCATATTATTAAATTAAGAAAAATCCTCATGACGTCACAATGGATCTTTGCATTAACCAGCCATTTCGAAAATCGAGGCGCCTCCTCTGTTATGATAATTATGATGCCTTCTCGATCTTTGGGCTTGCCGTTTCACTGTTTCACCTTTTTCCTTATAAATAGGTACGGGGGGCCTGCCTTTTCACTTTTTACCCCCGTCTCTCCCTCTTCTTCTTCTTCCTCACGCCGTCACCGCGACCGGAGCTCCACCGCCCCAGCCGAGCTTCACCAGCAACTCCATCCAGGCTGCTACATCAACCTGTTGGAACCAGAAATCTGCGGCGTTTATCCGCCCTTCACCAGCACCGTCAGGTACCCTTCTTTCTCCTTTCTCAAATCCACATTAGGGCACTTGAGTTCATGGAGTTCGTCGTTGTTCATCCAAGTTCATCCATCCTCTGTTTTCAAAGTGGTATTTTAATCCAAAAACAAGGCAGAAGTAGTGCGGTAGCAGTTTTAGCCCTTATCTCGCATCCTGGATAGATCCCTTCTTTTTGTAAATCAATACCCAGCTTACTAGTTCTTCCACTGCCACGTTCTAGGTTTAGCAAATATGCATCTTTTCTGAACTGCCATAGATCTGTAAATGCAACTGCAATCTGCAAAACTTGTTTGCCCAATACTTAGCAAAATTTCAACAACTTAGGATCTGAAGGTAATTGACCCGCCCTTCATTGTTCGGGCGGCTTAACAATGGCTTTGTAACCCGCCAATGAATCCAGAAACTGTTTATTTCATTTAACCTGTCATCATACTACCGGCTTATGGCCTCAGAACTCAACCCGCCATATTCTTATTGCTTGATAATTATTCCATCCATGGCTAGGGCGGCTCATAATTTTCTTAATGATTCACTGTACCGATAGTCTTTTAACTCATTATTGCAAAAGCATCATATAATTACCTGGGCGGCTCACCATTGCAATCTTGACCCGCCGTACTCTTACTACTAGGTCGTAGCCTTTTAACCCGCCAATCATGACAAAGACTCCTACTTCTTGTGATTGGGTTGCTTCTAGAGTCTTTGAGCTCTCGCTGAACGAGTATGTAGACATGGGGGTCTTGCCAGCAAAAGATGTCATCCACTCGCGGGTTCCAGGTGTTGAAACCACTCCTCAACCAAAAGAGGGCAAAGTTGTCATTTTTGCAGATCACCTTCTCCGTGGCTTTTCATCGCCTAGGTCAAAATTCTTCCGAGACACTCTGCATTTTTATAACCTTCACCCCCAAGATATTGGACCCAATTCCGTCTCAAATCTATGCCACTTTCAAGTGTTCTGCGAAGTGTATCTTCAAGAGGAGCCCACTGTTGACCTCTTTCGAGATTACTTTTACATCAACCGCCATACTAAGATGTCAGATGGGCCCAGTCTTGAGCTCGGAGGTGTTTCTATTCAGAGGCAGAGAGATGTAACTTTTCCTTCTGCCCAACCATCCCAAGGACTGGAATTACACTTGGTTCTATTGCAGAGATACATCCCGAGCTGGGGAGAACCCCCTGCCGGGTTACCGCCCTTACCGGCTCACCACCAACGGCGTGCTTCCAGGTCGATTAACTGCTGCAAAACACGGTCAATATGCCTCTACTTTTTCAAAGATAAGGGCTTTGATCGCCAACAGCTTAACTGGAGTTGACCTGGTCCGCTGCTGGGTTGCATGGAGGATTCTACCACTGAGCCGGCGTGGCGGCTTAATGTGCCAATACGCCGGTGACACAAAGGACCCACAATGCTTCAACCCAACACTGCTGACTGACATAGATCAATGACACGGTTAAGTCGCTGCTTGGGGAGTCACTAGAAAACTACAGCAAAGTGGGTCTGAACCCTTTCTGCGCACTTAACCCGGCTCCTCCTGTAAGTACTCAAAAAACTTCATCTTGTTCATCTATCTCTTGCGCTTTGTGTCCTTTTAACCATTACTTATGTTCATATGTATATAGGCCGACTCTCCTTTCTGGAGGAAGAAGGTAAATACTGCTCAGCCCACTAAGAAGACTAGAGCAACCAAGTCTCGTGGCACGAATCGCCGCAAGAAAGCAACAGTACAAGAGCTCTTTGAGCTAGATGAGTCAGAGGTAGAACTTGACTCCCTTGGCCTTTTCTTTATGCAACTTATTGATGCTGATTCTTCTCAGGACGAGGTAGAGACAAGCCATGCCAGTGCAGCAGAGGTAATTCCTGTCTCCTCTGACTCAGAACCTTTGCCAAGAAAGAAAACACGGCGGGTCATCGGGAAAGTAAGATTTTCACACCCTCTTGCTCATTTGGACCCCAACTTTCTTTTAAAGAAACAGCAGCACGAGTCAAGGCATATGACCCGGAGTGACGGCACCGAAGATCTTGTCTCCGACTTACCCAACACGCCAGCTCGTCGGAAACGCCGTAATGAGGTGCCACATAACCCGGTTTTTCTTTATCCATTAGCCGGTCTCATACATCAACCTCTTACTCCCTTTGACTCAAACTATCAGGGAACACCACCCTCATCTGGTGACTCTAGTGGAACCCAGATGCCTGCCTTCATTGTTGCCCATGGGTAAGTATTCTCTTTTGTTGATAAAGGATTTGTAATGATATACTCATAAGTTTTGTTATTTTTGTCATAGGGCCAAAGCCAAAACTGGCAAGAAGCATAAGGTAGGAGATTCTTCAAAAGCCCCTGAAGTATCTAAGCTGGAGAAGCAAACAACAGAAATAGCTGAAGCCCCCATCCAAGACCCCGAAGAGCCTGTCAATGACCCGCCACCGCAAATTGATGCTATGGTCTTTGAACCAATGGACACTGAAATTAACTCGACTGCCCATCATGACCCGCCAAGTCCTAAGCCGCCCAGCCCTACCAAGTCCACTGACAAGAGCCCTGCCGCTGCTGATGCTGACGACGTCACTGTTACTGGGTCAGCCTTTAAGATGCTCGAGATCTCCAGAGTGCTAACCAAGCACTCAACTAAGGAGGAAATACCCTCATTGGAGAAGGGCAAGAAAAAATTGGATCTGGAAAATTACTCATCCTTCAATGCAGATGAAGTGTACGCAGGCTATTTAAGCCACCTTCACACAAGTCGGGACATGGAGGCCGGGTTGGTCCAGTTGATGAAACAAAAATATGAGGTATGAATACGTCAAACCAATCCTTAGTTTTGAACACACACACACACACACACACACACACACACACACATATATATATATATATATATATATATAAACACTATTCTGATCACGGGATCAGAATATTATTCTGATCACGCGTTGAACTTCCCGAGTTACACAACCTGAACTTCCCTCTGTAGGAACCCGACCTTCAGGCTATCTTCGCAACCGTGTCTCCCCGCGTGATTTATTCTAGTCAGTCGTGTTCTATGTGATGTAAGGGTAATCTAGAAATGGTTTTTAGCAACTAAATGCCCATTTTAAATAGGAATCTCGCTCGTTGTCGGATTTGCTCTCGGGACGTGATGAACTTGCGTCTGTTGCAATTTTACTGCCCTTGCTGCTAGGTTGAACTTCCCGCAACATTATCCAAATGAGACTTGCAATATACCATTGGAAAGCTGTGCACACGACGGTCACGTCCCAAGTTGAATTTTTGTCAAAATCTAAATTGTTTAAGAGTAGTTTTGAAAACCATTTTTCTTCACACAAAAAATGTGAATCGTATTTTCGAGCCCATTTCTAAACCGTTTATAGGAATGAGGCAAATGATACGGCGTTGGAAAGCTGCTGCAAATCCGCTCATTTCACATATAGAAAGTTTTCTCAAATTCCCTACGGTTAAGGAGTTATTTCACATATGGCGGATTTTTTCAAACCGAACAGCCGGGCTCGTATTTTTGGTGCCATTTGAAATTGGCTACTCCGTTTGAGGCAAATGATACGGCGTTGGAAAGCCTATGAAAATGCGCTTCTTTTCCATATAAGAAGTTTTCCAAATTTTATACGGTTTGTAAGTAATTTAGAAAACGGTCGAAGTTCAGCCGAGATGGTATTTTCACGTCAATTTCTAAATGGTTCGTCCGAATGCAGCAAATCATATTGCGTTGGAAAGCTTGAGGAAATGCGAAACTTTTTGGTATATATTGTTTCTCCCAATTCTTACGGTTTTAAGTCAATTTTGAAAATGGCTAAAAACATTTTTTGGCCGTAATTTCTACAAACTTTATCGGAATGGGGCAAATAATATACTGTTGAAAAGCTACGGAAAATGCGAAACTTTTTCATGTAGATGGTTTTCTCTGATTCATAGCCGTTTTCAAGTAATTTTGAAAACGGCGAGATCATGCGTTCTGCCTTTATCGCGAAACAGATTCTTCGAAAATGCACCGCGTGAAGAACTTGAACTTCTCCGCATGTCTACTTGAACTTCACTCTATTTTTCACGTGCTTTTTTTGCTCGTCGCTCTCCATCCACTCACCGAAATTGAGTAAGTGATATACCGAAGGAAATCTGCTGTAAACACGCAACTTTCCCGTGTTGATCAGTTTTTCATACTCGCGACGGTTTTAAAAGTTTTTCATCTGAAATTCATTCAGTGTAGTAGTTGAACTTCCTGCTGTTTTCACGTTGAACTTCTGTGACGTATTTTTGTTTGTAGTTTTCTCATCCATTCGTCAGTGTTACACAAATGATATTCCTTTTGTACAAACCTCTCTCAATATAATTTTTTAACTTTCTCCGACCAAGGACTTGAACTTATAACAACAAAACTTTTAGTCTTTGCTTTTTTATTCTTTTTTAATACAAAATGCACACCGTGTAGTACGTGAACTTCTGGCAGTTATCAATCTGAACTTCTCTCGGTTACGTGAAAATATCTGAGTTTTTTATGAATATTAATCTAAATTCCTTAAACTTTTTTATGAATTCTGAAGCGCTCTATTTTTTAAAGTTGAACTTCTTGTTATTTTATTTTTCAACTTCTTGTTTCCATTCTTTAATAACGAGGAAAATCTGAGTTTTCTATAATCATCAAACTTCTCCATCTTTTTAATATGGACTTCCTGGTTTTTTTCTTAATTTTTTTATGAAATTTTGAAGCGCTCTATTTTTAAAAGTTGAACTTCTTGTTATTTAATTTTTGAACTTCTTGTTTCCATTATTTAATAACAAGGAAAGTCTGAGTTTTCTATAATCATCGAACTTCTCCATCTTTTTAATTTGGACTTCCTGGTTTTATTTCTTTTAGTAATGGAAAAAATCCTACTTTTTGATAGACATCGAGTCGCTCCATTTTTAAATTTGAACTTCTAGGTTTATTTTAAGAGAGAAAATCTTTTTTATAAAATTGTTTGAGATGCTTTTTTGTAATGACCTTCTTTGGGTTTGTAACAAGCATTGAACTTCTTCGTCTTTTTTATTTGAACCTATAGGCTTTTTCTAGAAAGGAGGAATGCTTTTTTATAATTTTTGAAATGATCATTTTTTAATTTGAACTTCAATGTAATAGTATTACACAAAGAACTTACAAGCTTCTGAAACATGAACTTCTCTAGATGGTACCTTTGAACTTACAAGCTTCTGAAACATGAACTTCACCATGTTTATTTTATCTTATTTTTTCACTTTGATTTCTTCTTTTATGAACATCAATAAACGTCAAGTTCACGGATTTCTCATATTGATCACTTTCTTCTCCCAGAATCTTTTTGTTTTTCATCTTTGAATCACGAGAGCTCACGTTCCAAAAAAAATAACCGTACTCTTTTTTATCTTTTCATTTTTGTTTCCTGTTTTTTACTTTCCATAATGGTTTTATATTTTTTGGGGGATGAACTAAAAAGCACACACAAGTCGAGCTATTCTTCCACAGCTTGCTCGACTGGATCGGCCAACCCTTTTTTTGCCGTTTCCACCTTCGTTTCTGCATGGGGGTAGCTCCACGCATGCACCTTTATCGTTCACCTGCATATTGGCTAGCAAGAGGAACGCCAAGGTAACGAGGCAGGAGGTTGGAGAAGAAGTTCTAGGCAGAAGATGAAGACATCCATGGTGCGCCACCGAGGAAGGACGGCGTCGAGGAATGGGGCTGTGAGCTCTTGGGCGGCGCGCTTGGTGGCTGGCGGTGGATACAGCGCTCATGTGCACAGGGGAGGTGGGGGGACGGGTGGTGCTGACGGCGGCCAAATCGAGGGGCGGGTGCAGCTTGGCGGCCGGACCCAGGCGCGAGGGCGAAGCAAAGGCCGGACCGAGGCTTGGGGTGGCGCCAGGGCGAGATCCAGGAGAGGGAGATGTGCGGGGCCGGATCCAGGCAGGAGGGGGGCAGCTCCAGCACGGAGGAAGGCCGCCAGCGGCCACCATAGTCGAGGGCGAAGCAGGAGGTGGTCGGCCACGGCAAGGGATCTGGCCGCCGCCGTCCCCAGTAGATCCCTGGAGGGGGAGCTCGCCGCCGCGTGGTGGCGGCTGATCCAGGGAGGCGCCGGTGGTTGGTGAGTGGGAGGCCGGCGGCGCTCGGGGATGGGTGGTGGGAATCATTCGCGTGGGGGAGTGGGCCGATGACGCGGGGTGGGTTGTTTTCTTTTTTTGTTTGCTGTCGAGTTCGGGAACACCTAATCGGGCCTATATAGGGTGATCGTGATCCAAATAGTTATTCTAATCCTGGGATTAGAATAGTGATGTACTATACACACACACACACATATATATATATAGGGTGGGTCTATTATGATAACACCCCTTAAGAGTCTTATTCTGATAACACCTAGCTTATTCTGCACATCCCCCACCAGATCGCCGCTGCCCCTCCCCTCCCGGCCTTCTACCACGGCAGCGGCCTGGGAGCGCCGCCGCCCCTCCCCTCCCGGCCTTCTACCACGGCAGCGGCCTGGGAGCGCCGCCGCCCCTCCCCTCCCAGCCTTCTTCCGTGGCAACGGCCTAGGAGCGATGCCTCCCCTATCCTTCCCGCTTTCTCCCACGGCGGCGGCCTGGAAGCGCCGCCGCCGCTTCCCTCCCGGCCTTCTTCCACGGTGGCGGCCGGCAGCGCCGCCGCCGCTCCCCTCGCGGCCTTCTTCCTCGGCGACGGCGGCCTCGGAGCGCCGCCGCCACTCCCTTCTCAGCCTTGTTCCGTAGCAGCAACTGAGCAGCGCCTCCCCCGCTCGCATATCGGCTTTCTTCCGCGGCAGTAGCTCGGTAGCGCCGCCGCCGATCTCCTTCGGGCCTTCTTCCACGGCATTGAGCGCTGCGTCTTCAATTACCTGTCCTTCATCAGATGTGGATTGGTGCTGCCTCGACATAACACCAATTCGAGGAAGGAGGACTATGCACAAGGTTCCTTCATCCACGACAGCTTCTTGGATTAAGGCTGCAATGACCTTCAGAGCAAATCCTCCATCTCCACTCACATTAAGCAATGTCCATAACGCTCATGAACTTCTGAAGGGCAAGTGGACTGCACAAGTCAACGCAAAAGTGGTGCAGACGGATGAGAAGGGAACTTCCTCCTGCAAACGCAAGAAAGCACTGCAACACGAGGTAAGCAGTACACTTCCTCAACTCTCTCAGTTTACTTATTCCACACAAAGCAGTACACGCAGTCCAGTACGCCTCCAAAAACGATGCAGTGCGGTTACTTCAGTTCGTCGTGAAAAAAATGCAGTGCAGTGGCTCGGTTATGCAGTACGGTTGCTCGATTATGCAGTACGGTTGTATAGGTTCACTACGGACAACGATGCAGTGCGGTTACTTCAGTTCACCCTGCGGGATGATGCAGTCCATGTGCATTAGTTCGCAGTACCCTTTCAAACACATTGTAGTTCATATGATTCAGTTCATTTTACCTGACAATGCAGCTCGGCCATTTTGTGCAGGAAATGACGTTCAGCACATACAAAATGCCGCGCATAATTGACAACCCAGGGACCATCAACTTTCGGAAGAGTCAAGCTTCTTTCGGAAGAGACACTGGCTGGGTTACCCCTGAGATTCCTCGAGGATTCTTCACGACAACAAACATGGTGCAATACTCTCCAGAAGAATATTTTTTCCAGGAAGAAGAGGTAGTCGAAGATGGCGATGATGTCACCTTCATGTGGGAGGGCACTCACCGATAGGATGATGAAGATGATGACGATGAAGATGAGCCAATAACAGTTCTCAACCCAGAGTACAAGCAAGAGTTCACTACATTTGGACAGCATGTTCGAACAGACAATGATGATGTTGTTGACCATAATGTTGCAGAAGATGATGATTATGATGATGTGCCGCCGCTCCAACAATTTCAAACCAATCCAGTGAGACATCACCACAACACTGGATTACCACCGCGTCCACCTGCTGCACCACAAAACAGAGCTCAGCGTCCACCTGCTGCACCCAAAAACAGAGCTCCGAGTAGACCTGCTGTATCAACTTCAACACTGCGACCACCAAGGGTGCCTTGGTCAGAAGTCAACAGCAGGTACAAATCCTCCTCACTATTGCCGCCGCGAGATCCTCAACTACACAGATCTGCTATAACCCCACCATGTCCAATACAACCCGGCGCGCTACAAACGCCATCGGAAGAACGACATTACACACATGTAAGTTTTATGTCCTGGAAAAATAATAATATTTGCAGTCCATTCAGATAACTTTGCAGTGCACACTGATATTTCCTATGAAGTTTGGCATAACATCTAATACAGTCGACTCTTCCGAAAACTTAGTAACATTGCAGTGCTTTATTAAACTCGTATGCAGTCCTCGTATTTAAATAGAATAGAACACTTTGTCTCATAGAGCATTGCACTTGATGCAGGATAAAAACATTCCGTTGAACCTCATACCTGCCGCTGGAATTAAGTTCACCACGTACAACAAAGCATGGAACTTTTACAACACTTATGCAAGATATGCAGGGTTTGGCATACGCAAGAGGGCAAAACACAAGACAAATGCCTACATTGTCTGCTCAAGAGAAGGGACGGACAAGCAGACTGTGTCAGATTATGGCCGAAAACGTGAGAAGACATCAAAAAGGATTGGCTACAAGGCAAGAATTAGAGTCAAAAAGAGGAATGATGGCAAATTTGTGATAGAAATGGTTGAACTCAACCACAATCACAAGATGCTAGAAAGCCCCGGGATGCTTTTGCACATGCGCTCGCACAAAAGAGACGATCCTTTGATTGACTAGTTGGTGAAGGACATGCAGCTGGACAACCACACACACGCACAGATGATGTCAACGCTGTCGCGTATGTCTGGCGGTCTGCAGTTCATGGGACATACTAGCCGCGACTGGGTCAACAAGTAAGCACGTCACAGAACATATCGCTTGAACATTCTGTGGGTAATTATTTCCTGTTTGATAAGATGAGTTTGCATTGCGTTTGAAATGCAGGAAACGGAAGTTTGCTAGAGAAGAGTCCCAAGATGACGTGAAGAAACTTCTGGATTTCTTCGAGAAGATGCAGAAGATAAACCCAGTGTTCTTCTATGATTATGATGTTGATGCAGATAATCGTGTAAGAAACGTCTTTTGGGCCAACGCAAGTTGCAAAGGATCGTATGAAGATTTTGGAGATTGCGTTACATTTGACACGACATATAAACCTAACAAATTCCACATGCCACTGGGAGTCCTCGTGGGAGTGAACCATCATCTACAGAACACCATATTTGCTGTCGCCCTCGTGCGAGATGAAACGATACTGTCGTTCGAGTGGGTTTTCAAAACATTATTGAGGTGTATGAACAACAAGCCGCCAATCTGCATGCTCACAGGTACAAAAAACAACACCTGTATACCTACGTTTGTTTGGTACACTTATATTTCTTCCGTCTTTCTTACACACAAACAACTTAATAAAAAACACTATTTGTGCCTCTCAGACCAATGTTCTTCGATGAAGGCAGCATTAAAAATTATCCTCCTAGATACATTACATAAGTTGTGTCGGTGGCATATCATGAAGAAGTACAAAGACCACTTCGCCCTACTGTATAAGGCACACGAGAAACTCAAGGATGAACTCACTGCAGTGCTGAACCACCCACTAATGCCGTCAGAATTTGAACGGGCATGGAAGGACCTCATGCAGAAATACAACTTGCAAAATGACGAAGTGATGAATTCGCTGTGGGATGACAGGCACGAGTGGATCTCGGCTTACTACAAGGAAATTTTCTGTGCTCGAATGACTTCCACGCAGAGAAGCGAGAGCATGAATCGCATATCGAAGAAAAACTTCATCAAAGAGAAGCATGATCTCCATCTGTTTGCTCAACAGGTGGACAAGTGCATTCAGACCAGGAAGGCCGTCGAGAACGCAGAGACAGTAGGAAATGAAGTAAATAAAATGTCCATAAAAAACTGCTAAATATAACTACAAAAACAAAACAAAAAATTCATTTCTCTGATTCGTAACACTGCATTTCTGATCATGCAGTCAGAGGTAAAGACAACAACCAAATTTGGGTTCGAAGTTCAGCTATCAAAAAGTGTATACAAGGGCAGTTTTTGCAGATTTCAAAGAAACACTCTACCGCAGCACTGCATTCAGAGCAGAACGGTGTGCCGAGAACCTGACAAAGTACCTCGTACACCACTACAACAGATCGGATGCATTTGATTGGGCAAGGCATGATTTCCAAGTGGTCGCCGATGAACAGAAAGGTGTCTACGAATGTGAGTGTAAACTCTGGACACACACAGGTGCGACTCGCTAGCACAAAAAATCCTAATTTTTGAAAGTCATGCATGAAGCTCACTTACTGAACTTTAAAAGTCCACATGCATGAGTAACTCACAAAATGAAGTGAAGTTCGCTTCCTTAAAATGAACAAATAACAAACAAAACTGTGTTTATTAATTTCATGCAGTTCACTTACAAAACAAAGAAACATGTGTTGTCTGTAGGCCTCTTTTGCGTCCATGTGGTATGCATACTTTGTCACCTGAGAGTACTAAAGATTCCTGAGGTGTACATCATGAAAAGAAACACCCGGAACGCAGGATCAAATGCAACGTTTGACAGAAGAGACTACGAACAAACAGCACCAGATGGAAGTTCGCTATTTTGCCGTAGAAAATTGCAAACAGAGCGACAAGGTCTAACGCCGGGTGCCACAGGGCGTTGTCTGGTATGAGGGCACTGATTGAGGAAGTTGATGTGCTCAATGAAGAAGAAGAAGAAGAAGAAGAAGCAGCAGCAGAAAAAAAACAAGCAGAGAATTCCCAGCTTGTCAAGAATACTGAGCAAGTAGAAGAGAGTGAAGAGGACAAAGAACATGATGAAACTGAAGAAGAAGTGGCTTATGAGGAATCAGATGAAGAAGAGGAGGAGGAGGAAGAAGAGAGTGAAGAGGACGAAGAACATGATGAAACAATGCCCACAAGACCACCAACCAAAAGATAGAAAACAGAAGGGAATGCTGCAGTACAGAAACAACTCAGAACGACACCACATACAAAAAACAAGGTAGGAGCACGAAAGGATGCAGTTCACAGCGCTGGAAAACAAAAGCCGCCATCAACCAACACACGAGGAGCAAAGAAGGTTGCAGTTCACAGCGCTGGAAAACAAAAAACACCACCAACCATCACGCGAGGAGCAAAGAAGGTTGCAGTTCACAGCGCTGGAAAACAAAAACTGCCATCAACCAGCACGCGAGGAGCAAAGAAGGTTGTAGTTCACAGCGCTAGAAAACAAAAACCGCCATCAACCAGCATGCGAGGGGCTACAAACACAACAGTGCAAAGACAAGAAGCAGCAACACCGCCACGGAAAACAAGAGAAAGTGCAACATTAGACACACTCCAGTCACCGCGAAGAAGCAGCAGGTTAACGACCAAATAGATGCAATTCAATAAATTAATCATATATATAGCAGTTTGCACATCTGTATGACTTATGTATCAGTTTAAATTTTGTGTAAACACGAATTTCCCGCTGACTTGCGTTCTTCCACTAGACCATACGAGAGAAATGATGTATAGAGAAAACCATATATATAGCAGTCTGGAGTAAACATTGACACACTTTGATCCACAACCCATAAAAAATGCAGTTAGCTCATAGATAACACGAAGTTCTAACTTATAATCCAAGCGGTTCAGATCACAAAAGTACTTATTACAATCACATCAAAAGATGAAGCATTCGATACGCAAAAGTACTTATTACAATCAACCTCATCACCTTAACCAATCACGTCAAACGTGATTCTAACCATATGATCCTCGAGTTCAAAAAAGTTGAGGACAACAACTTGCTGAGACTTCAGGCCACTCTCAATGACAAATTCCTTCCAGCCTTTCTGCAGATACAGCCGCCCATCAACGCCTACACGGTACTTGGCTTGTTTCAGGTGTCCATTGCCGAGAACAACTTGGAGAATTCCCTTCTTCTTGAGCCGGAGATACCTAACAGCTCGTTGGGGGATTTTCTGCAAAAAATAATAAAACTGTTTGAGGACGATACTAGCAGTACAATTCCCATACTGTGCGCATGGCAGAAAAAACCTGCACACAGTACAGATGCGAGCTAGATGAAGTGCACAACACTCCAACAAGCAGTACAGATAAAACGCACACACAGTTCATGAACCTCTTAAACAAAGGGCGGTATATGCAGTACGGAACATGCTAATATGCAGTACGCTTTTAACTATCATGCAGTTCTTAAGAATAGTTGCATGTAGTACACACCGTACACGCAGGAAAATTGTGAAAACTAGTAGTGCTCATCTAATACCTAAGCAGTTCACATATTGTAACCATGCAAACAAAAACATGAGCTCCATACACAAGCAAAAAAAAAGGATATAACTACACTGTGCAGTACACTTCAATAAAACAAAAGAAGTGCGTTCCGAAAATACTAGAAGTTCAGACTAGTATGGAATTATACAAAAAAAATAAAAGCCATAAAGAAAAAATCAGATCAAGCGAAAATTACCATCTTGTAGTGAGTCTCCATGTCTGTGGGCATAAGCTGATGGACAAAAGGACTTGTGCGGCCAAGGCCACGACGAAGCGGGGCGGAATAGAATGCAACAACGTTGATATGGCCCATATCCAATCCCTTCGAGAATACTGTGCCATATGCAAGCTGCTCCGCTCGCCCAACTCGGCACAAGACCTTGCCCCCACGGTGAGCACGATGGGCCTGCGAGCAAGCTGAGCAATCACAGTCCTTCGGCACACCACAACCATGGCCGCAGCAGGAGAGATTCGCGCAGGGGCCTGGAGCCATCGCAACAAAAACCTAGAATATGGAGGAAGGAGAGAAGTTGCGGCTAGAGAAGAAATGAACTGTAAAGGAAGGTTAGAAGTTGGCCTACATATATAGAAGAGGAATGCAGAAGGTCTAGGCATGCAGAAAATAAAAGTGAAAATTAAATGAGAGTTAATGAAACTTATGTTACCAAGAATGCAGGACAATCAATAAAGGCTTATGTAACCAAAGAAAAAGAAAGACAAAAAAAGTGTACTTTGACTGCAGCTCCTCCCACCCACTAACCGCAGCTCATTAATATTTATATTTCTAAAAAATTATAATTCGTAAACCATTCTAAACAAAGATGAAATGCAGTTCACAAGAGTAAAAACAGGCAGTGCACAAGGTGTGTACATGAAGTAAATGCTTAGAAGAAACACAAGAGGAAGTGCATGCACTTTCATGCAGTACACAACACATAGACTTAGTGCACGTAGTGCAGTCCGTAAAACAATGCGCAATGCAGTCCTCAATGTTGAATCAAGCAGTACAAAATGGTGCATACGAAAAACGCATCTACATGCAGTTCAAAACAAAAAAATTGTTTCCAAAAATGAAAAAGAATAAAAAAATTGACCACCCAGGTGCAACCAGGCCCCAACCAGTCTCGTACTAAGTCTGCGCCCACAGTAGGCGAGTCCGTTCTGAGCCACGATGCATGGGGCCGGGCACACAAGGGCCCACAGGTCAGACAGAAAAGAGCAGCGAGCGCCGTGTATAAGCGCCCAATAAGTAACCAGAGGAGTTCGAGAGCGTTGCCTCGCTAGGGCTTATAAACCGGTCCGACGCGCTCTCGGCGGACGAGGTGGGACTAAACATTAGCACATACACACCGCGCACAGCGAACCAACCGTGTCGGCAGGCCTAATTGGGTCGAATGCGTCTTCGCTCCCCAACACGGGCCCAACACGCGAGAGTGGTTAAAATACCACGGCCCACTGAAATAAAACAGTGACTACAAAAATAAAAATAAAACAACAACAAAAATTAAAAAGTTTTTTTCAATGAATAACCACAACAAAAAAATGTGTGTGGGCACTGCGAGAAACTGCAGTTCGCTCTCACGCATTGTAGTTCGGTTAAAATGACGAATGCAGCCCTGCTAGATAAGCAAAGAAGTCCGGTACACATACCCACACAACCCTCCACCCAACAAAAAAGATGCATCACCATCATTTATAAAAATAAAGAAAATAAAAAACATTCCATCAAAAAAGCAGCGTGCTTACATCTGTATGAGTCTTGATCCGATCTAATAAAGTATACAAAGAATAAAATGAGTTGCATGCAGTACAATTTATGGACATAGGCAGTTCTATCATGATACCAAAGAAGTGCACTTAGTAATAAAATTCGCAAAAAACACAATTATCTAATTTCTGACAGTTGCGTGCATATCTGAAGTTATCACGACAAAAGAGGCGACGCCGTTTCGGATTTCCAACGCACTAGCACAGCCTCCAGATCGCAGAACCTCTCTGCAGTTGCCACGTAACTAAAACCACAACCCCACCATGCTACCACCACCCTCCACTACTCCCACGTCCTGTCATAGAGAGCAGAAGAGAGCAGGGGAGAGCAGAGGAGAAATCAGAACTGCTTCGTCCCCCAAAAACCCCATTGCTGCTTCTTCTCCCCACTACCTTTCACTAACCTCTCTTTCCAAAATGAACGCGAGAGAGGAGAGGAGAGCCATGGAGTATGCACCTCTATACAAGCAGCGCCGCAGGTACACCAGGGAGCTCCACGACGTCGAGCTCCACGGCAACCACAAGCTCCACGTGGTTTGCACAAGCAAGGGTAGAGACGTGGACAAGATGCTGTCCACGCTCAGGAGGAAGCTCGGCGAAATGCCCGTCAAAATAGTCGGCGTTGATGTCAAGTACACGCACTACGTGAAGCCACAGCGGGCAGCAGTGCTCCAGCTATGCATAGAACAGGAATGCCTTGTCTACCACATTTCTGCAGCTAAAGACAGGTGACAAATAATTATCAATCTGTATTCTTGGTTGTCAATATTGATTTTAAATTTTCTTCATCGCAAATGCCATTATATAAATTTGGGTTCTATTTTTTAAAAAGCATGGCATAGGAATTCATTAACAGTTTTTAGATGACTCCATGCAACTCATGTGTTCAATTCTTGAATTAGATGATCTAGAATTCCACATAGTTTGATTTTGTTTTACAAAATACAAATTATCTACTTGAACAATAGAAAACTGCACTATTACTACCTACTTTCAATCCTGTATGGATTTGAAGCTAAAAAGATCATAGTCCAAATCTATCTGAATCATGTATGAATTTCAATTCAAGACAACAAGCATGCACAAACATGCATTTGTTTCTGGAATCTATTATGAGATTTACTAGTTATGTTGTATAAAGTATTAGCAGCTACTCACTGCAAACATATTCAGGGATTCATATTGCAGTTCTGTTCAGAAAATCAAAAAAACATTGGGTGGTTCTCAAAATAACCGGTACTGTCTCACTATATTTAGTGTATACAAACATCTTGCAGGCCAATGGAACTGGACAAATTCCTCATGAATGATGAATACACCTTCGCCGGATTCGCCATTGAAGGAGACAAAAACAAGCTGCAGCTATCTGGCTTGGAGATCAACTCCGACAACTACATTGATATTCAGGTGGAATGGAGAGACCCATACAATAAAAAGAAATCTGACTCTTTGGCTGATGTTGCCGACAGGCTGATCGACGTTCATTACTATGACATGAAGAACAAAATCAACCTCAAGGAAGAGCATACTCTGTGGGGATTTTGCCCGCTACCAGACAAGCTTATCAAGTATGCAGCAATAGATGCATTAGCAACCTATGAGTCATGGAGAATCATCTACGATATAATAATGGGGCTAGACAGGGCAAAAAGAGAAAAAGAAGCGAAGAAGAACAAGGCTGTAATCCCATACAGCAACTAGAAATGAACATGGCTAAGTTATGCTTATGTCCGTTGCTTCATATTGAATGTTTCTTTGTAAGACAATGTAGCTGCTACTAGGTTTTGGTTGTTAAGTCTGTATTAGAACGAGTATTCAGTCAAGTTTGAAAAATCTGATGTGTGACACCAAAACATACTACAAACATACAAACAGATTCAAAAACATCGTTCAACAAAACTGTTCCAACAAATATTTTGAAATAGCTTTCAGTAGACAGTGAATAACGAAGGAAAATGCAGTACACAAGCAAAATATATGAAGTTCTCTTTGTCCACGCATGCAGTGCGGGAGTATAGTACGTGCAGTTATGATTGTAGATCCTCCCACCCACTAAACGCATCTTCATTAATATTTATATTCCTAAAAAATTGTAATCCACAAACCATTATTGTCGGGGATATTGTGTGACATATGCCAGGGGGTGGCTTATCATGGATGGGGACAAGAGTACGTCGCTGGGCTCTAGAAGCGGGAGTGAGCGAGACCGCATACGCCTGCGAATCTTACCCAGGTTCGGGGCTCTCCTCGGAGATAACACCCCTAGTCCTGCTTTGCGGGGTCTCCGCATGATGACTATGATCAACAAGGTAGTTACAAGCTTGCTCCTTGAGCTGTTTTGGCTAGAGGAGGGAGAAGGGCAAGGCTAGCTCTACTCCTTGCTCTACGTGTGTGTGTGAATGGCATGGGTGTTGAACCATTTGCATGGGTGAGCCTAGGGGGTTTATATAGGCCTACCTCCCAGGGGTACAATGGTAATCCGGCCGGGTGTAGGACCCGGCCGTCAGCGTCTCTGGCTACCGGCTTCACCGCCGACCGTTGGGGCCTGCCGCCTGGTGGGCCATGTTGACTGCTTTATGCTGTAGCCTCGCCCTCGATGACGAAGGCTTGGTCGAGGGGAACATGGTTACAGTCCCGCCGCCTGACGGGTACTCGCTGTAGCCATACCCCGTCTCGTCTGGTTAATGGTGCACAGACTCCAAGGGGGAGGAGGGCCGCCTGCTAGGAGTCGGCCCTCCCTTGTTGCCACCTGCTAGAGGTTTGTCGCCTTTTGGTGGCTCGCGGACAGGTAGGGCCCGCCGCCTGCAGGCCGTACCGACCGCCCGTCGTGGGAGCGTGGCTCCCTCTGGCGCTAATGACGTCACAGACTGTGCGGCAATAGTGCCGCGCTGGGCGGGGGGTGTTCGCCCAGTACACAGCTCTGTGACCACGTCCCATCCTGGATTTGGGGGTGGCAGGCTGCACTGCAGCCATGCCTTGTCTTGTCGTGTTGATGTGGTGCTGACTTTGAGGGGACGAGGGGCCGTCTGCCAGGAGTCGGCTCCCTCGCGGCCGCCTTTCAAGGTCCTGCTGCCTTCTAGCAGCCGGTCACTTGGACCAGCCGGCCCAAGAAGGCGGTCGTGCTTCCGGAAGGTGTGAGGGGCGCAGCCAGCCCCGATGTCTCAAAATACCATGGGGGACTGATGTGGCTACCCGTGGTCATTTACTCCGACAATTATAAACAAAAGGTGAATGCATTTCACAAAAGTAATATCAGGCAGTCCACAAGGTGTGTACATGCAGTGAATAATTAGAAGAAGCACAAGAGGAAGCAATACGTAAGACAAAGACTTAGTGTGCAGTGCAGTCCTCAACATTGGTGCAAGCAAATACAAAAATGGTGCATACGAAATAAGCAACTACATGCAGTGCAAAAGAAAAAAAATTGCTTGCAAAAACGAAAAAGAATAAAAAAATTGAACACCCAGGTGCAACCAGGCCCTAGCCAGTCTCATACTAAGTCTGCGCCCACAGTAGTCGAGTCCATTCTGAGCCACGATGCATGGGGCCGGGCACACAAGGGCCCACAGGTCAGCGAGGAAAGAGCAGCGAGTGCCTTGTATAAGCACTCACTAAGTAACCAGAGGAGTTCGAGAGCATTGCCTCGCCAGAGCTTATAAACCGGTCGGGGGCTCTCTCGGCGGGCGAGGTGGGACTAAACTTTAGCGAGCACACACAACGCAGTGTGAAGCAGCCATTCTGCAAGGCAAGGCCTACTTGGGCCGGATGTGACTTACACCCTAATGGGCCCAACACATTCTCATGGCCCAAAACACCAAGCCCCCGCCCCACAACTAACACGCATCTGCAGTTCACAAAAAAGAATGCAGTCCGCCGCCCCAAGGGATGCAGTTCACTATGTTGAAGCAAGATGTGCTCTCAGTTAAGCATTGCAGTTTGCTTTCAACTAAACACTGCTTTAAAATAAGTACAAACAATAGTTAGAGGACAACCAAAATAAGTACATCTTGACACGACAGATCTGTGCGATCAGTTAACTCCCGTCCTAAAAATGACGCTTGGACGGTTCTTTTTTCCTGGCAACCTAGAGCACAGCCACTCGCCGGTTTCCACGACGAACTGAAATAGCGAGCGCACATCCACTACCCCCACCCACTACCACAGCGAGCCCGCGTCCAACCGCCTCCTCCACGACCGAAACCACACCACAAAAAGCAACCTCCCGCTTCCATTCCCGCTCCATTCCGAAACACCATTCCCGCTCCATCTCAAATAGCAACTCCCCACAACATCTCCATCTCAAGCCCGCCGTCACTGGAGGAGGGCAATGGCGGAGGAACCATCTGCCAAGCATCCCCGTGGTGAGATGTACGACCAGAAAAGCGAGCTCAACGATGTTCAGGTACCGAGACAGAAGCACGACTACACCAGGTTTCTCAAGCAGGTTGACATCCACGGCAAGGAGACGCTAGATGTCGTATGCACCAGCAATCCAGATGAAGCCGACAAGATGATCAGCAGGATCAGGAGGAGGGTCGGCGGCTTGTACCCTCGGTACATCGGTGTTGATGTGGAGTATACCAGGGAAGACGAACCTCCGCAAAGGGCATCAGTTCTGCAGTTATGCGTAGAGGAACTCTGCCTGGTATAGCACATCATCGTGGCAACAAAATGGTGAACCATCCTACTCATTCAACCTTCTTAAATATATGATGATGCAGCCCAGTTTTCAGTCTGAAGCAATGTGTTCGTCTGTCTGATGCAGTTCCCTCGTCGATTTTTCGTGTCGTGAATTACTTTATTTCTGTATATGTTATTTTATTCAACAAGGAAAACTTAAACTAGTAGTAAGCAGCAGATAGATCATTGACTCAACTGTAAATACCAAAAGAAAAATAACATGTTGTGCTTGAATTTAATTTCTGAACTTCGTATAATAGTTTATGAAATTTATTCATCCATGAATTATACTCATTACATTGTGTTGGCTATTTCCTTGAAGAGATTATTTAGGCCTACACTTTATATCCCGCAATTCATACTTGCTTCTTACTCATTCAACGTCTTCATTTTTTCCATCAATGAAAAAATGTAAAGAAACTTGGTGAAGCACTGGTATATGTTCATTTTATTCAACAAGGTAAACTAAACTAGTACTAAGCAGCAGATAGATCATTGATTCAACTGTAAATACCAAAAGAAAAATAACATGTTGTGCTTGAATTTAATTTTTGAACTTTGTATACTAGTTTCTGAAGTTTCTTCATCCATGAATTATACGGAATACTATATAAGCATGTACTTGATGGATTCATCTTCAATCTGTCTTCCCCCTTGCAGGCCCAAGGGCCTCCACCCGCTCCTGAAAGAGGACAAGTTGTACACCTTTGCCGGCTTCAGCATTGAAGGTGACAAACAGAAGCTGAAGAGATCTGGTTTGGAGATCAACCCTGACAAGTACATCGACATCCAGCGCAAATGGAGAGTTCCATTCAAGGAAAGAAAGAGGTTCCGCTCTTTGGCTGATGTTGCAGGTAGCGTGATCCACCCATTCTACAACAACATGAAGAAAAAGATCGACAAGGAAGAGGACCATAAACTATGGGGGATAAGCCCACTGCCAGATTACCTCATCGAGTACGCAGCAATAGATGCATACGCCACCTACGAGTCATGGAAGAGAATTGAAAACATCAGAGAAGGTTTGGAGAGCGCAGAGGAGGCGGAGAAGAATTATGACAACCACTACTATGGCTACGAGTGATGACAAAAACATCAAAATCTGGCCTTGGAGTTGCTTGTGCTTGTGCTTTTCCTTTCTATTGTTTCAAGTTCGTAATTTGCTTCTGTTAGAATGAACCAATTTCCTAATGTCTTGTGTATCAGGTTAAACAAGTTTGCTTATGCCAAGTACGTAGTTTGTTTATATGATTGAAAAAGTTATCTAGCTTGCTTGCTATTATGTTTATCCAGCAATCATGCCATGTTGAGTAGTGGTTATGTTGAGCACTGACGGGCTAAGCATAATAGTATCAGTACTACAAAAAATTCTAAGTACAGTATAGTTGACACATAAGTGCTTCCAATACTAAACTGAAAGAACACTGTAAAAATAACCATAACATAAATAATAAATTCCACCAAAAAAATTGAAGGCCACCAGCGTAACAAAGATGCAGCACAATCGTATCACGGAACTGCAGTGCAATTACGCTAGTGTATGCAATTCACTAAAAGGGAGATGGAAGTTCTGTCCATTTCAGTTCAGTTCATTCTAAAAAAATAGTGCAGTTCCCTGCATTTCTTAAATGACTAGGAATTTCATGAATTAACCCAGAGCCACACCCCTAAGATAGACATGGGTGACGGGGTGTGACGGACTCGTCTCCGCATGCGACGACGCGGCACGCCGCGTCGCCGCCTGCTCCGGCTCATTCCAGGCTCGGCCTCGCAGGGGGGATGGGAGGGGGGTCACGACCCCCTCCCCCTGCTCGGCCTCGCGCTAGCGCATGCAGTGCGCTTGGTTGACAGGCACAGTGCGGCTATTCTGTTTCCAACCCCAAACACACATGCAACCCCAGAGCCACACCCCTAAGATAGACAGGGGGCGACGGGGTGTGACGGACTCGCCTCCGCATGCGACGCCGCAGCATGCCGCGTTGCCGCCTGCTCCGGCTCGTTCCAGGCTCAGCCTCGCAGGGGGGAGGGAAGGGGGGTCATGACCCCCTCCCCCTGCTCGGCTCGCGCTAATGCACGCAGTGCGCTTGGTTGACAAGCGCAGTGCGGCTATTCTGTTTCCAACCCCAAACACGCACGCAACCCCAGATCCACACCCCTAAGACAGACAGGGGGCGACGGGGTGTGACGGACTCGCCTCCGCATGCTATGCCGCGGCACGCCGTGTCGCCGCCTGCTCTGGCTCGTTCCAGGCTCGGCCTCGCAGGGAGGAGGGGAGGGGGTCACGACCCCCATCTCCCCTGCTCGGCCTTACGCTAACGCATGTTGTGTGCTTGGTTGACTGGCGCAGTGCGGCTATTATGTTTCCAACCCCAAACACGCACGCAACCCCGAAGCCACACCCCTAAGATAGACAGTGGGCGACGGGGTGTGACGGACTCATCTCCGCATGCGACGCCACGGCACGCCGCGTCGCCGCCTGCTCCGGCTCGTTATACACATGGGGTATCACGACCCTCCCCCCCCTTGAGAGCCCCGATAAAAAAAGGAAAAGTTGTGGTGGAAAAAGAACTTAGCCATGACGCAGTTCAGTTATACACATGAATGCAGTGCCAATCAGCAAAAAAGTTTTTGTACAGATAAAAAAGGTGAAAAAAGAAACACCTACGAACAGCGCAGGTGCAAAAAAGCAAAAACACACGTAAAAACAAAAAACCGCATATGTGTATATATATATATGTTATTTATATAAAATAAAACACACGCAGTTTCAACCATATACACTGCTGCAGAAGCAGACGCTACACAAGGACAGAAAAAGTAGCCTTTTCATACACATTATCTACCTTACACAGCACATAATACACACCATAACCATAGCTCTTGTACAAACACAGGACTCTACCCAGAAAATATGCCAATGACTGTTACTGCGACTGCGACAGGGAAGTAAGCCCGAGGCTTGCAATCAGATCTCGTAGCTCAGGCGGCATGTCTTCATAATACAACATGTTCAAAGGATTGAACAGCAGCTGGAAAATGTACTCCGCCTTCCAATCTTCAATAGCAGGCTAAAAAAATAGAAAATGCAGATCAGTGATTAAAAAAAGGTTGTCGTAAGAACGAAAAGTGAAAACATTAAAAAATAAAACGGTAACAAAAAGAAGAAACAAAGAAGGTATTACATCGGATTTGACAATTCTGTCGACTAGACGCATGCCGTCATACACCTGCGTCAACCTTAGAACATAGATTCCACACTCGTTTGGTCCCTGCGCTGGCACGGCCGGGTAAGAGGGGTTCTCTACCAATTTAACCCAGTCGGGGTGATTCTTAGAGTTATACAACTTTTCACCATAAATCGCCTTCAACAGCTGAGTCGTCCTTCTCATCTGGCAAAAGGTGGAAAAGGCAGCACAAAGTAAAAAACACACATCACAGATCAATAACTATCAGACGATGTAAAAATACAAGTTCTTCACAACGTCTAGACAGTCCCCTCTTTTAAATGCATGTGAGGTCATTTTGTTATATCACTCTTTTACACAGACTGGGGTGTGTGGGAGAAATGTAGTTCTGTGTCCCATGTGTTGCAGTGCACTGTATTAACAAGTGTGGTGCTATGTGTACTAACCATGCATGTGCAGTTTAAAAAATATATGCAGTAGGAGAAACACAAAAAGCTTTGCAGTTGGCTAAAAAAAATATGACATACCACTTCAGTGCAATCTGAGTGGTAGTCAGTCATGCGCCACTTTATCGTGAAATCAGGATGGCCAGTGTACTTCCTGGTGTCATGGATATCAATGGTCTGGCGATGCTGGTTCATCGTGTATAGGGCATAATGACGATCCTTGGAGCGCGGCATCATAATCTGTCGCATCAAAAAACAAATGAAATGAAAGTTAATTTGACACATAGCATTAGGACCACTGCTTCAAATAACTATAAAAAGAAATGCAACAAAGAAGAAATAAATAATGGAAAACAATGGCCTTACCAGTTTTGCGTCCAACAGGTTTTCGTCTCCAACAAAAACCTTGAACTGCTTAACTGCATCTTCTAAAACAAATGGGTTATGCACAATTGGCAACACAGGGTATCCTTCCTCATTTTTCTTCACATCCGTTTCTATTTGAAGAACATACTGCATAGAAAAAGAACAAATGGGACATGAAAAAAAGAATAAAAACTTGCATGCACGCATGGACATAAAAAAATTCAGTACAAGAGAAAAAAAGTGCACCAAAGCAAAAAAACATGACAGCAGACACATTTACCGTGATAAATAAAGGTGAAAGTAGCACACGTTCACCAGAACGATAAACTAAACTCATTTCAGGATCTTGCTTCCAGTACTTAATGACAAAATCCATGAGACACGAGTCCATGCAAGCTCCTTTGCCAAATGTATTATAGATATAGTCAACTTTGACTGTTTCGACATCACCAAAAACATTGTTCACCATCAAGAACGTGTTACTGCAATAAACATACACAGATGGGATCAAAAAATAAAGTTAAAAACAAAACACACAAAAAGGATGAAGGGCACACACATAAAACTTACTCATTGTATCTGGTTACAAAATCTTGGCTGAGAACAAGATCCCTTATTATCCTCGCCTCATCAATATATTTGAACCTCGGAGGCCTCAATTTCTCTAAAGAGCCTCTCAACTTAAAAGCCCTCTCACCTGCCCTCTTGTTCGAAAATACTTGAGCCTCATCTACAGGAGGACGATTGATTGCTGCACTCCTAGTCCTAGTGACGCGTGGCACCGGCGTAACAAAATCATCATCATCAACATCAACTACCTCATGCGGAGAGCCGGGTTGAGCAACCTTTCCACCATCAGGTCCAGATGCCACATCTGTGTTCAAACCATCTCCAGCAAAAGAACCAGAATTCTCTAGAGAGATTTCAATGGCACAATACTCCATAACTACCTCAGAACCCTGTGACTCAAACAATGATGTACAGCCTCCATGAAGACCCCCATCAAAACCTGATAACAAGGAGGAAAAACATGGGAACACTCAACCCAAATACAAAACCAAAAACATTAAATGCATCTCAATAATATAAAAAAATGTAGTTCACTAGAGAAGAGAATGCAGCCCACTTATCTAGAAACAAATGCAGCCCACTTGTCTAGAACAAATGTAGCCCACTTGTCTAGAACAACGCAGCCCACTTATCTAGAACAATGCAGCCAATTTGTCTAGAACAATGCAGCTCACTTGCCCTGAATAAAAATGTAGCTCACTAGTCTACAACAAAGCAGCTCACTTACACAACAATACATAGCCCTCCACTATAAATCACGCATTTCACTAACACACTAATAAAAAAAGACCTTAAGAATGCGGAAGCAAGCAGTAGAAAAAAATTAAGGGAAATAAAGATGTTCACTAACACAACCTTTATCTGCAAAAATTAAAAGTGACGATAACTCAAGGGAACACTTTGTCGATGTGAGCCAGCTATAGAGCATGGCCTTTCTGATGTAGCCAATGTGCTCCACCCCAAACTGAGCAACTCGAACACCATCCCAAGTCTGCAAGAATTGAAACATATAGAATCCACAATCATGCCTGCAATAAAAGAACAAAAATCATCAGTTTCACATAATGAAATATAAAAGAAAAGTTGAGCAGTATGGTGGAGAGGGGCCACAAGAAACACACCCATTTGGCTGAAGTGAGACAACCACATGTTTCAACACAAATCCATCAAGTGTAGGAGGATTTAGCGGCTCATCAGAACTTGAGCTACCTTCTTTCCATGCACGCTTGATATTTTTAACCGTCCTCTTAAAAATCTTGTTCGCTTCAGAGCTGCCAGGTTTATTGAGCGAGTCAAGAAATTCAAACCGCCTTTCCTTCACATTCAAGGCAACTACACAATAATGACCAATGCCATCCCTCGTCTCTGGCGGATCAAATGTTGCAAACAGGACCTGTTGGAAAGTAAAAAATAAATAAAATTATTACATGAACAAGAAACAGAACACTATAAAACCAAAACCAACACACACAAAATGGTTTTCGACACATAAAAACATTACTCACCATATCTTTTTTATCGACACGCTCCTCGGCTTTTGAAGAGAACATCAATTTCACACTCCTGCCTACACTACCAGCATGCCAAATACTTGTCTGCCAAAACAAAACAAAATAAGGAATAGTGCTCAAGCAAACAGGTCATCACACGAAATCAGAAAAGAAAATCAAAAAACAAAACAAAAATTTCTGCATGCTTACACAAATATGGTACGGGACAACCATCATCGGAGGTCCCTTAAACTTATCTACCAGCAAAGAAACCCCGAGATCTACAAGGCCTGTAGTGAGCATCCCTTTATCCCAAAAAGATTGACCAACTTCGCCAATGGTAATATCATCCACCTCAGTTTTAAAAGCAACCATGTCCTTGAATTTTTTATGAAAAACTGAAACATAAGATACTACAAAAATAACAAGAACGAGAAAGGGTAAAGACTGCAATTAGAAAATACATATGAACAAAACAATTTTTAAAAAGCCATACTTCTTCTTTTTGTCCCTCCGAGCCCTCGTAATAGCAGTGTACAACTCATTATATCTTTTGAGAAGAGCTGGATCAATGCTCGACGGTGTCACAACAGGAAGTTCGTCATCTGTAATAAAAAGTAAAAGGGATCAAAATAAAAGATGAAGTTCACTTATCCAAAAAATGAAGTTCAATTGTAAGATAAGGAAATTCTGCTAGCTATTTTGAAAATCACCATCAAAAGATGAAGTTTCACTTATCATTAAACATCTAATGCAGCTACCATAGTAATTAAAAAATGAATGAGAAAAACTTCAACTTCACTGTTCGAAACAAAACACTTGCCTGCAGTGTCAGAGTCTTCATGCTGTTGTTCTTCAGAGCTGACCAAAACATTTTCTTGGCTAGGTTGTGACGAAACCACCACAGCCTCACTGGACTGCCATACTGTAGCAACATCAGCATTCTCTGGATTTACAATAGTCTGATCAACCGCAACATCCTTAGATACTTCAGCTACATGAGGCTCCACTCTGAATACATCAGAAACATCGTTGGGCGCCAGACAAACAGGAGAAGCAACAACTCTACCAGCAGGAACGACATTCTCTAGCGGCTTTTCAATGCCAACATCAGAATCTTCGTGTCGACTAGGGGCAACAGCATGGTGGGATTCCTGATCTACAGAAGGTTCTGCACTATCAACGGCAACCGATACAGAAGCATCCACACTGCCACCACCAGCATCAGCACAACCCACATGGTTCACATCATCACGAACAACGCCAACCGATTGACGTACTTCTACGTTTTCATCTCCAGGCTCTAAAAAGTTTTGAAAAGACACAATGACACAAATGATCAAGGGGATAATTAACACAATAACACACAGTTCACTTATGTCAAAGACTGCAGTCCACAAATGTAAAACATATGCAGTTCACTAATGTCAAAGACTGCAGTTCACTTATGTCAAACACTGCAGCCCACATATGCAAAAAGAACTGCAGTTCACTTATGTCAAAGACTGAAGCTCACAAATGTAAAACTATGCAGCTCGCATATGTAAAAGAAATACATATGAGTGAATAGAACAGTTCCACTAAACCTTACCAGATACAACATCAGGAGGAGACGACGCAACAACCAAGTCCTCATCCTTCTCAGGGCCGTCGTAGGAATATTTGTGCACATCACAAGCAGTAACTCCAGTCTACGAGCATAGAACAAACCAAAACGAAATAAGATGGTAACGACCAAAAAAAGGAAAAAAAACTTCAACTATGCACAAGCAGTACACATTTTACAATCATGAGGTAAACAAAAAAACATTAAAATGGAAAGCAAAAAATACAAGTTCAAGAAGAGAGGCACATGGAAGAACAGGCATGGGAGAAGTACTTGTACCTGACCAATTCCATCATCCCTAGATCCATGAACACCAGAAGATTCCACTCCAGCCTATGACAAAAAACAAAGAGTGAGGAGCAGTCCACATAATACACGAAAGAGTTCAAATAGGACAAAAAAGGACAACATACATTATCAGCGCCGGCGCCAGTGTCCTGACGGTTCATTTCATCCAAAATGTGCTCAGCATCCTTCTCATACCGAGCACATTTTTCTTCATGTGAATGTTTCAATTGAGCATACGAAGACCGAATATTCGTCAACTTCAAAACCTTCAGAAGAAGCTCATCAATCTCCTCGTGTTTTTTGCCGCCAACAAATGTCTGTTCAGAAGAGCTTCTATTATCAAACATCCGACGAGCTGTGAACCCACGAGTAGGTGGCGGCTCATCATCACAGGCAGGAAGCTGGCTACAGATAGGCTCATAGAACCTAGCATGAGTGCTAGGCCCCGCATCAGAGCTGCCACATAGTACTGCAACAGGACGGTTGTACACAATATCACCTAACTCCTTCCACTGCAAAAAAAAAGAGAAAAAGGGAAGAGAAGTACACATGTGAATACTAGAAAGTTCAGATTTATAATGAATGCATTTTTTTTAAACTCTGATCTTAAAAACTCAGATGCACTAACCAGCAGCTTCCCAAATTTGTATGTTTCCAAATAAATCCTTCCCTTGACAAGCATATCCTCGTTGTATAACTTCATCAGGTCCTTGGTCGTCAGGTATGACGCGCGTGGTGTCAACGTGTGCATAACTAAAAATTTGCGAAGCTTCAAGCAATCAAGATACATAATCAGGGGGACAATGGCACAACCCTCTACACACTTCTGCTTGCTGCCTTCTGTCTGCCACCTCACCACAGCTGCCTGCAGCTCGTCAACAACAAGCTGACAAAAGTCCATCTGCGCCATAGCCGCATAATCCATGTTCTCAACCATGGCAGCAACCCTGCCCAAACGAACTGCAGGCCCGGGGCACAACAAATTCTGATAAAGTATCAGGAAGAACACCTTGACAGCAAGATCAACCGTCACATGATCATCTTCCTGCACCAACACCTCCAGCTTCTGAACCAAGTCCTTGACACCTATACTTTTTGAACGGTCAAAGCCAAGCTCATCCTTGAGGGCAGACAACGAGTCATCATGGCCACTGGTAGCAGGCATGGGTGCAGTGTGACGTCCCATAGGTAAATAAAAAATGTGCTGAACTGCATCACGATTGATTCGAAGAACCCTGCCATTCCCAAAGTCCATTGTCATCGTGGCAGGGTTAATCACTCCCATCAGATAGCACATAAGAATGCGCGACACATTTTTTGTTACTGTCAATTCAAAGACAACACCGAATCCAGCATCCCGAACATGACTACAGTGTGCTTCTTTCAATAAAGCAGCAACTTTGCAAACAGTGGGGAGCGACAAATGTACGGTCTTGTTAAATCGAGCATCATCTCCCTTGGCATCATCTTCAGTTGCATTGCTCTTACTAGACTTCTTCCTCTGTGTAAAGGAAAATGCAGTCCACATTAGAAGATTAGCCATAAAAGGAGACAAAAAAAGACAGATAGAATAACAATGAAGGAAACAAATGCAGTCCACTTCAACAAACCTTTGGAACAACATCCACCTCCCCACCAGAGTCAGCACCAACACCTTCATCGCCATCATCACGGGGACGCTTGGGTTGACTCTTAGATGGACCACAGTCTTTCCGTCTACCAGTATGAACATCCCTCACAAAGTCAGCAAGCACAAAGTCGTCATCGTCAGAGTTGGGACCTTCACTGACATGTGGTCGCTTACGCTGAGGATCCTTTCCACCAGCTTCAGCAGTTCTCTTACCAAGATTCTTGTTCATGCAAGCAACACGTGGACTCCGCCGAGGAGTACTACCTTCCTCATCAACAGAACTCAGTCTCTTCTTCTGCAAAGCAGGCTGCTTGACTTTAACAAATTTGGCACCCTTGGCACCATCTGTAGCTCTCCTCTACTTCTCCTTCTCCGCATACTCTTTTGAGTCACTTTCAAACCTCAACTTCTTCTTGCTTTGCTTCAATTCATATGCACGAAGCTGTTTCGAGACCATCCACTCCAGTGTAACTTCCTCTGTACCATCAACAGATTGTGATTGTGTTTCAGACAAGACGGGACGCCTCTGGTCAAAGTTCACACCAACGTCACCCTCTGCAAAATAATGGTCAATCAATTGAGTAACCTCCTCAAACCCAGGTGCCCCAGCATGAAAAACAGACACTGTGTCAAAATGAAGTTTAACTATGGTCATTAAAAAGTGCACAAAAAGAACAAATGCAGTACACTTATACATATAAATGCAGTGTTGCATACATAAGCTAAATAAAAATTAATGCAGTTCATATATCAATGTAATGGAGTACACCCATATGTATACAAAAACCTAATAAAAATAACAATGCAGTTCACACATACATATAGTGGAGTTCACATATACATATAAATGCAGTGCTGCATACACTAACTTCACGTTTGTTTCCAAAAATGCCGGACTAGATACAGCAAGGCAACACTAGTTTGTACAACATCAAGTAAGCAGCAGACACAAATAAACAAAGCATTCACATCAAAAAAATAGCAGGTATTTATAAGAACAATGCATTTCAAAACTCACAGGACACATATGAAATTTACAACAGAAAGAGTGATACAATCAAATTGGCAAACTAAAATAAGAAAAAAAACATACCAAAAGGAGGGGCCACACTTATGGGAGAAGATTCAATTGGTGAATTCACTTGATCGCCTGCCTCACCACCATGATCCTTACCACCAGGACAACGAGAGCCAATTGGTGTATCATTATGACCACTTCACACCTACTAGATTCAATTAAAACCAAAAACAGAAATTACAAAACATCACATGACAAATAATGCAAGGAACGCTGACAACTAACACAGCATAAACAAATCTGCAGGATGAACTAGGAAACTAGATAAACAACATAGAAAATAAACAAGGCCAAAGTAAGCAATGCACATACCTTGAACTCCTCCTTCTACTCTGCTTGGCGAAGACATGCCATTTGCCTGCAGTGCAAGGATGGAGTGACAGATATTAGCAACAAAAAAAATACGAAATCTGACGAAACCCTAGATGTACCTTGCTTTGCCTACAGAGCACACGCGAGTACCAACTTCAAATCAAGATCAAATAGCCTGCTTACGAAAAAAATACATAAGCAAAAAATGCAGCAACGCTACGAGAATCACAAAACTAGATCAGGGGACGATCACGACAGAGGGCACGAGAAACGTACCACAAAAAAGGGGATGAACCGCGGCGGTGGGGTGCGGGGGCGGGAATGGAGGGGAAAGGGCTTGGGGAGCGGAGTGGGAAGGGCTGGGGGAGCGGACGGGGACGCGGAATGCAGGAATATGGACCTCTTGAGGACGGCTGTACCGCGGGCGACGGCGATTGCTGCGGGCGACGGCGATTTTGCTCGAGGGAGAGATGCTTTGGGAGCCGCTGCAAGAGAGGGGAGAGGTTTCTTTTCGGTCTCTCCCTATGAGCGGAGCAGTGGGAGCGCCTGGGAGGGCCACGTGCAAGGCCCACGTGGGAAAGAGTTACATAAAACGGGCCGTCCCAAAACGGCCCGGCTAAATAAGACGGACCAGATCGAAACAAAGAAGTTAGTACCAGATGCAGTTCGCTGTGAAGGAAAATGAAGTTCGGACAGTCAAACAAATAAATACATGCAGTTCGTAAAAAAAAGTTAAAGTCGAAAAAACAATGCACGTGTTAAGATAACGCGTCCAAAAAAAATCCACCTTCAAATAATTGTCACAACAAAAAAATGGGGGGGGGGGTCCCCCCCCCACCCGTGCCAGGGGCTGCAGCAAGTACACGCAAAACAGGTGCAGTACACAGTTATAGACAATGCAGTGCATTTTGTTAGACGAAGCAGTGCGATATCATAAGCAATGCAGTTTTCGGAATACATACATGAATACATACATGGTCTAGTTCACAGCGAAATACTCGTAAATTGCAAAATATACTGCACTTTTTTCCAGGGACTGCAGCAAGTACATGCAAAATAGGTGCAGTACGCAGCTTTAGACAATGCAGTGCATTTTGTTAGATGAAGCAGTGAGGTATCATAAGCAATGCAGTTTCGGAAACATGTATAATACATATAACATGACAATGCCCATTCGCATAAAACATGGTGGTTAACAAATTTTACTGGTGAAAAATAAAAATAAAACCACGTTAAAAAAACCACGTTCAGAGACAACCACCAAATCCGAGCGGTTCCATCGCCACAAACCCACGATCACAGACGCAAACCCAACCCACGATCTGCACAACCGCATCATCAGCGAGATCGTGCAGTTCATCCGCTGCGGCCATCTCCCCCCTTAAATTCAAACCCCCGCCAAGGCTTTCTCATCCACAACAACACAACTCGCCATTCCGCTGCCACCAAATCGCTCCATCTCATCAATCTCCACAGAAGACACCAAGCCCTACTGCCGGTGATGGGGTTCGTCGACGAGTACAGGAACATGGAGGCCCACGGGAACACCAAGTTGCATGTCATCCACACCAACGACAAGAAGCAGATGGTGACCTCCCTCGAGCAGTACGAGCGCCACCTCAGGCTCCAGCGCCACAAGATCATCGGAATTGATCTGGAGTACAAAAACAAGCCTGACGCGATGCAAAAACCCGCCCTTGTCCAACTCTCCGTCGGCAAGACTCAGCCGATGCTGCTCTTCCAACTGAGTGCCGCTGAAAGGTGCACCATCTTCGACAACTTCCTCGCTGACCCCAGGTACATGTTTGCTAGCTTCTCCATCAGCGGCGACAAAACCAGGGTAGAGCGCGTCAATCTGGAGGTCGCCAACTTCGTCGACATCCAGAAGGAATGGAGGGTGCCCGAGGCCACCGAGGAGTTGGACTCCCTTGCAGACGTCGCCGGCATGCTCATCGATGACTACTGCAACAACATGAAGAAGAAGATCACCAACGAAGAACACGCGCGCTGGGCCTCCCTGCCCCTGTCCATGAGGCACATCGAGTACGCGGCAAAGGACGCCTACGCAGCGTACGAGATATGGAACCGCATCACCCTCACCCAGGACGGGCTTCGCCGTGCAAAGCTGGAGAAGGAGGAGCCCCCCAAGAAGCGCTCCAGGAGCAGCTGGGGAGACTCTACTTGGTGAAGAAGCAGACGGTGCCGGCCAAGAACCAACATTGCTTGCGTCGTTTTAGATTTATCATCAAATTTGCTTTCTGTTGTTTGCTTATGAAATGTTAGTTTGCTTGTGATCGTTTGCTTTTGCTGAACTTAGTTTGCTTGTCATACAGAATGGCTTGTAACGATGAACTTTGCTTATGTTATGAAGAACTTTACTTCAATTACAAAACTAGAGTTCAATACCACAACATACTGCAGTGCACATAAAGTATGTTATTCGAGCAGTGCACAAAACGAAGGAAGATGCGGTGCATGCCGTACAAAATGTGTGCACATGTAGTACAGGACTCTGACGAATGCAGTGCACACAGACCTAACAAAGCAATGCACACCGTATATTAGAAAAGAATACGTAAGAGGAAAAAAACCAAGAAAAATTTGACTAGAATGCAGTGCACAAATAGGATGCATGCAGTGCAAAAAATGCACCTGCATGTGTAATGCGAAATGTGGGCACATGCAGTACAAAAACCTGATGAATGCAGTGCAAAAATCCTCCTGCATATGTAGTGCAAAATGTGTGCACATGCAGTACAGGACTCTGACAAATGCAGTGCACACAGACCTAACAAAACAGTGCACACCGTATATTAGAAAAAAATACGTAAGAGGAAAAAAATCAAGAAAAATTCGACCAAGATGCAGTGCACAAATAGGATGCATGCAGTGCAAAAAATGCACCTGCATATGTAATGCGAAATGTGGGCACATGCAGTACACAAACCTGATGAATGCAGTGCAAAAATGCTCCTACATATGTAGTGCAAAATATGTGCACATGTAGTACAGGATTCTGATGAATGCAGTGCACACAGACCTAACAAAGCAGTGCACACCGTATATTAAAAAAGAATACGTAAGAGGAAAAACACTAAAAAAATCGACCAAGATGCAGTGCACAAAAATGCACCTGCATATGTAGTGCGAAATGTGTGTACATGCAGTACACAAACTTGATGAATGCAGTGCAAAATGATTTACTAAGCAGTGCACGCCCTATATTAGAAAAATACGTAAGAGGAAAAATATGAAAAAAAAATTACCACCCAGGTGCAACCAGGCCCCAGCCAGTCTCGTACTAAGTCTGTGCCCGTAGTAGGCGAGTCCGTTCTGAGCCACGATGCATGGGGCCGGGCACACAAGGGCCCACAGATCAGCGTGGAAAGAGCAGCGAGCGCCGTGTATAAGCGCCCACTAAGTAACCAGAGGAGTTCAAGAGCGTTGCCTCGCCAGGGCTTATAAACCGGTCCGACGCGCTCTCGACGGGCGAGGTGGGACTAAACATTAGCGCGCACACACATCGCACCGGGAAGCAGCCGTTCTGCAAGGCAAGGCCTACTTGGGCCGAATGCGTTTTTGCTCCCCAACACAGGCCCAACACGCAAAGAGAGGCCACTGAAAATTAAAAACATTCCCACATACCACAAAAAACCACGGCCCAATAAAAATATAAACAATAACTAGAAAAATAAAAAAACAAACACAATCCACACATTCTGCAGTTCGTTTGCATACGACAATGTAGTTCGTTAGATTCAAGTAAGCAGTGCTGTTGCTTCTCAAATGCATTACCGTAGACTGAATCAGAATCCCTCCACCACCTAACACCAACCACAACATTTATTACTTTTGTTGCTCAATTGGCTGCATAAAACCTATCCATTCATACTCCAGACTCACACAACTCCTACCCCCTTCCTCTTCTTCTTCAAATTGTAGATCTAGGGTTCCGCCCATCCCCAACTGTTCTCTGAATCTCCACTGAACCCGCCATGGACTGTTCGTGCGGGTGCTTAGCAAGGATGGCGCCGATAGCAGACACATGCGTGTACGCCGATGGTCTGGAGCTCATCGATGCCGAGTGGCGCAGCAAGCTCGGGTGCCTGATGATACCCAACAGGGGGTTTCGGGCACCATTTCTTCATCACCTCACATCCGCAGACCTGCAGGAAAGTTGGGTATGTTTTTCCCCTCACAATTTTTGACACAATCTAGGCTGCAAATCCACATCTGAATGTATATTTCCAGCAATTTGTTCAGTAGTATCAATAATACAAAGATTTGTATTGTTGTTCAAATTTGTCAGCTATTAAGACTAGATAGTTCTACCTATTTTTCTTCAGTACCACACTAGGTATCGAACACTAGTTAGATCAGAACCCCAACACACGAACAAAAAAGAGGTTCAATAGATCAGTGTTGCAGTTCTCTTAACATGCTAGCGAAGTACACTGCAAATGACCTTGCAGTGCAAACATGTTACAGTATAATATATATTCTACTAAAACTAGAGGTCAATTCCGTATATAAGTTTGTTCATACATTGCAACTACTTTATAAAATAGTAGTCATATATATGTACATATTTAAGTTAACATAAACAGATCATCCTAAATATAAAGAAAAACACTTGGTGTTTACATATAAAAATTCTTTTTCCATCCATGCCAAAAAACAGAAACTGCCATCCACAATAAAGTTTCCTGCTCCGAGTTCAGGGAAGGTTACTTTGGAGACACAACACAAGAATGGGTATGCAGACATGCAAGCTGACTACCACATCGACTCTGAAGACTGCATCAACATAACTACTGGTTGGAAAGATTTTGTCTCCTAGAATTGCTTTGAGGCCGGAGAAGTGGCCATGGTGTTTTTCTACAAAGAAGAAGACTCCCTGAAGTTTACAATATTTGCACTGTAGGCTGTCTAAGATAAAGCAAGCCATATGTGGCATATTTCTAATGCTTTGCTTATGTTGTATGCTTTTAAAATTATGTCCATCAGACACTTTGAACGGGGCCTTATTAATGTATGCAACCTCGTCTCCATCATTTTATCACCCTTTTAGACAAGTTGCTGGTGACAGAATGCAGTTATCTAATACACATAGTGTGGTCCTAAATATAAAAAAATGCAGTCCACTGAACAGTAACAATGCAATCCGAATGGTCAAAACTTTGCAATTAACATATGATGTTCAAAAAGAATTCACATCGTATGTAGTTCAAAAAAATGGTCATAATAACTATTTAGCTAACACCAACACAAAAAAGACCATCTATTATAATGTAGTACGAAATACTGCTAATGTAGTACAAAAAACACCAACACAAAAAAGACCATACTGCTAATGTAGTACGAAAGTGCATATTACGCAGTTCTCTAAAACACATAATGCAGTTTAAGAAAAGAGAAATCTCATAAGCTGCCATGACAACTTTAATACAGCTACAACGAAGTCCACTACTAAACAAAATGCAGTGCACTACAACGTATGCCAGAACTACAACAATAAAATTAAAGCAGTACAAATACAGACACGTGGGAGACTAACAGAGGTGCCAATTCACTCGCACTTCCATAACTCGCCAAAAAATTCCCAATCACTAAATTTTCGAAGAATACCCCGCAAAAAATTATATCGAACACACGGTCACTGGAAGAACAGCGTGAGCTTTTCTTTAAAAATTACAATTCAAAATATGAAGATCACAGCCGCAATACAATGAATCCAAACAAATAGTGACAGTAATTACAAGATTCAAAAATGCATCGACGCACAAAATCCAAAAAATCAACAAGAACAGAGGAGCGGACGAAGCTCACCCGCCCACACAATCAAATTCGCAGGAATTGAAAACTAACTCCTAAAAATTACACAAACTATAGAGCAAAGGGAGCGATTAAACGAACACAGTCAAAGAATTCCTACTAACAAACAACATCCGAGAGCTAAAAAGTCGCATCCGACACGAACACGAATGAACAGAGCAAAGCTCGTCCGCCAAATCGCTCGATTTACCCAGATTTTAGTCGTTTTCCCAACAAATTACAATGAAAAAAAGGTCGAATAGCGTCCAGAAACAAATTAAATCATCCCGCAACACCCGATTCCACACAGAACAGACGGGCGGACCACCAAAAAATGAAGCAGTTCTCCCGTAAAGCATTGCAGTGCTCACTGTACAAAAGATGCAGTGCACTTCCGTTGAGCGTGCAGTTCGAAAGTGTTAGCAGAATAACTATTCTGCTAATATTAGCAGAACAGACCGGCTGTATATATATATATATATATATATATATATATATATATATATATATATATATATATATATATATATATATATATAAACACTATTCTGATCACGGGATCAGAATATTATTCTGATCACAACATGAACTTCCCGAGTTACAAGCCTGAACTTCCCTCTGTAGGAACACGACCTTCGGGCTATCTTCGCAACCGTGTCTCCCCGCGCGAATTATTTTGGTCAGTCGTGTTCTATGTGACGTAAGTGTAATCTCCAAATAGTTTTTAGCAACTAAATGCTCGTTTTAAATAGGAATCTCGCTCATTGGCAGATTTTGCTCTCGGGTCGTGATGAACATGCGTCTGTTGCAATTTTACTGCCTGAGTTGTTCGACCTGAACTTCTCCAAGTGCTAGGTTGAACTTTCGCCAACATTGCCCAAATGGGGCTTGCGATATACCTTGGAAAGCTATGGACACGAGTATCATGACCCAAGTTGAATTTTTGGCAAAATGTAAGCGGTATAAGAGCAGTTTTGAAAACCGTTTTTTCTTCATACAAAAAACGTGAATCGTATTTTCTATTGCATTTCTAAACAATTTATCGGAATGAGGCAAATAAAATGGCGTTGGAAAGCTGCTGCAAAACTGCTCCTTCCACATGTTGATAGCTTTCTCTAATTCCCTATGGTTAAAGAGTAATTTGGAAAATCGTAAAATTTCGCAAACCGAACAGCCGAGTTCGTATTTTCGATGTCATTTCTAAACGGCTAATCCAATTGAGGCAAATAATATGGCGTTCGAAAGCTTATGAAAATGCGCTACTTTTTGATGTTGAAATGTTTTTCTAATTTTGAACGGTTTAAAAGTAATTTAGAAAATGGTACAAGTTCCACCGAGTTTGTATTTTCAAGCTAATTTTTTAACCGTATGTCCGAATGTAGCAAATGATATGGCGTTGGAAAGCTTGAACAAATGCAAAACTTTTTCGTATATATTCTTTCTCCCAAATCTCTACGGTTTTAAGTCAATTTTGAAAATGGCTAAAAACATATTTTTGCCGTAATTTCTACAAACTTTATCGGAATGGGGCAAATAATATACCGTTGAAAAGGTACAGAAAATGCGAAACTTTTTCATGTTGATGGTTTTCTCTGATTCCTAGCCGTTTTCAAGTAATTTTGAAAACAACGAGATCATGCGTTCTGCCTTTATCGCGAAACAGATTCTTCGAAAATGCTCCGCGTGAAGAACTTGAACTTCTCGGCATGTCTACTTGAACTTCACTCTCTTTTTCACGTGCTTTTTTGGCTCGTAGCTCTACATCCACTCATCGGAATTGAGCAAGTGATATACCGATGGAAAGCTGTTGTAAACACACAACTTTCCCGTGTTGATCATTTTTTCATACTCGCGACGGTTTAAAAAGTTTTTCATCTAAAATTCATTCAGTGTAGTAGTTGAACTTCCTGTTGTTTTCACGTTGAACTTCTGTGACGTATTTTTGTTTGCAATTTTCTCATCCATTCGTCAGTGTTACATAAATGATATTCTTTTTGTACAAACCTCTCTCACAATAATTTTTTTAACTTTCTCCGATCGAGGACTTGAACTTATAACAACAACAAAATTGGACCTTGCCTTTTAATTCATTTTTCTCATATTAAACACACACCATGTAGTACATGAACTTTTTCTAATTTTCTAATTTGAATTTTTTTATTTTCTTTTTTGAAATCAAATTGCTCCCAAATAATAACTGAACTTCTTTGTGGATTGAGAGAATTATTTTAAAACAAAAAAACAATTTCTTTTTTATGTTTTCGAACATGGAAATACGCGGTGAACCTCTATCTCAAGAATTTTTGAACTTCCCCGGACAGAGCACTTGAACTTCTAGCAACAACTTTTTTATACTTTATCTTTTTATTCTTTTTTCTCATATGAAATGCACACCATGCAGTACGTGAACTTCCGGCAGTTATCAATTTGAACTTCTCTCTGTTTCGCTTTAGTAACAAAAAAAATCTGAGACATCAAACTGCTCTAACTTTTTTATCTAAACTTTTTGTGTATTTTTAGAAATGGGAAATTGGATTTTTGTAAGAAACATCAAACTTCTTAATTTTTTTGAATTGAACTTATTGGTTATATCTTTAGTAATCAGAAAAATCTGAGTTTTGAAATAAATATCAAACTTCTCTATTTTTTTTAAGTTGAACTTCTTGGTTTTATTATTCAGTAACGAGAAAAAATTGAGTTTTTAATATACATTGAACTACTCCGATTTCTGAATTTGAACTTCTTGGTTTTAATCTTTAGTATCAGGGAAAATCTGAGTCTTTTATAAACGTCAAAGACCTTCATTTTTTTAATTAGAACTTCTTGGTTTTATTCATTAGTAACGGGAAAAATCCTAGGTATGTAATAATTATTGAACTCTCAATTATTTAAATTTGAACTTCTAGGTCTTTGTTAAAAAGAGGGGAACCGTTTTTATAAACTTTTTGAACTGCTCGGTTTTTTTAATTTGACCTTCTTTGTATTGTCGTAAACATTGAACTTCTCCGTTATTTAAATTTGAACCTCTAGATTTTTTTACAAACGAGAAAATCCATTTACCCTATAAACACACTTGACCTTCTCGAACACAACATTTTGACCTTCTCGAACTTCTTAGTTTTATTTGTAGAAACAGAAAAAACCAATTTTTTTATTAAGATCGAACTACTCTGTTAGTTTAATTTGAACTTCTTGGTTTCTTTTATTTAAATTTTGTTTTTGCATTCCAGAACAAAGATAACATCCTTTATCTTTTGTTCATGCTTGAAGTGAATGTTTTAGGCTTTATGTTTTGTTTGTGCTCTTTTTAAATTTTGTTTGTCACTTGAAATTCTAAAAGAATTACAAATCTCCCATGTTTTTCCTTTTGTGTTTAAATTTATTGAACTTGCTGAGATACACATAACACACTTGACCTTCTGGAACACAACTTTTGACCTTCACAAAAAAAATACACTGTTGTAAAAGCACAAAAACAGATCAATTTTGATCTTCCCCCAAGCTTTGTGTGCCATGCCCATAGTAGTGGTACAAGCAAATTAAGCGTGATATTAATGCAACTCTAACAGAATCGTCATACTGCATAATAACCGCTCTATGATGCACAGACCATAAAAAGCAGCTCTAGTAGATTCGCCATATGGGTTGCTACCACCAACATTTTGAAGGCCCTTCCATATTTGCTCCCTTAGCCCACATATTTGGAGAAGAGAGAAATTGTAGGGTGCTCCATCCGGTGATTTCAGAAACGAGGGGAGTTTCCGCTCCCGCCCGAACTCTCCTGACGCTCAACACCACCCCTCCGGATGCCGCCAAGCGCCGATTCCGGTCAACCCCTCCCTCCTCCCCCGCGCCTAGTCCCCACCTCGACCTTGCTGGGTCTCTCTCCCATCGGACTCGAGCCAGCATTGCGTCAATCGAGGCCACTACCATTGGAATCGAGTAGTCGGGACGTGAATCAAGCTCACGACCATCGGGATCAACGACAGACGTGAGCGCCAACGGCAAGCTCCGGGAGGGGTGACGCCGGGAAGGAGGGGGGTGCGCATCCGCCTCCACTGCGGCGAGGCCGCCCATGAACCGTGTTCGGGTGCTGGCTGGGTGCTCCCACTCCCGCTCTGCAGGTTATGCCTCGCTCTCGTTCCTTTTCCTCTGCACGTACATCTCCCCCCATATGACCTCTACCGCGAGTGTGTGGGCTAGCTGCATGGCTGGACCTGGCGGATCAGAGATTTTGGTAGGCGAACCTGTACAGTTTTTCAATTGGTTTGCACGTTGAACCGCGTCATCGTTAGAAACTGAACTTCTCTTTTCTTTTCTTTTAATAAAAACACAACACTATAAAGGAAATAGAAATTTCTTTTGCAATCCTTTTGCATGGGGAACCATCCTCACATCAAAGAATGAATTTTTTTTGTAATGAAGGTATGCATTTAAAAAACACACACACACATATACAATACACACTTGACCTTCGCAAAAGCAAAAATTTTAAGCCAAACGGTTAAAACATGTAATTATTCCTTTTGGTTTTAACCGTTTATTTTGGAATAAAGCATACGATATACCCTTTGGAAAGTTGTTGAATAAGAGGAACTTTTTTTATGTAGCGCATATTTGTTCTAAATTTGTAGTGGATTTAGTGAATTATTTTAAAACACAAAAACAACTTCTTTTTTGTGTTTTGAACATGTAAATACAAGGTGAACCTCCCTCACAATAATTTATGAACTTTCCCGGGCAGAGCACTTGAACTTCTAGCAACAATTGTTTTTCGTTTTATGAGTTGTTTTTAAAAATGCCAAAAATGGCGTTGTGTTTTGTTTTTGTTTTTAGAACATGTAAATCCTAGGTTTTAATAAACTCTGAACTTCCGTATTTTAATTTGAACTTCATATTTGTTCTATTTTGTGTTAGCGGTTAGAATCCACGTTTTTAGTAAACATCGAACCGCTTCGTTATTTTAATTTGAACTTCTAGGTTTGTTTTAGAAAAGGGGAAATCCATTTTCTAATTAAATTTATTTGAATTTTTTTTGTTATTTTAATTTGACCTTCCTTTGTCAATATTTTGATGGTGTGTTCCTTTTTTTATTTGAACTTGTTGCAATGAACATTTTTAGGTTTCATTTTATTACTTTTTGCTCATCTAAACTTGTGTTGTTGGCACACACCCACACAGAAAACACATTTTTGGCATGTGAATTTTGCATCCAAACATTTCTTTTATAAGACATTTTGAACTTCTATTTTTTGTATGTATGGACTTCTGATTTATTCAAGAAATAAAGGAAAAACATACCCATAGCACGAGCACACCGAACGCACGCACACGACCACCAGACGCCCGCACACACGGCCATCTTTTAAAAGAATTGGGTGGCGACACACTGTGGACTTCCCTAGTTTACTAAATTGGTTCCATTTATCTGAAAATGAGGTTCAGTGGCGATTTTCCTTCTCTATTAGTAGTAGCAGGACTTCACACATTCACCAAACATGCTAGTTAATAGAGAAAAAACCATGCATGCGCAAGGAGTAGTGTGTGTGTAGTGCTACCGGTGTGAATGCCACATTGTGGAGCTCAACCTTACACAGCTTGTACTTTTTTTGTACACCCATAATATTTTCCAGGAGCTTTGTAATTTATTAAATTTGAACTGCGAGTGTTAACTTTTTCTAGGTGACGCTTGTTTTCTTCCTTGTATATAAACATCGAACTACTCTCTGATTTTCATTTGCACTTCTAGATTTTATTATTTATTAACAAGAAAGCCGAGTTTCGTAGTAAACATTGAATCGCTTGGTTATTTTAATTTGAACTTTTAATTCTTTTTATTTAGAAATGGTGAAAATTTATTTTTATAAACTTTTATTCTCGTCAAACTTTTTTTGGGTTCATAGGTTAAACTTACTCAAAAAAAAATGTGTTTTATTCTTCAAACTTACTATGTTTCATGCGGTGATCCTTTTTTATTTTTTGTGCCATGATACTTTCTTCCTTTTGTTCTCGTTTAAACTTCGTCAATTTTTAATGTTGAACTTCTTGCGTGAATTTTTACATGGTTTTCCCCAATGTGTTTTTGAACTTACATATTTTCCAACTTCCAAACTGAAAATAGAATGCACACTAGATCTACATGTGTACTCGCATAAATGAACTTTATCTCTTTTACTAAAGAAAATGTAAGTAGACTGACGGAATGTAGTTCTTTCTAAAAGAAAAATGGCTTCCTGAAGAAAAAGTAATACCACACTCAAATTTCCAAAAGTAGTTTAGACTTATAAAAGTAATCCATGTGAGTTCAACTAGACATTGTAGTGCGCTCCACAAACTCCCTTACGCAGCTGACCATACAACACTACTAGTCTGCTACTATGGTCAGGTACGTGAGATAGAATCTACAAATAGATTAGAATTGCAAAGAGAAAGAGACAGAGAGTACACCCAGGTGGAGAAGGTTGCTTGCCCGCACGACCCCAATGACACCAACTGATGTTGTGGCATTTGTTATTCACCAACAAACTTCAGAATATCTGCTGCCAGATGTACCCAGCAACACTCGTTCTCGACTTCAGTTTTCACCATCGCCTACTGCCACACTGGAGCTGCTATTGTAACTGAAGAATATTACTCGACATGCATGGATGTTCTACAGCCACGCGATTGTGAACAACATAAGCTTCAATGACAACTGAACTTCATCCGGGGGCGAAGCTGAACTTTTTGAATCTGATGTTGTAGAAAAAAAAGTAAGCATCAAACTTTTTTATCTCTCTATAGTCCGGTGCAGTGGAGGTAGGAACCAGCAAGTAGAGATAGGGGCAGCGACCGCTTTTTGTTTTTGTTTTTTGAGAGTGAGAGCAGTTTTTGCAGTTTACGGCTACAGCTGCCGCAGGTGGACTTACCCACGCGCTCGAGTTGACCTGCCGTGCAACGTGAAGCCAGCGCTAGCAGTGGCGAAGAGGGCACTGGAGAAGCTGTGGGAGAAGGCCGGCAGTGGATCAGGGGCTGCGGGAGGACGACGGCGTGCAACATTGGGAGAAGACCGCCGGTAGGTCTACGAGATGAGGATGACACTTGGCCGCGGGAGAAGGCTGGCTGTAGGGCTGCCTCGGGAGGCCGACGCCGGGTTAGCAGGAGGAGACCATCGGCTGTGTCCCGGGAGGTGGCCATCGGTGGGGTTGCAGGAGGAGACCGGCGGCGGGACCACTTGACCCGTGGGCGAGGGCGGCAGGCAGGGGCGCTCTAGGGAAGATGGCGGCAAAGTGTTGGGGAAGATGGCGGGGTCGACGATGCTCCGGGGAAGAAGGGACGGCCGGACCTGGCGCCCGTGGCTGGGGCAGAGCAGCAAGAAGGCGCGCGTGGCCGGGGTCATCGTCGGAAGAGGAGTTGGGTGAGGCCGGGGCATCCTAGGTGGCAGCGGAGGCACGGAAGCGGCCAGCGGCCGGCGGGGTCGCGTGCCGACGCTTGCTGGCGGCAGGCGGCGGCGGGATCGGTCCCCGGCAAATCCGGGGGATGGAGGAGGCCCGACAGCCGGATCCAGGGGCGGCAGCGGGATCAGTCTCGGCCAGATCCGAGGGCGAAGGCGACAACCGATTCTGGGGAAGAGGCCGCGACCGGATATGGGGGCGAAGGCAGGGGTGGTGCGTGGGTGTCGGTGGTTGTGTGCGGGGAAGAAGGTGGCCTGGGTGTTTTTTCTTGTCGCTGCCCAGTTCGGGATTTCCGGAAGACCTCGTCGGGCCCTATATAGGGGCGTCGTGATCCAAATAGTTATTCTAATCTTGGGATTAGAATATTGCTACTCTATATATATATAGGGAAAATGCATCCTACTACCGGGTATAGTTACACCCACTTCTCATATACTACCATGTGGTAGTATATACTCTACTTTATTATTTTTAATATGTTCATATACTATATCTAAGATACTCCAAAGTGAGTTATATGAAAAAATTACAAGTGAGCCCATAGTTTTATTGTATTTGTGAAATACGTACATATTTGTACGTGAAATGGAGTACGCACAAAATATGGTAGATACTACCAAAAAAATAGTATATATACTACGTAAACATTTTTATATACTACATACTACGCGTACATACTCTCCGATATGATAGATACTACCTAGAACGTACGAAACAAAAGTGGGAGTAACTACACCTGGTAGTAGGAAAAATTTGTCCTATATATATATATATATATATATATATATATATATATATATATATATATATATATATATATATATATATATATATATATATATGCATAGTAGCCCCCAAGGGCCGGCTTATCTGAATAAGATGAGCCGGGTCTTATAATCACTGACAAGAACCGAACCTGTAGCCCCCAAGGGCTGGCTTATCTGAATAAGATGAGCCGGGTCTTATAATTATTGATAAGAACCAAATCCGTAGCCCCCAAGGGCCGGCTTATCTGAATAAGATGAGCCGGGTCTTATAATTATTGATAAGAACCAAATCCGTAGCCCCCAAGGGCCGGCTTATCTGAATAAGATGAGCCGGGTCTTATAGATTGAAATGACCTACATTAGCCCCCAAGTGCCAAGTGTATTGCTTGCAATGTGCTTGGGACATGAATACCATGGTTGACTATGAATTGAATCATATTAACACTGTGTGCCACTCTTTGTAGGATGCATTGAGTGTGGGTGAGTCAAATATCGCCGAGCTGAAGAAAAGTCTGGAGACCCAGCAAAGTGAGCGCGCCAAGGCAGAATTGAGCCTGAAGTCATCATTATAAGACAATGAGAAGATGAAGGCTAAATTTGATGAAGAGAGAGCCGCCTTGGAAACTGAGAAGGCTAATCTGCTGAAAAGAGCACAAGATGTTGAGGCCCAGCTTAAGCCGGTGACTGAAGAGTTGGCCGGCTTAAAACGACATATCTCTCACATGGCAGCCGCCATCTTTGATAAGTGTAGTATGCAACCCATCATCTGTTTGTCAAATTCTTTGGCTCACCTGGCGACTCACAATATGTACTTCACTAACCCGCCTGGCGACTCTTGGGTAAAATCTTAACAGGCCCCAGAAGTGCTAATCTTGGTGAAGATATGCTATTAAAGCTGAAGGCGGTTTATTCTCTGACGGAGCAATTGTACACTGGAACTCTGCGCAGTCTTGTGGCCTTATCAAATGGCAAAAAACCTCCAACCCTTATCAAGACTGTGCTGGATCAGCTGTCAACGGTGCCGGCTCAAATTGAAGAGCTTAAATTATCAGTCGCCCGTGCCGGAGCCATTGTTGCTCTAAGCCGGGCCAAAGCCTGGCAATCAGAACTTGACCCGGAAGAAATGGCCACCGGGTGTCCAGATTTTAAAGATGACGGGTCAATCTTTGAAGAGGAAGATTTCAACAAATGCGTCAGAGAGATGCGGCCCCTGGCGTGTAAGCTTACAAAAGAGATGGATTTGAACAAGTACGAGCCGGCTTACGATGACAACAATGCTAAGATTAAGCCGCCATCACATGATGTTATAGACCTTATTCCGCCAGGGCGTAAGCATACCTTCGCCCTGATTTTGATCCTTCTGTTGTGCTTAACGATGAAGCCACGTTTGAAGCTTTAACCGGCATCAACTAGACCTTGGCCAATCTCTAGATGGCCATCGACGAAGAGCCGGCACAGGATGATTTGGGGGCTTCAAGCTCAAGGCGCCAAGATGAAAATAACCCGCCAGGCCAAAACCCGGACGACACTGCCACCGGCTCAATGGAGTAACTTGACTCCAAAAAACACTTGGTCACAAACTTTTGGGCTCAACTGAAGCCTTGTAATAGGTAGCTGAAAAACAATCACCTGCTCTGTGATGACCCACAATTATAGGGGATCAATTGTAGCTCTTTTCGATAAGTAAGAGTGTCGAACCCAACGAGGAGCAGAAGGAAATGAAAAGTGGTTTTCAGCAAGGTAATGTCTGCAAGTATTGAAATTGTAAGTAACAGAGTAGTTTGATAGCAAGATAATTTGTAACGAGCAAGTAACGATAGTAGTAACAAAAGTGCAGCAAGGTAGCCCAATCCTTTTGAGGCAAAGGACAGGCCAAAACGGTCTCTTATAATAAGCAACGCGTTCTTGAGGGTACACGGGAATTTCATCTAGTCACTTTCACCATGTTGGTTCGATTTGTGTTCGCAACTTTGATAATTTGATATGTGCGTGGACCGGTGCTTAGGTGCTGTTCTTACTTGAACAAGCCTCCTACTTATGATTAACCCTCTCGCAAGCATCCGCAACTACGAGAAAAGTATTAAGAATAAATTCTAACCATAGCATTAAACTTTTGGATCCAATCGGTCCCTTACGAAATAGCGCATAAACTGGGGTTTAAGCTTCTGTCACTCTCGCAACCCATCATCTACTTACTACTCCACAATGCATTCCCTTAGGCCCAAATATGGTGAAGTGTCATGTAGTCGACGTTCACATGACACCACTAAGGGAATCACAACATACATACTATCAAAATATCAAACACATATCAAGTTCACATGATTACTTGCAACATGATTTCTCCCGTGACCTCAAGAACAAAAGTAACTACTCACAAATGATAATCATGCTCAAGATCAGAGGGGTATTAAATAGCCTATTGGATCTGAACATATAATCTTCCACCAAATAAACCATATAGTAATCAACTACAAGATGTAATCAACACTACTAGTCACCCACAAGCACCAATCTATAGTTCCGGTAACAAGATTGAACACAAGAGATGAACTAGGGTTTGAGATGAGATGGTGCTTTTGAAGATGTTGATGGAGATTTCCCTCCCCAAGATGGGAGAGTTGTTGGTGATGATGATGACGATGATTTCCCCCTCCGGGAGGGAAGTTCCCCCGGCGGAATCGCTCCGCCGAAGGGTAAAAGTGCTCCTGCCCAAGTTCCGCCTCGAGACGGCGGCGCTCCATCCTGAAAGTCCTCTCCTTATTTTTTCTAGGTCAAAATGACTTATATACCAGAAGATGGGCACTGGAGGTGGGCCTGGGTGAGCACAACCCACCAGGGCGCGCCTGGGCTCCCTGGCGCGCCCAGGTGGGTTGTGCCCATCTGGTGGGCCCCCTCTGGTACTTATTTGCTCCAATATTCTTCAAATATTCCATAAAAAATCTCCATAAAGTTTCAGCTTGTTTGGAGTTGTGCAGAATAGGTGGCCTGACGTAGCTTTTCCAAGTCCAGATTTCCAGCTGCCAGAATTCTCCCTCTTTGTGTGTACTTTGCATATTATGAGAGAAACGGCATCAGAATTACTCCAAAAAGCCTTATTATGCAGAAAAACATCATAAATAATAGTAGGAAAACATGATGCAAAATGGACGTATCAACTCCCCCAAGCTTAGACCTCGCTTGTCCTCAAGCGAAAACCGACATCGAAAAACATGTCCACATGCTTAGAGAGAGAGGTGTCGATAAAAACAAAATACGGACATAGAAGCATCATGTAGATTATTATAACAACAACAAATTTAAACATAAGACTTTTATCATAGAACTTTTATCATAAACTTCTCATGAATAAGTGGCAGGTCATCACACAATTGAAGTATAAAGCATAAACTCTATTAGAAACCAACAAACTTTGTTCTCAGTCAACTTGGCAACTACAATTCATCATCTTTTCAGGAAGGGTCACATATCGGAGCCTTTAGGCAAGTCCACATACTCAACCATCATATAGTCTTCTATGATTGCTAACACTCACCGCATACACATGAGCAAAACGTTTCAGCCAGACACATAGAAAGATAGGGGCTTATAGTTTTGCCTCCCAACGTATTCACCTCAAGGGCGATGTCAACAATAATAACTTATGCCACCCATATTCAACTGGACATATGTGCCTAGATCTTTCCTCACCACATGATGCTTGCCAAAGGATAAAAATAAAAGGAAAAGAGAGAAGAACTTTGACTCTTTGCATAAATGTAAAAGATAGGCCCTTCGCAGAGGGAAGCAAAGGTTGCCATGTGCTTATTTGTTTGTAGACACAACCCCTTAGTGCAAAAGAATGTCACGTTGCATTGCCCCTTATGATGGCAACCTTTATTATGTAGTCTGTCGCTTTTATTCTTCGCCATCACAAGTTCGTACAACGCTCAATTTTCCTTTACACTAAATGATCTCACACTTTTAGAAGCAATTTTTATTGCCTTATTGCACCGATGACAACTTACTTGAGGGATCTTGCTCAATCCCTAGGTAGGTATGGTGGACACTTGAAAATAAGATTTGGGTGTAAGGGTTTCTGGATGCACAAGTAGTATCTCTACTTAGTGCGGAATTTTTGGCTAGCAAAGATAGGGGGCAAGCACCACATGTTGAAGGATCTATGACAATATAACTTCTATGTGAATATGAACAAGCATAAATCATTATGTTGTCTTCCTTGTCCAACGTCAAAAATTTTGGCATATAATAATTTGATGGGGGCTCACAATCACAAAAGATTTCTAGGATAATATATTTATATGTGAATCTTCTCTTCCCTTATTAATTCTTTCATGAGTCGCATCATTAACCAATGCTATGTTTGGCAATCTCTAATAAAATTTTCTACTCATACTTTTCCTTATGCGGTGCCATCACCTACCATAAGATTAGCATATGATCTTTTTCTTTTATTTCCTCCCCCCCCCCTTTTTTTATTGCAACATGAAAGTAACAAAGCAAAAACTCAAACTAAACTTTATTATATATCTTGCACACGATTACAAGGATAGACCACTAAGCAAGCTCTCAAAAAGAAAGGATCGAACTAAACTTTTATTCATCTAAAGCAAAAGATCGAACTAAAATAAGTAAAGGCAAAAAGATAGTGGGGATGATACGATACCGAGGCACCTCCCCCAAGCTTGGCGGAAGCCAAGAGGAGTGCCCATACCCGAAACTCAATTTTCCTTTGGTGATGAAGAAGAAGGTGGTGGTGATGAAGTAGATGCGATCTTGTCCTCGGGTTTCCATGGCAGAGGTCCACCATCGTAAGAGGAAGAATGAGTCTCACGGGTCCTGCAACTGGCAGCCAAACTCATACCTTTAAACCTCGCCTCATATTCGAAGACTTGGTTTTGAAGATCATAGATCTGGCTTTGGAGGAAGTTGATTTGCTCGTTGAGGGTGAAGACGATGTCCTTCATGGGCTTGCCATCCACCTTGAGATCACGAGTAAGGTCTGTAATCATGAGGTGATTGGCATTGAGTCCACGCTCCACCATCCCCTTGCACCGGAAGACTTCCTGCTCCATAGCTTCAAGCCTGGCCTCCATGGTTCCCGTCCCCTTGGGTCCTTGCACATCGCAGATGTGCAGCACCCCCTCATGCATTTGGATGGCCTGAGGGTGCTGCACCACCTCCCGCAAATATGGGTTGATGACGTTCTTGAAGAACTTGTCCTTGGAGGAGCTTGAAGCGGCCATGGTAGATGAGATCTGACAGAAAACAGCAAGGAAAAGAAAACAGAAGATTTCTCCGCGATACGGTGGTCAATAGGTTCGGGGAGTATATAAAGATTTTTTATCTTGGGAAACAAGCAAACGGAAGAAAAGCGGAGTACGGAAGGTGTCCCAGGTGGGCACAACCCACCTGGGCGCGCCTGGCAAGCCAGGTGCACCCTGGTGCCTTGTGCCCACCAGGGTACGCTTCCTGGAAGTTTCTTATTTTCCTAATTTTCTAAATATTCCAAAACTGACAAAAAATATTTTTGTGGATTTTTTGGAGTCCGTTTACTTACCGTATCACGTACCTCCTTATTTTCACGATTCTGGAGTGTTCCGGAAGGACTCTTTTATGTGTTCTTCTGGTGTCAAAGTTTGGATAATATTACTTTCAACATTAATGGGCGTACCTGAGATATAATGTTTTATTCGTTGCCCATTAACAACCTTCGGGTTAGTACCTTCGGCATTATTTATTTTGATAGCTCCAGACTGATAAACCTCCTCGATAACATAGGGTCCTTCCCATTTGGAGAGGAGTTTTCCTGCAAAGAATCTGAAACGAGAGTTGTACAAAAGAACATATTCTCCAACTTTGAACTCACGCTTTTGGATTCTTTTATCATGCCATCTTTTAACTTTTTCTTTAAATAATTTAGCATTTTCATAAGCTTGGGTTCTCCATTCATCTAGTGAGCTAATATCAAATAACCTCTTTTCACCGGCAAGTTTGAAATCATAGTTGAGTTCTTTGACTGCCCAATATGCTTTATGTTCTAACTCAAGAGGCAAATGACAAGCTTTTCCATAGACCATTTTATAAGGAGAAATACCCATAGGATTTTTATATGCTGTTCTATAAGCCCAAAGTGCATCATCTAATTTCTTAGACCAATTCATCCGGGACCTATTGACAGTCTTTTGCAAAATTAATTTTATCTCTCTATTACAAAGTTCAACTTGACCACTAGACTAAGGATGATAGGGTGATACAATTCTATGGTTAACATCATACTTGGCAAGCATTTTACGGAAAGCACCATAAATAAAGTGTGAACCACCATCAGTCATTAAATATCTAGGGACTCCAAACCTTGGGAAAATAACTTCCTTAAGCATTTTAATAGAGGTGTTGTGATCAGCACTACTGGTTGGAATAGCTTCTACCCATTTAGTAACATAATCAACAGCAACCAAAATATGTGTATACCCATTAGAGGAAGGAAAAGGTCCCATGTAATCAAATCCCCAAACATCAAATGGTTCAACATCAAGTGAATAATTCATAGGCATTTCTTGACGCTTACCGATATTACCTATTCTTTGACATTCATCACAAGATAAGACAAACTTACGGGCATCCTTGAAGAGAGTAGGCCAATAAAATCCAGATTACAATACCTTGTGAGCAGTTCTGTCTCCAGCATGATGCCCTCCATAAGCTTTGGAGTGACATTTCCATAGGATTTGTCCCTGTTCATGCTCAGGTACACAACATCTAATAATACCATCTACTCCTTCTTTATAAAGATGTGGGTCATCCCAAAAGTAATGTCTTAAGTCATAGAAGAATTTTTTCTTTTGTTGGTATGTAAAGCTAGGTGGTAAATATTTAGCAACAATGTAATTAGCATAGTCAGCATACCAAGGAGTGTTATTAGAAACATTTATTGTAGCTAACTGCTCATCAGGAAAACTATCATCAATAGGTAGTGGGTCATCAAGCACATTTTCAAGTCTAGACAAGTTATCAGCTACGGGGTTCTCAGCTCCTTTTCTATCGGTGATATGTAAATCAAATTCTTGTAGCAAGAGAACCCATCGAATAAGTCTAGGTTTAGCATCTTTCTTTTCCATAAGATATTTAATAGCAGCATGATCAGTGTGAACAATTACTCTTGAATCAACAATATAAGATCTAAATTTATCACAAGCAAACACCACTGCTAGAAATTCCTTTTCAGTAGTAGCATAATTCCGTTGTGCACTGTCTAGAGTTTTACTAGCATAATGTATAACATTCAGTTTCTTATCAACTCTTTGTCCTAGAATAGCACCAACAGCATAATCACTAGCATCACACATAATTTCAAAAGGTAAGTTCCAATCAGGTGGTTGAACAATAGGTGCAGAAATTAAGGCTTTCTTGAGTGTTTCGAAGGCTTCTAAACAATCATCATCAAAAACAAAAGGACTATCCTTTTGCAAAAGAGTTGTAAGAGGCCTAGAAATTTTAGAAAAGTCTTTGATAAATCTCCTATAGAAACCAGCATGACCTAGGAAACTACGAATACCTTTGGTATCTTTAGGACATGGCATTTTCTCAATTGCATCAACCTTAGCTTTGTCCACTTCAATACCTCTTTCAGAAATTTTATGGCCCAAAAAAATACCTTCATTAACCATAAAGTGGCACTTCTCCCAATTCAAGACAAGATTTGTTTGCTCGCATCTCTGCAAAACTCGATCAAGATTGCTTAAACAATCATCAAAAGATTTCCCATAAACAGAGAAGTCATCCATGAAAACCTCAACAATCTTTTCACAAAAGTCAGAGAATATAGCAGTCATACATCTTTGAAAGGTAGCAGGTGCATTGCATAAACCAAAAGGCATACGTCTATAAGCATAAGTTCCAAAGGGACAAGTGAAAGTGGTCTTTTCTTGATCAGGTTGAGAAACAGGTATTTGTGAAAAACCAGAATATCCATCAAGGAAGCAAAAGTGTGTGTGCTTAGATAATCTTTCTAGCATTTGATCAATAAAAGGCAGAGGGTAATGATCTTTTCTAGTTGCTTTATTTAATTTTCTGAAATCAATTACCATTCTATAGCCCGTAACAATTCTTTGTGGAATAAGTTCATTCTTATCATTAGGAACAACAGTAATACCTCCTTTCTTAGGAACACAATGAACATGACTTACCCATCTACTATGAGCTATAGGATAGATTATACCTGCTTCCAGAAGTTTTAAGATTTCCGTTCTTACCACTTACTTCATTTTCGGATTTAACCGACGTTGGTGATCGACAACGGGTTTAGCATCAGGTTCCATATTAATCTTGTGCTGACATAGAGTGGGACTAATGCCCTTTAAATCATCAAGAGTATACCCAATAGCAGCTCGATGCTTCCTTAGAACTTTCAATAATCTTTCTTCTTCATGTTCTGAAAGGTTCGCGCTAATAATAACAGGATATATCTTCTTTTCATCAAGATAAGCATATTTCAAAGTGTCTGGCAATTGTTTTAATTCAAACACAGGATCACCTTTAGGTGGAGGAGGACCTCCTAGAGTTTCAATAGGCAAATTGTTTTTAAGCAGAGGACGTTGTTCAAAGAAAATCTTATCTATTTCATTTCTCTCATGCATATGTAAATCATTTTCATGGTCTAGCAAATATTTTTCTAAAGGATCAGTAGGAGGCACAGCAATAGAAGCAAGACCAATTATTTCATCCTTACTAGGCAATTCTTTTTCATGAAGCTTTCTACTAAACTTGGAAAAATTAAACTCATGAGACTCATCACCAAAGCTAACACCGACAGTTTGTTTTTCACAATCTATTTTAGCATTAACGGTGTTCAAGAAAGGTCTACCAAAGATAATGGGACAAAGGTCATCTTGTGGGGAACCAAGAACATGGAAATCAGTTTTGTATTTTATTTACCCACACAAGACTTCAACATCTCTAACAATTCCAATTGGTGATATGGTGTCTCTATTAGCAAGTTTAATAGTAACATCTATGTCTTCTATTTCTGCAGTTGCTATGTCATTCATAATTTCTTGATATAAGGAATAAGGAATAGCACTCACACTAGCACCTATGTCACATAGCCCATGATAACAGTGATCTCCTAATTTAACTGAGACAGCAGGCATGCCAACAACAGGTCTATGATTATCCTTTTTATCAGGTTTGGCAATTCTAGCAGCTTCTTCACAGAAGTAAATAGCATGCCCATCTACGTTTTCTTCCAGGAGATCCTTAATCATAGCAACACTAGGTTCCACTTTAATTTGTTCATCAGGTTTAGGTGTTCTAATATAACTTTTGTTAACCACAGTTGAAACTTTAGCATGTTCCTTTATCCTAACAGGGAAAGGTGGTTTCTCAATATAAGCAGTAGGAACAACTGGATCAACATTATAAATTATGGTTTCCTCTTTAATTGGTACCAGTTCTTTAACTTCTTCTTTAATAGGTGGGTGATATTTGAACCACTTCTCCTTAAGGAGATCAACATGAGTAGCAAATGATTCACAAAAGGAGGCTACTATCTCAGAGTCAAGTCCATATTTAGTGCTAAACTTTTGAAAAGCATCGGTATTCATAAAAGATTTAACACAATCATACTTAAGCTTAATACCTGACTCTTTACCTTCGTCGAGTTCCCAATCTTCAGAGTTGCATTTAATTCTTTCCAAAAGATCCCACCGGAATTCAATAGTCTTCTTCATAAAAGAACCAGTACAAGAAGTATCAAGCATGGATTGATCATCACGAGAAAGCCGAGCATAAAAGTTTTGGATAATAATTTCTCTTGAGAGCTCATGGTTGGGGCATTAATATAACATTGACTTAAGCCTCCGCCAAGCTAGAGCGATACTTTCTCCTTCACGAGGCCAAAAATTATATATATAATTCCGATCACGATGAACTAGATGCATAGGATAATTTTTTTGGTGGAACTCCAATTTTAATCGATTCCAATTCCAAGATCCAATATCATCGCATAGCCTATACCATGCCAATGCTTTTCCCTTCAAAGATAAAGGGAAAACCTTTTTCATAACTTCATCTCCGGGTAAACCTACAAGCTTAAACAATCCACAAATTTGTTCCACATATATCAAGTGCATATCGGGATGTTCGGTTCCATCTCCTGCATAAGGATTAGCTAGCAGTTGCTCTATCATACCCGAAGGAATTTCATATTCAATATTTTCAGTAGGTGCAGTAGGTTGAGGGGTAGCTAATTGTGGTTCCAGTCGAGGTGAAGATACCCCGAACAAATCCCTCAAAGGATTGTTTTCCATAGTAACAAGTGACAATAAATTTCAGCACACTATATAAATGTTTCCTTACCAAACTCCACTTACCAAAGGCGCTTCACTCCCCGGCAACGGCGCTAGAAAATAGCCTTGATGACCCACAAGTATAGGGGATCAATTGTAGCTCCTTTCGATAAGTAAGAGTGTCGAACCCAACGAGGAGCAGAAGGAAATGACAAGTGGTTTTCAGCAAGGTAATGTCTGCAAGTGCTGAAATTGTATGTAACAGAGTAGTTTGATAGCAAGATAATTTGTAACGAGCAAGTAACGATAGTAGTAACAAAAGTGCAGCAAGGTAACCCAATCCTTTTGAGGCAAAGGACAGGCCAAAACGGTCTCTTATAATAAGCAAAGCATTCTTGAGGGTACACGGGAATTTCATCTAGTCACTCTCACCATGTTGGTTCGATTTGTGTTCGCTACTTTGATAATTTGATATGTGGGTGGACAGGTGCTTAGGTGCTGTTCTTACTTGAACAAGCCTCCTACTTATGATTAACCCTCTCGCAAGCATCCGCAACTACGAGAAAAGTATTAAGAATAAATTCTAACCATAGCATTAAACTTTTGGATCCAATCGGTCCCTTACGGAATAGCGCATAAACTGGGGTTTAAGCTTCTGTCACTCTCGCAACCCATCATCTACTTACTACTCCACAATACATTCCCTTAGGCCCAAATATGGTGAAGTGTCATGTAGTCGACGTTCACATGACACCACTAAGGGAATCACAACATACATACTATCAAAATATCAAACACTTATCAAGTTCACATGATTACTTGCAACATGATTTCTCCCGTGACCTCAAGAACAAAAGTAACTACTCACAAATGATAATCATGCTCAAGATTAGAGGGGTATTAAATAGCATATTGGATCTGAACATATAATCTTTCACCAAATAAACCATATAGTAATCAACTACAAGATGTAATCAACACTACTAGTCACCCACAAGCACCAATCTATAGTTCCGGTAACAAGATTGAACACAAGAGATGAACTAGGGTTTGAGATGAGATGGTGATGTTGAAGATGTTGATGGAGATTGCCCTCCCCAAGATGGGAGAGTTGATGGTGATGATGATGACGATGATTTCCCCCTCCGGGAGGGAAGTTCCCTCGGCGGAATCGCTTTGCCAGAGGGCAAAAGTGCTCCTGCCCAAGTTCCGCCTCGAGACGGCGGCGCTCCGTCCCGAAAGTCCTCTCCTTATTTTTTCTAGGTTAAAATGACTTATATACCAGAAGATGGGCACCGGAGGTGGGCCTGGGTGAGCACAACCCACCTGGGCGTGCCAGGGCCTGGTGGGCCCCCTCTGGTACTTATTTGCTCCAATATTCTTCAAATATTCCATAAAAAAATCTCCGTAAATTTTCAGCTTGTTTGGAGTTCTGCAGAATAGGTGGCCTGACGTAGCTTTTCCAGGTCCAGATTTCCAGGTGCCGGAATTCTCCCTCTTTGTGTGTTCCTTGCATATTATGAGAGAAAAGGCATTAGAATTACTCCAAAAAGCCTTATTATGCATAAAAACATCATAAATAACAGTAGGAAAACATGATGCAAAATGGACGTATCATTAGGTACCCGATCTTCCCTCCGTGCTGGCTCAGGCTGGCGAGGTTGAGCCACCACCCGGCTTCCAGGCCCATCCGGATTTAACTGAGAATTCACCCTTGCATCAAGAGTGCTTGTCCCTGCCCCCGATGTGTTGAACAGATTCATGGGCTCATACTGCAAAGGTAGGCGAGTCTGGTGTCTTCTACAAAGAACTGCGTTAGAGTCGTTCTGATCTAGGCTTAATCGCCAAGCTTCTGCCCTTATACGCTCTGACTCAGCCGCGATCTGGGCCCGTTCCATTGCCATCCTGGTATTCTGTGCATTGACATGCTCCTGGGCCTTAGTGATCTCTACCTGAATCTTTACAATCTCCGCATTACGCTCTGCTTGATTCGCCGCAGTCACCTCAGTCGCTAACAAAGGTGTCAAAGTACCCAAGAGATCTGACAAGACTTGAGCTGGTGGTATAACTGAACCGCCAGCCCTAGCTGTCGCAGCCGCAGTCGATCCAGATGTCATAGCTACAGCTGTTGATGAATTTAGAACCGGCTGCGTGCCAGCCATAAAGACAGGAGCCCTACACGGCGGCTCGTAGGGGTCCGGAATACTGTTGCCATCGGAACAACCCCCAAGCCCGCCATCCTGAAGCTGATAGATTGATTCCGTCTCTCCGGTTGAGGACTCATCATCTGATTAGACGAGAGTCTCTCCACCAGATGCAGAATTTTCTGCAAGCTCCAAGCCTTGTGTGAAACCGACAAAGGCACGCTTCCGGCTGGGTTGAATCCGGGCAGGTTGCGTGCACCGAGCCGACTCGAAGAGGTTGGTGGAGGAGTCCGGCTCAGGCTCAGACTCGCCGGTCTTGCCGATGAAGACATGAATTCCACCGAAGGGGACCCGGTACCCATACTCGATTGAGTCGGCCATGGGGCCCCAGCCAGCATCGTCAATGTAGAGCTTGCCATTGCGACTCTTGGTCATCCTACCAATGGCGTACCCCTCGATCCCTGGGAAAGAGTCCTTCAAGAACTCGAAACCACCATGCGCTGGCCCCATGGTGGGCGCCAACTGTCATGGTTTTGTCACGGCAGATGCCCTCGTGAAAGGACTTAAGTGCGAGGCCATGGCTATGATGATTAGCTTAAAGGGGTTGAGCGAGATGAGAGACACGAGTTTACCCAGGTTCAGCCCCTCACCAACGAGGTAAAAGCCTACGTCCTGCTTTGTGTTGTATTGATTGAGTATCGATTACAAGGGAGCGGAATCGCTTAACCTAGCTATCGATTGATTGTAACTTGAGTCTACCCGCCGTAGGGTCTCGCCTTTATATACACAGGTCGAGGCCCCGGGCTTACAAGAGTCCAAGTCGGATCATACAACATGACCGACTCAGGTTATAAGTCGACTTGCCTTGCTAGGCAAGTCGCCATCTGGCGGCTCACACCTCCGGGTTATGACGCCATCTCTGGGTCTTGGGCCTTCAACAGGCCCGCCTTGTAAGCCGCCTCCGGTCTTCATATTTTATCTTCTTGGACCTACTTAGGCTTTCACTTATGAGTCGCCAACAATGTAACCCGGCCCCTCCTGGGCGGGTCACACCATGTGGTTATATCCCCAACACTGGTCGACCTACGAAGTTTAGTAGTAGCTTGATATGAAGTTTCATGATCATCATCATTAGCTTCCTCTTTGGTTGGTGTAGGCATCACGGGAACTACTTTCTGTGATGTGCCACTTTCCAATTCGAGAGAAGGTACAATTACCTCATCAAGTTCTACTTTCCTCCTACTCACTTCTTTCGAGAGAAACTCCTTCTCTAGAAAGGGCCCATTCTTGGCAACAAAGATCTTGCCTTTGGATCTGTGGTAGAAGGTATACCCAATAGTCTCTTTAGGGTATCCTATGAAGACGCACTTCTCCGCTTTGGGTTCAAGCTTATCAAGATGAAGCCTCTTGACATAAGCGTCGCATCCCCAAACTTTAAGAAACGACAACTTAGGTTTCTTGCCAAACCATAATTCATATTGTGTCATCTCAACCGATTTAGACGGTGCCCTATTTAAAGTGAATGCGGCTGTCTCTAATGCATAACCACAAACCGATAGTGGCAAATCGGTAAGAGACATCATAGAACGCACCATATCTAATAAAGTACGATTACGTCGTTCGGACACACCATTACGCTGTGGTGTTCTAGGTGACGTGAGTTGTGAAACAATTCCACATTGTCTTAAATGAGCGCCAAACTCGTAACTCAAATATTCACCTCCACGATCGGATCGTAGAAACTTTATTTTCTTGTTACGATGATTCTCCACTTCACTCTGAAATTCCTTGAACTTTTCAAATGTTTCAGACTTGTGTTTCATTAAGTAAATATACCCAAATCTACTCAAATCATCTATGAAGGTAAGAAAATAATGATACCCACCACGTGCTTCAACACTCATCAAACCGCATACATCGGTATGTATTATTTCCAATAAGTCACTAGCTCACTCCATTGTACCGGAAAACGGGGTTTAAGTCATCTTGCCCATAAGGTATGGTTCACATGTATTAAATGATTCATAATCAAGTGATTCCAAAAGTCCATCAGCATGGAGTTTTCTTCGCGTGCTTTACACCAATATGACCTAAGCGGCAGTGCCACAAGTATGTGGTACTATCATCGTTAACTCTGCATCTTTTGGCATCAATATTATGAATATGTGTATCACTACGATCGAGATTCAACAAGAATAAACCATTCACAAGGGGTGCATGACCATAAAAGATATTATCCATATAAATAGAACAACCATTATTCTCTGACTTAAATGAATAACCGTCTCGCAATAAACAGGATCCAGATATAATGTTCATGCTCAACGCAGGCACCAAATAACAATTATTTAGGTTCATTACTAATCCCGAAGGTATTACGAGTGTGCCGATGGTGATCATATCAACCTTGGAGACACTTCCAACACTCATCGTCACCTCGCCCTTAGCTAGTCTCCTTTTACTCCATAGCTTCTATTTCGAGTTACAAACAAGAGCAACTGAACCAGTATCAAATACTGAGGCACTACTACGAGTACTAGCAAGGTACATATCAATAACATGTATATCAAATATACCTTTGTTGACATTGCCAGCCTTCTTACCTGCCAAGCACTTAGGGTAATTCCGCTTCCATTGACCATTCCCTTGTAATAGAAGCACTTAGTCTCAGGTTTGGGTCGAGCCTTGGGTTTGTTCACGGGAGTGGCAACTGTCTTGCCATTCTTCTTGAAGTTCCCTTTCTTTCCATCGCCTTTCTTGAAACTAGTGGTCTTATTAACAATCAACACTTGATGCTTTTTCTTGATTTCTACCTCCGCGGCCTTAAGCATCGCGAATAGCTCAGGGATCATCTTCTCCGTACCTTGCATATTATAGTTCATCACAAAGCCCTTATGGCTTGGTGGCAGTGACTGGAAAACTTTGTTAATCGCTGTCTTATCTGGAAGATTAACTCCCACTTGATTCAAGCGATTGTAGCACCCAGACACTCTGAGCACATGCTCATTAACTGAGCTATTCTCCTCCATCTTGCAGGCAAAAGACTTGTCAGAGGTCTTATACCTCTCAACACGGGCATGAGCCTGAAATACCAATTTCAGCTCTTGGAACATCTCATATGCTCTGTGGCGTTCAAAACGTCTTTGGGGCCCTGATTCCTAAGCCGTAAAGCATGGCGCACTGAACTATCAAGTAGTCGTCAGAACGTGCTTGCCAGACATTCACAACATCCACAGATGACGCTAGAGGGGTTAGCACACCGAGCGGTGCATCAAGGACATAAGCCTTCTGTGCAGCAATGAGGACAATCCTTAGACTACGAACCTAGTCCGCATAATTGCTTACAATATCTTTCAACTTAGTCTTTCTCTAGGAACATATTAAAACAAGGAGCTACAGCGCGAGCTATTGATCTACAACATAATTTTCAAAGACAATTTAGACTATGTTCATGATAATTTGTTCAGTTAATCAAATTATTAATGAACTCCCACTTAAATCAACATCCCTCAAGTTGTCTAAGTGATACATGATCCAAATCAACTAACCCATGTCCGATCATCACGTGAGATGGGGTAGTCATCAATGGTGAACATCTCCATGTTGATCATATCTACTATATGACTCATGTTCAACCTTTTGGTCTCCTGTGTTCCGAGGCCATGTCTTTACATGCTAGGCTCGTCAAGTTTAACCCAAGTATTCCGCATGTGTAAAACTGGCTTACACCCGTTGTATTTGAACGTAGAGTCTATCACACCCGATCATCATGAGGTGTCTCGAAACGATGAACAGCTACAATGGTGCATACTTAGGGAGAACACTTTTATCTTGAAATTAAGTGAAGGGATCATCTTATAATGCTACCATCTTCCTAAGCAAAATAAGATGCATAAAAGATAAACATCACATGCAATCAAAATATGTGACATGATATAGCCATTATCATCTTGTGCTTTTGATCTCCATCTCCAAAGCACCGGCATGATCTCCATCGTCACCGGCATGACACCATGATCTCCATCATCACAATCTTCATCATCGTCTCGTCACTTGGTTGTCTCGCCAACTATTGCTTCTACAACTATTGCTAACGCATAGCGATAAAGTAAAGCAATTACATGGCGTTATTTGTTGACACGCAAGTCATACAATAAATTAAAGACAACCCTATGGCTCCTGCCGGTTGCCATACTCATCGACATGCAAGTCATGAACCTATTACAAAACATGATCATCTCATACATAAACATATATCACATCACATTTTGGCCATACCACATCACAACATGCCCTGCAAAAACAAGTTAGACGTCCTCTACTTTGTTGTTGCAATTTGTACGTGGCTGCTAGGGCATACTATAAGAACCGTTCTTATCTACGCAAAACCACAATAGTGATATACAAGTTGCCTTTTAACCTTCTACAAGGACCGCCTTTGTCAAATCAGATTCAACTAAAGTGGGAGAGACAGACACCCGCAAATCCACTTTTATGCAATACAAGTCGCATGTCAAACAGTGGAACCGGTCTCATGTGCGAGGACATGTAAGGTTGGTCCGAGCTGCTTCATCCCACAATACTGCCGAATCCAAATAAGTCAAGGGAAGTAAGCAATCTAAACATCAATGCCCACAACAACTTTGTGTTCTACTCGTGCAAATACATCTACACATAGACCTAACTACGATACCACTGTTGGGGAATGAAGCATGAAAATAAAAAAAATTCCTACGAACACCCAAGATCTAATCTAGGAGATGTATAGCAATGAGAGGGGAGTGGTGTCTACATACCCTTGTAGACCAAAAACGTTAATGATCTAGAGATCGTGGTTGGCGTAGTCGTACTCACATCGCGATCCAATACGATCCAAGCACCGCACGTGCAACACCTCCGAGTTTAGCACACGTACGGCTCAGCAGCGTCCTCTCCTTCTTGATCCAGCAAGTGATGGAGAGAAGGTAGATGAGATCTGAACCAACATGACAGCGTGGTGGTGGCAGCGGAACTCCGGCAGGGCTTCGCCAAGCGCGTACCGGTGAAACGTGGGAGGAGTTGGGAGAGGTAACAGGCAAGTGTCGAAGGGGGGGATGCCCCCAACACCTCCCCACATTTATATAGGCATGGAGGGGGCTGGTGGCTTCCTCTCCAAGGCCCTAGGGTCGTTGGTCAAAGGGGGAGGAAGTAAATCCCGCCTTTCCTTCCCCACAGATCGCTATCCTCCTTTTTTAGGGATCATGATCTTATCGCTTCGGGATATGATACTATTCCTTTTAAGGGAGGATCTTGGTGCGCCTAGACCAGGATTGTGGGGACTTTCCCCACTACCCACATTCATGCGGGTCCCCCAAAGTAGGTGGGCCCCACTCTGGAACCTTCTAGAACCTTCCCGGTACAATACCGAAGAAACTTGAACTTTTTCCGGAACCCCGATAACAATTTTCCATATATGAATCTTTACCTTCACACCATTCCAGAGCTCCTTGTTATGTCTCGGATCTCATCCGGGACTCCAAACAACCTTCGGACTTTCCACTATTAATATCTCAACACTACCCTAGCGCCACCGAACGTTAAGTGTGCGTACGGGTTCGAGAATCATGCAGACATGACCGAGACTTCTCTCCGGTCAATAACCAATAGCGGGACCTGGATGCCCATATTGATTCCTACATATTCAACGAAGATCTTTATCGGTTGAACCACGATGTTAAGGATTCAGTCAATCTTGTATGTAATTCCCTTTGTCCAGCGATATGTTACTTGCCCGAGATTCGATCATTGGTATCTCCATACCTAGTTCAATCTCGTTACCGGCAAGTCTCTTTACTCGTTCTGCAATACAAGATCCCAGGACTAAACTCATTAGGCACATGAAGCTTCTTATGATGTTGTATTACCGAGAGGGCCCACAGATATCTCTCCATCACACGGAGTGACAAATCCCAGTCTCGGTCCACACAACCCAACAGACACCTTCAGAGATACCTGTAGAGCACCTTTATGATCACCCAGTTACGAAGTGATGTTTGATAGCACACAAGGCATTCCTCTAGTATCCGGGAGTAGCATGATCTCATGGTCGAAGGAACAGATACTTGACATGAAGAAAGCTATAGCAAATAACTAAACAATCTGATGCTAAGCTTATGGTTGGGTCTGTCCATCACATCATTCTCCTAATGATGTGATCCCGTTATCAAATGACAACTCATGTCCATGGTTAGGAAACCTTAACCATCTTTGATCAACGAGCTAGTCTAGTAGAGGCTTACTAGGGACACGGTGTAGTTTATGTGTTCACATATGTATTTAAGTTTCCGGTCAATACAATTCTAGCATTAATAATAAACATTTATCATGAACGGGAAATATGATAATAACCATTTTATTATTGCCTCTAGGGCATATTTCCAACATCGCACTCATCAACCTCCTCCCCGGCCGCCTGCTGGTCGGCCCGGTGGGCGCGCACAGTCGCCTCGGCCGACTCCTGCATCTCGGGAAAAACCCTGGCAAAGAAGCAAGCAAGTTAGCAAAACAAGCAAAGTTCGGCCGGGTCGCGATGCCGGCCGGGCAAAAAGGAAGAGGGAAAGTACTTACGGACGAAGGCCTCTTCGAGATGCTACACCTCGGCCAGCATCCCATTTCCCTGCAGGGCCCACGCGCGGCCGCGGCTCCCGATATCCCGCTCAAGCTGGCGCTCTTCTTGGTGGCCGTCTTCAACTCTGCGTCCTTCACGGTGGCTGCCTTCCCGTGCTCCTCCACGAGCCGGCTCAGCTCCGCCCGATGAGCGTTCGACGCCTTGGCTGCCTCTGCCACCAGCCGATCCACCTCGACCTGGAGCCGGTCGCGGTCGGCGACAGCCAGGTCACGCTGCTGGCTGGTTTCGGCTAGCCGGGTCCGGAGCCCCGGCACCTCAGCTACGGAGGCTGCGCGAAGATGTCAGAAATTAGATGCCGGACAGACGAAAAGAATAACGCCTTAAGATTCGACCCGGCTGCTCTGCAACCGGCCCGAATTTCGGGGGCTACACCCAGTGGGTGTGCTGGTGCGCCCCCACTGGAAGCACGCGCGCCATACCTTGGGCCTGGCCCAGCTCCTCATCCTTGGCAGCAAGCTTGGCCTGGAGCCCGTGGTACTGCTCTAGGAGCCGGACGTACGCATCCGCCCGCAGGTCATACAGGTGATGCATGAAGACAAAGGTTCAATAAGGAAAAAAGACGTCGATAAAGACCCGACCCAGCTGCTGTGCAGCCGGCCCGGTCCTCAGGGGCTACACCCAGTGGGTGCGCTGGCGCGCCCCCACTCGAGAACGGCCAAGTGAACCAAGTGAAACTACAAAGGCAAAAAGACTTACCGCGACCGCTTGCTCCAAGTGTTGCGCCTGCTCCTGCTCCTCCTTGAGGAAGGCCTGCAAACGGCCATCCCGCCCGTGGAGGTGCTGGTGCGAAGCATGCGCTGCCGCATCCTCCCGGGTGCGCGGCCCGAACACGGTCTTGCCTGCACCCGTGCTGGACCAGGACTGCTGCCCTGGTGTCCGGGTCGTGGTGCCTGCGGTGGATCCGCCTGCTCCCGACGACTGTGCCAGGTTCTCAAGGGTCCGCGACTGGGCAATCACCAAGGCACCGGCTTTCCCAGCCGCGGCCTCCGGGGCTGACGTCGGTTGCGCCTCACCGACCGGCGGGGAATCCGGCCCACGGTTCTCCCTGCCGGGCTCACCTACTCCTGTCGGGTCGGCTTGGGGCGGTGTATCCACGACGATGTCCTCATCAAGGTCCGATTCACTGTCGGTCGGCTCCGCTCGGCCTGCCGACTCGCTCGCCCCTTCCAGCTGCGGTACGACGACCGTGGCGATCAGTGCCGTGCCCTTCTCCATCTTCGGCCAGGCCGGGTCCGCGGTGGGCCTCGCCCGCGATGCGGAGGCCCTCTCCCACGCCCGGGCTAAGGCCTCCGCCGCCTCCTTCTCGGCCTCCGCCAGGTCCCGCCAGGCGGCGCGCTTTGTCGCGTCGGGGTCCCGTATGGACTGGCGGGCCACAAGGTTCTCTTCTGCGGTCTGGCCCGGGTCGCGGTCGATGGCGCTGCTCCAGGTTCTCGTCCAAGCAACATCGCCCGTCGCGGCTGCCGTCGCCGCCACTGCCAGGTCGAGGGCGGACTTGGGCACTGCAAGATTAGCACAACACAAGTAGCAAGCAAGAAAGAAGCAAGCGACAAGAAGCACTTACCCAATGATCGTGGGGATTGCCCGCTTTGGCCCCGTCGATGCGGGAAGCATGCGCGTTTTCTTCACGGCGTTCTTGCCGCGCACCGGCTGCGTCGACGCCTGACGCATTGTGGCTGGCCGTGGCTCGACCGGCTCCTTCCTGTGAGGCCGGCGGTCGATTGCCGGCTGGCGGGATGGCCCGCACCCCCCGTCTTCCGCAGCCGCCTTGGCGGGTCAACGCTGGCGTCCCCCCCATGCGGAGGCGCTGCACCGTGGGCACTGGTCAAGCCGTCCTCCGCGTCATCCAGCCAGTCGCGCAGAAGGTCTGGAGGCGGAGACTTACCCGCATCGCGCAATCCGCCGCCTTGGTGCTGGCCAGGCGCCCTTCGGCCGCCCCCTCGTTGTCGACGCCGGCCTCCTCCCCGTCCGAGTGGTGTAGGTCATCCAGCAGGATTTGGACGCTTGGTCCATCGTGGGCCTGCTGGCTCACGAACAACTTCAGCTCTCCTACCGCGTCAGGGCGCAGGAACAACGAAGAAGTAGCGAAGAACAGTGATCAGGGACTCACCGCATGCGCCGGGTTCTGCCGGTCGTAGGGCGCCTTCCCGAAGCGCCACGGCGACCCGACCAGGCCGGCCTTGGAGATGTTGTTCACCCACTCGGCGAACTGGTCCGGCTTCACCTTCTGGGTCGACATCCGGCATGGGTCATGTCGGCCGCTCATCTCACACATATTATGCACCCGGCGCTGCAGTGGCAGTACCCGACGCACAATGAAGGCCGCGATGAGATCCGTCCTAGTGAGCCCCTCGTGCGCTGTCATCTCCTTGATTCGGCTGCAGATATTCACCATCTCCTGCGGTGGTTTCTTGGGCTGGTAGCCCTGGTTCACCTTGGCGTGCGGCGGCTCATTGACGAACGGCGGCAGGTTGATGAAGTCCGCCCCCGGGACGACATTGCGCACGTAGAAGAAGGAGTTCTGCCACTTCTTGGCCGAGTCCTCGAGGGGCATCTTGGGGAACGGCTCGTTCTGCCGGCCGGTGATCACAGCCGCCCCGCAGTCGGACATGGTGCCGGCAGCTGGCCCCTGCTACTTGAGGAAGAAAAGCTTCCTGAATAGGCCCATGCTTGGCAACAGTCCCAGATAGCTCTCCCAGAGCGTGGCAAAGCCGGTGAGCTATAGCACGGCGTTGGCACCCAGGTGCTGCGGCTGCAGCCCGAAGAACTCAAGGAAGGCGCGAAAGAAGAGGCTCATGGGGAGGCCGAACCCGCACGCGAAATGGGTGTAGAACACCACGTGCTCGCCCTCCTGCGACACCGGAACCCTCTACCCGCCGGAACCCTCATTCAAACGGAAATGACATACTATCATACTACATCATAACCATTTTTATGCATGTAGACACTCAAGATAAATCATTATCCACTCCTAGCTAATTAAGCATGGCATGAGCAACTATAATCTATAATTGTCATCACAAACATGTTTACTCACAATAATACTGAATCAAGAGCGATGAGCTAAACATATTTATGAAAACAAAAACAAGATGTGTTCATACCAGCCTTTCTTCATCTCAATCACTTCATCAAATCATCATCATTATTGCCTTTCACTTGCATGAAGGAATGATATGAAAATAATAATAGTGCAAGTGTGCCATGGACTAAGCTGGAATATGCAAACATTTTTTTAAAGGAGAAGACAAGATAATATGGCTCTTTGTTAGATCAATAGTAGTGCATATGAGAGCCACTCAACATGTTCATTGTGGTCTTCTCCTCACGACAGCCCAAAGAAAAGAAATTTAGAGAAACACACTGAAATATTTTTGGAGTTTCAAAGTTTTTCAAACACACAAGAAGAAAGCAAAAATAAAACTAACATGGATATACAATGAAAAATGATGAACACTGACAACTGGAATGAAATGTGTGGTACATGAATGTAACGTCGGTGAGAAGTACTTACTCCCCCAAGCTCATGCTTTTGGCTTAAGTTAGTCTGCAGCCGCGGGTCGAAGTATCCGTCTCCAGGATAGTACTGAGGCTCATCTGGGTTCCACTTATAGACGGGATCCTGTGGATCCCATTGGTAAACAGGCTCTGCGGCTGCCTTAGACTCAGGTGCTGGCTCAGGCTCGACCACTTGGGGCAGCAAGAAGCCCCAATAAGCGTAAATGTCCTTGGGCATAATAGTGTACCTGCCTGAAGAAAGATCGAACAAAGAAGGTGCAGGCAGGGTAATAGTCTCATGAGTGCCCAGACTAAATACTAAGTTATGACGGAATCGCGTCTTGCCTCCGTCAATAAAGTCATGCCCAACCATGCTAGCATAATCTAGGTGTCTCACAGGTAAGAGCCTCTCGTCCGCCTCCTCGTGCCTAATAGGTATCTCAAAATGTTTAGCGAGGCAGGAAGCATAAATACCACCATAAATCACTACCTTTGAGCGGTTAGTGTGTAACCATCGAGCAATCATGGCGCCCAAACTAAAAGTCCTATAGCTGTAAAGAGCATCGCGCAAAATAGCAAGGTCCAAAGAGCTAAGTGTCACACTCTCCCACCGTCCAGTCAAACACCTCCCGGCAAATAATGAATAATAGCACAAAATAGGGAAATGTAAACTAGCAACTCTAGCCTCAGAAACTCCTCTTGTCTCCCCAACAGTGGTGTCGGATATAAAATCTGCAAGGTCATGGGGACGTGGCACTATATAGGGCTGCCCTCAAGTGGAATCAAACAAGCCTCACAAAACTCAACTAGTGTCATCTCTCTAGAAACATCATATAAGTTGAATGTGACCGTGGGTGGTTCCGCCCTAGAGTGAAAATGGAAACTTTGCATAAAGGTATTTGTGAGGAGGAGGTACTGGTCACATTTATCTTTGAGGAAGGGAAGAATGGTGATGTTATTCGCCAAATGGTAGAATCATCGAGAATTCCTGCATCTCTCAAGAAAGTGTTGCACGGCCGCACTTTGGCAACACGAGGAAGGTGATATTTGGGCTTCGGAACCTCCCTAGAAGTCTGGCTTGAGGATCCTCTTAACCTCCACTTGAGCATTTTCTTTTTCTGAAATTTTTAGTAACTCAAAATAAAAGTGAACCAAACTCAACAAAATTGATAGCAACTACTCCCATAAGCATCTAGAAGCTATATCATGCATCAAAACTACTTTGGACCATATAAATTTGACATGCAAGCTCAAGAACATGGTCACTACAGCAGCAAAAATTTGCAATATATAAATCACTATAACAAAAACTAATTGGACCATTGGAGGATTCACATACCGAATAATAATCTCCCAAAACAGTTTCGAAAATGGAGTTCCGAGCAAGGAGATCAAAATTTGCAGTCAAAGGAGCAAGAACACGGGTTTGAGCAAGCAAGTGATTTTTTCTGGAGGAAGAAGATGGGAATGGGCGGCTGGGATAAGTGAGTGGGTCCCTGCGGGACCCACAAGCCCACTAGGCGCGCCCGGGGGGGTGGCGTGCCTTGTGAACTTGTGGCTCATAGGTGCACCCCCTGGGGTGTGTTAAGTGCCAAAAATTCTTAAATATTATACAAAAAATCATACTAAATTTTCAGGGCATTCTGAGAACTTTTATTTTTGGGTCATTTTTTATTGCACGGAAAATTCAGAAAACAGGAAAATCATGGCATTTCTAGTTTATTAACATTAAATAACAGAGAGTAAATAGTGGGTACAGTAGGTTTGTGCTTACTAAATTCATCGACCACATGCCCCTAAAAAGAATACATTAATAAGGTTGATCAAGTCTTATTAACAAACTATTTTCGAATGACATGAAACCGAAGAATCTTCGTATAACACTAGGTTACCTCAACGGGGATATGCATCTTCCCAATAATAAGAGTTTCATATTTATTTTTGACAATAGGAAGAGGGATTTGAAAACTTCCAATAGTAATTGTTGGAGCCTTTTCAATAACATTAATACCATTCACTTGAAATTGCTTCTTCGAAAAGTGTACCGTATGCTCATTACCATTGATATGAAAAGTGACCTTGCTTTTGTTGCAATCAATAACAGCCCCTGTAGTATTCAAGAAGGGTCTACCAAGGCTAATCGACATGTTGTCGTCCTCGGGCATGTCAAGTATAACAAAGTCTGTCAAGATAGTAACATCTGCAACTGCAACGGGCACATCCTCACAAATACCGATAGGTATAGCAGTAGATTTATCAGCCATTTGCAATGATATTTCAGTAGGTGTGAGTTTATTCAAATCAAGTCTTCTATATAAAGAGAAAGGCATAACACTAACACCGGCTCCTAAATCACACAAAGCAGTTTTAACATAGTTTCTTTTAATGGAGCATGGTATAGTGGGTATTCCTGGATCTCCTAGTTTCTTAGGTACACCATCCTTAAAAGAATAGTTTGCAAGCATGGTGGAAATTTCAGCTTCAGGTATCTTTGTTTGATTAGTGACAATATCATTCATATATATAGCATATGGGGCCATCTTTAAAATATCAGTCAAATGAGTATGCAAAAAGGCTGGCCTAAGCATTTCAGCAAAGCGTTCAAATTCTTCTTCATCCTTATTCTTAGATGGTTTAGTTGGGAAAGGCATGGGTTTCTGAACCCATGGTTCTCTTTCTTTACCATGTTTCCTAGCAACGAAATCTCTTTTATCATAACATTTATTTTTAGGAGGTGGGTTATCAAGATCAACAACAGGATCTATTTCAACATCATTATCAGGTTCTTTATCATTATCTGGTCGAGCATCAATGTGAACATGATCATTATCATAATCATTATCACTAGGTGAATGTTCATTACCAGATTGTGTCTCAGCATCAAAAATAGAAACATCATTACTATCCTCAGAAGGTTTTTCTACCTCAGGTTAACTAGAAACATGCAAAGTCCTATCATTTTTCTTTTTCTTTTTCTTCTTAGAAGGACTAGGTGCATCAATATTAATTCTTTGAGAGTCTTGTTCAATTCTTTTAGGGCGACCTTCAAGATATAGTGGCTCCGGAGTCATTCTACCTCCTCTAGTCATTACTCTAACAACATGATCATTCATATTACTATTCATTTGATTAAGCAAATCATTTTGAGATTTAGCTACTTGTTCTTACTGAGTTTGGACCATAGAAGCATGTTTACCTACACCTTTAACATCATTAGCAATTCTAAACAACAAGTCACTCAAGCGATCAATCATGTAAGCATTATGTTTCAATTGTTTCATAAAATACGCATTAAAATGAAATTGCTTAATAATGTAATTGTCAAATTCATACAAGCATTGACTAGCAGATTTGTTGTAAGGAATATCACCTTCATAAAATTTTATAAGAGAATTTACCTCTACTACCTGTGTCGGGGTGTCAAGTCCGTGTATTTCTTCAAGAGGTGGTAAATTCTTAACATCTTCAGCTTTAATACTTTGTTCTTTCATAGATTTCTTTGCCTCTTGCATATCTTCAGGACTGAGAAATAGAATACCCCTCTTCTTTGGAGTTGGTTTAGGTGGTGGTTTAGGAAGTGTCCAATCATTATCATCTGCAATATATTATTCAGTAGTTCTTCAGCTTGCTCAATAGTTCATTTTCTGAAAACACAACCAGCACAACTATCTAGGTAATCCCTAGAAGCATCGGTTAGTCCATTATAAAAGATATCAAGTATTTCATTTTTCTTGAGAGGATGATCAGGCAAAGCATTAAGTAATTGGAGAAGCCTCCCCAAGCTTGAGGGAGATTCTCTTCTTCAATTTGCAGAAAGTTAAATATTTCCTGTAAGGCAGCTTGTTTCTTATGAGCAGGAAAATATTTTTCAGAGAAGTAATATATCATATCCTAGGGACTACGCACACAACCAGGAGCAAGAGTATTAAACCATATCTTAGCATCACCCTTTAACGAGAAAGGAAACAACTTAAGAATATAGTAGTAGCGAATTTTTTCCTCATGAGCAAATAGGGTGGCCATATCATTCAGTTTAGTAAGGTGTGCCACAACAGTTTCAGATCCATAACCATGAAAAGGATCATATTCAACCAAAGTAATTAACTCAGAATCGATAGAGAATTCATAATCCTTATCAGTAACAAAGATAGGTGAAGTAGCAAACTTAGGATCATATTTCATTCTAGCATTCAGAGATTTTTCTTTCAGCTTACATAGTAATTTCTTAAGATCATCTCTATCATTACAAGCAAGAATTCTCTAGCTATCACTCCATCCATAACATAAACCTCAAGTATCTTAGGCAATTCATATCTAGGAGAGCTAGATCTAATAGGTGTTTCATAATTTTTAGTTTCAATAACTTCATCAGCTTCAGCATTCTCAAATTCTTTAGCTCTAGCAAGTTGTTCATAAAAAAATTCACCTAGTGGCACAGTATCACCAAGCAAAGTACTAGCATCATCAGTAGCATCATTCATAGTAGAAGTAGCATCATCAATTACTTGCGACATATCGGAATTAATAGCAGGTGGGGGTGTCGCAAGCTTACTCAAAATAGAAGGTGAATCAAGTGCAGAGCTAGATAACAGTTCCTTACTTCCCCTCGTTCTAGAGGGAACGATGTTGGTTCTATCATCCTTTAGATTCTTCATAGTGATCTACAGATATAAATCCCAAGTGACTCAGCAAATAGAGCTATGCTCCCCGGCAACGGCGCGAGAAAAAGGTCTTGATAACCCACAAGTATATGGGATCGCAACAGTTTTCGAGGGTAGAGTATTCAACCAAAATTTATTGATTCGACACAAGGGGAGCCAAAGAATATTTGCAAGTATTAGCAGTTGAGTTGTCAATTCAACCACACCTAGAGAACTAGATATCTGCAGCAGAGTGATCAGTAGCACAATGATATGATAGTTTGATAGCAGTGGTAACAATAACAATAGTAACGGTAACAGCACTAGTAGTAGTTTTGTTGCAATTGTGACAACAGCAGCAATAGTAGTAACTTAGCAAAGATCAATACGTGAAAAGCTCGTAGGCATTGGATTGATGATGGATAATTATGTTGGATAACATTCATCATGTAACAGTTATAACCTAGTGCGACACAGAACTAGCTCCAATTCATCAATATAACGTAGGCATGTATTCCGCATATAGTCATACGTGCTTGCAATAAGAACTTGCATGACATATTTTGTCCTACTTTCCCGTGGCAGCGAGGTCCATAAGGAAACTAAGGGATATTAAGGCCTCCTTTTAATAGAGAACTGGAACAAAGCATTAACACATAATGAATACATGAGCTCCTCAAACTACGGTAATCACCGGAAAGAATCCCAATTATTGTCACCTTGGGGTATGCGGATCATAACACGTAATAGGTGCCTATAACTTGCAAGATAGGATCAAGAACACAAATATATTCGTGAAAACATAAAGGGTTCAGATATGAAATCAAGGCATGCGGGCCCTAGTGACAAGCATTACGCATAGCAAAGTCATAGCAACATCAATCTTAGAACATAGTGGATACTAGGGATCAAGCCCTAACAAAACTAACTCGATTACATGATAACTCTCATCCAACCCATCACCGTCCAGCAAGCCTACGAAGGAATTACTCACTCCCGGCGGTGAGCATCATGAAATTGGTGATGGAGGAAGGTTGATGATGACGACGACGTCGAATCCCCCTCTTTGGAGCCCAGAACAGACTCTAGATCAGCCCTCCAGATGAAGAACAGAAGGTGGTGGCGGCTTCGTATCGTAAAACGCGATGATTCCTTCCCCTTGATTTTTTTCTTGGCGAATAGGTTCTTATGTAGTTGGTGTTAGGGTTGCGGGCGCTGCCAGGGGCCCACAAGCCTGCCAGGCGCGCCCCTGGGCTTGTGGCGCCCTGGTAGCCCCACTCTGGTAATTTCCTTCGCCAATATTTTTTTATATATTCTGAAATAATTCTCTTTAAATTTTCAGCTCAATCCGAGAACTTCTATTTCTGCACAAAAACAACACCATGGCAATTCTGCTGAAAACAACGTCACTCCGGGTTAGTTCCATTCAAATCATTCAAATTAGAGTCCAAATCAAGAGCAAAAGTGTTTGGAAAAGTAGAAACGTTTGGGACGTATCAGCGCGCATTGACACACCCGGACGCTTGGCCTCAACGGTATCCGCTATTTAAAGGCGGCCACTCCCGGCTAAAACCACACCACACTATGTCCGCTCGACACCCTCCTCCCGTGTACGACATCCACCATGGCCACGAGCAGGAACTGATTGTGGGAGAGCCTGTAGACAGAGAAGAAGCTCAAGGTGGCCGCTCTTGCGGCTGCTTGGCAAAGCCACAGTGCCAGGAAGATAGAGGCCGGCATGCCGGCCAGCTCCCCAGAAACTTGCAGTTTTTTATCTGAAGCTGAAACTTGCAAAAGAGCCCCCCCCCCTCCGATTTCATTAACGAAACCATCAGTTGAAGAACTGACATCATCTTTTTTTCAACAGTTTAAGCTACTACCAGATTCAACATAATACTACAAATTCAAAGTTCAACCTATTACATCAACAACAGATAGGGATGCAACCCATAAATCCAATGACTAGAGACGAAAGGAGGAAAAAGCTAGAAGAACAAGGAACAGCCAGCAGCACCACCATTAGCCTCCTAGCCTCAGAACTCCAGGTCTCCAGCCTTGTGAACTCCAGGTTTTTTCTTCTGCAAAATAGACCAATCCACAATCCAATTGCACGTCAGTATCACTAATGTCATTGGATCATAATTTTTTTTATCTCAGAAAGTTATTTCATTTCTACATTTCTATAAAGACCAAAACATAGCAGAACTTTCAACCAAAACAAGTTGTTTGTCAGTTTTGTGAAATGTTTTTAGCCAAACATTCAAACAATAAGGCTGAGCATTCAAAGATTTTATCAGTTGTCTTCAGTCGGGATGCGCTTACGAGCAAGCAACTAGAAGAACATTTTGATTTTAGTAGCAATCTTTATTTTCCATAAGAACTTATGTGGAAAACCTTCATTAGTCTTAATGAGAAACATATATACAGATTTCATAGAAAATACTCTGTCATTTGTTAGCATGCATTGTGGTTTGTCTTTTCCCCAATACATTCTGACCTCTTCAAATCTATTTTTTAGACTAGCCCACAAGTCTGCAGGGTCACCAGTGATATTTCTTCTAAAAGAAAAATTACCTCAGTAACACAAATATTATGATCAAAATTAATGGCATATAATCTGTGTTGGGAAATGTAGTAGAAAACAAAAAAATCGCGCCTACGATCACCCAACATCAATATGAAGATGCATAACGGGTTGGGATCACAATCGTTACCGTCACCATCACCGAGTTGCAGCGGAAAAAGAACGTGCTGGTGTAGATCGTACTTGGAGTCCCTCGAACCGTCGATGAACAATCCCTCATACTACCATGAACAGTCCCTTGAACTGAAAAACGAAACCACAACCTCTCTACTTGGTTGCAGCCTGTAGCCTTCACGATCCGCAGCGCTTTGCCATCCGGAGCTAATCATCACCAGAGAATTAGAGGGAGGAGATTAGAACCACACGGAGCTTCTAATTAGTAGGATAAGAGGATTATCCTAGTTCTAATTAGTCAACTAGGACCAACTAGAACTAGAACTAGAAGAACTAGAGGAGGCTCCAGAACTTGTGTATCAAAAGAGCACAAATCCTCAAGTATATATAGGTTAGAGGGGAGAGAGAGGGCTGCCACCAAGGAGGTAAAGCCTCCTTGGGCGAGGAGAGTTGGACTCCTCCCCCACTCCTATTCGGCCTCTTTCCTTAGGGAAGGGGGCGCCTCCCTACTTGGGCCTTTGTGGCCCAAGTTGCCTTCCACCTCTTGGCCTTTTTAGGCCCGTTGATATTAAATTAAATATAAAATTGTTTTAAATACTTTCAGACCATTTTATATATAATTTAACATCCCCGAAAACATTTTCCACTTACATATATATTTATCGATAATACCCGGTATTACCCGATATTCACCGAAACCCTTCTGGTGACCCCGAAACACTTCCGGATCCTCTCGGAACTATTATGAATATTAATGAAAAAATTCCACAAATATATTCACATCACTCCCATCCTACTACCACTCGGCATATCGTGATTGCCGTAATCTTGTGACCCCCCAGGTTCGGTAACTCATAGACATGAATGAAATCGTTCGTTCAATGACCGACATCGGAACCTTGGACGTCCATATCGATCCCTATGAGCACACGAATGAATTCAAGTGAACATTTGGTTATCATGTGATGTTCCCTTTGTGCGATACTTTACAAAACCCAGGATGCATCGGTATCCTCCTGAGTCATCACCATGCTCACTATACCGAAATCCTCGTTACTACTTTTGTTCTTCTTTCTCATTATTGTGTTCCGGCATCCCCTTGACGAAGTCACCTGTGTCTAGCCAGAAGATGATCGATGCCATCACACCGAGAGGGGCCTAAGAAAATCTCTCCATCATCGGAGGAGCAAATCCCACTCTTGAGTTATCCGGCCACTTGTCAAACTTTCCAGCCTATAAGTTGTCGTTATGATCACCATGTTACAGGTAATGTTTGAGCAACACCAAAGCCCACCGTACAGTAAGAAGTGACCACGATACTCTCATGGTCTAAGGAGCAAAATCACAAATTAACACTCCATGTTAGGGCATCTCCAATGCGGACCTGCAAACTGCCCGCAACCATTCGTACCGCGGAAGCCATCCAATGCGGGCCTGTATCGGTCCGCGGCGTGGTCCGGATGCGATTTCTCCCGCAAACCGGAGACAAAAGTGGGGGAGGTTTGCGGGAGTCCAGACCGATTGCACGCCCGCTTCCGACCGCCCTGGCCATCCAAAAACCCCTAACCCCTTCCATGCGCACATCCCGCCCGGCGCCAGCTGCCCACATTCATGCCGCTGTAGAGCGCACCGCTTCACATTGAAGGCGGCTCAGGGCGGACGCGACCTCTCACTGCCTCCACCATTGAAGTGGCTCACCGGCTGAGCGAGCCGTTCGCTGCACGCCTAGCTGAACACGCCTCCTCGCTGCATTCAAACGCCTCCATTAAACCCGCGTGGAAGCCGAGGAACCTACTCCGGCCACACGTCCGCTCATGAGCGGGCCGACATTAAACGCAATGACGACCAAGCTCCTCCCGTCCGCCCTCTATTTAAACAAGGCCAGATACCGGGCAAGAATCGCACCCCTCCGCCGTTCCCCCGTCTCCCCCTTCACCACTTTCTCCACACTTCCAATGGCTTCCGAAGAGCAGTTCTTCGGCATACAAGCTGGCTGGGTGGCCTGCCGAGCCCGCCTGATACGAGCGAGGCAGCTCACTGCTCCAGCTCTCGCGGCTGACCCGATGGAGCAAGTTGCCGCCCCAAGCTGCCGCGTGGTTCAGCAACTCGCCACTCCAGGCCTACTCGATGAGGAGTGGCGCGAGTTGCTCCACACCGGCACAATGGGGAGCATGACAGCACGGTGATAACCCACAAGTATTGGGGATCGCAATAGTTTTTTAGGGTAGTATTCCACCCAAATTTATTGATTCGACACAAGGGGAGCCAAAGAATATTTGCAAGTATTAGCAGTTGAGTTGTCAATTCAACCACACCTGGAGAATCAAATATCTGCAGCAAAGTGTTTAGTAGCACAGTAATATGATAGTTTGATAGCAGTGGTAATAGTAGCAATAGTAACGGTAACATTAACAGTAGCAGTTTTGTAGTGATTGTAACAGCAGCAACAACGAAAGTAACTTAGCAAAGATCAATATGCAAAAAGCGTAGGCATTGGATTAGTGATGGATATTTGTGTTGGATGATATTCATCATGCAACATTGGGCTGGGCCTGTAGGCCCTCATTCTCCTTCGGGTGGACTCCGGAAGCTACACGCCTGGACGTGATCAAGACTGCATCTACTGAAGACTTGGCGTATACTCCAAGACATCTCCTGCCGCCTCCATGCGTACCCCTGGATACCGAACATGTAACCCTAGATGCCCTACCTGGCGTGTATATAAGCCAGAGGGTTTAGCCCTTATTAGAGGGGACCCAATCACAATTACATTCACCTAGCCCTAAAGTTAGGTCTCTCCTTACGATCTCGAGGTAGATCAAGCTTCTACGAGATACATCATCATCAATACAATCAAATCATGACATAGGGTATTACCTCTTCAAGAGGGCCTAAACCTGGGTAAATACTGTCTCCTTCGTCCCTATTACCACCGATCCGAAATCCACAGCTCAGGACCCCCTACCCCGAGGTCTGCCGGTTTTACCACCGACATTGGTGTTTTCATTGAGAGTTCCACTGTGAGATCAACGAAAAGATTGATGGCTCATTTGTAGATCAATGAAACGCTGTCTTCTTATGAGCAGAGATAGAGAGCTATGTCACAATCAATAAGTGAGATGCCGTGGGCGAGGAATCTTCTGTCACAATAGAGGTCTTCTTTTTGAATTTAAGTGGGATGACAACCCACAAGTATAGGGGATCAATTGTAGCCTTTCTCGATAAGTAAGAGTGTCGAACCCAATGAGGAGCGAAAGGTAGAACAAATATTCCCTCAAGTTCTATCGACCACCGATACAACTCAATGCACACTTAATGTTTGCTTTACCTAGAACAAGTATGAAACTAGAAGTACTTTGTAGGTGAACTAGGATAGGTTTGCAAGATAATAAAGAACACGTAAATAAAAGCTAGGGGCTGTTTAGATAAATAAACAATTAAGTTAGTTTTAGTACAGAGCTTTTTGTCACAAGAAAGTTATTTGTCCCTAAGCAATCGATAACTAGACCGGTGATCATTATTGCAATTTTATATGAGGGAGAGGCATAAGCTAACATACTTTCTCTACTTGGATCATATGCACTTATGATTGGAACTCTAGCAAGCATCCGCAACTACTAAAGATCATTAAGGTAAAACCCAACCATAGCATTAAAGTATCAAGTCCTCTTTACTCCCATACGCAAACAACCTACTTACTCGGGTCTGTGCTTCTGTCACTCACACCACCCACCATAAGCGAATCATGAACATATTGCAAACCCTACAGCGGGGATCCCTCACGCTTGCGCGACACGGAGAGCACCATAGGACAGCACCAATAATAAAACATACAACTCAAACCAATCATGATCATCAATCAACCCATAGGACAAAACGGATCTACTCAAACATCATAGGATAGCCATACATCATTGGGAAAATAATATATAGCGTTGAGCACCATGTTTAAGTAGAGATTACAGCGGGGAGAAGAGGTGTTACACCGCTGCATAGAGGGGGAGAGAGTTGGTGATGACGGCGGCGAAGTTGTTGGTGTAGATCGTCGTCATGATGATGGCCCCAGCGGCGTTCCGGTGCCACCGGGAGAGAGGGGGAGAGAGCCCCCCCTTCTTCTTCTTCTTCCTTGACCCCCCCCCCCCCCTAGATGGGAGGAGGATTTCCCCTCTGGCCCATGGCCTCCATGGCGGCGGAGGGGCGGGAGCCCCTTCGAGATTGGATCTCTCTCTATGTTTCCTTCTGTTTCTGCGTTCCGTTTTCTAGCCTTTCACCGTTTCTTAAATTTTCAGAGATCCATAACTCCGATTGGGCTGAAATTTTAACACAATTTTTATCCAGATATTATCTTTCTTGCGGCCGAAGAAGGGCACCAACCGCATTACGGGGTGGCCACAAGCCTCCCGGGCGCGCCCAGGGTAGGGGGCGCCCCTAGGGCTTGTGGGCCCCTCAGGCATCGTCTCGCGTTGATTCTTTTTCCCAAAAATCACATATATTCCAAAATAAATCTCCGTCAATTTTTATCGCGTTTGGACTTCGTTTGGTATGAATATTCTGCGAAACAAAAAACATGCAACAAATAGGAACTGGCACTGGGCACTAGATCAATATGTTAGTCCCAAAAATAATATAAAAAGTTGCCAAAAGTATATGAAAGTTGTAGAATATTGGCATGAAACAATCAAAAATTATAGATACTACGGAGACGTATCAGCATCCCCAAGCTTAACTCCTGCTCGTCCTCGAGTAGGTAAATGATAAAAATATAATTTTTGATGTCGAATGCTACCTAGCATAATCTTGATCATATAATCTAATCATGGCATGAATATTAAGACACAAGTGATTCAAAGCAATAGTCTATAATTTTACATAAAGACATCAATACTCAGGCATCCCAACAAACAATCATGTCTTTCAAAATATCAATGCTAAAGAACGTCATCCCTACAAAATCATATGGTCTTGTCATGCTCTATCTTCATCACACAAAGTATTTATCATGCACAACCCCGATGACAAGCCAAGCAATTGTTTCATACTTTTAATGTTCTCAAGCTTTTTCAACCCTCACGCAATACATGAGCGTGAGCCATGGATATAGCACTATAAGCGGAATAGAATATGATGGTGGAGATTGTAAGGAGAAGACAAAAAGGAGAAAGTCTCACATCAACTAGTGTAAGGGCATATTTCTCCCTATGTGGTTTTGGTGATTGATGACAGTGCATTTGCGGACTAATCGTGTGCATTGAGCATTTCAGATATCTCATGTCTAGGCACAAGATGATTCGGTGCCCCACGGAGCCTATCGAAGACGGTGTTTCTCTACGTTTCTGTTCGGTGGATTTGAGTCGTAGGAAAGCCGTACTATTAAGAGGGGGTCCGCTTCGGAAAGGTTAGGGTGGAATCAACAAGTACACATCTGTTCCTTTGCACCCCCTTTCCTTCGCTTCATTGGAGCACCATCCGTTTATCCTTGTCTCTGCGAGATGAAAGCTTCCAAGTGCTATAGCTTCTGTGGCATGCGGTAGTACTGCTCAAGGGAGCAGTAGTACCGCAGGGGTCCACGGTAGTACCACTCAGGGAAGCGGTAGTACCGCAATGTGTGGTAGTACCGCTCCTCGCGAGCGGTAGTACCGCTGCCTCTAGCCCAGAACACTGGCGCGCATGGAAGTAGGCGCGGAAGTAATTTTTTACTTCCGCCCTTACGCGGTAGTACCGCTTCCTGCGAGCGGTAGTACCGTGTTGGATTTTCGCACGTCCCAAACTCTGCGGAAGTAGTCACGGACGTAATTTATTTTGTCCATGCTTTTTCCAGTCCGGTTGAGCCCTACCCTGCGGTAGTACCGCAGGGGCGCGCGGTAGTACCGCTCCGGCGGTTCTACCGCTCGTTGCCTAGTGCAACAGGACCTCACCTGGCTTCTACTGCATGAGCGGTAGTACCGCAACAAGATGCAGTAGTACCGAAGCGCCTTGCGGTAGTACCGCGTCTCGTGGGCTGAGTGAGTGGGTAACGGTTGGATCTTTCCCCCCACTATATAAAGGGGGTCTTCTTCCTCAAGAAGACTACCTCTTCCCTCCCCAAGCTCCATTGTTGCTCAAAGCTCCATTTTCGCCCGATCTCTCTCCCTAGCCAATCAAACTTGTTGATTTTCTAGGGATTGGTTGAGAAGGCCCCGATCTACTCTTCCACCAAGAGAAATTTGACTCCCCCACTAATCCCTTCCGGATCTTGTTACTCTTGGGTGTTTGAGCACCCTAGACGGTTGAGGTCACTGCGAAGCCACATTCCATTGTGGTGAAGCTTCATGGTGTTGTTGGGAGCCTCCGATTAAGTTGTGGAGATTGCCCCAACCTTGTTTGTAAAGGTTCGGTCACCGCCTCCGAGGGCACCAATAGTGGAATCACGGCATCTCGCATTGTGTGAGGGCGTGAGGAGAATACGGTGGCCCTAGTGGCTTCTTGGGGAGCATTGTGCCTCCACACCACTCCAACGGAGACGTACTTCCTCTCAAAGGGAAGGAACTTCGGTAACACATCCTCGTCTCCACCGGCTCCACTCTTGGTTATCTCTTACCTTTACTTGTGCAAGCTTATATTGTGTTGTATCCTTTGCTTGCTTGTATGCTTGTTGTTGTTGCATCATATAGGTTGCTCACCTAGTTGCATATCTAGACAACCTATTTTGATGCTAAGTTTAATTTGGTAAAGAAAAGCTAAAAATTGTTAGTTGCCGATTCACCCCCCCTCTAGTCAACCATATCGATCCTTTCAATTGGTATCAGAGCCTCGTCTCTTTATTAAGGACTTTACCATCCAAAGAGTATGGGTGACACCGTAGACGAGGGGGAGGAGCACCCCGGTGTGAGTCCGTCCTTGTCTACAGCCGATGGGGGATCCTCGGTCTCTCGTGAGGAGTTCAATGTGGCCTTGGACACATTGAAAACCTCCATGACGTCCGAGGTCAAAGGCATGCTTAAGAATTTTCTTGATGGTCTTAAATTATCCACCGCACCGTTGGAAGTGGTCGATCCCACTAACAAGGTGACGGATGCTAACTCCAACAAGGGGGAAGCTACTAGTGATCAAGTTCCTTTGCCTAGTGGTAGAAGTGGGAGTGGCATCTTTGCCCAAGTTGAACCTCCACTTATTTATGGAGGACCGGTTCCCTCCACGCATATGAATAATGTTGGTCCTCCTCCTAAGCTTGTGAAAAATGAGGATTTTGCCTCTTGGGTATATCACTTTAAACGTCATTTAAATCATAGTTCTACTAATCTTTGGAGAATTCTTGAGCAAGGTTTCTACCCGCACGACCCAAGCAACTTCACTCCTAGAGAAGCCGCGGATCATCAATTCAACGAGTTCGCTCTCTTCATCCTATAAGAAGCCATCCCTCCCGAAGACATTGCGCACCTCCGACCTTTCACCGTGGCCAAGGAAGCATGGGAGCATGTTGTTTCCTTGTACAAGGGAAGCGCAAGTATTCAACGCTCAAACTTTGAAGTGGTGCAAGATGAAGCCGATGAGTTTGCAATGATCAAAGATGAAGAACCTCGAGAACTTTACCGAAGACTAACCACTCTCGCGGTCTCATTCCAAGATCATGGGAGCAAGGATACGGATGACAATTAGAACAAGTGCAAGTTTCTCAAGGCCATGATGCCTTACCATAAGGCCATGTACTCCGTCATCCGTCAAAGGCCGGACTTTCACGCCTTGTCCTCAAGTGAAGTGTTGGATGAGTTTGTTGCAATGAGGATCTTGGACAAGACCGCCGACAATGCGGTGTTGCGTTCTCAACGAGCAAAGAAGCCCAACCTTGCTTTGAAGGCCAAGGCTAGTGTGGAAGAAGAGGGTGAAGAGGAAGAAGAAGAGTGTTGCCCCGAAGATAGAAAATATGCGTATCATGAGCACATGGCTCTCGCTTCTCGGCAATTTTGGAGCAAGAAGAACTGAAGGCCCAACTTCAACAAGAACAACTCAAGTGGCGCCAAGGGCAAGCAATGCGTGAGGACATGCTATAATTGTGGCAATGTAAGCCACTTTGTTGTGGAGTGCCCGTACGAGAAGAGGGAAGACAATGGTGGCAAGCTTATCCGAAAAGACAAGGCCAAGTCCTTCCCCAACAAGAACAACTTCACCAAGAAGACTCCTCCCAAGGGGTTGGTGGCACAAGAAGAGTACAATGAGGATGATGATGAAGATGGTGAGACGGTTGCCATGGCCTCCGTTGCCATTGCAACAACTCCACGGGTGTCCCTCTTCGATTCACCTAACGAGAACATCACCGCCAAGTGCCTCATGGCTAAAGCCACTAACAAGGTAACCCCCAACATCAAAACCACCATCATTACTAATACTTCCTTGATGGATTGCATTGATGAAAGTGAGGGGATGAAGGAGGAGGAAAATGAATTTGAGTCTTTTATGAGTAAGCTCAAGGGTAAATCCAAGAAGCACTTTATTGCTCTCTTGGAACAACTTGGTGAAGCCAATGACATGATCAAGGCTCACAAAGAAACCATCACTAAGATGGAAGGGCATAGTCGTGACTATGCCGATGAGATATTGGATCTCTCTAATGCACTTGAGGAAGAGCGTGGTCATCGTTTGGCTCTTGAGGAGTCACACAACGATGATCATGCTAAATTAAAGAAAGATCTTGATCATGCTCTTGTTGTATCTCGTGTGCTAAATTCCGAGAAGGCCAAACTTGGGGTTGACCATGCTAGACTCAAGGAGAAGTTTGATATACTTGACAAGGCTCACAAGGCCATGAAGAGTGCTCATGCTAGCCTCAAAGAGTCTCATGATCAACTCCAAGTGAAGCTAACCAAGGAGAAAGCCACATTTCCTCATATGGTTCTAATTGATAATGCAAATGCTACTAACCCGTGTTGTGAGCATGTGCATCTCGTAGAGGAGAATGCCAAGTTGAAGGAGCAACTTGAGAAAGGCCTTGTGTCTTGCATACAAGGTGAGAAGAACCTCAACGACCTTTTGAGCAATCAAAAGGAAGTTGTGGGCAAGGAGGGAATTGGGTTTGCACCCAAGTCCAAGAATAAGAAGAAGAATGACAAGGCCAAACGACCTCCTCCTCTCAAGAAAACTTTTATGAAGGAGGGAGAGGGTGCTTCTAAGGACAAGAAGAACAATGTGAAGGGTGGTGGTGTCAAGAAGGGCAATGCCACTCCATCCAACAAAGCCGGCGACTTTAACCCTTCTTATGTGTTATGCCATGCTAGTGATGGGCATGTTTATGCCAAATTTGTTTGTTCTTCTTATGAGTACATTGAATGGTCTATTTGGGTTCCTAAGACCCTTGTTACTAACATCAAAGGACCCATTACAAAATGGGTACCTAAAACCAAGCATTGATCTCTTGTAGGTGTTTGCTTCCGGTGGGGGATCATGGTTGCTCGATAGTGGAGCCACAAATCATATGACCGGAAGCAAGGACTTGGTGGTGGACGTGCACAAGGTCTCATCTATGCCCACCAATATCAAGTGGGGTGACGCCTCATCTTCTAAGGTATTGGGTCTTGGCAAGGTTGTCATTTCGCATGATCTCACGATCGAGAAAGTCATGCTTGTCGAGTCCCTTGCATACAACTTACTTTCCGTTCGTCAACTTGCACTCATGGGCTTTGCCACTTTCTTTGATATTGATACCGTGGCCCTCTTGTGGAGCAAGAATCTTAAAGTAGCTTTTGTTGGGCATGTCGAGAACGGTCTTTATGTGATTAACTTTTCGGAGCGACCCACTAAGACCGCGACATGCCTAATGGCTAAAGTTGACGTGGGATGGCTTTGGCATCGCTGTTTAGCCCACGTTAATATGAGATCTTTGCAAAGTCTTCTCAAGGGGGACCATGTCCGTGGACTAACAAATGTTAGTTTTGCCAAAGATCGTGCTTGCAGTGCTTGTATCGAAGGAAAGCTACATGAGAAGGCTCACCCTCCCACGACTATCATCTACTCAAAGAGGCCCTTGGAGCTCCTTCACATGGATCTCTTTGGGCCTCCATCCTTTGATAGTCTTGGGGGTAGAAAGTATTGCTTGGTGATTGTGGATGATTATTCAAGATACACTTGGGTATATTTCTTCAAGAGGAAGAGTGAGACCCAACAAACCATCATCGACTTTGCAAATGAAGCTCAACGTCAACACAATGCAAAGATCTTGACGATAAGAAGTGAGAACGGCACCGAGTTCAAGAACTACACCTTGGATGAGTTTCTTAGTGATGAGGGGATCAAGCATCAATATTCCGCACCTTACACCCCTCAACAAAATGGTGTAGCGGAGAGGAAGAACCGGACTTTGATGGACGCGGCAAGGACCATGATGGCGGAGTTCAAGTCTCCGTACAACTTTTGGGCCGAAGCCATCAACACCGCTTGTCATGCATCCAATCGGCTCTATCTCCGCAAAGACTTGAACAAGACTCCATATGAGATACTCACCGGCAACAAGCCCAACCTCAAGTACTTCCGGGTGTTCGGTTGTAAGTGTTTCATTCTCAAGAAAGGTGTCCATTTGTCTAAATTTGAAGCTAGAGCTCATGAGGGTATATTTGTTGGTTATGCTACAAACTCTCATGCTTACCGTGTTCTCAATAAGTCCACGAGACTCATTGAGGAGACGTGTAACATGGAGTTTGATGAGAATAATGGCTCCCAAGTGGAGCAAAGTGGTACTTGTGATGTAGGTGATGAAATTCCTTCCCAAGCCATAAGAAGAATGGGTGTTGTTCATATCCTACCCATTGAGGAACCCCTTGTGGCCAAAGGAGAAGGACAATGTTCCACTCAAGTGGAACCATCACCAACCCAAGACCCACACGCTTCCGAAGAAGAAAGTGAAGGCCCTCAACCAAATGAACAAGATCAAGGGCAAGATCAACCTCAAGATGGTAATAACCCACAAAGTGATGCCCAAGATCAAGTTCCTACCACCGAGCAAGTTCAAGATCAAGAGCAAGCTCAAGATTAAGAACAAGCTCAAGACGACGCTCAAGATGATCAAGTTACCGCTCCTCAACTCACTCATGAGTAGGAATTGGAGCGTCGTGCCGCCAAGATTGCATCCAAGCTCACTACCAAAGATCATCTCATGACGAATGTGTGTGGAAGCTTAAGAAAGGGGGTAAGCACTCGTAGACAATTAGCAAACTATTGTGAACATCACGCGTTTGTTTCTTGTGTTGAACCCCAAAAGGTCTATGAGGTGCTCGAGGATCCGGATTGGCTTAATGCCATGCATGAAGAACTCAACAACTTCGAGCACAACAAGGTGTGGAGATTGGTGCCAAGGCCAACGAAGAACCATAATGTCATTGGAACCAAGTGGATATTCAAGAACAAGCAAGATGCTCATGGGATTATTGTTCGCAACAAGGCTCGTTTGGTGGCACAAGGCTACTCCCAAGTTGAGGGTATCGACTACAGTGAAACCTTTGCTCCCGTTGCCCGCCTTGAATCTATTCGTTTGTTGATTGCCTATGCTTCTCATCATAACTTTAAGTTGCAACAAATGGATGTGAAGAGTGCTTTTCTTAATGGTCCTATTAATGAGTTGGTGTATGTCAAACAACCCCCGGGGTTTGAGGATCCTGAGTTCCCCAATCATGTGTACCAACTCGATAAGGCACTCTATGGCCTTAAACAAGCCCCACGTGCGTGGTATGAGCACCTTACCGAGTTGTTGCAAGATCGTGGGTTTGAAATTGGGAAAATCGACCCCACTCTTTTTACTAAGAAGGTCAAAGGGGAGTTGTTTGTATGCCAACTATATGTTGATGATATTATCTTTGGTTCTCCTAACAAAGCTTTCAATGAGGAGTTTGCCGCTCTCATGACCTCAAAGTTCAAGATGTCCATGATGGGAGAGTTGAAGTTCTTTCTCGGGTTCGAAATCAAACAAAGAAGAGAAGGAACCTTCATCAACCAAGCCAAATACACTCAAGACATGCTCAAGAGATTCAAGCTAAGTGATGTCAAGCCGGCTTCCACTCCAATGCCCGTCAAATGCCAACTTGACATAGATCCCAATGGTAAAGCGGTGGATCAAAAGGTATATCGTTCCATGATTGGCTCCTTGCTTTACCTTTGTGCATCTAGACCAGATATCATGTTGAGTGTGGGACTTTGTGCACGGTTTCAAGCCGCACCTAAGGAAAGCCACTATGTGGCGGTCAAGCGAATCTTTCGATATTTGGCTCATACCCCAAACTTTGGCTTATGGTACCCAAGAGGAGCTAACTTCAACCTTGTGGGCTTTTCGGACTCGGATTGGGCGGGAGACAAAGTGGATAGGAAGTCAACTTCCGGAGGGTGCCAATTTCTTGGTTGCTCTTTGGTGAGTTGGTCTTCTAAGAAGCAAAGTTGTGTGTCTCTCTCGTCCACCAAAGCGGAGTATGTGGCCACTGGTAGTTTTTGTGCTCAACTACTATGGATGAGGCAAACTTTAAAGGATTACAGTGTCATTTGTGACAAAGTGCCTCTTTGGTGTGACAATGAAAGTGCCATCAAGATTTCCCTCAACCCGGTGCAACACTTCAAGATGAAGCATATTGAGATTCGGTATCACTTCATCCGGGATCACATTAGGCGAGGGGAGATCGAGCTCAACTATGTTAACACTCATGATAACCTTGCAGATATATTCACTAAACCCTTGGATGAAGCAAGATTTCGAGAGTTAATGCATGAGCTAAATATCATTGATTTTAGCAATGTGGCTTGAACCTTTGCACACCCCACCATACTCATCTTGATGTCTTGTTTAGGTGCAGGCATGGACATAGGGAGAGTGTTGTTCTCTCAATGAACTCTCCCTCCCCCCATTATGCATAAATTGACCAACTCTTTCACATTAGCCATTTTTTATGGTACTTGTGCTTCAAAGACGAGTTTTGGTCATGGGCCCAAGGATAATTCTTCGCGGTGCCATACCAATTGACTCAAACATAGGTGGCTCCGGCTACCGCCCTTTCTCTTTGAGAGGTTTTGGTTCGTGTTTGGTCCTTGTTGCCTTTTTGCTTTCTTGTGAGTCGTGGTTGTGTTTGTTTTGCTTCATGTGTGTGCTCGTTTGCGTGTCTGGCTGCTTGAATTTTGCATTGCAAAGGCCGTGTTTTTCTGTTGTTGTCGAAACAAGCACTTTCTTGGGTTTGCGGTGCTACCGTGGCAAGCCACGGTACTACCACTGGAGATGGGTGGCTCCTGTGCTTGCACAGCTGCACCCACGGCACGGTACTACCGCTTCCATCACGGCAGTAATTTTTTACTGCCGCTGGAAGAGCGATACTACCACCCTGTGTGCGGTACTTCTGCCCGGGCGGTACTACCGCGATGAGCCGCGGTACTACCGCGCTGTCGCGAGCGCGTGGGGGTTAAGAGCGGGCAGGGGGAGTTCCAACTCCCCCATACCCATTCATCTCTTCCCCTCACAGCATCTCTCTCTCTCTCTCCTGCCCAAGAACGGCGCCGGAGGACCTCACCGGATCTCCGTCTCCGGCCTCTCTCCTCGCATTCCAACCAGTGGGATCGATCCCCACCTCGCCCTCTTGCCATGGAACCCGGTATCTCCCTTAGTCCCTCTCTCTTTCCCCCGCTATTGTGCTTCTAGGTTTTGGGGAGATGCATGTGTAGTTCTTGTGATTTTTGGCTAAATCTTTGCAAGAGGAGATTGTAGGAGAGTGCTAGTGTAGTAGATATGATATTTGGTGTGTTGCAACAATGTAGTTTTGATCAATGGTAGTACCGATCAAAGTTTACGGATGTTCCTAGATCTGTTCTTGCGAAGATCCATTTCGTGCGGTACTACCGCTCCTCTGGAGCGGTACTACCGCTCGCTCATGCGAGGTCTGTCCCGTGCGGTACTATCGCTCCTCTCGAGCGGTACTACCGCCCGGCGCACGGAAGTAAAAATTTACTTCCGCTCTAAGCGCGGTACTACCGTGCCAACCCGGCGCAGTACTACCGCGGCTAGAGCGGATGTAAATTTTTATGTCCGCATCCTGTCCCGGTACTACCGTTGAGTTAAAAAATTACTTTGTTTTGACCACCCAATCTCATTTCTACATGTTTCATTTGTTTTGGCCTTGGTCTTTGCAGTAATCCTTCTCGCTCTTTTCGTGTGTTTGCGTTTTGTGTCATAGGTGGTGCCTCCAGTACCGGTGCTCGGCGCTCGAATCCTAGTCGTGATACAAGCTCAAAGCGCCTTCGCAACCAAGAAGCTCCAGAGGGGTCCAATGCCCCCCAATGCAACGTCAAGACCACAGCTTCCAAGATCAAGGAGCCCACTGTCAGCATGGATGAAATGCCTCAAGCAGAGTTTCTGATTCGAAGGAGGCTCAACCCCTATGTCCAGCCTAGGGAGCTCTCAAGGGGAAATGACTTGTTTTGGACCAAGCAACAGAATCTCATCTTCCTAGATGTGATCAAGGCCAAGCAGAACATCTACGTACCCGTTCAGTGGCTTGATATGGACTATATGAGGAAGAACCGGGCATACTTTGTTGAGCCTCTAGATTTGGTGGAGCAGTTTGGTATTGAGGAGTTACTCACGTTTCACATGGACTATGACCCGGAGATTGTGGCTCAGTTCTTTGCCTCTGTCCACTTCCATACGGACGAGAAGCGGACCTTGACTTGGATGACTAATGGAAAGAGGATGTCTGCTGAGTGGAAGGAGTTCATGGATCTGTTGCATGTTCGTGATGAGGGGCTAGATGTGCCCGTTGCTGTCCGCCCACATGCCAACCCAGAGTCTGCCTCCAAGAACAAGCTTCAATCCTTCCTTGTTGAGAAGTCATTACCCAGTGGCAAGAAGTCTTTTGTGCTGAACCCGTTCCTTGATATCATGCACCGGATCTTCCGCAATTCTCTCTTTCCTCGCATTGGCGACAAGGACAAGGTGCATGCCTATCTTGTGGATATGATGCTCATTTGTGAGGAAGCTCGTCACAAACAACCTGCACCACTTGATGTCTCTCATATCATGTGGTGTGAGCTTCGGTTTGCTGTGTTTCATCGTAAGGTTCCCATCTATGGACCTTATTTGCACTACCTGATTTCGAAGACTTGGGAGAAGCTCTTTCCAAGTGAAGAGTTTCATGCTCCCAACTAGATTCGCCATGAGCCCATCAGGCTGTGCCAGAAGAACAAGTGGGCCAACACCACTACCCGGGCTGAGGCTGAGGCTGCCCGCATGGATGTTGAGGAGGAAGAGATTGAGGAGGAGGAGGTGGGGGACAGTTCTGAGGGGTACGCTCCACCCTCTACTGAGCCATCTTGGGCTAAGAAGCTCAAGGCCAAGATGAAGGCTCTGTTCTGCATGCAGGCCAAGGGGCAGTACAAGACCCACGTTGCTCAGAAGGAGAGTCGCCAGCGCGACAAGAGGATCTTGAGGAAGCTCGGAGAGCAAGTGTCGAGCGGGTCAGAGAAGAACATCACTCCTGAGGCTGCCTGGATGGCGAAGCAAGGCTATCAGTGGACTGAGTCAGATGGGGAGTCCATTCCTGCTACTGAGACAGATGAGGAGCTTGATGGGTGATCACGTCAGTGGGAGCTACCACCTGTGTCGTAGGTGTCCTCTCTGCCTTTTTGGTGTCTCGATGCCAAAGGGGGAGAGAGTGTAGGATTTGCGAGTCTTGTTGCTTTCATTTCATTGAACCTTCGTTGCTTTGCTTTGTTGGTTTGTGTTGGTGTGCGTGTGTGACCAAGCGACCTATGCTATCATATGGTGTGAGACATATGCCCTCAAGCTTATCTTATTGTCTAGTATGTTATATTGTGCCCTTTACTTCATGCTCTCTTTCTTTACCTTGCCTCAATGCTTATTGTCACTTATATTGTTGCAAGTTTTGCCTTGTCTATAAAATATAGGGGGAGTGTTGATCCTAGTATGTGTGCCGTGTAGTCCAAAGCATATCTATAGAGTGCACATATCTAGGGAGAGCCTGTCTATATTTTATAGATGTTGGGTTTGCTTATGTTCATTTTATATCCTTATGTGCAAATCCCGTATTGTCATCAATCCACCAAAAAGGGGGAGATTGTAAGGGCATATTTCTCCCTATGTGGTTTTGGTGATTGATGACAGTGCATTTGCGGACTAATCGTGTGCATTGAGCATTTCAGATATCTCATGTCTAGGCACAAGACGATTCGGTGCCCCTCGGAGCCTATCGAAGACGGCGGTTCTCTACGTTTCTGTTCGGTGGATTTGATTCATAGGAAAGCCGTACTATTAAGAGGGGGTCTGCTTCGGAAAGGTTAGGGTGGAATCAACACGTACACATCTGTTCCATTGCACCCCCTTTCCTTCGCTTCATTGAAGCACCATCCATTTATCCTTGTCTCTGCGAGATGAAGGCTTCCAAGTGCTATAGCTTCTATGGCGTGTGGTAGTACTGCTCAAGGGAGCAGTAGTACCGCAGGGATCCGCGGTAGTACCGCTCAGGGAAGCGGTAGTACCGCAATGTGCGGTAGTACCGCTCCTCGCGAGCGGTAGTACCGCTGCCTCTAGCGCAGAACGCTGGCGTGCACGGAAGTAGGCGTGGAAGTAATTTTTTACTTCTGCCCTTACACGGTAGTACCGCTTCCTGCGAGCAGTAGTACCGTGTCGGATTTTCGCACGTCCCAAACTCTGCGGAAGTAGTCACGGACGTAATTTATTTCGTTCGTGCTTTTTCCAGTCCGGTTGAGCCCTGCCCTGCGGTAGAACCGCAGGGGCGCGCAGTAGTACCGCTCCGGCGGTTCTACCGCTCGTTGCCTAGTGTAACAGGACCTCACCTGGCTTCTACTGCACGAGTAGTAGTACCACAACAAGATGCAGTAGTACCGTAGCGCCTTGCGGTAGTACCGCGTCTCGCAGGCTGAGTGAGTGGGTAACGGTTGGATCTTTTCCCCCACTATATAAAGGGGGTCTTCTTCCTCAAGAAGACTACCTCTTCCCTCCCCAAGCTCCTTTGTAGCTCAAAGCTCCATTTTCGCCCGATCTCTCTCCCTAGCCAATCAAACTTGTTGATTTTCTAGGGATTGGTTGAGAAGGCCCCGATCTACTCTTCCACCAAGAGAAATTTGATTCCCCCCGCTAATCCCTTGCGGATCTTGTTACTCTTGGGTGTTTGAGCACCCTAGATGGTTGAGGTCACCGCGGAGACATATTCCATTGTGGTGAAGCTTCGTGGTGTCGTTGGGAGCCTCCGATTATGTTGTGGAGATTGCCCCAACCTTGTTTGTAAAGGTTCGGTCACCGCCTCCAAGGGCACCAATAGTGGAATCACGGCATCTCGCATTGTGTGAGGGCGTGAGGAGAATACGGTGGCCCTAGTGGCTTCTTGGGGAGCATTGTGCCTCCACACCGCTCCAACGGAGACGTACTTCGTCTCAAAGGGAAGGAACTTCGTGTAACACCCCCGGTGGTTAGCAACAGTAATCACTTTTGATAATGACATGTTAGCATGATCAACAGTGCATAATCATCATTAGCATCATACTGCATTTCAGCTCCTAAGTCAAATTCAAATTTAAATGAAAGTGGAATATAAAAGTTGTCCAACATAGAAGCTAAAATGTCAGATAAATAACAAATATTCCAGAGGCTATTCTAAAATTGAAACCAATATCATTGGAATTGGATAAGTGACTCGAACAACCTCAAACAGTGGATAAAGATGATATTTAATAACCATTTATTAAATCTGAAATAAATATGGAATTATATTTTGTCCAAACTAGTTTTAGGTGTTAGGGAATAATGCAATGGATTTATTGGAAACTAGGCTCTTGTTTTACAAAACCATTTTGAGGCCTAGCTATTTACTAGCAGAAGTAAAGGGAATAAATAGAGAAAAGAAAATAAGAAAAGAAAAAGAAACAGTAGGAGAGAGCAAACACCCCCCCCCCCTCTCCCTGGGCCGAATGGGCCCAGCTACCACAGGCCGGCCCGTCGCTCCACCGGCCCACCCGCTCGCCCCTGGCCTATAAGGCCCCCGACCGAAAACCCTAGCCCCAACGACACCCCACTCCCCCCCCCCTCCCCCACTCGTTCGCCCCCCCCCCCCCCCCCCCGATCCGAAACTGGATCAGGCCGACGCCGCGACGCCGCCCCGCCTCTCCTCTTCCCCGACCAGCCGCCCTAGCGCTCGGCCGCCCCCGCCACCCCGTCGCCGCTCGACGCCGCACCACGGATCGCCCTCGCTGCCGTTCGCCGGGTCGCCCGCCACCATCATCGCGCACCGCCTCTCCCCTCCCGCCGACGACCTCGTCCCCGACGTGCCCTCGCTCGGGCCCGAGCCCAGCGGCTCGCCCCGACGCGCCCGACCGCGCCCCGTTCCGCCTCGTCTCCGACGCCGTCGCGGACCGCCGTTCGCCCTTGGACCTCGCTGCCTCGCCAGACTCCACCGACGCCGGCCTCCCGTCGACCCGTCGTCTCCGGCCTCCACCCCGACCCCTCCTTGCGCTCGACGCCGACGCCCCGCCTCGACCCCGTCGCCGACCCCCCTCCACGAGCACGAGCCGCTGCCCCTGTCCTGAAATCTCGGTGAGGCCCAGGCCTCCCCCTCCCCTGCCCCGTGCGAGAGCCACGCGCGCCGCCCGCATCCACGCTCACCGCGCGCCCTCGCCGCGCACGCCGCCCGCCGCACGCCGCACGCCGGCGCCGGCCCCAGCGCTCCTCCCCGCGGCCGCCTCTCCACCGGCCACGGCGGCGCGCCCGCACCGGCCTTGGCCCGCCCCCCCCGGCCGGCACCGCCTGCTGGCCAGCCGGGCGGCCCCAACGTGCCTGGCGGCAGCCCGCGGCGGCGGTCCGCCCGCCCGCGCCCGTGTGGCCATTCGGGCCACAGACAGGTGGGGCCTATTGCCCCTGAGCCACTGACCGAACGGGCCACGCCCAGAGAAACGATTTAAGAAAATAAAATAAAAATAAATAAATAATTAATTAGTTAATTAGTTAGGTTAATTAACCCTAATCAGACAATTTAATTAATTAATTAGTTTAGGTATATTGTAATTAGTTAATTAAACCTAATTAAACCTAACAGCCTATGACAAGTGGGGACCCACCCGTCAGGTGGCTGCTGACGTCAGCATGATGTCATGCTGACGGCATCAATCACTGTTTCGGATAAGTTGAATTAAATAATTAATTAAATTCAGAATAATTAAAAAACTTTAAAATCATATAAATAAACCGTAACTCCGATCAAAATATTTATAAGAAACTTGCTCAGAACGACGAGTACGAACCCGAATACGTCCTCCGTATTCCGTCAGACGCCCGCAGCACTATAAGACATTGAACTTTTAGACCGATTTCAGTAAATGAATAGTGCCCAACTTTAATTAAATAAATCCAAATAAATTCCAAATTAACTAAATCGTTTAGTTGGCAGTAGAACACCCGGCATATCATTTAGGCATGTCATACATATTGTTTGCATTATTGCCGTGATGAAATTTATTGTTTCTCTCCCCCTCCTTCTCTCTCGATAGACGCCGGAGACCGACGGCGCCTGCACCAGGATACGACTCTCTACATCGAGCAGCCCGTTGACGACCTTCCCCTCTTGCCAGAGCAACCAGGCAAGCCCCCCCCCCCCCCCCCCCCTTGAGCATTCCAGATATCGCCATTCTATCTCCTGTTGCATTAGAATTTCGCTATGTTAATGTATGCTCCTATTCTGATGCATAGCCTACTGTTGTAACCTGTTCATTGCTACCTTACCTGCCTATGATAAACTGTTTAGGATAGGTTGGTATGAACCATCTGTGACCCCACCACCTTACTTTGTCGCCCCTGCTTGTTCATCGACGACTCGATCAACGTGATCGTCGATCAGAGACAGACGCCTCACTTCACACCCCCCTTAGTTGTACGACTCTGCGTAGTAACTATCGAGTGCCGAGGGTGATACCTCGTAACGCACTCACGAATGATACTATTGCAGTATAGGTTCGGTCGTGGTCATCGAGGGTTGATCCTCCTTTCCATGTCCGATAGACTCTGGTCGTGGAACCCCTCAGTGTGAACCTCGAGGGTGATACCCATACGTTTCACCTGATGATTATGACCACACGGTTACTTGAACTTTTTCACGGCGGGTCCCACCTGGTGGGTACCCGCTGGGGATCTATGATTTCGGGTGTGCCGGAAGGGCACTCGAGTGTGACATTGTGGCGGAGCATCAGAGACTCTGATTGTCTCCGCTTGATACTAATTGAGCCTATTGGATTTGGGTGTGTGATCTGAGTGGGTCGACGTGCCCTATACGCACTACCACCACGCGGGATTATGGTTATGGGGCCCTCTGCGATGTACGTTTCTCCGAAAGCTTATCAGACGTCACGATTCACCGTGCGGGCTGATCGTCGGGATTGGGCTGGATACTTCACTGACGAGTTCAGTGTCGCGCCTGCACCCCGGCCAGCCACGCAACGCGCAGGGTGCCCAGGGCGATGGCCCGAGACCCCTGGGTGCATAGGTTAGTGCGGCGTGCTGACCTCTCTGCTGAGCCTAGGTAGAGCGCTGCTTCGTGTTGATCTTCCGAGGACGGGCATTACCCAGCAAGTATGTCCGACCAGAGTTGATCGAGTGTGTTGGGTAACAGTAGTGCACCCCTGCAGGGATGAATCTTCTATCGATAGCCGGTCCTACGGTAAAGGACGCTCAGTTTGTGTATCCCGATCTACTACTTAAACTGGATACTTGTTACTTAATTGAAGCTTCGGGATTACTTTCTCGCTGGGAGTCGAGGAAGGATCTTTGAGCTGTACTTCAACATGTTTGCTAAATAAAATGCTATTCTACTCTCTTCTACTGCTGCAAGATGATGGCTTTGAAAAGATGTTTGAAGATGCTAGTCTTCGATAGGACTAGGCCTTTCTCTCTATTCTGGCATTTCTGCAGCCCAGTCCACATATACAGCCTTTTCTCCATTGATAATGTTGCATATGTAGTATAGATCCTTGCTTGCTGAGTACTTCGGATGAGTACTCACGGTTGCTTTATTTTCTCTTTTCCCCCATATACCCCCACCTTGATGATACACCAGACGATGGAGTCCAGGAGCCAGACGCCACCACCGGAGCCTACTACCAGGCGGGTCCAGAGGGCACGTACTACTGGATCGAGCCAGCTGACCAGGAGTAGGATCGGAGGCTCCCAGGCAGGAGGCCAACGCCTTTCGATCTAGTGTCGCTGTTTGTGCTAGCCTTCTTAAGGCAAAACTTGTCTAACTATGTCTGTACCCAGATATTATTTGTATGACTAACTTATGTATTCGGATCTTCGGATCCCTGGTCTGTAATATTGTGGACCTCCGTTTATTTGTGTTTAGAGTTGTGTTGTGATATCTTCCCGTGAGTCCCTGGGCTTGATCGTACACGTTTGCGTGTATGATTAGTGTACGATTGAACCGGGGGCGTCACACTTCGGTAACACATCCTCGTCTCCACCGGCTCCACTCTTGGTTATCTCTTACCTTTACTTGTGCAAGCTTATATTGTGTTGTATCCTTTGCTTGCTTGTGTGCTTGTTGTTGTTGCATCATATAGGTTGCTCACCTAGTTGCATATCTAGACAACCTATTTTGATGCTAAGATTAATTTGGTAAAGAAAAGCTAAAAATTGTTAGTTGCCTATTCACTCCCCCCCTCCTAGTCAACCATATCGATCCTTTCAACTAGGCAAATTAATAGGCTATGGAGATGCCCATCAATTGATATCGATGCAAGTGAGTAGGGATTGCCATGCAACGGATGCACTAGAGCTATAAGTGTATGAAAGCTCAAACTGAAAACTAAGTGGGTGTGCATCCAACTTGGTTGCTCATGAAGACCTCGAGCATTGGAGGAAGCCCATCATCGGAATATACAAGCCAAGTTCTATAATGAAAATTCCCACTAGTATATGAAAGTGATATCTCAAGAGACTCTCTATATGAAGAACATGGTGCTACTTTAAAGCACAAGTGTGGTAAAAGCATATTAACATTGCCCCTTCTCTCTTTTTCTCTCATTTTTTTATTTTCTCTTTTTTGGGCTCTTTGGCCTCTCTTTTTTTGGCTCTTTGGCCTCTCTTTTTTATTTTAAGTCCGGAGTCTCATCCCGACTTGTGGGGGAATCATAGTCTCCTTCATCCTTTCCTCGCTGGGGCAATGCTCTAATAATGATGATCATCACACTTTTATTTACCTACAACTCAATATTACAACTCGATACAACTAATACATGGTGACTCTATATGAAGGCCTCTGGCAGTGTACCAGGATGTGCAATGATCTAGCATAGCAAAGATGTCAAAAAATGGACAAGCCATGAAAATATCATGCTAGCTATCTTATGATCATGCAAAGCAATATGACAATGAATGCTCAACTCATGTATATGATGATGATGGAAGTTGCATGGCAATATATCTCGGAATGGCTATGGAAATGCCATAATAGGTAGGTATGGTGGCTGTTTTGAGTAAGATATAATGAGGCTTATGTGTGATAGAACGTATCGTATCACGGGGTTTGGATGCACCGGCGAAGTTTGCACCAACTCTTGAGGTGAGAAAGGGCAATGCACGGTACCGAAGAGGCTAGCAAATTGCGGGAAGGTGAGAGTGCGTATAATCCATGGACTCAACATTAGTCATAAAGAACTCACATACTTATTGCAAAAGTTTATTAGCCATCAAAGCAAAGTACTAATATGCATGCTCCCGGGGGATAGATTGGTAGGAAAAGACCATCGCTCATCCCCGACCGCCACTCATAAGGAAGACAATCAAAAATAAATCATGCTCTAACTTCATCGCATAACGGGAGACCATACGTGCATGCTTCGGGAATCACAAACCTTAACACCAATATTCTTACTAAACCACAATCATTCACTAGTACCTCCCACATATTATCATCTCTATATCACAAAACTATTGCAAGGAATCAAACATATCATATTCAGTGATCTACAAGTTTTATGTAGGATTTTATGACTAACCATGTGAATGACCAATTCCTGTTGACTCTCTAAATAGATATAAGTGAAGCAAGAGAGTTTAATTCTTTCTACAAAAGAGTTGCCCATGCTCTAACAAATATAAGTGAAGCAAAAGAGCATTCTACAAATGGCGGTTTTCTATGCGTAGAGAAACAGGCAACCCAAACTTCAAAAGATATAAGTGAAGCACATGAAGCATTCTATAAAGCCATACTCAAAAGATATAAGTGAAGTGCATGAAGCATTCTATAAATCAACCAAGGACTATCTCATACCAGCATGGTTAATTACCAAAATGAAAATAAAAGGCACACGACGCTCCAAGAATTTACGCATATCATGTGACGAATAAAAATATAGCTCCAAGTAAAATTACCGATGGTCGTTAGAAGAAAGAGGGGATGCCTTTCGGGGCATCCCCAAGCTTACTTGCTTGGGAGTCCTTGAATATTACCTTGGGGTGCCTCTGGCATCCCCAAGCTTAGGCTCTTGCCACTCCTTATTCCTTCATCCTTAAATGTTTGCGAAAGTCACCTTATCACACACGCTTGGAAATTATGGATTGTTTATGATGTTGTGCGCATTGTAAACGTTTGCTCATAGAAGAACGCGTGCAATATGTCCTCATCCGATGCGGGTATGACAGATGAATCGTGTGGGATATATTCAAGCTTCGCATACAGTTTTATAGGGATAATTGTATTCACTCTTACATCGAATCGCATACAGTCGAGGAAAAGTAAATGTGTCTGATTGTCTACTTATCATACACGTTCTATAATGGTGAACTGTTTGTGATGGGGCGCGCATCGTAAACGTATTACCACGGAAGACCGACTGCGATGGTAATGCAAGCACAAACGAGTAGCAAGGATGAAGCGTTTGGGATATGCGAGATATCACAAACAGTTGTCTGAAGACTCGCGTTTGGGATACATGCTGGCAACGCATACGCTTAGTTATGCAAAACGTATGCATTGCTACTCCCTATCCCCAACAGTTTTTGGGTCGTGTGGAAAGGACCCCCCTATCGCCCACACTCACTAGGAGACGGTTTAAAATGTCGTCGCGGAAAGGGGTTAAAAACCATTTGTATAACAGCTCGCTGTACCAGTATCAGGGGCTACCGAGATCAGTGGTTTGGTTTTATCCTTTAGGTGCATCCTGGATATTAGGTCGACACACACCTTCAGGACTACTGGCTATACATCTTGTCCGCAAATAAATTGCATCGATCGAAAATAAATTCCGCAAAAAATCAGCCAACGGCTGAGGTGGTGCACCACCTCGAAAGTAGTCCGGCATAAAGCTCGGCTGCGAGTGGCTGGCTCCATAGAGGGCATTTCCGGCATTAAGCTCGACTGAACTCCATCAAATTTTACAAAACAAGGTAATCTATGACACCTCAGATGCAGACCAGCATTGGAGCTCGGCTACTAAAAGGCACCTCGGATGCAGTCTCGTGTTGGAGCTCGACTGCAAAAGGACACCGCCGCACGGGAAAAACTTTGAATCCAAGGTGTGGTGTAAAAATAACAAGGCATTAGTAAAGGTTAAAAACTTAAAGGGGCTCCTCGGATGCCCGACGTGTGGACTCCTTGGATACACCTCAGCGATCCTCAAAATCGAAGATGGGAAGAATTGTTGAACCAACTTTCAAGAATGACGGCCGAAGATGAAGAATAGTTCGGAAGAACTGAGGAGCGTCCCCAACTTGAAGACCGGTTCAGGGGGCTACTAATGGTGTCCTGGACTAGGGGGTACTCACCACGTTGTCTCCCAGCCAGGTGGATCGGGATGAGGATCCCCATGGCGGTTCACTAACGGGCCAATTCGAGCAGCCCATGACATATACGAGGAAGATTCCACAAGACTTGGTGATCAACACAAGGACTCCTCTCCACCGACATATCCGACTAGGACTCTTGTTATCCTAGGCCTTCGGTACATTATATAAGCCGAGGCTAGGCTAGTCAATAGATCATGATCCATCCATACATCCATTCATCATACCCCTAGGGTTTAGACCCCAACTTACGATCTTGAGGTAGATCAACTCTGTACTTCGATACCTTCATAATATAAACAAGAGCAGGACGTAGGGTTTTACCTCCATATAGAGGGCCCGAACCTGGGTAAATTCCTTGTGTGTTCTTCTCCTGTTACCCATCGATCTGATCTAACAGCTCGGGCCCCCTTACCTGAGATCTGCCAGTTTTGACACCAACACACATAATCTTGAGTACTGACCCCACATTACATAGTACTTATGAGGACTTTCTTGGCAGTACTACCTAGTACTACCTATTTATCTACCGTTAGATCGAGACCAATGGGCGGCTTATAAAAATGTCAACTACCCTAAAACTTGTAACTATCACATGCCTAGCTTACAACCCTGATAGTTTCATTTTGGGTTATATGGTCTGCTAGAAGAGAGTTGATTCACGAGGGAGAACAACAGAACCCTTTGGAACAAATTTGTTCATTAAGAGGTTGAATTGCAAATGGTCAAGAAGCCATCGGGTCAGGTTCAAGCTCGGCAGGTAGTTGCTGCTAATGGTCCGAGATGGACTCTACTTGAATCAGGTATGCACAAAATTAACGTGGATGAGGTTGTATCTAGAGATGGTACTAGAGGCTCTTTAGTGCGGTTTCACATAGCTCTACAGGAGTCTACCTAGGCTCTTACCGAAAAAGGCTTTCGCCCCACTCTATATATAAAGAAACAACCAAGGATACAATACCCAGGTACAACATGCCATCACCACACATGATACACATTCAAGGCAAGATACAAGGGTGCCGATGTACCGCAACACTACCCAATCAACCCTAGAGCACACTACAGATGAGCCCACTTAGGGCCGACGAGGACCTCCCGAGAACTAGTCATCGAGAAGGGAACCGGGATAATGACGAAGCATGGACTCCAAGGTGGTGCCTTCAAGAAGGGCACGACACCAGATTGTTGCCACCGCCCAATCCCGAAGATCAAGTTTTCACCCGGAGCTACACGAAGGGAAGGGAAAACCACGACGAAGCCTTCATGAAGGAAGCGACGCCCGTGGCCGCTGCCACCATCGGCCGGGGAGAAAACTAGGTAAGTAATGTACCCCAGTGCTCCCCCCTCCACCAAACCTCCACGCTGCACCGAACATCACCAACCATGCCACCTACATGACCATGGCTGCCCGGCCTCACCCAAGGCGTGTGCGTGCTCCGCCCACGAACACCGTGTCTCCCACCGCCAAGGTCGCCGCCCTACATCCAAGCTACCCCGTGAACACCCAAAGGCCTTGGCTTTGGCCTGGCCTATATCCCTCGACCGATGGAGCAGTCAACAACCGCCCTGCCTTAAACATCGCCAGAGCTTCACCAGAAGGCACCCGGCCGAGGAAAGAGGGGGAGGAGGAGCGAACACATCTAGGCCGGTGCACCCCTACACCGGTGACGGGTGGCCCCACCACATCGGGCCGCCCATCCCATCCCTCCTGAAAACTCCCCCCGGACACACCCTCGTGTCCCCTGACCGTGGCCGCCCAAGCAGCTCGACGCGAGGCCACGAACGCCTGCCCACCCATCGAAAAGGACAACCAAGCCAACCCTCACATGCAACCAAGAGAGCTCACAGGATGGCCATCACGCGCCGCCCACCTTCATCCAGGATCCAGACCAGGGAGATCCCGTCTTGAACTCGGCCAGTACGCACCGCCATTAGCCCCTCCCACCGGGAGGCAGATCAGCCGCCTCAGGCCCGACCCGCCGCGGCCGGCGCCACCAACCGGCCAGATCAGGCCGCCATGCGGCCCTTCTCTCCCTTGCCACACTCGTGCCGAAGCAGCACACCGACGCGTCGCGGTACCTCGCGCCCGCACCGCGCCTGGCCCGAAGAAGGCGGCCCACGCCACCCCACCGCGCGAGAGGAAGACCGAACCTTGCCGGCGCCGGTCGGGCTTCGCCCAGCCGCTCCCACTGGAGGCGGCGAGGGAGGAGTTGGGAGGCAGAGGGGGGCTAGAGGAGGGAATCCAGGAGCCCACACCGACCGCCTCATGGGTGCGGCGCGGGAGGGATATGGTTCCTACCTAGGCTCTTCAGCAGTGATGATTGAAGGGCTTAATGATCCCGACATACTTGAGACAATGGTGTGGTGTGAAGGGCTCTCTTTGGCTGCAGACCTACAGTTGTCCAGGGTTGATTGCCACAAATTGCGGGGAAGACTTGTATAAGATCTCACATTTAGGTGAGATCATGATATCAACCCCAAAAAAAATATTTAAACATTTCAAAAAAATATGAAATTATTTGGCAACATCCATGTGGGGTATGTCTACAACTCCAAAAAAAATCAGCTCAAAACTTTGGAGATTCAAAAAAGACAAAATTGAATGTGACACTATTCACATTTGATTTTGTCTTTTTTTGTTTCTATTAATGTGAGTTGAATTAGGGGCTGAAACTTTTTGAGGTTGTACATCAAACATTGATGTGTGTCTACACAATTTTGAGAATGTTTGAACATGTACTTCTTTAAAAAAAAACGATCTCATAGATCTCACACAAGTCCCCCCCCCCCCACCCCCCCACCCCACCCCCCCCCCCACACAACACACATTTCAAAAGTGTGGTTACTGGTCTGATAAAAAGGGCTCTTCACGAAGTAATGCAAACATCATCCACGAGATCAACCACCAAGCTTTATCTTTTATTTCTTGCTCCTTTGTTCATGAAGGATGCCTTTTTTAATGCTAAGGATCATAGCTTAGCGAAACACACTCTTTCTCTACCTTAGGGTCACAATGTCTAATTTTTGAACCGGCATAATCCTAATGTAATACCTATAAACCTTTTTTCGAGGAATAAAGTGAGTGTCTTTCTCCTAAATAAAGGTGGCATGGCCTACCTTTTAGTCTCTAAAATGTTATCACATGTATTCCCCTCCGTATTATTGATCAATAGAATTGTCTAGTTCCCTAGACCAACAGTACAAGGTGCAATGGTGTAGCACTTACATTCATTTATCCTGAAATGTTCATTTCTAACGCGATGGAGAAGTTGTTATTTCTAGTTAAATCGATGGCCGAACATTAATTCTTGATATCTAATGGTTAATCGAGTTTTCAAACAACTATGTCAGTTAACAGATCAGTTGTATATTTTTCAAACTAGACAAGCTACAGTCGCATGCGATATATGCACGGTTTTAGAACATATATAAAGAAATAGAAATAGATCGTCCAACACTACCCTTTGATATGCTGATTTTTTTATTTTGCTCAAATTTACACTAAAGTATGTCATAAAGAAGACATGGAAGGGGACCAACATCCAACAACGGAGAGAGAGATAGAAATGGCAAAGTGGTGTTTGGGGAATATTAATTTTGACGAATAGAACTATTATTTCAAATAGTTAGATATAGTCGTGGTATAGCATCCTACTCCATCTTTGCACATTTGAGATAGTGCTTGCATCATTTAAAATTTCCAGCCAACTCTTACCTCAAATTTGTCATAGTGTGTCGAGTTTAATCCAATTTAACACTTTGCACAAGTTTTGACAAGCTAGATCCACTTGTTAAGTGGACATGTATAGCTTATGTGACCAATATTCAACTTGGAAGGGTAAACCAACAAGGTTTGTCCTTCCTACCCTGTAACCCGACCATCAACCCCTTGTCTCAGTGGCGAATCCGGTGATCACTGCTGGCAGCTCCGTTGTCGCCTCACTGCTCCTGCTTGCCGCCTTGTATTTAGTGCCAACCCACTGCTCGTGGCCTCACAGAGTGGGTCTATGTGTGGTCAAGTGAGTTGGGGCAGTCACAGAGTGGGTCTAACGTATGGTCAAGTGAGTTCGGGCAAGGTTGCGGGTTGTGCCGGTGGATGGGGATGCAAGTTTGGTTGTGTGGTCAGCGAGGACATGCATAACTAGTTTGCGCTTTCGAGTTGGCATCCAAAAGGCACACCAACATGAACAGTGGGCAAGAGGACCTGCCTCCCTCCCCCCTCGAGTCGATGTTCATGTGAGCAAGAAGAAGTCCTTGGTTCGGAAGTTCTCGGCCAGGAGTAGGGCGTGGTCTGGCTCCAAGCAGTCGATCACTCGGCTATGTCATCGGCTGGACGCGGATCTAGGTGCGGCTTCTGGTTCTGCTTCGGGTGCTGCCATGCCTTCGCCTGCCGCATGCACCCCGTCGATTCACTCTCCAGCCTCCACGGCTAGGAAGGGGCGCAGGGTCTGGGACAGTGGCGAGTCGGTGGCTCCGCATGCGGAGCGGCGTGCGGCGGCCAAGGATCTCCCTACTGATACGTCTCCATCGTATCTACTTTTCCAAACTCGTTTGCCCTTGTTTTGGACTCTAATTTGCATGATTTGAATGGAACTAACCCGGACTGACGCTGTTTTTAGTAGAATTGCCATGGTGTTATTTTTATGCAGAAATAAAAGTTCTCGGAATGACCTGAAACTTCACGAAGATTATTTTTGGAATAAATAAAAAATATTGGAGAAAGAATCAACCGAAGGGGACCCACACCCTGTCCACAAGGGTGGAGGGCATGCCCTCTGGTCTTGTGGGTCCCACGAAGCTCCACCGACCTCAACTCCAACTCCATATATTCATGTTCGGGGAGAAAAAATCAGAGAGAAGGATTCATCACGTTTTACGATACGGAGCCGCCGCCACCTCCTGTTCTTCCTCGGGAGGGCAGATCTAGAGTCCGTTCGGGGCTCCGGAGAGGGGAAATCGTCACCGTCGTCATCATCAACCATCCTCCATCACTAATTTCATGATGCTCACCGCCGTGCGTGAGTAATCCTATCGTAGGCTTGCTGGACGGTGATGGGTTGGATGAGATTTACCATGTAATCGAGTTAGTTTTGTTAGGGTTTGATCCCTAGTATCCACTATGTTCTAAGATTGATGTTGCTATGACTTTGCTATGCTTAATGCTGGTCACTAGGGCCTGAGTGCCATGACTTCAGATCTGAACCTATTATGTTTTCATGAATATATTTATGTTCTTGATCCTATCTTGCAAGTTATAGTCACCTACTACGTGTTATGATCCGGCAACCCCGGAGTGACAATAGTCGGGACACTTCCCGGTGATGACCGTAGTTTGAGGAGTTCATGTATTCACTAAGTGCTAATGCTTTGGTCCGGTACTCTATTAAAAGGAGGACTTAATATCCCTTAGTTTCCAATAGGACCCCGCTGCCACGGGAGGGTAGGACAAAACATGTCATGCATGTTCTTTTCCATAAGCACGTATGACTATATATGGAATACATGCCTATATTATATTGATGAATTGGAGCTAGTTCTGTGTCACCCTATGTTATAACTGTTGCATGATGAATGCCATCCGACATAATTATCCATCATTGATCCATTACCTACGAACTTTTCACATATTGATCTTTGCTAAGTTACTTTTCCGTTGCCACTATTACAATTGCTACAAAACTGCTACTATTACTTTTGCCACCGTTACCGTTACTTCCATACTACTTTGCTATTAAATACTTTGCTGCAGATATTAAGTCTTCCAGGTGTGGTTGAATTGAAAACTCAGCTACTAATACTTGAGAATGTTATTTGGCTCCCCTTGTGTCAAATCAATAAATTTGGGTTGAATACTCTACCCTCGAAAACCGTTGCGATCCCCTATACTTGTGGGTTATCGAGACCTTTTTCTGGCGCCATTGCCGGGGAGCATAGCTCTATTCTCTGATTCATTTGGGATTTATATCTGTTGATCACTATGAGGAATTTGAAAGATCAAAGAACCAAGATTTTTCCCTCAACTACGAGGGGAGGTAAGAAACTGCCATCTAGCTCTGCACTTGATTCACCTTCTGTTTTGAGTAAGCTTGCGACACCTACACCTGCTATTGATTCTGATATGTTGCATGTTATTGATGATGCCACTTCTGCTATGCATGATGCTTATGATGATGCTACTGCTTTGCTTGATAATACTGTGCCACTAGGTGAATTTCTGGATGAACAACTTGCTAGGGTTGGAGAGAATGAAATTACTGAAACTGATGATATTACTGAAACTGAAGATTATGATTCTCCCCCTAGATATGAATTGCCTGTTGTACCTGAGGGTTATATTATGGATGAGGAAACTGCTAGAGACTTTCTTGCTTGCAATGATAGAGATGATCTTAAGAAACTGTTAGCTAAGCTGAAAGAAAAGTCTTTGAATGCTAGAATGCAATATGACCCTAAGTTTGCTACTTCACCTATCTTCATTACTGATAAGGATTATGAATTCTCTGTCGATCCTGAGTTAATCACTTTGGTTGAATCTGATCCTTTCTATGGTTATGAATATGAAACTGTTGTGGCACATCTTACTAAATTGAATGATATAGCCACCCTATTTGCTCATGAGGAAAAAATTCGCTATTACTATATTCTTAAATTGTTTCCTTTCTCGTTAAAGGGTGATGCTAAGTTATGGTTTAATTCTCTTGCTCCTGGTTGTGTGCGTAGTCCCCAGGATATGATATATTACTTCTCTCAAAAATATTTTCCTGCTCATAAGAAACAAGCTGCCTTACAGGAAATATTTAACTTTGTGCAAATTGAAGAAGAGAGTCTCCCACAAGCTTGGGGGAGGCTTCTCCAATTACTTAATGCTTTGCCTGATCATCCTCTCAAGAAAAATGAAATACTTGATACCTTTTATAATGGACTAACCGATGCTTCTAGGGACCACCTAGATAGTTGTGCTGGTTGTGTTTTCAGGGAACAAACTGTTGAGCAAGCTGAATTGCTATTGAATAATATATTGAGTAATCATAATGATTGGACACTTCCTGAACCAACTCCTAAGCCAACTCCAAAGAAAAGAGGTATCCTATTTCTCAATCCTGAAGATATGCAAGAGGCAAAGAAATCTATGAAAGAAAAAGGTATTAAAGCTGAAGATGTTAAGAATTTACCCCCTATTGAAGAAATACATGGTCTTGACAACCCGACACAGGTAGTAGTGGTAAACTCTCACTATAGATTTGATGAAGGTGATATTCCTCATAATAAGTCTGCTAGTCAATGCTTGGATGAGTTTGATAATTTTATTGTTAAACAAGAAAACTTCAATGCTTATGTTAGTAGACAATTGAAATGTAATGCTTACATGCTTGACCACTTGGGTGATTATATGAGTAGAGATATTAATGATCTTAAGCTTATTAGTAAACATGCTTCCATGGTTACAACTCAGGTAGAACATGTACTTAAGGCACAGGATGATTTGCTTAATGAGTTGAATAGTAAGAACAATGATAATGCTGTTAGGGTTATGACTAGAGGTGGTAAAATGACTCAGGAACCTTTGTATCCTGAGGGCCATCCTAAGAGAGAGTTGAGAAAGATTCTCAGAAAATTAATACTGATGCACCTAGTCCTAATAAAAAGAAAAAGAAAACTGATAGGACTTTGCATGTTTCTAGTGAACCTGTTATAGATACACCTGAGAATCCCAATGATATTTCTATTTCTGATGCTGAGACACAATCTGGTGATGAACATGAACCTAGTGATAATGTTAATGATGATGTTCATGTTGATGCTCAACCTAGTAATGATAATGATGTTGAAATTGAACCTGTTGTTGATCTTGATAACCCACAATCAAAGAATCAACGTTATGATAAAAGAGACTTTGTTGCTAGGAAACATGGTAGAGAAAGAGAACCATGGGTTCAGAAACCCATGCCCTTTCCTCCTAAGCCATCCAAGAAAAAGGATGATGAGGATTTTGAGCGCTTTGCTGAAATGATTAGACCTATCTTTTTGCGTATGCGTTTGACTGATATGCTTAAAATCCCTCCTTATGCTAAGTACATGAAAGATATCGTTACTAATAAAAGAAAGATACCTAAAGCTGAATTTCCACCATGCTTGCTAATTATACTTTTAAGGGTGGAATACCAAAGAAACTTGGAGATCCAGGAGTACCAACTATACCATGCTCTATTAAAAGAAATTATGTTAAAACTGCTTTATGTGATCTTGGAGCCGGTGTTAGTGTTATGCCTTTCTCTTTATATCGTAGACTTGAATTGAATAAGTTGACACCTACTGAAATGTCTTTGCAAATGGCTGATAAATCAACTGCTATACCCATCGGTATTTGTGAGGATGTGCATGTTGTGGTTGCAAACGTTACTATCTTAACGGACTTTGTTATTCTTGATATTCCCGAGGACGACAGTATGTTGATCATCCTTGGTAGACCCTTTTTGAATACTGCAGGGGCTGTTATTGATTGCAACAAAGGCAATGTCACTTTTCATGTTAATGGTAATGAGCATATGGTACACTTTCCGAAGAAACAACCTCAAGTTCATAGTATCAATTCTATTGGAAAAATTTCAACTATTACTATTGGAGGTTTTGAATTCCCTCTTCCTACTGTCAAAAAGAAATATGATATTCTTATTGTTGGGGACATGCATATCCCCGTTGAGTTAACTTAGTGTTATTCGAAAATTCTCCGGTTTCATGTCATTCGGAAGAAGTTTGTTAATAAAACTTGATCAACCTTGTTAATGGATTCCTTTTGATGAGCATGAGATAGATGAATCTAGAAGGCACAACCTTCTGTACCCACTTGTTACTTTCTGTTATTTAGATTAAATAAAGTAAAAATAGTATTTTCTGTATGTTTTCTGAATTATCCGTGAAATAAAAAATGTCCCAAAAATAAAAGTTCTCCAAATGCCCTGAAAATTTAGTATGATTTTTTATAGAATATTTGAGAATTTCTGGCACTGAACATGCACCAGGGGGATGCACCAGTGGGCCACAAGGGTGGAGGGCGCGCCCTACCCCCCTGGGCGTGCCCCCTTGTCTTGTGGGTCCCACGTGGGTCCCCTCCACTTATTCCACTACCCATCCACTTCGTCTTCCTCCAGAAAAAATCATCCCATAGCTCAAACCCGTGTTCTTGCTCATTTTGCTGTCATTTTTGATCTACTTGTGCAAAGCTCCATTTGCAAAACTGCTTTGGGGGATTGTTCTTCGGTATGTGACTCCTCCAATGGTCCAATTAGTTTTTGTTCTAGTGCTTTATTTATTGCAAATTTTTCCTGCTGTGGTGACCTTGTTCTTGAGCTTGCATGTCAAATTTATATGGTCCAAAGTAGTTTTGATGCATGATATAGCCTCTAGACACTTGTAGGAGTAGTTGTTATCAATTTTGTTGAGTTTGGTTCACTTTTATTTTGAGTCACTAAAAATTTCAGAAAATTTTCAGAGGAAGAAAATGATGAGGAGATTGTTGAGAGGCTCTTCGAGCCGGGGTTCAAAGAAAAAAGAAAATGAGGAGAAGGAGAAGCCCAAGTACAATCTTCCTCGCACCGCAGAGGTTCGGCCGAGTGAATGGCCATGTGATGCATTCTTGGAAGCGGCCGGAATTTATGAGGATTTCTATTATTTGACTGAGAATGCAGGCATCACTGACTTCCTCCACGACCGGTGTGATCAGTACCTCCTACTTACTAATACTTTCGTGCAAAATTTTCACTTTCATGCTAGGAGATCACCACCCACGGTAGAGTTTCACTTATATGATGAGCATAAGGAGATGAGGCTTTATGACTTTTGTTAGGTTTGTAAATTACCTTATGAGGGTAGCGTCGATGAGCCACGTCCTAGAGATGTGGAAGATTTTATTGATGAAGTTACCGTAGGGGAAGGGAGAAAGGTGTCGGAAGCGAGAGTATTGATACGTCTCCAATGTATCTATAATTTTTTATTGTTCCATGCTGTTATATTATCATTTTTGGATGTTTTACAATCATTTTATATCAACTTTATATCATTTTTTGGGACTAACCTATTGACATAGTGCCTAGTGCCAGTTGCTGTTTTCTGCTTGTTTTTTTACTTCACAGGAAATCAATACCAAACGGAGTCCAAACGCAGTGAAACTTTATGGAGATTTTTTTTTGGACCAGAAGACATCCAGTGGGCCAAAGAAGTACCGAAGAGGGGGCCCGAGGTGAGCACAAGACACCAGGGCGCGCCTGGCCCCCAGGCGCACCCTGGTGGGTTGTGCCCATCTCGGAGACCTCCCGCACCGCCTCTTTGCTCTATAAATACCCCAATATTCCAGAAAACCTAGGGGAGTCGACGAAAATCAATTCTAGCTGCCGCAAGTTCCAGAAACCACAGATCCAATCTAGACACCATCACGGAGGGGTTCATCATCCTCATTGGTGCCTCTCCGATGATGCGTGAGTAGTTCATTGTAGACCTACGGGTCCGTAGTTAGTAGCTAGATGGCTTTCTCTCTCTCGTTTGATTCTCAATACAATGGTCTCTTGGAGATCTATTTGATGTAACTCTTTTTGCGGTGTGTTTGTTGGGATCTGATGAACTTTGAGTTTATGATCATATCTATGTTTTTATCCATGAAAGTTATTTGAGTCTTCTTTGATCTCTTATATGCATGATTGCTTATAGCTTCTTCGATATTTGGGTTTTGTTTGGCCAAATTGATCTATTTATCTTGCAATGGGAAGAGGTGCTTTGTGATGGGTTCGATCTTACGGTGCTTGATCCCAGTGACAGAAGGGGAACCGACACGTATGTATCGTTGCCATTAAGGATAACAAGATGGGGTCTATTTCTACATAAATAGATCTTGTCTACATCATGTCATCATTCTTAATGCATTACTCCGTTTTTCCATGAACTTAATACACTAGATGCATGCTGGATAGCGGTCGATGTGTGGAGTAATAGTAGTAGATGCAGGCAGGAGTCGGTCTACTAATCTTGGACGTGATGCCTATATAATGATCATTGCCTGGATATCGTCATGAGTATTTGAAGTTCTATCAATTGCCCAACAGTAATTTGTTTACCCACCGTTTGCTATTTTTCTCGAGAGAAGCCACTAGTGAAACCTACAGCCCCCGGGTCTATTTTCTCATCATATATTTTTAGATCTATTTGCTATTTGCCTTCGCAATCTATTTTTATTTGCTTTTATTTTCAGATCTATTAATCCAAAAATACAAAAACACCTTGCTACAATTTTTACTTATTTATTTTATCTCGCGTTCCCACGAGATCTATTTATTTAATCTACTACAATTTTACCTATCTTTTTACCCGTGAGGGATTGACAACCCCTCTCTTACGTCGGGTTGCAAGTATTTGTTCTTTGTGTGCAGGAGCTATTTACGTGGTGTTGCGTGGTTCTCCTAATGGTTCTATAACCTTGGTCTCATCACTGAGGGAAATACCTACCGTTGTTGTGCTGCATCATCCCTTCCTCTTTGGGGAAATACCGACGTAGTTCAAGCAAACATCAAAAGGAATTTCTGGCGCCGTTGCCGGGGAGACATCATCAACATCTTCCAGGTTCCTAATCACAAATCTCATCTCCTTGCAATTTACATTATTTGCCATTTGCCTCTCGTTTTCCTCTCCCCCGCTTCACAAAAATTTGTCGTTTTATTCGCCCTCTTTTTCGTTCGCCATTTTCTCGTCAGATCTGTTTTCGAATGCAATCTTGTTGCATAGTCACAATGACTCAAGAGAACACCAAGTTGTGTGATTTCTCAAATACCAACAACAATGATTTTATTAGCACTCCGATTGCTCCTCCCGCCACTAGCGTGGAGTCTTGTGATATTAATGCCGCTTTGTTGAATCTTGTTATGAAAGATCAATTTTCCGGTACTCCTAGTGAGGATGTCGCGTCCCATCTTAACACATTCGTGGATTTATGCGATATGCAAAAGAAAAAAAGATGTGGACAATGATATTGTGAAGTTAAAATTATTTCCGTTTTCTTTGCGAGATCGCGCAAAAATTTGGTTTTCTTCTTTGCCTCGCAATAGTATCGATTCTTGGAATAAGTGCAAAGATGCTTTTATCACTAAGTATTTTCCGCCCGCAAAAATTATTTCCCTTAGAACCCAGATTATGAATTTCAAGCAACTTGAGCATGAGCATGTTGCACAATCTTGGGAAAGGATGAAAATGATGTTAAGGAATTGCCCAACTCATGGGTTAAATCTTTGGATGATCATACAATTTTTTTATGCGGGATTGAATTTTGTTTCTCGTAATCTTTTAGATTCCGCCGCAGGGGGTACTTTTATGGAAATTACTTTGGGTGAAGATACTAAATTTCTTGATAACATTATGGCAAATTATTCACAATGGCATACCGAAAGAGCTCCTACTAGTAAAAAAGTTAACTCGATTAAAGAAATTTCTTCTTTGAGTGAAAAAGTTGATGCTCCTATGAAATTGGTTACTAATAAAAATGCTCCTATTGATTTTAATGATATGCCTTTGTCTACTTTGATTGAGCAAAATAGTGATGCCATAGATGTGAACTTTATTTCGCAAAACAATTTCAATAATAATGCTTATAGAGGTAATTATAATCCTAGGCCTTTTCCTAATAATTCCTCTAATAATTATGGTAATTCCTATGGTAATCCTTCTTATAATAATAATAGGAACACCTCTGATTTTGAGAATAATATTAAAGAATTTATCAATGCTCAAAAGAATTTTAACACTATGATGGAAGAAAAACTGAGTAAGATTGATGATTTGTCTAGAAGCGTTGATAAAATTTCTCATGATGTAGAAAATATCAAGATGAAAATTGTTGTGCCCAAGGTTGAAGAATCAATTAAAGCTTTATATGTTTCTATGGATGAAAGTAAGAAAAGAACCGCTATGCTTAGAGCTAAAAGAGAATTTCTAGAAAAAGCGTTTCTAGTGATTGCTTTCATAAAAGTGATGAAGATCTTAAATTGGTTGGTGTTTCTTCTATTGATTCTTTGTTTAGTAAAATTAAGATTGATGAAAAAGGGACTAGAGAAGAGTCAACTTTAGCTAGAAGGCGTCCTGATAATTTGGAGGGTGAAAATCTTGTTGAAAAATTTGATAAAAGTGGGTTTGAAGAGGTCAAGACTTTAACTAGTGATGTGCCCACTCTTTTGGATTACAAAGACTTTAATTATGATAGTTGCTCTTTGGTTGATTGTATTTATTTTTTGCAATCCATGATAAATTCACCCCATGCTTATGAACAAAATAAAGCTTTTACTAAACATATTGTTGATGCTATGATGAAAGCTTTTGAAGAAAAGTTGGAATTAGAAGTTTCAATTCATAGAAAATTACATGATGAATGGGAACCTACTATCAAAGTCAAGATTAAAAATTATGAGTGTTTTGCTTTATGTGACTTGGGTGCTAGTGTTTCTACAATTCCGAAATCTTTATGTGATGTGCTTGGTCTTACCGATATTGAAGAATGTTCCTTAAATTTGCACTTGGCGGATTCCACTATTAAAAAGCCTATGGGAAGAATTAATTATGTTCTTATTCTTGCAAATAGGAATTATGTGCCCATAGATTTTATTGTTCTTGATATTGATTGCAATCCGTCTTGTCCAATTATTCTTGGTAGACCGTTTTTACGTACTATTCGTGCCGTGATTGATATGAAAGAAGGCAATATTAAATTTCAATTTCCACTAAGGAAGGGTATGGAACACTTCCCTAGAACTATAATTAAGCCACCATATGAATCAATCATGAGGGCATCTTATGGGACTAGGACCAAAGGTGACAATACTTAGATCTTTACATTATGCCTAGCTAGGGGGGTAAAACAATAGCGCTCGTTGGGAGGCAACCCAACTTGTATCTTTTTACTTTTTGGTTTTCTTGCTGTTTTCAATAAAATACCCAATTAATGCCTCTGGTTAGATGTGTTTTTGTGGTTTAAATTAGTGTTTGTGCCAAGCAAAGCCTTTGGGATGATTTGGGTGATAGTTGATTTGATCTTGTTGGAAAACAGAAACTTTTGCGTCCAGTAATGTTTTTTTGAAAATTCACATCAGAGACTAAAAATTCTGAATTTTTTACACAAGATTGATATACAAATTTTATATGTTTTCCTAATTTTTAAGAATTTTTGGAGTTACAGAAGTATGAGAACAATTCGTATCTTTGCAGACTGTTCTGTTTTTGACAGATTCTGTTTTCTTTGCATTGTGTGCTTATTTTGATGAATCTATGGTTTTCTTTGAAGAGTTTTTGCCATAGAAAAGTTGGAATACAGTAGATATAATGCAATAACAAAATTTGAATGGGTTTTCTATAGTACTTAAAGTAAATATTGGTTTTCTTATCCTAACGGATCTCACGAAGGTTTTGTTAAGTTTTGTGTGATTGAAGTTTTCAAGTTTTGGGTGAGATCGCGATGGATGAAGGAATAAGGATTAGCAAAAGGCTAAGCTTGGGGATGCCCGAGGCACCCCAAGATAATATTAAAGAAGTATCAAGCAACTAAGCTTGGGGATGCCCCCGAGTGGCATCCCCTCTTTCTTCTAACGACCATCGGTATTTTACTTGGAGCTATATTTTTATTCGTCACATATTATGAGTTTTGCTTGGAGCGTCTTGTATGATATGAGTCTTTGCTTGTTTTGCTTTGTATTTTAGGTCTTCAATCCTTGCTGGACACACCTTTTTGGGAGAGCCAAAAATTATGCTATGCTTGCTCCTATGCTTCACTTAAATTTTTATGAGCTATGGAATTGCTCTAGTGCTTCACTTATATCTTTTTTAGCACGGTGTGCTTTGTTATTTTTAAAAAAATGCTCTCATGCTTCACTTAGATTTATTTGGGAGTTAGTAAAATTTTAAAGAAATTCTCTCTTGCTTCACTTAGATTAATTTGAGAGAAAGAAATATTATGCTCATGTTCTTCACTTATATTTGTTTGATCTTATTAAAAGCAACATATGAAACTAGTCCCAAAGTGATAGATATCCAAGAAGGATATAATAAAAACATTCATGAAGATCATTGGACAAAATAAACTTGATTCTTAATAACAGTTTTGAGATATGATGATAGTGATATGTGAGTCATGTTGATGAGTAATTATGCTTTAGTAAGAATATTGGTGTTAAGGTTTGTGATTCCCTATGCAAGCACGAAAGTCAATAGTTATGAAATGAAATTATATCCTACTTGTGGTGCATTATTCGGTGTTAATTATGCTTAATGCTTGCTTACAAGATTTTTCGTTTCTTGGTTGGACGCTTCTCAATCTTTTTGCTAGGCTTCATTTGCACTAAGTATGATCACTACTTGTGCATCCAAAACCCTTTAAACCAGTTTTGCCATATGAGTCCACTATACCTACCTATATGCGGTATTTCCGTGCTGTTCTAAGCAAATTTGTATGTGCCATCTCTAATTTTCAAAATAAATTTCTCTTTTGTGTGCTCGTACCGCTCGCGAGGCGGTGAGGGGTGGCCGATATTTTTCCATGCTAGATGTGTTATTCTCACGAGGAGTGTTTATTCACTTGTCATTGCACGAGAGTATGGCAAAGGTATTAGGGATGCCCAGTCCCGAAATGAAAAATGAATTTACTTTATGTTATCAAATAATAAATTCCTTGGAAAGTGTTGGTATGGAGGGCACCCGTGGATATGGTTAGCCATGGAAAGTGAAAGTATGGTGGAAAAAGGAATAAACATTAATTTTTGTTTGGGAACTGCCTATGATATATCTAGCATGGAAAGTATTGGGAACTCTAAGTCGTTTTCATTGGTGGGAAAAGTATGCCTCTCAAAATGTTTTTATCTCTCAATTTAAGCTTTGAGCTCTGGCACCTCTACAAATCCCAACTTCCCTCCGCGAAGGGCCTTTCTTTTACTTTAGGCAATTTTTATTTTTACTTGAGTCTCCATCTTCTCTTATAAAGCACCAACTAAGGGGCACTATGATCGTACTTGAGCATTGGGTGTAGCTAATATTCGAGTGTGTTTCATGAATCGATCAATGATTGAGCATAATGGGCTAGGGATAACTTGCTTTAGTATTGATATTTTGAAAGACATGGTTGCTTGTTGATATGCTTGAGTATTAAAGTCCTCATGTCAAAACTAGACTATTGCTTTGAACTATATAAAAGTCCAAGTGTCCATGCTACAAAGAAAAGAATATGTGATGAACATGTTAGGCAGCATTCCACATCAAAAATTCTGTTTTTATCATTTACCTACTCGAGGACGAGCAGGAATTAAGCTTGGGGATGCTGATACGTCTCCAACGTATCTATAATTTTTGATTGTTCCATGCTGTTATATTATCATTTTTGGATGCTTTACAATCATTTTATATCAACTTTATATCATTTTTTGGGACTAACCTATTGACATAGTGCCCAGTGCCAGTTGATGTTTTCTGCTTGTTTTTTACTTCGCAGGAAATCAATACCAAACGGAGTCCAAACGCAGCAAAACTTTTTGGAGATTTTTTTTGGACCAGAAGACATCCAGTGGGCCAAAGAAGTAACGAAGAGGGGGCCCGAGGTGAGCACAAGACACCAGGGCGCGCCTGGGCCCCCAGGCGTGCCCTGCTGGGTTGTGCCCATCTCGAAGACCTCCCGCACCGCCTCTTTGCTCTATAAATACCCCAATATTCCAGAAACCCTAGGGGAGTCGACGAAAATCAATTCCAGCCGCCGCAAGTTCCAGAAACCACAGATCCAATCTAGACACCATCACGGAGGGGTTCATCATCCTCATTGGTGCCTCTCCGATGATGCGTGAGTAGTTCATTGTAGACCTACGGGTCCGTATTTAGTAGCTAGATGGCTTTCTCTCTCTCGTTTGATTCTCAATACAATGGTCTCTTGGAGATCTATTTGATGTAACTCTTTTTGTGATGTGTTTGTTGGGATCCGATGAACTTTGAGTTTATGATCAGATCTATGTTTTTATCCATCAAAGTTATTTGAGTCTTCTTTGATCTCTTATATGCATGATTGCTTATAGCCTCATATTTATTCTCCGATATTTGGGTTTTGTTTGGTCAAATTGATCTATTTATCTTGCAATGGGAAGAGGTGCTTTGTGATGGGTTCGATCTTACGGTGCTTGATCCCAGTGACAGAAGGGGAACCGACACGTATGTATCGTTGCCATTAAGGATAACAAGATGGGTGTCTATTTCTACATAAATAGATCTTGTCTACATCATGTCATCATTCTTATTGCATTACTTCGTTTTTCCATGAACTTAATACACTAGATGCATGCTGGATAGCGGTCGATGTGTAGAGTAATAGTAGTAGATGCAGGCAGGAGTCGGTCTACTAATCTTGGACGTGATGCCTATATAATGATCATTGCCTGGATATCGTCATGAGTATTTGAAGTTCTATCAATTTCCCAACAGTAATTTGTTTACCCACCGTTTGCTATTTTTCTCGAGAGAAGCCACTAGTGAAACCTACGGCCCCGGGTCTATTTTCTCATCATATATTTTCAGATCTATTTGCTATTTGCCTTCGCGATCTATTTTTATTTGCTTTTATTTTCAGATCTATTAATCCAAAAATACAAAAACACCTTGCTGCAACTTTTACTTATTTATTTTATCTCGCGTTCCCGCGAGATCTATTTATCCAATCTACTACAAGTTTACCTATCTTTTTACCCGTGAGGGATTGACAACCCCTCTCTTATGTCGGGTTGCAAGTATTTGTTCTTTGTGTGTAGGAGCTGTTTACGTGGTGTTGCATGGTTCTCCTAATGGTTCGATAACCTTGGTCTCATCATTGAGGGAAATACCTACCGTTGTTGTGCTGCATCAGCCCTTCCTCTTTGGGGAAATACCGACGTAGTTCAAGCAAACATCAAGTATCTAGTTTACATTTGCCTGTTTTGCGCTACTACTCATTATTTGCAGGGAGATGTTTAATTGGTCGCGGGGACAGTGGAGGCCTTAGTGCTCCTGACCTTGTCATTTTGCTCCATGCTTTACTTCATGATAGAACTTTCAGTTTGGGCGCTATGGTTGCTAAACGGTTGAGTTTAAACCGTACTAAGGGTCCTATTTTCGGAGGTATCTTTGCCTCCCGCCTTGCTAGACGCTTCGAGATACCCATTAGGCATGATGAAAAAGAGGAGAAGTTACTACCCACTATATACTTAGATTATGAAAGCATGTAGCACATAAGTTTATTCGCTATGATGAGGAAAAGAGACTCATATATAACCTGGTATTTAGCGAGGATACTTTTCAGATAATTACCTGTCCTGCACCTACTTTGTTCGATATTCATTTAGGCAGGTACTTCGTTTTGCCCGCGGACATTCATGCATACTGGGAGGGGACGCGATCCCCAGCTCCTGAGTCAAAACTATCGCCTGACCCATATCAGCAGTCTATTTATCAGTGGGAGCCACAGGAGCTCGCTAACCAGTGGAACCCCCAGGATCCTCCTCAGTACACCGGAGAGGGCTACTTTGATCCATGGACTTAGACCAACTTAGGCCAAAAGCCTAAGCTTGGGGGAGTACGTATTTCTCACCGACATTACATTCATGTTCACACACTCATTCTAGTTGTCGGTGTTCATACTTTTTCATTGTATTATCCATGTTAGTTTATTTCTTTTTCTCGCTTTCTTCTAGTGTGTTTGAAAAACTTTGAGAAAAACAAAAAAAAATTAGTTGTAGCTTAGTTTACTTTCCATGCTTAGTTGTAGTTTTAAAGAAAACCCAAAAAGATTTCTCGTTCTTCTTTTGCTTATTGGGAGCTTTCCCGTGTAAATATTTTTCTCGTTCTTGTTTTACTTTCTTCAGAAAAGCAAAAACTCCAAAAACATTTCAGTGTGTTTCTTTGAAATTCTTTCTCTTTTTCTTTGGGGGTCGAGAGGAGAAGACCACGATGAAAATGTTGAGTGGCTCTCATATGCATTATTGTTGATCTAACAAAGAGCCCATATTACCTTGTCTTCTCCTTTGAAATAATTGTTTGCAGATTCTAGCTTAGTCCAATGCACGTGCACTATTATTATTATTATTCACACCGTTCGGTCGTGCAAGTGAAAGGCAATAATGATGATATATGATGAAATGATTGAGATGAGGAAAAGCTGGTATGAACTCGACCTATCTTGTTTTTGTAAATATGATTAGTTCATCGTTCTTGATTCAGCCCATTATGAATGAAACATGTTTGCAATGACAATTAGAGATTATAGTTACTCATGCCATGCTTAATTAGCTAGGAGTTTATAATGGTTTACCTTGCGTGCTAACATGCTATTAAAATGGTTGTGATGTGGTATGATGGGATGGTATCCTCCTTTGAATGATTCGAGTGGCTTGATTTGGCACATGTTCACGCATGTAGTTGAAACAAAATCAACATAGCCTCCACGATATTTATGTTCATATCCTACTCATGCTTGCACTCAATGTTGGTTAATCTCAATGCATGTTTATGACTGTTGTCGCTCTCTAGTTGGTCGCTCCCCAGTCTTTTTCTAGCCTTCACTTATACTAAGCGGGAATACTGCTTGTGCATCCACTTCCATAAACCCAAAGTTGTTCCATATGAGTCTACCATACCTTCCTATATGCGGTATTTACCTGCCGTTCCAAGTAAATTTGCATGTGCCAAACTCTAAACCTTCAAATGATAATCTGTTTTGTATGCCTGAATCGCTCATGTGGTGACTGGGGGCTGTCAGTATCTTTCATGCTAGGTGGGTTATTCTCACGATGAGTGGACTCCGCTCATCATTCACAAGAAAATGGCTGGTAACCGGGATGCCTAGTCCCATGCTCAAATCAAATCAAAAGTTAATTGCAAACAAAACTCCCCCAGGATTGTTGTTAGTTGGACGGTACCCGTTGTTTCGGACCAGCCGTGGAGTGTGCTTGTTGGTGGTGGGGGAGTAAAAACTTTACCATTCTGTTTGGGAACCGCCTATAATGTATGTAGCATGGAAGGTACCGAGATCTCTTGGTTGTTATGTTGACAATGAAAGCATACCGCTCAAAATATTATTTATCTCTATTTCAAAAACTCGAGCTCTGGCACCTCTGCAAATCCTTGCTTCCCTCTGCGAAGGGCCTATCTATTTACTTTTATTGCTGAGTCATCATCCTCTTATAAAAAGCACCAGTTAGAGAGCACCACTGTCATTTGTATGCATTGCTATTAATTGATATTGAGTATGACTGTGACTAGATCTCTTTTACCATGAATTACAATGTCTAGTCAGTCCTTGATCTTCAGGGGTGCTCTGCATTTATGTTTTGCGGTCTCAGAAAGGGCTAGCGAGATATCATTTTGTTATATCATATCGTGATTGTTTTGAAAAAGTGTTGTCATCCGAGATTTATTATTATTGCTCGCTAGTTAATTATGCCATTGATATGAGTAAATGTGAGACCTAAATGTTATTGTGAATATGGTTAGTTCATAATCTTTGCTGAAAACTTGAATGTTGGCTTTACATATTTGCAACAACAAGATCAAACAGAGTTTGTAAAAGTTTTTCTTTATCACTTTCAGTTTGTCAACTGAATTGCTTGAGGACAAGCAATGGGTTAAGCTTGGGGGAGTTGATACGTCTCCATCGTATCTACTTTTCCAAACTCTTTTGCCCTTGTTTTGGACTCTAATTTGCATGATTTGAATGGAACTAACCCGGACTGACGCTGTTTTCAGCAGAATTGCCATGGTGTTATTTTTGTGCAGAAATAAAAGTTCTCGGAATGACCTGAAACTTCACGGAGATTATTTTTGGAATAAATAAAAAATATTGGAGAAAGAATCAACCAAAGGGGACCCACACCCTGTCCACAAGGGTGGAGGGCGCGCCCACCCCCCTAGGGCGCGCCCTCTGGTCTTGTGGGTCCCACGAAGCTCCACCGACCTCAACTCCAACTCCATATATTCATGTTCGGGGAGAAAAAAAATCAGAGAGAAGGATTCATCGCGTTTTACGATACGGAGCCGCCGCCACCTCCTATTCTTCCTCGGGAGGGCAGATCTGGAGTCCGTTCGGGGCTCCGGAGAGGGGAAATCATCGCCGTCGTCATCATCAACCATCCTCCATCACCAATTTTATGATGCTCACCGCCGTGCGTGAGTAATCCCATCGTAGGCTTGCTGGACAGTGATGGGTTGGATGAGATTTACCATGTAATCGAGTTAGTTTTGTTAGGGTTTGATCCCTAGTATCCACTATGTTCTATGATTGATGTTGCTATGACTTTGCTATGCTTAATGCTTGTCACTAGGGCCCGAGTGCCATGATTTCAGATCTGAACCTATTATGTTTTCATGAATATATTTGTGTTCTTGATCCTATCTTGCAAGTTATAGTCACCTACTACGTGTTATGATCCGGCAACCCCGGAGTGACAATAGTCGGGACACTTCCCGGTGATGACCGTAGTTTGAGGAGTTCATGTATTCACTAAGTGCTAATGCTTTGGTCCGGTACTCTATTAAAAGGAGGCCTTAATATCCCTTAGTTTCCAATAGGACCCCGCTGCCACGGGAGGGTAGGACAAAACATGTCATGCAAGTTCTTTTCCATAAGCACGTATGACTATATATGGAATGCATGCCTACATTATATTGATGGATTGGAGCTAGTTCTGTGTCAACCTATGTTATAACTGTTGCATGATGAATGCCATCCGACATAATTATCCATCATTGATCCATTGCCTACGAACTTTTCACATATTGATCTTTGCTAAGTTACTTTTCCGTTGCCACTGTTACAATTGCTACAAAACTGCTACTGCTACTTTTGCCACCGTTACCGTTACTTCCATACTACTTTGCTATTAAATACTTTGCTGCAGATATTAAGCCTTTCAGGTGTTGTTGAATTGACAACTCAGCTGCTAATACTTGAGAATATTCTTTGGCTCCCCTTGTGTCGAATCAATAAATTTGGGTTGAATACTCTACCCTCAAAAACTGTTGCGATCCCCTATACTTGTTGGTTATCACCCCCCAGGTACCTCCCCATCTCCCTACCCTTCCCCATCTCCTGTCTCTCCTGTGTGTCTCGTGCTTCCGTATCTTCCTGACTCACACTTAGTTAAGGTACTGTCGGATGTTGGGGTTACTTTTGTTGACGTTGTTGGTTCTCCTGCTTCTATCCTTTCTTTGATTCAGGCTAATGAGATGGCGCAAGCTGCCATTGCTAAGGCCAAGGAGGCCGCGGCCTCTCGTGCTCCTGCCCCCGCGGCGGCCATGCCTTTGGTGGAGAATTCTGATAGGGGCCAGGATCCTTCGGTTTCTACTAAACGGAGGCCCGCCAAACGTGCTAAATCCCGTGTGGCCCCGTGCAGGTTGAGCCTTCGCATTAAAAATCTTTCTGCAAAATGAGAGCCCTATTCTGGAATATTAGAGGTTTCGGCGCTCGGGGGCGTCGGGATCAAATTAGAGATATTGTTCGAGGTGAGAATGTAGACTTGATTGGGCTTGTTGAAACTTTCAAGTGATCCTTTTCTTCTAATGAGTTTTCTGCGGTGGCGGGGGCCGATAGATTTGATTGGCACTATTTACCTTCTTCTGGACACTCGGGTGGTATCCTTATTGGATCAAAGAGGGACGTTTTTGACTTTGTTGTCTTTGATCATGGTGTCTTTTGGGCGAGTTCTGTTTTATTTCATCAACAGCTTAACTCTCTTTGGGAAGTTTTGGTGGTCTATGGTCCTGCGGACCACTCTCTATCCCCCCTCTTTCTTGACGAGATTTCGAATAAAATTGAGTCATGCTCTCTCCCAATGTTGATTGGGGGAGATTTTAACCTACTCCGTTCTCCTAGTGACAAGAGCAGCAGTCACTTTTCTTGGCCTCTCACGGATTCTTTCAATGGGTTCATTCGGGACTGTGCTCTTCGTGAACTTCCTCGGGTTGGTGCTCGTTTCACCTGGACTAGCCATCAGATCGACCCTGTTAGGTCGGTCTTGGACCGTGTTTTCGTCTGCTCTAGATGGGATTCTCTATTCCCTCATGCTACTCTGAAAGCGAGGGCCATTATTGGCTCCGATCATTCTCCTCTTATCCTAGATGTGGGTCTGGACTTCCCTCTGTTGACGTCTTGGTTCCAGTTCGATGCTTCCTGGCTGCTGGTTGACGGCTTTTGCGATCTAATTTCCAATAAGATCTCCTCCTTACTTGCCCAGGCCTATGGATGACTGGCACCACTGTTCATATTCCCTTAGGAAATTCGTCCGTGGCTGGGCTCGGAACAGGGCTGCCGAGGCCCGTAGGCATAAGTCTGGTTTGCTGGACCAGATTTCGGCTTTACATGTGTTGGCTGATGGGTGTGGTTTGTCTGCGAACAAGTGGCAACTTAGGTATGGTCTGGAGGAGGCCTTGGTGCAGCTGCACAGACAGGCCGAGATCTACTGGAGGCAAAGGGGATCCCTGAATTGGAAGCTTAAGGGAGACTCTCCCACTGCCTACTTCTTTGCTATCGCTAATGGTAGAAGGCGCCGTTGCGCGATTGATAGTCTTGTTATTGATGGCACTAGAGTATCGGATCAAAACCTTATTCTTTCCCACGTGGTGGATTTCTTTTCCTCTCTTCTTTCTGCTAAACCTGCCTCTGGCTTCTCAATTTCGCCTTCTATGTGGGACGCTTCGGGGAGGGTGCCCCGGGAGGAAAATAAGGCGCTCCTCGTGCCTTTCTCCAAGGAGGAGATTGTTGATATTACTCGTTCTACTAACCCCAACTCGGCTTTGGGCCCTGATGGTTTTTCTATCCCATTCTTTAAGAAGTTCTAGCCGTGTCTTCGATCCTTGGTTTACAACGTCATTCAGGGTTTCTGTTTGGGTACCGTGGACATTTCTAGACTTAACTATGTCATTATCTCTCTTATTCCTAAGGTCAAAGGTGCTGACCTCATTTCTCAATTCAGACCGATCGCACTCATCAACAACTTTGCTAAATTTCCTACCAAGGGTTTTGCTCTACGCCTCTCCCCCACTGCCCACAGGGTACTCAGCCCCTTCCAGTCGGCTTTTGTTAAAGGAAGATTTATCCTTGATGGTATCCTGTGCCTCCACGAGATTGTTCATGACCTTAGGGCTCGTAAATCTAAGGCAATTATCTTGAAACTGGATTTCGAGAAAGCCTACAATTCGGTTAGTTGGGCTTTCCTCCGTCAGGTTCTCCTCGCCAAAGGATTTGATGGTGCCTATGTACACAGGGTCATGCAGCTGGTTACTGGTGGTCACACAGCGGTCTCGGTTAATGGACATATTAGCAACTTCTTTGCCAATGGTAGGGGCCTGTGGCAAGGAGATCTGTACTCCTCCCTCTTGTTTAACTTCGTCGCGGATGCGCTTTCCCTCCTAGGGCGGCTACGGCTGGGCACATCTCTCCTGTCATCTCCCACTTAATTCCAAAGGGTGTTACCCACCTCCAATATGCGGATGATACGGTTATCATGGTTGAGCTGAATTATGTTTGCATTGCCCATCTCAAATTTCTTTTGCTTTGTTTTGAAGCTCTCTCGAGTCTCAAGATTAACTTTTCTAAGAGTGAGGTTATTGTGACTGGTGCATCGAAGGTGGAGGCTTTGCGGGTCTCTCAGCTCTTAAATTGTTCGTTGGGCTCCTTTCCCTTTAAGTACTTGGGCCTTCCTATCTCTCCAGCCAGACTATGTGCTAAGGAATTCGCTCCTACTGTGTCCAAGGTCGGTAATAGAGTTATGCCTTGGAGGGGCAGATATAACACAAATGCTGGCAAAGTGTGTCTCATCAATGCCTGCTTATCTTCCTTGCCGATGTTTATTATGGGCTTCTATCTCCTTTCTGCTGGCACCCCACGGTGGGTTTGATAAGCATAGGGATGCCTTCTATTGGAATGTCGCGGATAACAAATGTAAATACAGGATGGTCAAATGGAAGTCCATTTGTAGACCCAAAAACCTTGGGGGGTTGGGAATTCTTAACACCTCGGTCATGAATAAGTGCCTTATCATCAAGTGGTGGTGGAAAATCATGACTAGTGGGATGGAATCCCTGTGGTTCTCTATCCTTAAAGCTAAGTATTTTCCTTACTCTAGCCCTATGTTCGCGGGAGCCCGGGGAGGATCCCGGTTTTGGAAGGACCTTGTTAAACTGCGCCCTATCTTTAAAGAGCACGTCAAGTTTGTAGTGGGCAATGGTAAATCCGTTAGATTCTGGACGGATTGGTGGTGTGGTAACTCTACTATTGTTGTGGCCTTCCCTACGCTTTTCTCTTACTGTTCGGACCCGGAGATCTCGATCTTTGAGCTCTCTGTTAATAATTGGGACTTTGCTTTCCGTCGTTCTCTTTCCCCAGAAGAGTTTGATGATTGGCAGTGCCTTGTTTCCCTCATCCCGGTGCTCTCGGAGAATGAGGACTCGGTGATTTGGCCCCATTCGGCCACTGGTCGCTTTTCGGTTAAGTCCTTATATGCTAGAATTATTTCTGGGGTTCCTACTACTAAGTTCCACCCCATCTGGCGTGCCCATATACCCCTGAAAATTAAGATCTTCTTGTGGCAAGCCTTTAGGGGTCGACTTCCTGCTGCTGACCAGATTCATAAGCGTAATGGGCCTAGCTCGGTGACTTGTGCGTTATGCGGCGCTGTGGAGGATACGAATCATATCTTTTTCAGCCGTGTTCTGGCCAGGATGGTTTGGTGTTGTATTCGTTCTTGGCTGGGTGTCACTTGGCACCCCACCTCCTTCTCGAAGCTCAGAACCTTGGCGTCTGGCCTTTCTGGGATTACCAAACGCATGTTCTGGATTGGTTTTGCCGCGATTTGCTGGTCATTATGGACGACTAGGAACAAGTTTACCATTGAGCATATCTTCCCTGCTAAGCCTGTAGATTGCTTATTTAAAGCTTGTTTGTTTCTGCAGCGGTGGAGATTATTGACTAAGGTTGATGATCATGGTGCGTTCGACCTCCAGTGCGGCAAAATTCGGGCTTCGGCTTCTTCTATTTCGCAGCAGGTCCCAGCTAGCTAGTTGTCTTCGATCCTTCTTTTGCTCTAGGTAGTGGCCTAGGTGGTGCTTCATGTCGCTTATCCGGCCTGCGTGTCGTGGATGTTTGGCTATGATGTTGTGTATCTCCGTACTTTGTCCTTGCGTGTGGTTGTGGCCATCTTTTTTCGTATGTGTGGTTTCGATGTACTTTGCCTGGTGGCTTTATTTATAAAGTCGGGCGTATGCCTTTCCTCTAAAAAAAACATGACCAGTGGGCCTAGCTAGTCAAAGTCGAGGGAAATTGTCGAATGGGGTAAAGCTTGACTCAATGCAACAATTTGGGGGTTTTAAATGGGAGATATATAAAAAGTGGAATTCACTCTGAACTTATTATTATTACATGTATGCATCATCCTCGATCCCCGTGCGTGCACAACTATTTAGTTTCTACGTACGTACCAACATTTGACCAGGCAATTGTATATAGCTAGCTTAAGTACGCAACATGATGAAAGAACAGCCTAAGACACACGACACACAACTGGAATCTTATCTTACATACATATAGCTCCCAAATTAAATAGTCGTCCTCATGCATGCATCATAAGGGTCAATCTTCCATCCACCGTGATCTTCTTCTTCCTAGAATCCATGAATCCAGAGAGCTCATGAATCAACCAATCCATCACCGGCGCCGCGTGATGATCAAATCTCTGCCAACAATGTTTCATATGATCAAACTCTCTTTTTATATATCTGGCCGTGACTGAATTGACAGATGTGGGTGCATGCATGTGTGCTCGGTCGACTGATTCTTAATTTTAGTTACCAGAGGTGGAGGCCGTGGCCGGCGTGGAGGCTGCTGCACGCCGGGTCCTGCAGGTTGGGCTGCGTCGGCTGCAGCCGGAACCCGCCGGCTTCGGCGGCGTGGAGCTGCAGCTGCGGCGACGTCAGCTGCAGCGCGGTGCTCGACGACTCCTCGCCCGTGTAGTACGGCGTCGCCGGGAAGGCCGGCGTCAGCATCGACAGCACCGGCGGCATCACCGCCATCTTCCCGTCACTGCCATGCTGGTTCTCGCTGATCTGTAGAACAAGCGCGCGCAGCACCAACAAATCATTATAAATTTACACGTACGTGCATGCATATGCTTGCTTCAACAGAAATTTCCCATTGGTTAAGGCAGGATTGATCGATTACCATGCGGCACAGGAAACTGTTCTGATCTTCCAAGATATGCTCCTGTCAATTGATCAATCAATTAGCAACGCTCACATAGCGATCAACCATTTCACACATAGACACCAGATCAATAGCAGATGCCAAAATGAGGGATTGATAATTCGTTAATATACCTTGCGACGTAAGTTGTCGAGCTGCTGGTTCAGGAGCTGATGCTGCAACAAGCCAAGAACACGGCAGTAACATAAGACATGAATTAGCCGGGTAATTAATACAGTAAATGAACGATGGAACTAGTTCCTAAACAGGAGTAGTTCATGTGCTGCAAGGAAGTAAAAGTAACCAGTTCATATCCTGGCATGCGTTGCCCTTTTTACCTTTCTTGCGCGGACTTTGGCGACAGAGAACTCGAGCTGCTGCTCGATGTCGTTGACGTCGGCGAGGGAGAGGGAGGAGAGGTCATCGCCCGTGTACCTCCGGATGGCGCCATCCAGCTTCTCCATCTCGTTCCTCATCCGTGTCATCTCCACAAATATTTGCTGCATATCCATCCATGCATAACAAATAGTGTAAATTTCCCAGTGCGCAGTCAGTTTGTAGATGTGCTGAATGCAGGCAAATTAATTACTAGCAGTAGTAATAAGTGATTTTTGGTGTGCGCTCGTGTTTACCTGATCGTGGTTAATCTCCTCGAACTGACTGTTGGTGGCGTTCTGGTACTGCTCAATGAGATCCCTCAAGCTACATCATCGGATAGTTGAACAAGTATGTTAGTTACATAATTCAGTCTACTAGTTTGCTGGTGATGGCTAGCTACATCTACTTAATTCAGTTATACTTTGTCAGTAATTTCATGCAAAACAGGGTTTAATTGTTGGCGAACATCAGATAAAGATTATCTGGGAAATTAGTTCAGTTTCGTGCATTTTCTTGATGCATGCCATGCATCTATCATGTGAATGACTGAACAGGTTTAGTTAGGATACCATCTGTTGGAGACTTGGAGCCAGCTGCACCAGATCTACAGTAACAAGCCCTAGCTTCTACTAAAAAAATTGGTGTTCTTCATAGTAATGTTTCATGGATTCACTACAAAAAAGTAATTTATGATCATATAAATGTCTTCATGCATGTCCGCTAAATTAATTAATATAAACAGCTAGCTGACACGCGTGTACATGCATGTTGTTATCAACAAAATATCAGCATCGATCTGTCTGAATAATGAGCTTGACTATCATCTCGGAATAAGAACACAGTGAGTTTATCAAATGCATGATTTTCTGACAGATTAACACGCACAATTAACTTGATCCACACAGACCAGCAAATCCAGGGTTACGATGACATGCATATTCGACAAAAAGACAATCAACGCCACTCGATCTCCCTAAACAGATCGTAAAATCATACTAAAAGGTAGAAGACCCCATGCTAGAAGAAACACACTAACGAGCTGCTAGTAGATCCGGTTCTCCAAAGTAGTCGGAAGAAAGAAGTACGTGGCAGATCGATGAAGAGAGGGGAACAAATTAAGAAAGACGGACCTGGAGGCGGGGCTGGAGTACTCGAACATCCTGCCGGTGCTGGAGAAGATGACGACGCCGACGCGCGCGTCGCAGAGCACGGCGAGCTCGTTGGCCTTCTTGAGCAGCCCGCCCCGGCGCTTGGAGAAGGTCACCTGCCGGTTCGTGGCGTTCTCGATCCGCTTGATCTCGATCTTCCCGCGACCCATCTCCGCAACCGCAACGATCGATGCAAACAGGAACCAAGCTATGGCTTTGCGCGTCTCCGGCCCCTTGGTCTCTCTCCCGTCTGCTGCAGCAACAAGAAGAACAACGAGGGTTAATCGCTTCACGAGCTGGCGCTCTCTGATGCATCAGTCAAACCAACTGGATCTGATCGAACAACACAATCGCACAAGTAGAAGAAAGAAAATCATGCTAAAAAGGCCGCATGCAGCACTCATAATTTGCGAGGAACCAAAGAACTAGGAGGTGGATGCTCCGGCTAAAGTGGAATTTTTCACTAAATTTGCGAGGAACAAAGGGGGCATTCTTTCCGGCGCAGATCATAAGAACGGAGAGACAGGGAGGGGAGTAGTAGTACTAGCTAGCTACCAGCGGTGGTGGTGGTGATATGCACATTACCTTGTGAAGTGGTTGCTTCAAAGGCTAAGGCAGGGGGTGCAGAAGGAGGGACATATATAGAAGGAGAGTGAGGTAGTGTACTGCTGCTGCTACCGCTTGGCTAGGTCTACACTCGATCTCCTCACATCCTGCCTAGCCAGCTGCCCCGAGAAAGCATGCAAAATAATGGTAAATGCCTGGCGGTACCAGTTGTTAACTGGCCCTCTTGACTGGCTGTAAATAACGTACGATGGCCGGCTATCCTGCTTCTTTTTGGTGGTGTTTCTTTCTTGCGCGGCTGTCTAGCTAGCTGCTATCAGCATGCAAAGTGGTTGCTTCTCTGGCTCTTGTTTGCAGTCAATCAATTTTTATTTTGTTTTTTGCCCGGAAACTGCCTTTGGTGACCGAGCTCACTGGAGGCCTCCAAATTCAAAATTCAAATTTCATTGAAATTCATATTTTTACATTTCAAAAAATTCTGAAAAAAAAGTACAGGTATACATGAAGGCATAACACACATGTGTGTAAATTTTCAGGGCAAAATACGTTGAAATGAGGGCTGTGCAAAAAAGACAAATCTAGGGCTATTTAACACATGATACTATTCATCCTCCCAGGCCATGAATTTGTCTTTTTTGCACAGGTCGCATTTCAACGTATTTCATCATGAAATTTTACACACATATGGGTTACATCCTTACATACACGCATATTTTTTTTCAGAATTTTTTGAACCATAAAAGTTTAAATTTGAATTTTTCAAAAATAAAGGCCTCCATGGAGCTTGGCCTCCAAAACGCCATTCTCTTTTTGCCCTCCATATATAGTAGAAGAGATCTCTATATAGGATAGAATGACGCGCAAACCCTTCTCTCCCTTCATAATTGCTTCTGATTAGCTTTCTTTTCTTGTCGGCGCCTACATGATTAATTGACTACCATGCATAAAGTTAGACTGTTACATTTGCCCACAATAGTTATATGTAAGTCGACTGAATTTGCAATTTGGGTCAGTCGATTTTTGGAGGAAGAAACAAATTCGGTGGAGGAAAGGAAGGAAGGTACAACCGGCGGCGATCTATCTTAGGGTGGCAGGCTCGCCGACGATTTATCTTATTATGGTGGCAGGGTGGCAGGCTCGCCGACGATTTATCTTATTATGGTGACAGGGTGGCAGGCTCACCGACGATCTATCTTAGGGGTGGGGGGGGGGGTGCAGGTTCATCGGAAAATTATGTTCCTCGCCGAGGTTAGAGGGACGGTCGTGGGTGGTGCCAGCACGGCGGTGGGCAACTATTGGGGTGGTGGCCGTGGACGGCGCCAGCACTGCGGTGCGCGGCGGTTGGCGAAGGGCGGGAGGGCGATGCAGGCGCGGGAACGCCGCCGGCTGCGGGAGGCGGCAGCAGGCAGTTGGGCCGATGGTACGTTCAGCGGTTTGAAGAAGAAGATGCGCAGGAGATCTAGGCTGGAGGTTCGAGAAAGTGATCTGACCGTCCATTTTTCATCCAACGACGTAAACCAAATCAACGGACCAAAAAGAAAATTCAGGCGACTGTGATCTAACCACTCCCATATTTGCCGATGTAAACCAGTACTGCATACACTGTATTAAAGAAGGCTGCATGCAAGTGTTTGAAGCCATGGGATAGGAGTATAGGACATGGTTGATTACAATAAATGTTTGTACAGATGCATGCATTCTTTCTGTTTTTCAACACGCGCGTACGTGTACAAATGAACGAAGGTCACATTCTCATCCCAGATAATTAATCGGGATCAAGTCTAATCATGCCCAGCCTGAGCGTGACCTGTGCATGCATCCACGGTCATACAGCATATATACAACTTTGAGCATCGCTGCATGCAATGATGCACCCTGCTGCAACATGCACGAGCCCCTGTGATACGCCGCAGGTCACACACACACACACACACACACACACACACACACACACACACAAAGTTCAAAGGCTGCACACAGGTAATTCCTCACCCTGCATCCACTGCGCAAGTCGACGACGATGTGTCATGAATACACATGAGAGTGCGCGAGGGCAGAGGCCGGCCGGTTGCCCAGCTAGCTAGCTAGCTAGGCAACGATCGGTCTGCATGGCCTCACAAGGCAAGGCACCACGGACAGCAACGTTCTCTGAGCTCCACGGCTGCGTCCGTCCGTAGTGTGGGCTCGATCGTAACCGCCCTCTGGCCGCGTGGCCCCACCTCCAGGCCCGATATCGGCAGGCTCATGAGGTGGCCGTGGCCGGGGTGATAGCGACACTTGCCACTGCACCCATCGATGATCGATCGGTCACCCAGGAATCAAACCCAACCCTAGCTAGCTACAGTAGCTGCTGCAACGCATGCAGGGCATATTGACCGGCCTCCCATAGTGGCTGCGCAGAGGCGTAGTTGTAGGGTGGCCAGGGTGGTCCACGGACCACTCTGGAATTGAGCCCATTAGTGTAGTATATACTACTCTATAAAAAATATAATCGGGCTCAAGTCAGCGTCTCGGTCCATATATAAGCAATAGATTGAGTTGTTTGGTCAAGTCTACTCGTACGTGTACTGTTGTATGCTAGTCAGTCGACGCTCGTTCTCCGATCGAGTCCGGTCTAGAAGATGTTCCTCGTTCCCAGACTCCCTCTCCTCTCGAGCCCTAGTGTCTAGCGAGCGCCATCAGCCAACAGCACGAGGCCGATAGGGCATCCGCTGACGGCGACAGATAGGCGATCGGCGAAGGACGCTCGTGCTGGTGGGTGGTGGCGGCGGACAGGTCATATGCGACTAGCAAAGGGTGCATCGGCCGAGCACTACTTGTTTTCTATTCCAGTCCAATCTAAAGTAAGATTTTTTTTCTCCTTTAACTGAAATTATAATTTTCTTTTGCTATGAAGATTTGAACAAGTTGAAAGTGCAAGCTTTAAAGTTGTTTTCAATCGATAATTGGTAAAATGAACTGATTGAATCATTAGGGATTTGTTCCAACTGACAGTTAATAATCAACTTTTGTAGAATTGTTGCAAAATTAAGAGCGGATGCGAGTGTTAATGTGGGTTTTTCTGTCACACACAAGTGGCCACAAGTCTGGTGTGAATTAACTGTTTTGGTATATGCAAAGATTAGTCTCGTATTGTAAAACAAGTAACCAAAGGTTAAAACAAAGTAACGAGCGTAGAAAGTAAATAACATAAAAAGTAAAGTAATAAAAGTAAATCGTCGGTTTGTCTATAGTAGGAGGTTAGGCATTGGAAACTCGGATCGTGGTGTACACTAGATGTGCCAGTGCATCGATAATACTAATTACCTTTTTATGTGATTATACTCTTTGATTATATGTTCAGTAGGCAGGTCATCCTTGAATAGTTGAACTCCTCCATGCATGGATTGTTCTCCTATATTGTCCTGCACCAACGCTATCATATGCATGGTCATTTCCGCAATTAAGGCCGTAAGGCCGGACCAACGCTTTACGTGCCGTGGATTCTGGTTATCCTCATATTGTCTTCACTCCTTATAGATACCAACACCCAGTGGCGTAGCTACGGGGTGGGCAGGTGGTCTATGGAGCACTCTGTAAATCGGCCCAATACTTCACTGTAGCTGTGCAAAAACTATACTTTACTATAGTTGTAAACAAAACTAGCAGGCCACAGCACACGCTCAGGCTCAAGCCGAAAATAAACGATTGCATGATTGATTGCTACACTACTGGAATTTTCGTATACGCCGGGTGTCGACGTCTTCGCCGAGAGCCAAAACGCGGGCACTCGGCAAAGTAAAGAATGCCGAGAGCCGCACTCGGCAAAGGAAGTAAATCGGCAAACACATGGTGCTGCCGACAGTATTGCTCGGCAAACAGGATACACTCGGCAAACAGGATACACTCGGCAAAGGCACTATTTGCCGAGGGCCATCTGGTCACACTCGGCAAAGTATTGCCACGTGGAGCATTCGGCGGCGACTAACGGCACGGTGACGACTGTAACTCTTTGCCGAGAGTGGCTCTCGGCAAACATTTAGTCCCACCTCGGTCTTCATTAGTAAGAGTCTGTACAATCAACTAGCAAAAATTCATAGTGGCTGTCGTATTCTAAAAGTGGATGCCGGCATTTTTTCAAATTTATGATCCACACCGTTACCGAGAGGGGTTCTCGGTAAGAGAGAAGTTTCCGAGAGTGGCTCTCGGTAATTATAAGGCCACCATCAAAGTTTAGTCCCACCTCGCCTAGAGACAAGCAACAAAACCTGTTTAAATAGTGGGATAGTCCAGATGCAGTAAGCTTCGGTATTCATTAAGCTCTTGTTAAGGAGATGGACTATCACTTTGAATGTTCACCTGTCTCGAGCAGAGAACATTCAAAGTGATAGGCCATCTTCTTAATGGTGGATGCCGGTGTTTTTTAAATTAATGGTGTCATCACAGGGCCCTTAGCTTGTAAACTGCATTGTCTCCGAGTTAGTATCTGGGTATCGAGAGGGAACATGTCCGGTTTGTGCAGGAAGTGCTGGTCCTGTTTCTCCGTTGGCCTCGAAACTTCTCGTGCTCTAAGAGGGGGCAACTGCATGGCACGTGCCACGGCCTCGCATTTTTCGGGGACGCGCGCAATATTCGAGAAATTTATTGCTCTGCTAGGGTTTCATTGCCGGGAATTGCATATCAGCAAGGCGGCACATGAAATCATGCCGGGTAGCGGCATGGGAAATCATTTGTGATGTCCTTGTGGCATGCCTAGGCCTTGCAGACACGAGGGAGGGGCATGCCCTGCCACCGGGTTATCGAAAGTACCTCGGTGTCATTCCTGATGCAACCGTTGAAATCCTCGGAAAATCGTACGATGGTAGGATTGCTCGGGATCTGGCACGGTGTCATCACAGGGCCTCTGTAGGGTGTGGTAAAAGTTTGGACGCGTTTCGAGAGAGGTGACCCCTGAGGCCGCTTGTAAACCGCACTGTCTCCGAGCTAGTATCTGGGTATCGAGAGGGGACGTGTCCGGTTTGTGTAGGAAGTGCTGGTCCTGTTTCTCCGTTGGCCTCGAAACTTCTCGTGCTCTAAGAGGGGGCAACCGCATGGCACGTGCCACGGCCTCGCATTTTTCGGGGACGCGTGCAATATTCGAGAAATTTATTGCTCTGCTAGGGTTTCATCGCCGGGAATTGCAGATCAGCAAGGCAGCACATGAAATCATGCCTGGTAGCGGCATGGGAAATCATTTGTGATATCCTTGTGGCATTCCTAGGCCCTGTATAGACGAGGGAGGAGGGGCATTTCCGAGAGCTGCTCTCGGTACGTGTGGCATTTTCGAATGCAGCTCTCAGCATAACGTAAACTAGATATTAGGTTATATCCTTTACCGAGGGTGACTCTCGGAAAAGGTGAAACCCTAGATTTAAGTCTCATACCTTTACCGAGAACCGCACCGACAGACTCTCGGTAAAGGTCGGCGAACACTTAACACCCCCCCCCCCGGTGCGGTCTCTTCTCTCTCACTTCTCTTTCTTTCCCACCGGCGCCCCCCCTCCCCACCCCACCGAGTCGGCGCCCCCGCCCTGGCCGTTGCCCTCCCCCCTCCCGGCCCCTCACCCCACCCACCCCCCACCCCACCTTCCCCCCTTACCACCGCCTTCTCCCCCGCGCCCCTCTCCCCCCCCCCCGGCCCCAGCAACACCTCCCCCTCTCGATGAGCTTCGTCTCCCCCTTCCCGATCTTGTATGTATGCATGAGTGTATGTATGGATGCATGGATTTTTATATGGATGCAAGGATTGATGGATGCATGGATGTATGAATGTATATATGTATGTATTAATGCATGGACTGATGCATGGACTTTTTTTTAGTAAAATTTTTTGTAGTTTTTTGTATGTATCAATATATAGATGGATGTATGTATGTATGTATGTATGCATGAGTGGATAGATGGATGCAAAGAAGGATGGATGAATGTAGATAATTGTTGATGCATCTATTAGTTCTTGTTGTTTGTATGGATGCTATGGAGGTCACCCCGATGATATTTGACAGATGCCGATTGTTGTCGTAGGGGGTCGCGCTTCCTATGTTCCTCCTCAGTGATCTTTTCATAGTAGGAGGAACAGAGGAAGAGCGACCATCACCGACAGTCGATGAGAGTTGTTTTTGGAGGAAGAAAATCGACTTTTGATGATGGCGGTCTATCTGGGCGAGTTCTTCTTGTGATATACATTTGTCACGCACGATGGACTCGCCAAGCTAGACCATCACTGAAAGTCGAAATATCCGTGAGATAGTGTCCACCATATATACCACCACCAGAGAGAGTTCCACCATATATACGTCAGAGAGATGAGAGTTGTTGGAGGAAGAAAATCGACTTTTGACGATGGCGGTCGATTTGGGCGAGTTCTTGTGATATACATTTGTCACGCATGATGGACTTGTTGGGGAACGTAGCATGCAATTTCAAAAAAAAATCCTACGCTCACGCAAGATCTATCTAGGAGATGCATAGCAACGAGAGGGGAGAGTGTGTCCACGTACCCTCGTAGATCGAAAGCGGAAGCGTTAGGTTAACGCGGTTGATGTAGTCGAACGTCTTCACGATCCAACCGATCAAGTACCGAACGTACGGCGCCTCCGAGTTCAGCACACGTTCAGCTCGATGACGTCCCTCGAACTCTTGATCCAGCAAAGTGTCGAGGGAGAGTTTCGCCAGCACGACGGCATGGTGACGGTGATGGTGATGTGATCCGCGCAGGGCTTCGCCTAAGCACTACGACAATATGACCGGAGGAGTAAACTGTGGAGGGTGGCACCGCACACGGCTAAGAACAATTGATGTGCTTTGGGGTGCCCCCTGCCCCCGTATATAAAGGAGGAGAGGGAGGAGGCCGGCCCTAGGGGGTGTGCCATGGGGGGAAACCGAATAGGACTCCAAGGCCTATTCGCCCCCCCCCCCCCTTTCCTTTCTTTCGGAGGGGGAAAGGGAAAGGGAGAGGGAAGAGGAGAAGGAAAGGGGGGCGCGCCCCCTCCCCTAGTCCAATTCGGACTCCCCATGGGAGGGGGGCGCGGCCACCCCTTGTGGGCTGCCTCCCCTCTCCCTATGGCCCATGTAGGCCCAATACTTCCCCGGGGGGTTCCGGTAACCCCTCGGTACTCCGAAAAATACCCGAACCACTCCGAAACCATTCCGGTGTCCGAGTACCATCTTCCAATATATCAATCTTTACCTCTCGACCATTTCGAGACTCCTCGTCATGTCCGTGATCTCATCCGGGACTCCGAACAATCTTCGGTCACCAAAACACATAACTCATAATACAAATCGTCATCGAACGTTAAGCGTGCGGACCCTACGGGTTCGAGAACTATGTAGACATGACCGAGACATATCTCCGATCAAGAACCAACAGCGGAACCTGGATGCTCATATTGGTTCCTACATATTCTACGAAGATCTTTATCGGTCAAACTGTAATGACAACATACGTTATTCCCTTTGTCATCGGTATGTTACTTGCCCGAGATTCGATCGTCGGTATCTTCATACCTAGTTCAATCTCATTACCGGCAAGTATCTTTACTCGTTCCATAATGCATCATCCTGTAACTAACTCATTAGTCACATTGCTTGCAAGGCTTATCATGATGTGCATTACCGAGAGGGCCCAGAGATACCTCTCCGATACTCGGAGTGACAAATCCTAATCTTGATCTATGCCAACCCAACAAACACCTTCGGAGACACCTATAGAGCATCTTTATAATCACCCAGTTACGTTGTGACGTTTGATAGCACACAAGGTGTTCCTCCGGTATTCGGGAGTTGAATAATCTCATAGTCAGAGGAATATGTATAAGTCATGAAGAAAGCAATAGCAATAAAACTTAACGATCATTATGCTAAGCTAACGGATGGGTCTTGTCCATCACATCATTCTCCTAATGATGTGATCCCGTTCATCAAATGACAACACATGTCTATGGTCAGGAAACTTAACCATCTTTGATTAACAAGCTAGTCAAGTAGAGGCATACTAGGGACACTTTGTTTTGTCTATGTATTCACACATGTATCAAGTTTCCGGTTAATACAATTCTAGCATGAATAATAAACATTTATCATGATATAAGGAAATATAAATAACAACTTTATTATTGCCTCTAGGGCATATTTCCTTCAGTCTCCCACTTTCACTAGAGTCAATAATCTAGATTACATAGTAATGATTCTAACACCCATGGAGTTTTGGTGCTGATCATGTTTTGCTCGTGGAAGAGGCTTAGTCAACGGGTCTGCAACATTCATATCCGTATGTATTTTGCAAATCTCTATGTCTCCCTCCTTGACTTGATCGCGGATGGAGTTGAAGCATCTCTTGATGTGTTTGGTTCTCTTGTGAAATCTGGATTCCTTCGCTAAGGCAATTGCTCCAGTATTGTCACAAAAGATTTTCATTGGACCCGATGCACTAGGTATTACACCTAGATCGGATATGAACTCCTTCATCCAGACTCCTTCATTTGCTGCTTCCGAAGCAGCTATGTACTCCACCATTCAATATAAATACGTATCCGGTTTGTGACTTAGAGTCATCCGGATCAGTGTCAAAGCTAGCATCGACGTAACCATTTACGACAAGCTCTTTGTCACCTCCATAAACGAGAAACATATCCTTAGTCCTTTTCAGGTATTTCAGGATGTTCTTGACCGCTGTCCAGTGATCCACTCCTCGTTACTTTGGTACCTCCCTGCCAAACTTATGGCAAGGCACACATCAGGTCTGGTACACAGCATAGCATACATGATAGAACCTATGGCTGAGGCATAGGGAATGACTTTCATTTTCTCTCTATCTTCTGCAGTGGTCGGGCATTGAGTCTTACTCAACTTCACACCTTGCAACACAGGCAAGAACCCTTTCTTTGACTGATCCATTTTGAACTTCTTCAAAACTTTATCAAGGTATGTGCTTTGTGAAAGTCCTATTAAGCGCCTCGATCTATCCCTATAGATCTTGATGCCCAATATATAAGCAGCTTCACCGAGGTCTTTCATTGAAAAATTCTTATTCAAGTATCCTTTTATGCTATCCAGAAATTCTATATCATTTCCAATCAACAATATGTCATCCACATATAATATTAGAAATGCTACAGAGCTTCCACTCACTTTCTTGTAAATACAGGCTTCTCCAAAAGTCTGTATAAAACCATATGCTTTGATCACACTATCAAAGCGTATATTCCAACTCCGAGAGGCTTGCACCAGTCCATAAATGGATCACTGGAGCTTGCACACTTTGTTAGCACCTTTAGGATCGACAAAACCTTCTGGTTGCATCATGTACAACTCTTCTTTAAGAAATCCATTAAGGAATGCAGTTTTGACGTCCATTTGCCAGATTTCATAATCATAAAATGCGGCAATTGCTAACATGATTCGGACAGACTTAAGCATCGCTACGGGTGAGAAGGTCTCATCGTAGTCAACTCCTTGAACTTGTCGAAAACCTTTTGCAACAAGTCGAGCTTTGTAGACAGTAACATTACCATCAGCGTCAGTCTTCTTCTTAAAGATCCATTTATTCTCTATGGCTTGCCGATCATCGGGCAAGTCAACCAAAGTCCACACTTTGTTCTCATACATGGATCCCATCTCAGATTTCATGGCCTCAAGCCATTTCGCGGAATCTGGGCTCATCATCGCTTCCTCATAGTTCGTAGGTTCGTCATGGTCTAGCAACATGACTTCCAGAACAGGATTACCGTACCACTCTGGTGCGGAACGTACTCTGGTTGACCTACGAGGTTCGGTAGTAACTTGATCTGAAGTTTCATGATCATCATCATTAGCTTCCTCACTAATTGGTGTAGGCATCACGGGAACTGTTTTCTATGATGAGTTATTCTCCAATTCGAGAGAAGGTACAATTCCCTCATCAAGTTCTACTTTCCTCCCACTCACTTCTTTCGAGAGAAACTCCTTCTCTAGAAAGGATCCATTCTTAGCAACAAAGATCTTGCATTCGGATCTGTGATAGAAGGTGTACCCAACAGTTTCTTTTGGGTATCCTATGAAGACGCACTTCTCCGATTTGGGTTCGAGCTTATCAGGCTGAAGCTTTTTCACATAAGCATCGCAACCCCAAACTTTAAGAAAGGACAGCTTAGGTTTCTTGCCAAACCACAGTTCATACGGTGTCATCTCAACAGATATAGATGGTGCCCTATTTAACGTGAATGCAGCTGTCTCTAATGCATAACCCCAAAATGATAGTGGTAAATCGGTAAGAGACATCATAGATCGCACCATATCTAATAAAGTACGATTACGACGTTCGGACACACCATTATGCTGTGTTGTTCCAGGTGGCATGAGTTTCGAAACTATTCCACATTGTTTCAAATGAAGACCAAACTCGTAACTCAAATATTTGCCTCCGCGATCAGATCGTAGAAACTTTATTTTCTTGTTACGATGATTTTCCACTTCACTCTGAAATTCTTTGAACTTTTCAAACGTTTCAGACTTGTGTTTCATTAAGTAGATATACCCATATCTGCTTAAATCATCTGTGAAGGTCAGAAAATAACGATACCCGCCACGAGCCTCAACACTCATCGGACCGCATACATCAGTATGTATTATTTCCAATAAGTCAGTGGCTCGCTCCATTGTTCCGAAGAACGGAGTCTTAGTCATCTTGCCCATGAGGCATGGTTCGCAAGCATCAAGTGATTCATAATCAAGTGATTCCAAAAGCCCATCAGCATGGAGTTTCTTCATGCGCTTTACACCAAATGACCTAAACGGCAGTGCCACAAATAAGTTGCACTATCATTATTAACTTTGCATCTTTTGGCTTCAATGTTATGAATATGTGTATCACTACAATCGAGATTCAACAAAAATAGACCACTCATCAAGGGTGCATGACCATAAAAGATATTACTCATATAAATAGAACAACCATTATTCTCTGATTTAAATGAATAACCGTCTCGCATCAAACAAGATCCAGATATAATGTTCATGCTCAATGCTGGCACCAAATAACAATTATTCAGGTCTAAATCTAATCCCGAAGGTAGATGTAGAGGTAGCGTGTCGACGGCGATCACATCAACCTTGGAACCATTTTCGACGCGCATCGTCACCTCGTCCTTAGCCAATCTTCGTTTAATCCGTAGCCCCTGTTTCGAGTTGCAAATATGAGCAACAGAACCAGTATCAAATACCCAGGCGCTACTATGAGCATTAGTAAGGTACACATCAATAACATGTATATCAAATATACCTTTCACTTTGCCATCCTTCTTATCCGCCAAATACTTGGGGCAGTTCCGCTTCCAGTGACCAGTCCCTTTGCAGTAGAAGCACTCAGTTTCAGGCTTAGATCCAGACTTGGGCTTCTTCCCGGGAGTAGCAACTTGCTTGCTATTCTTCTTGAAGTTCTCCTTCTTCCCTTTGCCCTTTTTCTTGAAACTAGTGGTCTTGTTAACCATCAACACTTGATGCTCCTTCTTGATTTCTACCTCCGCAGCCTTTAGCATTGCGAAGAGCTCGGGAATCATCTTGTTCATCCCTTGCATATTATAGTTCATCACGAAGCCTTTATAGCTTGGTGGCAGTGATTGAAGAACTCTGTCAATGACAATATCATCCGGAAGATTAACTCCCAGCTGAGTCAACTGGTTATGATACCCAGACATTTTGAGTATATGTTCACTGACAGAACTATTCTCCTCCATCTTGCAGCTATAGAACTTGTTGGAGACTTCATATCTCTCAACTCGGGCATTTGCTTGAAATATTAACTTCAACTCCTGGAACATCTCATATGCTCCATGATGTTCAAAACGTCTTTGAAGTCCCGATTCTAAGCCGTAAAGCATGGCACACTGAACTATCGAGTAGTCATCAGAGCGAGCTTGCTAGACGTTCATAACGTCAGCATGTGCTCCTGCAGCAGGCCTTTCACCCAGCGGTGCATCAAGGACATAATTCTTCTGTGCAGCAATGAGGATAATCCTCAAGTTACGGACCCAGTCCGTGTAGTTGCTACCATCATCTTTCAACTTAGCTTTCTCTAGGAACGCATTAAAATTCAAGGGAACGGTAGCGCGGGCCATTGATCTACAACATAGATATGGAAATACTATCAGGACTAAGTTCATGATAAGTTAAGTTCAATTAATCATATTACTTAAGAACTCACTTAGATAGACATCCCTCGAGTCATCTAAATGATCACGTGATCCATATCAACTAAACCATGTCCGATCATCACGTGAGATGGAGTAGTTTTCAATGGTGAACATCTCTATGTTGATCATATCTACTATATGATTCACGTTCGACCTTTCGGTCTTAGTGTTCCGAGGCCATGTATGTACATGCTAGGCTCGTCAAGTTTAACCCGAGTATTCCGCGTGTGCAAAACTGTCTTGCACCCGTTGTATGTGAACGTAGAGCTTATCACACCCGATCATCACGTGGTGTCTCGGCACGACAAACTGTCACAACGGTGCATACTCAGGGAAAACACTTATACCTTGAAATTTTAGTGAGGGATCATCTTATAATGCTACCGCCGTACTAAGCAAAATAAGATGCATAAAAGATAAACATCACATGCAACCAAAATATGTGACATGATATGGCCATCATCATCTTGTGCCTTTGATCTCCATCTTCAAAGCACCGTCATGATCTCCATCATCACCGGCTTGACACCTTGATCTCCATCGTAGCGTCGTTATCGTCTCGCCAACTATTGCTTCTACAACTATCGCTAACGCATAGTGATAAAGTAAAGCAATTACATGGCGATTGCATTTCATACAATAAAGCGACAACCATAAGGCTCCTGCCAGTTGCCGATAACTTTTACAAAACATGATCATCTCATACAATAACGTATATCACATCATGTCTTGACCATATCACATCACAACATGCCCTGCAAAAACAAGTTAGACGTCCTCTACTTTGTTGTTGCAAGTTTTACGTGGCTGCTACAGGCTTCTAGTAAGAACCGTTCTTACCTATGCATAAAAACCACAACGATGTTTCGTCAAGTTTGCTGTTTTAACCTTCAACAAGGACCGGCCGTAGTCAAATTCAATTCAACTAAAGTTGGAGAAACAGACACCCGCCAGCCACCTTTATGCAAAACAAGTTGCATGTCTGTCGGTGGAACCGGTCTCATGAACGTGGACATGTAAGGTTGGTCCGGGCCGCTTCATCCAACAATACTGCCGAATCAAAATAAGACGTTGGTGGTAAGCAGTATGACTATCATCGCCCACAACTCTTTGTGTTCTACTCGTGCATATCATCTACGCATAGACCTGGCTCGGATGCCACTGTTGGGGAACGTAGCATGCAATTTCAAAAAAAAAATCCTACGCTCATGCAAGATCTATTTAGGAGATGCATAGCAACGAGAGGGGGAGAGTGTGTCCACGTACCCTCGTAGACTGAAAGCGAAAGCGTTAGCTTAACGCGGTTGATGTAGTCGAACGTCTTCATGATCCAACCGATCAAGTACCGAACGTACGGCACCTCCGAGTTTAGCACACGTTCAGCTCGATGACGTCCCTCGAACTCTTGATCCAGCAAAGTGTCGAGGGAGTGTTTCGTCAGCACGACGGCGTGGTGACAGTGATGGTGATGTGATCCGCGCAGGGCTTCGCCTAAGCACTACGACAATATGACCGGAGGAGTAAACTATGGAGGGGGGCACCGCACACGGCTAAGAACAATTGATGTGCTTTGGGGTGCCCCCTGCCCCCGTATATAAAGGAGGAGAGGGAGGAGGTCTGCCCTAGGGGTGCGCCATGGGGGGAAACCGAATAGGACTCCAAGTCCTATTCGCCCCCCCCCCCTTCCTTTCTTTCGGAGGGGGAAAGGGGAAGGGAGAGGGAAGAGGAGAAGGAAAGGGGGGCGCGCCCCCTCCCCTAGTCCAATTCGGACTCCCCATGGGAGGGGGGTGCGGCCACCCCTTGTGGGCTGCCTCCCCTCTCCCTGTGGCCCATGTAGGCCCAATACTTCCCCGGGGGGTTCCGGTAACCCCTCGGTACTCCGAAAAATACCCGAACCACTCTGAAACCATTCCGGTGTCCGAATACCATCTTCCAATATATCAATCTTTACCTCTCGACCATTTTGAGACTCCTCGTCATGTTCGTGATCTCATCCGGGACTCCGAACAATCTTCGGTCACCAAAACACATAACTCATAATACAAATCGTCATCGAATGTTAAGCGTGCGGACCCTACGGGTTCGAGAACTATGTAGACATGACCGAGACATATCTCCGATCAATAACCAACAGCGAAACCTGGATGCTCATATTGGTTCCTACATATTCTACGAAGATCTTTATCGGTCAAACCGTAATGACAACATACGTTATTCCCTTTGTCATCGGTATGTTACTTGCCTGAGATTCGATCGTCGGTATCTTCATACCTAGTTCAATCTCGTTACCGGCAAGTCTCTTTACTCATTCCGTAATGCATCATCCCGTAACTAACTCATTAGTCACATTGCTTGCAAGGCTTATCATGATGTGCATTACCGAGAGGGCCCAGAGATACCTCTCCGATACTCGGAGTGACAAATCCTAATCTTGATCTATGCCAACCCAACAAACACCTTCGGAGACACCTGTAGAGCATCTTTATAATCACCCAGTTACATTGTGATGTTTGATAGCACACAGGGTGTTCCTCCGGTATTCGGGAGTTGCATAATCTCATAGTCAGAGGAATATGTCTAAGTCATGAGGAAAGCAATAGCAATAAAACTTAACTATCATTATGCTAAGCTAACGGATGGGTCTTGTCCATCACATCATTCTCCTAATGATGTGATCCCGTTCATCAAATGAAAACACATGTCTATGGTCAGGAAACTTAACCATCTTTGATTAACGAGCTAGTCAAGTAGAGGCATACTAGGGACACTTTGTTTTGTCTATGTATTCACACATGTATCAAGTTTCCGGTTAATACAATTCTAGCATGAATAATAAACATTTATCATGATATAAGGAAATATAAATAACAACTTTATTATTGCCTCTAGGGCATATTTCCTTCAGGACTCGCCCAGCTCGACCATCACAGAAAGTCGAAATATCAGTGAGATAGTGTCCACCATATATACCACCACCAGAGAGAGTTCCACCATATATACGTCAGAGAGATGAGAGTTGTTCTTGGAGAAAGAAAATTGACTTTTGACGATGGCGGTCGATCCGTGTGAGTTCGTCCTATGATATACATTTTTCACGCACGATGGACTCCCCAGCTCGACCATCACCGAAAGTCGAAATATCCGTGAGATAGTGTCCATCATGATTAATTTGCTTAGAAGTAATCTTTGATGTTTGATTCTTATGCTATTCTTCATTGTGTGATGAAAGGTGTTAGCACCGATCGATTTCGCGGCTATGGCTTCCTCCGACGACGCATCTTCCATTAGGGTCGACTCCGCGGTCAAGGAGAAGCTCGCCGAGGACCGCTTGGTGGCGCTCATTGAGAAGCACCCGTAGCTGATCCTAATAAAGTATTTTGAGGATCTGGCCAAGAAGAATCCGCCAGCTAAGGAGAAGAAGGCCCCACCACGTAAGGAGTGTGACGACTCGATGCCATTGAGTCCACCGACGTACATTCCTGACGACGCTTGGTCCTCCACCGTGGGGGATGCCCCGACGTGCTCTGACTCCACGATCACCGGTTTCACCGACTACACCTCCGAGTAGTCCACCTAGATAGTTTGGCATTGATTTAGTGATATAGTCATGTAGGTGCTGATATGGACTTCTTAGATTGCCACTTGCGATGCTTTTGATTGTGTGAGTGATGAACGCTTACGTGGATTATGTATGATGTGATATTTTTAACCTTGCATTCCTTCTCTGCCTTTTTTTCTCTATCTTTGTAGATGAAGTGGTATGCGGTGTACAGAGGTAGATGTCCAGGAGTCTACGATTCATGGTCTGAATGCAATGAACAAGTGATTTACTATGAAGGCAGCTCCCACGACTTGTTCAATAGCATAGAGAAGGCAGAGTATCATTACAATCAGTATGTGCTTAAGCAGAAAAGAAAATCTGAATTAGTGGGTTCAGTGGATGTGCTAGCCAGAAATGGCTTATCGGGTTCGGTGGATGGAAGAACTTGATAATTCTTCTTTAGTTTATGATAATTGTGGTGTTGCTTTTATCTTGTGGTCGCACGTAGAAATGCATTGACCACTTTAATGTTTAGTAAGTAGGCATTTGTACTAAAGAGCTACCTTATGATCTCAAAAGAAGTTCATGTGAACTATTTTATGTAATGGTTATGTGAGTTTGTTGTTAGACATTGAGACTTGAAATGCTTGTTTGTGTATTGTATATAAATTTTTGCTGCAGGGATCCGGGGGAAAGCAGTAAAAAGTTGTCTGGGAACGGATCTTTGCCGAGAGCCGCTCTTGGCAAAGTGGCACGCTGGTAGTTGGCTGTGGCAGCTTTGCCGAGAGCCACTCTCGGCAAAGTGGCATGCACTGGCTGTTGGCTGTGGCATCTTTGCCGAGAGCCACTCTCGGCAAACAGCTGACGGAACCAGCCGACGTGAAAGTCACTTTATTTTGCCGAGTTGTACTGTTTGGCTCTCGGCAAAGTCTTTGCCGAGTGCCCGTACCCTGGCTCCCGGCAAATTCCTGTTTGCCTGAGAGGTGTACGCCGGGTGGCTTTTGCCGAGTGTAGCACTCGGCAAAGGCTTTCTCGGCGGGGATAGGCCCTTTGCCGAGTGTCCGTGGCACTCGGCGTGTAACTAGATTCCAGTAGTGCTAGCTCCCTTGTTTCATTTGTACATTCTATAGATGTTGTTGTCTTAACTGTCCATGGATGTCCGGATGTGATGCCTAAGTGCAATTATGTCATGTATAATCATACTCATAAAAATTTCAATTTAATCGATAAGAAATTGTAATTTGTTCGAAGAACGCCGTGGTCAAGGTAGTCGTGCGAAGAACGCCGTGGTCGATGTCAAGTCAGGGTGGCCGGTGTCGAGGAAGTCGCCGGGAAGCCATGGGCGCAAGGAGGCGCCGAGTTAGTGATAGGCACAGTGGTGTCGAAGTAGTGGTGCGCCGGGAAGAAGACATCGTTGACGAGGCGTCGCGCCGGGTTGCCAAGCCCGGGGATACATCGTGGATGAAGGCACGCACCGGGCATGCATAGACGGACGAAGGCAATGTTGTCGATGTGCCGCTCTAGGTTTTCCAGGCATGGGAACACTCGGGGACAAAGGCACGCGTTGGTGGTGCCAGCACCGGGCATGCACGAGATGTATGCCATGTCGGAGAAGTCGAAGGGGCCAGCAGATAAGGACTCGACGACGGTTGCGGTGCTAATCGACGTGGGGCTGATGTCGCCAACGGTGGTCAGAGTAGATGAAGTGGTCGGGGAAGATGACGGTGACGCTGGCGATGAGCTGGTGTTGGACGAAGACGAAGGGGGTGGACGGGCGGCGCCACTCGGGTGAGCGAGCGGCAGTGGCGCCAAGAAGAGCGGCGGCGGCTGTGTTAGGAGTGCGGTGACGATGCTCGAAGTAGGCAAGGAAGAACCCGACAGCGTGACGAAGACCGGCGCGGACGGTGGCATTCCCGCGGCAAGGGAGGCGGCGTGGCGCATACCACGGGAAGTCGACGCATGGGGATGGCGGAGTGGATCACGGGCCGCGGTGCTATGGCCCGAAGGGACGACGCAACGATGGCAGGCGGGTCGGGGCGACGGCGGGAAGACCTCTGGGCGGCGGAGTGGACCATGGGCCGCAGCGCTATGGCCCGAAGGGGTGGCCCAGTGGCGGAGCGTGGATCGGTACAGCCACGGGGACGGCCTCGGGCGGCGGCAGGGATTGCGTGCCGCGGTGCTATAGCCCCAAGGAGCGTCGGCGGGAGCGGCGCACGGGTCGGGGTAGCCGGCAGGATGACCTCGGGGCGGCGATGCAGCGGTCCGTAGGGACGATGCGACGGCAACCTGTGGCTCGATGGCGGTAGGCGTGTGCTCAGGGACGGGCTTGGCGAAGACAAGCGCGTGATCGGTTGATCAGATCGACGACGATGTTGTACGCGCCATGGCAGGGATGACGCGCAGATCAGAGTCGATACGACGTTGTCGGTGATGTCCCGGGCGATGACGCTGAAGACGGACCGGCAATGGAGACCACGTGGACGAGCGGCCGGCAGCGACGCATGAAGGCGTCCCTTTGGCGGCGTGTCCAACCTTGCCGCGTGGTTGATGACGAAGTGGCTGGTGTAGAGTTGACACTAATGTCGGAGTAAAGGCGTGGGGGTCGACGGCGGTGGTGGACGACGCAAACCAATCTTAGATCAGAAAATCAAAAAGTAAACGTCAATCAAAGCGACCGGCGAGTGAGAGAAAAACCCGGATCAAAGGATCGGAAAAAAGACTCTCTAGGGCAACCGGTCAACATGACCGGCAGACGAACACTAGGTACGGGGCGGCGCAGCCCCCGGCAATAGTCATGTAGGCCGACCGCCCCGGGGGCGGCGGGCGGCGGCTAGGGTTTGGATCGGTTAGGCTGATACCATGCATGTTAGAAGGGAAAAGAGAGGATGTCGGTGGAATCGATTGATTATTGCTTGAGTCTCGTAGACGTATATATAGTGAATACATGATCTTTTTGGAGTACAAGGCAAGATAGAACAAATCCTAAGCTATCCTATGCTACCTAAATAATCACGATACTCAACAGGAGGAGAAAAAAGGGCAACTATAACCATCCCTATGTATCTATCTTCACTTTTTAAGGCTAGCTAGTTACCATTGTAGGAGGCATGTCCAAAGTTAATGCATGTGCATAACCTGAATGTATTCATGTTTGTGCAAAAACAACTGTTCACGTTGGAAATGTTGTTTTTATAAACAATCCTGTTCGAATTGAAATGCTAACAATGCCATTTCTGAGCATATATGCACAACGAGCAAACAAAACATGTGACCTGCAACTGCAAGCACCAAAAACTTGGATTCACAACTGTGTAAGCATGCTAGTTAGTTTTTAGATCGTTGCACCTCCAGAAGTAAATGTTGGTAAGTCAGCCTTCTCACCAACATTCACACACGCATGAGATCCAAAAGCAATTCGCATATCTCACGCCTATCATCGAGTGATGTCTATACACAGGAGGGTAGCTAGGGTTTCCATTTTTGATGTGCTGATGGAGATAAGAAACCGCCCCTCTTTTCTGCCATGTGATGGAGGGTAGCTAGGGTAGGACAGTTCACAATAATCATCCCCTCTTTTCTGCCACTAACTAGGTTGCCATGGAATCAAAGGCAGAAATGGGTGAGGTTGTGGACTTGTGGTGAGATGGTTTAGCAAGGAAGCTTATGCCATAAAAATGCAGCAGCATCTCAGTTGCAACAACCACCACTGCTTTACAGCAATGACAGAGCGATTGATGTGCCAACTGCCAACAAGTGATAAGAAAGATGGGATTATCTCTTCTTTTTTTCGCATACGTGAGAAACCAAGTAGTAGACATGTTTCTTAATTTTGGGTGCAAATATGATAGCTAGCCATCATAAATTGAGTCTAACTAGTAGCTCCAATAGTTGAACAGACAAGCTCAAGAACATCATCAGCTTGTCTCTGTTAGGTGCGCAGGTCAAGCCACGAGTACGCGTATGATCTGCCCTCCATTATGCTAACTCGCACGTTCCCATTCCATTTGCTTCAGGTTGTATCTAGTATTGCTAGGCAGCTGTTGTTAGGGACAGTGATACATGGACTTCAATTAAGGTTTCAGATTACTATTAGGCTGCTGCTGATGTCCTGTTGATAGCTACAGTCTGACACTTGCAGCAGTGTATGATCCATATCTTACCTTTGGGAAAGAGAAAGGAAGGCAGAAGAACCTCGCAGGCTCAGCCTACATTGCTAGCTTGTCGTTTGCCGTATGCATCCCCTAACCTTGGTAATTAATGTGCAACAAACCAAACCAAGTAAAAAACCTACAACCTCTCTCTTCTACTTGTTGGAATCTCAAAGGCTGTTACAGGCCTACTGACAGCCAAATAAAATAGTAGGCAAAGTTGCTATGCTTATGAACAAGAATCTGAATTTGTCTTTCTATAGAAGGGTGACCATGCATGAACACGAGTAATTTATAAGCAGCAAAATGGAAATGCATATACTCCAAATTAAGCACACAGATTCAACAGCCGCACTGGAAAGCACAATAATTCATGTCCCCCGGTATTCCTCAAACAGGGAGCAGACAGGCACTTCTAGCCTCTACACACATGCATAGGATCCACCACAAACGAAGGAACCAACCTGTTTTTCCATGCTTCAAAGAGTAGGTGGTCTTCATGCCCTTGGTAGTGACTGCCAAATCGGAAGGCAGGATTCTTGCGAAGCAGGCGGCATGATGACTGGTAAATGAGGCAAACAAACAGAGGCAATGACATCAGCCTCCACCAATCAATTCTTACAAGGTCACTCCATAGGCAGGCATTTGGAATATTTGATTAGAAACTAGGGCGAAAACGAAGGTACTGTTTACTAAATCAGTTTCAAATCACCTAACAAACCACAATCTTTTTTCGTACCGCTGGTGCCATACCAGCGTCGAAGCTACGGCATCATCGTGGAGCGTCTGACTACGGTCCTGTGAAGCATATTGGTATCGTGTTTCAGGACTCGAAGGTGCTGTGTGGGACGTGTTAGTCTTTACCTGTTCATTTTTTTTCGAGAGTACGCAATTGCGTACCGTATTTTTATAGAAGGAAGAAAACAAATTACAAGAGGCCGCGCGTGGATGCAAACAACCACGCCGGCGCACCCACATCCTAGATCACTACAGTTACTCTCTCACAAAACGATGTAAGCCTCCTATTCCGTTAAGCGCTATCCTCCAATCAGCGTACTCATTCGTGATGTGCGTGGTGAGCTCCGGGGCTCCCAATTGTTGCTCCGGCCTATTGAACACCCTAGCATTATGTTGCTTCCAAAGAGACCAAGCCGTACAAATGACTAAGCTGTCAAAACCCCTCCTGTCCTGCTTCTGGAAGTTACTGTGTTGCCGGAGCCACCAATCTAAGAACATGTCTGCCTCCGATGGCATTTGTGCGGGAAGATGCAGTCTATCAAAGCATCGATGCCACACTTCCCGAGCGTAGACGCACTTGATCAAGATGTGCTCGACGTTGTCTTGGTTTTGCAAGCAAGCGAAGCAAGCCGAGGGTTCATCTTGTAGGCCGTGACGCGCCCTACGATCGGAGGTCCATAACCTGTGTTGTGTGGCGAGCCATGCAAAGATTTTCTGCTTAAGCGGGGCATAGCTTCTCCATATGCAGGTAGCGGCTGGTGAACGAGTCAAACCATAACAGAGCCTCGCATAAGTGGACTTGGCAGTGTATGATCCTCCCGCCCCAGCGCATGGCCAGGTGAAAGTATCATCAGCGATAAGATCACGCTGCACAGTTGCGATCGCGTGCCTTAGATGCATGATCTGGATCAAAGCCATAAAGGAGAGGTCTCCATGAACATCGTGTAACCATCGCTCATCCTCCATTGCCTGCTCCACCGTTCTGTGATTAGCAACACGCGTGTCGACCATGTCAGCTACATTTGGCGCAATGTCTGTGACCGAGAAGCCGTGGATCCAACGATCCCTCCAGAACAAGACCGTGTTGCCTTTTCCCACTGTAATGCCAACTAAACTGTCAAAAATTGCGCGTGCCTCATTGTCCACCGTAAGAGCCAGACCCTGCCATGGACTCTCCCGATCCGTTCTCCGTAGCCATTCCCATCGAACTCTCAAAGCCAAAGCTTGCAATTTAAGGTTCTTGACGCCTAATCCACCGTAACAGGTTGGCCTACATATGGTACTCCATGCCACTAGGCACTGACCTCCATTCCTCTTGTGTTTGCCCGCCCAAAAGAAGGAACGCATCCAAGCGTTTATTTCGTCGAACATCCAGTCTGGCGCATCCAGAACCAGGAGCTGGTGAACTGGTCTAGCCGAGACCACCGATTTGACAAGCACAAGTCATCCCGATCTCTGAATGAATCCCCTTTGCCAAGCAGGGATGAACTTCCGTACCATGTCGATGAGAGGCTGCCAGTCTGCCCTTGGTAGCTGCCGGATGGCGAGCTGGAGATGCGCTGACGTAAAAATTGTTTTTCAGAGAAATTTTTCGTCCGCAGAGATCGCGGGGGGTTTGGCTCACCATTTCCTTTCCTGGGAATTATTTTTTGACCCCGAAACCTTAGAACAATTGTTCTACGGTAAATTTTTATTAATAACACTTCTGCTTCGGTACATCCCACTAAATACATCAACGAAGGAGATCCCTCCATACCTCTTCATAATAAAGGGTAAGATTGTCTTTTTAGAAAATACGTCGTTCAGCCGAGTGTTTTTTTTAAACAAGGCAAAAGATTTGCCATTTTCATTGATTAAGGGAGAAGGTTTAAGACAAATGACCGCAAAGTGGGAGACAAATATCTACTCTCGTGGCATTACAATACTCAAGTGGGTGGCACCAGCAATAGCCCAAAGATGGGCCTCCTCTTTTATCTTCGCGACGAGCATCATCGTCGTAGCGGCGGTGTTACGAAAAACCCTTCCATTACGCTCTTTCCAAATCTCCCAAGACATGAGCATGAACAAGGAGGCGATAGCCTTTATTTGATCTCCACGCTCAACCGCATTTTTAATCCACCATTCTCGAACCGAAACCTCATTTCGCCAGCTCCTCACCACATCACCATGTATACCAAGCCATGTTGCAACCTTGATCCAGACACACTGGGAGAACCTACATTGGAAGAGAAGGTGTGCTGCGGTTTCCTCGACTTGCTTGCAAAGCGGGCAGAGGTTGTAGTTCGGCCATCCACGACGGTGCAATCGATCGGCTGTCCAAACTCTGTTTTGAATTATCAACCAAGCAAAAAATTTGCATTTCAGAGGGGCCCAACCCTTCCAAACAGCAGCAGGCATGATGCTTGTCGTGTGTCCAGCGAACTGCGCCATATAGGCCATCGACGCCGAGTATTCTCCATGAGACGTGAACTTCCATAGGATAGTATCATGCACATCATTGTCGAGAGTAACAAAGGATAGCTTCTCCCATAGCAAAGCGAACTCCTGAATATGCTCCATGGTGAGCCCATGATGGGTATCAATCTGACTAACCCAATAATTGTTGAGAAGAGCTTTTTGGACCGAGGTAGATTTCTTTTTTGAGAGGTCAAATATCTTTGGAGCAATATCTTTGGGTCTCATGACGTCGAGCCAAGATGATTCCCAGAACTTCGCCTTACATCCGTTTCCAACACTAACCATGGTGGCTGCCGCAAACAGGTCTCTATCATCATCATTGCATGGTGTTCCCGTCCCAGCCCAAGTCTTGGGGGGGTCAGCCCACTCGTACCAAAGCCATCACAGTCAAAGGGCAGTAGCAAACTTCTCAAGGTTGAGGATGCCCAAACCATCGAAGATCTTGGGCTTGCAGACGAGTTCCCAGTTGACCTTGCATTTTCCAACGGTCACCTTATCGCAACCCGCCCAAAGATAGGCATGCCGCAAGCTGTCAATCTTCTTCCTCACTTTCACCGGCAATTCTAGGGGCGTAATATGATATATTGCAATGGCGGTAAGCACTGCCTTGACCAAGACGACATGGCCTGGCGCGGCCACATGTTTGGCAACCCAAGGTGGTAGTATGTGGCGTGTGTACGCACCGCCCGTACATGGCCCAACATGCGTGGCATACCTATCCGTATTTGACGCCCTCAACTTTTCGCTCTTTCTTTTTAGTCTTAAAGAAATAGGCATCACAGTAGATTCAAACCCCAAACCTCAAGGTTTACTTCAACTTCTATTAACCAACTGGGACAGGTTACTTATTGTGCCCACTTCCTTTCTTTTTCTTTTCTTATGTGGCAATTATAACTTCCTGAACTTTTGGGACGGGTTTTTTCATTGTTTTTAATCGGGTTTTGTTCTATTTTATTTTGTTTTCATTTTCCTATTTCCTTTTGTAATGTTTTTCTCATGTGTGAACTTTTTAGAATAAAAAACAATTCATGATTTTTTTTTTACAAATTTTGTGTATCTATTCAATTTCTCAAACTTTTTTTGCAACTTTTTTAAATGATTTTTTTTTAAATCCGCAGAAGTTTTACAATTTCTTTACAAAATCTGTGAAATTTTTGTATAGGTCGAATTTTTACAAAAGCATTCACGAATTTGAGAAAATTGTAGGAATAGGTAGATATTTTCTTAGAAAATAGACAAATTTTTTCCTCAACTCTGTGAACGCTTGGGCAACAGCCTAGGCATTCGGTATAAACCGACAATTCAGTTTTTACCATTCGTTTTTTTTAAATCAGTTAAAAAAGCTAAAAACCATTAAAAACAATACATAATGGATAAAAAATTTGGTTAACTGATTTTTTCAGTTTGGCATTCACTTTATATCGTATTTACTGAATATCATTATTATTTATTGTGTGAAAAAGAATTTTAGCCGCGTGGGGAAAATCCACCCATATGCGCTCTTATATAGGCTAGCACTCCATCCCCTTTGTGTGCCCGACCGAGATGGGACTAAACAAACAACCGGAGCGCCTGCTTCAATCACGTACATGTAGGTACGAACAGGCTCTAGAGTGGCTTCATAGGAGAAAAAGAAGGCCCATAATTTTTTTGTCCCTGTCGCGCGCTGCATGTTCACACGCGGGAGAAACTCGTTTGGCTGCATGTTCACGCATGCGAGAAGCTGCACGTTCACACGCGATTTCCTATTTGACGCATTCCATGGGAGCTCCTATACGCCGCACTTTTTTTTTTGCGGGGACCTATACGCCGCACTTTGCGGCAAAAGGGCGCTGCTTCGCACAGGATACGCAGCGACTGGGCCGGCCCATGACAGACAACCTGCGGTACTATAGCAAAAGAAGAAAAATAACGAAAAAGCAACGCGCTCCAGAGGGTATCGAACTCTAGACCTCACGGTAATGAAGTGCTGTTGAAAGCCATCCGAGCTGATAATTCCAAGTTACTGATTTGCAGCGCTAATGTCGTAGAACTAGCCATTGTGCCAGAACTCAATACCTTTGATATTATTCGAACATATCTTGGAAATTATACACAATTTTTAAAAGGTAAGTAATGTTTCAAAGTTCTAACATTTTTTGAACATTGCGGACAAATTTTGAAATTCAATATTGTTTAAAAAAGAACATTTTTGAAATTGTTAACATTGTTCGAATCCCGAACATATTTTCCAATTGTGAACACTTTTTTGAAAATTCAAACATCTATTTAACAATGTGAACAAATTTTCAAATTCTGTTTTTTATAAAAGCGAACAAATTTTGAAAAAAGTGATCATTTCTTGAAAATTTGGAAACCCCTTGAACGATTTTGAAACCTGAACATTTTTTGAAATTCTCGAAGGATTTTTAACCCATGAACAAAATTTGAAAAACAGGAACATTTTTTGGGATTCAAAATAATTTCAAACCATGAATATTTTTGGAAAACTCCTGAACATATTATGAATTTGTGAACAAATTTCAGAAAAAAGTGAACATCACGAACATTTTTCGAACATCATGAAGAAAATTTGAAATTCAATATTGTTTAGAAAAAGAACATTTTTTAAAATGTTAACATTTTTCAAATCCCAAACATATTTTCCAATTGTGAACACTTTTTGAACATCCGAACAATTATTTAACAATGTGAAGAAATTTTCAAATTTCGTTTTTTTATAAAAGCGAACAAACTTTGAAAAAAGTGATCATTTCTTGAAAAATTGGAAACCATTGAACAATTTTGAAACCTGAACATTTTTTGAAATTCTTGAATGATTTTTAACCCGTGAACAAAATTAGAAAAATAGGAACATTTTTTGGATTCAAACAAATTTCAAACCACGAATATTTTTGGAAAACTCCTGAACATATTTTAAATTTGTGAACAAATTTCGGAAAACGGGAACATTTTTTGAAACACATGAACATTTTTCTAAAAATCATGAACATATTTGTGAACAAAATTGAAACAAAGAACATTTTAGAAATTCTTAATTCAAACTTTTTCTAAAAAAATAAGAAAAAAAAGAAGTGGATAGAAAAAGAAACAGACAAAAAAATAAAAACTTGAAAAGGAAGAAAGAAGAAAAGGAAAGAAACAGAAACAGAAAAAAAATCTGAAAAGTCGAAAAACCAGTAAAACCGGCTTGGGAACCTTCTAGAAGGTTCCCAAAACCGGGATCCTGTAGCACGGTAATCGACCAGCAGTGGGCCGGCCCAAGTCGCTCGCTCGCACCTGTTCCGTGTGCGTTCCCTCGACAGTTTGCCGCAATTAGCGTCAAATAGGATATTCCGCATTCCGCGTCGAATTATCGGGCAACCGCACACGCCATCGAAAGGGTCGACCGAGACGGGCCGGCCAAAGTGAGGTATGGTTCCACCGATCCCGGTTTTGGAAACCTTCTCGAAGGTTCCAACAAGTTTTCTCTGGTCTATAAGGTTCTCACACCGGTTTATTTTTCTGTTTCTTTTTGGTCTTGGTTTTTCTTTTTTCCTATTTTGTTTATTTATTTTCTCCCCTTTTTCTTTTTCTTCTCTTTTTTGGTTTCTCCTTTTCTTTTCTTTCCTTTTTTATTTTCTTTCATTTTTCTTTTTTCAAGTTTATTTTTCAACTTAAGAAAATGTTCAAAATGTACAAAGCGTTAGCAATTGATCATTTTTTCTAAAAGGTTTCTGTTTCAAAATTTTGTTCAGAAATTTTAAAATAATTTAGACTTTCAAATATTTTTTTCGGTTTTGTTTACAAAAAATGTTCCCAACTTCGAAAAAGATAATTTCAAAATGTTCAAAATTCAGAAATGTTCAGGGATTTCAAATATTGTTCCCACTTTGAAATTTTTTAAAAATGTTCCTGTGTTGAAAATTTCTTCACAAATTGAAATAATGTTGGGGAATTGTAAAAAATGTTCCCACTTTCCAACTTTGTTCAAAAATTAAAAAAATATTCATGTTTTAAAATTTTGTTCCCAAATTCAAAAAATCTTCGGGAATTTCCAAAAATGTTCAAGCTTCCCAAATTTCTTCAAAAATTCAAAAAATGTCATGCTTCCAAACTTTGTTCATGAATTCAAAAAATGTTCGGGCAATTTTGAAATCATTCATGCTTTGAAAAAATTGTTTGTAAATTTCAAAAACAATTCCTGTGTTCAGAAAATGTTTGTTTTTTTAGAAATTGTTCATAATTTCAAAAATTGATATTGTTTGCATTTTTGTTCCTTTTAAGAAAAATGCTTGAGAATCCCGAAACATGTTCACATTTTCATGAAATATTCAAGGTTTTAGAGACAGATTCCTAGGAATTAAGGTCACTGGTGACCTGGTTCAGTAGTAGTTGGTCCTTTGTTCGATCCCCCACTTGTCTTTATTTTTGGGGATTTTTTTGCTAATGTTCAAGTTTTTACCGCTATAGTTTAGTTCTTTTAGAGTTGAGCTGGATGTTTAATACAAACGCCAATCTGCCATAGCGGCTAGCCCAGCTTGCGCGTCGCTAGGAAGCCCAATTTTGATATGAAACTGGTTTGGTTAGCTGTACTCCATTCATGTTATCACTCCTGACACTGTATGCACGTTGCAACATGTCCGGCCATTTATCGGTCTTTTTTCACTGGAAACTTGTCAAAAACCCAAATAACTTGGCATGGTGCTTTTAATTGGTCATACAAGATTATGAAAAAATTAGGACCATTTCAAAGATGTCGAAAAACAATGTGCTCTTAGACGGAGCCTTCTGGCATAACCGACCACCATCCGTTCAACATAGTTTATTTTTGTACATCCTTTAAATAACCCCACCTTTTGCAAAATAGGTGGGCATGCCCATGGTACGCATGTATTCCAGGTTTAAACGAATTCCGACACAGTTTGCACCTTGCGACACGTCTGACCATTTACCGTCCTTTTTCACCAAAGAAAACTTCAAAAAATGGAAAAAATATCAGAAACCCAAACAATGTGGCATGGTGCCTTGAATTGGTCATACACGGCTATGGAAAAAATTTGGGACCATTTGACAGATGTCAGGAAAAAAACATGATCTCAAACGGAGCCTTCTAGCCTATCCGGACACCCTACGTTAAATATGGTGTTTCTGGACATTTTTGAACCGACCTCAATATTTTTCACCAGGCGGGCATGCCCATGGTAGGCATCCATGCCAGGTTTGAATGCAAGTTGCGACACGTCCGGTCATTTATCAGCCTTTTTGACCGAAAAAGCTGTAGAAAATGCAAAACTTATCGAAGACCCAAACAGCTTGGCATGGTGTCTTGATTGGTCATAAAAGGCCATGAAAAAAATTAGAGCCATTTCAAGGATGTCGACAAACAACGTGCTGACGAGAAGGCAGCGGCTTTCTGAAGATGGAATGAGGTTCTCCACGTCTAGTCTCCGTTCCGGTGGTGCGTCTAGCATCGTCGGTGGGCGTGTGGAGGTGTGTCTCCGGTGGATCTATCATTGGCGGATTTGCTCGGATCTTGTCGTAGTTCGTCTACGTTCATGTGTCTTTAGTTTGGATCCTTCCAATCTATGCTACTCTTCAACAACGGCGGTTGTTGTTCTGGTGTGCTGGTCCTATGGGGCCTTAGCATGATGACTTCCCGACTGTCCACTACAACAAGGTTTGCCTGGCTTCAGCGAGGGAGGGGCGATGACGGTGGCGCGACTTCGGCTCGCTTCAGTGCTTGTAGTCGTTGCTAGGTGGTCTACGGATCTGGACATAGTTTTTATTATTTCTAATGTTCATTGTACTATCATGATTGATGATGAATAGATTGGAAGTTCTTCGAAAATAAGACAAACGCTGAAACAACCCATGTGTTTCCTTGCGATATTAGCCAGGCAAGAGAAATGAAAAGGTGAAAGAGCAATGGCAGCCATCCGGGCAGATCCTATACAGGGAAAATCCTATATGATGCACGCTGCGTCAAGTTGTCGAGCTTTGGGGGTTCGAGAGCAAGGCATTATCTGGGCCGGCCCACCGAGCTCTTCAACCATCCCGGTTTTGGGAATGTTCCAAGACGTTCCTAGCTGGGTTTTTTTTCCGGTTTTGGGACCTTCTACAAGGTTCCTGAGCAGGTTTTTTTTGTTTTTGTTTCATTTTATTTTTTTCCTTTTCCACTTTCTTTTTTTCTTTTCTCTTTTTTTCCTGTTTCTGTTTATTTCCTTTTTCTTTTTTGTTTTTATTTCAAAAAACGTTTTTGTTTTTTGAAAATTGTCCATAAATTTATAAAAATGTTTGCATTTTACAAAAACTTGGAAGTCTCATCAAAATCTCGTTTTCAATTTTTTTTCCTGTTTTCAAAAAATGTTTGTGTTCCCAAAAATTGTTCACATTCTCAAATTTGTTCCACAGTTTCACAAAATGTTCGCGCTTTCAAAAAACTGTTGTGTTTCTAAAAATTCTTCCTGTTTTCAAAAGTTGTTTGCAAATTTCAAAAAATGGTCGTGTTTCTAAAAATTGTTCCGCAGTTGCAAAAAATGTTCGTGTTTTCAAAAAACTTTTTTATTTCCAAAAATTGCTCCTATTTTCAAAAATTGTTCAAAATTTCAAAACATGTTCCTATTTTCAAATTTGTTGGGGAATTCATAAAATGTTCACTTTTTCAATTTTTCTTAGGAGTTTTAAAATATTTTTACCGCTTAAAAAAATGTTTGTATGTTTAAAAAATGTTTGTACTTTTCAAAAAATGTAACTTTTTTAGAAAATGTTTGAATTTATTTCAAAAAAGCGAGAAAAATTGAAAAATGTTCTTGTTTCATAAAACATTCTATTTTAAAAAAACATATCAGTTTCTTTAAACAAAATTTTCTTTTTCGTGTTTTTATTTTTGTGAATTTCTGAACATATTTCAGTATAGAGAACTTTATTTGGAATTTCGAGGAAAAAAATGAAAAACAAGAAAAATAAAAATCGGGAATAATGAAAAGAAACAGTTTGGATCTGCGTTGTTTTTGCTCTTATAAACTTGCGGTGCTCATTAATCTTTTAAACTGATTATGTCTACTGGCTAGCACAACAAGCTCTAATGCAAGAGGTCTTGGGTTTGACCCTTGCAACGCGCGTTTTTTTTTTGTGCTAATTTATGTTACATGTGCTCGATCGCTTTTTTGTTCAGATCTGCTCGTGCGCCAGCGGCCCGGCCCAGTTGGTCGCCTGTACAGCGCATAGGTCATGCGCGGGAGTAACTAGTTGACGAGCGCTTCTTCGGGAGCCTCACAACGATCAACGCCACTTGGCGCGCTCTCAGCCGTTCGCCACATGTCGCGCTCTGGGCGCTTCCTCTGGATTTTTTTTTAATTTTTCCGCACATGTTTTCGGCTTTTAAATGGTTTTTTTCGGGTTTTTTCGACGTTTCGGTTTTCCACCGGTCTTCCTTAGCTTTTGGATCAAAAGAAAAAATTTAAAAAAAAAATCGTAAAAGAACGCGTTTTTTTTCTTTCGCGAGAGTCATGGTTTCGCTTCCGTGAGAGGCACGGTTTTGTTTTCGCAAGAGTCACGGCCGTGCCTCTCGGAAACGAAAAAAAACATTTTCTGTTTTTATTTTCCTTTCGCGAGAGGCACGGTTTACTTTCGCAAGAGTCACGGCCGTGTCTCTCGGAAACGAAAAAAAAACTTGTTTTCTGTTTTTTTTCTTTCGCGAGAGTCACGGTTTTTGCTTTTGCGAGAGGCACGGTTGTGCTTTCGCGAGAGGCACGGCCGTGCCTCTTGGAAACGAAAAAAAAATGTTTTCTGTTTTTTTTTCTTTCACCGAGAGGCACGTTTTTGCTTTCGTGAGAGGCATGGTTGTGCTTTCGCGAGATTCACGGTTTTGCCTCATCGGAAACGAAAAAAAATATGTTTTCTCTTCTTCTTTTTTTCCTTCCGCGAGAGGCACGGTTTTGCTTCCGTGAGAGGCACGGTTGTGATTTCGTGAGAGGCACGGGCGTGCCTCTTTCGGAAATGGAAAAACCCGTCCTCCCGGTTTGATTTTTTTCGTCCGGTTTTTTTCGTCCTGTTTTTTTCATGAAAAAAAGTTCGTCAAAACCTATCAACATGGGATCTAGTTTTGCAGATCTCACCGCGAGGAATCCAACGGTGAAAGTGGTTCGAGATTTGGACGCACGGTTTAAGAGATAAAACGTTTTGAATAAACGAATCTACGAAAAAGGGGAAAACTACCAGGTTGCGGCAAGTGGCGCACATGCAGTGCGCCACTTGTCGCAACCTGGGAAGGTGGGAGTGATCTTTGCAAAGAGTACTCCTCAATTAGTGATTTCGGTCGTGCGCTAGCGACATAGCGCGCAGACCTCGAGCTCCCGATCCAGCATATAGGCCGGCCCATTTTTTTTTATGTTTTCTCTACCGGTTTTTCTTTTTGTCTTTTTCGTTTTCGTTTTCTTTTTCATTTTTTATTTTTTATTTTTCTTTCTTTTCTTGTTTTTCCTTTCTTTTTCCTTTTCAGGTTTTCTTTTTCTTTTTCTTTTTCTTTTCATTTTCCTTTTTTCTTTACCGTTTCACCTTTTTGCTATTTTATTTTCTATTTCGTAAACATTTTTTTGTTCATCGAATTCAAAAAATGTTCAACCATCTAATTTTTTTTAACAATTCAAAAATGTTCATCAAATTCAAAATTTTATTATTCAGATTTAAAAAAGGTTCATCAAAATTATAAAAAATTCATCAAACTAAAACAATGTTTATCGAATTTTTAATTTTTCATCATTTTCAAAAAATGTTCATCAAATTCAAATTTTATTAATTGAACTCAAAATGTCTTTATCAATTTTTTCAAAGTATGTTCTTGAATACAAATTGTGTTCGTCAAGTTCAAAAAATGTTCATCAAATTCAAAATTTGTTCATCAAATACAAAAAATTGTTCATCATTATTAAAAAAAAACTCATAAAAAAGTGTTCACCAAAATAAAAAAATGTTAATTAAAGTTTTAAAACTATTCATTCTTTTTAAAATCACGAACATGTTTTGAATTTAAGAACTGTTTTTGACAAGTCATAATTTCTTAAAAATTTAGAAACTTTTTGTAATCCCAAATTATTTTAACATAGAATAAAACAGAAATAGAAAATAAAAAACGAAAAGTAAAAAACAAAAAAACAAAAAACAGGGAGTGTGCCGCCCTACGCATGGGTCGGCCCAAAAAGGGCGTCGGGGTGGGGGCGGAGGGTACACGCTTACGTAACTGGGGGCGCCTAGGTCGCCAAATAGGGGCACCCAGCCATCCGCATGTAGAAAATGAGAAAGCTAAAATCCGACTGATCGCACGTTTACATCAGATCCGAACGACCCGGATGTCGTTCGTTTCGAATCCAGCGACTCACAGTTTTGTAGGCAATTCTCCCCGAGCGAAGCGCGCGTTGCGGGGGCAAAGAATTTGGCATCGATGACATGTGGGCCCGGGTCGAAACCGCCCCTCTCGCCCAATGCACACAAACTCCACTCCCCCTCCCCTTTTCCGCCCCGCACTACTTCTCGTCAGTTTTCGTGCTCCCTCGGTTACCATTCGCCATTGCTCTGCCTATCCTCTCCATCTCCTCTGAGTATCTCCTCCTTCGGCCCAAGCCTACCTGCGATGAGTCTCGCTCCGCTTGCTCTTCAAAAGTTAGCCTTTCTCTTTATACTTGAATTTCGATCACAAAATAACAAACTCCACTGTGAGATAATTCCATCTTGTAGCATGAATGAGAACCTCCTCCCTGAACAACAAAGAGAACACTTTCGGCGCCAAACAACCATTAGGGCTAATAAGCTATACCAACTAAGTCTGAGCAAAGCTCAAACTTAGCAACAAGAACTGGCTTTGTCAACATATCAGCAGGATTATCATGAGGTACTAATCTTGCATACCTTCGGTTTAGCCCTCAACAATGTCTCGAACATAATGGTATTTAACATAAATGTGCTTTGTTCTCTCATGGAACATCTGATTCTTAGTGAGGTATATGGCACTCTGACTGCCACAAAACAGATTAATGCAAGAATTATCTCCACAAAGCTCAACATACAAACCATTCAGCCAAAATTATTCTTTACATGCTTCTGCAATAGCCATGTATTCTGCTTCAGTGGTAGACTGGGCAACTACTGGTTGCAACGTTGCCCTCCAACTCACGGCACAACCACCAACTGTGAACACATAACCTGTAAGGGACTTCCTCTTTTCCAAATTGTTGGAAGCAAAGTCTGAATCCACATAGCTAGCTAGTCCCTCACCAGTCCTACCAAATTTCAAACAAGCATTGAAGTGCCACGAAGGTACCTGAAAATCCACTGAACAGCCTTCCAATGTTCTTTACCAGGGTTAGCTATGTATCTACTGACCAAACTCATTGCAAATGACAAATCAGGCCTAGAACGCACCATGGCATACATGAAATAACCGACAGCACTAGAATATGGAACTCTTGACATATACTCAAAATCTTCATTCGTACTAGGAATTGAGAAGATGATAATTTGAAATGAGGAGCAATGGGAGTGCTTACTGACTTAGCATCATGCATGTTAAAACGATGAAGAACTTTCTGAATGTAACTCTACTGACTAAGAAATAACAAACCAGAATTTCTGTCCCTCGTAATCTCCATACCTACAATTTTCTTAGCAACACCAAGATCCTTCATCTCAAACTCAGTACCTAACTGTGCCTTTAAAGTAGTGATCTCTTTCTTGCCCTTGGTAGCAATCAACATATCATCAACATATACCAACAAGTATATAGGTGATCCATCAACAAATTTAATGTAAACACAACTATCATATGCAGACCTCTTAAATCCATGTGCCATCATAAATGAATCAAACCTTTTATACCACTATCTCGAAGACTGTTTCAAACCATATAGGGACCTCTTTAACTTGCAAACAAATTTCACCTTACCATGCATTATGAAACCTTCTGGTTGGTCCATGTAAATCTCCTCCTCCATTTCTCCATGCAGAAAAGCAGTCTTAACATCTAACTGCTCAAGCTCAAGATCATGCATCGCAACAATACCAAAAAATGCATGAATGGATCTATGTTTCACAACTGGAGAGAACACATCATTATAATCAATACCTGGTATCTGACTGAAGTCCTTAGCCACTAACCTTGCCTTAAACCTCGCGGGTTCACTAGGAGACAAAACCCTCCTTTCTTTTCAAGATCCATTTGCAGCGAGCGGTCTTCTTTTGTTTAGGCAAGCGCACAACATCCCATGTGCCATTTTTCTCAAGTGACTGCATCTCTTCCTGCATAGCAGCAATCCACTTCTCGCGGTCACCGGAAACAACTGCTTCAGTGTATGTGGATGGCTCATGGATGTTCTCAACCTGTTCTGCACAACTAAAAGCATAATGAACATTGTCACACTCTTCAATTAGGCATTTAGGTTTGTTAATGACTCTCTTTCTCCTGCTGGCTACAAGAGACTGAACTTGTCGCTGCAAAACAGGGGGTGTTGGGGATATAACCCCACAATGTAACCCACCATGATTGGGTCGGGTCATCCAGGTGGCGGCTGAAGAGCAAGACTCGAGATGGGCCGAGGCACCCAAGAGAAAGATCAGGTGGGCGGCTCACAGAGTGGGCCGGCTTAGGGCCCAGCATCTGAAGACGGCAGCTCATGGCCCCGAAGTCCAAGTTTCCAGGAGTTTCCATACTTAGGAGACAAGTTAGAAACATACTAAGTCACGGATTGTAGTACGACCCTGACTCTTGTAAGCCCTGGGTCTCGACCTATATATAAAGGCGGGTCTCAGAGGCAGATATGGCTAAGTTACAATCGATCAATAGCTAGGTCAAGCGAATCCGCTCCCTTGTAATTGTTCCCCAAGCAATAAGCAAACAAGCAGGAAGTAGGCTATTACCTCGATCGTGAGGGGCCGAACCTGAGTAAATCCACGTCTCTCGATTCCGATCAACCCCGACAAGCTAATCACCTAGTTGCGATGGCCTCACGACTAAGTCCTCACACTAGGACATCTACCGTGACAAAACCACGACAGGGGGTGAGTGCCGCACAACATCATCATCATGAACCTTTGTATTTGGAGCATCATCAACATTATCATCAACCTGTGCATCTGGAGCAACATCATCATGATCAACAATTACATTTTCCTCCTCATCAAAGTGCTCCACCTGCACAGTAACTCGTTGTGGATCTATATCAAAAGTATCTATGGACAGATCATCATGATACATAACAGATTCATTGAAAACAACACTCCTGCTCACGAAAACCTTATTAGTTTCAGGATTCCATAACCTATATCCTTTTACTCCTGAACCGTAACCAACAAAAACACACTTAATAGCTCTAGGCTCAAGTTTTCCATTATCAACGTGTGCATATGCAGTGCAACCGAAAACTCTCAACTATGAATAATCAGTTGGTGTACCAGATCATACCTCAATGGGAGTTTTCTTATTAAGTGGAATGGATGGTGACCTGTTGATGAGGTAGCAGGCGGTGGAGGCGGCTTCAACCCAAAAACGTTTGCCAATGCGAGCATTGGACAACATGCAACGAGCCCTGGAGACGATGGTTCTGTTCATGCACCCAGCCACACCATTCTGTTGAGGAGTGTACGGGACAGTGTGGTGCCTGACGATGCCCAAGTTTCTACAATAACTGTTAAACACTTTTGAACAGAATTCCATACCATTGTCAGTACGAAGTATTTTTACCTTCCTCTCGTTTGCCTTTCTACCATAACTTTCCAATCCTTAAAGTCATAAACACGTCATATTTATTTTTCAGAAAATAAGGCCACACTTTTCTGGAGTAATCATCAATAACTATAAGCATATAACGAGCACCAGCGAGCGAGGATTTACAGGAAGGTCCCCAGAAATCAGCATGTATGTAATCTAATATGCCTTCTGTGGTAGGAACAACAACATTGAACTTTACCCTCTTATGCTTATTGAAGATGCAGTGCTCACAAAACTCCAACTCACTAACATTGCAGCCATCCAAAAGTTCTCTCTTGGTCAATTCTGCCATGCCAAGTTTACTCATATGCCCAAGAGGCATATGCCAAATATTAGTTTTACTTGATTTATCAAAAGTAACAACAGCAACAAATAGTACTAGTAATAGTGCTTCCTCAAAGAACATATAACTTAGCAGAATTCATGTCACCTATCATATGAACGAGGCAACCTTTTGTTACCTTGAAAACTCCACCTGAACCGGAGTGCTTGTACCCTTTGATGTCAAGGTTACTCAGCGAGATGAGATTTTTGGCCATGCCTGGTATGTGTCTCACATCTATCAACGTGCGTATCATGTCGTCATGCGTCCTGATCTGAAAAGAACCAATGCCCACAATCTCACGTGGGTTGTCATCTCCCATACGCACAACATCTCCACTCTGCACAAACTCATAAGTACTGAACCAATCTCTGTTATAGCATATATGAAACGAATAGGCAGAATCAAGTATCCATTCATCATGACATGAAACATAGCCAGCAAAAACAACTAAATCATCATCTGAATCAGACTTATTACCAGATGTAAGATTGATCTTACCATCACCATCGGATTTGTTTTTTAGGTTTCCACGTATCGTTCCTCTTCTCCTTATTTTCCAACTTCCAACAGTCATCAATGAGGTGACCCTCTTTCTTACAATACCTGCAGAATTTTTCCTTCCCAGATCCTCTAGGCTTCGAACGACCTCTACCACTCTTGCTTTTATCTCTGTTGTTGTTATAGTACTTTTTTTGCCCAGTCATGCCTCGTACCTGCAAAGCTTCTCTGTAAGTGCATCTAGTGCCCCTTAGTGATTTTGGTGTATTGAAGACTTATAGGTTAAGGGACTAATGCGTTTGTGAGTGTACACAGGTTCTATAAGTCTATGAGGAGTTTGTTATTTACGATGAAAGTCGACCCCTAAAAATGAATGTCTTCAGTTGAAGACTTTTGGTTTTCTTGAAGACTTTGAAAGTGAGGAAATTGGTGTGACCCTGAAGACTTGATATTCATGCGAGGATTATGAAGCGTGAAGACTTTCGTTTTCGTAGTTTCATTTTCTTCTTCTTGAGTCATAGGAAACACCGTACTATTAAAGGGGGTCGAGGTAAAACTAAGGAAAAGTTTCCAAGTGATGCTCATCTCAAAATCCTACACCTACCCAATCCTTTCGAGTGAAGCCATTGGAAATCTCATACAGTTCAGTCAATTTCTTCAGTGACAGAGACGAAGTTCTTCTGTTCTCTGAGGAATTTGTTCTGACTGAGGAGTTAGGAATTTGCCAGTGCAGATTGCCTACATGTGAGGAACATGATAGCCCTGAGGAATTTGATACACAAATTTCTGACCGTTGCTGTGCTACGTGCCAGCTGTCCAAATATCCTACTCACCTAACGGTCATATCATTGAAGGGCATTTATGTCTTATCATGTCGGGCTGCTCCCTAGGCTATAAATAGCCGCCCCCTACAACCACCAGTTGGTTGGCTGCTCCGAGAGATAGATTGACACTTGTCATTTAGAGCATCCCATCCTCCGAGGACTTTGAGCGAAAATCATCAAGTGAGGAAAAACCCAAAAACCCAAACACCTACAAACCCAAAGTGATTGAGCATCACTGAAGAGATTGTTCCTGTGTGGAACCGACACTTGTTACCTTTGAGGACTGTGCATCCTCCAGACGGTTAGGCGTCATGGTCTAGAGCATCCAAGAGAAAATTGTGGATCGCCGAGTGACCGAGTCTGTGAAGGTTTGGAAGTCACCTGAAGACTTACCACGAGTGATTGGGCGAGGTCTGTGTGACCTTAGCTCAAGGAGAATACGGTGAGGACTGTGTGTCCGGGACTGTGTGTCCTCAGGTTTAAATACCTAGCCGCTCCAACCAGACGTACAACTGTCACAGCAGTTGGAACTGGTCTACCAAATCATTGTCTTCACCGAGCTACTGGTTCTATTTCCTCAACTCTTTCATTTCCTCATTCATGTGTTGATTTACTTGATCGTTACTATGTGAAGACTTTGACTTTGACTTTCTCAATTTCCTCAATCCTATTTCTTCAGTCATTTAGTCTTCAGCCTGCTTATCCTGTGTTTCACGCTACCTGTACTCTGTGCCTATTTCATTTCATCATGATGACTATACTTATGCCATGTTATGTTTGCATCTGAGTACTTATTCCGCTGCTAAGTAGTTCGTTGCTTAGGAATTTCCTCACCTTGAAATTCCTCAGTGACGAATTTGTAAAAATCGCCTATTCACCCCCCCTCTAGTCGATATAACGCACTTTCAATTGGTATCAGAGCAAGGTACTCCCTTGTTCTGTGTGATTTTGGTTTAACCACCTGGAGTTTTAGTTATGTCGACTACAGGCATGATCAAGGTCTCGGCTGGGTGTCCTACCTTTGATGGGATGGACTACTCCTACTGGAAGAATAAGATGCGCATGCATCTTGAGGCAATTGACAACGATCTCTGGTATGTTGTGGAAAATGGCGTTCCCTCTGTCACTCCTTCCGTGAATGCTGCTGATGTGAAGAGATTCAAGCAACTCGACTCTCAAGCGAAGAATATCATATGTGGCCATCTGAGCAAAGGACAGTACAGCAGAGTGAGTGCTTTGGAGTCTGCAAAGCTTATCTGGGATAGGCTGTCCAAGGTCAACGAAGGAATCTCAACTCAACATGATTCTCGAGTTGACGTTCTTCGCAATCTCTTCAACCGCTTCAAAAGACTCGACAATGAGAATGTCCAGCAAACCTTTGATCGCCTCACTGACATTTCAAATGAGCTTCAAGCACTGGGTGCCACTGACATCACCGACCATGAGGTGGTGAAGAAATTGCTAAGGTCACTTGATTCTTCATTCGATACACTGGCACTGATGATTCAAGAACGTGGAGACTACAAGTCACTTGATCCTACTGATATCCTCGAGAGGCTAAATACTCATGAGTTCCAACTTGCTGAGAAGAGAGATCTCTACGGACCGAGCTATGGCAGATCTCGTGCACTGAAGGCCAAGGCAGTCTCTGAATCTGAAGATGAAGATTCTGGTAGCAGCCTTGGTGATTCTGAAGAACTGAGTCAGGAGCTAGCAATGCTCGTGAGGAAATTCCAGAAGTTCTCTAGACATGGCCGATTTGGAAAATCCTCAAGAGGTGATGACATGAAATCAGATTCCTCATCCCGTGATTACAAGAAGAGAACTTGCCACAAATGCAAGAAACCTGGTCACTACATAACTGATTGTCCTCAGTGGGAGAAGGAATCAAAGAAGAAGAAATACAAGGATGATAGTTCAGATGACTCTAAGAAGAAGAAGAAATCTTCAAAGTCCTCATCGTCAAAATCTTCAAAGTCTTCATCTCACAAGAAGAGCAGCTCCAAGAAAGCTCGGGCATTCATTGGCAAGGAAATGGATTCTGAAGCTGAATCTGAGGAACATGAGGAAGAGGAGGCACCTGAGGAGTCAGACTCTGGTGTGGCGAGCCTAGCCCTCGCTACTGCTTACGTCAGCAAGTCCATCTTCAACACTGAGGAAAATGGCTTCCCCAACACTGCTGATGACGGCAACGATGACTATGCTCCCACCTATTGCTTCATGGCAAAAGGTGCCAAGGTATTCAAATATCCCTCCTCTGAATCAAGTGAGGATGAATCTGATGATAACCTCAAACCCAGCTATTCCAAACTTGCCAATATTGCTGTTAAACAACAAAAGGCTTTGGAAAAGGTTCAAAATATGCTAGACAAAAGCGATGATCTGTTAGGTGAGGAAATGGATCGAACTCAAACACTGACTGATAATCTTCAGCAACTACAGTCTAAGTTTGACAACCTTCAAAGTCATCATGAAACTCTCTTAGCCGATCATGAGAAGCTTTCTTATGAATTTCTTCAAAGAAGCAAGATCTTGAGAAGCTAAGGGTGAGTCATGAAGATCTTCAGAAGGAAAATGATTCATTACTTGCTCAACAGATCAGTTCCGCTCAGGAAGAATTTATTCCACCATGTTTGAAATGCATTGAACGTGAAACTGCTAATTCTTCACCTGAAAGTTCAAATGCTTCTATTACTGCAAATTCTTCAACTATCTCTCTGGTCACAAATTCCTCATCTGAGGATACCACTAGTATCACTGACGAAAATGCAGGATTGAAGGAATTGTATGTGACAGGCATGTACAAAAGCCTCAAGGGGCATCAGACTCTTTGTGATGTGCTCAAAAAACAGATCTTGAACAGGAACCCTAGGAAAGAGGGTATTGCATTTGAGAGGAAACTCAATGCTGATGGAACCTACTGGAAACCTGAGCAGTATCCCAAAACCTCATGGGTTGCTGCGAAGGGACCTCCCGTGGATCCATCCACTTTATCTGGCTTTACTTGTGAATCCTCATATTCATCTGATGAGTCACTTGACTCCAACTATAAACTGTTCAAAAATCAGAATGGTGAAGTATTTGCTAGATATGTTGGAACTAACTGCAGGAATGGTCCCCCTATGAAGAAAATCGGGGTTCCCAAAAGGTGCCTTGAAAGTCTTCAGGTGAATGTCCTCGTGACACCACCTGTGAAGAATAGGAACCCCAGATCAAATTCCTCATATGGACCGAAGTCTTCATATGGATCCAAGTCCTCTTATGGATCAAATTCCTCACGTGGATCCATGTCCTCATATGATCATCATGCTAATGCTTCTGTTTCACAGGGAAAATCTAAGAGTTCTGATTATGTGCATTATTCTTCAAATCATTATGTTCATAAGTCCTAGAAGAATTTCTCTTCTTACTCATATGCCTATACTAATCCCTCTCCTGTGAAACAAAGCGCTTTGGCATCAATGCCACCTTTCTCTTATGGAGCTCGCAGAATGATGAACTCTTTGCCACCCCTCCAGATGTGGGTGGTGAAGAAAAAGAACTAACCTCTTATGCAGGGTCAGGTCTCCAGACGAACTAAATCGTCTGAGGAATTTTCTGGAGACCTGAAATGCTTGAAAGGACGCAAGCTAATCATGAAGAAATGATTCATTCATTTCACACGTCCTCATACTGCTATATATACATATGTTGCATTAATTGATGAATTTCTGTCTAATGAAATTGATGTCATATTCTTCACTGATGAAGTATATGAGTTCGTAAAATGCACTAATTCATCTGCAGGATGATTTACCCAAAGCTACTGAGTGGGTCCTCGATGGTGGATGTACTAATCACATGACCGGTGACAAGAGCTTACTGATGAACACTCCTTTATCTCCATCTCATTTGAAGCATATCACCTACGCAGACAAAGGCAAAAGCAAGGTATTGGGTCTAGGTAGGGTTGCAATCTCAAAGGATCGACACATGGACAAAGTCATGCTTGTCGAGTCCCTCGGATTCAACCTCATGTCTGTCTCAATGCTTTGTGATCTTGATATGGTTGTTGTCTTTGGCAAATATCGCTGCTTAGTGCTCATGGAATCTGACAATTCCAAAGTCTTCGAAGGCTTTAGGAGAGGAGACTTGTATATTGTTGATTTCTCTGCAGGACCACAGCCTGCCACTTGTCTACTTGCGAAAGCTTCAGAAGGCTGGCTATGGCATCGACGACTGGGTCATGCTGGCATGAGGAACTTACACACGCTCGTGAAGAAAAAGCACGTCATTGGCATTGAGGGTGTCAAATTCCTCAAAGATCATCTTTGTGGGGCTTGTGAGGCTGGAAAGATGACCAGAGCCAAGCACCCCTCGAAGACTATCATGACTACCTCTCGTCCTTTTGAATTGCTTCATATGGATCTCTTTGGCCCTACTCATTATGCCACACTAACAAATGCAGCATCTCTATATGGCTTTGTTATTGTTGATGATTATTCTCGTTACACATGGGTGCACGTCATTACTTACAAAACTGAAGTGCAGGAAGTCTTTAGACGATTTTCTTCAAGGGCTTCGACGAATTTCGGTGTGAAGATCAAGCATATTCGGAGTGACAATGGGACTGAGTTCAAGAATACTGGTCTTGATGACTATCTTGATGAACTTGGTATTACTCATGAGTTATCAGCCCCATACACTCCTCAGCAGAATGGCGTAGTGGAGCGCAAGAACAAGACTCTTGTTGAGATGGCTCGCACCATGCTTGATGAATATAAGACACCTCGTCACTTCTGGCCTGAGGCAATTGATACTGCATGCCACATCATCAACAGGGTATATCTTCACAAATTCTTCAAGAAGACCTCATATGAACTCCTCACTGACAAGAAACCCAATGTGAGTTATTTCAAAGTCTTCGGTGCTAAATGTTGGATTAGAGATCCCCATCACAATTCTAAATTTGCACCGAAAGCACATGAAGGTTTTATGCTTGGTTATGGAAAGGACTCGCATACCTACAGAGTCTTCAACACCCATCACCACAAGGTTGTTGAAACTCTAGATGTGTGGTTCGATGAAACTAATGGCTCGCAAAGAGAGCACCTACCTCCTGTGCTAGATGAAATGCCTCCTGAGGAATCCATCAAGCTAAAGGCTACTGAGGATGTCATACCTACTGAAGAATCTGCTGAAGAAGTCATTCCTGATCGTGAAGAAAATCATGCTGGTGCATCTGAAGGTTTTGGCTCTGAAGAAAATGCTGAGCCAAGTCAAAGTCGTCAACCTGCTCATCCTGGCGTTGCAAATGAAGTGCAGATTGAGAGAATCATCAACGACATCAACGCACCAGGTCCTCTCACTCGCTCAAAAGCTTCACATTTGTCTAACTTTTGTGGGCATTTTGCTTTCGTCTCTATCACAGAGCCCACCAAAGTAGATGAGGCATTTCTGGAGCCTGAATGGATTCAAGCGATGCAAGAGGAATTACATCAATTCGAGCTGAACAAGGTGTGGGAGCTTGTCAAGCGACCAGACCCTCGCAAGCACAATATCATCGGCACAAAATGGATCTACCGCAACAAACAAGATGAAAATGGCCTAGTGGTGAGGAACAAGGCTCGTCTTGTAGCTCAAGGCTACACACAGGTTGAAGGAATTGATTTCGATGAAACTTTTGCACCTGTTACTAGGCTTGAGGCTATTCGCATATTGCTTGCCTATGCTAACCATCATAATATCATCTTATATCAAATGGATGTGAAAAGTGCATTCCTCAATGGTAAGCTTGAGGAAGAAGTATATGTTGCTCAACCCCCAGGTTTTGAAGATACTAAGCATCCTGATCAAGTCTTCAGACTCAATAAGGCCCTCTATGGCCTCAAGCAGGCCCCTCGGGCGTGGTATGATACTCTGAAGGAATTCCTCATGAAGAAAGGTTTCAAACCTGGTTAACTCAACCCAACTCTTTTCACCAAAACATATGATGATGAATTATTCGTGTGCCAAATATATGTTGATGATATTATCTTTGGCTGTACTAACCAACGTTATACTGACGAATTTGCTTATATGATGAGTGAGGAATATCAAATGTCCATGATGGGAGAATTGAAATTCTTCTTAGGTCTTCAAATTCATCAACAACGCAATGGCATCTTCATTTCTCAAGAGAAATACCTCAAGGACGTTCTGAGGAAATTCGGTATGCAAGATTGCAAAGGCGTCAAAATCCCTATGCCCACAAATGGCCATCTATGCACCGATGAAAATGGTATAGACTTCGATCAAAAGGTATACCGCTCCATGATTGGCTCTTTACTGTATCTATGTGCATCTAGGCCAGATATTATGCTTAGTGTTTACATGTGTGCCCGTTTTCAAGCTACACAGAAGGAATCACACCATAAGGCTGTGAAACATATTCTTCGATATCTAGCTCACACTCCAACACTTGGATTATGGTATCCCAAGGGCTCAGCTTTTGATCTCATTGGATATTCTAACTCTGACTATGCTGGTGATCGTGTGGGTCGCAAGTCAACATCAGGCACATGCCATCTCCTCGGACGATCTTTAGTATGTTGGTCCTCAAAGAAGCAGAACTGCGTATCACTCTCTATTGCTGAAGCTGAGTACATTGCTGCTAGTTCTTGTTGTGCTCAACTACTGTGGATGAAGCAAACCCTCAAGGACTACGGCATCAATGTGAAGAATGTGCCACTCTTCTGTGACAATGAGAGTGCCATCAAGATTGCTCATAACCCAGTTCAGCACTCGAAGACAAAGCACATCCAGATTCGTCATCATTTTCTTCGACATCATGTGTTGAAGGGCGACATCTCTATTGATCAAGGGTAAATAAAATCTATTTTTACTACCCTTGTTGATTCTGATGATTTCCACAAAATCTTCAAAAGGTGTTTATTCTTCAACTTTCATGTTATTAAACACCAACTTGCTTCTGTTCTTGATCTGTTTCTCTAAGCAACGTTTTTTCTTCAAGATTCCTCAATTGTGTGGATTTTCAATCTATACAACTCTGGAACCTAAGTCAAAGAATGCTTAGTGAAATTCCTCAAGAAACCCCTGGTCAAATTCCTCAAACTCGATATTTTTGAAAAACTTCTGAGAACGCATATGACCTCTCCAAATTCTTCGCACCTATATTCTATTCATAGGTACACATGTCCGCTGCTGAATCTCTAGGTTCTCATCAACTTAACTCATTTGCAGCGTTCCTCGAAGAAAAGTTGCACACTTCCTCAGAAACATCCATTGTTCAAAATCCTCAAGTGAAGAAAATGGCTGATGGTAAAAGATCTCAGAAGGGAGGAAAGAGGCCAGAAACAAATACTACTTTTGAGATCCCTGAAGACATCTATGATGAATATTGTACTCCTGATGAAGCAACTCATGGCAAGGAGAACAAAAATCAGCGCAAAGTGCGCATTCAGAAGATTGAGAGAAGATGGGCAAGAGAATGGAGGGAGTATCGATATGTGACTCCAAAGTACATGAAGAAATTCGCTGTTAACCCTCCATGCCCAAGACCTCCATTGGCTCCAGGCCAAGAAGCTGATCCCACAAGCATCAGAAGAGGTGAGGAATTTCCTCAGGAGTGGGCTAAGCGTCAAGCCAAGCTGGCCAAAGTGGCTAAAGAGGCAGTGAAGAAATTCAACAAAGAGTCTGCTGCTGCCACTGCTGAGGCCTCTGCTGGCAAGCCTAAGAAGGCTATGACAAAGAAACCAGCTGTCAAGACAAGTTCCTCAGCTACAATGCCCTCACGGCCATGCTCTTCAAAGCCCTCATGGCCTGATCCTCAAGCAACTTCTTCAAAAGCAGCTCCAACTCCCTCAGTTGCAAAGTTCTCAGCTGCTCCTGCAAAGTCCTCAGCACCTATGCATCTTGCCACGTGCCAAAGGACTACTGGAATCTCAATTGCTTCAGGAGCCTCTGCAAGTTCCTCAGCTCCACCTCAGTCTTCAACAGCTCCGACCTTGCTGAAGAAAAAGGCCACTGCTGGACGAGGCACAAGGCCAAGTCCTCACAAGAAGCAGGTCGCCTTTCAGGTTCCGTCAAGCGAAGACGAAGTTGATGATGAAGAATTAGCTGAGATCATCAGAGATCGACAACAAAGGGCCTCTAGTGCCAAAGGCAGTGCTGTGCCCCTCATGCTGGATCCAAGGAAGATCCTTGATTTCATCGATCTATGGCACAAGGATCCAAATACACCTTTGCCTGAATTAAACCTCACTCCTGGTCAAAGTCACATGTTGACAGCCTTCATTAATGAAGAGAAATGGAAATTTGAAAAGGCCAGGCAGGTGAAGAAGGCTTAGTACAGGAAGGAGCGTTTTCTGAAGAACAATGTTGTGAAAATGTCTCCTAAAGAACTTGTGACTATGCAGGCTGAGATCAAAGCACTCAGTGATGAATTTCACACATACCGTGCAGATTGGCTAGGTGCCAAAGTCAGATTCGTCAGAATTGCAAAGGGTTTCACTCCAAATGTTGCAGCTTCATCACAACCCAAATTTCCTCAGACTGACACATCTGCTCAGCCTACTGAAGAACATGCAAGTATTGCTGATGAAAATCAGATTGTTGAAGAAAATGAAGGCATCAGGGCTGATGTAGAAATTCCCGTCTCTGAAGAAAATGCCAGGGCAACCACCAATGTTGCGCCTGAAGAGCAAACCAGGCCAGTTGATACATCTGCTACTGCGCCTGAGGAATCTGAACAAGCCAGGGCAACTGCATCAGTTGTGCCTGAAGAAATTCAACCAATTTCATCTGCTCCTCCTGCAAAGTCATCACAGATGAAAGATGTCCTTCCTTCTACATCAGAAGCGAAGAAGACCAAAGCCGCAGAGAAGGCTGCGGTGAAGAAAAGGAAAGCATCTGCCTCCTCAGAGTCTTCAGCTCCCAAGAAAGTGAAGACTTTGACGAGCTCAACTGAAACCCCAATTGATGATGTTCCAATATCAAGCATGCCATCAAAGGAAATTATTCCCTTTGGTGAGGAATATGCAATTCCAAGTGAATCTGATAAAGAAGATCCTTCTGCTGCTTCGACAGAGCAGTTGGATGGAGACATTGAAGTGGACAATATCACTTCAACTCCGCTGGTATCATCGCCCATGCCTCAGTTCACAGCTGAAGAGGCAGGCATTGAGGAAATTGATGATAAAGATGAGGATGTGGATATTGGGTCTACAACTCCTATTCTGAATGATGACTTTTGGGAAAGTCATCACCCCAATTCACCTCTGACAACACCACTACATCAAGTTCCTCAGTCCCCTGTGCCAACTGAAGAAATTCATACGGGCTCTGATGGACCTCAATCTATTCCTGAAGAAGTTCCAGCCGCTAGTGCTGAAGAAATGGAGACCAAGGCTGCTGCTGATACAGCTACTGAAATTCCTCAGCCTGTGGCTCTAGTGGCTATACCTCAAGAGGCTGTGAAGACTTCAACTATAAACCTTCAGCCCAAGCCGCAGAACTCTCACTCCAAGAAGCAGAAGTTCAATGCTAAAGATTTCTTCAATGAGCACATATTCTTCACTGACTACAATCCCTATGACTCTGCTAAACTTCGTCGCAAGCGCTTCTGGACTGCTAGCCAGATGAACTTCTATTCCTCACTGTTGTTTGATAAGGACAAGATCTTTGATCATGAGCAAATTCCTCATGTGGATATGGAATTGCTGCCCTGCTTCACCCCAGTCCTCAGTGTTCTTCATGACGCTGGGTTACTCAACTTCTGCACCGACATCTGCGATTGGAATGAAGAACTCATTCTTCAATTCTACGCCACACTGCACATCACTGGAAATGTTGAAGATGGGAATTCATGGGTGCTAGACTGGATGACTGAAAATACTCATTACAAAGCACCGGTCTCTGAATTGCTTCATGCTGTCCCAGTCAGTCCTCCCACTGAAGGTGCTAGGCTTCTCTATGTTGAACCTGAACTATCCAATCATCTGATGCAAGTGCTGATGAAGCCTTTGAAGCCAGGCCAAGCTCCAAGGACCAAATTCCTCGTCAAGGAATTGCTCTATGTGCCAAGGACAGTTTATCGCATTTTGACCAAAACCCTTAGTCCAATCAAGGGCCACAACTCTGATGAAGAAGAGGTTGTTGGCATTATGAAGAATCTGCTGTTCAATATCATTCATGGTATTCCTATCAACTACCACGATTTCTTCATGGGGACTTTGGCCAATGCTGCTCTGTCACCTTTTGAGTTGAAGCCTTATGCTCCCTGGATCATGAAGTTCATCAGATCAAGGTCTTCAATTCATTATAAGGCTGACTTTCAAAATCATCTCAGCTATTTGCCCCCTATTGAAGTCCTCAAACAGACTATTTCCTCAGCTGATGGGAAGGGCAAGGCTGCTGTTATAGATGAAGGCACTCGTCCATTGGATGGATAGTTTCGCAAAGCTACTTCATATTCCACCAATGATGACTCTGCAACACAAGATTCTGCCGCCAAAGCTTCAGAACATAATCCTCAAGCCACAGCTCCGCGTGTGATGACTGATCGTGAACTTCTCCTTAGTCTTCATCAGAAAGTTGATCGAAATCATAAGTGGGTCAAGCGTCAGTTTGGTGCAATTCTTCAGAACATGACAGTCACTCAAAACACTGTGAAGAAGAATCACTACTACTTGCATGAAGTCTTTGACCGCACTTGGGCTATTCTGTCTAATCTTTATAGTGCTGAAGATCTCAAGGAGATGGGATTCCAACAGGACTCTGATTGGTCTCAGCCACCTTCGAAGAAGTTCAAGAAGGTCAAAGTTCCTCAACTTGTTGCCAGTTCATATTCTTCATCGCGCGAAGTGGATGAAGCTGAAGACTTGAACGACACCGCGGCAGGCCCTACTCCAACGGACGACCCCAACAACGCTGGCGCTCCTCCATCGACATCATGATGATATTCTTCAGGGGCGTTAGTCCTCATGTTTCGTCCCTTTTGGTCACTCGATGACAAAGGGGGAGAAATTTGAGTTAGTCTTCAAGCGGGTCTCTATATATGGGCAATTTTTGCTAAGTTACAACTCTCGTTCTTCTGAAGTATTTGTTGGATCGAGTTGTAAACTTAAGTCCTATGGTGGTCTGATACTTTTGCTCTGTTTTTCTGCATGCTATCTCCTCAATATGTTAATGCATGCATGCTGAATTACATCAGTCACCATATTTCATCATGCATTTCAAATTCTTCATATCATATGTTAAATGCATGTATGAATTACAAGATATAGGGGGAGATCTCCATGATATTACTCTACAATGTGCATTTGCAATCCAAAGCAAAATCCTCAATATGCACATCTTCAGGGGGAGTTCTTCTATATCTTGCAATCAAATTCCTCATTATCAGTATTTACACTTCATATGTTTATCCCCGTTGAAAACTTAACTTATATTGTCATCAATCACCAAAAAGGGGGAGATTGTAAGTGCATCTAGTGCCCCTTAGTTATTTTGGTGTATTGAAGACTTATAGGTTAAGGGACTAATGCGTTTTTGAGTGTACACAGGTTCTATAAGTCTATGAGGAGTTTGTTATTTATGATGAAAGTCGACCCCTAAAAATGAATGTCTTCAGTTGAAGACTTTGAAAGTGAGGAAATTGGTGTGACCCTGAAGACTTGATATTCATGTGAGGATTATGAAGCGTGAAGACTTTTGTTTTCGTAGTTTCATTTTCTTCTTCTTGAGTCATAGGAAACACCGTACTGTTAAAGGGGGTCGAGGTAAAACTAAGGAAAAGTTTCCAAGTGATGCTCATCTCAAAATCCTACACCTACCCAATCCTTTCGAGTGAAGCCATTGGAAATCTCATACAGTTCAGTCAATTTCTTCAGTGACAGAGACAAAGTTCTTCTGTTCTCTAAGGAATTTGTTCTGACTGAGGAGTTAGGAATTCGCCAGTGCGGATTGCCTACATGTGAGGAACATGATAGCCCTGAGGAATTTGATACACAAATTTCCGACCGTTGCTGTGCTACGTGCCAGCTGTCCAAATATCCTACTCGCCTAACGGTCATATCATTGAAGGGCATTTATGTCCTATCATGTCGGGCTGCTCCCTAGGCTATAAATAGCTGCCCCCTACAACCACCAGTTGGTTGGCTGCTCCGAGAGATAGATTGACACTTGTCATTTAGAGCATCCCATCCTCCGAGGACTTTGAGCGAAAATCATCAAGTGAGGAAAAACCCAAAAACCCAAAGTGATTGAGCATCACTGAAGAGATTGTTCCTGTGTGGAACCGACGCTTGTTACCTTTGAGGACTGTGCATCCTCCAGACGGTTAGGCGTCATGGTCTAGAGCATCCAAGAGAAAATTGTGGATCGCCGAGTGACCGAGTCTGTGAAGGTTTGGAAGTCACCTGAAGACTTACCACGAGTGATTGGGCGAGGTCTGTGTGACCTTAGCTCAAGGAGAATACGGTGAGGACTGTGTGTCCGGGACTGTGTGTCCTCAGGTTTAAATACCTAGCCGCTCCAACCAGACGTACAACTGTCACAACAGTTGGAACTGGTCTACCAAATCATTGTCTTCACCGAGCTACTGGTTCTATTTCCTCAACTCTTTCATTTCCTCATTCATGTGTTGATTTACTTGATCGTTACTGTGTGAAGACTTTGACTGAAGACTTTCTCAATTTCCTCAATTCTATTTCTTCAGTCATTTAGTCTTCAGCCTGCTTATCCTGTGTTTCACGCTACCTGTACTCTGTGCCTATTTCATTTCATCATGATGACTGTACTTATGCCATGTTATGTTTGCATCTGAGTACTTATTCCGCTGCTAAGTAGTTCGTTGCTTAGGAATTTCCTCACCTTGAAATTCCTCAGTGACGAATTTGTAAAAATCGCCTATTCACCCCCCCTCTAGTCGATATAACGCACTTTCATTCTCCTGATAACTTTGTTGCATTCATGTGGTAATTCTTGTTGTAAAACCTTGATAAATTATGTTGTGAACTTATGCCATCAGAAATTATTTTTTATTTTCATGGTAACTTATGTTGTTAAATCCTGATAATTTTGTTGCATTCATGTGGTAATTACATGTGTATTTTGTAATGTAATTCATACATTCTTTTTAGTCCCGATCATTATGCTATGAACTCTTGATAACTTGTGTTGCATTCAGATGGTAACTTATGTCACTTACATCATGTGTCTTCTTTCATGTGTGTGTTCTCTGTAACTATTGTCTTACCATCTAAATTTTTAGTCCTGGTCATTTAATGTGTTTTATCCTTTTTGCATTTTTTTTCTATTGAGCAGAAGCTTGCCAAATCTACTCAGATAGTGGGTCGTTTCACGTTTGTCATGGCCAACATACTTGGTGATCTTGTGCACGCATTTACCTCCTTGGATGATGAAGGTTGTTCAGATGCCTCGTGTCAGCTAGATGCCGAACTGAATGTGCTTTCTTCTGCTGCTCGCACTATGGCAAGGACCACTCATTCATCGTGTACCAGGCGAACAAAAAGCCCTGGAAAGAATATTGCTGATGAGTCAGATAACGATGATGAGTACCATGATGGCGATGACATTGATTCTGACGCTGACTCCGATGACGATGATGACGAAGATGATGATGATGATGATGATGATAGAGAATATCAAGTTGTTTATCGTGGTAGTAAGGATCCTCTTGGTGCTTCAGGCAGTGGTTCCGCGGATGTGGCTATAGGTAGCGGGCCAGTGGGTCATGATGCCTCACACCCAGGCGATACAGGTAGTGGGCCAGTGGGTGATGACGCCCCGCACCCAGGCGATGCAAATATCAAAGCGCATGACAGTGGAGCAGCAAATGTTGAAGGCACGCCTGTCCGCGGTGGTGATGATAACCTTAGTGAGTCCCAGATCATGCTCACCTCTCCTACGACATCAGTCGGATCAGGTGATGGAAGGTTTATCCAGCGAGATTTGACAGACACTGATAACCCACAAGTATAGGGGATCGTGATAGTCTTTGAGGGTAGTATTTCACCCAAATTTATTGATTCGGCACAAGGGGAGCCAAAGAATATTTGTAAGTATTAGCAGTTGAGTTGTCAATTCAACCACACCCGGAGAACTAAATATCTGCAGCAAAATGTTTAGTAGCAGAATAATATGATAGTTTGGTAGAAGTGGTAACAGTAGCAATAGTAATAGGAACAGGAACAATAGCAGTTTTGTAGTGATTGTAACAGCAGCAGCAATAGTAGTAACTTAGCAAAGATCAATATGAGAAAAGCATAGGCATTGGATCAGTGATGGATAATTGTGTTGGATGATATTCATCATGTAACAGACACAACCTAGAGCGACGCAAAATAGCTCCAATTCATCAATGTAATGTAGGCATGTATTCCGTATGTAGTCATACGTGCTTATAATAAGAACTTGCATGACATCTTTTGTCCTATACTCCCGTGGCAGCGGGGTTCATAAGGAAACTAAGGGATATTAAAGCCTCCTTTTAATAGAGAACCAGAACAAAGCATTAACACATGATGAAGACTCATCGAATTACAGTCATCCCCGGAGAGTATCCCAACTATTGTCACTTTGGAGTCTACGGATCAGAACAATAACAAGTGCATATAACTAGCAGATAGGATCAAGAACTCAAATTTATTCATGAAAATATAGAGGGTTCAGATCTGAAATCATGACACTCGGGCCCTAGTGACAAGCATTAAGCATAGCAAAGTCATAGAAACATCAATCTCAGAACATAGTGGGTACTGGGGGTCAAGCCCTAACAAATTGATGTGAGAAATCTCATCCAACTCCATCACCGCCCAGCAAGCCTACAAATGAATTACTCACTCCCGGTGGTGAGCGTCATGAAATTGGCGATGAAGAAGAGTTGTTGATGATGATGGCGATGAATCCCCCTCTCCGGAGCCCTGAACGGACTCCAGATTAGCCCTCCCGATGAAGATCAGGAGGTGTCGGCGGCTCCGTATCATAAAACATGATGAAACTTCTTCTCTTATTTTTTTCTCGGGAAGACAGTATTTATAGACTTGAGATTAGGGTCAGCGGAGCCACGTGGGCCCCATAAGGTAACAGGGCGCGCCCAGGGGTCACGCCCTATTGCCTTGTGGGCAACAGGTGGCCCCCTCTGGTGGGTCTTGGTTCCAGTATTTTTCATATATTCCATAAAAAATCTCCAGAAAGTTTCATCCAATTTCGAGAACTTTTATTTCTGCACAAAAACAACACTATGATAGTTCTGCTGAAAACAACGTCGGTCCGGGTTAGTTTCATTCAAATCATGCAAATTAGAGTCCAAAACAAGAGCAAAAGTGTTTGGAAAAGTAGATACGATGCAGACGTATCAACTCCCCCAAGCTTGACTCATTGCTTGTCCTCAAGCAATTCAGTTGATAAACTGAAAGTGATAAAGAAAAACTTTTACGAACTCTTTTGTTCTTGTATCCGTATATAAAATTAAATAGCACCCAAATTTTCAGCAAATATCATGAACAACCATGTAAATGATAACACTTAGAAATCACATTTACTCATATCAATGGCATACTCAACTAGCGAGCAATAATAACATATCTCAAATGCCAACAATTTGTCAAAATAATCATGATATAATATGATAACATGGTATCTCGCTAGCCCTTTCTAAGACCGCAAAACATAAGTGCAGAGCACGTCTAAAGTTCAAGCAGCGACTAAACATTGTAATTCATGGTAGAAGAGATCCAGTCATGCTCACACCCAACATTAACTATACTCGATGCATAAGAATGACAATAGCGCTCTCAGGACTAGTGCTTAATTGAGAAGGTGATGACTCAACAATAAAAGTAAATAGATAGGCCCTTCGCGGAGGGAAGCAGAGATTTGCAGAGGTGCTAGAGCTCAAAGCTTAAATCAGAGATGAATACAATTTTGAGAGGTGTGCTTTTCCTGTCAATGTTATGACCGAGGATTTTCAATATCTTCCATGCTAAACACATTATCGGCGGTTCCCAAACGGAAAGTTAAAGTTTACTCCCCCTCAACCTTTCAATCACAAGCCATGGCTAGCCAAATTCATGGATGCCCTCCAAACTTTCAACTTTCCGGGGGAATTTGTTTTATTATATTTTTTCTTTTTGATTATAGGACTGGGCATCCGAATTACCAGGCTCTCGTGCAATGACAAGTGAATAAACACCCATTGTGAGAATAACCCGCTTAGCATGGAAGATACTGACCGCCCCCCTGTCGCTCCATGAGCAGTATGGGCATACAAAACAGATGATTTTCTGAAGGTTTAGAGATGGCACATGCAAATTTACTTGGAACTGCAGAGTAATACCGTATATAGGTAGATATGGTGGACTCATCTGAAAAACCTTTGGTTTGAGGATTTGGATGTACAAGCAGCATTCCCGCTTAGTACAGGCGAAGGCTAACAAATAGATTGAAAAGCGACCAACCAGAGAGCGACAACGGTCATAATCATGCATTACGAATAATTAACATAGAATACTAGCATGATGTGATGCCCCGACTTAATCATGCACTAATCATACATGCAAATGTGCATGATCAAGATCAGAGACTCACAGGAAGATATCACAACACAACTCTAGACACAAGTTAAAGTCATACAAGCTTTATATTACAAGCCAGGGGCCTCGAGGGCTCGAATACATAAGCTCGAATACAAATGAGTCAGCGGAAGCAACAATATCTGAGTACAGACATAAGGTAAACAAGTGTACCTTAAGAAGGCTAGCAAAAACAACAACATCGATCGAAAAGGCAAGGCCTCCTGCCTAGGAGCCTCCTAACTACTCCTGGTCGTCGGTGACCTCCATGTAGTAGTAGGCACCCTCGGGGTAGTAGTAGTAGTCATCGGTGGTGTCAGCTGGCTCCTAGGATCCGTCATCTGATCGCAGCAATCGGGTAGAGGGGAAAAGAGGTAGCAAAACAACCGTGAGTACTCATCCAAAGTACTTGCAAGACTTACATTAGATCTATACTAATTATGCATTGGTATCAAAGGAATGGGGCTCTATGACTAGCTGCTTGCCGAAGGTCTTGCTCTGGTTGCCTGGCTTGCTGTTGTTGCCACCATTGTTCCACACAGGTTTGTTCTCAGATGAACCTGACTGCCAACTATGCAGCTTTTGCCCATATGGCTCCCTATTGTCCTTCTTGGGCTCGAACTTCCTCTTACGATCATCATTCCCAGACTTGTGTTCTCGTTCGGCGATGAAGGCTTTATTCACCAAGGTCTAGAAATCAGGGAAGTCCAACATGCATAGCTGACATCGGAGGGCGTGATTAAGTCCTCCGAGGAACCGGTCTATTTTCCTTTCTTCGGTAGCCACATCATGAGGAGAGTACCAGGCCAAGTTGTTGAACTTGTTTAGGTATTCTCCCACAGACATGTTTCCTTGTGTGAGAGCTAGGAATTCTCTCTGCTTCACCTTCATGATACCCGTGGGAATATGATACTTGCGGAACAGCTCTTTGAATTTCTCCCAGGAGATCTCTTCTCCAGCAGGCCACATTAACTTGGTGTTATCCCACCATATGGCTGCCGGGCCTTCGAGATAATGGGTGGCAAATGGGACTTTATCTGCTTCTTCACAACGAGCGATGTCCAATTTCTTTTCCATGGTTCTTAACCAGTCATCAGCCTCAATAGGATCCACAGCCTGACCAAAGCTGGGTGGTTTTCTGCGCTAGAAGTCAGACAGTTTGGAATGCACCCCATTGCCATTGTTCTGACCTACTATTGTCTGCATACTCTTGAGAAATTCCATGAGGTCTTGGTTTCTCTTTTCCTCAAACATTCTCATTATCTATTCTGTGGTTGGTGCTTGAGGTGGTGGTGGTAAGTCTTTGGGCGGTTGCCCTGCCTGCTTGGCGGATTGACGGACGGGGTTTCATCGCCGCCTTGACTGCTACTTCCTTTCTTCATCCTAATTTTTGTTCCCATGGCAAATACCGAATCGATGAGCAACATCCATAAGGAGAAATACAGTAATATGACACCAGAGAAATTCATGAAAAAAGCAAATAAAGAGAACAACATAATTATACAAGATAACCCAACATCATACATGGCAAGCTAGTAGGGGGATATCATGGCTAGACTGCTCATACGGCAGTCGACATATGCAAAGATGCATGCATTACTACTCAAGCTCGAGTCTAGTGCGTCGGTGACAGGAACACTGCCCATCTGAAGAGTCCTCATCGCCAGATCCTGAGTCAGAATCAGAACTGATGATGTGAGTCACCGGGTCAAAGGAGACGCGACGTCGCTGCTGAGACGGCTCCCCTTCTATGGGAGAAAGAGCACGTCGCCTCAACATCGGCGAAGCAGGAGTGGCTAGGAGTGAGGCCCACTCAGCTGGGGTCTCAAGTCGACTACCATACGATAAGCCTGATGGTCCAGAAAAACCAGAAGGGGTATCAAGCACACGCGGAGGTGGAACTGGTGGTGGATACCTAGGTGGAACTACAGGAGGAGGAGGAGTTGGAGTCACTGCTGCAAGTGCCTCCTGAACATGACACAGCTCCTCAGCCAAGGAAATGATCATACGGTAACTGGCATTTAGGTAGCGAGACAAAACACCAGCCGCACGATCACACGTCGGGTCAACAGGTGAGAAAAGAACTCGCCCTGTCGTAGGCGACAGTGTGGGATAGTGGAAGAAACCTGGATGGGTCTGCATCTCGACCTCGTGGAAGCGCAAGTTAGTAATAGCCTCCATGGCAGCAAACTGGATCGCCAGCTCCGGAGTAGAAGCCACTCCGCCCTTGGAAGAGCGAGAAGAACTTCCAATATCCGAAGTCGCGGTCATGTAAGCCACTGCATGGTACTCATATACTGACTCGCCCAACTGCTCCCGAAACACCTGGTACACTGGATCATCACCGTTGGGATACAACCGAAGCCAGACGCTACGAAGCAGAACTAGAAAAGTGTGGGGTTCTGGCTCATGATGAAAGTGATATGGAACTGGTGCCATCCACACTCACAATGCCAAGGGTTAGTAACATAATGAATTATGATGCAACAAGCAGAATGCACACTCAAAGTCCTATGCTAATCGCTGTCCTAGCGCGGGTTACCTAGGGTGTCCTACAGTCAGCACGGCTCTGATACCAAGTGTTGTGGCACCCCGGATCAGAGAACCGGTTTACCAGTGTTTCCAACCCAGAGATCATGTCTTCTGGAAACACACAACAACTTGGAACAGAACATAGCTGAACTTTTATTGATAATAGTCGAGTACAAGCTTATATATTACATGATCATCGAGGCCAAAAGCACATCTAGTGCTATGACAATATCTACATTATTTATCTAACATATCAGGGCCTCGATATTACTACGGAACACTACAGTGAAAGACTACTGCGTAGCGGAACATGATAGTAACTCCATCCACAGGGACACTGATGAGGACACATCCTAGTCATCGCAACACGGACCTTCGAGACCTCCGTCTCAGTCTTCTCCTGCATCTGGCATGATACGCCAGGTGAGTACTTTGAATGTACTCGCAAGCACATGACAACCAAGTATGCAGCAAATAATAGCATGGCAATCAACATGTTATGTCTTAATTGATTTACTTACTGTTATTAACTTACTCATATCCGGGTTGTCTTACAACCCTCGGAATACTCGATGCCAACGAGTACTTCCTCTCATAAGACAAGTTCTTCCATCATTACTATGGTTATTACGGTTGATCACCTAGAGAGGTATGGATGGGCTGTCCAATACCGTGGATGCAGCTATTCGAATAGATTTTACACTCTGCAGAGGTCGTGCACTTTACCCACACTATGGAGCACCTGACCTCTTGATCCCATTCGGGTGGACCAGCGTTGCTCCAACGAAACCCGCCTGACTCGTGACTCTCCCATCGTACCACCGGCAATCACACTCCCCCGGAGTCAAGCCTTGGGTGGCCCCGTGTCACCTCGTGACACCTGCCACCGTCGTGGCCTAACTAAACTGTCCCAAATGGGGACGTCGGCACAAAACTCAACTGGGCTCACAGGGTTATCGCCGTCTGCCTGATCAGGGCAGCACACACGCATAACCCTCCCTGTCTGGAGGTACCGGTGGAAGAGCACGAAGCCAGACCAAGTCAAGGCCGTCCCATACCGGCAAATGTGGCTGCACGGGTAAGCCCGGACAGGTGACTGATCAACCAACTAAGTTTCACTTGGCAATCATGGTCGTTCATCATATCTATTTAAGTTGTCAACAATAGGCATTTAAATACTTCACTTGAATTATCTATGTTAATTAAATGCAAGAAATGAATATGAATAATGCAATGCTATGAAATGCTTCATAATATGGATGTCCTGGCTTGCCTTGCTCTGTTGGGTTGTTCAAATACTCCTGGTCTTCAAATCCACAAGAATCTCCTTCTGAAAACATTTTTAAATTGCAAAGGAAAATGTCACATAAAGCCTTTTTATTCACCAACAATTCTGTGGGTATTGGAAAAATACCAAACTTAGTCAGAAAATAAAGGAGTTTAATACCAACAAAATGCAAAAAGAATCAGATCAATTGGACCTTTCTATAAAAAGTTATTCAAGGTCAAAGTGGCTGGTCAACTCTGTTTAAATAAATAAGAATCAGAAAATCGGAAAACCAGCGAAGGGGCCACGTTGAAGGCGTAAACGCCTGAGGCGCCTCCACTTACCACTTCGGTAAGTGGCTGACAGGTGGGGTCAGGCCCGTTTAAATTAGAAAGAGGGAGAGGGCAGAGAAAGGGGCGGCTCACTAATGGTGATTGCCGGCGATTTCAACGGCGGTTGGGCTCATGGATGGCGGGGATGGATCGGCCGGTCGACGACGAGCACACCCGTACCCGTAGATCCTCCGAAGGTGGTCGGACGGTGTCGCGCCCTTCTTCTCCGGCGGGTGGTGGCTACAGTGGTCGTCGGGGATGGCGAATCCGGCAGCAATTTGACCGGGCGGTGGCTCTGGAAGGACCAGTGGAACGAGCTGAGCACTATGGTGGTCTTGGTTGAGGCGGAGGTGGAGTGGATGTGGCTGGTGGCATAGCTAGGGCGGCGGAGGAGCTCCGGTGAAGCTCGAGGCCAGAGGGCCTCTCGGCCTTGGCTCTTGCTCTAGGGAGGCAATTTGAGAGAGAGGGAGAGGGGTGAGGAACTTGGCTAGGCCGGGCATGGCTATTTATAGCCGGGAGGAGGCGCTCGGCGATCTCTCCGGATCAGCGGCGACGTGGCTACGCCACTGGAGCAAGGACGGCGAGCTGGCCGTCGTGGCGTGGGGCGAAGCGACGGGAGAAGGCAGAGTCATTAAATGCGCAAGGAGATGGCTCGGGGAGAAGAAGACGAGCGGCGCCGCAACTGTGGCCGCACGGGCGGCACAATGCTCATGGTCGTGGCGGCCGCCGAGAGCTTCTCCGGCGAGGGGGAAGAATCTGGAGGGTCTAGGTGGCGACCAGGGACGATGTCGGCACGTTTGGACAAGCTACTGCGGCGCAGGCGTCTCGCTCCGATGCGACCCGAGCCTGGCAGCGTCTAAAGCGCGGCGACTGATATGCCATAGCCGTGCTCACCACGGGAGTTGATGTCTAGAGGCCACGAGAGCCTGGCGTTTCTTGTCTGGCACGACGACCCTCGATCACTCACTTCATCTGTACCCATAGTTTGGCTTGGTTCTGCCTGAGATGAAGAGTAGGATCAACAACAGTTTCTGACAGTGAACTAGAGAGGGATCTGGAGAGGTGGAGAGCTAGGGATGGAGCCAAAAATATTTTCTGGAGTGATCCTCGTTGGAAGGACTCCAAACTGGTCAAGTTTGAGGAGGTTTGGTTGAGGTTTGAGGGTAGTTCATGTGTAACCTACAAATCTGGTCCAGAATCTGAATGTTGAGGTACTACTCACTTGGATGATCTCCTGAGGCTGAAACTTGGTGGAGGGAAGTCATTTGTAGTTGTCCTCATGCCACAAAAATTTCAGAGCATTTGGACAAACCTAGCAGGTACTTCCTTCACAAAGGTCCAGACTGACCAGGAACAAAAATGAATTGTTTAGCAAAATATTTGAACTAGGCCATGGAATATTTTTGGATATTGGGGCAAGATATGGTCCAAGGTATTTTAGAGAATTATTTGAGAATTTTCTGGCCAACTATAGGTTGCTTCACAACCCATAGTGATGACCTAAATTCCCAAATAAAAGAAAAGGGTTATTGGAAAAGATTTAAATTGGGAATTAGGTCCTAGAGGTACTTGGCAGGGTTTTGGCAAGGTGATGAGGCTTTGGATCACTTGGAAAGATTCAAAAGTTTCCAAGACCACCTAGAAAGATTCAAAAACCATTCAAATTTCAAATAGAGCCAAGAAAAGTTTGAAAAGAAAAAGTTGCCAAAATCAGGGTGTCACAGGAGATCGGCGGGAAGCACAAAAATCGGGGGTGACAACGGGTCACCTTGTCTCTCCCCGGTGCGGCATTGGAATTGATGCCCCGGAACTCCATTTAACAAAACCGATGAGCGCCCCGTGGAGAAGATGCATCTGATCCAAGACAACCATTTGTCATTGAAACCCATCTGCTTCATGATGTTTAACATGGGAGTGTGCTCAATTGTATCGTAGGCTTTGGCGAAGTCAAGTTTGAGTAATATAATCACCTTCTTTGATGCGTGACGTTGATGAATGTATTGGAAAGTCCATGTCAGGCAGTCCTGAATCGTTCGACCTTTGATGAAGCCATACTGGTTCCTGTGAATGATATGTAGGATGACATGTTGTAAGCAATTGGCGAGCAACTTAGTGATCAGTTTAAGGCAACAGTTGAGCAGCGTGGTCGGTCTATAGTCATTTACAGTCTCCGGTGAGTTGGTTTTCGGGATTAGGGTTATCAGGCCATCATTTATACTTGTGAGATCCAATTCACCTTGATGAAACTTCTCACAAAGATTGTAAAAGTCTTGTTTGATGATAGGCCAGCACGCTTTGAGAAAAGCTCCACTAAAACCATCAGGGCCGGGTGCTCGATCAGCCGGCATTTCTTTAATGACTGCGTCAATCTCATCATGTGTAAATGGCTCTGTTAGCTGGTCAAGATTGTCATGATGCTGTATAATGTCTGGGAGGTTAAATTTCATTTCTGTAGGTCTCGAGGTGCCCGGGCGATCAGTGTAAGTTTGAAATAGAAGTGCCTCTTTACCAGAATGGTCATCAACAATATCTCCATCCTCCCTTCTAAAACTGGCGATGTTGTTACGGCGATATCTTTCTGTTGCAACTGCCTGGAAAATTTTACTATTTTCATTGCCGAATTTGATCCATCGAATGGTGCAACATTTTTTCCAATACTGGTTTTGATAGTTAAGAAGGCGCATCAGGTGTTTCTTGAGGATGTTGCGAAAATTCATCTCTGGGATGGTCAACGTTCGACTATTTTCTAACTCATCTAGGTGGGCTAGTGTTTCGTTGCAGTTAGCAATGGCCACCGATAGACGAGAGAGGTTTTTGCTCCAAATCTTTAGAGCATGTTGAAGAGCTTTGAATTTGCGGCAAAGTATGGTGGCAGCATTATGGGATCTAACTGGTCTGTTCCAAACCTCTTGAACAAGATCAATGAAACCAGGGTGTAAAATCCAGTAGGGTTCAAATATAAAGACCTTGCTGCGTGGGATGGAAGTTTGGATGGATACAATGCATGGCACATGATCCGAAACGGGCTTACCAAGGGGTTTAACCAAAGTATTAGGATATACATTGGTCCAATGCAGAGACGTGAAGAACCAATCGAGTTATTCTAAGAGGGGGTCTTGTTGCATATTGCTCCAAGTGTAGGATCGACCTCTTAGAGGTAGTTCAATGAGGCTTTGCTTATGGATAATGTCATTAAACGTGCACATGTCATGAGGACACCCCCCAGGCTTGTTGCGGTTATCAGGAGCACGAATATGGTGAGGCTGTTGCTCGCTATATTGGACCAAACAGCAAGAATGGTTTCCCAAAGGCAGCCCTATGGGTGCCCAAGAAAACTATTGAAGCCAAAAGGTAGCCATATGGGTGCCCACGATTTATTTGGACCACAAAACTATGCAAGTTTCGGTGGCAGTCATTATGGTTTGGTTATTGTTGATGATTTCTCTTGTTACACTTGGGTATTCTTTCTCGAAGACAAAACCTGCACCCAAGACATCTTCAAAAGCTTCGCTAAGAAGGCCCAGAATGAATATGATGTGCGAATTAAGCATGTCAGAAGCGACAATGGAACTAAGTTCAAAAACACTCATATCAATGAATTTCTCGATGAAAATGGTATTACTCACGAGTTCTCTGCCACATACAGTCCCCAACAGAATGGAGTTGTTGAGCGAACGAATAGAACTCTCATCGAAATGGCAAGAACTATGCTCAGTGAGTATAAAACTCCTATTCGCTTATGGGATGATGCTATTAACACTGCCTGTCATGTTATCAATCGTGTTTATCTTCACAAGTTCCTTAAGAAAACTTCATATGAGCTTATCACTAACAAGAGACCAAATGTTTCTTATCTACGAGTTTTTGGTGCACCTTGTTATATTCGTGACATGAATCATTCTTCCAAGTTTGCACCTAAGGCACATGAAGGTTTTCTTCTTGGTTATGGCTCTAACTCGCATACTTATCGTGTCTATAACTCTCACCATGGGAAAGTTATGGAAATGGTAAATGTGCGATTTGATGAATCTAACGGCTCCCAAAAGGAGCACCTGCCAAATGTGATAAATGAACCACCAATTTCGGATGCTATTCGGCAAATGGCTATTGGGAGCGTCAAGCCAGTTGAAGGAAATGTACCTGAGTCCTCTGATGATGATGCCCCTATGACTCGAAGCAGAACTCGTCAAGCCACTGCTGAAGCAAATGCCACTCCGAATGCAAATGGCAATCGAATTCCAAATGCCGATCAAAATGGCAATCCTGAAGGGAATGGTGATACAAATGCTGATGCTGATGAAAATGATAATGATCATCAAGACGAAAATCCTCGCCCATGAGTGGCTAATAGAGTTGATCCTTCATTAATTCTCGATGAACTCGAGAATCCAGGTTATCGGCCCACAACTCGTTCACGCACTCATTTAGCTAACTATTGTGGCAGTTTCTCCTTTGTTTCGTCGGCAGAACCTACCAAGTATGAAGAAGCCATGAATGATCCAGATTGGATGAATGCTATGCAAGAGGAGTTGGTGCAATTCAAACTGAATGATGCGTGGGAATTGGTTGACAAACCAAATCCTAAGAAGCACAATATAATCGGCACTAAATGGATTTTCCGCAATAAGCAAGACGAAAATGGCATCGTTGTGAGAAATAAAGCACGTCTTGTCGCTCAAGGGTATACACAGGTAGAACGTATTGATTTCGGTGAAACATATGCTCTTGTTGCTCGCCTTGAGGCAATTTGTATTCTTCTAGCTTATGCAAATTACAATGATATCTTGCTTTATCAAATGGATGTGAAAAGTGCTTTCCTCAATGGTGAAATTGATGAGGAAGTATATGTTAGACAACCACCTAGCTTTGAACACCTTGGGTTTCCTAACAAAGTTTTCAATTGAAAAAGGCTCTATATGGGCTGAAGCAAGCCCCTCGAGCATGGTATGACACCTTGAAGAAGTTTTTGCTCGATAAAGGGTTCAAGCCAGGATCCACTGATCCCACACTTTTCACTCATGTTGTTGATGATGATCTATTTGTATGTCAAATTTATGTGGATGATATTATCCTCGACTGTACTAACAATGCTTGCAGCTTAGAGTTTGGAAAAATGATGTTCGAGAAATATCAAATGTCAATGATGGGTGAACTTAAGTTCTTTCTCGGACTGCAAATTTGTCAACAGGACAATGGAATTTTCATATCTCAGGAGAAATACCTAAGAGAGTGTCTGAAGAAGTTCAAAATGCAAGATTCCAAAATGAAGGGCTACAAAACTCCTATGCCCACGAATCGTAAGCTGGACGCAGATGTGTACGGTAAGGATTATGATCAGAAGGCTTATCGTTTGATGATTGGTTCTCTTCTTTACCTATGTGCTTCCAGACCTGATATTATGTTGAGTATTTGCATGTGTGCCCGCTATGAAGCTGCACCGAAAGAATCACATCACCAAGCGGTCAAGCGTATTCTGAGATATTTGGCTCACACCCCACCTTAGGTTTATGGTATCCTAAGGGAGCATAGTTTGATCTCGTTGGATATTCAGACTCAGATTACGTAGGTGACTTGGTTGATAGGAAATCTACTTCGGGGACATGCCATTTCCTCGGTAGATCATTGGTATGTTGGTCATCAAGGAAGCAGAATTGTGTATCTCTTTCTACGGCTGAGGCCGGATATATTGCTACTGGTGCTTGTTGCACTCAGTTACTGTGGATGAAGCAGACTCTGAAGGATTATGGCATCAAGGTCAAGAAGATTCCTTTATATTGTGACAATGAGAGTGTGCTACTTCTTGAGCTTGCGTTGGTTTTTCCCTTGAAGAGGAAAGGGTGATGCAACAAAGTAGAGATAAGTATTTCCCTCAGTTTGAGAACCAAGGTATCAATCCAGTAGGAGGTACACGCAAGTCTCCAATCTATGCACCTGCACAAACAATCAAACACTTGCACCCAACGCGATAAAGGGGTTGTCAATCCCTTCAGGGTCACTTGCAAGGATGAGATCTGATAGGGATAGATATAAAAGATTACTAAAACATAAAACAAAGTAAAAACAAATAAATTGCAGCAAGGTATTTTTGGTTTATAGATCTGAAAATATATGATGGAAAATAGACCCGGGGGCCACAGGTTTCACTAGAGGCTTCTCTCTTGAAAGAAAATAATACGGTGGGTGAACAAATTACTTTCGAGCAATTGATAGAAAAGCGCAAAGTTATGATGATATCCAAGGCAATGATTATGAATATAGGCATCACGTCCATGTCAAGTAGACCGACTCCTGCCTGCATCTACTACTATTACTCCACACATCAACCGCTATCTAGCATGCATCTAGAGTATTAAGTTCAAAAGAACGGAGTAACGCCTTAAGTAAGATGACATGATGTAGAGGGATAAACTCAAGCAATATGATGAAAACCCCATCTTTTTACCCTTGATGGCAACAATACAATACGTGCCTCGCTACCCCTACTTTGTCACTGGCTGAGGACACCACAAGATTGAACCCAAAACTAAGCACCCCTCCCATTGCAAGAAGAACCAATCTAGTTGGCCAAACCAAACCGATAATTCGAAGAGAAATACAAAGAAATCAAATCATGCATATAATAATTCAGAGAAGATTCAAATAATATTCATAGATAATCTGATCATAAATCCACAATTCATCGGATCTCGACAAACACACCGCAAAAGATTATTACATCGGATCGATCTCCAAGAACATCGAGGAGAACATTGTATTGAAGATCAAAGAGAGAGAAAAAGCCATCTAGCTACTAGCTATGGACCCGTAGGTCTGAGGTAAACTACTCACGCTTCATCCGAAGGGCAATAGAGTTGATGTAGAAGCCCTCCATGATCGAATCCCCCTCCGGCAGGATGCCCGAAAAGGCCCCAAGATGGGATCTCACGGGCACAGAAGGTTGCGATGGCAAAAAAGTATTTTGGTGGACGCTTCTGGTCATTTGGGAATATTTCTGAATTTATAGGCCAAGAATTAGGGTTGGAGGAGCTCCGAGGGGCCCACAAGCCCTCAGGGCGCGCCCCTGAGGCTTGTGGCCTCCTCGGGACTCTTCTGACTTCATCTCCAAGTCTTACGTGTGTCTTCTGGTCCAAGAAAAATCACCGTGAAAGTTTTATTCCGTTTGGTATTCCTTTTCTGTAAAACTAAAAAACAAGGAAGAAACAGAAATTGGCACTGGGCTCTAGGTTAATAAGTTAGTCCCAAAAATAATATAAAATACCATATTAATGCATACAAAACATCCAAAACGGATAATATAATAGCATGGAACAATAAAAAATTATAGATACGTTGGAGATTTATCAAGCATCCCCAAGCTTAATTCCTGCTCGTCCTCGAGTAGGTAAATGAGAAAAACAGAATTTTTGATGTGGAATGATACCTAACATATTTATCCATGTATTTTTCTTTATTGTGGCATGAATATTCAGATCCATAAGATTCAAAACAAAAGTTTAATATTGACATAAACACAATAATACTTCAAGCATACTAATAAAGCAATCGTGTCTTCTCAAAATAACATAGCCAAAGAAAGTTATCCCTACAAAATCATATAGTCTGGCTATGCTCCATCTTCATCACACAAAGTATTAAATCATACACAACCCCGATGACAAGCCAAGCAATTGTTTCATACTTTTGATGTTCTCAAACTTTTTAAACTTTCACGCAATACATGAGCGTGAGCCATGGATATAGCACTATAGGTGGAATAGAATATGGTGGTTGTGGAGAAGACAAAAAGAAGGAGAAAGTCTCACATCAACTAGGCATATTAACGGCCTATGGAGATGCCCATCAATAGATATCAATGTGAGTGAGTAGGGATTGCCATGCAACGGATGCACTAGAGCTATAAGTGTATGAAAGCTCAAAAAGAAACTAAGTGGGTGTGCATCCAACTCGCTTGCTCACAAAGACCTAGGGCAATTTGAGGAAGCCCATCATTGGAATATACAAGCCAAGTTCTATAATGAAAAATTCCCACTAGTATATGAAAGTGACAACATAGGAGACTCTCTATAATGAAGATCATGGTGCTACTTTGAAGCACAAGTGTGGTAAAAGGATAGTAGCATTGCCCCTTCTCTCTTTTCTCTCATTTTTTTGGGCTTCTTTTGGCCTCTTCTATTTTTTTCAAAGTCCGGAGACTCATCCCAAATTGTGAGGGAATCATAGCTTCCATCATCCTTTCCTCACATGGGACAATGCTCTAATAATGATGATCATCACACTTTTATTTACTTACAACTCAAAAATTACAACTCGATTCTAGAACAAAGTATGACTCTATATGAATGTCTCCGGCAGTGTACTGGGATGTGCAATGATCAAGAGCGACACGTATAAAAAATATGAACGGTGGCCTTGCCACAAATACTATGTCAACTACATGATCATGCAAAGCAATATGACAATGATGGAGCGTGTCATAATAAACGGAACGATGGAAGTTGCATGGCAATATATCTCGGAATGGCTATGGAAATGCCATAATAGGTAGGTATGGTGGCTGTTTTGAGGAAGGTATATGGTGGGTTTAATGCACCGGCGAAAATTGCGCGGTACTAGAGAGGCTAGCAATGGTGGAAGGGTGACAGTGCGTATAATCCATGGACTCAACATTAGTCATAAAGAACTCACATACTTATTGCAAAAGTCTATTAGCTATCGAAACAAAGTACTACACGCATGCTCCTAGGAGGGTAGATTGGTAGGAAAATACCATCGCTCGTCCCCGACCGTCACTCATAAGGAAGACAATCAATAAATAAATCATGCTCTGACTTCATCACATAACGGTTCACCATACGTGCATGCTACGGGAATCACAAACTTTAACACAAGTATTTCTACCAATCCACAATTACTCACTAGCATGACTCTAATATCACCATCTTTATATCTCAAAACAAATGCAAGGAATCAAACTTCTCATAGTATTCAACGCTCTTTATATGAAAGTTTTTATTATATTCCTCTTGGATGCCCATCATATTAGGACTAAATTCATAACCTAAGTAAATTACCATCCTGTTTAGAGACTCTCAAAATAATATAAGTGAAGCATGAGAGTTCAACAATTTCTATAAAATAAAGCCACCGCCGTGCTCTAAAAAGATATAAGTGAAGCACTAGAGCAAATTGCCTAGCTCAAAAGATATAAGTGAAGAACAAAGAGTATTCTAATAAATTCATGATTCATGTGTGTCCCTCTCAAAAGGTGTGTACAGCAAGTATGATTGTGGCAAACTAAAAATCAAAGACTCATATCATACAAGACGCTCCAAGCGAAACACATATCATGTGGTGAATAAAAATATAGCCTCAAGTAAATTTACCGATGGATTGAAGACGAAAGAGGGGATGCCATCCGGGGCATCCCCAAGCTTAGATGCTTGTTTGTCCTTGAATATTACCTTGGTGTGCCTTGGGAATCCCCAAGCTTAGGCTCTTGCCACTTCTTATTCCATAGTCCATCAAATCTTTACCCAAAACTTGAAAACTTCACAACACAAAATTCAACAGAAAACTCATGAGATCCGTTAGTATAAGAAAATAAATCACCACCTTTTGGTACTGATGTGAACTCATTATTTATTTATGCTGGTGTAATATCTACTGTATTCCAACTTTTCCATGGTTCATACCCCCCGATACTACCCATAGAATCATCAAAATAAGCAAACAACACATAGAAAACAGAATCTGTCAAAAACAGAACAGTCTGTAGCAATCTGTAAACTTCGTCTACTTCTGTAACTCAAAAAATTCTAAAAAATTAGGAAACCTAGGAAATTTGTATACCAATCTTGTGTAAAAAATTCATATCAAAATCATGCTTCTGTGATTTTTTAAAATTGTTTTACTGAGTGCAAAAGTTTCTGTTTTTCAGCAAGATCAAATCAACTATTACCGTAAGCCATCCCAAAGGTCTTACCTGGCTCAAACACTAATTAAAACACTAAAACACAATTACTACAGAGGTAATAATGTGTATTTATTAAAAAACAGAACCAAAAACAAAAAACATAAAAATAAAATTGGGTTGCCTCCCAACAAGCGCTATTGTTTAACGCCCCTAGCTAGGCATAAAACATAGATCTAGGTATTGTCATCCAACTCCTTCTTAATCAAATCTTCCAAAACTTTTCTTAGCAAATCTCTCTTCTCTTTTATTTCCCTTCTAATAGGTGAACTTAATTCATGAAAAGGGCTTTGATTAGTGATTTTGACATTCATACACCCATAGTCTGGATCATCACCATATATATCATCATATAAAATACGTATCTCGTTTTTAATGGGTTCCCTAGTCATCTCTTCCAACCAATCATCATTAAATCCTACATAAATTCATGTAGTTATCCAATCAAACTTATCATAATTCTCAAGGTAAAGGGCTTGAGTAATTTCTGAGTAGGGAACTCTCCTCCTAAGATTTTCACTTTAAGATTGATAATCTCTAGATTCCAAGCTACGCAAAGTTTCTTTATCATGAAGAATTTCTTCTATCGGAGGATGTTCAATATCTTTATTGTAGAAAACAAAAATTTCCCTAGCCTCTTGTATTATAAAATCAAATTCCCACATAAGGATGATGGTGGCAATCTTTTTAGCTCTAGGATGATTAATATTGGGGAGTTCATAAAACACCTTTTGCAAAGCGGGGTGGCTGTGCACAAATTTTCTTTCTAATTTATCAATAAGCATGGCAATGGCATCCGCATAACAATTTGTATCAAGAAGGATAGATCTCTTATTAATAGGCAAAGTTCCCGTACAATCAAAGAATTCTTGAATAACACTTTTTCCAATAATATTACCGTCTCCCACATGAAAAGTTTTTGCTTTATAATTAGGGGGAGTTTCAGATTCATGATCTAAAGAACAAGATCAACCAAAAAGCAAACAAAAAGACGAACAGAAGAAGGGCGAATAAAAAGGCAAATCTTTTTGTGTTTTTCTAAAATCATTTTAGAAGTGGGGGAGAGGAAAATGAGAGGCAAATGGCAAATAATATAATGCAAGAGATGAGAGTTTATGGTGGGTACTTGGTAGGCTTGATGTAGAACCTCCCCAGCAACGGCGCCAGAAATTCTTCCTGCTACTTCTTGAGCTTGCGTTGGTTTTTCCCTTGAAGAGGAAAGGGTGATGCAGCAAAATAGAGATAATTATTTCCCTCATTTTGAGAACCAAGGTATCAATCCAGTAGGAGGTACACGCAAGTCTCCAATCTATGCACCTGCACAAACAATCAAACACTTGCACCCAACGCGATAAAGGGGTTGTCAATCCCTTCACGGTCACTTGCAAGGATGAGATCTGATAGAGATAGATATAAAAGATTACTAAAACGTAAAACAAAGTAAAAACAAATAAATTGCAACAAGGTATTTTTGGGTTTTTTGGTTTATAGATCGGAAAATATATGATGGAAAATACACCCGGGGGCCATAGGTTTCACTAGAGGCTTCTCTCTTGAAAGAAAATAATATGGTGGGTAAACAAATTACTGTCGAGCAATCGACAGAAAAGCGCAAAGTTATGACGATATCCAAGGCAATGATTATGAATATAGGCATCACGTCCGTGTCAAGTAGACCGACTCCTGCCTGCATCTACTACTATTACTCCACACATCGATCGCTATCCAGCATGCATCTAGAGTATTAAGTTCAAAAGAATGGAGTAATGCCTTAAGTAAGATGACATGATGTAGAGGGATAAACTCAAGCAATATGATGAAAACCCCATCTTTTTACCCTTGATGGCAACAATACAATACGTGCCTCGCTACCCCTACTTTGTCACTGGCTAAGGACACCGCAAGATTGAACCCAAAACTAAGCACCCCTCCCATTGCAAGAAGAACCAATCTAGTTGGCCAAACCAAACCGATAATTCGAAGATAAATACAAAGAAATCAAATCATGCATATAATAATTCAGAGAAGATTCAAATAATATTCATAGATAATCTAATCATAAATCCACAATTCATCGGATCTCGACAAACACACCGCAAAAGAATATTACATCGGATAGATCTCCAAGAACATCAAGGAAAACATTGTATTGAAGATCAAAGAGAGAGAAAAAGCCATCTAGCTACTAGCTATGGACCCGTAGGTCTGAGGTAAACTACTCACGCTTCATCGGAAGGGCAATAGAGTTGATGTAGAAGCCCTCCATGATCGAATCACCCTTCGACAGGATGCCGGAAAAGGCCCCAAGATGGGATCTCATGGGTACAGAAGGTTGTGGCGGCGGAAAAATATTTGGTGGACGCTTCTGGTCGTTTGGAAATATTTCTGAATTTATAGGCCAAGAATTAGGATTGGAGGAGCTCCGAGGGGCCCACAAGCCCTCAGGGCGCGCCCCTCCCCCTAGGGCGCGCCCCTGAGGCTTGTGGCCTCCTCGGGACTCCTCTGACTTCATCTCCAAGTCCTACGTGTGTCTTCTAGTCGAAGAAAAGCATCGCGAAAGTTTTATTCCATTTGGTATTCCCTTTTTGTAAAACTAAAAAACAAGGAAAAAACAGAAACTGGCACTGGGCTCTAGGTTAATAAGTTAGTCCCAAAAATAATATAAAATAGCATATTAATGCATATAAAACATCCAAAACAGATAATATAATTGCATGGAACAATCAAAAATTATAGATACGTTGGAGACGTATCGGAGTGCTATCAAAATTGCACACAATCCAGTGCACCATTCTCGCATGAAGCATATTGCCATCAGACATCATTTCATTCATGACCATGTTGCTCGAGAAGATATTGTCATCTATCACATCAAGACCGAAGACAATCTCGCTGATATTTTCACCAAGCCTCTCGATGAGAAAAGATTCTATGCGTTACGGTGTGAGATAAATATCCTGGACTTCGCAAACATGCAGTAAGCTGGACTCGGCACCCGTGCCAACACTTCCACATCTTAGAAGGAATGGGTGCACAACACTCGAAGAGTTTGAAAATTTTGACAAAGTGAAATTTCTTTCTGAGAGTGAATATATTAACGAAGAACTAGACTAACCGGGTGCCACGATAATTGTGCAACGCTCGGGGTCATACATTTCTTATATGGTGGGTCATGCCACCACAATTTTCTTTCATTGATTCTCTTTTCGATCGAAAGATTTTGTGTTAGTCTGAATGCATTTCTCTCATAGCTATTCTTTCGGGTGTTTGTGTTTTGTTGTCTGAGAGAAATGCCTAGGACCCTGTTTTCCCCCTGTTCTATCTCTTCTAGTCTATGTTATTCCATTATGAATGCTCAATTTCATCTGGAACGAAACTTTATCTGGTGTCCTTGACCACGATAAAGATTCGGTCTGAACTTTAATCTGTTTTGGCAAAAGCTGTCCAAAATTTGGGGTTTCCCGCCCAAGTGAGGACCACGATCTTTTATGATGGTTGCCACGTGAAATCCATCAAGTGCCACCTTATCTTACCCGTTGAATAGCAATGGTTTCTCGATTGTGGCCGTTCGATTGGATTCACTCGCCGCGGTTATTTTCCCTCGCATATAAATACTGCAGTACCACCGTTCCCTCATCCACTTCTCCTCCTCCTCGCCACCGTCTCCTCCGAAGCCCTACCGTCGTGCTCCTCCTTGAGCTCGACGCCGATGATCCCCTCGTTGCTTTGCTGCCGGAAAGTGGTCGCCGGAGTCCTTCCTCGCCGTCGCGGGACATCTTCTTCCCCGCGCCGCCATAGCCACTGCACATCACCAAGCTAGGGTTTGTGCAGTACGAACTCAATCTTCCGCTCCTCTCGTTCGAGTTCATCCGCGGTTATTATTTCCCATTTTCACCGCTTATCTTAGATCTTTACTGCTTAGGTAACTTGTGCGGATGTGGTTTGTAGTTGTCCCTCGCATCCGAAAAATTTCAGATCTAGGGTTTGTGTTATGTCTCGCATGAATGGAATGCTTAGCACGTTGACTAGTATATTCTTCGGACCTACTAGTTCGTTCTACACATTTCTTTCATTCGAAACATTTCTCAAAGTCTGCATCTAATTCTTCTTCAAAACATTTTCGCTCGAAAAATCTTCGTTGTGAGCATTCGTAACCCTGTCCCCATTTTCCCTCGAATCTATTCTTATTCACAGGTGTATGCAATTGGTTGAGGATTCCACTCGACCAATGAGCATGGCTGATGGAGAAGAGGTTATATTGGGCACTGCAGATGAATCCAAAGCACCGAATGCAAAGGGCCCAATGGTAGGCCCATCAACTAGAAAGAGAAAAAGAAATGAGCCAAGTGTTGACGAGCAAGAAGAAGATGCTCCAAAGAAAAGGAAGGGTGGCAGACAACCATACGCAAATTCAACTGAATATATCTCTCATGATAATTACATCACTGTTCCAGGAGAATCAAAACGAGAAAGAGACAAGCGTCTGCAAAGGATTCGACGCCACTGGGAACGCAAGTGGTTAAACTATGAAATGATTCATCCTCGGTTTGCGAAGAAATTTGCATTTCATCCTCCGTGGGGTGACTGCCGTGAAATTGGTCTCATTCGAGCAAGTGATCCCCAGGAGAGACCACCACCACCAAATGCTCATCAGTCCTCACTTAGTACTCCCGAATCTTATCCTGATGAGCTTGCCAAGCGAAAGAAGAATGCCCTCAAGAGAGCCAAGAAGGCTGAAAAGGAAAGGGCTCGTGAAGAAGAAAATCGTCGTCTTCTCAAAGATGATGTTGAGAAGAAAAAGGCCGAAGGAAAATCTGAAGGTCGCTCCAAACATAAACATGATCCCGGTGCAAAGCGAAAGAGCGCACCAAAGAGGAGGTCGGCTGAACCAACCAACAGAAATGCTGAAAGCAATTCTTCCGATAAGGATGATCCTCCACCCACAAGGGAAGAAGTTGAAGCTTCTCTCAACGAGCAAGTGAACATCACAACGTCCACGGTGTTGCCTGATCTTCGGGCTCGTGCAGTACCAATAGCACTTCCGAAGAAGATCATTTTGAAAAGAAAGACTCCACCTACAACTATCACCATGAAGGATTCTGTGAATACAACTCCCAATCCTGAGGCAATTAACTTGAAGGATTTGGTAGTTGATGCTCTGGTGGCACTGCCAAGCCAGGCAAACCAATCCCAAAGCCAAAGGTGAAGAAAACCAAGGCACCAACCACCGAGCAAACTGCTCCTCAAGATGCTGCACCGAAGGAAAAGGGTGCCAAGTTTGCTCCTACTTTGACTCAACCATTGTCTTCTATGCCTCCATCCGAGCAAGTCCCAGTGCAACCAGCTCCGGTTCCACAGTCTGATATCAGATCTGATGCTCCTCATTATTACAATCATGTGTTCATCATGGAGGAGCTTGATAAGTTTGTGAGCGATCCATTCGATGGTGAAGTGGCATCTTTGCCAATCCCTCCTGAAGTCATTTCCCAGGCATCTGATGTTGTTCGAGACACGAGAGAAGATTCCATTGAAATCAACACCCTCACTGCTGATATGTCTCCGGCGTATCTACTTTTCCTAACGCTTTTGCTCTTGTTTTGGACACTAATTTGCATGATTTGAATGAAACTAAGCCGGACTGACATTGTTTTCAACAGAACTACCATGGTGTTGTTTTTGTGCAGAAATAAAAGTTCTCGGATTGGAACGAAACTTTTTGGAGAATTATTTCAGAATATATAAAAAATATTGGGACCAAGAACCACCGGAGGGGGTGCCCTGGGTGAGCACGATACACCAGGGCATGCCACCCCCTCCAAGCACGCCCTGGTGGGTTGTGCCCACCTGGTGGCCCCCCTGACCCTAATTCCGATGCTATAAATACCTATTTTTGGAAAAAAAATAGGAGAGGAAGTTTCATCGCGTTTCACGATACAGAGCCGCCGCCACCTCCTGTTCTTCATCGGGAGGCCAGATCTGGAGCCCGTTCGGGGCTTCGGAGAGGGGAATCTTTGGTCTTCGTCATCACCAACCCTCCTTCATCACCAATTCCATGATGCTCCCCACCGGGAGTGAGTAATTCCTTCATAGGCTCGCTGGTCGGTGAGGAGTTGGATGAGATTTATCATGTAATCAAGTTAGTTTTGTTAGGGCTTGATCCCTAGTATCCACTATGTTCTGAGATTGATGTTGTTATGACTTTGCTATCTTAATGCTTGTCACTAGGGCCCGAGTGACATGATTTCAGATCTGAACCGTTTATGTTATCACCATTATATCTATGTTCTAGATCCGATCTTGCAAGTCATATTCACCTATTACGTGTTATGATCCGTAAACCCCAGTGTGACAGTAATTGGGATACTTCCCGGTGATGACCGTAGTTTGTGGAGTTCATGTATTCACTATGTGTTAATGCTTTGTTCCGGTTCTCTATTAAAAGGAGGCCTTAATATCCCTTAGTTTCCTTATGGACCCTGTTGCCACGGGAGGGTAGGACAAAAGATATCATGGAAGTTCTTTTCCATAAGCACGTATGACTATTTACGGAATACATGCCTACATTATATTTGTGAACTGGAGCTAGTTTTGTGTCGCCCTAGGTTATGACTATTATATGATGAATATCATCCAACAAATGCACCGATCCAATGCCTACGAGTTTTCCACATATTGCTCTTGCTATTGTTACACCTGTTACCAAATCATTACTGTTGTTACCATTACCACTGTTATTGTTACCACTTCTATCAAAACTATCATATTACTGTCCTACTGATTACCTTGCTGCAGATATTTAATCTCCAGGTGTGGTTGAATTGACAACTCAACTACCAATACTTGCAAATATTCTTTGGCTCCCCTTATGTCGAATCTATAAATTTGGGTTGAATACTCTACCCTCAAAAACTGTTGTGATACCATATACTTGTGGGTTATCAACTGCCGAACTCAATGACCTGGATGGTCGAATGAAAACTACATCCTCGAAGTTTGTCATCAGACAACTCGAAGAATCTTACATGGATGTCAATCGGGCTTTGACTATACTCCGTAACAGAAGATTGGGTTTTCACTCAGATCTAGATAATATTGTTTGCAAGATCTGCATTGAGCATCAAGCACAAGACACTGGCTATAATGATTTTGTCAAGGGACACATTGATCCAACTGCTCAGCAGACCAAGAAGAGGCGAAAGAAAAATGTGAAGAAAAATGTGCCTCCTGCTACGACAGAACGATCACCTGACCACTTTGCAGCTCAGTCTCAGAAAGGAAATTCTCCTGAGCCAGATATTCCTTCACAACCCACTGCCCAAGCAAATGATGCACCTCCCTCGCCAAGGCCAACTGAACCAGTGCCTGTGGCCTCCCCTGTCAGAGCTGATATTCCATCTCAGCAAATTGTTTCTGAGGAAGGTGAAATCCCTCACTCCGAACCCTAAGCTTCTCCCGCTCATGAAACACCGAATGTTTCGGCTCCAACTGATCAGCAATAGCAGATTTCTGAAGGACAAATGCAACCACCTCCAGTGCATACTAAAAAGGAATCTACTCCGTTGCCTACTGCTTCTGCAGCTCCAACCATTGCGCCATTTGCTCCATCTCAATTGCAATTGTCAATCAACACAACGAAAAGAATTTCAGATGTTGGTCCGTCCCCAAATAGATCTGTTTCTGCTCGTCATACAGACTCCATAGTATATGAAGATGAAGTGATTTCAGTCGAAGACGAACTCAAATATCCATATCCTTGTGAAGAACTGCCCTTGTTCTCGGCTGGTGCTAGTGCCAAAGGACCACTTTTCAATCGGAATACAAATCCTCAATTCTTTCAAGAGAGTTCATATAAAGGGCCACGCGCTTCTGAATCTCCTCAATTCTAGACTAACGAACGGGCTATTTATTACTCTCGGATCCTCTATGACAGCAGGAAGATATTTCCTCATGAGTTCCCTGACATCTCAGCTATGAAGAGTATTGGATGTTTTGATCAGCTACTGCAAGATCTGGAAGATTTTTGCCTCACAAATGTCTTTGCATTCGAACATCCGTGGAACAGAGAAATCATTCTTCAGTTCTATGCAACCTTGTACATTTCTGGTGATGAATCTGATAGCTCAAAGTGGATCATGGAGTGGATGACCGAAGGGAAACGAATCAAATGCTCTTCAACAGATTTTGTCTCACACTTTCATTTCCCTCAGTTCGAGCATGGCAAAACTAAAATTAGAGTGCACAACATTGAAGTTATTTTAGATGAAATCTTTCAATGCACCATGGATAAGGAAAAGATTCGTGACTACAATGGTCCTCCCAAGCCAAAGCACTTAACATTTGAGAATCAGACTTTGTACCACTTGCTCACCTATACCATTTTCCCTCTGGCCGGGATGAATACAGATAATGTAATCTTAGATGTTCTTCGAAACACCATCTATGCAATATCCGAGCAATATGTTTTTGATGTTGAGAACATGTTCTTGCATATCTTGAATGATTCTGCTCAGCATCCAAAATGCCTCAAAGTTTATGCGCCATGGATCCAGAAAGTGGTTGATCATGCAATGCGCACAGAATACTTGACAAAAGTTAGTCATAAAAGCTTCATTCCTCCAGTGCGTGATACACTGCAAGTTATGGAAGATATTTCTTCGGGTAAAGCGCCCATGTCAAGCCCTCAAGATTATCACAAAGCATTCGATGGGCCACGTCTGCCTCAGCGCGATCGATAGATAACTCATCAACCTCCATCGCAACTCGAAGTGAGTTTATGCACTCAACAGTTGTTGTTGCAGCATATTGCTGAGGATCACCGAGAGAAAGAACATCTTGCTGCTGAGCTAAATGCAATCAATAGTCGAACCAAAGTAGTGCATATGATTGCGGCTAAAAATAAGAAGCGTCTCTGGAAATTGCTTTGAAAGTTCTTCACCGAGAAACAACTCCTGAACGTCAATCTCAAAGAACTTTATGATTATATTGACAAAGGCTTTTCTGTTGAAGATTTCCAAGATCGCCTTACTCCTCCTCTACCTGCTCGTGAGCCGACAACTGATCTTCTTCATCTTAAGCTTCACAAAATGCTCGAAGAATCTGAAGCTACCTCACCGACAGAGAAACCAGCCGAAGGAAATGTGCTATCACAGGTGACTCAAGTGGCTTATCCTAATGTGCCTTCATCATCTCAGCATCAAGCTACTATTCCTGAAGAAAAATCTGCTGCTGTTGACGATGAAGATCTTCCAGTTACTTCCGAAGCACAAACCTCCTCGGACAATTCTTCTGGCGATCCACAGAGTGGATCAACTTCACCGCTTCTGCACTCATGATTATTCGGCACCATTTTTACACTAGTTGACAAAAGGGGGGAGAATTACATCGAGGTTCGATAGATTTGCCTTTTGTGTTCCGTTGGTTTGGTTTTGCGTGAGATTTGAAACTTATGCCTTAAAGACTATCTGCTCTATGATGTAAAACTTCCGCGCTGTAATGTTAATAACCCCGCCTGCTGCACTATTTCTCTCGAAGCATTTGTTTTGCAGGTGGAATTATTATCAGAAGTTATGAATGATTGCACTACAATCTCGATGGATTATATATCATCAGTGCGAATCATCATCTCGAATGATTGAAATTTCCTCCATATATCTCAACACTCGCAGGAGAATTTATCTCATATCTTTTACCCTGCATACATTTAGGGGGAGTATATTTCATCCTCGAGTCAAGTAACACAAATTCACTCTTGTTCGAATTACTTTTCACTTATCTATCTTCACTTTGATGATTATCTGTTTGCCAACAACCGTCCGAAAAGGGGGAGACTATTGGTGCAATGATAGGCCCCTTGTGTTTTGGAGTTTGTTGACATAAACAGTTTGGGACTTATGTGTTTGCTAGTGCACACAGAGTAACAGGTCCCTGAGATCATGAGGAGTTTGATGTAAACGAAGAAGGTAATCTCCCTACATTGCAGTGTAGGTTATCACCGAAGATTATGATAACAAGAGTGACCCCTCAAAAATTGCTGAAGTGAAGCAATTGGTTCGGTGCATGTTCGACGAAAATGACTATGTCTGAGGAGATTGATGACAAAGTGAAGACGTAGCATTTATTTCGTTGTTCTTATTGTTGCGTCATAGGACCACCGTACTATTAAGAGGGGTGTAGTGTTCGAAACTTTCATTCTCTGATGCTAAACCCAAATCCTATGAAAGTTGCGAGAGAAATCTCTTTGTGCTCCGAGTAAATACTTGCCAGCAAGAGACTGTGATCTTCTTTGCTGCGAGAGATTTGTCTTAGACCGAGGAGTTAGCATTACTTGTTCCTCAAGTAATGTTACCGTTGCTCCAAAATCCGACCGTTGTGAACGTGTCGGTTGGCCATTGGTTGTACCGCATGTCCAAAATGGTCATTTCCCACCAGGGAAGGCTGCGGCTATAAATAGCCACCCCGCTCCGGCTTTGTCAGGTGGCTGCTCCGTTTGATTCTGAGAAGATTGTTGAGCAACCCTCTCTCTAAGTGATTTGAGTTTAAAATCTACTGAGAGAAAACCCCTAGAGCCGAAGAATTAGATAGTGGTTCAGCATCACTCGAATCTAAGTCTAGTACGCTACGCCTATTACTCTTGAGAGCTGCAAACTCTCTAGACGGTTAGGTGTCAATTTCTTCAGAGACCAAGAGCGATTGTGGTTCTCAAAGAAGAAGTCTGTAAAGGTTCGGAGATCACCTCAAGTATCTACCAAGAGTGATCGGCATTGCTTGATGAACCAATTGTCGAGGAGAATAGGGTGAAGAGAGTTTATCTTCCGTGTTAAGTCACAACCCCTCCAACCAGACGTAGTCCTTGTGTAGAAGGACGAACTGGTCAAACAAATACCATGTCGCCATCGAGCATCTCTGATTACCTCTGCTACCCATGTTTACATTCGATTTGTTTTTCCTCATGTGATTTGTCTCGATGCATGCTTTAGTTTCCACTCGGTACTTAGTAATAGCTCGCTGTAGTTTGTTTTTCATTCGCTCCGCTGCTAGGTTCTGAGAGTTTTGAGATTTCTGAAGAAATTTTAAAACTCCCATTCACCCCCTCCCCTCTGGTAGACATACTTCATTCCTACATGAAGAATTTGTGCACCAAAGGAGGATGAGGTAGCATGGTTAAGGATAGCATGATAAGGATGTAGCCGGCAGACTAAGAATGACAAGATTGGGTATCAAACTTCCCAGCAACAAATTACTAGGAGTAATGAACCACAGTGTGGATCCGAGTCACTTGTCGGGTCTCCCGAGTGACTAACAACTCAGAACCCGGGGGAAAACTGAAATCGGTGAGAAGCAATACTTGATGAAGACTCATAAGAAGTTTTGCAGTTCCATGATATTCTCGAGATACCAGAGGGTAATACCCGAAGGTAGAACATAATAGAAGCTTAATTGGGTCGTTGACCTGTGGCAGCAGTTAATTTAACCTTGTCAAAAAATAGATGAGGCACTAGAATATATTCCTTTCAGATATATTGAATAAGGTCAGCATGGTCAGAACCATAACTGCAAGGGATCAAATTTAATGATACCGGAAGAATTATTCAAATGATTAAATATTTTACAAGAAGCTTCTGTCATGGTCTACATCGTTTCCATGGGCATGAACACAAAGTTCAAGGTTGACTCCCACTTCTTCAACGCATAACCTTTCATTTACTTCTTGTTTTCGAAGAAGTTGTAGTGTTGAAAATTTATCTGATGATACGCCAGCAGAGTATAACCCGCATAAATTTCGGGTTCACACAGATTAGGGAAAGCATAGGTTCAACCATCGAGGCATCTTAGGAACATATACCACAAACTTCAGGAGTAAATAACTCAAACTCGATAGTAGAGCATGGTTGACAAAAGCAGAGGATACAATTTACCAAAGGCATTATGTATCAGAGGAAGAACTCACAAGGTGATTGAATATGAAGGACACTGTCAGATAATAATTCAACAATGGATCTGGCGATCCACAACAGAGTTGATGTGAGTATCGGTACTCAATCAAAGGAAGAAAGAAGGCAAAGGCATCAGATTATAGAAACATCTAAATAACTCAAAGTTTAACTACAAAGGAATTAGGATTTCCAACTGGGGAATCAGAAGCAGACGCTCTGATCAAAAGAGGAGTAAGTTGGATAGAATTAGATGGGCAATCAATCAAGGATTGATTTGCCGAGAACCAGCTCATGTTCGGAATGACGACTGAGCCGGAAGGACAAATTCTAGTTTCAATTGATGACTGCGGGTATTCGCAGACATATTGAATCAGTAGACTCAAAATGGCAATGACAAGGGATGTCAACAACGATTACTAGACATATGGAATTAACCATAATGCAAGCAGGTAAGGAAGATCAAGAGCAATAGGCTACTGAGGATTTTGGAAGATCAAATAGCATTTCGAAGAATTTTGTGAAACACATGAACAATTGGGGATGAACGGAACCCCGATAAGTGTGAGGAATTACCCATAAGGGCTCTCATGCGGTAAAATTGCAAGGCAGTAGGCACAAGGGATTCTCAAAAAGTCGGAGAGTAGCTCCAGGCATCTTGTAATAACAAGAGCAGCGAGGAATGATTGTATGAATGGCAAGTGTATGTAATTATCCCTAGGGGTTTATCGATGGAAGGGAATTGCAAAAGCGATGGGAACAAATTCTCAAGAGAACATCAGAGAGTATCTTCAGAATCTTCTCGTGCACCAAGTGATCATCTGGAATGCGGGGCTCTCCGGGAGGAAGTGGTTACGAGAACCTAGAGTTAGAGTTAGCAAAATCTTTAACCCGAATAGAAGAGAGATCAGAATCCCAGAGTAAAGGGTCGGAATAAAAGATCCTAATACCACCCATTTGTGATGTGGGCCCGTAAGCCACACAACAATGTTAGTAAAATAGTTTTTCATAGACTAGACTCAACTTCGGCCAAGGAGTTGGAAAGGGGCTTCCTACAGGCAGTCGGCTCTGATACCAACTTGTGACGCCCCGACTTAATCGTGCATTAATCATACACGCAAATGTGCACGATCAAGATCAGAGACTCATGGGAAGATATCACAACACAACTCTAGACACAAGTTAAAGTCATACAAGCTTTATATTACAAGCCAAGCGCCTCGAGGGCTCGAATACATAAGCTCGAATACAAACGAGTCAGCGGAAGCAACAATATCTGAGTACATACATAAGGTAAACAAGTGTGCCTTAAGAAGGCTAGCAAAAACAACAACATCGATCGAAAAGGCAAGGCCTCCTGCCTGGGAGCCTCCTAACTACTCCTAGTCGTCGGTGGCCTCCACGTAGTAGTAGGCACCCTCGGGGTAGTAGTAGTCGTAGGTGGTGTCAGCTGGGTCCTGGGATCTGTCATCTGATCGCAGCAATCGGGTAAAGGGGGTAGCAAAGCAACCGTGAGTACTCATCCAAAGTACTCACAAGACTTACATCAGATCTATACTAATTATGCATCGGAATCAAAGGAATGGGGCTATATCTTTGGACTAGACTGCAGAAATGCCAGAATAGAGAGAAGGCCTAGCCTATCGAAGACTAGCATCTTGCAGCAACAGAAGAGAGTAGAGTATCATAACATAAGTAATAAGTATGTTGTAGCATCCACGCCCAGAGATCCTTTCTCAACTCCCTGCGAGAAAGCAATCCCGGAGCCATCATATCCTTTTATCATCTCCAGTATCCAGTTCTAGTTGTATAGATCGGGATACAACTCTGAGCGTCCGTTACCGTGGACAAGGCTATTCTAATAGATTAACTTCCCTGCAGGGGTGCACAAACTTACCCAACATGCTCGATTAACTCCATCCCTACACACTTTCCTGGGTCATGCCCGGCCTCGGCTGATTGACATGCCGTAGTCCTACCTAGGCTCAATAGAGAGGCCAGCATGCCGGTCTACATCCTAAGCGCTCAGGGGTCTTGGGCCCATCGCCCTTTGCACTCTTGCGTGTTACGTATGCGGCCTGGAGCAGACCCACCCCCTAATACAAGCGCAGGTGGTTCCCGTCCAACCGGGCGCGCGCCGCTCAATCGCTGACGTCCGAAGAGCTTTCGGAGAATCGTACAACACCGAGTGCCCATACTTATTCCCGCATGGTGGTTAGTGCGATAAGGCCAGAGGCCTACTTGGATCACATATCCAAACCGTTAGTGTCTTGGGAGCGAGTAGAGATGATCAATGATCCACGATCTGTGGTCCCGTCGCCCCGTCTGATGGACTTACGGCAAGGGCTAAGAATGCCCGGCCGTGCCGCGTAATTATCTTGTGGGTACCCTCTAGGTCAACCTGACTCACAAGGGGCTGTCGGGAACTCAGGTCCACCTCTACCGGGGTGGTACCACCTGTCCCTTCAGTCCCGCAGAAACAGTAACTCTCGCGGGTACCCTCATGGTCAACCCGACTTCAACATCTCTCGTGGGTACCCCTCGGGGCCGACCCGACTTCAACATGGTTCTAGGGTAAAGTCAAGTAACCATGTGTCCATAACACCAAGGGGGAATCCGAGGAATCACCCTTGATGGATTCCACTTGATGTAACCGTCAAGGTGAACTTGGAGGAATCACCCTCGAAGGGTTCGCACTTGAGGTGTTGCACGACAGAGTCGTTATTGGGAGTGGTGAAGGAGGAATCACCCTCCATAGACCATGATCGATTAGCTACACTAGAAAGATCTCATCAAAAGTGCTATACGAGGTATCACCCTCGGCACTCGATAGTAACTCTGCAGAGTCATACAACTAAGGGGGTGTGAGGTGATGTGTCGGGCTCTGGACGTCGATCACGTTGATCGAGTCAGCAAAGATAAATCGGGGGCAACTAGGACAAGGTGAGGGGTCAGTAGTGGATCACTAACCAACCTATACTAAGCATATAGGATAATTAAGCAGGTAGGTAACAATGGCAAGTTACAAAATCAGGCTATGCATCAGAATAGGATCAAACAAATACAGTAGCAAAATCTAATGCAAGCATGAGAGAGAAGGAAATGGGCGATATAGGAATGATCAAGGGGTTTTTTGCTTGCCTAGAAGCTCTGATGCAAGTGGTTGGACGTCAGAGGTGTAGTCGTACACGACAACAGTGTCAGTCTCGATGTCTACCAGAGAGAAGAGGGGGAGAAACAATAAATATAAAGCAAACAGATGCATCACGATGCATGACATGGCAATATGTAGTGTTGGGGGTGACCCATCATAGTGCTACACGATACAGACAAAGAGGGAAAACATCTGGGGATGTTTTCCCGGCGTTTGGCATTTTTTGGGCAGATGAATCGGAGGGGAAGGACCCATGTTCATCATGTTAGAGGCATGTGGCAGATGAATGGATTGCATATTCGGATTTGTCATATTTTTTTGAGCAACTTTCATATATAAATTATTTTGATCTGAGTTATAGATTATTTTATATGATTTTTCAAAGATTTAAACAATTTATGGAATTATTATTAATTTGAAATTAAATGGTTAAATTGGTACGGGTACACAGAAGTGTACCCAGCAATGTGCATAGAGACTGGCAGGTGGGGCCAGTCAACTGCCCAATCAGCAGTTGACTGGTCAAACCGGACAGGGACCTACCTGTCATTGACTGTACTATTTAACAGGGTTTATGATTTGTATTAATTAACTTAAATAACTAATGGGCCCACACGTCAGTGACTAACTTTAATCTGAAACGTTATTTTAATGGGGCCCGCGTGTCAGTGGGGGTTTAGGGGTGGCTGTTAGATGTTAATTAGTGGTTAGGCCCCTAAACTAATTAACTGACCGACCGGCCCCACTTGGCAGTGAGACAGCCGGTGGTTAAATGGCCGGAGCGTGCCGGTGGTCACAGCGCACAGAAACTAGCATTCTGGCGACCAAAGGGGCGGCTGCGGCCTCCTATCGGGCAAGCATGACGAGGCACGTCGTCCTATGCACATAGCACAAGCGGGGACGGCCAGGAAGACGCGCATCGGAGACGACCCGTGGTAGCGGCGGCGGAAGCCTGACGGGATCGAGCCAGTAGGCTCGGCTCCGATGATTTGGTGACCCCGGCGGCATCCAGGCAGTGTACTAAGTGCAGTGAGGCATTTTCCCGAGCCGGGGAGGGGCGACTTCAAGGAAATGAGCTAGGCGGCGGCAACAGAGCTCCGGCGGAGCACGGCTATGGCTACGTTGAGATAGAGCTTCAATCCGAGCTATGTAAAGGAGGGGAAAGGTGGCGACACTCACAGACTTGCTTGTAGTTGATTCGGGGAGGCCGGGGTGGAGCGGCGGTGGCGGATCGAGCGGCGGAGCTCCGATGGCTGTAGACGAAGGGAACAAAGCGGGTGGCGTCGATGCGGCTCGACGACTCCAATCCATTGATGTAGTCGAATGAGAAGAACATGCCAGAGCTCGTGGACAAGCCGGCTTGGCGCGGGGAGGCCGGTGGTCACGCCTACGGCGGCGGCATGGCGACAGCAGCGCCGATGAGCTCAAGGTCGAGCTAGAGGGATGCGTGAGGGGAAGGGGAGAGGTCTAGGGTTCCAGGGGAGAGAGAGAGCGTCGAAGGGGGTCCTTATCCACGCCTCGGAGCCGCGGGATCATCGGCGCGTGCTGCATCCGCGCGCTGGATGGCCGAGCAGCGTCCACGGCGAGGGGTTGAAGGAGACACAGTGGTGGGCTGGGCCTCCACTGTGGACCTAGAGCCCATTGGCACAGTAGGCCTCTGTTTCCTTTTCTTTTTCTTTTTTCTTTTTTCTTTTTTTTTATTTATACCTTCTCTGTTTTCTAATTAAATTAGCTACTAAATGGTTTCTGTCAGATGTGAAACTTTGCACATAAATCAAGCTCAATATTGTGGTGTTGCACAAAAAGTTTCAGAGCATTTGAAAAAGTTTAAATATTTTAAATAATTGAAAAGGTCAAATATTTTGCTACTGATCCACTTAATTAATTACCAGGGGCATTTGGGGAATTCAAATGAGGTTGGTTTCAACATGATAATTACTTAGGGATTTTATGGGGCATTACCAACATTTTTGTTTTACTGTTTGAAGAAATAATAATTTGACTTGTATTTTAAATTTGCATTTGATTATAATTTTGATCAAGTGGCAAATAGATTAGCAAAGAGGTGATGACATGGCACCATTAGGGGGAGATTACTGTAGCATGATTATCGGGGTGTTACACATGAGTAGGATATAAACACCATGAATATAAATATCATGGAGGCTATGTTGGTTTTGAATCAACTGCATGTTGTGATCATGTGCCAAGTCTAGCCACTTGAAACATTCATAGGAGGATATCATACTAACATACTACATCATAACCATTTTAATGCATGTTGACATTGAAGATAAATCATTATCCACTCCTAGCTTCTTAAGCATGGCATGAGAAGCTATAAGCTCTAATTGTCATCACAAACATGTTTACTCATAATATGCCGAATCATGGATGCTGAGTTAAACATATTTACAAAAACAAAAACAAGAAGAGTTCATACCAACTTTTCCTGGCCACAATCACTTCATCAAATCATCGTCATTATTGCCTTTCACTTGCACGACCGTATGATGTGAATATAATAATAGTGCAAGAGTGTCATGGACTAAGTTGGAATCTGCAAACATTTTATTCAAAGAAGAAGACAATGTAATATTGGCTCTTCGTTAGATCAACAACAAAGCATGTGAGACCCACTCAACAATTTCATCATGGTCTTCTCCTTACGACAACTCAACGAAAAGAAAAAACACACTGAAATGTTTTTGGAGTTGTTAGTTTTTCTGGAAAAAGCAGACTAACGAAGAAAAACGAAAAGCGAGAAAAACTATTTACACGGAAAAGCTCCCAACAAGCAAAAGAAGAACCAATTTTTTTTTGGGTTTTCTTTTAATACTACATACTAACTAACTAAACAAGAAAGAAAAACTGAAAAGAAGCGAGAAATATTTTTAAATTTTTCAAAGTTTTTCAAACACACAACAAGAAAGCGAAATAAAACTAAGCATGGATATTACAATAAAAAAGGATGAACACCAACAACTGGAATGAATGTGTGGACATGAATGTAAAGTCGGTGAGAAATACACTTTTGGCCTAGCTTGGTAATCACCATCTCTGGTCTGGATAAATAATCAAAGTGATATCTCGAAGAGGCATTCTGTGCTGCCTCCTCGGCAAGACGAGCAACTTCTACTACCGTGTTGTACTCACGTACTTCATTCTCATGTAAAAAATACATTTGTTTGCTATGAAAATCAAAGAGAATAGGTGCAGGCAAAATAACAGAGACAACACGGTATTTATCAAATACTCACTCCGTTCCTTTATATAAGGTGTATTTGTTTTTTTTTGATAAAATTCCACAATGTAAGGTGCATTTCTTCTAATTCCTCGTAATTCCGTTTCCAACCCTCTAGAAAAAGGAAAGTATCTCTTCGCCGATTGCATGTATCTCTCCTTGTAGAGAAGAAAAGGAAAGTATCTCTCTCTCGATTCTGTGTATCTCTTCCTTTTCTAGCCTAAATGATTTACTTGCAGTTAATCAATGAATTAGAGATGGGTAATTTTGTCCTAAATTATCTATAGTTACGTGCCTTGGTCACCGTGCCAGAAATAATACACCTTACATAAAGGAATGGAGGGAGTATCAAGTTATAGTCATACTGTGAGCATCATCCTTAATAAAATCATGGCACTGCATTGCCTCAAAGTCTAAGTATTTATTAGGTAAAATGGGATCATTGGGTCAAGGCGAGACCCCTAGCCTTGCGGCTACGCGGGAGGCATAAATTCCTCCATATAAATCACCATTGTCCGTGTTGCGGTGCAGCCAACGTGCAACAATTGCCCCAAGATTATAATGTTTCCTACCAGTTAAGGCAGTATGAATAATGCTCAAATCAGGAGTCGCTCTTCGCCCCCTGGCCCACCCAAAAGGAAGGCCGAGCTCGCGCTTTTGTAGCATCCCGCACTGTTTCCGTGCCAAAAACCCCCACCCTCTTCCTCCACACCCCGCCGCTCTCCGCCCAATTCCCGCTCTTTTCTCCCACCCTTTCCTTCCCTCCGCCGCCGATGCATGGAACTGTCGGAGAACCTGTCGGAGATGGAGCCGGCGGAGGTGCCGGAGAATCCGAGCATCACGCTCACCCGGAAGATCAGCTCGGAGACGCGGCAAAATCATCGCGACAAAACGAAGGCCGCAAAGGAGGAGAAGCTGAAGAAGCGTCTGGCCGCCGGTGGGCCTGGTGGGCATGGTGGACTGGGCGGTCGGCGAGGCCATGGCAGACGCAGCCAGACGGGTGCGCCCATAGTACAGATGGCGTCAAGCAGCTCACAAACCCCACCGGTACGGTTCCTTACATTGTCGATGTTAATGCAGAGCCGCTCTTCTCCGAGTATTCTTCGTCATAGGTCGTCCGGGCGAGGACGGCGGGCGGAGAGCAGATGGGTGCCCGCGTGCTGCTTGCTGCAATGCCGAGAGCGGGGGAGCCAGCGTACGACGCGGATAGGGAGATGCTCGATATCATCCACGACAGAGGTGAGGGAGGAGGAGGGGGCTATAAGGACGGGCAAGTGGAAGACTCGAATCCCACCCAGTCCGGCAACTACCAGCAGCAGTAGTCCTACACCCAGATAGCCACGCAGCAGTCCTACACCCAGACTGATGATGGCACACAACAACAACAGCATTGGGCCGCCAGAGAGCAGCATCCGAAGGGGAGGGAGGAGGACGACGGTGACGACGATGATCTGGAAGATAAAACTGGCGATCTGAAGAAGAAGGGTAGAGGAGAAAGCATCAACATACGGGAGGACGAGCTGTTGTGCAACACATGGTTGGCCACTAGCCTCGATCTGGTCCATGGCACGGAGCAAAAGGGCACAACCTTTTGTAGGAACATTCACATATGGTTCCATGAGCACAAGCATTTCGCGCCCAACTCTGACATGTTGATCCGCAACCGTGAGTGGAAGTCCCTCGACCGTTGATGGTACACCATCCAAGAGGCCATCTCCAAGTATAGCGGGCACTTGAAGCATCTCATCGCACAGTGCCCTAGCGGTGCACAAAACACCGAGCAAGTAAGTTGATCACTAGCCGGATATGCTTCAGTTTTGTTGATCACTAGCCGGATATGTATTGTTTTGTTGCTCACTAGACGGATAAGCATTGTTTCACTTTGTAGCCTACTCGTGCTTTTGTGGTGTACAAGAAGTTGGAGAAGAAGTCCTTCATCGTCATGCACTGTTGGTTGAAGTTGAATGACCAGCCAAAGTGGAACCTTTTCATTTCCAAGACCGTCGCCCAGGCCAACAAGGAAGAAACCGGTGACCCTACCGACCCAGCCCAAGAACCGCCGAAGAAGGTTAGAAGAAATCTGCGGGGCAAGAAGTGGGAGGAGGAGAGGGCGAAGCGAGAAGGTGCGGCGGCCAAACTGACAGAGAGGTTTGAGGAGATCTTGGCCAAGAAGGAAGAGACATGCGTGAGGTACTCAGACATCAAGGAGGAGAGGAAGGCGGAGAGGTTCAAGCAGTAGATGGAGGCGACAGAGAAGAAGATCAAGCTCATAGAGAGGAGGACCATGATTGAAGAGAGGAAGGTGGCGCTCGAGGAGAAGAAGGCCACACTCGAGGAAAAGATGGTGAAGATTGCCATCAATGCGGAGGACACCTGTCGGATTCAGGGCTCCGCAGACCCAAGAAAGGTTCGAACTCTAGGCGTGTGCGAAGAACTCGACCTGTCCAGCCAACCAGCTCGTCGCCCCACTACCTAGCTCGACTCACGAACAAGGAAGAAGATGAACATGGCAGTTTACCCAGGTTTGGGCCACCTTGCGGTGTAAGACCCTACTCCTGCTTTGTGGTGGATTGGCCTCACGAGGGGCTGAGGTGAGGGAATGAGTCGATGAGGTTCGGATCGGATCGGATGGATGGATGGGATCCCCCTCTACGGTGGTGGCTAACCTATACTTATAGTGGGCTCGGTCTTCTTCCCCCAAAACGTAGGCGGGAAGGAATCCCACAGTGGCCAATTTGAAAGGGGACAAGTAGTACATCTTATCCTGACAAAAGGTGGTCTTCGCCTGCAAAGCTCCTTGTCCTGACGCAGCGGCGGTAATGACATCCGTCCTGCCACACCGGTGGCCTTGGTCTCATTGAACCGGAATGGAAACCTTTGCCAGATTCCTTGGGAACCCACGTCTGTCCTTGCCTCCTTAGCACCAAAGAGGAAATTGCCTCCTCTGCGCCCGCTGCCACCTGCCTGGCCTTGGTCGTCATGGCTTGCGTCATCGCAACCTCATGAGGTTGGGTACCTGCATAGAAATATCCGCTCCTCAGGAGGTAGCCTGGGGAGGCCGCTCCCTTGGGAGGTATTGGCGTCGTCCGCCTCGTGAGGCTTGGCCCCTCGCGAGGGTCTTGTCTTGATGGTCTTGGAGGTGGGACATACCAGGCCGTCGATGGAGCCACGCCATGGGCCGCAGGCAGGCAAGTCTGGGTACCCTGGTTCCCAGAATGCCGACAGTAGCCCCCGAGCCCAAGGCGCGCTCGGACTTGGCTTCGAGGCGAAGCCAAAGGGCAAGGGCGGAGCGCCGCGGGCCCCAATCGCCTGTGGGCCAGGCTGACGCGTGGCGCTTGATGGGACATGGGCGTCTCCACTTCCCCATGCCGCCTCGGCAACTGCTCAGGCTGACAAAAGACTGGCGCCCGCTACCGAGCCATCATTGCCTTCTCTACGCCTCGCCCCAGATCCCCTTTCTCCTAGCTGAGAGCATCTCCAGATCTGGTTGCGTTCCTCCTTCCTTCTTCACCTCTTCCTCCAAGATCTCGCGAATGGCGTCCGGGAAGGCGAAGCCTGTCGCGCCGGCCATGAGCTCCTCCTCCTCTCCTGTGCCGGCCCTCGGCACGTCCTCTATCACCGAGGAGAAGCACCTTGCCGCCGTGCTCCCGCTGACGACGAGTGATGACAATGAGTGGAACGAGACCATCCTCCTGGCCGGCTCCGCCGAGCAAAGGACCTTGGCGCAGACGTTCTATCCCTTCTTCCTCCACAGTGTCTTCGCGGGGCTCGTCCCACCTTTCTCCGGGTTCTTCACCGCCGTCCTCGACCAATACTAGGTTCAGGCCCTGCATCTCCAGCCCGACTCCATTCTCCTCCTGTCCATCTTTGCCTTTTATTGTGAGGCGTTCGTGGGCGTGAGGCCCTCCGTTCCGCTCCTCCGGCACTTCTTCTACCTGCGGATGCACGATCCCGCCCAGCGCTCCGGCTGCGTATCCTTCGCCGCGGTCCACAAGAGCAACATGCTCATGAGGGCCGGGAAGAAGGTGGACAACTTCCGGCGCCGGTGGGTCTTCATGGACACCAAGGGCCTCAACGCGCGGCTGCAACTGCCAACCTAGCTGCCGGAGAAGCTCGACAGGTGGGGTCACGAGAAGTTCTCCGACCCCCGGGCGGCGCCAGTTCCGAGGAAGATGACCGCGGACATGGAGGCCAAGGTGCTGACGGGAGGCATGCTCGTCAAGGAGTTCCTGACGCAGCGCCTGGCCCTGCTCTAGGCCCAAACACGCCCCATGTGGGAGTTCCAGGGCGCAGAGGACGATATCTGGCTGCGCTCGGGGAGCTTGACGGGCGAGGAGCTGGACAAGGCCATGAACACCCTACTCGAAGGCGATCCGGGAGACCTCCCGGAGGCCTACGTACCGCTGTACCATCGTGCTGACAGGGAGGCGCTGGTCGCCGCCATGCCTGTCTTCAATGAGCTGGGGCTCGTGCAGCCTGAGCTCCCCAACTCCCCGGTGCTGGTGTCTTCTGGTGACAACGCCGGCGAAGAGGGCGAGGAGGACTCGAAGGCGACCGAGGACGACATGGCAGAGATCACTCCCCCGTCCCAGAGCGAGCTCCTCCGCGGCATCAAAGATGATGACGATGCCATCGAGCCCCCGGCCGTGGAATCCCCACGCTCCACCGGGGTCGTCACGAGGTCCGGGGCCACTCCCCGGGCCCTCCGAAGGTTAGGCCAGGCGACCCCGAAGAGGAGCGAGGCGGCAACTCCTCCTCGAGGCGACGCCTCGGCCTCGCCAACCGTTGGTGCCGCACCGAGGCCGGCCGACATGCGCCCCGCCAACCCCCAAGACGCGGCAAAGGTCATGCCCAGGAAGACCGGAGGCGCCCCGGCCCTAACTAGGAAGAGGGCGTACATCGCCGCTGATGAGTAAGTGATTTACCTTGTTTTTGTTTGTCACCCTTTGATACCGTGCCCACAACGCTCCCCTCCTGGTGACCAGGATGGGCGTCGTGGCGAAGAAGAGGAAGGAAGGGGCCGAGACCCCAGAGGAGCCACCGCTCGCCACAGCGGTGCCGACTCTGACACAGGCGGAAGAGGTCGCCTCGCTCCCCCTCGCGACGGAGCGGGCCTGCCAAGGCATGGTGGTGGAACCTCAGGAGGAATCTGCCCCACGGGCCAGCAGGCCCTGGAGCTGTCCATCCCTGTCGTGCCCGTGGGGGGTTCGGAGGCTCCAGTGCCCCAAGTTGCCCTTGCGGCTGCCTCCCTGGCAACGGCGCCAGTGCCGCCTCCTCCCCAGGCCCTTATACTGGCGGACTGCGGCCCCCTCGTCAGGCCCGGGGCTCTGGAGGAAGCCTACGCCGTGCTAGATCTGCTCCGGACCGATCTCCAAGACGCCGACAGGTGCCTGGTGAAGGAGCGCATGGGGCTGATCTCGGGGTGGCTCCAAGCCAACACGTCCGCTAGGATGGCCTGGGGCCAGGCTGAGGCCGCCACCGTGGAGAGCAAGAGGGAGGCCAACGAAGCCACGGGGGCTCGCGACGCAGCGCTGGCCGACGCGGCGGCCGCCAAGGAGCGCTGCGACAAGGTGGAGGCTGAGCTGAAGGCTCTTTGTGAGGAGCAGGCTGCCCGCACCCAACAGCTTCAGTAGCGAGAGGAGGACCTCAAGGCCCGCGAAGCGACGCTTGCCGACCGCGACACCAAGCTGGCCCAGGCGACCGCCGACCAAGCCGTGGAGCGGGACCGCCTGGGCAAGCTGAAGGAGGAGGTGGACAAGGCCCAGGCGTCCTACGCCCGGCGTGTCTCCGAGGCGAAGGCCCAGCCGGAGGTTCGGGAGAAGGCCCTTGTCGCCGCCGAGAAAACAGCGGCCGTGGAACGCGAGGCCTTCCTCTCCCTCGAGCTCCAGGCTCGCGAGGCGCTACGCTCCATCTGCGGGGGAGGGTACAAAGAGCCACTGGCGATTCCTGAGGACGGCCTTGCCGAGTTTTTCCCCAAGCTTGTTAAGGCACTTGAGGGTGCCGCCGCTGGAGTGGACTCCTGGGTGGAGGGGGAGTGCCGCTCGCTCTTTACCGCGGCCGCGACATGCGTCTTCAGCCACCTCCACCTCCGGGAGCCAGGCTTCGACCTCAGCACACTGATCGAACCGATGGCTCCTGAGTCCCGTACTGCTGCTGCTGAGGCCGTGAAGGGGCAAGTGGACGCCCTGTTGGGGAATTTCCTCTGCGTTCCCGACCCCGAAGCCCCGGCGGCGGAGGCTGGAGGCGGCGAAGATGGTGGCAGCATCATCGACGACGGGCTTCCAACGACCAAGGCAGGCGGCGGCAGTGGCCAAGGTGGCGGTGGTGCCTCTTCTTAGTTTGACCCTGCAACATTAATCGTGCCTCACGGAGGCGTAAGAACTTCTGCTTGAATTTGTGGAACATTATGTTTTGTAATACCTTGCTGGAACTCCGCGATTTCTTTTCCGTGCTCGGTTTTCTTCCTGTTTGCCTTAGCGTTCTACGTCGGCAGGGCCCAGCCCCGCGCATACCTCGGCCGCCGTTGGGGGCGTCCGGATCACCTGGACGAGACCAAGGGGCGAGGGGCTACGTGACTAGTGAGGCCCCTGAGTCGCGATGCTCAGGGGTCCCCCTTGACGTACGAACAGCCACAATGTTCTGCGTCTGCAGGGCCCAGCCCCGCGCATGCGTCAACTGCCGTTGGGGCGTCCAGATCACTAGGACAAGACCAAGGGGTGGGGGGCTACATGACCAGTGAGGCCCCTGAGGCGCAATGCTCAGGGGTCCCCCTTGACGTGCGAATGGCCCTCATGAAGGAAAAGCGAGCAGCCGTCCAAGCTAATCCGAAGTCCTTCATACCTTGCTCACCAGCTTTCTCCCGGGGGGAACGCGAGAAGACCAGGTACCCATACCTGGTAGGGCGGCGTATGCCAGGCGTGGCCTGAGCACAACCCCCGTGTCCAGCCCCCTCGCGCGATCCTCCGGGGGAAAAGTTGTGAGGTGTTACCGGGCGAAGAGCCGAGAGGCTGTCCTGAGGTTGGTGCGGCCACAAGGGCGCCCTCAGTTGTTTATTCACCAGCGCGGAGCATGGTTCTTCCAATCTAGCGTGGGCATAGCCGCTCCTCAACCGTGTCGTCCACCAGCGCGGATCATGGGGCTTCCACTGGTGCGTGGGCATAGTCGCTCCTCGACCGTGTCGTCCGCCAGCGCGGAGCATGGGGCTTCCACTAGTGCGTGGGTGGGAGTTCCCTCTGGGGGAGACTCCGAGGCGTGTACAGCCTCGTTCGTACGCGTTGCTAGCACGGCAGAACTGGAGGAGGTGTATCTGGGCAGTCGGGAGCCAGCGCGGGACTCACGAGGCCCTACCTCAAGGCGGGTTGTGCCTGAATTTTTAGCGCGGGGCGCTTGCAAGAAACCTGTAAGATGGTGAGGTGGCCTGCACCGAGTGAATCTCCGGAGGACATCGCATGAGAAGGCCAAACACCAACGACCCCAGGAGGTGACGTGAACGGGGCCGGCCCGCCAGACAGAGCTCAGCCATTGGGTTTATCGACGCTGCAGGGACGGACCCGAGCACAGACGCCGTGCCCAGTCTTCTCATGCAACAATCCTAAAGAAAGACCATCGACGCACGGCTCCCGCGGCGGCGAGGCACCGGGTCGCGCGCCCTGACTCATCCACTCTCGATTAGCTCATGCGAGAACAAGGCACCAAGGACCACGGGAGGTGACGTGCACAGGAGCTGGCTCGCGAGACAGAACTCGGCCACTTGGGTTTAGCGACACTGCAGGGACAGACCCCGTGCCAGTCCTTAATCATGAGGCGGTCGCGGGCAGGTTTGTGAGGGCGCACAACATTCATGGTGGCAAAGCACCGGACATGCAAGTTGCAGTATTTAAGAAATTCATAAAAGGCGAAGCCAGTTCTGATACATGCGCAAAATGATACAGGCTGCAGGGCGGGCCCTGACAGCTTGAGGATAATGCAGCCCGAGGGGCGCCCTCAACTGAACAAACCAAAAAGTCACCTGGCACGATCGTTGTAGAAGCGTTGGAGTAGCTGAAGATGCGCGCTACAGAGATCACCCCTCACGGGCCGACCGACTCCCGAGTCCCTGGAGGCTCCGGAGGTCCGGGGGGCTCGCGAGGGTCCATCACCTCCTCGATCAAGACCGCCTAGCGCCTGACCTCGTGAGCCGCCAAGGCTCCCTGCATGAGGTGCTGGTACGAGGCGGCCACGTTCAGCAGGCCGAACGGCATGCGGATGGAGCTGCAGGGGTAGCCCCCACTCCGGCTGACACGGGACGGCCAGAAGAGGTCCTGAGAAGCAGCCCTGTTGAGGCCTGGGATGTTGACGCAGACGCGCAGTTCGCCACCCATATCATGGGCGGCAGCTGCACTGGATGGTGCGGGGCGACGCTCGCCGCGCATGGCTTGTGCCTCCTGAAGCTCCTCGGTCACCTTGGTGATGAACTCCTGAGCGCCTAGCGCCTTGCGCCTTGCTCACGGAGGCGCGCGTCGAAGCACGCCCCCACGTGGTGCCCGAACGCCTCCCTCGTGACGCTGGTCAGGTCAGAGGCCCTCCAGATGAGAGCCCCCGAGCCCGTCCTGAGAGGGGCGTCGGGCGCGCCTTCCTATGCGAGAGGAAAAGGCGCCCCAGCAGTGGGCGCGGGGCCTGAGGCACGATCATCGGGCGCCCCAGCCTCCTGACGGCCCTTTGGGAGGAGCTGCTTCTTCTTCTTGGGGACGGCCTCAGGAGGCAGGACGGAACCCTCGTCGTCAGAGTTCTCGACCGCCGCAGCCTGGTAGGCGCGCTCGAGGGAGCACACCGCATCCTTTTCATCACAGGCGACCATGATGATGCCGCCACTTCCTGGCATCTTGAGGGCGTTGTAGCCGTGGTGCGTCGCTGCCATGAACTTGGCGAGGGCCGGATACCCGAGGATGGCATTGTATGGGAGGCGGATGTGGGCGACGTCGAAGTCGATGAGCTCGGTGTGGTAGTTGTCACGCTTGCCGAAGGTGACAAGGAGGCAAATCTGCCCTATGGGAATGGTGGAGCCATCGGTCACCCCTGAGAAAGGCTTGGTAGGCAGAAGCTGGTCGTAGGGCACTTGGAGTGTCTCAAACGTCTCGACAGAGAGAACGTTGAGCCCCGCGCCGCCATCGATGAGGGTCTTGGTGACGAGGACGTTGCTGATGGTTGGCGTGCAGAGCATCGGGAGCGCGCCAGCGGCGGCTGAGCACTTAAGCTGGTCCATGGAGTCGAAGGTGATGGCGTGCTTGGACCATCTGAGGGGACGCGACACCTCAAGCTTGGGAAGGGCCGCGTTCACCTCACGAGCGAACTGCTTGAAGATGCGATGAGAGGCGGCAGCCTGAGCGTCACCCAGGATGCAGGCGATCGCACGAGGCTCTTGGAAGCCCCCAGCCCCATCATCTTGGCGGTTGCCGTCGTTTCTCCTTGGCGGTGGCGGCAGCGGAGGGAGGCCGGCACTGCCCTGAGGACGGTCCTCACGAGGCTAGTCTCTCCAGGGGCCATCACGAGGCTGGCCCTGCCAGCGGTCCTCACGGGGTTGGTAGCTCCAGTCCTGGCGGGTGTCACGGTTGTCCCAACGGCCACCACCACGGCCTCCTCCGTGGCCGTAGCCGCGGTCGCTGTGCTCGGGGCGGCGGCCAAGGCGCCCGTTGTGGATTGCCCTGAGCTCCTGGCAGTCATTGGTGTTGTGGCTGTGGACGTTGTGGAAGACGCAGAACGGACGGTTGCCCCTGGAGGATTCGGCGTGGTCGCAGCCGCGCTTCATCTTAGGTTCAGCCGTGAGCACAGCGGGGCCCTTGCGCTTTACATCCTTAGCCTTGGCCTTCTTGTCTTCGGGATCGGCCTCCGGAAGCTCCAGGAGGGAGAGGCGACCTTCCTCTGCCCTCGCGCACCTAGCGGCCATGTTGAACATCTCCAGAGCCGAGCACAAGTCCTCGTGTATGGCGAGCTCTCCTTCATCTTGACATCCTGGACGCCCTCAGAGAACGCCAAAATGATGGCCTTGTCCGACACCTTTGGGATCTTGAGGCGAACGTTCGTGAAGCGCTGTATGTACTTGTGCAAGGTTTCGCCCGGCTGGTGCTTTATGCGCCGCAGGTCGCCTGCTGCAGGAGCGCGGTCGCGAGTGCCCTAGAAGTTGGCGATGAAGCGCTTGCGCAGCTCGTCACAGGAGGAGATCGACCCCACCGGAAGGTTCAAGAGCCAAGAACGCGCGCCATCCTTGAGGGCCATGGGGAACCAGTTCGCCATGACCTTGTCGTTGTCGTTCGCCGCCTCGATGCTCAGCTCGTAGAGCTGGAGGAACTCAGCGGGGTCAGGAGTGCCATCATAGCGTGGAGGCAGATCCGACTTGAACTTGACAGGCCAGACGACGCAGCGCAGCTCCGGGGTGAAAGCACGGCAGCCTGCCGCACTCACATGTGCCGGTCGCATGGGGGGAGCTTGATCTTGTCGCCCGCGCGCCGCCGCCTCCGGCGGCACGCGGTCTTGACGCGGCGGCGCTGGGAGCGCGCGCATCGGCCTACGGCCGCTGCACTACCTGGCAGCTTTCTTCATCGCGCGCCGGCGCCCTGCGCGGTGGGTCGCGTTGGGGTGCCTCACGCCTGGGCTCGGGATTTGCGTCGTGCAGAGGAGGAGGAGGAGGCGCGCCGTGAGCCACGTCGCCCGCCAGGGACGGCGGAGGACGAGGCGAACGGGACGGTGTAGGGGCCTCACCGGCGGCGTTGACGAGTTCGGCGATGCGGCCGAGCCAGTCGTCATAGAGGTCATTGGCCTGACGGTAACGCAGAAGCTAACGCGCCATGAGCAACGCAGCCTACGCGTTCGCCGGCCCATGACGAGCATGAGAAGACGACGTCGTGGCTGAAGTGGGTGATGGAGTGGCGGTACGGCCGTCGCGCGGGCGAATCCTGCTGTTCACGAACAGCAGGGTCAGTGGCGGCGTTAGCCGCCGGGGAGGCAGAACGGCGAGGAGCGCCGTTGCCCACAGGCGCCGTCTGGGCGATGCGAGTGGACCGGCGCTCGGCACGAACAAGGCGAGCGTCGGCCATAGGAGCGACGGAACGGCGGCGGAACGAACGGTGGAAGAGAGGCTTTGACACGCCCCTACCTGGAGCGCCAAATGTCGGATTCAGGGCTCCGCAGACCCAAGAAAGGTTCGAACTCTAGGCCGTGTGTGAAGAACTCGACCTGTCCAGCCAACGAGCTCATCGTCCCACGGCCTAACTCGATTCACACGAACAAGGAAGAAGATGAACACGGCAGTTTACCCAGGTTCGGGCCACCTTGCGATGTAAGACCCTACTCCTGCTTTGTGATGGATTGGCCTCACGAGGGGCTGAGGATGAACTAGTACAAGGGATGAACAACCTCACGAGGTTTGGGGGTGAGGGAATGAGTCGATGAGGTTTGGATCAGATCGGATGGATGGATGGGATCCCCCTCTACAGTGGTGGCTAACCTATACTTATAGTGGGCTCGGTCCTCTTCCACCAAAACATAGGCGGGAAGGGATCCCACAGTGGCAAATTTGAAAGGGGACAAGTAGTACATCTTATCCTGACAAAAGGTGGTCTTCGCCTGCAAAGCTTCTGGTCGTGACGCAGCGATGGGCTCGGTGATGACATCCGTCCTGCCGTGCCGGTGGCCTTGGTCTCGTTGCGCCAGAATGGAAACCTTTGCCAGATTCCTTGGGAACCCACGTCTGTCCTTGCCTCCTTAGCACCAAAGAGGAAACCGCCTCCTCTGCGCCCGCCTGGCCTTGGTCGTCATGGCTTGCGTCATCGCAACCTCATGAGGTTGGGTACCTGCATAGAAATCTTCGCTCCTCAGGAGGTAGCCTGGGGAGGCCGCTCCCTCGGGAGGTCTTGGCGTCGTCCGCCTCACGAGGCTTGGCCCATCACGAGGGTCTTGTCTTGATGGTCTTGAAGGTGGGCCGTACCAGGCCGTCGATGGAGCCATGCCGTGGGCCGCAGGCAGGCAAGTCTGGGTACCCTGGTTCCTAGAACACCGACAACACCAAGATGTTGACCTTGAATATCGACTCTTTGGATGCCGATTCTAGAATTATCGTCCAATCCGTCCGCTACCAGATGCTGGAGCGGCAGAAAGATGAGTTGGCGGCGGCGAAAGATGAGGAGGCGGCGGAGGCGGAGGTGGACGCCGATGCGGAGGCGGCCTACACGGCGGCGATTGCACCTCCTTGATCAAGAGCAACTTGCTGGGATGGCCAGTCCGGCGGTCTTCCGGACTGATATTCTTTTGGATTCAGGCATGTAAAAACTAAGCATATTTGCCTCCTTTTGGTTGTGATCAGGGATGCGATCCGCCGCGTTGTGTGGATCAGCGTAGATTTGGATTTGAATTTGGTGGCGGGCATATAGAGGCTACGGTTGGATGGCGTCCTCCCGCATCCGTGTCCGCGGACGGATGCGGGAGGAAATTTGCGTGTTGCCGTTGGAGATGCCCTAACCTTGGTAATTGAGGAGCAAGAAACCAAACCAAGTAAAAAAACTATCATCCTCTCTTTCTACTTGTTGAGATCTCAAAGGCTGTTACAGGTCTACTGACAACCAAATATATAACTCCTCGCAAAAAAAAACCAAATATATAACAACAGTAGGTGAAGTTGCTATGCTTATGAACAAGAATCTGAATTTGTCTTTCTAGAGAAGGGCGACCATGCATGAACACGAGTAATTTATAAGCAGCAAAATGGAAATGCATATACTCCAAATTAAGCACATAGATTCAACAGCCACAGTAATTCATGTCCCAGGGTATTCCTCAAACTGGGAGCGGACAGGAAGTTCTCCTTCACACACATGCATGGATTCTTTTTTTGAATGTTGGCATTTGCTCTGCCAAATTCATTGATCAGAAGGGGACAATTACAAAGAGACAGCCCAAGCGGGCAAACACCCAGCAGATGAAATAAGAGAAAGAGAGAGAAAACCCAAAACAGGAACTCAACCTGTTTTTCATGCTCCAGAGAGTAGGTGGTCTTCATGCCCTGGTCTGGTGACTGCCAAAACGGAAGGCAGGATTCTTGCGAGGCAGGCGGCATGATGGCTGGTAAATGAGGCAAACAAACAGAGGCAATGACATCAGCCTCCACCAATCGATTCTTACAAGGCTCTCCACAGGCAGGCATTTAGAATATTGGATTAGATAGAAACTAGGGCGAAAACGAAGGCATTTGCAATTTTGGATTAGATAGAAACTGTGTAATTAGTTTTTAGATCGTCGCACCTCCAGAAGAAAATGTTGGTAAGTCAGCCTTCTCACCAACATTCACACACGCATGAGATCCAAAAGCAATTCACATATCTCACGCCTATCATCGAGTGATGTCTGGGTAGCTAGGGTTTCCATTTATGATGCGCTGATGGAGATAAGAAACCGCCTCGTTGCATCATGTGATAGAGTGCTAGTGTAGGACAGTTCACAATAATCATCCCCTCTTTTCTGCCACTAACTAGGTTTCCGTGGAATCAAAGGATGGGCAGAAATGGGTGAGGCTTTGGACTTGTGGTGAGATGGTTTAGCAAGGAAGCTTATGCCATAAAAATGCAGTAGCATCTCAGTTGCAACAACCGCCACTGCTTTACAGCAATGACAGAGCGATTGATGTGCCAACTGCCAACAAGTGATAAGAAAGATGGGATTATCTTCTTTTTTTCGAGTACGAGATAATGTGATGAAACCAAGTAGTAGACATGTTTCCTAATTTTTGGTGCAAAAAAGATGGCTAGCTATCATAAATCGAGTCTAGCTAGTAGCTCAACAGCTGAACAGACAAGCTCAAGAACAGAGGAAGGCTTGCCCCTGTTAGGTGCACCGGTCAAGCCACGAGTAACGTATGATCTGCCCTCCATTATGCTAACTCGCACGTTCCCATTCCATTTGCTTCAGGTTGTATCTAGTATTGCTAGGCAGCTGTTGTTAGGGACAGTGATACATGGACTTCAATTAAGGTTTCAGATTACTATTAGGCTGCTGCTTATGTGCTATTGATAGCTAAAGCCTGACACTTGCAGCAGTGTATGATCCATATCTTACAACTAGCACATATGCCCGTGCGTTGCAACGGAAGAAATAATCCACAACAACACAGCATAACAATATCTGAATGGTGCCACCCAACGGCGGCAGCGAGACGAACAGTATGTTATTTGAAAAGACTAATTTTCAAATCCTACATACCAAGGCATTGTTTGGAAGTTGGAGCGATTTTTCGGAATTCGCACGGAGTCGTAAAGAAATCTTGCTAAATGTGTCTTAGCCCATCTCACCTCCATTATTCCCTTGCGTTATTAGTCCACACGCTTGTGTCATTGCTAGTATTTGTCCTGCAGGAATCTATGCCGTGCCCCCTCACCTCTTTGGATATTTATTAATTCCTAGGTATTAATTTCTCTTTCCTTTTATGCCCACTGGATGAATGAGACACACACATCATCCTTTTTGTTCTTATTCATGAGGCGCCTTGTTTGTCTTCAAGGCAACTCGTGCACGTATATAAATCTGTAAAATTTGGTATAAAAGGCGAGGTGATACTATTTAATCGGGCAGCGAACCCATCGATCATTTTTTTGCTCTTGCGAAGCATGCCCAGTTTGACTCGGCCCACGTTTTTTTATGCAGGCTCTGCCATCAATTAGTACGATCAGATAAAAAGGTCATCATTGTAAAATCTCAAGATGATATACCGGCTCAGTCTCTCAGAGGTGTTCATAGGGGTAGTGAGTGCGTGTGTGCGTTTATAGGGGTGAGTGTATGCGTGTTTATATGAGCTGGCTTCGGTACTGTGTTAAAAAGAAGGTAAAAAGGTCATCATCCCTAAAAATAAAAAGGTAAAAGGGTCATCATTGTCTTAAAAAAAGGTAAAAAGATCATCATATCAAGTTTCTTAACGTGGCAATTCAAAATAGCAAATTTCTACACATAAACGTTTTTTTTTTTTTGAGAATCTACACATACACGTTATTTTACGGATCCTACACGTAGACATGAACCAGTTACAGTTCAGATGAGACAACTGGATAAGTTGGTTCAGAAGGTTTGTGTGTTTGTGCGTGGTTGCGAGTTTGACTCTGGCCCGAGCACCAATTCTTTTTGGCTCGCTCCAGGCTGGAGCGTGAGCCAGCCCAGAAGTTTCCCACTAAAACATGGCGTATGTATAAAATTATTCAAAACGGGACGAAATAAAACGAACCAAACCAAGAATACCTATTCCGTTTAATAGTAGGTCCGTTTAATAGTAGGTATAGATTGGGTTGATAAAGGGAAAGCAAGACGGAAGAACCTCGCAGACTCAGCCTACATTGCTAGTTTGTCATTCGCCCTATGCATCCCCTAACCTGGTAATTGAGGTGCAACAAACCAAACCAAGTAAAAAAAAAATCTGCCATCCCTCTCTTCCTACTTGTTGGAATCTCAAAGGCTGTTACAGGCCTACTGACAACCAAATATATAACAACAGTAGGTTTAGTTGCTATGCGCCTATGCTTATGAACAAGAATCTGTATTTGTTGTTCTAAAGAAGGGTGACCATGTATGCATTTTCGAGCTCAATTAAATAGGCGGCAAATTGGAAATGCATATACTCCAAATTAAGCACACAGATTCAACAGCCACACTGGAAAGCACAATAATTCATGTCCCCCGGTATTCCTCAAACAGGGAGCAGACAGGCAGTAATATCCTCTACACACATGCATAGGATCCACCACAAAGGAAGGAGCCAACCTGTTTTTTCATGCCCTTGGTATTGACTGCCAAATCGGAAGGCAGGATTCTTGCGAGGCAGGCGGCATCATGACTGGTAAATGAGGCAATCAAACAGAGGCATGACAACAGCCTCCACCAATCGATTCTTACAAGGCTCTCCACAGGCAGGCATTTGGAATCTTGGATTAGATAGAAACTAGGGCGAAAACGAAGGTACTGTTTACTAAATCAGTTTCAAATCACCTAACAAATCACAATCTTTTTTTCCTACCGCTGGTGCCATACCAGCGTCGAAGCTACCATTAGGAACCCCCCTAAGACCTAATCATGAGTAACTGTTCCGGCCAACGATGATGGAAATAAATTAACACAAGCCTGAGTTTATAGGCATCAAGTTCAGGATCATGTCATGGCTTCATTGTATCAATCTCTTGGCTAGTTTGAGGGAGATTGCTGCTGCTCTTCAGGGGCCTCCTCGGCCTGTTGCCCTTGAGGCTGCTGCCATGCATATGCCACTGGGTGACCCTGCTGGCCACCATACATCATTCCTACTCCCGGTACCTGTTGTGCTGGCACATAGTAATAAGGAGGATATGCATCAGCCGGTGCCCCTAGAGCAGCAGGTGGCAAGCCCACCCTCGGAAGCCCAAGGCCTTCCTCCTTCATGTCATCCCTGGGAATGATGTCCACCAAGAAGTCGTAGATGTCAGTCCTGGTAATGGCAGCTGCAATGTCATTCTTCTGCAAGGTCCGGCGCTTGTTCTCCTCAGTGTGCATCCATGACCTCAGTGTCAACTCTAAGATAAACACCTCGCATGCCTTTGCAAAGACAACAGGAGCTTCTGCAGAGATCATCCGGACATCCTCATCAGCCTTCATTATCTTTTTTATCCTTGCCAGTGGTAAGGTGTGGTTCTTGAAGTCAGCTGCCTGCTCGATCTCTTCCATTTGGGTAGCCCAGAACTCACGAAGTTGCTGCTGCTGCTGTTGCTGCAGTTGTTGGTGAAATTGCTGGGCTTGTTGGTAAACCAGTTGGTGCTGAGCACTGAGTTGAGCTGGATTAGCGGGGAATGGCACTGCTGGCTGTGAACCAGGAGGAATGGCGGCAGCACCTCCAGGAACCATGGCTGGAGCTGGATAGGCAGCAGGAGCAGGATATGCTTGTGACCCAGCAGTGGCCACACCCACCACAGGCTCAGGCTGCGAGGATGGTTCCATGTGAGGTCTTGTTCGTGCAAAGCCAAATATCTTCCGAGCACTGCGCAAAACAATTAAAGGTATTGAACAGTTAATTTTCATCTAGATTAATTCGAAAGATCAGAACAAGTTTACAAGATTGGAAATTCATAAATGTATCGTAGATGAATGGGAATTCCATCTTATAATGTGAACGAAGGAATCAAAGCAATCGAACTCAACATTTAATCTGAAAGGTCCATTGCAGCATTCCAAACACAAAAAGATTCTCGTTACACATGAAAAGGTGAAATTAAAAGGATTAAACGGAGAAGTATCATCAGAAAATAAGCAGCAGCAGAAATGAAATCAAACAGACTATATGTAAATAAAAATCACAAGTTCCCATCAACCTTATCCCTAATATGTGTCATAAGAACCTTCATAATGCAACTATCAATTGACCTCAATATTTCATCACTGAAGGTTGATCGCAGTATTCCGAACAGAGAAGATTATACCGCTACACATAAAGAAACTGAAATGAAAAGGATTTAAAGGCAGAAGTATCATCAGAACACAAACAGCAATGGATAAGAAGGAGAAGTTTCCTTCGCAATACAACAATCCATAATTTGCAAGTGTATGTTTGCATAACCAATCAATCCCTGCTAAAATTGGTTAAGGAGTATGGGCAAACACAGAAGAATCCAATATTTGGACTACTTTAACAAAGCAAGTTAGATGGATCGGTACAAACCATACAGAAAGTTCAGAGCTTCAAATCATCCATGTGCGTACACCACATGTCTGAGGATTTTCAGTGCAAGCAGGTCCCATAGATCACACAGAAAAGGCACATAAACCTACACCTTCAGTTAGGACTTGGGAGTCTCCAGAAAAGGACTGGTATGTATAGCTATATATTCCTCCTAAATTAGTAAGGCAGTATCATGTACTTGCATTAACCAGGAGCCTTGAATTAAGTCAATATCACACCTAGATGCCAAACCTTGTAAAGTTCAACTACAGTTAAAAGTGGAGTGGCGTGTAAAAGGACTTCTTTATTTCCTAATGGCACAGCTTACTTTTACAAACTTTGACGATGTAAAGGACAAAGTTTGTTTAATTAAACCTACTACATCATCAAGTTTGTCACATATAACCAAGACGACAAATGACTTACGTTTTCTTATCCTCACTTTTCACCATCACTTGAAAATGATTTATTGTATTCTCCCAAGTAAGCTAAAGGCAGATAACAACTGCCTTGATAGTATTTCTTAGAACATATAGCAATTGGGCAGCTTAAAACGATTCATGCGTTTGACGTGGGCAAAGGAGACCTGGCATATGTCGTGTCACCATGACATAGAGACACGGCGGGGGCATATATCGATACCTTCCAAAAATCAGACTGCGAAACGTATGCAACCAAAAATATCATTCACAATACGTTGGCGTAATCAGTACGTCGGTCACGTGGAGGGGTCGACTCCACGCCAATACTAATTTATAGAAGGTTGAGCTTTCATGGAGCCAATCCCAACTAAGCCTACTACACAGCGGAATTTGTCTCTATCGCAATCTCACCGGATTGGCGCTGAAGATAAACAGAACGGCGGAAGCGCGCACTGTAAATCTCTGAACTCTCATTTTGCTTTAGTGGAAAATCACGCTAGCAACTGAATTTGATGCATACATCCAATCCCTTAGCTCTTACATGTACGAGAATCAAGTCTGTCACACAACTTAGTTAGACATACCTAGGAAATCTAACGAAAAAGAGCCATGCCTAAGAGAAAACAGAACTGAACTAGGTCAATTACGGATCACTCGGGCGCATGCAGTGGAACAGTGCCAACGCGTGGGCGTGGCCCTGGTGATGGGCCGATGGTTACGGAAGAATTATGACACTCTTCCGTCGAAGAAGACGCATCAACACCACCAATTTCACAACCGAAACCATCGCCGAATCGCGCTTACCCTACGAATTCAGCAAACGAGAAGCCACCAGCAGATCGCAAACACGACATGCGCGAAACGGGGAAGAAAATTCCGGATCAATCTAGGCAGGCGTGCATGCGGGAATTGAACGGGATCACGCCCCGCGGAAAAAAAAAAGTTGGGGAGGGGGGAAAAGTTTGTTACCGAGAACCGCCGGATCTCCGGTACGGGGACAGGAGGACGTAGGAGACGGCGATGGAGGCGGTGAGGCGGCGGCGAGTAGGGCGGTGGTTGTGGCGGCGGAGGGGTCCCTGTCTCGCTGCTCCGCTGGTGGATTCTCGGAAGCGAGAGAGACAGAGAGTCGCCCTCGGTCAAGGACGAAGAGAAGAAGAGTCAAGGGAGAGACACTGCAGGCAGGGGTTTTTATGGGTCGTGGGCCGTCTGGGCCTATATGGAAACATCTAGCCCTTCTTGATGGCGTAACAGTGAAGCTAGATTTATCCGGCCCATGTATCTGCCTGGGTTGGGCCCAATTTTCATTTTTGGAAGAAAAACATTGCTTGTTTCCTTTTCTCTTGCTATCTTGCTCTCATAAAATCCGTATCATGTAACTGTACATTCCTATCACTAAGCTGCAGTTCTCTTTGCCCAGTTTCGCAAAAAAAAAAGTTCACTTTGCCCAGAAAATGTAGAAATAAACTAGCAAGACAAATCATCTGCATCGTAGTACAACCACTAGGTAAGGAAGCACCGAAGCAGGAGCGTCTGCTCAACACACACACACACACAGCCATATCGCCTGGTCGGAAATCCCAGTGAAAGTAAAAACAGCACCGGAATCCTGTAAAATCCCTGACCGGGATTCATTGGGTCCAGTGGCCGGAATGCGTCCCATCAGCCTGGGCAAGCATCAGATCCGAGGAATCCTGAGGGTGACGGGGCGCACCATAATGCCGTTACGCGTCGATGCCATGGTCGGTCTCGCCGGCCATGGCAGATTGGCGGCATCTTCTCCTCCTCCGTCTCCGCCCCCACCACCACCCCGAAACAGCCGGTGCGGTGGTGGTGACAGCGACAGATCACGGACGGGACTGCGGAGCCGTGAATTCCATTTCCAGGGCCAATTATTGCGCCACCACCACCCCCGACCGTCGCCCATTCCGCTCCCACCCAGTGCCATGGCGATGGCGTCACCGCCGGCCGGTACCGCCGCATTCATGGCGCCTCTCGGCCCTGTACGTCCCCCCTGCCCATCGGCATCTGCCACTGCAATTACAGTACTCTCGAGTCTCGACCCTATCCTCGGCAGCTCAGAATCAGAAATCTGAATACGGTCCTTGAGAATCCGGTCGAGCATGGCATGGCATGGCACAGCTCGATCGATCCAGCAATGGCGTTCTTCTCACATACACACAGTACTACAGTATTAATTTACAAGCATCGTCTTCTCCCGACCGAACTTACCCCTGCGGAAAAGACCGAACTTACCCCTGCGGAAAAGCTCTTCTTTAATCGAATTAAAACAAGCTGCCTTTCCATTCCAGAGGTTGAGGAAAAGGAACCCGAGGAGAGAGAAAGGGAAGCTACTGGCGCCGGGACGGCTAATGGCTGGCGGCGGTTGGCCGGCTGGCGACGACGAGGCCGTTCGGCGCAGCGACGGCCGCGACGGCGGTTGAGGACGAGGTGGCGCTGCCCGGCGCGAGCACGAAGCGGGAGGAGAAGGTGTAGCTGTAGTAGAGGCTGGCCGCGTCCGCGTCCGGGTCGCCGAAGCCGCTCTGGTCGAAGTTGCGCGCGTAGCTCAGCGGGTCGTACTGGCACCCCCGGAGCGCCCCGGCCGCCGACGAAGACGATGACGACGCGGCCGGCCTGGCCGCGCACAGCGCCTGCCTCCCCTGCCGCCGCAGGCGCCGCACCAGGCGCCCGAGCCCGCACCCGCCGCCGTAGCACCGCCGTGCCGCGGGGCTGACGATGCCGCCGCCGCCGCCGCCGCGCCTGCAGGTCGACGTAGCCCCGGCGCCGCTGCCGCCTTCTACCATCGCCGCCTCCCCCGTCTCTCCCTCTCTCCTCGCCTCTCCGCGGCGCCGCGTGCGCGGCCGTGTGTCCAGTGCAGTGCGGCGCAGTGTGGCTGTGGGACTTGTGCCGGGCGCGTGTGTGGGTTGTTGGTAGGTAGACGTGTCCGTGACCGTGATTTATAAAGGTCCAGCTGTGGCCGCCAACCCATTCGCGCAAACCGTTGGCGAACTGAGGCGATCCGGCCACGGAGCAGTGCAGTCTCCGTGAGTATTTTGGTGTCAAGCTGGGGAGGATGAGACCAGTGCACCACATCGGGGCAGGGAAGATCTTATCTTTCCTTTTTCTTTTCTTAGGAAAGAAGATATTTTATTTTCCTAGAAGTAGAATGCCTTTTCTTTCCCATACATACCTTGTTCACCTGAATGCCCATGCCGTTTGATGGGTGTCGATGACTTGCAGCACCGCCTCTTCAAATGTCGTCACGTGAAAGAAGTGTGGTCTCGGTTGGGACTTCTAGATGACATTCAAAGAGCAACTGATAAGGACAAATCAGGCTCAGTCACTATGAATATCTTATCAAAGCTTGATGTTGTTTCGGGTGGAGTACCTGTGGTCGAACTGGCTGTTGTGGCGGCGTGGTAACTTTGGTGGTAACGACGACAACTTGTGAAAGAAATCGTGATTCAAAACCCTGAGAAAACAGCACTGTCTATTCGCGTCCTACCTACAAATTACATCAGATTGATGTCTCCAAAGCTCCCGACTTGAAAGAAAGAACATATGTGGCAAAAAATGTCTCATGGATTGATCTGGAGCTTGTGGTATTGTTGTGCGTGATGAACGGGGTGACTTTCTAGCAGAAGCAACTTGGTTTCTTCCGCATATCTAAATGTTGATTCAGGGGTGGAGGCAATTCAGCAAATGGACTCTTATTTAGGACACGACGTTGCATTGGTCTCTGAATGCAAGCAGTTGGCAATGGACTTGGCAAAAATCGGATGATGTAATCCCTAACTTTTACTTCGGCATTCTTTTAGGACTCTTTTAGTGCTAGATCTTCGGGTTCTTGGGATGATGTAATCCCTAACTTTTACTTGTAAATGACATGACCATCATATGAGAAATAAAGTCTATTTGTTGTCAAGAAAAGGGCCTTTTTCTCTTCCTACAAGTAGAAGGCAATTAAAGACAATATATTAGAAATAAAACGCCATGTTGTATATGAATGATGTCTTCCTCATGTAGTTGTCGGTGCCAATGGCACGTCATGAGCAAATATCCATGCCGTCTCTAGATCTCCGAAACTTCCTTGGAGAAAGATAACAGTCTTGAGGCACGGGGCGGAAAGTTGCTGGTCGGAGCCAGGAGAAATCAACGATAAGGAAGTAAGGATCAAATCATCGTCCTATAGAAAAGGACGACGAAGGGCCCTAGACAACCACCACGATCCGATCAGACAAAACTGAAATGCCTTACCTCCTCTAGATCTTCAAAACATTCTCGGAGCCAGATAAAGGCGTTGGCGCATGAGGCGGGAAGTTGTCGGTCGGAGCAAGAAGAAATCAACGACAATGAAGATAAGGATAAGATCACCGCCCTAGAGAAGACGATGATGAAGGGGCCTAGACAATCATCCTGATCCAACCAAAGAGAACCAAATGTCTTACCTCCTCTAGATCTCCGAAACAACCTCGGAACCACACCCAATGAAAAAACCTCCATAGTTCATAGCAACAGTAAAGGAAATCCCTTTCTTCATCACCTACATGGACATTACAAATTCAGCCGATCAGATAATGTGTAAAATCCAGTTAATTTGCAAAGATCGGTTTGCATCGCAAAATTGCAAAATTCCGCTAGCATGGTCAAGTTCAGTTAACAACATCAGTTAGCATGTGCAAAGACAGTTCAACAAAGTTAAGTTCAATTAACACATATTGTTCACACATTCAGTTAGCACATCGATAGTGTCCCGCCCAAAAGGGGTCCCTCGCCATGTCGGTTCCCAGCCTGATGGGTCTGGCTGAGGACCCCTAGGTCGGTTCCATCATGGGGTACATTGGGCGGCCCTTGGCGAATTATACGAAGACTCCGGGAGACTTGGAGGACAATCGGCAGATACCAGTGCCGTGGATGACTCTACCTCCACTGACGTAGCCGACTAGGGTCTGTAACTCTAGGGCCCCAGGTATGCTATATAAGCCAGGGGTTGGGCTCGTCGATAGGATAAAATACAATCCCTTGGTACTTTACATACACCTCAACACAATATATGAGCAAGAGTAGGATATTTTCTCCTCTGGGAGAGCCCAAACTCGGGTAAAACCTTGCCCCTATTACCATCGGCCAAGTCACCTAGGTAAGATACCCTACCGGGATCTGTCGGATCTAGCTCCGGCACACATAAATTCAGTTAGTTGAACATGGGCAATTGAGTTATATGATTCACATCTAAGCTATACCATATAATCTCAGAAGCACTTGTTTACCTATACTAGCATCCAAAATCCTCTACTTTAATCTCGTCCCGAGCATGCCACCCTTCCCCCTGCCAAAAAAAGAAAACCCTTCTTTCCATAGCCCAAGCAAGCCATACGAACGAAGCATGACGTTGGCGACATCTAAGCCACACGAACATGACATCTAAATGACGGCCCACGGGAACATGAACAACAATGACATCAGGGGCGGCAAGGAACGAGAACTCACCATAAACCGGAGGTGTCTCGCCCTTTGGTCGCAACCGTAGTGCCATGCTTCCACTCGACGGTGAAATCTCCGGCATAGGTGCCGCCACCGAGGCCTCCTTGTGTCGAAGCAAAAACCCTAGGTGATCGCCATCGCAATCGCCTCCTCCTCTTTACTTTCTTCTCTTTCTTCCCTTTCTTTCCTTTTCTTTTCCTTTCTTTCCGCATCGGTTGGTTTTGAAGCATGGTCGATGGAACCAAGGTGGGGGCAAGGTTTTTTTTATTTGCAAAATGGCGTATGCAAGTGGCAGCGTTTTTGCAAATGCGGCCCCTGAAACAATCCACCTGCATTAAAGAAGGCCTACCAACCGGATTTTTTTGCGGAAAACCCCTTGCAGACGCAGAGTATCACCCCCGCGGTCCATCTTACACTGACGTGACTACAGACGGCTAGGCAGACGACGCCACGTGGGCGGCATACGTACGGAAACGTCTCCCGTGACCGTATGTGCAGAGTGTCACTCATGCGGTCCATCCTATGGTGACGTGGCTACACACGGCGAGGCAGATGGCGCCGTGTGGGCGGCATATGTATGAAAACGTCTCCGGTGACCGTATGGACGCACTCGGAACAACTTCGTCAACCCAAAAATTGCAGTTCCTGAATTTAGTGACTTTTTTTTTTGCACGCATGTCCCATAGAATGTGGGAGATGAATTATACTCTTGTTTTCTCAAAGAAAAAACTAAGAAAAATCCTGCTGGCAATGCATGGATTGATGGATCTCGATCGGGCGTGGGAGGGAGGGGAGGGAACAAAACGGTGGGCGGTACGGTTGGCAGTGGAGCCACGCGGGGCGGCAAGGACGTCGTCATGGGCCTCCCTTGTCGTCGAGCAAAGCGTGACAGCCAGCCACGTCGCCCCTACCACCCCTACCCCCGCCCCGATCCGGTCCGGTCGCTAGCTACTCTATCTTTGGCGATTGGCATCACACTTCACAGTTGTACGCCCATATCCACCGCACCCTGGCCGACGCCAGTACGCCACAGCGCCGCTACCACTGAAATTTCCAGCAGCAAGAGCGAGCACACACCAGCCATTTCCCTTCCCTTCCCCCGTCAACAACACGGCGCCCGCTGCGCAAGTCATTTTTTAAAGCGTGTGAAAGGCTGTCGGCATGGCATCGTCAGCTCACTCGAGGTCAAGCAGCACACCCCGTCCCGAGGGCATTTCTTCCTTCTCACGGTGCTGCTATCCAGGAAGTAAAATATTACTGCTCGACAAGTCGCCGGATGCAGGGAGGACGCAGGCATGTGGCATCCCCCTAATAAGATAGATATACTTTTGTCAGATTAAAATAGATCCAGCCGAGAGTGGTCGCTCGACATTCTCTTGGTCTGCCATCGAGCACTGAACTGAACTGGATCGGGTTGAGGGACTACTCGCTAGGAAAGCATTGCTTGGAGCGAACGGCTCCATGATTAGGCTTTTCTTCTTTCAAAAAGGTCCAGCGCTTTAGCCCGTCCTCCGACTCCGAGAGGGGGATTGACAAAAAAACTACCACTTATGTTTCCCGTCTCACAGAACTACCGGTTTTTAAAAACTGACCGAAAACTACCGAAAAATTGAAATCTCGTGACTAAAAACTACCAAGTTGACCTGATGACCGTTTTAGTGCTTTTAAGCCCGTTTCTGACAGGAGAGGCCCACCTGTCAGGTGGGCGGCAGCGGTAACGGCTAGGGGCGCTCGCTTGCCGGTTGCCGCCGTTAGAGCCGCTTGTCGGTTGCACCTAGTCGGATCAGGACTAACTTGGCCGACCGGCCCTCTCGTCCCCACCCGATCTCACTCTCCCCCGAGCTCACTCCACTCTCTGCTCTCCTCTGCTTCTGTTTCTTCTTCTCGCACTCTGGCAACGCCGCGACCATGCCGTCGTGGCCCAACAGTAACGAGACCTCCGACGATGACGAGTATATGAGCGAGTTCAGCAGCATGCAAATGGAGTACTTTGTAAGTCAGCTCACTCTCTCCTCTCCTCTCCTTTCCTCTTCTAGGGTTAGGGTTTGAAGATAATTTGGATTTCTTCCATTTAAGTTCATATATGTGAGTTGTAGTTGATATATATGTTTTTGCTGCTGCAGCAAACTCCTGAAACTGTGATAGACCCAAGTTTCTGTGGGCTTGTGACTGAATCTGAGCGAAGGTGCATCTTGCACAGGCAGAGGCCAGGCAAGTTTGTGGCATTTGAAGACACTGACACTGGCAGGAGATTCATAGGATGTGCTACTGAGGTAATGGACCAAGTTGTCATGGATTTGATTAGCTTCATTTTGTGCTATGTAGTGGAAACAGAGTAGCGTTTAGTTGCTGTTTTTTTGAATTTTGCTGAAGTGTAAAAACATTGCTATGCCTGAATACTGTACTTGTAGCAAAGAGCACTGGAAACATAGCAATGCAACATAGCAATGTTTTGTATTTTTAGTATAGAGCTAGCTAGTGTAGTTATGTATATGATTAGTGTTTATGATTTGTTATTCTGAATTTGTTTGTTACTGAACAATACAACTCACTGTAATTTAACTTAATTTTCAGGATGGTGTGAACTGTGGTGTTCTGGAGTGGGTAGATGCCCCTTGGCCTGTAATTCTGCAAAGGTGCTTAAGCAAGCTCTGGGATATGTATCATGAGCAGAACCTTGGTAGAGTCCAGGATAATGAGGCTTATGGGATAGAGGTTGCAAAACTGAAGAAGGAGCTTGATTCTCTGGGCAATCAGTACAGACAGCTAGTGGATGATGTCTCCAAGTTGTTTGATTATCAGGATGGAATGAAATCTCATGACATGGATTGCACAAGCCAGGCAATCAATGAACTGAAGGAGAAGAAAAAGCAACTTGAGGAGCAGGCAAAGATTGAGCTTCAAATGGAGAAGCTTAAGCTCAAAAAAGAACACAGGTGCATCCTTCAGAGTCAAGCTGATATAATCCAAAACACAAGGAAGGCCATGAAGGAGATAGAGGTGGACAGAGACCTCCTTAAAGAAGAGAAGAAGAAGCTGGAGCATGTCATTTCTGAGCTCTTGAAGGTTGGTCATGTGTTGGGAAACATTGCATGAAAAACAAAAAAAATTCTACGCACACGCAAGATCTATCAAGGAGATGCATAGCAACGAGAGGGGAGAGTGTGTCTACGTACCCTCGTAGACCGTAAGCGGAAGCGTTTGACAGCGCGGTTGATGTACTCGAACTTCTTCGCGTTCCAACCGATCGAGCACCGAATGTACGACACCTCCGTGTTCAGCACACGTTCAGCTCGATGACGTCCTCCGCCTTCTTGATCCAGTAAGACGGCGAGGTAGTGGATGAGTTCCGGCAGCACGACGGCGTGGTGACGGTGATGGTGAAGCTATCTCCGCAGGGCTTCGCCTAAGCACTGTGACGCCCCGGCTTAATCGTGCACTAATCATACACGCAAATGCACACGATCAAGCCTAAGGACTCACTTGAAGATATCACAACACAACTCTAGACACAAATTTAAAATAATACAAGCTATATATTACAAGCCAGGGGCCTCGAGGGCTCGAATACATAAGCTCGCTTACAAGCGTCAGCGGAAGCATCAGATATCTGAGTACAGGTATAAAAGAAAGACAGATAGGCCTTTAAAAGGAGGGGCAAAAGAAAACACTATGATCGAAAAGGCGCAGGCCTCCTGCCTGGGACCCTCCGAACCTACTCCTGGTCGTCAGCCAACTCGAAGTAGTAACCACCCTTGGGGTAGTAGTAGTAGTCGTCGGCGGGGGCAGCTGGCTCCGGGCCTCCGTCGTCTGGTCGCATCAAATGGATATGGGGAAAAAGAGGAAGCAAAGCAACCGTGAGTACTCATCCGAAGTACTCAGCAAGTAAGTATCTACACTACATATGCAACATTATCAAAGAAAGGCTGTATATATGGATTGAGCTGCAGAAATGCCAGAGTAGAGAGAAGGCCTAGTCCTATCGAAGACTTGCATCTTCAGCGGTCTTGCAGCATTAAAAGAGTGTAGATTAGTACAGTATAAAGTAGTAGTAGTATTAAGTATCAACCTCGCCCAGAGATCCTTTCTCGACTCCCTGTGAGAAAGCAATCCCAGAGCCCTAATATCCAAGTATCAACCTCGACCAGAGATCCTTTCTCGACTTCCTGCGAGAAAGCAATCCCAGAGCCATACTATCCATATCTCATCTCAAGTATCCAGTTCTAGTTGTATCGATCGGGATACAACTCCGAGCGTCCGTTACCGAGGATCCGGCTATGCATAGATTAGTTCTTCCCTGCAGGGGTGCACCAACTTACCCACCACGCTCACTTAACTCCGGTCGGACACACTTTTCGGGGTCATGCCCGGCCTCTAAACAATATGCCGCAACCCGACCTAAGCTTAACAGAGAGGTCAGCACGCCGGACTAAACCTATGCCCCCAAGGGTCTTGGGCCATCGCCCCGTGAACTCCTGCACGTTGCGGGGCCACCGAGAGCAGACCTAGCAACCCACACTATCAAGGCGGTTACTTCACGTGGTCCAACTCGGCGCGCGCCGCTCAGTCGCTGACGTCTAGAAAGGTTCGGCTGATGCATACGACACAGAGTACCCATATTTATTCCCGCGTGATGGTTAGTGCTATCGGGCCAGAGGCCCACTCGGATCAAATATCCAAACCGTTAGTGTATTAGGGGGTGTGCGGTAATGAGCAGAGACTCACGATCGATGTGACCCCGTCACCCCGTCTCGAGGACTTGCAGCAAGGGCTAAGAATGCCCGGTCGCGCCTCGTATTTATCTCTCGGGTATCCTCCAGGTCAACCCGACTCCACATCACTCGCCACTTAGGCTCGCGCGGGTACCCCTCAGGGTCGACCCGCCTTTCCAAGTAACAGTTGTAAAGTCGAAGTATCCGTGTGTCCATAACATCAGGGGAATCCGAGGTATCACCCTCGTTGGATTCCTACTCGATGTAACCGTCAAGGTGAACTCGGAGGAATCACCCTCGATGGGTTCACACTTGAGGTGTTGCACGACAGCGTCGTTACCGGAAGTGGTGAAGGAGGAATCACCCTCGAGGACCACGACCGAGTAACTACTCCAAAGAGTTAGGTGTTGCACGACAGCGTCATTACCGGAAGTGGTGAAGGAGGAATCACCCTCGAGGACCACAACCGAGTAACTACTCCACAGAGTTAACATCGGAAGTGCTTACGAGGTATCACCCTCGGCACTCGATAGTAACGCTGCAGTGTCGTACAGATAAAGGGGGTGTGATGTGCGGTGCCGGGGCCTGGTTGTCGATCACGTTGACCGTGTCTTCTGATAATCCAGCGGGGCAACTGGGACAAGTGGGGTCACTGGGGTACACTAACCAGCCTATTCTAACCAGTTTAGGATAAGCAGGTAATTATCAAAAGCAGGTTACAAAAACAGGCTATGCATCAGATATAGGAAAGCAGTAACAACAGCAATTTCTAGCAAGCATAAGAGAGAAAGAATAGGCGATATCGGCATGTTCAAAAGGGGGGTGCTTGCCTGGTTGCTCGGCAGAAGAAAAAGGAATCTTCGACGGTGAAGTAGTCGATCACCAGGGCATCGTCGGCGGTCTCGGGGTCTACCGGGAAGAAAGGGGGAGGAAACAGATAAATACACAGCAAACATATGCAACACAGAGCATGCCATGCTAAGGTGCAGTGCAGGGTTGCCTAAAGACATGTCTAAATCATTTTAATTATTTTAGGATTAAATTTGGATTTATTAACCGGTATATATGCACTATTCATCTACCGAAAATGGGCAAAAAGTTGCGGGTTCACCTACTTAGAGGGTCCTGACACGAAAACAGATGGCACGGTTGGATTCGTCTCGTCGTTCTGAGTAACTTTCATATATAAAGTTTTTCGATCTGAGCTACGGTTTAATTTCTACGGATTTTCAAAGTTTTAACAGTTTTCTGGAATTATTTAAATTAACATAAATTAATTATTGTGTCAGCAGTGTGTCACGATGACGTCAACAAGTCCACTATGGGCTGGACCTGGTCAAACTGACCAGAGGGCCCCACATGTCAGCCACAGTGGCTTTAGTTTTAAATTAGCAGGGTTATTTAGGCTGTGGGCCCAGCCTGTCAGTGATCTAAACTAACAGTGGGTTAATTTAACTAAGTGCAATTAGTTCCTAATTATCTTGCTCACATTGGGGACCACACATGTCAGTGACTTGTCAACCCAGTCAGCGTTGACCAAGGTCAACTGGTCAAAGTGGGGCCCCTGGGCCCACCAGTCAGTGGCCCAGGCGGTGCCACGTGGGCGCCACACCAGCGGGGGCTACCGGAACTGCGCCGGCGAGCCCGAGAGCAGTGGAGCACTCTGGCGAGCTCGGAAAATCGCCACGGTGCATCATTTGACGCGGGGTTGGGCTTTTTGGAACGGCCGCGTCGTGCCGTGTCCGTTGCTACAAACCACGCGAGCGGAGGTGGGCTAAAACGACGCCGGCGACGAGCTAAGCGGTCGCCGGAGTTCGGCCGTCAAACAAAACGCATAGTGGGGCTCAGGTTCGACAAGGGAAAGGGCCAGGCGGCTTCACGGAGAAGCCCTGAGCACACCCATGTGTTCAGCTGGCCCTGGGACGGCCAGTTGCCACGATGGTGTTGGCTCGAGCGGCGGCCAGAGCACGGTGAACGCGGGATGGCAGCTACGGGGGCGGAAAAGCTCCGGGGAGAGGGGGAAGACGTGCGGTGGCTCACCTTGCAGGCACAAGGGGGGCCCGGCGACAATTTTGTAGCAGCAGAGCAGCGGGGTTCGTCGGAGCAGACGCGGCGGCCGGAGATGGGGAAGACGGCGATGGCAGCGATTGATGCCGTCTCGGCTCGAATCACTGGTTGTGGTCGACGTAGAGGAACTGGACGGAACTACTGGACGCTCTGGTTCATCGAGGGAGGGCCGGGGACCGCGAGGACGAGCGGTGCACGGCGGCGAGCGCTCGGGCTCATCTCCGGATCGATGGGGGAGGACGGAGGAGGAGGGGAAAGTGAGCGAGGAGGAGCCAGGGGGAGTGAACGAGGGGGGTCCTTATCCCCTCGGTTGTCGGTGGGGGTCGTCATGTCACCGTCTCGCCGGTGCTCGCCGGCGCGGCCAGACGCGCGGTGACACGCACAGGAGAGAGAGGGAGGAGGGAGAAATAGGCTTGGTGAGCTGGGCCTCAGGCACTGTGCACTTAGGCCCAGTGCACAGTGGCCTTTCTCTTTTTTCTTCTCCAGTTTTTTCTGTTTTCTTTTTCAGAGATGGTTTTTGAATTAAATGAGCTGTCAAATGCATTTGAAAAAATATGAAACTTGTCCACAAAATAAAATGCATTATCCAGTACTGCCACAAAAAGTTTGGGCAATTTTGAAATTCTTTTGGATTTTCCAAAAATAGGAAAGGCATTTTTAGTGCTGTCTTGGCACTGTTTAATTGCCCTAATCCAAAGTATGGCTGATGGTGATGTTGTTTTCCTTAACAACAATTTGTTTTGGGATATTTCCTAGATGATGAACATTTTTCCAGCAACTTTTGAGCAACTTCAAATTTCACTTTGAATTTGAATAGAATTCAGAGAAGGAATTTGAATTGAAAGATTTAACCACTATGATTAATCAATGCAAATGATGATGACTTGGCATGATCTTAAGGGATTACTGTGGTGTGATGCTGGGGATGTTACAAATCTCCTCCACTACAAGAAATCTCGTCCCGAGATTTAAGTGGGGAAGTAAAGAGTAACTTCGGGAGAACTGACCCTTATAGGGTTAATTATCTGGTGAACAATTCTGGGAATGTGGCAGAAGTATCTCTCGAGTTGAAACTTAAGAAAACATCGAGAGCAAGGTATGAAGGTACCATAGGAAGTTTCAAGCGAATGGACAAACGATCGATACCTGATCAGAGTGTGTAAAGGGATTCAGAGCATCGGGAATAGATCATCTCTCGGAGGGTGGCTCGTAATAACACACAAAACCAAGGTCATAGGATACTTCAGAATCAAGGATGTACAGGAGAGTCAGGTTCCGATCCTGTGGAACTGTGGGGGGGGGGGTGTCGATCGAGAGTAGGGAGAACGATGACATCTTACCGGTCATGACAACAATGTATGACAGAGAATAGTCTGTTAGTTATGTCGGTGACAACATCGGTACCAAGGGCGAGGGACGAAGAGAACCATTTTCCTGCTCGTTAAAACGAGGCGGACCAATAGGCAAAGTTCTCGTCCATCGGGGGTTACCGAAATGTCATCAACAATAGTAACAGGGTCTCACTGACAAGGTTGTACATCGGAATGTTTTATAAGCAGGGAATTATTTCTGCTTATATCATATAGATCACAAGAAAAGTTAAACAAACCAATGGAAAGGAAAATGTGTTTACACACAAGAACTAGGAGTATATCATTTCCCAAGGAAATACGGAGCATGATATACATGATAGAACAACAAGTTCAAAAGCATGTAGATAAAGGGGTGAGGGAAGAATCATGGTATTACCCATACAACGGTGTTTGGATAATAGATCAAGAAACATTTGGCAATGTGCTTCCAATGTTCTTGTGGATATTCGGAATACCACAATCATGCTTCAAGGTAGCCTTGATATGGTGTTTCAAGTAAGGGTTGGGTCTGAAGATCTCAAGAGAAACAAAAGAACAATTTCGGAAGTATCGAGGAACGCAAGGTATAACCAAAACATAACCAAGTCTGAGTTGGCAGAAAGTCAAGGATGTTATCGATGATAACACTAATCATCAAGGGGCAGAGATGGTATTTCGCATCAAGAATTCGAATGATACCTTAGAACAAGGCAGTATATAGATGGTGATCACGACTAATTTTGTCGAGAGGCTCTATAAAGATGCCATCGAGCAGCAACGACATCAAGCAAAAGAAATGATAAGGTGAAGGTTATTGGAACCAAGGATATGACACAAGCTCGAAATCAACCTTGTTGTTTAGGGTGGAATGATAAGATAAGGAAGATCGACGTAAACTTCGCTTAGCGTCGAAAATTGTGCGCCGGGAAGAAGAACCAGGTAGCACAGTTAAAATTAGTACGATAATGATATAGCCGATCAGGCTAGGAATGATGTGATGGAGTATCATTCCAAAAAGAATTCACAAGAGGTAGTGCAATGACACCATATTCTCGAGATAACATGGGGCAATACTCAATGGTAGATCAAAATAGAGGTTGGACAGGTGAAATGTTCTGCAGAGGACAAGTATTTTAACTTGTCCGGGAAATGGAAGCAAGAAGAAAATATGGTCGGAACCACGATTGCCAAGTATCAATTCTCAGATACAAGATGAATTTGTACCAAGGAAATAATTATTTTTACGAGCAGCTTCCATGATAATTTCTACATCGGGTCCATGGGCATGAACACAAAGGTTCAAGGTTGACTCCTACTTCTTCAATGCATAACCTTCCATTCACTGCTCTGTTAAAAATTACATGAACGTGAAGAACTACCTAGTGAAATACCAGAGGAGTATGACCCGCGAAAATTATCGGGTTCACACAGATTAAGAAGGCATAGGTTCAACCCATCGGGACATCTTAGGAACATATACCATGAACTTTAGGAGTACATAACTCAAGCTCGATGGTAGAGCATGGCTGACTAAAGGAGAGGATACATTTTACCAAAGGCATTATGTATCAGGGGAGAACTTACAAGATTTCAGATGTTAAGGACACTGTCGGATAACAACCCAACAATGGATCTGGCGATTCACGACGGAGTTGATGTGAGTATCGATATCAATCAGAGGGAGAAGGGATGCAAAGGCATTGACAAGGAATGTCAACGAAGATTGCCAAACATATGGAATTAACCGTAATGCAAGCAGGCAAGAATTTCAAGAGCAATAGTCTGCAGAGGATTTTTGAAAGATCGACTAACAATGGAAAGTATTTTGCAAAACACCTGAACAACTGGGGATGAACGGATCCCTAGTAAATGTGAGGAATTCTCCGCAGTGCGAAAGAAGCTGCACGGTAGTAGGCTCAAAGGATTCCCGGATTAACAAGGAGTATTTCGGGGTATCTCGTACATAAAGAAGTATCTGGGAATGAAGATACAAACGGCAAAGATGTGTAGCTGTCCACGGTGATTATCGGTAGTAGGGAACTTGCAAAAGCAGTGGGCATAATGGTCTCGGGAAACATCGAGGAGTATCTGCAGAATCTTCTGGCGAAGCAAGCGATCATCTGTGGTGAAGGAGCTCTCTGGGATGAAGTGGTTATGGGAACCTAATGTCAGAGTTAGTAAAATGTTTAACCCGAGTAGACGAGAGATCAGAATCCCAGAGTATAGACGAGGAATAAAAGATCCTAATACCACCCAATGGTGACGTGGGCCCGTAAGCCACATAGCCATGTTAGTAAAACGGTTTTCACAACTAGACTTAACTTCGGCCAAGGAGTTGGAAAGGGGGTTCCTACAGGAAGTCGGCTCTGATACCAACCTGTGACGCCCCAGCTTAATCATGCACTAATCATACACGCAAATGCACATGATCAAGCCTAAGGACTCACTTGAAGATATCACAACACAACTCTAGAAACAAATTTAAAATAATACAAGCTATATATTACAAGCCAGGGGCCTTGAGGGATCGAATACATAAGCTCACTTACAGGCGTCAGCGGAAGCATCAGATATCTGAGTACAGATATAAAAGAAAGACAAATAGGCCTTTAAAAGGAGGGGCAAAAGAAAACACTACGATCGAAAAGGCGCAGGCCTCCTGCCTGGGACCCTCCGAACCTACTCCTGGTCGTCGGCAAACTCGAAGTAGTAACCACCCTCGGGGTAGTAGTAGTAGTCATCGGCGGGGGCAGCTGGCTCCTGGGCTCCATCGTCTAGTCGCATCAATTGGATATGGGGAAAAAGAGGAAGCAAAGCAACCGTGAGTACTCATCCGAAGTACTCAGCAAGCAAGGATCTACACTACATATGCAACATTATCAAAGAAAGGCTGTATATGTGGACTGAGTTGCAGAAATGCCAGAATAGAGAGAAGGCCTAGTCCTATCGAAGACTAGCATCTTCAGCGGTCTTGCAGCATTAGAAGAGTGTAGATTAGTACAATATAAAGTAGTAGTAGTATTAAGTATCAACGTCGCCCAGAGATCCTTTCTCGACTCCCTGCGAGAAAGCAATACCAGAGCCCTAATATCCAAGTATCAACCTCGGCCAGAGATCCTTTCTCGACTCCCTGCGAGAAAGCAATCCCAGAGCCATACTATCCATATCTCATCTCAAGTATCTAGTTCTAGTTGTATCGATCGGGATACAACTCCGAGCGTCCGTTATCGAGGATCCGGCTATGCATAGATTAGTTCTTCCCTGCAGGGGTGCACCAACTTACCCACCACGCTCGCTTAACTTCGGCCGGACACACTTTTTGGGGTCATGCCCGGCCTCGGTTAAACAACACGCCGCAACCCGACCTAAGCTTAAAAGAGAGGTCAGCACGCCGGACTAAACCTATGCCCCCAGGGGTCTTGGGCCATCGCCCCGGGAACTCCTGCACATTGTGGGGCCACCAAGAGCAGACCTAGCAACCCACACTATCAAAGCGGTTACTTCACGCGGTCCAACTCGGCGCGCGCCGCTCAGTCGCTGACGTCTAGAAAGCTTTGGCTGATGCATACGAAGCAGAGTACCCATATTTATTCCCGCGTGATGGTTAGTGCTATCGGGCCAGAGGCCCACTCGGATCAAATATCCAAACCGTTAGTGTATTAGGGGGTGTGCGGTAACGAGCAGAGACTCACAATCGATGTGTCCCCGTCGCCCCGTCTCGAGGACTTGTGACAAGGGCTAAGAATGCCTGGCCGCGCCTCGTATTTATCTCTCGGGTACCCTCCAGGTCAACCCAACTCCACATCACTCACCACTTTGGCTCGCGCGGGTACCCCTCAGGGTCGACCCGCCTTTCCAAGTAACAGTTGTAAAATCCAAGTATCCGTGTGTCCATAACATTAGGGGAATCCGAGGTATCACCCTCGCTGGATTCCTACTCGATGTAACCGTCAAGGTGAACTCGGAGGAATCACCCTCGATGGGTTCACACTTGAGGTGTTGCACGACAGCGTCGTTACCGAAAGTGGTGAAGGAGGAATCACCCTCGAGGACCACGACCGAGTAACTACTCCACATAGTTAACATCGGAAGTGCTTACGAGGTATCACCCTCGGCACTCGATAGTAACGCTGCAGTGTCCTACAGATAAAGGGGGTGTGATGTGCGGTGCCGGGGCCTGGTTGTCGATCATGTTGACCGAGTCTTCTGATAATGCAGCGGGGCAACTGGGACAAGTGGGGTCATTGGGGTACACTAACCAGCCTATTCTAATCAGTTTAGGATAAGCAGGTAATTATCAAAAGCAGGTTACAAAAACAGGCTATGCATCAGATATAGGAAAGCAGTAACAACAACAATTTCTAATGCAAGCATAAGAGAGAAAGAATAGGCGATATCGGCATGTTCAAAAGGGGGGTGCTTGCCTGGTTGCTCGGCCGATGAAAAAGGAATCTTCACGGTGAAGTAGTCGATCACCATGGCATCGTCAGCGGTCTCGGGGTCTACCGGGAAGAAAGGGGGAGGAAACAGATAAATACACAGCAAACATATGCAACACAGAGCATGCCATGCTAAGGTGCAGTGCAGGGTTTCCTAAAGACATGTCTAAATCATTTTAATTATTTTAGGATTAAATTTGGATTTATTAACCGGTATATATGCACTATTCATCTATCAGAAATGGGCAAAAAGTTGCGGGTTCACCTACTTAGAGGGTCTTGACACGGAAACAAATGGCTCGGTTGGATTCATCTCGTCGTTCTGAGCAACTTTCATATATAAAGTTTTTCGATCTGAGCTACGGTTTAATTTCTACGGATTTTCAAAGTTTTAACAGTTTTCTAGAATTATTTAAATTAACATAAATTAATTATTGTGTCAGCAGTGTGTCACGATGATGTCAGCAAGTCCACTGTGGGCCGGACCTGGTCAAACTGACCAGAGGGCCCCACATGCCAGCCACAGTGGCTAACAGTGGCTTTAGTTTTAAATTTGCAGGGTTATTTAGGCTGTGGGCCCAGCCTGTCAGTGATATAAACTAATAGTGGATTAATTTAACTAAGTGCAATTAGTTCCTAATTATCTTGCTGACACTAGGGACCCACATGTCAGTGACTGGTCAACCCAGTCAGCGTTGACCGAGGTCAACTGGTCAAAGTGGGGCCCCTGGGCCCACCAGTCAGTGGCCCAGGCGGTGCCACATGGGCGCCACGCTAGCAGGTGCTACCGGAACTGCGCCGGTGAGCCCGAGAGCGGTGGAGCACTCCGGCGAGCTCGGAAAATGGCCACGGTGCATCATTTGACGGGGGGTTGGGCTTTTTGGAACGGCCGCGTCGTGCCGCGTTCGTTGGTGCAAACCACGCGAGCGGAGGTGGGCTAAAACGACACCGGCGACGAGCTAAGCGGTCACCGGAGTTCGACCGTCGAACAAAACGCATAGTGGGGCTCAGGTTCGACAAGGGAAACGGTCAGGCGGCTTCGCGGAGAAGCCCTGAGCACACCCATGTGTTCAGCTGGCCCTGGGACGGCCAGTTGCCATGGCGGTGTTGGCTCGAGCAGCGGCCGGAGCACGGTGAATGCGGGGCGGCAGCTACGGAGGCGGAAAAGCTCCAGGGAGAGGGGGAAGACGAGCGGTGGCTCACCTTGCTGGCACAAGGGGGCCCGGCGACAGTTTTGTAGCAGCAGAGCAGTGGGGTTCATCAGAGCAGACGCAACGGCCGGAGATGGGGAAGACGGCAATGGCAGCGATTGATGCCGTCCCGGCTCGAATCACTGGTTGTAGTCGACATAGAGGAACTGGACGGAACTCCTGGATGCTCTGGTTCGTCGAGGGAGGGCCGGGGACCGCGAGGACGAGCGGTGCACGGCGGCGAGCGCTCGGGCTTCTCTCCAGATCGATGGGGGAGGACGGAGGAGGAGGGGAAAGTGAGCGAGGAGGAGCCAGGGGGAGTGAACGCGGGGGGGGGGGGTCCTTATCCCCTCGGCTATCGGTGGGGGTCATCGTGTCGCTGTCTCGCCGGTGCTCACCGGTGCGGCCAGACGCGCGGTGACACGCACAGGAGAGAGAGGGAGGACGGAGAAAGAGGCCTGGTGAGCTGGGCCTCAGGCACTGTGCACTTAGGCCCAGTGCACAGTGGCCTTTCTTTTTTTCTTCTCCAGTTTTTTCTGTTTTCTTTTTTAGAGATGGTTTTTGAATTAAATGAGCTGTCAAATGCATTTGGAAAAATGTGAAACTTGTCCACAAAATAAAATGCATTATCCAGTACTGCCACAAAAAGTTTGGGCAATTTTGAAATTCTTTTGGATTTTCCAAAAATAGGAAAGGCATTTTTAGTGCTGTCTTGGCACTGTTTAATTTCCCTAATCCAAAGTATGGCTGATGGTGATCTTGCTTTCCTTAACAACAATTTGTTTTGGGATATTTGCTAGATGATGAACATTTTTCCAGCAACTTTTGAGCAACTTCAAATTTCACTTTGAATTTGAATAGAATTCAGAGAAGGAATTTGAATTGAAAGATTTAACCACTGTGATTAATCAATGCAAATGATGATGAATTGGCATGATCTTAAGGGATTACTATGGTGTGATGTTGGGGATGTTACAAGCACTACGAAAATATGACCGGGGGTGTAAATGGTGGAGGGGGGTGCCACACACGGCCAGGCAATTGTCTGTTGTGTGCTAGGCGCCCCCCTCCCACATATATATAGGTGGGAGGGAGGGAGGAGTAGCCAAAGGGGGCGCTCAAGTAGGAGGAATCCTACTTGGGGTCTCCTCCAAGCCGCGCCCCCTGCCTTATATAGGTGCGGGGAAAAGGCAGGGGAGGGTGGCGCCCCCCTTTCCTTTCTTCCATGAGAGGGAAAGGCAGGAGGGGCTAGCCCTCCCCTCTTTCCTTCCCTAGGGCTGGCCAGCCAGGGAGAGGGGTGCACCTGCCCCCTGTGGGCTGGTCTATCCCTCCCTTGGCCCATTAAGCCCATAACACCTACCGGGGGTGTCCGGAACCCCTTCCGGTGACCCGATGGCTACCCGGTGCATCCTGAAACCCTTCCAGTGTCCGAATACCATCATCCTATATATCAATCTTTACCTCTCGACCATTTCGAGACTCCTCGTCGTGTCCATGATCTCATCTGGGACTCCGAACAACATTCGGTCACCAAATCATATAACTCATATAACACTATATCATCAACGAACGTTAAGCGTGCGGACCCTACAGGTTCGAGAACTATGTAGACATGACCGAGACACATCTCCGGTCAATAACCAATAGCGGAACCTAGATGCCCATATTGGCTCCTACATATTCTACGAAGATCTTTATCGGTCGAACCGTTATGACAACATACGCAATTCCCTTTGTCCATCGGTATGTTACTTGCCCGAGATTCGATCGTCGGTATCTTCATACCTAGTTCAATCTCATTACCGGCAAGTCTCTTTACTCGTTCCGTAATACATCATCCTGTAACGAACTAATTAGTCACTTTGCTTGCAAGGCTTCTTATGATGTGTATTACCGAGAGGGCGCAGAGATACCTCTCCGATACTCGGAGTGACAAATCCTAATCTCGATCTATGCCAACTCAACATACACCTTCGGAGATACCTGTAGAGCATCTTTATGATCACCCAGTTACGTTGTGACGTTTGATAGCACACAAGGTATTCCTCCGTTATTCGAGAGTTGCATAATCTCATAGTCGAAGGAATATGTATTTGACATGAAGAAAGCAATAGCAATAAACTAAACGATCATTATGCTAAGCTAACAGATGGGTCTTGTCCATCACATCATTCTCCTAATGATGTGATCCCATTATCAAATGACAACACATGTCTATGGTTAGGAAACCTTAACCATCTTTGATCAACGAGCTAGTCTAGTAGAGGCTTACTAGGGACACGGTATTTGTTTATGTATTCACACATGTATTTAAGTTTTCGATCAATACAATTCTACCATGAATAATAAACCTTTATCATGAATAAGGAAATATAAAATAACAACTTTATTATTGCCGCTAGGGCATATTTCCTTCAGTCTCCCACTTGCACTAGAGTCAATAATCTAGATTACATAGTAATGAGTCTAACACCCATGGAGTCTTGGTGCTGATCATGTTTTGCTCGTGGGAGAGGCTTAGTCAACGGGCCTGCCACATTCAGATCCGTATGGATTTTGCAAATATCTATGTCTCCATCCTTGACCTTTTCACGAATGGAGTTGAAGCATCTCTTGATGTGTTTGGTTCTCTTGTGAAACCTGGATTCCTTCGCCAAGGCAATTGCTCTAGTGTTGTCACAAAAGATTTTCATTGGACCCGATGCACTAGGTATTACACCTAGATCGGATATGAACTCCTTCATCCAGACTCCTTCATGCGCTGCTTCCGAAGTAGCTATGTACTCCGCTTCACACGTAGATCCTGCCACGATGCTCTGCTTGGAACTGAACCAACTGACAGCCCCACCATTCAATATAAATACGTATCCGGTTTGTGACTTAGAGTCATCCGGATCAGTGTCGAAGCTAGCATCGACGTAACCATTTACAACGAGTTCTTCGTCACCTCCATAAATGAGAAACATATCCTTGGTCCTTTTCAGGTATTTCAGGATGTTCTTGACTGTTGTTCAGTGATCCACTCCTGGATTACTTTGGTACCTCCCTGCCAGACTTATGGCAAGGCACACATCAGGTCTGGTACACAGCATAGCATACATGATAGAACCTATGGCTGAGGCATAGGGAATGACTTTCATTTTCTCTCTATCTTCTGAAGTGGTCGGGCTTTGAGTCTGACTCAACTTCACACCTTGTAACACAGGCAAGAACCCTTTCTTTGACTGATCCATTTTGAACTTCTTTAAAACTTTATCAAGGTATGTGCTTTGTGAAAGTCCTATTAAGCGTCTCGATCTATCTCTATAGATCTTGATGCCCAATATATAAGCAGCTTCACTGAGGTCTTTCATTGAAAAATTCTTATTCAAGTATCCTTTTATGCTATCCAGAAATTCTATATCATTTCCAATCAACAATATGTCATCCACATATAATATAAGAAATGCTATAGAGCTCCCACTCACTTTCTTGTAAATACAGGCTTCACCGTAAGTCTATATAAAACCATATGCTTTGATCATGATACGTCCATTTTGCATCATGCTTTTATGTTGATATTTATTGCATTATGGGATGTTATTACACATTCTAGCACAATACTTATGCCTTTTCTCTCTTATTTTACAAGGTTTATATGAAGAGGGAGAATGTTGGCAGCTGGAATTCTGGGCTGGAAAAGGAGCAAATCTGAGAGACCTATTCTGCACAACTCTAAAAGTCTTGAAACTTCACGGAGAATTATTTTGGAATATATACAAAATATTGGGCGAAGAAAGCACCTGAGGGGACCCACCAGGCAGCCACAAGGGTGGGGGGCGCGCCTCCCTGCCTTGTGGGCCACCTGGCAGGCCCCCGATGCCCATCTTCTGCTATATGATGTGTCTTGACCTGGAAAAAATCAGAAGGAAGCTTTCGGGATGAAGCACCGCCGTCTCGAGGCGGAACCTGGGCAGAACCAATCTAGGGCTCCGACGGAGCTGTTCTGCTGGAGAAACTTCCCTCCGAGAGGGGGAAATCGAAGCCATCGTCATCACCAACGATCCTCTCGTCGAGAGGGGGTCAATCTCCATCAACATCTTCAACAGCACCATCTCCTCTCAAACCCTAGTTCATCTCTTGTATCCGATCTTTGTCTCAAAACCTTAGATTGGTACCTGTGGGTTGCTAGTAGTGTTGATTACTCCTTGTAGTTGATGCTAGTTGGTTTATTCGGTGGAAGATCATATGTTCAGATCCTTAATGCTATTCAATACCCCTCTGATTATGAACATGAATATGCTTTGTGAGTAGTTACGTTTGTTCCTAAGGACATGGGAGAAGTCTTGTTATAAGTAATCATGTGAATTTGGTATTCGTTCGATATTTTGATGAGATGTATGTTGTCTTTCCTCTAGTGGTGTTATGTGATCATTGACTACATGACACTTCACCATGATTTGGGCCTAGGGGAAGGCATTGGGAAGTAATAAGTAGATGATGGGTTGCTAGAGTGACAGAAGCTTAAACCCTAGTTTATGTGTTGCTTCGTAAGGGGCTGATTTGGATCCATATGTTTCATGCTATGGTTAGATTTATCTTAATTCTTCTTTCGTAGTTGCGGATGCTTGCGAGAGGGGTTAATCATAATTGGGAGGCTTGTCCAAGTAAGGGCAGCACCCAAGCACCGGTCCACCCACATATCAAATTATCAAAGTAACGAACGCGAATCATATGAGCATGATGAAAACTAGCTTGACAGTAATTCCCATGTGTCCTCGGGAGCGCTTTGCTTTATATAAGAGTTTTTCTAGGCTTGTCCTTTGCTACAAAAAGGATTGGGCCACCTTTCTGCACCTTAGTTACTTTTGTTACTTGTTACCCGTTACGAATTATCTTATCACAGAACTATTTGTTACCGATAATTTCAGTGCTTGCAGAGAATACCTTGCTGAAAACCGCTTGTCATTTCCTTCTGCTCCTCGTTGGGTTCGACACTCTTACTTATCGAAAGGACTATTATAGATCCCCTATACTTGTGGGTCATCAAGACTCTTTTCTGGCGCCATTGCCGGGGACTGAAGCGCCTTTGGTAAGTAGAATTTGGTAAGGAAACATTTATATTACGTGCTGAAATTTACTGGCACTTGTCACTATAGAAAATAATCCTTTGAGGGGTTTGTTCGGGGTATCTTCACCTCGACCAGAAGAGCAAAGAGTTCCTCCTCAACCTACTGCACCAACTGAAAATATTTATTATGAAATTCCTTCGGGTATGATAGAGAAACTGCTAGCTAATCCTTATGCAGGAGATGGAACATTACATCCCGATATGCACCTAATCTATGTGGATGAAGTTTGTGGATTATTTAAGCTTGCAAGTTTGCCCAAGGATGATGTCAAGAAGAAGGTCTTCTCTTTATCTTTGAAGGGAAAGGCATTGACATGGTATAGGCTATGTGATGATATTGGATCATGGAACTACAACCGATTGAAATTGGAATTTCATCAGAAGTTTTATCCTATGCATCTAGTTCATCATGATCGGAATTATATTTATAATTTTTGGCCTCGTGAAGGAGAAAGTATCGCTCAAGCTTGGGGGAGGCTTAAGTCAATGTTATATTCATGCCCCAATCATGAGCTCTCAAGGGAAATTATTATTCAGAATTTTTATGCTCGGCTTTCTCGTAATGATTAATCCATGCTCGATACTTCTTGCACTGGTTCTTTTATGAAGAAGATTATTGAATTCAAATGGGATTTATTGGAAATAATTAAATGCAACTCTGAAGATTGGGAACTCGACGAAGGTAATGAGTCAGGTATAAACCTTAAGTTTGATTGTGTTAAATCTTTCATGGATACCACTGCTTTTCGTGATTTTAGCACTAAATATGGACTTGACTCTGAGATAGTAGCTTCCTTTTGTGAATCATTTGCTACTCGTGTTGATCTCCCTAAGGAGAAGTGGTTTAAATATCATCCTCCCATTGTAGTAAAAGTAGTAGAACCTATTAAAGTTTAAGAAGAAACTATTACTTATAATGTTGATCCTATTGTTCCTACTGCTTATATTGAGAAACCACCTTTTCCTGTTAGAATAAAGGATCATGCTAAAGCTTCAACTGTGGTTCGTAAGAGTAATATTAGAACACCTACACCCCCTGAACAAATTAAAGTTGAACCTAGTATTGCTATGGTTAAAGATCTCTTAGTCGATAATATTGATGAGCATGTTATTTATTTCTATGGTGAAGCTGCTAGAATTGCTAAACCTGATATTAAAGATAAACATAGATCCGTTGTTGGCATGCTTATTGTTTCTGTTAAAATAGGAGATCATTGTTATCATGGTTTATGTGATGTGGGTGCTAGTGTGAGTGCAATTCCTTATACCTTATATCAAGAAATTATGAATGATATTGCACCTGCTGAGATAGAAGATATTGATGTTACTATTAAACTTGCCAATAGAGATACTATATCACCAATTGGGATTGTTAGAGATGTTGAAGTCTTGTGTGGGAAAATAAAATACCCTACTAATTTTCTTGTTCTTGGTTCCCCACAAGATGATTTTTGTCCCATTATATTTGGTAGACCTTTCTTGAATACTGTTAATGCTAGGATAGACTGTGAGAAGGAAATTGTTACTGTAAGCTTTGGGGATGTGTCTCATGATTTTAATTTCTCTAAATTTCGTAGACAACCCCATAATAAGGAATTGCCTAGTAAGGATGAAATCATTGGTCTTGCTTCTATTGCCGTGCCTCCTACCGATCCTCTAGAACAATATTTGCTAGATCATGAAAATGATATGTTTATGAATGAAAGAAAGGAGTTAGATGAAATATTCTTTAACCAAATGCCTGTTTTGAAACACAATTTGCCTGTTGAAATCCTTGGAGATCCTCCTCCACCCAAGGGTGATCCCGTGTTTGAGCTTAAACAATTACCTGATACTTTGAAATATGCTTATCTTGATGAAAAGAAGATATATCCTATTATTATTAGTGCTAACCTTTCAGAGCATGAAGAAAAGAAATTATTGAAAACTCTGAGGAAGCACCGTGCTGCTATTGGATATACTCTTGATGATCTTAAGGGCATTAGTCCCACTCTATGTCAGCACAAAATTAATATGGAGCCTGATGCTAAACCAGTTGTTGATCACCAACGACGGTTAAATCCTAAGATGAAGGAAGTGGTAAGAAATGAAATACTAAAACTTCTAGAGGCAGGTATAATTTATCCTATTGCTGATAGTAGATGGGTAAGTCCTGTTCATTGTGTCCCTATGAAGGGAGGTATTACTGTTGTTCCTAATGATAAGAATGAATTGATTCCACAAAAAATTGTTACAGGTTATATAATGGTAATTGATTTTCGCAAATTAAACAAAGCTACTAGAAAAGATCATTACCCTCTACCTTTTATTGATCAAATGCTAGAAATATTATCCAAACATACACATTTTTGCTTTCTAGATGGTTATTCTGGTTTTTCTCAAATACCTGTGTCAAAAGAGGACCAAGAAAAGACCACTTTTACTTGCCCTTTCGGTACCTTTGCTTATAGACGTATGCCTTTTGGTTTATGTAAAGCACGTGCTACCTTTCAAAGATGTATGACTGCTATATTCTCTGACTTTTATGAAAAGATAGTTGAGGTTTTCATGGATGATTTCTCCGTTTACGGAACTTCTTTTGATGATTGCTTAAGCAACCTTGATCGAGTTTTGCAGAGATGTGAAGAAACTAATCTTGTCTTGAATTGGGAGAAGTGCCACTTTATGGTTAATGAAGGTATTATCTTGGGGCATAAAATTTCTGAAAGAGGTATTGAAGTTGATAAAGCTAAAGTAGATGCTATTGAAAAGATGCCGTGTCCTAAAGATATCAAAGGTATAAGAAGTTTCCTTGGTCATGCTGGTTTCTATAGGAGGTTTATTAAAGACTTCTCTAAAATTTCTAGGCCTCTCACTAATCTTTTGCAAAAAGATGTTCCGTTTGTTTTTGATGATGATTGTGTAGAAGCATTTGAAATACTTAAGAAAGCCTTGATTACCGCACCTATTGTTCAACCACCTGATTGGAATCTACCCATTGAAATTATGTGTGATGCTAGTGATTATGCTGTTGGTGCTGTTCTAGGACAAAGAGTTGATAAAAAATTAAATGTTATTCATTATGCTCGTAAAACTCTAGACAGTGCCCAGAGAAATTATGCTACTACTGAAAAAGAATTTTTAGCAGTTGTTTTTGCTTGTGATAAGTTCAGATCTTATATTGTTGATTCCAAAGTAACTATTCACACTGATCATGCTGCTATTAAATACCTTATGGAAAAGAAAGATGCTAAACCTAGACTTATTAGATGGGTTCTCTTACTGCAAGATTTTGATTTGCATATTATTGATAGAAAGGGAGCTGAGAACCTCGTTGCAGACAACTTGTCTAGGTTAGAAAATGTTCTTGATAACCCTCTACCTATTGATGATAGCTTTCCTGATGAGCAATTAGCTGTCATAAATGCTTCTCGTAATACTCCATGGTATGCTGATTATGCTAATTACATTGTTGCTAAATTTATACCACCTAGTTTCACATACCAGCAAAAGAAAAAGTTTTTCTATGCTTTAAGACATTACTTTTGGGATGACCCACACCTTTATAAAGGAGTAGATGGTGTTATTAGACGTTGTGTACCTGAGCATGAACAGGAATAGATCCTACGCAAGTGCCACTCTGAAGCTTACGGAGGACACGATGCTGGAGATAGAACTGCACACAAGGTATTGCAATCTGGTTTTTATTGGCCTACTCTCTTCAAGGATGTCCGTAAGTTTGTCTTGTCTTGTGATGAATGCCAGAGAATTGGCAATATTAGTAGACGTCAATAAATGCCTATGAATTATTCACTTGTTATTGAACCATTTGATGTTTGGGGCTTTGATTATATGGGACCTTTTCCTTCCTCTAATGGGTATACACATATTCTAGTTGCTGTTGATTACATTACTAAGCGGGTAGAAGCTATTCCAACTAGTAGTGCTGATCATAACACTTTTATTAAGATGCTTAAAGAAGTTATTTTTCTGAGGTTTGGAGTCGCTAGATATTTAATGACTGATGGTGGTTCACATTTTATTCATGGCGCTTTCCGTAAAATTCTTGCTAAATATGATGTCAACCATAGAATTGTATCTCCATATCACCCTCAGTCTAGTGGTCAAGTAGAATTGAGCAATAGAGAGATTAAATTGATTTTGCAAAAGACCGTAAATAGATCTAGAAAGAATTGGTCTAAGAAACTTGATGATGCATTATGGGCTTATAGAACTGCTTATAAAAACCCTATGGGTATGCCTCCGTATAAAATGGTTTATGGAAAAGCATGTCACTTACCTCTTGAACTAGAACATAAAGCGTATTGGGCTATTAAAGAGCTCAACTATGATTTCAAACTTGCCGGTGAGAAGAGGTTATTTGACATTAGCTCACTTGATGAATGGAGAACCCAAGATTATGAGAATGCGAAGTTGTTTAAAGAAAAAGTTAAAAGATGGCATGACAGAAGGATACAAAAGCGTGAGTTTAATGTAGGTGATCATGTTTTGCTATACAACTCTCGTTTAAGATTTTTTGCAGGAAAGCTTCTCTCTAAATGGGAAGGTCCTTACATTATTGAAACGGTCTATCGTTCCGGTGCCATTAAGATCAACAATGCCGAAGGCACCAACCCGAAGGTGGTAAACGGTCAAAGAATCTAACATTATATTTCAGGTACTCCCATAAATGCTGAGACGAATATTATCAATACCGTAACACCGGAGGAGTACATAAGGGACACTTTCCAGAACGTTTCAGGCTCCGGAAAGGAACAGGTATGTGGTACGGTAAGTAAACCGACTCCAAAACTGTTCTAATGGCAATTTTTCTCCGTTTTGGAATATTTAAAAATTTAGGAAAATTAAAAGTAGTCCGAAAAGTGCACGAGGAAGCGACAAGGCAGGGAGGCGCACCCCCACCCTTGCCGCCACCTCGTGTGCCCTCCGGACTCCGTTTTCTTGCACAATACTTCTTTTGGTCGGTAAAAAATCATTATATAATCTCCCGAAGGTTTCGACCACCGTACCATGGCAAAACCCTCTGTTCTTGTTTTGTGCTGTTTTGCCAGGCAGATCTGAAAATATGTCGTCCCAAGATTCGGAGGGAGAGAGCTATGTAGCTAATTATATCACAAACCCAAAGGTTTATGGGGATGTGGAGTATTATGGTTGGACTACAGAAGAAGAAGATTATGATTCAAATGGAAAGGAGGAGACAAGCTCAGATGAAGATGAAGCTCCATTACCCCAACCTGGGGACATGCACGTGGAGTTCAAAAAGTCAAGTCTCCCTGATAAGACAGAGAAACCTAAGATCGAGTTTATCCCTTTCCGTCTTTTGCAGGAGAACAAGCAAGAATTATGCAAAAAGATATTAACATTGGAACAGGAGATCTCTGACCTGAGGGGAAAAAATCTAATCCTCAAGCGTAAGTTGAGGAAAAAGGATAAAATTTCATCATCAACCACTCCATCATCACCACCTCCGAAGAAAGAGATCTAAATACATGGGTATGGGCACTCCCCTTGGCAACTACCAAGCTTGGGGGAGGTGCCCCGGTATCGTATCACCATCACACCTTTACTTTTACCGTTTTTCTTAGTTCGATCCTTTTGGTTATTGTTGGGAAACGTTGCATGGAAAACAAAAAAAATTCTACGCACACGCAATGATCTATCCATGGAGATGCATAGCAACGAGGGGGGAGAGTGTGTCTACATACCCTCATAGGCCATAAGCGGAAGCGTTTCACAACGCGGTTGATGTAGTAGAACTTTCTTCGCGATCCAACCGATCGAGTACCGAACGTACAACACCTCTGCGTTCAGCACACGTTCAACTCGGTGACGTCCTCGCCTTCTTGATCCAGCAAGACGGGCAAAGCAGTAGATGAGTTCCGGCAGCATGACGGCGTGGTGACAATGATGGTGAAGTGATCTCTGCAGGGCTTCGCCTAAGCACTACGAAAATATGACCGGGGGTGTAAACTGTGGAGGGGGACGCCGCACATGGCTAGGCAATTGTCTGGTATGTGCTAGGCACCCCCCTCCTCATATATATAGGTGGGAGGGAGAGGGGAGGCAGCCAGGAGGCGCCCCAAGTAGGCCGAATCCTACTTGGGGTCCTCCCAAGTGGTGCCCCCCTTCCATATTTATCCGAGGGGGAAGGAAAGGGGGGGGGGGGGGGGAGAGGGAAGGAAGGGGGAATCCTATTCCACTCTTTCCTTTCCCTTCCCCTCTTTCCTTCTCCTCCTAGGTCAGCCCATAAGGGGGGCGCACCAGCCCCTTGTGATTGGTGCGTTTCCCCTCTTGGCCCATAAGGCCCATATCTTTTGCCGGGGGTGCCCGGAACCCCTTCCGGTGACCTGATGAGTACCCGGTGACCCCAAAACATTTCCGGTGTCCGAATACCATCGTCCTATATATCAATATTTACCTCTCGACCATTTCGAGACTCCACATCATGTCCGTGATCTCATCCGGGACTTTGAACAACATTCGGTCACCAAATCACATAACTCATATAATAGTATATCATCATCGAACGTTAAGCGTGCGGACCCTACGGGTTCGAGAACTATGTAGACATGACCGAGACACCTCTCCCATCAATAACCAATAGCGGAACCTGGATGCCCATATTGGCTCCTACATATTCTATGAAGATCTTTATCGGTCGAACCGTTATGACAACATACGTAATTCCCTTTGTCCACCGGTATGTTACTTGCCCGAGATTCGATCGTCGGTATCTTCATACCTAGTTCAATCTCATTACCGGCAAGTCTCTTTACTCGTTCCGTAATACATCACCTCATGACTAATTCCTTAGTGATTTGCTTGCAAGCTTACGATGTGTATTACCAAGAGGGCCTAGAGATACCTCTCCGATACTCAGAGTGACAAATCCTAATCTCGATCTATGCCAACTCAACAAACACCTTTGGAGATACCTGTAGAGCATCTTTATGATCACCCGGTTATGTTGTGACGTTTGATAGCACACAAGGTATTCCTCCGGTATCCGGGAGTTGCATAATCTCATAGTCGAAGGAATATGTATTTGACATGAAGAAAGCAATAGCAATAAAACTAAACGATCATTATGCTAAGCTAACGGATGGGTCTTATCCATCACATCATTCTCCTAATGATGTGATCCCGTTATCAAATGACAACACATGTCTATGGTTAGGAATCCTTAACCATCTTTGATCAACGAGCTAGTCTAGTAGAGGCTTACTAGGGACACAGTATTTGTTTATGTATTCACACATGTATTTAGGTTTCCGATCAATACAATTCTAGCATGAATAATAAACTTTTATCATGAATAAGGAAATATAAAATAACAACTTTATTATTGCCTCTAGGGCATATTTCCTTCAGTCTCCCACTTGCACTAGAGTCAATAATCTAGTTCACATCATTATGTGAGTAACACCCATAGTTCACATCGCCATGTGACTAACATCCAAAGAGTTTACTAGAGTCAATAATCTAGTTCACATCGCCATGTGATTAACACTCAAAAGAGCACTAAGGTGTGATCATGTTTTGCTTGTGAGAGAGGTTTAGTAAACAGGTCTGCCACATTCAGATCCGTATGTATTTTGCAAATTTCTATGTCTACAATGCTCTGCATGGAGCTACTCTAGCTATTTGCTCCCATGTTCAATATGTATCCAGATTGAGACTTAGAGTCATCTAGATCAGTGTCAAAGCTTGCATCGATGTAACTCTTTATGACAAACTCTTTATCACCTCCATAACCGAGAAACATTTCCTTAGTCCTCTTTAAGGCACCTAAGGATAATTTTGACTGCTGTCCAGTGGTCCACTCTTGGATCACTCTTGTACCCTCTTTTCCAGATTAGTGGCAAGACACACATCAGGTGTGGTACACAGCATGGCATATCGTATAGAACCTATGGCTGAGGTATAGGGAATGACTTTCATTCTCTCTGTATCTTCTGCCGTGGTCGGGCTTTAAGTCTTACTCAACTTCACACCTTGTTATACAGGCAAGAACCCCTTCTTGGACTGAACCATTTTGAACTTCTTCAAATCTTATCAAGATATGTGTTTTGTGAAAGTTCTATCAAGCATCTTGTTCTTTCCCTATAGATCTTGATGCTCAATATGCAAGTAGCTTCACCGAGGTCTTTCATTGAAAAATTCTTATTCAAGTATCCTTTTATGCTATCCAGCAATTCTATATCATTTCCAATCAATAATATGTCATCCACATATAATATCAGAAATGCTACATAGCTCCCACTCACTTTCTTGTAAATACAGGCTTCACCGTAAGTCTATATAAAACCATATGATTTGATCACCTCATCAAAGTGTATATTCCAACTCCGAGATGCTTGCACCAGTCCATAGATGGATCGCTGGAGCTTGCACACTTTGTCAGCACCTTTAGGATCGAGAAAACCTTTTGGTTGCACCATATACAACTCTTCTTTAAGATATCCATTAAGGAATGCAGTTTTGACATCCATTTGCCAGATTTCATAATCATAAAATGTGGCAATTGCTAACATGATTCGGACAGACTTAAGCATCGCTATGGGTGAGAAAGTCTCATCGTAGTCAACTCCTTGAACTTGTCAAAAACCTTTTGCGACAAGTCGAGATTTGTAGATAGTGACATTACTATCAGCGTCAGTCTTCTTCTTAAAGATCCATTTATTCTCAATGGCATGCCAATCATCGGGCAAGTCCACCAAAGTCCACACTTTGCTCTCATACATGGATCCTATCTCAGATTTCATGGCCTCAAGCCATCTGTCGGAATCTGGGCTCATCATAGCTTCTTCATAGTTCATAGGTTCGCCATGGTCAAATAACATGACTTCCAGGACAGGATTACCGTACCACTCTGGTGTGGAACATGTTCTGGTCGACCTACGAAGTTCTGTAGTAACTTGATCTGAAGTTTCATGATCATCATCATTAGCTTCCTCTCTAGTTGGTGTAGGCATCACGGGAATGGTTTTCTCTGATGTGCTACTCTCCAATTCGAGAGAAGGTACAATTACCTCATCAAGTTCTACTTTCCTCCCACTCACTTCTTTCGAGAGAAACTCCTTCTATAGAAAGGACCCATTCTTAGCAACAAAGATCTTGCCTTCGGATCTATGGTAGAAGGTGTACCCATTTGTTTCCTTAGGGTATCCTATGAAGACGCACTTCTCTGATTTAGGTTCGAGCTTATCAGGCTGAAGCCTTTTGACATAAGCGTCGCATCCCCGAACTTTAAGAAACGACAGCTTAGGTTTCTTGACAAACCATAGTTCATACGGTGTCGTCTCAACGGATTTTGACGGTGCCCTATTTAATGTGAATGCAGTTGTCTCTAATGCATAACCCCAAAATGATAGTGGTAAATCGGTAAGAGACATGATAGATCGCACCATATCTAATAAAGTACGGTTATGACGTTCGGACACACCATTACGCTCTGGTGTTCCAGGTGGCGTGAGTTGTGAAACTATTCCACATTGTTTTTAAATGAAGGCCAAACTCGTAACTCAAATATTTGCCTCCATGATCAGATCGTAGAAACTTTATTTTCTTGTTACGATGATTCTCCACTTCACTATGAAGTTCTTTGAACTTTTCAAATGTTTCAGACTTGTGTTTCATCAAGTAGATATACCCACACCTACTCAAATCATCTGTGAAGGTCAAAAAATAACGATACCCGCCGCGTGCTTCAACACTCATCGGACCGCATACATCGGTATGTATTATTTCCAATAAGTCATCAGCTCGCTCCATTGTTCCGGAGAATGGAGTTTTAGTCATCTTGCCCATGAGGCATGGTTCGCAAGTATCAAATGATTCATAATCAAGTGATTCCAAAAGTCCATCCGCATGGAGTTTCTTCATGCGCTTTACACCAATATGACCTAAACGGCAGTGCCACAAGTATGTTGCACTATCATTATCAACTTTGTATATTTTGGCATCAATATTATGAATATGTGTATCACTACGATCGAGATTCAATAAACCATTAACATTGGGTGTATGACCATAGAAGGTTTTATTCATGTAAACAGAACAACAATTATTCTCTGACTTAAATGAATAACCGTATTGCAATAAACATGATCTAATCATATTCATGCTCAACGCAAACACTAAATAACATTTATTTAGGTTCAATACTAATCCCAAAAGTAGAGGGAGTGTGCGATGGTGATCGTATCAACCTTGGAATTACTTCCAACGTGCATCGTCACCTCGTCCTTAGCCAGTCTTCGTTTATTCCGTAACTCCTGTTTCGAGTTACTAATCTTAGCAACTGAACCGGTATCAAATACCCAGGGGCTACTATGAACACTAGTAAGGTACACATCAGTAACATGTATATCAAATATACCTTTGTTCACTTTGCCATCCTTCTTATCCGCCAAGTATTTGGGGCAGTTCCGCTTCCAATGACCATTTCCTTTGCAGTAGAGGCACTCAGTTTCAGGCTTGGGTCCAGCTTTAGGCTTCTTCATGGGAGCGGCAACTTGCTTGCCATTCTTCTTGAAGTTCCCGTTCTTTCCCTTGCCCTTTTTCTTGAAACTAGTGGTCATGTTAACCATCAACACTTGATGCTCTTTCTTGATTTCTACCTTCGTTGATTTCAGCATTGCGAAGAGCTCGGGAATCATTTTCGTCATCCCTTGCATATTATAGTTCATCATGAAGTTCTAGTAGCTTGGTGATAGTGACTAGAGAACTTTGTCAATCAATATCTTATCTGGAAGATTAACTCCCACTTGATTCAAGCGATTGTAGTGCCCAGACATTCTGAGCACATGCTCACTGGTTGAGCTATTCTCCTCCATCTTGTAGGCAAAGTACTTGTCAGAGGTCTCATACCTATCGACACGGGCATGAGTCTGAAATACCAATTTCAGCTCTTGCAACATCTCATATGCTCTGTGGCATTCAAAATGTTTTTGAAGTCCCAGTTCTAAGCCGTAAAGCATGGCGCACTAAACTATCAAGTAGTCATCGTATCGATCTTTGCCAAACGTTCATAACGTCTGCATCTGCTCCTGCAATAGGTCTGTCACCTAGCGGTGCATCAAGGACATAATTCTTCTGTGCAACAATGAGGATAATCCTTAGATCACGGACCCAGTCTGCATCATTGCTACTCTCATCTTTCAACATATTTTTCTCTAGGAACATATCAAAAATAGGGGAGCTACATCGCGAGCTATTGATCTACAATATAGATTTGCAAATACTATCAGGACTAAGTTCATGATAAATTAAGTTCAATTAATCAAATTACTAATGAAATCCCACTTAAATAAACATCCCTCAAGTTATCTAAGTGATACGTGATCCAAATCAACTAACCCATGTCCGATCATCACGTGAGATGGGGTAGTCATCAATGGTGAACATCTCTATGTTGATCATATCTACTATATGACTCACGTTCGACCTTTCGGTCTCCAGTGTTCCGAGACCATGTCTGTACATGCTAGGCTCGTCAAGTTTAACCCAAGTATTCTGCATGTGCAAAACTGTCTTACACCCATTGTATGTGAACGTAGAGTCTATCACACCCGATCATCACGTGGTGTCTCGAAACGACGAACTTTCGCAATGACGCATACTTGGGGAGAACACTTATATCTTGAAATTTAGTGAAGGGATCATCTTATAATGCTACCGTCATTCTAAGCAAAATAATATGCATAAAAGATAAACATCACATGCAATCAAAATATGTGACATGATATGGCCATCATCATCTCATGCTTTTGATCTCCATCTCCCAAGCATCGTCATGATCTCCATCGTCACCGGCTCGACACCTTGATCTCCATCATTGCATCATGGTCGTCTCGCCAACTATTGCTTCTACAACTATTGCTAACGCATAGCGATAAAGCAAAGCAATTACATGGCGTTTGCATTTCATACAATAAAGAGACAACCATAAGGCTCCTGCCAGTTGCTGATAACTTACAAAACATGATCATCTCATACAATAATGTATATCACATCATGTCTTGACCATATCACATCACAACATGCCCTGCAAAAACAAGTTAGACGTCCTCTACTTTGTTGTTGCAAGTTTTACGTGGCTGCTACGGGTTTCTAGCAAGAACCGTTCTTACCTACGGCAAAAACCACAACGGTGAATTATCAAGTTTGCTGTTTTAACCTTCTTTAAGGACTGGCCGCAGTCAAATTCGATTCAACTAAAGTAGGAGAAACAGATACCCACCAGCCACCTTTATGCAAAACTAGTTGCATGTTAGTCGGTGGAACCGGTCTCATGTACGTGGACATGTATGGTTGGTCCGGGCCGCTTCATCCCACAATGGCGCCGAATCAAAATAAGACATTGATGGTAAGCACTATGAACATCACCGCCCACAACTTCTTTGTGTTCTACTCGTGCATATCATCTACGCATAGACCTGGCTCTGATGCCACTGTTGGGAAACGTTGCATGGAAAACAAAAAAAATTCTACGCACACGCAATGATCTATCCATGGATATGAATAGCAATGATGGGGGAGTGTGTGTCTACGTACCCTCGTAGACCGTAAGTGGAAGCGTTTCACAACGCGGTTGATGTAGTTGAACTTTCTTCGCGATCCAACCGATCGAGTACCGAACGTACTACACCTCCGCGTTCAGCACACGTTCAGCTTGGTGAAGTCCACGCCTTCTTGATCCAGCAAGATAGGCAAAGTAGTAGATGAGTTCCGGCAGCACGACGGCATGGTGACGGTGATGGTGAAGTGATCTCCGCAGGGCTTCGCCTAAGCACTACGAAAATATGACCGGGGGTGTAAACTGTGGAGGGGGACGCCGCACACGGCTAGGCAATTGTCTGGTATGTGCTAGGCGCCCCCCCTCCTCATATATATAGGTGGCAGGGAGAGGGAAGGCTGCGAGGAGGTGCCCCAAGTAGGCCGAATCCTACTTGGGGTCCTCCCAAGTGGCGCCCCCCTTCCATATTTATCCGAGGGGGAAGGAAAGAGGGGGGGGGTGGGGGGGGGGGGTGGGGGGGGAGGGCAAGGCCGGGTGAATCCTATTCCACTCTTTCCTTCTCCTCCTAGGCCGGCCCATATGGGGGGCGCACCAGCCCCTTGTGGCTGGTGTGTTTCCCCTCTTGGCCCATAAGGCCCATATCTTTTGCCGGGGGTGCCCGGAACCCCTTCCGATGACCCGATGAGTACCCGGTGACCCCCGAAACATTTCCGGTGTCCGAATACCATCATCCTATATATCAATCTTTACCTCTTGACCATTATGAGACTCCTCGTCATGTCCATGATCTCATCCGGGACTCCGAACAACATTCGGTCACCAAATCACATAACTCATATAATACTATATCGTCATCGAATGTTAAGCGTGCGGACCCTACGGGTTCGAGAACTATGTAGACATGACCGAGACACCTCTCCGGTCAATAACCAATAGCAGAACCTAGATGCCCATATTGGCTCCTACATATTCTACGAAGATCTTTATCGGTCGAACCGTTATGACAACATACGTAATTCCCTTTGTCCATCGGTATGTTACTTGCCCGAGATTCGATCGTCGGTATCTTCATACCTAGTTCAATCTCGTTACCGGCAAGTCCCTTTCATTACTGCAGGATGGTCCAAATGCAACAGTCGAATCAAAGACCCTTCGACGAAACTGTGTGCGATGCATCAATCACAAACGGTGATGTAATAAAACCGTAAAAAAAGATGCAAAACATTTGCGATGGCAGCGACATCGAACACGGTTCATACTAGAGTTGCGTGTGCGATGAGGGGCAAACGGTTAATCCAGAAGAACTATTTGTGATGATGCAGAACAACAAAAACGGGCAGCCAGCTGAGGGTGTGTGCAATTTACGGCATACAGTTCACTAGAATGAACCATGTGTGATTAGGCAACACAATGGAAACGGTTCAACTAAACAAGATGTGTGTGATACGCGGCAAACAGGTCCGTAATCAGAAATGTGTGCGAAGACCAATAATAACACAGACGATTGCTGCTAATAAGCCGTGTGATTTACTCTGTCTATAGAAGAATAACATGTATATATATATAACTGAAATAAACATCCAATTACATAAGTGGCTATGCAGATCATTCGCACAAACCTCAATAAATAATTGCATGCATTCTAAACTAGGAGAAACGATCGTCTAATCATCTACTTCTTGTGACGCTCCCGCCACTGCTCTATGGCTCGATCCCTCGTCTGGGGCAGGAAGAAGACACTCCCTCATGTCAACGATCCGCATGTACATCTCATAGCTTGTGTACACGTCCTTGGCCGCGTACTTAACATGTTGTTCATCCAGTCTCTCATGCCAGACACTGTGCCAGGCGTTCTTGTCTTCTTGCTCTCATCCTTCATCTTCATGTAGTAGGGGTCGACGATGGCCGAGGCGAGGTCAACCAGGGAGTTCTGTTTGTTGTTGTCGCTGCCCCAGACCTTGTAGTGGTCCTGGATGTTGACAAGATTCTGACATTTCAAGCCCGAAACCTTGAGCGCTTTTAGATCGTTGGTGGTGTCCACCGTAGCGAAACTGTAGTCGGAGCTGTTGATAAACCTGGTGAAATGCTCGCAAATCCTTGTGGCCAGGTGGTAGTGGTAGACAAGGACATCATGTCGCACGCACAACTGGGCAACGACAACCTTCTGATCGTGCCCGGCACGACCGATGGTGTACTCGAGGTCGAAGCCGACCACTTGGTACTTGTCCTCGGCAAGCAACTGCTCCATAGTTTGGATGGAGCTCTCCACCGAGATCGGATCGTTCGTGTACACCACCGAGAGGGCCTTCCCCCTCACGTGGATGTCCACTACGTGATGCGTGGTGAACTGCCCGCCGTTGTCGTCGTCGGCCGCTGGGAGCGCCATTGGAACCGCTGGATGTCCTCTCTGTATGTGTCATCGTGGATGTGCTTATTGTGTCATGTGGCGCGAGAGATGAAGGTAAATGGCCGCTGGAATAAATGGGGGCCGGGCGGCCTGGATTCTCGGCGCGTCCGCATGGTAGTTTTTGCAGTGGGAAACTACATCGTCGCGCTGCGCCCGGCCCAACCGCATGCACATGAACGTGCGTGATCGTGAGCCGGCCCCAAACACTGGCAGCACACGTGGAGGGACGAGGGTAGAGCGCCCGGAGGGACGCAAGAGCAGAGCGCGCGTGGCAGGACACGAGCAGAGCGTGCCGCAGCCGCCTCAACCGCAAGCAACCACACGCATAGAGTAGTTGAACACGCAGGAAATGGTCGCCTACAAGCCGGCCGACAGTTGCGTCGCTGCGTAGAGAGCAGCCATGTGCTACTACCTCCGTCTTGGTCTATTAGTCCCCTTTATATTCTGTGCCATACTTTGCCCTTAAATTTAACCAACAAAATGTTAATGCATGTTATAAAAATTATATAATTGGAAACTATGTTCAAATACGAATCCAACTATATAATCTTTGGCGACATGCATTCGTATTTTGTTAGTTAAATCCTACTTATAAACCAGGACGGGGGTATAGTAGGTAATTAAATCGCAAATGTTATTTTATTAACCATATGTGTACGTGGCCTTTCGTCCTCCTCTCGCACGTCTTGTCACCCCGCTGCCGCAGACGGCTTACAGCGCAAGCTTGCGCAGCGCGCGGGGGCGTTCTTTTGGCTAAACGGTGGCTCGAAGTGGCACCAATGAATCATCGATGAGCCCATTCCTGCGCAACCTCGCACGTTCCCGTGCAAGCTTCCTGCTCGACTCGGTGAAATCCCCCAAAATCCCAATGCTTACCAGCCTGTTATATAAACCCTCATGGCCGGCGAGTCCTGCGTCGCATTTTCCCCTCCCTCCCTATAGCTTATCTCATCTGCTTCTTCCACAATCGCCAATGGCACCGGTCCATCGTCGTCGCTCAGCCACTCTGCCGTCATCAGAGGACAGCTCCATCTGGGAGGCTACACCGCGGCAGCGGCGCAGTCCCTGGCGTAGTGTAGTGCGCGTGGCGTCCCTGTTGGGTGTGCGCGGAACACCCACCACACGCTCCGCCGCCGCTGCCCGTCGGCAGCTGTTGTCGGCCGCCTTTGCCGCCACACCACCGTCGAAAGCCAGGGCCATCGCCCGCTCCGCCGCTGCGGCCTGAAGGCGGGAGGTGGCCGTCGTGGCCGCCACCCCACTGCCGGCCACCGTGGCCATCACCCGCTCCGCCACCGTGGCCCGAAGGCGGGAGGTGGTGGTTGTGGCCGCCACCCCATCGTCGGCCGCCGTGGCCGCCAGCCCACCGTCGACCGCCGGGGTCATCACCCGCTCCGCCATCACCGCCCGAAGGCGGGAGGCAGAGGTGGAGGTCCGCACGTGCGTCAGCGACCTTGCGTGCTACACTGAGTTCCTGCGGGAGGAGGAGGAGCGCCTCGTCGAGCACGCAAAGAGCCTTACCGCCGCCGTGGCCGCGGCACAAGGCGAGGAATTAAGAGATCTACGAGGAGAACCACCGCTTCGAGAGGGGTCGTCTGGAGTGGCAGAGGGCGTTCGAGGTGAGCGTCGCTGAAGGTGCAGCAGCGGCAGGCACCGTATTGCAGTTGTCCAGCTCATCGGTAGGCTCCTCCTCCTCTGCCTCTTACTGAGCGCGCTCGGCAGAGGAGAGGCTGTCGGAAGTAGTACAAAGCCCCTCCGTAGTAGTAGTATTTAGGGGCTATTTTGTTCAGTTCATCTGACTATAGATGTGGTGGAACTGTACAACGTACTTAAAATTAGCTAGTATATATAGTTGAACTAGCTATTTCAGTACGTGGTTGGCAACAATTGGGGAAAAGTTTGGTCGGTTCAGCTGTCGAGTTGAACTGTTTGTATAAAGAATGACTGCTTAATCTATGAATGAAATCTATGCTTAATTACTGAATTTTAGTTGCAAAAATTAGATAGTGCTAGTGATTTTTAGCTGCATATTTTGACAAATCGCAGTGTTACAAGGTTGACAAATGGCAATGTTACTAGATCAACAAATGTCAATCTTTCCAGTTTGACAAATGGCAATATACCCAATATGAAAGATGCAAATCTTACCAAATTGTCTGTATGTGGTTGCACATGGGTCATCCAAAATAACCGGTTGCGTTGAAGGGATTTACAAATCCTGCTCGGCACATTTTCTCTTGGCTTAGCCCCGAAGTCAAGCTTTGCATACCGTATTCAATCTGAACCGTTTGCATTGAAGAGATGCACAAATCCTGCGCTGCGAATTTTCCCTTGACTTATGGGGGAAGACCATAGCTCTCACTTTGCATATGGGTGTTCTATCTAAAATGTTTGCGATCAAGAGCTCCACAAATCCTGCTCGACACATTTTCCCTTGGCTTCCTGGGGAAGCTGTTGGTTTGCATACGGGTGTTCTAACTAAAACGCTTGCGATGAGTGTTTTATATTTAAAAACCATTGACTTTTTTTCAAAAGAAAATCTTTTGATAAGTCTGTACATTAAGTGAGAAAAATGCAAGTTCGTTCAAACCATATCTTTCATTCAGTTACACTGCGAATTTATATTCATATGATCGAGATACAGTACTAAACCCAAAAAAAAAACTATTTCTGGCGGCGGCGGAGGCGGCGTGCCGCGCCGTCGTTGTCGTTGTCGTCCTCCGGGACGCCGTTGTTGATGTCTTCAAGGCAGCATAGAATGTTCTTCACTTGGAAATCAAACATCATGTCGTCGCGTGATCGACGGGCGGGGCGCGGGAGGATGGCAACTAGCGGCGTTGAGAGGTAGCGGTCGACGGCAGCGTCCCATGCCGCTGAGGGGGCGCGCGCACGGGCACGGGCGCGGTGGGTGCACCCAAACACACGGGGACCGGCGCCGCGGTGGGTGGAGGGGCGCGTGTGACGCCCTGGCTTAATCGTGCACTAACCATACACGCAAATGCACACGATCAAGCCTAAGGACTCACTTGAAGATATCACAACACAACTCTAGATACAAATTAAAATAATACAAGCTTTATATTACAAGCCAGGGGCCTCGAGGGCTCGAATACATTAGCTCGCATACAAGCGTCAGCGGAAGCATCAGATATCTGAGTACAGATATAAAAGAAAGACAAATAGGCCTTTAAAAGGCGGGGCAAAACAAAAGCTACGATCGAAAAGGCGCAGGCCTCCTGCCTGGGACCCTCCGAACCTACTCCTGGTCGTCAGCCAACTCGTAGTAGTAACCACCCTCAGGGTAGTAGTAGCAGTCGTCGATGGGGGCAGCAGTCTCAAGGGCTCCGCCATCTGGTTGCATCAAACGGATATGGGGAAAAAGAGAAAGCAAAGCAACCATGAGTACTCATCCGAAGTACTCAGCAAGCAAGGATCTACACTATTTATGCAACATTATCAAAGAAAGGCTGTATATGTGGACCGGGCTGCAGAAATGCCAGAATAGAGAGAAGGCCTAGTCCTATCGAAGACTAGCATCTTCAGCGGTCTTGCAGCATTAGAAGACTGTAGATTAGTACAGTATAAAGTAGTAACAGTGTTATCAACCTCACCCAGAGATCCTTCCTCGACTCCCTGCGAGAAAGCAATCCTAGAGCCATACTATCCATTTCTCATCACAAGTATCCAGTTCTAGTTGTATCGATCGGGATACAACTCCGAGTGTCCGTTACCGAGGATCCGGCTATGCATAGATTAGTTCTTCTCTGCAGGGGTGCACCAACTTACCCACCACGCCCGCTTAACTCCGGCCGGACACACTTTTCTGGGTCATGCCCGGCCTCGGCCAAACGACACACCACAACCCTACCTATAGCTCAACAGAGAGGTCCCCATCGGTCTATATCCTAAGCGCTCAGGGGTCTTGGGCCATCGCCCTGTGCACTCCGGGTCGTTGCGTGCAGGGGGAAGCCAGGCACCAGGAGGGCACCGGTCCGTCCCAGCCGCGATGCTGAACTGGACGTCTGACAGAGCTTTCGGCTGATGCTACGATGCAGAGTGCCCATAACTTTTGCCGCGTGATGGTTAGTGCTATTGGGCCAGAGGCCCACTCAGATCACATATCCAAATCGTTAGTGTATTGGTGGCGCGGTAACGAGCAGAGACTCACGATCGATGTGACCCTGTCGCCCCGTCTCGAGGACTTGCGGCAAGGGCTAAGAATGCCCGGCCACGCCTCGTATTTATCTCTCGGGTACCCTCCAGGTCAACCCGTCTCCACATCACGCGCGGGTACCCCTCAAGGCCGACCCGATGTCATCATGGCTCTGTGTTAAGTCAAAGTAACCGTGTGTCCAAACATCAGGGGGAAAACCTGAGGAATCACCCTCGATGGATTCCACCTAACGTAGTCGTCAAGGTGAACTTAGGAGGAACCACCCTCGAGGTTCACACTTGAGGTGTTGCACGACGGTGTCGTTATCAGGAGTGGTGAAGAAGGAATCACCCTCGATGACCACGACCGAATAGCTACTCTACAGAGTTAACATCAGAAGTGCTAAACGAGGTATCACCCTCGGCACTCGATAGTAACACTGCAGTGTCGTACAACTAAGGTGGTGATGTGCGGTGCCGGGGCCAGGTCGTCGAGTCTTCTGATAATCCAGCGGGGCAACCGGGACAAGTGGGCTCACTGGGGTCTCTATCCAGCCTATACTAAGCAGTTTAGGATAAACAAGTAGGTAACAATAGCAGGTTACAAAATCAGGCTATGCATCAGAAATAGGATAAACAGTAGCAGCAGCAATATCTAATGCAAGCATAAGAGAGAAAGAATAGGCGATATCGGCATGTTCAAAAGGGGGGTGCTTGCCTGGTTGCTCGGCGGCAAAGGCAAGGTCATCAACAGTGTCGTCGGGCTCCTGAGCTGCGTCGGTCTCGGGAACTGCGTCTGTACCAGGGTCTACCAAGAGAGAAGAGGGGGAGGAAACAGATAAATACACGGCAAACATATGCAACACAGAGCATGCTATGCTAACGTGCAGTGCAGGGTTGCCTAAAGACATAAGTCATTTTAGTTATTTTAGGATTAAAGTTGGATTTATTAACCGGTATATATGCACTATTCATCTGCCAGAAAGAGGCTAAAAGTTGTGGGTTCACCTCCGTAGAGGGCCTCGACACGGAAACAGATGGCACGGTCGGATTCGCCTCGTCGTTCTGATCAACTTTCATGTACAAAGTTTTTCGATCCGAGCTACGGTTTATTTTCTATGATTTTCTAAAGTTTTCTTGATTTTCTGGAATTATTTCAATTAATTAAATTCGAATTATCCAGAATAGTGAAAGGTGACGTCAGCATGACCTCAATATGACGTCGGCAGGTCAACTGTGTCGGTGGACTGGTCAATCCGACCAGTGGGTCCCACATGTCATACACAGTGGTTAATCTAGTGAGTTAATTTTAACTAAAATGATTAATTAGCACATGGGGCCCATTAGTCAGTGGCTATTAGGTTAGTTTAGTTCGGTATTTACTTAGCGGCTAATCTAATCCAGGTTAATTAAGTGCGGGGCCCGCCTGTCAGTCGCACAGAGGTGGAGGTTAGTGGCTAACCACGTCGCACACGTCAGCGGCGCCGGCGGCTAGTCGCCGGTGGCCTCAAAGATTGCGGCGCGGCTCGATCTCGGCCGGAAAATGGCTGTGGTGGTCTGTTTGGACCACCGCGAGCATCTACGGGACCAGGGCGATGGCGCGAAGCGATCTGGGAGTAGCAGCGTCGACGGGGGTGGCCGGAACAGCGACTACGGCGAGCTCTAGTGGCGGCCGGAGCATGCAGGTTTTGGGCACGAGTCCAGGGGCTAGCCCGAATCAAAAGGAAACACGCGCGCTGCCTGGGAGTCCCAGAAGTACGGCGGAGCCCTTTGCTCGGCGTAGGGTGGATGAGCGTGATGCCTACGAGCTCGCCGGTGGAAGCAGAGTCACGGCCATGGCAACGGCCAGCCACGGCTCAAATCCGACCAAACCAGAGGGGAGGGAGGACGTGGAGCTCACCAAGGGGACGCAAGACGGTCCGGTGAGAGCTTAGTAGCGCGGGGGTTGAGGCAGATTGACGCGGTGGAGCCGGTTGGCCATAGAGGAAGAAGAAGGAGAATGCGGCGCCGTGGTAGCTTCCTGGACCCGATCCAGCGGCGTAGTCGATGTAGTCGTCCACGGCGATGCTCCAGGACACAACGGCGAGGTGGGAGGAGCTCGGTGGCTACGCGATTTACGGCGGCGCCGCCATGGTTGCGTCGGGTAAGCTCGATGCGGGTGAGGGAGAGGACAAGAGGGGGTTCTAGTGGGCTAGGGTTTCGCAGGGGAGGGAGAGGCGACCGGTGATGCTCTTAACCACGACGAGGAGCCGTCGGATGAACAACAGCGGCCGCATCCGTGCTCGGGCGTGCGCGCATGCCGACAACGTGACGAAGGACGACGACCGGCAGGGGTGGGCTGGGCAGAGCGCACTGTGCACTCAGGCCCAGCTGGTTTAAACCGCAGGGGCCTTTTTCTTTTTCCTCATTTGTTTTTTGTTTTCTTTTATCCAGAGAGCAAAACAAATAATTGAGCCACCAATTCATTTTGCAAAAATGTGTGAATTGGTCCAACAATTATGTTGCAATAAATGGCTGTGGCAGAAAAAGTTTGGGACCAAAAGAATTAGTTTGAATTTTTCTACAAATGGAAAAGCATTTAAAAATGCCTCCTTTGCACTGTTTTAAATTGCTATGGCCCACCTTAGCTTGATGGTGATGTTGTTTTCCTTAACAATTAAATGTCATGGAATGTTAGCTAAATGATGAACATTTTTCCAGCAACTTTTGTGCAACTTCATATTTCACTTTGAATTTGAATAGAATTCAGAGAGGAATTTGAAATGAGAGAATTATCCAACATGATTATCATTGCAAATCATAGTAGCTTAGCATCATCATGATGGATTATTGTGCCACCATTACATAGGGGTGTTACAATTCTCCTCCTCTAAAAGAAATTCTCGTCCCAAGAATTAAGAGGTAGAAGGGAAAAGATCGGGGTATTCCGCACGAAGATTATCCTCGCGTTCCCAAGTGGCTTCATCTTCAGTATGATTTGACCACTTCACTTTGAGGAACTTGGTCGTCTTCTGACGGGTTCGACGTTTAGATTCATCGAGGATGCGGATCGGATGCTCCTTATAAGAATGATCATCATGCAATTCGAGCATCTCGTGATCCACTGCGCGGTGCGGAGATTCCTTGAAGCAACGATGAAGTTGCGACACATGGAAGACGTCGTGGAAATGAGAGAATTGCGGCGGCAACTCCAATTTATATGCCACCTGACCACGTCTAGCAACAATGCGGAAAGGACCAATGTAGCATGGAGCTAACTTGCCCTTAATTGCGAAGTGGTGGGTGCCCTTCATAGGGGTGACACGCAGATAAGCTTGATTACCAGGTTGATAAGTCAAACCCCATCATTTGCGATCATAGTTGCTCTTCTGGCGGTCCTTAGCGGCCTTGAGATTTTCTCGAACAATACGGACTTGCTCTTCGGCGTGTTGAATAATATCCGGACCCACGAGCAGTCGTTCCCCAGTTTCTGACCAATTCAGAGGGGTTCGACACTTACGTCCATAGAGTACTTTGAAGGGGGCCATTTTCAAGCTGGCTTGATAGCTGTTGTTATATGAGAATTCTGCATAAGGAAGAGATTCTTCCCACTTCTTACCGAACGATATAACACAAGCTCGAAGCATGTCTTCAAGCACTTGATTGACTCGCTCGACTTGGCCTTGGGATTGGGGATGATAAGCTGAACTCCAGGTAATATGAGTTCCCATAGCTTCTTGGAAACTTTCCCAGAACTTTGAGGTGAAAAGACTGCCACGGTCCGAACTAATCTCCTTCGGAATGCCGTGGAGTGAAACAATTCTGGAGATATACAACTCTGCTAACTGACTAGCAGTGATAGTCTCCTTGACAGGCAGAAAGTGTGCAACCTTAGAAAGTTGGTCAACGACGACAAGAATAGCATCGTGACCCTTCTGTGATTTGGGAAGGCCAGTAATGAAATCCATCCGAACCTTATCCCATTTCCATAGAGGAATAGGAAGGGGTTGCAGAATTCCAGCAGGCTTCTGATGTTCTACTTTAACGTGACGGCAAACATCACATTCAGCAACAAGCATTGGCATTGTATGGAATCATTCATGAAGTACTCACGTAGAACAGAAAGAAGCGTAGTAGATACAACATCGCAGTCACCATGACATACAGATCCATACATAAGTTCGGTTACAGACTAGCGTCATAACAGCATGAAGGTAAGCTAGACAACTTAGGCGGCACACAGGCACGCGGTGGAGGGATACAACAACGTGACATAGCGACATGCTACATCAACGTCGAGGAAAACCTCTGTAACAGGTAACTGCAAGTGCGGACGATGAATGACCGTCACAGGAAAATCCTGCTCTCCATGTGCACTCTGATGCAGAATTTGGTCTCGAGCTGGAAGAAGAGGCCCACGTGTAGGTATGTGACCTCCAATAGCAGGCCAATCAATACCAGTATACATCTATGTCCTGCGCGGGTAAAGGATGTACTCCGGATGTATCCCTGCATGAACAGCTGGTAGCAACTGCGTCATAGCATCGTAGAGGCGTGCTCGAGTGGCAAACAACTCGATGGCAAGCGCCCAGACAGTGCGATCCAGAGCCTGAGTGCACTAAATCAGAACCTGCGGGTTGTAATGACGACGCTTGTACGGGGCACAGATAGCTGTGTAGTACGCAGTAGCATCTCTAGAAGGGGCATACAGAATGTATCGGAACTCAGAGTCAACCAAGCTAATGCTATGCTCTCCTCAGAGATGTGCGACAGCAGAGTAGGTGGCATCATGGACTGCCATCTCAATCGTCACGCCGATACCATGGAAAAGGTGCAGCTCAGTGTCTGAGTCATCGTGCTGATCATAGATACGAACATCAGCATGGTACTGCTCCTGGTTGAACTCGCGGTAATCCTCGTAGACCATGTACTCGGGGTACCAGCGGTAGCCCAGTCTGGTCAGGAGGGCGATCAGGACAGCTAGAAAACCAGGGGCATCACGAGCCCAAGTGCGAAGCACAAGCTGCGTCACATGGCATGGTGGAAACAAACGATCCATCTGAAAGAGAGGAAATTCAGGATTGTCAAATGACAATGAGAAGTATAATACAACACGTAGAGAAAGGTTAAACAAAACAATGGAAAGGAAAATGATTATCAGACTAATTATATCGATGGTAAGGAAGTAAGCAAAGATATCCAGCTCTCCGGGTAGACGAGATTTACGAGGTCCTAAGTGTCAGCGTTAGTAAAATCTTTAACCCGAATAGAAGAGAGATCAGGGTCCTAGAGTATAGACGAGGAATAAAAGATCCTAATACCACCCAGTTGGCGACGTGGGCCCGTAAGCCACACAGACAAGTTAGTAAAACAGTTTTGGACCACTAGACTCAACTTCGGCCAAGGAGTTGGAAAGGGGGATCATATAGGCAGTCGGCTCTGATACCAACCTGTGACGCCCCGGCTTAATCGTGCACTAACCATACACGCAAATGTACATGATCAAGCCTAAGGACTCACTTGAAGATATCACAACACAACTCTAGACACAAATTAAAATAATACAAGCTTTATATTACAAGCCAGGGGCCTCGAGGGCTCGAATACATTAGCTCGCATACAAGCGTCAGCGGAAGCATCAGATATCTAAGTATAGATATAAAAGAAAGACAAATAGGCCTTTAAAAGGCGGGGCAAAACAAAAGCTACAATCAAAAAGGCACAGGCCTCCTGGCTGGGACCCTCCGAACCTACTCCTGGTCATCAGCCAACTCGTAGTAGTAACCACCCTCGGGGTAGTAGTAGCAGTCGTCGACGGGGGCAGCAGTCTCAGGGGCTCCGCCATCTGGTTGCATCAAACGGATATGGGGAAAAAGAGAAAGCAAAGCAACCGTGAGTACTCATCCAAAGTACTCAGCAAGCAAGGATCTACACTACATATGCAACATTATGAAAGAAAGGTTGTATATGTGGACTAGGCTGCAGAAATGCCAGAATAGAGAGAAGGCCTAGTCCTATCAAAGATTAGCATCTTCAACGGTCTTGCAGCATTAGAAGACTGTAGATTAGTACAGTATAAAGTAGTAATAGTGTTATCAACCTCACCCAGAGATCCTTCCTCGACCCCCTGCGAGAAAGCAATCCCAGAGCCATACTATCCATTTCTCATCACAAGTATCCAGTTCTAGTTGTATCAATAGGGATACAACTCCGAGCGTCCATTACTGAGGATCCGGCTATGCATAGATTAGTTCTTCCCTACAGGGGTGCACCAACTTACCCACCACGCTCGCTTAACTCTAGCCGGACACACTTTTCTGGGTCATGCCCAGCCTTGGCCAAACGACACACCGCAACCCTACCTAGAGCTCAGCAGAGAGGTCCCCGTCGGTCTATATCCTAAGCGCTCAGGGTCTTGCGCCATCGCCCTGTGCACTCCGGGTCGTTGCATGCAGGGGGAAGCCAGGCACTAGGAGGGCGCCGGTCCGTCCCTGCCGCGATGCTGAACTGGATGTCTGGCAGAGCTTTCGGCTGATGCTACGATGCAGAGTGCCCATAACTTTTTCTGCGTGATGGTTAGTGCTATTGGGCCAGAGGCCCACTCAGATCACATATCCAAATCGTTAGTGTATTGGTGGCGCGGTAACGAGCAGAGACTCACGATCAATGTGACCCCGTCGCCCCGTCTCGAGGACTTGCGGCAAGGGCTAAGAATGCCCGGCCACGCCTCGTATTTATCTCTTGGGTACCCTCCAGGTCAACGCGTCTCCACATCACGCGCGGGTACCCCTCAGGGCCGACCCGATGTCATCATGGCTCTGTGTTAAGTCAAAGTAACCGTGTGTCCAAACATCAGGGGGGAAACCTGAGGAATCACCCTCAATGGATTCCACCTAACGTAGTCGTCAAGGTCAACTTAGGAGGAACCACCCTCGAGGTTCACACTTGAGGTGTTGCACGATGGCGTCGTTATCGGGAGTGGTGAAGGAGGAATCACCCTCGATGACCACGACCGAATAGCTACTCTACAAAGTTAACATCAGAAGTGCTAAACAAGGTATCACCCTCGGTACTCGATAGTAATGCTGCAGTGTCGTACAACTAAAGGGGTGATGTGCGGTGCCGGGGCCTGGTCGTCGAGTCTTCCGATAATCCAGCGGGGCAACCGGGACAAGTGGGGTCACTGGGGTCTCTATCCAGCCTATACTAAGCAGTTTAGGATAAACATGTAGGTAACAATAGCAGGTTACAAAATCAGGCTATGCATCAGAAATAGGATAAACAGTAGCAGCAGCAATATCTAATGCAAGCATAAGAGAGAAAGAATAGGCGATATCGGCATGTTCAAAAGGGGGGTGCTTGCCTGGTTGCTCGGCGGCAGGTCAACTGTGTCGATGGACTGGTCAATCCGACCAGTGGGTCCCACATGTCATACACAGTGGTTAATCCAGTGAGTTAATTTTAACTAAAATGATTAATTAGCACATGGGGCCCATGAGTCAGTGGCTATTAGGTTAGTTTAGTTCGGTATTTAATTAGCGGCTAATGTAATCCGGGTTAATTAAGTGTGGGGCCCACCTATCAGCCGCACAGAGGCGGGGGTTAGTCGCTAACCGCGTCGGACACGTCAGCGGCACCGGCGGCTAGTCGCCGGTGGCCTCAAAGACGGCGGCGCGGCTCGGTCTCGGCCGGAAAACGGCTATGGTTGTCCGTTTGGACCACCGCGAGCATCTACGGGACCAGGGCGACGGCGCGAAGCGATCTGGGAGTAGCAGTGTCGACGGGGGTGGCCGGAACAGCGACTACGGCGAGCTCTAGCGGTGGCCGGAGCATGCAGGTTTCGGGCACGAGTCCAGGGGCTAGCCCGAATCAAAAGGAAATGCGCGCGCGCTTCCTGGGAGTCCCAGAAGCACGGTGGAGCCCTTTGCTCAACGTAGGGTGGACGAGCGTGACGCCTACGAGCTCGCCGGTGGAAGCAGAGTCACGGCCATGGTGAAAGTGCATTATATCGAGTAGAAGGGGGTGAATAGGCGATTTTTACAAATTCGTCACTGAGGAATTTCAAGGTGAGGAAATTCCTAAGCAGCGAACTACTTAGCAGCGGAATAAGTACTCAGATGCAAACATAACATTGCATAAGTACAGTCATCATGATGAAATGAAATAGGCACAGAGTACATGTAGCGTGAAACACAAGATAAGCAGGCTGAAGACTAAATGACTGAAGAAATAGGATTGAGGAAATTGAGAAAGTCTTTAGTCAAAGTCTTCACACTGTAACGATCAAGTAAATCAACACATGAATGAGGAAATGAAAGAGTTGAGGAAATAGAACCAGTAGCTCGGTGAAGACAATGATTTGGTAGACCAGTTCCAACTGCTGTGACAGTTGTACGTCTGGTTGGAGCGGCTAGGTATTTAAACCTGAGGACACACAGTCCCGGACACATAGTCCTCACCGTATTCTCCTAGAGCTAAGGTCACACAGACCTCGCCCAAACACTCGTGGTAAGTCTTCAGGTGACTTCCAAACCTTCACAGACTTGGTCACTCAGCGATCCACAATTTCCTCTTGGATGCTCTAGACCATGACGCCTAACCGTCTGGAGGATGCACAGTCCTCAAAGGTAACAAGCATCGGTTCCACACAGGAACAATTTCTTCAGTGATGCTCAATCACTTTGGGTTTGTAGGTGTTTGGGTTTTTGGGTTTTTCCTCACTTGATGATTTTCGCTCAAAGTCCTCGGAGGATGGGATGCTCTAAATGACAAGTGTCAATCTATCTCTCAGAGTAGCCAACCAGCTAGTGGTTGTAGGGGGCGGCTATTTATAGCCTAGGGAGCAGCCCGACATGATAAGACTTAAATGCTCTTCAATGATATGACCGTTAGGTGGGTAGGATATTTGGACAGCTCGCGCGTAGCACAGCAACGGTCAGAAATTTGAGCTCTCAAATTCCACAAGGCTATCATGTTCCTCACTTGTAGGCAATCTGCACTGGCGAATTCCTAACTCCTTAGTCAGAACAAATTCCTCAGAGAACAGAAGAACTTCGTCTTTGTCACTGAAGAAATTGACTGAACTGAATGAGATTTCCAATGGCTTCACTCGAAAGGATTGGGTAGGTGTAGGATTTTGAGATGAGCATCACTTGGAAACTTTTCCTTAGTTTTACCTCGACCCCCTTTAACAGTACGGTGTTTCCTATGACTCAAGAAGAAGAAAAATGAAACTACGAAAACAAAAGTCTTCACGCTTCATAATCCTCGCATGAATATCAAGTCTTCAGGGTCACACCAATTTCTTCACTTTCAAAGTCTTCAAGAAAACCAAAGTCTTCAGTTGAAGACATTCATTTTTAGGGGTCGACTTTCATCGTAAATATCAAACTCCTCATAGACTTATAGAACCTGTGTACACTCACAAACGCATTAGTCCCTTAACCTATAAGTCTTCAATACACCAAAATCACTAAGGGGCACTAGATGCACTTACAATCTCCCCCTTTTTGGTGATTGATGACAATATAAGTTAAGTTTTCAACGGGGATAAACATATGAAGTGTAAATACTGATAATGAGGAATTTGATTGCAAGATATAGAAGAACTCCCCCTGAAGATGTGCATATTGAGGATTTTGCTTTGGATTGCAAATGCACATTGTAGAGTAATATCATGGAGATCCCCCCTATATCTTGTAATTGATACACGCATTTAACATATGATGTGAAGAATTTGAAATGCATGATGAAATATGGTGACTGATGTAATTCAGCATGCGTGCATTAACATATTGAGGAAATAGCATGCAGAAAAACAGAGCAAAAGTATCAGACCACCATAGGACTTAAGTTTACAACTCGATCCAACAAATACTTCAGAAGAACGAGAGTTGTAACTTAGCAAAAAAATGCCCATATATAGAGACCCGCTTGAAGACTAACTCAAATTTCTCCCCCTTTGTCATCGAATGACCAAAAGGGATGAAAAATGAGGACTAACGCCCCTGAAGAATATCATCATGATGTCGATGGTGGAGCGCCAGCGTTGTTGGGGTCGTCCGTTGGAGTAGGGCCTGCCGTGGTGTCGTTTAAGTCTTCAGTTTCATCCGTCTCGCGCGATGAAGAATATGAACTGGCAACAAGCTGAGGAACTTTGACCTTCTTGAACTTCTTCGAAGGTGGCTGAGACCAGTCAAAGTCCTGTTGGAATCCCATCTCCTTGAGATCTTCAGCACTATAAAGATTAGACAGAATAGCCCAAGTGCGGTCAAAGACTTCATGCAAGTAGTAGTGATTCTTCTTCACAGTATTTTGAGTGACTGTCATGTTCTGAATAATTGCACCAAACTGACGCTTGACCCACTTGTGATTTCGATCAACTTTCTGATGAAGACTAAGGAGAAGTTCACGATCAGTCATCACACGCGGAGCTGTGGCTTGAGGATTATGTTCTGAAGCTTTGGCGGCAGAATCTTGTGTTGCAGAGTCATCATTGGTGGAATATGAAATAGCTTTGCGAAATTGTCCATCCAATGAACGAGTGCCTTCATCTATAACAGCAGCCTTGCTCTTCCCATCAGCTGAGAAAATAGTCTGTTTGAGGACTTCAATAGGGGGCAAATAGATGAGAGGATTTTGAAAGTCAGCCTTATAATGAATTGAAGACCTTGATCTGATGAACTTCATGATCCAGGGAGCATAAGGCTTCAACTCAAAAGGTGACAGAGCAGCATTGGCCAAAGTCCTCATGAAGAAATCATGGTAGTTGATAGGAATACCACGAATGATATTGAACAGCAAATTCTTGATAATGCCAACAACCTCTCCGTCATCAGAGTTGTGGCCCTTGATTGGACTGAGGGTTTTGGTCAAAATGCGATAAACTGTCCTTGGCACATAGAGTAATTCCTTGACGAGGAATTTGGTCCTTGGAGCTTGGCCTGGCTTCAAAGGCTTCATCAGCACTTGCATCAGATGATCGGATAGTTCAGGTTCAACATAGAGAAGCCTAGCACCTTCAGTGGGAGGACTGACTGGGACGGCATGAAGCAATTCAGAGACCGGTGCTTTGTAATGAGTATTTTCAGTCATCCAGTCTAGCACCCATGAATTCACATCTTCAACATTTCCAGTGATGTGCAGTGTGGCGTAGAATTGAAGAATGAGTTCTTCATTCCAATCGTAGATGTCGGTGCAGAAGTTGAGTAACCCAATGTCATGAAGAACTCTGAGGACTGGGGTGAAGCAGGGCAGCGATTCCATATCCACATGAGGAATTTACTCATGATCAAAGATCTTGTCCTTATCAAACTACAATGAGGAATAGAAGTTCATCTGGCTGGCAGTCCAAAAGCGCTTGCAACGAAGTTTAGCAGAGTCATAGGGATTGTAGTCAGTGAATAATATGTGCTCATTGAAGAAATCTTCAGCATTGAACTTCTGCTTCTTGGAGTGAGGGTTCTGTGGCTTGGGCTGAAGATTTATAGTTGAAGTCTTCACAGCCTCTTGAGGTATAGCCACTGGAGCCACAGGCTGAGGAATTTCAGTAGCTGTATCAGCAGCAGCCTTGGCCTCCATTTCTTCAGCACTAGCGGCTGGAACTTCTTCAGGAATAGATTGAAGTGAAGATTGAGGTCCATCAGAGCCCGTATGAATTTCTTCAGTTGGCACAGGGGACTGAGGAACATGATGTAGTGGTGTTGTCAGAGGTGAATTGGGGTGATGACTTTCCCAAAAGTCATCATTCACAATAGGAGTTGTAGACCCAATATCCACATCCTCATCTTTATCATCAAATTCCTCAACGCCTGCCTCTTCAGCTGTGAACTGAGGCATGGGCGATGATACCAACGGAGTTGAAGTGATATTGTCCACTTCAATGTCTTCATCCAACTGCTCTGTCGAAGCAGTAGAAGGATCTTCTTCATCAGATTCACTTGGAATTGCATATTCCTCACCAAAGGGAATAATCTCCTTTGATGGCATGCTTGATATTGGAACAACATCAATTGGGTTTTCAGTTGAGCTCGTCAAAGTCTTCACTTTCTTGGGAGCTGAAGACTCTGAGGAGGCATATGCTTTCCTTTTCTTCACCGCAGCCTTCTCTGCGGCTTTGGTCTTCTTTGCTTCTGATGCAGAAGGAAGGACATCTTTCATCTGTGATGACTTTGCAGGAGGAGCAGATGAAATTGGTTGAATTTCTTCAGGCACAACTGATGCAGTTGCCCTGACTTGTTCAGATTCCTCAGGCGCAGTAGCAGATGTATCAACTAGCCTAGTTTGCTCTTCAGGCTCAACATTGGTGGTTGCCCTGGCATTTTCTTCAGAGACTGGAATTTCTTCATCAGCCCTGGTGCCTTCATTTTCTTCAACAATCTGATTTTCATCAGCAGTACTTGCATGTTCTTCAGTAGGCTGAGCAGATGTGTCAGTCTGAGGAAATTTGGGTTGCGATGAAGCTACAACATTTGGAGTGAATCCCTTTGCCATTCTGACGAATCTGACTTTGGCACCTAGCCAATCTGCATGGTATGCGTGAAATTCATCACTGAGTGCTTTGATCTCAGCCTGCATAGTCACAAGTTCTTCAGGAGACATTTTCACAACATTGTTCTTCAGAAAATGCTCCTTCTTGTACTGAGCCTTCTTCACCAGCCTGGCCTTTTCAGATTTCCATTTCTCTTCAGTAATGAAGGCCGTCAACATGTGACTTAGACCAGGAGTGAGGTTTAATTCAGGCAAAGGTGTATTTGGATCCTTGTGCCATAGATCGATGAAATCAAGGATCTTCCTTGGATCCAGCATGAGGGGCACAACACTGCCTTTGGCACTAGAGGCCCTCTGTTGTCGATCTCTGATGATCTCAGCTAATTCTTCATCATCAGCTTCGTCTTCGCTTGACAGAACCTGAAAGGCGACTTGCTTCTTGTGAGGACTTGGCCTTGTGCCTCGTCCAGCAGTGGACTTTTTCTACAGCAAGGTCGGAGCTGTTGAAGACTGAGGTGGAGCTGAGGAACCTGTAGAGGCTCCAGAAGCAATTGAGATTCCAGTAGTCCTTTGGCATGTGGCAAGTTGCACAGGTGCTGAGGACTTTACAAGAGCAGCTGAGAACTTTGCAACTGAGGGAGTTTGAGCTGCTTTTGAAGAAGTTGCTGAAGATCAGGCCGTGAGGGCTTTGAAGAGCTTGGCCGTGAGGGCATTGCAGCTGAGGAACTTGTCTTGACAGCTGGTTTCTTTGGCATAGCCTTCTTAGGCTTGCTAGCAGAGGCCTCAGCAGTGGCAGCAGCAGACTCTTTGTTGAATTTCTTCACTGCCTCTTTAGCCACTTTGGCCAGCTTGGCTTGATGCTTAGCCCACTCCTGAGGAAATTCCTCACCTCTTCTGATGCTTGTGGGATCAGCTTCTTGGCCTGGAGCCAATGGAGGTCTTGGGCATGGAGGGTTAACAGCGAATTTCTTCATGTACTTTGGAGTCACATATCGATACTCTCTCCATTCTCTTGCCCATCTTCTCTCAATCTTCTGAATGCGCACTTTGCGCTGATTTTTGTTCTCCTTGCCATGAGTTGCTTCATCAGGAGTACAATATTCATCATAGATGTCTTCAGGGATCTCAAAAGCAATATTTGTTTCTGGCCTCCTTCCTCCCTTCTGAGATCTTTTACCATCAGCCATTTTCTTCACTTGAGGATTTTGAACAATGGATGTTTCTGAGGAAGTGTGCAACTTTTCTTCGAGGAATGCTACAAATGAGTTAAGTTGATGAGAACCTAGAGATTCAGCAGCGGACATGTGTACCTGTGAACAGAATATAGGTGCGAAGAATTTGGAGAGGTCATATGCGTTCTCAGAAGTTTTTCAAAAGTATCGAGTTTGAGGAATTTGACCAGAGGTGTCTTGAGGAATTTCACTAAGCGTTCTTTGACTTAGGTTCCAGAGTTGTATAGATTGAAAATCCACACAATTGAGGAATCTTGAAGAAAAACGTTGCTTAGAGAAACAGATCAAGAACAGAAGCAAGTTGGTGTTTAATAACATGAAAGTTGAAGAATAAACACCTTTTGAAGATTTTGTGGAAATCATCAGAATCAACAAGGGTAGTAAAAATAGATTTTATTTACCCTTGACGAAGAACACGACGAACTGAGGGTAGCAGTGGAGAAGCTTGTCCGTTTAGATCTTCCACGCCCTAACTTGGCGATGGAAAACAGCTACGGCGGCGGCGGAGTGAAGATTTCCGCGGCCGGCGTGAGTACGACGGCGACGAGGTCGAGGCAGTAAAGCTCTTCCTCACCGGTGACGATGGAGTGTAGCGGCGGTGCTAGGTCTGAGAGCTCGAGCGAGGGAGTAAGATCGAGCGGGGTAAATGAGATCTGAGGAGGGCGAGGGGTATTTATAGCCGAGGTGAAAAACCGCTCGTCCGAAGAAAAATGGACGAACATGCCCCTGACCCTTCTCATCCTAACGACATGTGTCACCCACGTACTATGAAGTGGAGATCGTGTGAGATCATGGGTGAATAGATAAATCTTATCGAGGGACATGGAACGGTTTGAGCGGCAAAAGCCGAAAATTCAGATAAGAATATTTTAATGTTTTCGTTCGCAAATTCTTTAGCTGTCAAGGACACATTGAAGACTTTGAACGGGTTTCAAATAGAATGCACATGAAGAATTTGTGAACAGACTGGGTTGAGTTTAGCATAGAGGGGGAAAGGGTCCGATCACATTCACTTATAAGAAAAACAATTTTGAAGAATTAGCAATAAGTGAATGCTGTAGAGGACATGAAAACTCAAATATATATATATATATAGTCAATGAAGAACACAGTCAGAAAGAGTGAAGACTTTGCAAAGTTGAAGAATTTGAAAATTTGAAGAATTTGCAAAATGAAGAAAAACTCATTTTTTGAAGATTTTCAACTTTTTGTGGTGGCGTGACCCACCGTATAAGAATGATGATTTCAGACGCCGTGTACAATTGTCGTAGGGCTCTGAGAATCAGATTCTTTGTTAATTTCTTCACACTTAGAGGGTTAGTCTTCACTGATTTGAAGAAAAACGTTTCTTCGTGTGTTGCGCATCTAAGTCATCAATTTGCATAAGTGTTAGGATGTGTGTCCTTTTCAAAGGACATTCGAAGATTCTAAGATATTTAGGTCACACCGCAACTTGCTAAATCTCTTCTCATCCAAGGGCTTGGTGAAGATATCCGCTAGCTGTTCTTCAGACTTCACTTGATCAATAGAGATGTCGCCCTTCAACACATGATCTCAAAGAAAATGATGACGAATCTGGATGTGCTTTGTCTTCGAGTGCTGAACTGGGTTATGAGCAATATATACTTCTTCCTCAAGCTTACCATTGAGGAATGCACTTTTCACATCCATTTGATATAAGATGATATTATGATGGTTAGCATAGGCAAGCAATATGCGAATAGCCTCAAGTCTGGCAACAGGTGCAAAAGTTTCATCGAAATCAATTCCTTCAACCTGTGTGTAGCCTTGAGCTACAAGACGAGCCTTGTTCCTCACTACTAGGACATTTTCATCTTGTTTGTTGTGGTAGATCCATTTGGTGCCGATGATATTGTGCTTGCGAGGGTCTGGTCGCTTGACAAGCTCCCACACATTGTTTAGCTCGAATTGATGTAATTCCTCTTGCATCGCTTGAATCCATTCAGGCTCCAGAAATGCCTCATCTACTTTGATGGGCTCTGTGATAGAGACGAAAGCAAAATGCCCACAAAAATTAGACAAATGTGAAGCTTTTGAGCGAGTGAGAGGACCTGGTGCGTTGATGTCGTTGATGATTCTCTCAATCTGTACTTCATTTGCAACGCGAGGATGAGCAGGTTGATGACTTTGATTTGGCTCAGCATTTTCTGCAGAGCCATTTTCATCAGATGCACCAGCATGATTTTCTTCATGATCTGGAATGATTTCTTCAGCTGATTCTTCGGTAGGAATAACATCCTCAGTAGCCTTTAGCTTGATGGATTCCTCAGGAGACATTTCATCTAGCACAGGAGGTAGGTGCTCTCTTTGAGAGACATTAGTTTCATCGAACCGCACATCTACAGTTTCAACAACCTTGTTGTGATAGGTGTTGAAGACCCTGTAGGTGTGCTAGTCCTTTTCGTAACCAAGCATAAAACCTTCATGTGCTTTCGGTGCAAATTTAGAAATGTGATGGGGATCTCTAATCCAACATTTAGCACCGAAGACTTTGAAATAACTCACATTGGGTTTGTTGTCAGTGAGGAGTTCATATGAGGTCTTCTTGAAGAATTTGTCAAGATATACCCTGTTGATAATGTGGCATGCAGTATCAATTGCTTCAGGCCAGAAGCGACGAGGTGTCTTGTATTCATCAAGCATAGTGCGAGCCATCTCAACAAGAGTCCTGTTCTTGCGCTCCACGACCCAATTCTGCTGAGGAGTGTATGGGGCAGATAACTCATGAGTAATACCAAGTTCATCAAGATAGTCATCAAGACCAGTATTCTTGAACTCAGTCCCATTGTCACTACGTATATGCTTGATCTTCACACCAAAATTCGTCGAAGCCCTCGAAGAAAATCGTCTGAAGACTTCCTGCACTTCAGTTTTGTAAGTAATGACATGCACCCATGTGTAACGAGAATAATCATCAACAATGACAAAGCCATATAGAGATGCTGCATTTGTTAGTGTGGCATAATGAGTAGGACCAAAGAGATCCATATGAAGCAATTCAAAAGGACGAGAGGTAGTCAAGATAGTCTTCGAGGGGTGCTTGGCTCTGGTCATCTTTCCAACCTCACAAGCCCCACAAAGATGATCTTTGAGGAATTTGACACCATCAATGCCAATGACGTGCTTCTTCTTCACGAGCGTGTGTAAGTTCCTCATGCCAGCATGACCCAGTCGTCGATGACATAGCCAGCCTTCTGAAGCTTTCGCAAGTAGACAAGTGGCAGGCTGTGGTCCTGCAGAGAAATCAACAATATACAAGTCTCCTCTCCTAAAGCCTTCGAAGACTTTGGAATTGTCAGATTCCATGAGCACTAAGCAGCGATATTTTCCAAAGACAACAACCATATCAAGATCACAAAGCATTGAGACAGACATGAGGTTGAATCCGAGGGACTCGACAAGCATGACTTTGTCCATGTGTCGATCCTTTGAGATTGCAACCCTACCTAGACCCAATACCTTGCTTTTGCCTTTGTCTGCGTAGGTGATATGCTTCAAATGTGATGGAGATAAAGGAGTGTTCATCAGTAAGCTCTTGTCACCAGTCATGTGATTAGTACATCCACTGTCGAGGACCCACTCAGTAGCTTTGGGTAAGTCATCCTGTAGATGAATTAGTGCATCTTACGAACACATATCTTCAGAGTGAAGAATATGACATCAATTTCATCAGACAGAAATTCATCAGTTAATGCAACATATGTATATATAGCAGTATAAGGACATGAGAAATGAATGATTCATTTCTTCATGATTAGCTTGCGTCCTTTCAAGCATTTCAGGTCTCCAGAAAATTCTTCAGACGATTTAGTTCGTCTGGAGACCTGACCCTGCATAACAGGTTAGTTCTTTTTCTTCACCACCCACATCTGGAGGGGTGGCAAAGAGTTCATCATTCTGCGAGCTCCATAAGAGAAAGGTGGCATTGAAGCCAAAGCGCTTCATTTCACAGGAGAGGGATTAGTATAGGCATATGAGTAAGCAGAGAAATTCTTCGAGGACTTATGAACATAATGATTTGAAGAATAATGCACATAATCAGAACTCTTAGATTTTCCCTACGAAACAGAAGCATTAGCATGATGATCATATGAGGACATGGATCCACGTGAGGAATTTGATCCATAAGAGGACTTGGATCCATATGAAGACTTTGGTCCATATGAAGAATTTGATCTTGGGTTCTTATTCTTCACAGGTGGAGTCATAAGGACATTCACCTGAAGACTTTCAAGGCACCTTTTGGGAACCCAGATTTTCTTCATAGGGGGACCATTCCTGCAGTTAGTTCCAACATATCTAGCAAATACTTCACCATTCTGATTTTTGAACAGTTTATAGTTGGAGTCAAATGACTCATCAGATGAATATGAGGATTCACAAGTAAAGCCAGATAAGGTAGATGGATCCACGGAAGGTCCCTTCGTAGCAACCCATGAGGTTTTGGGATACTGCTCAGGTTTCCAGTAGGTTCCATCAGCATTGAGTTTCCTCTCAAATGCAATACCCTCTTTCCTAGGGTTCCTGTTCAAGATCTGCTTTTTGAGCACATCACAAAGAGTCTGATGCCCTTTGAGGCTTTTGTACATGCCTGTCACATACAATTCCTTCAACCCTGCATTTTCGTCAGTGATACTAGTGGTATCCTCAGATGAGGAATTTGTGACCACAGAGATAGTTGAAGAATTTGCAGCAATAGAAGCATTTGAACATTCAGGTGAAGAATTAGCAGTTTCATGTTCAATGCATTTCAAGCATGGTGGAATAAATTCTTCCTGAGCGGAACTGATCTGTTGAGCAAGCAATGAATCATTTTCCTTCTGAAGATCTTCATGACTCACCCTTAGATTCTCAAGATCTTGCTTTCTTTGAAGAAATTCATAAGAAAGCTTCTCATGATCGGCTAAGAGAGTTTCATGACGACTTTGAAGGTTGTCAAACTTAGACTGTAGTTGCTGAAGATTATCAGTCAGTGTTTGAGTTCGATCCATTTCCTCACCTAACAGATCATCACTTTGTCTAGCATATTTTGAACCTTTTCCAAAGCCTTTTGTTGTTTAACAGCAATATTGGCAAGTTTGGAATAGCTGGGTTTGAGGTTATCATCAGATTCATCCTCACTTGATTCAGAGGAGGGATATTTGAATACCTTGGCACCTTTTGCCATGAAGCAATAGGTGGGAGCATAGTCATCATTGCCGTCATCAGCAGTGTTGGGGGAGCCATTTTCCTCAGTGTTGAAGATGGACTTGCTGACGTAAGCAGTAGCGAGGGCTAGGCTCGCCACACCAGAGTCTGACTCCTCAGATGCCTCCTCTTCCTCATGTTCCTCAGATTCAGCTTCAGAGTCCATTTCCTTGCCAATGAATGCCCGAGCTTTCTTGGAGCTGCTCTTCTTGTGAGATGAAGACTTTGAAGATTTTGACGATGAGGACTTTGAAGATTTCTTCTTCTTCTTCTTAGAGTCATCTGAACTATCATCCTTGTATTTCTTCTTCTTTGATTCCTTCTCCCACAGAGGACAATCAGTTATGTAGTGACCAGGTTTCTTGCATTTGTGGCAAGTTCTCTTCTTGTAATCACGGGATGAGGAATTTGATTTCATGTCATCACCTCTTGAGGATTTTCCAAATCGGCCACGTCTAGAGAACTTCTGGAATTTCCTCACGAGCATTGCTAGCTCTTGACTCAGTTCTTCAGGATCACTAAGGTTGCTACTAGAATCTTCATCTTCAGATTCAGAGACTGCCTTGGCCTTCAGTGCACGAGATCTGCCATAGCTCGGTCCGTAGAGATCTCTCTTCTCAGCAAGTTGGAACTCATGAGTATTTAGCCTCGAGAGGATATCAGCAGGATCAAGTGACTTGTAGTCTCCACGTTCTTGAATCATCAGTGCCAGTGTATCGAATGAAGAATCAAGTGACCTTAGCAATTTCTTCACCACCTCATGGTCGGTGATGTCAGTGGCACCCAGTGCTTGAAGCTCATTTGAAATGTCAGTGAGGCGATCAAAGGTTTGCTGGACATTCTCATTGTCGAGTCTTTTGAAGTAGTTGAAGAGATTGCGAAGAACGTCAACTCGAGAATCACGTTGAGTCGAGATTCCTTCGTTGACCTTGGACAGCCTGTCCCAAATAAGCTTTGCAGACTCCAAAGCACTCACTCTGCCGTACTGTCCTTTGCTCAGATGGCCACATATGATATTCTTCGCTTGAGAGTCGAGTTGCTTGAATCTCTTCACATCAGCAGCATTCACGGAAGGAGTGACAGAGGGAATGCCATTTTCCACAATGTACCAGAGATCGTTGTCAATTGCCTCAAGATGCATGCGCATCTTATTCTTCTAGTAGGGGTAGTCTGTCCCATCAAAGGTAGGACACCCAGCCGAGACCTTGATCATGGCTACAGTCGACATAACTAAAACTCCAGGTGGTTAAACCAAAATCACACAGAACAAGGGAGTACCTTGCTCTGATACCAATTGAAAGTGCGTTATATCGACTAGAGGGGGGGGGGTGAATAGGCGATTTTTACAAATTCGTCACTGAGGAATTTCAAGGTGAGGAAATTCCTAAGCAGCGAACTACTTAGCAGCGGAATAAGTACTCAGATGCAAACATAACATGGCATAAGTACAATCATCATGATGAAATGAAATAGGCACAGAGTACAGGTAGCATGAAACACAGGATAAGCAGGTTGAAGACTAAATGACTGAAGAAATAGGATTGAGGAAATTGAGAAAGTCTTCAGTCAAAGTCTTCACACAGTAACGATCAAGTAAATCAACACATGAATGAGGAAATGAAAGAGTTGAGGAAATAGAACCAGTAGCTCGGTGAAGACAATGATTTGGTAGACCAGTTCCAACTGCTGTGACAGTTGTACGTCTGGTTGGAGCGGCTAGGTATTTAAACCTGAGGACACATAGTCCCGGACACACAGTCCTCACCATATTCTCCTTGAGCTAAGGTCACACAGACCTCGCCCAAACACTCGTGGTAAGTCTTTAGGTGACTTCCAAACCTACACAGACTCGGTCACTCGGCGATCCACAATTTCCTCTTGGATGCTCTAGACCATGATGCCTAACCGTCTGGAGGATGCACAGTCCTCAAAGGTAACAAGCATCGGTTCCACACAGGAACAATTTCTTCAGTGATGCTCAATCACTTTGGGTTTGTAGGTGTTTGGGTTTTTGGGTTTTTCCTCACTTGATGATTTTCGCTCAAAGTCCTCGGAGGATGGGATGCTCTAAATGACAAGCATCAATCTATCTCTCGGAGCAGCCAACCAGCTAGTGGTTGTAGGGGGCGGCTATTTATAGCCTAGGGAGCAGCCCGACATGATAAGACATAAATGCCCTTCAATGATATGACCGTTAGGTGGGTAGGATATTTGGACAGCTGGCGCGTAGCACAACAACGATCAGAAATTTGAGCTCTCAAATTCCACAGGGCTATCATGTTCCTCACTTGTAGGCAATCCGCACTGGCGAATTCCTAATTCCTTAGTCAGAACAAATTCCTCAGAGAACAGAAGAACTTCGTCTCTGTCACTGAAGAAATTGACTGAACTGAATGAGATTTCCAATGGCTTCACTCGAAAGGATTGGGTAGGTGTAGGATTTTGAGAGGAGCATCACTTGGAAACATTTTCTTAGTTTTACGTCGACCTCCTTTAACAGTACGGTGTTTCCTATGACTCAAGAAGAAGAAAAATGAAACTACGAAAACAAAAGTCTTCACGCTTCATAATCCTCGCATGAATATCAAGTCTTCAGGGTCACACCAATTTCTTCACTTTCAAAGTCTTCAAGAAAACCAAAGTCTTCAGTTGAAGACATTCATTTTTAGGGGTCGACTTTCATCGTAAATATCAAACTCCTCATAGACTTATAGAACCTGTGTACACTCACAAACGCATTAGTCCCTTAACCTATAAGTCTTCAATACACCAAAATCACTAAGGGGCACTAGATGCACTTACACATGGCAACGGCCAGCCATGGCTCAAATCCGACCAAACCAGAGGGGAGGGAGGATGTGGAGCTCACCAAGGGGATGCAAGACGGTCCAGTGAGAGCTTAGTAGCGTGGGGGGTTGAGGCAGATCGACGCGGCGGAGCCGGTTGGCCGTAGAGGAAGAAGAAGGAGAATGCGGCGCCGTGGTAGCTTCCTGGACCCGATCCAGCGGCGTAGTCGATGTAGTCGTCCACGGTGATGCTCCAGGACACAACGGCGAGGTGGGAGGAGCTCGGTGGCTACGCGATTTACGGCGGCGGCGCCATGGTTGCGTCGGGTAAGCTCGATGCGGGTGAGGGAGAGGACAAGATGGGGTTCTGGTGGGCTAGGGTTTCGCAGGGGAGGGAGAGGCGACCGGTGATGCTCTTAACCACGGCGAGGAGCCGTCGGATGAACGACAGCGGCCGCATCCGCGCTCGGGCGTGCGCGCGTGCTGACAGCGCGACGGAGGACGACGACCGGCAGGGGTGGGCTGGGCTGAGCGCACTGTGCACTCAGGCCCAGCTGGTTTAAACCGCAGGGGCCTTTTTCTTTTTCCTCATTTGTTTTCTGTTTTCTTTTATCCAGAGAGCAAAACAAATAATTGAGCCACCAATTCATTTTGCAAAAATGTGTGAATTGGTCTAACAATTATGTTGCAATAAATGGCTGTGACAAAAAATGTTTGGGACCAAAAGAATTAGTTTGAATTTTTTCTACAAATGGAAAAGCATTTAAAAATGCCTCCTTTGCACTGTTTTAAATTGCTATGGCCCACCTTAGCTTGATGGTGATGTTGTTTTCCTTAACAATTAAATGTCATGGAATGTTAGCTAAATGATGAACATTTTTCCAGCAACTTTTGTGCAACTTCATATTTCACTTTGAATTTGAATAGAATTCAGAGAGGAATTTGAAATGAGAGAATTATCCAACATGATTATCATTGCAAATCACAGTAGCTTAGCATCATCATGATGGATTACTGTGCCACCATTACATAGGGGTGTTACAGCGCGCACGGGCATGGGCGCTGGCGTTGGCATGTACACGAACTCGCGCGGGTCCGCGGAGACCTCGCTAATGCCCACGGCTTCCAGCTCTGCGATAGTGCTCGGCGACCAGCCCGTCAATACTATGGGGATGGTCGCTGGCGCGGGCGCGGGGATGGGAGCTAGGACGGAAGCGGGGGCAGCAACCTTCGCGGCCAGCTCGTTCAGGGCCATGTCCATTTGGCCCCATTCCTCCTTATTTTTTATCTCCTCCGGCTCGGAGTCGACCTCACCAAACTTGAAGACTAGTGGCAGATGATCCTTCTGCGCCATGGCGTTGGTGGAGGTCTGCGGGAGGGAGGGGAATGGGAGGCGAACAGTAAGGCCGCCCATATTAAACAGCAGCTCGGGCGCCATTAATGGAGAGGATGCGAGCAAGACGGGTGGCCATGGAAGTCAAAGGGCTCGCTTCCGAGGGAGCTTGCGCAGCGTACAGCTTGCATGCTTCCCGTTGAGCCTACGCATTGGAGGACAGCTTGCACGCCTCTCGATCAACCTGCGCACCGGACTGCGCTCGCACGCCTCTCGTTCAGTCAATCAGCTGTCTGCACGACACCTTCTATAGCCATTAAAACCAAGACACATGGTGTCACATGAATGGTTAACAAAACGCACATGATTTGAATTATACAAACATTTGAGATATTAAAGTGGTAGCTATTTTTTCAAAATGCCTTTGTTGGCTGTTATTCGAGTGCACCTTCTCTCAAAATGGACACGAAAAATACCACAGCATGTCGGGTGCCATTCCATGATAGCATGCCAAGTTTCATGAATTTCAGACGAGTTTTGGATTTACTAGAATTTAAAAACAAAGTATCTCAACATTTTGCCGGCAATCAATAGTGCCCTGGTGTTTGAAATTCATTCCCATTTCTTGCATGGGACCTAAGCATGCACCCAAGGACACACATTTCATATGTCAACCCATTTTTCTGCACTGGAGAATGTGCATGTAGTTCAAATTTGAATTATGCACATAAAATGCCTAGAAAACCCAATTAATGTATAAAAATGTCCAAGCGAACCCCGAAAAATCCCAAAAATTGACACAAACTCCTGTCATTCTATGTTGACACTAGAAAAATTTTGAAAGCAAGAAGAGGCAACGGATATCGTTTCGTCCCCAAGGGTGGCACGTTCCCTCCCAAAACTATCAGGCTTGTTGTGACAAGCTCTGGTTTGCGAGAACCTTATACCCAAACTTGCCCCAAATGGGACAATTTTTTTACCACAGCATGTTGATGCCGCTCCATGATAGCATGTCAAGTTTCATGAACTTCAGACGAATTTTGGATTTACTAGAATTTAAAAACCATGTATCTCAATGTTTGCGGCCGAGCGACGGTGGCAAGGTGTTTGACATTCATTCACATTTCTTGCATGGGACCTAAGCATGTAGCCAAGGACACATATTTGATTTTTCAAACAATTTACATGCACTGGAGCATGTGCCTGTAGTTCAAATTTGAATTATGCACATAAATGCATAGAAAACTCAGTTAATGTATAAAAATGTCCAAACGAACCCCAAAAAATTCCTAAAATTAACACAACACTCATGTTGTTCTATGTTGACACTAGAAAAAAAATTGAAATCAAGAAGAGGCAACGGATATCATTTCATCCAGAAAGGTGAAACGTTCCCTACCGTAACCATGAGGCTTGTTGTGAGAAGCTCTGGTTTGTGAGAAGCTTATGTACCCCAACCTGCCCCAAATGGGACAATATTTTTACCACTGCATGTTGATGCCGTTCCATGCTAGCATGTCAAGTTTCATACATTTCGGATGCGTTTTCGATTTACTAGAATTTAAAAACCATGTATCTCAATGTTAGCGGCCAAGCGACGGTGGCAAGGTGTTTGACATTCATTCTCATTTCTTGCATGGGACTTAAGCATGTAACCAAGGACACACATTCCAATTTTGAACCCATTTATATGCACTGGAGCATGTGCATGTAGTTCAAATTTGAATTATGCACATGAATGCATAGAAAACTCAGTTAATGTATAAAAATGTCCAAGTGAACCCCGAAAAATCCCAAAAATTGACACAACACTCATGTTGTTCTATGTTGACACGAGAAAATTTTTGAAAGTAAGAAGAGGCAACAGATATCGTTTCGTCCCCCAAGGTGGCACGTTCCCTACCGAAACCATCAGGCTTGTTGTGAGAGAAGCTCTGGTTTGCGAGAAGCTTATACCCAAACCTGCCCCAAATGGGACAATATTTTTACCACGACATGTTGATGCCGTTCCATGATATCTTGTCAAGTTTCATGAATTTCAGATGAGTTTTCGATTTACTAGAATTTTAAAACCATGTATCTCAATGTTAGCGGCCGAGCGACAGTGTCAAGGTGTTTGACATTCATTCTCATTTCTTGCATGTGATCTAAGCTTGCAACCAAGGACAAACATTTGATTTTGCAACCCGTTTTTATGGACTGGAGCATGTGCATGTAGTTCAATTTTGAATTATGCACATAATTGCCTAGAAAACTCAGTTAATGTAAAAATGTCCAAACGATCCCCGAAAAAATCCAAAATTTAACACGACACTCCTGTTGTTCTATGTTGACACCAGGAAAAAAATTGAAAGGAAGAAGAGGCGACGAATATCGTTTTGTCCACAAAGGTGACACGTTTCCCTAACAGAACCATGAGGCTTCTTGTGAGAAGCTCTGGTTTGTGAGAAGCTTATACCATAACCTGCCCCAAATGGGACAATATTTTTTACCCCAGCATGTTGATGCCATTCCATGATAGCATGCCAAGGTTCATGAATTTCAAACGGGTTTTGGATTTACTAGAATTACAAAAGCAAGTACCTCAATGTTTGCCGGAGAGCCACGGTGCCGTGGTGTTCGAAATTCATCCCCATTTCTTGCATGGGACATAAGCATAAACCCATGGACACATATTTGATTTTATAACCCATGTTGGTGCACCGAGCATGTGCATGTAGTTTAATTTTGAATTGTGCACCTGAAATGGCTAGAAAACCAATTTAATGTATAAAATGTCCAAATGAACCCTGAATAATTCCAATTTTTTTACGACACACATATAGTTGCATGTTCACTGCAGATAAAAGTTCTAGCAATTCAAACACTCTCCATTGCCGCTGTGACCCCATTATGCAATTCAAATCAAGATGAAAAATCAAGTAGATCCCACACAGTTTATTATCACCAATCGTGTGAAATGCAATACAAAATATCTTGGAGCACCGTTGGTGTATAGTACGCCTATGGCTTATGCGAGAAGGTGCGCCGGCTACAGTACGCCTATGACCACTGTAACCAGGGAAATTCGAACCAAAATTTTTGACGTTCAAACTCATCACACACGGGTTAAGCTATCTGAATCGTTTGTGATGTTCACATATCGTACACAGTTCTGAATAAGGGACCGTGTCTGATGACACTTTGCGCGCCAGTTTTTTCGCTGAACCGATTCAAAAATTTTGGCTTCCGCGGAAATATCTACCTCCCGCACCCTCCCCCTTACCAAAAGCCACATTTCCCCTGTTTCCGCCTTCCTTTCCAAGTTGAAACCTTCACTCCTTGCTTGCAGCGCCGCCTCCTCGCTGGCGACCCTCCTTCACGCTGCTCGGCCTCGTCTATCCTGGCAGGTAATCCACACCTGACCCCCATCCTCCTCCTCCTTCCACATCCCACATGCCCCGACCGCCGGCGCGACACCTTCCACCCAAATCACCGACCCCTCCACCAAATAAGCGCCGCCCTAAGCCATGGTGCACGCAGTATAGCCAGGAGCTCAAGGAGCATTTGGCAGCGGAGAAGCAAATCGTGGCCGCACGCGCGGATGAGGTCGTGATGGCTGCCATTCGTGCCGACACCAAGATCTTGGAGGAGCACCTTGCCATTTGCTAGCTATGCCGGTTAAGCATGCTCGGTTTACCCATTGCATGTGCTGCTCCTGCCTTGCCTTAACAAATTCTAGTGAATTGTGCTATCTAATTTTACCATGCAATCTGTTGCTCTAGTGTATATGTTCTATATGTCATGCAGTGTGCTGCTCACTTATTAACTGTTTGGTTAATTAGTTGTCGTCTTCAGTTAACTGTTTGGTTCAATTCTACAAATGTGATGTTCAATTCTTCAGGCTGCACTTTTGTATTGTCTTCCATGTGAGAAATAAATCGAATTTATCTTTACAAAATACATGAGAAACGAATACAATTGCTATATTTCCAAGTTGTCAAGCATGCTTGGTTTGGTTAACTGTCTGATCTTCTAGTATGTTATACATTGTGCAATGTGGTGCTCAGTTAACATTTGGTTCATTTGTTGTGGTGTTTAGTTAACTGTTTGGTTCAATTCTGCAATGCGATGTTCAATACTTGTGGGTGCATTCTGTTATTGTATACCATGTGAGAAGTAAATCGAATTTGGCTGTACTAAATACATGAGAAACAAATACAATTGCTATATTTCCAAGTTGTTAAGCATGCTTGGTTTGGTTAACTGTCTGATCTTCTATTAGGAGTATGTTATATTGTGCATTATGGTGCTCAGTTAATGTTTGGTTCATTTGTTGTGGTGTTTAGTTAACTGTTTGGTTCAATTCTGCAATGCGATGTTCAATTGTTGTGCGTGCATTCTATTATTGTATACCATGTGAGAATAAATTGAATTTGGCTGTACTACATACATGAGAAACAAATACAATTGCTATATTTCCAAGTTCTTAACACTGCTTGATTTGGTTAAGTCTGATCTTCTATTAGGAGTATGTTAAATTGTGCATGTGGTGCTCAGTTATGTTTGGTTCATTTGTTGTGGTGTTTAGTTAACTGCTTGGTTCAATTCTGCAATTCATGTCCAATTGTCGTGGGTAGAATTTTGTATTGTTGTGCATGTGAGGAATAAATCGAATTTGGCTGCACTTAATACATGAGAAACATATACAAGTGCTATATTTCCTAGTTCTTAATCATGCTTGGTTTGGATAAATGGGTTTTCCATGTGGCTTGAATTAATCTGATGAATCTGCAATGTGCGTATTTTTCATCAACATATTTTACTGATAGCATGCGAACCCTCACTTAACCTGATGACTAACTACCTTATATGTGTTGCAGGGAAACAATGGGAAGCACTGAGGTTTACAATCGAGGTTAGCACATGCATGGTCCGTTGTCTAATGCCACAATATTGTCCAATTGTAGGAACCATTCTAATATTTAGGTTTTTAACAATTTGGTCTTGCACATGTAGGTCCTGCTGTCAGATGTTTTGACCCACTGTTTGACCCTTTTTGCATATGGGGAAATGAGTTGTCCATGAATATCAATCAAGTCAACAAACTTAGAAAGATTGTTAGGATAAAGAAATTAGCGACAAAAACAACAAGATCTTTGTCTGCACAATGAAGAAGACATCAGTTCACTACAAGATGGTACTAACTATTATACCTTGCCTTTTTTTATTCCTTTGCCCCATTTCCAATATAGAGAAGATATTTATGCACATCGTTGTTTTCAGGCCTTTCCAAAGCGGTTCACTGATGATTATCTCTCAAACCACCTCTATGGTTAGGAGGCGAGGAAGGTTTTCATACAACACCCACGGTTCAATATTGAAGTGTTCCTGGAGAGGATGAAGGATGGACGGTCAATCATCCACAGGCTCTGGCCTAAAGTTGCAAAGACCTTCAACATCAATGAAGGCTCAATATTCGCCTTCCGCTTCAGCAGTTTTCCAGATGAGATGCATCTGTCTATGTACCATCTATGATGCTAATTTCGAAAGGTTCTAGATGTTTCATGTGAAACTTGGTGCTGGTGCAGTTGTGTAATGGGGTAGCTGAGTGCTAAAGCTATATGATGTTGTACTCTGATGTATTTCAATTATGAAATCTTGCTTCCTTAATATGGAAATGAAATATATTATGTGCTTAATATGAATGTCAATTAGATTAATAAATGGATTATTAATAATAGGGCAATTAGCCTGCTAATGGCCAATTAGCCTGCTAATTGGGTTTTTCTATTGCAAATGGTTATTGAGAAAACACCGTGGGCGATGACCTCAGGCAACGCACACAGTTGCTAGGAATAAACCGTGTTGGATCAATGAACAATCACACACGACATCCTCTTGAAAACTGTTTGCGTTAGGCCACATTGCGCAAACATTTACCACATAAAAACTGTGTGTGATGGACAGCCTTTGCCACACAGTTTCTTCTACGCACCATGTGTGATGCATTCAATAACGCAAATGGTAAAATTGTTAATATCGTGTGCAATGGCAACGCTATCACAAATGATTTAACGGGGAAAATTGTGTGTGATGTACCTGCGAACAGAAACGTTTTCCTTGGAGCGACCGTGTGGGATGTATATACGAACGGAAACATTTAGCGGGGACTGACTGTGTGGGATGTACTTACGACCGGAAACGATTTCGCCTGTATGATTGTATTTTTTTAGCACTACTGTACGTATAACCGTATTTGATCGCTCGCCGGTCGCACACGACCTCATTTTGCCGAGCGTGTGTGCCAGGAGGGCATATCCCCGACGGTTTCTGGGTCGTGTGGGAAGGACCCCCCTATCACAGTCACTCACTAGGTGACGGTTCAGAATGCCATCGCGGAAAGGGGTTAAAAACCGTTTGTATAGCACCTCATTGCACCAGTGTTTACTCGTTCCGTAATACATCACCTCGTGACTAACTCCTTAGTCATTTGCTTGCAAGCTTATGATGTGTATTACCGAGAGGGCCTAGAGATACCTCTCCGATACTGGGAGTGACAAATCCTAATTTCGATCTATGCCAACTCCACAAAAACCTTCAGAGATACCTGTAGAGCATCTTTATGATCACCCAATTACGTTGTGACGTTTGATAGCACACAAGGTATTCCTCCGGTATCCGGGAGTTGCATAATCTCATAGTCGAAGGAATATGTATTTGACATGAAGAAAGCAATAGCAATAAAACTGAACGATCATTATGCTAAGCTAAGGGATGGGTCTTGTCCATCACATCATTCTCCTAATGATGTGATCCCGTTATCAAATGACAACACATGTCTATGGTTAGGAAACCTTAACCATCTTTGATCAACGAGCTAGTCTAGTAGAGGCTTACTAGGGACACGATATTTGTTTAGGTATTCACACATGTATTTAGGTTTCCGATCAATACAATTCTAGCATGAATAATAAACTTTTATCATGAATAAGGAAATATAAAATAACAACTTTATTATTGCCTCTAGGGCATATTTCCTTCAGTTATATCCTTATGTAGTAGAATAAAAGTTTTTAATATGATCTAGCTTGAGTTTTGCTTTATGTTCCCTCTATGTAACCGAGTCCGAGAGATATTTAATAAAGAGTAGTTTTGAGTTGAGGGCTTTGCTTTCTTGCTATGATCTTGAGGGAATAAATAAAAGAAACAATAAAAATAAATAAGAAGATCGTATAATGATCTTATGGAGAGTAATGACTTCACATATAAAGAGTATGATGAATAAAAGTTGTTGAGAGTTGACAAACATAGTTTTGGTCATTGTTGCAATTAATAGGAAGTAATAAAGAAAGAGAGGTTTCACATATAAATATACTATCTTGGACATCTTTTGTATTTGTGAGCACTCATTAAAATATGACACGCTAAAAAGTTGATGTTGGACAAGGAAGACAACAAAATGGGTTATGTTTTCTTATATCTGGATAGAAGTTATAGTGTCTTGGATTCTCCAACATGTTGAGCTTGCTTTTCCCTCTTTTGCTAGGCAAATCTTTTGCACCAAGTAGAGATACTACTTGTGCATCCAAATATCCCTTAAACTAGTTTTGCCATGAGAGTCCACCATACCTACCTATGGATTGAGTAAGATCCTTCAAGTAAGTTGTCATCGGTGCAAGCAATAAAAATTGCTCTTTAAATATGTATGATCTATTAGTGTGAAGAAAATAAGCTTTATACGAACTTGTGGTATGGAAGAAATAAAAGCAACGGACTGCATAGTAAAGTTCTTTATCACAAGCGGCAATATAAAGTGACGTTCTTTTGCATTAAGATTTTGTACATCCAACAATAAAAGCGCATGACAACCTCTGCTTCCCTCTGCGAAGGGCCTATCTTTTACTTTTATCTTCTAACCTTATACAAGAGTCATGGTGATCTTCACCTTTCCTTTTTATACTTTTTCTTTTGGCAAGCACTATGTGTTGGAGAAGGATCCAGATATACATATATATATATATATATATATATATATATATATCCACTCGGATGTAGGTTATCATAAAGTATTATTGTTGACATTACCCTTGAGGTAAAAGGTTGGGAGGCGAAACTATAAGCCCCTATCTTTCTCTGTGTCCGACTGAGGCTTCGAACCCATAAGTATCGTGTGAGTGTTAGAAATTGTGAAAGATTAAATGATAGTTGAGTATGTGACTTGCTGAAAAGCTCTTGAATTGACTCTTTCCGATGTTATGATAAATTGCAATTGCTTCAATGCCTGAGATCATAGTTTGTTGGTTTTCAATGAAATTTCTGATTCATACTTTACCTTGTGAATGAATTGTTACTTTAGCATAAGAAATTATATGACAATATTTGTTGCTGTTCTAAAGATGATCATGATGTCCTCATGTCCGTATTTTATTTTATCGACACCTGTATCTCTAAACATGTGGACATATTTTTCAGTTTCGGCTTTCGCTTGAGGACAAGCGAGGTCTAAGCTTGGGGGAGTTGATACGTCCATTTTGCATCATGCTTTTATATTGATATTTATTGCATTATGGCCTGTTATTACACATTCGAGCACAATACTTATGCCTTTTCTCTCTTATTTTACAAGGTTTCTATGAAGAGGGAGAATGCCGGCAGTTGGAATTCTGGGCTGGAAAAGGAGCAAATCTGAGAGACCTATTCTGCACAACTCCAAAAGTCCTGAAACTTCACAGAGAATTATTTTGGAATATATAAAAAATATTGGGCGAAGAAAGCACCTGAGGGGACCCACCAGGCAGCCACAAGGGTGGGAGGCGCGCCTCCCTGCCTTGTAGGCCACCTGGCAGGCCCCCAACGCCCATCTTCTGCTATATGATGTGTTTTGACCTGGAAAAAATCAGAAGGAAGCTTTCGGGATGAGGCACCGCCGTCTCGAGGCGGAACCTGGGCAGAACCAATCTAGGGCTCCGGCGGAGCTGTTCTGCCGGAGAAACTTCCCTCCGGGAGGGGGAAATCGAAGCCATCATCACCAACAATCCTCTCGTCGAGAGGGGGTCAATCTCCATCAACATCTTCACCAGCACCATCTCCTCTCAAACTCTAATTCATCTCTTGTATCCGATCTTTGTCTCAAAACCTCAGATTGGTACCTGTGGGTTGCTATTAGTGTTGATTACTCCTTGTAGTTGATGCTAGTTGGTTTATTCGGTGGAAGATCATCTGTTCAGATCCTTAATGCTATTCAATACCCCTTTGATTATGAACATGAATATGCTTTGTGAGTAGTTACGTTTGTTCCTGAGGACATGGGAGAAGTCTTGTTATAAGTAATCAAGTGAATTTGGTATTCGTTCGATATTTTGATGAGATGTATGTTGTCTTTCCTCTAGTGGTGTTATGTGAACGTCAACTACATGACACTTCACCATGATTTGGGCCTAGGGGAAGGCATTGGGAAGTAATAAGTAGATGATGGGTTGCTAGAGTGACAGAAGCTTAAACCCTAGTTTATGCGTTGCTTCGTAAGGGGCTGATTTGGATCCATATGTTTCATGCTATGGTTAGATTTATCTTAATTCTTCTTTTGTAGTTGCGGATGCTTGTTAGAGGGGTTAATCATAAGTGGGAGGCTTGTCCAAGTAAGGGCAACACCCAAGCACCGGTCCACCCACATATCAAATTATCAAAGTAACGAACGCGAATCATATGAGCATGATGAAAACTAGCTTGACAGTAATACCCATGTGTCCACGGGAGTGCTTTGCTTTATATAAGAGTTTGTCCAGGCTTGTCCTTTGCTACAAAAAGGATTGGGCCACCTTGCTGCACCTTAGTTACTTTTGTTACTTGTTACCCATTACGAATTATCTTATCACACAACTATCTGTTACCGATAATTTCAGTGCTTGCAGAGAATACCTTGCTGAAAACCGCTTGTCATTTCCTTCTGCTCCTCGTTGGGTTTGACACTCTTACTTATTGAAAGTACTACGATAGATCCCCTATACTTGTGGGTCATGAGATCACCTCATCAAAGCATATATTCCAACTCCGAGATGCTTGCACCAGTCCATAGATGCATCGCAGAAGCTTGCACACTTTGTTAGCACCTTTAGGATCAACAAAACCTTCTGGTTGCATCATATACAACTCTTCTTTAAGAAATCCATTAAGGAATGCAGTTTTGACATCCATTTGCCAGATTTCATAATTATAAAATTCGGCAATTGCTAACATGATTCGGACAGACTTAAGCATTGCTACGGGTGAGAAAGTCTCATCATAGTCAACTCCTTGAACTTGTCAAAAACCTTTTGCGACAAGTCGAGCGTTGTAGACAGTAACATTACCATTAGTGTCGGTCTTCTTCTTGAAGATCCATTTATTCTCAATGGCTTGTCGATCAACGAAAAAGTCCACCAAAGTCCATACTTTGTTCTCATACATGGATCCTATCTCAGATTTCATGGCCTCAAGCCATTTATCAGAATCTGGGCTCATTATAACTTCTTCATAGTTTGTAGGTTCGCCTTGGTCTAGTAACATGACTTCCAGGACAGGATTACCATACCACTCTGGTGCGGATCGTGCTCTGGTCGACCTACGAGGTTCAGTAGCAACTTGATCTGAAGTTTCATGATCATTATCATTTGCTTCCTCTCTAGTTGGTGTAGGCATCACGGGAACGGATTTCTCTGATGTGCTACTTTCCAATTCGGAAGAAGGTACAATTACCTCATCAAGTTCTACTTTCCTCCCACTCACTTCTTTCGAGAGAAACACCTTCTCTAGAAAGGTTCCATTCTTGGCAACAAAGATCTTGCCTTTGGATCTGTGGTAGAAGGTGTATCCAATTGTTTCCTTAGGGTATCCTATGAAGACGCACTTCTCTGATTTCGATTCGAGCTTGTCAGGCTGAAGCCTTTTGACATAAGTGTCGCAACCCCAAACTTTAAGAAATGACAGCTTAGGTTTCTTGCCAAACCACAGTTCATACGGTGTCGTATCAACGGATTTAGACGATGCCCTATTTAACGTGAATGCGGCTGTCTCTAATGCATAACCCCAAAACAATAGTGGTAAATCGGTAAGAGACATCATAGGTCGCACCATATCTAATAAAGTACGGTTACGATGTTCGGACACACCATTATGCTGTGGTGTTCCAGGTGGCGTGAGTTGTGAAACAATTCCACATTGTTTTAAATGAAGTCAAAACTCGTAACTCAAATATTCGCCTCCACGATCAGATCGTAGAAACTTTATTTTCTTGTTATGATGATTCTCCACTTCACTCTGAAATTCTTTGAACTTTTCAAATATTTCAGACTTGTGTTTCATTAAGTAGATATACCCATATCTACTCAAATCATCTGTGAAGGTCAGAAAATAACGATAACCGCCACGTGCCTCAACACTCATCGGACCGCATACATCAGTATGTATTATTTCCAATAAGTCATTAGCTCGCTCCATTGTTCTGGAGAACGGAGTTTTAGTCATCTTGCCCATGAGGCATGGTTCGCAAGTATCAAATGATTCATAATCAAGTGATTCCAAAAGTCCATCTGTATGGAGTTTCTTCATGCGCTTTACACCAATATGACCTAAACGACAGTGCCACAAGTATGTTGCACTATCATTATCAACTTTGCATCTTTTGGCATCAATATCATGAATATGTGTATCACTACTATCGAGATTCAACAAGAATAGACCACTCTTCAAGGGTGCATGACCATAAAATATACTACTCATATAAATAGAACAACCATTATTCTCCGATTTAAATGAATAAACATCTCGCAATAAACAAGATCCAGATATAATGTTCATGCTCAACGCGGGCACAAAATAACAATTATTCTGGTCTAAAATTAATCTCGAAGGTAGATGTAGAGGTAGCGTGCAGACGGCGATAACATCGACCTTGGAACCATTTCCGACTCGCATCGTCACCTCGTCCTTAGCCAATCTTCGTTTATTCCGCAGCTCCTGTTTCGAGTTACAAATATGAGCAACCGAACCAGTATCAAATACCCAGGCGCTGCTACGAGCATTAGTAAGGTACATATCAATAACATGTATATCAAATATACCTTTGTTCACTTTGCCATCCTTCTTATCCGCCAAGTATTTGGGGCAGTTCCGCTTCTAGTGACCAGTCCCTTTGCAGTAGAAGCACTCTGTGTCAGGCTTGGTTCCAGCTTTGGGCTTCTTCCCGGGAGTGGCAACTTGCTTGCCATTCTTTTTGAAGTTCCCTTTCTTTCCCTTGCCCTTTTGCTTGAAACTAGTGGTCTTGTTAACCATCAACACTTGATGCTCCTTCTTGATTTCTACCTCCGCAGCCTTGAGCATTGCAAAGAGCTCGGGAATTGTTTTGTTCATCCCTTGCATATTATAGTTCATCACGAAGCCTTTGTAGCTTGGTGGCAGTGAGTGAAGAACTCTGTCAATAACACAATCAACTGGAAGATTAACTCCCAGCTGAGTCAAGTGATTATAATACCCAGACATTTTGAGTATGTGTTCACTGACAGAACTGTTCTCCTCCATCTTGCAGATATAGAACTTGTTGGAGACTTCATATCTCTCAACCCGGGCATTTGCTTGAAATATTAACTTCAACTCCTGGAACATCCCATATGCTCCATGATGTTCAAAACATCTTTGAAGTCCCGGTTCTAAGCCGTAAAGCATGGCACACTGAACTATCGAGTAGTCATCAGATCGAGCTTGCTATACGTTCATAACATCAGCTTCAGCTCCTGCAGCAGGCCTTTCACCTAGCGGTGCATCAAGGACATAATTCTTCTGTGCAGCAATGAGGATAATCCTCAAGTTACGGACCCAGTCCGTGCAGTTGCTACCATCATCTTTCAACTTAGCTTTCTCTAGGAACGCATTAAAATTCAGGGGAACGGTAACTCGGGCCATTGATCTACAACATAGATATGCAAAACTATAAGACTAAGTTCATGATAAATTAAGTTCAATTAATCAAATTACTAATGAACTCCCACCTAAATAGACATCCCTCAAGTCATCTAAGTGATATGTGATCCAAATCAACTAGCCCATGTCCGATCATCACGTGAGATGGGGTAGTCATCAATGGTGAACATCTCTATGTTGATCATATCTACTATATGACTCACGTTTGACCTTTCAGTCTCCAGTGTTCCGAGACCATGACTGTACATGCTAGGCTCGTCAAGTTTAACCCAAGTATTCTGCACGTGCAAAACTGTCTTACAACCGTTGTATGTGAACATAGAGTCTATCACACCCGATCATCATGTGGTGCTTCAAAATGATGAACTTTGGCAATGATGCATACTCGGGGAGAACACTTTTATCTTGAAATTTAGTGAAGGGATCATCTTATAATGCTACCGCCGTTCTAAGCAAAATAAGATGCATAAAAGATAAACATCACATGCAATCAAAATATGTGACAAGATATGGCCATCATCATCTTGTGCTTTTGATCTCCATCTCCAAAGCATCATCATGATCTCCATCGTCACCTGCTCGACACCTTGATCTCCATCGTTGCGTCATGGTCGTCTCACCAACTATTGCTTCTTCTCGTTCCAACCGATCGAGCACCGAACGTACAGCACCTCCGCGTTCAGCACGCGTTCAGCACGCGTTCAGCTCGATGACGTCCTCCGCCTTCTTGATCCAAAAAGACGGCGAGGTAGTGGATGAGTTCCGGTAGCACGACGGTGAGGTGACGGTGATGGTGAAGCTATCTCCGCAGGGCTTCGCCTAAGCACTACGAAAATATGACCGGGGGTGTAAACGGTGGAGGGGACGCCGCATACGGCTAGGCAATTGTATGTTGTGTGCTAGGCGCCCCCCCTCCCACATATATATAGGTGGGAGGGAGGGAGGAGCAGCCAAAGGGGGCGCCCAAGTAGGAGGAATCCTACTTGGGGTCTCCTCCAAGCCGCGCCCCCTGCCTTATATAGGTGCGGGGAAAAGGCAGGGGAGGGTGGCGCCCCCCTTTTCTTTCTCCATGAGAGGGAAAGGTAGGAGGGGCTAGCCCTCCCCCTTTCCTTCCCTAGGGCTGGCCGGCCAGAGAGAGGGGTGCACCAGCCCCCTGTGGGCTGGCCTGTCCCTCCCTTGGCCCATTAAGCCCATAACACCTACCCGGGGTGTACGGAACCCCTTCCGGTGATCCGATGGCTACCCGGTGCATCCCAAAACCCTTCCGGTGTCCTAATACCATTGTCCTATATATCAATCTTTACCTCTCGACCATTTCGAGACTCCTCGTCATGTCCGTGATCTCATCCGGGACTCCGAACAATAGTCGGTCACCAAATCATATAACTCATATAACACTATATTGTCAACGAACGTTAAGCGTTCGGACCCTACGGGTTCGAGAACTATGTAGACATGACCGAGACACCTCTCCGGTCAATAACCAATAGCAGAACCTGGATGCCCATATTGGCTCCTATATATTCTACAAAGATCTTTATCGGTCGAACTGTTATGACAACATACGCAATTCCCTTTGTCCATCGATATGTTACTTGCCCGAGATTCGATCGTCGGTATCTTCATACCTAGTTCAATCTCGTTACTGGCAAGTCTCTTTACTCGTTCTGTAATACATCATCCTGTAACTAACTCATTAGTCACTTTGCTTGCAAGGCTTCTTATGATGTGTATTACCGAGAGGGCCCAGAGATACCTCTCCGATACTCGGAGTGACAAATCCTAATCTCGATCTATGCCAACTCAACAAACACCTTCGGAGATACCTGTAGACCATCTTTATGATCACCCAGTTATGTTGTGACATTTGATAGCACACAAGGTATTCCTCCGTTATCCGGGAGTTGCATAATCTCATAGTCGAAGGAATATGTATTTGACATGAAGAAAGCAATAGCAATAAACTGAACAATCATTATGCTAAGCTAACGGATGGTTCTTGTCCATCACATCATTCTCCTAATGATGTGATCCCGTTATCAAATGACAACACATGTCTATGGTTAGGAAATCTTAACCATCTTTGATCAACGAGCTAGTCTAGTAGAGGCTTACTAGGGACACGGTATTTGTTTATGTATTCACACATGTATTTAAGTTTCTGATCAATACAATTCTAGCATGAATAATAAACCTTTATCATGAATAAGGAAATATAAAATAACAACTTTATTATTGCCCCTAGGGCTTATTGCCTTCATCATGGGTGCAAGGAAAAGCTTGACAAGATCAAAGAAGTGGTCATGGAGGAGTGAAGTGCTAGCTATGGGTGGTAAGTAAATATGAGGCCTATATATATAATTGGCCTAGGACTGATCAGTCTGATGCAAATTTGGATCTTAATATTAATATTAGCTATGAATTGTCTTTGAACTGCCTAAGAACTGTAATGGGTTCAGTTTATTTTTGGTTGGTGTGGGGGGAGCTGATTGCCCCTGATCTGTACTGCACAAATATTATCCTAATGCTGAGATCTGGTACTAAGTTAAGTTAAGAACTAAATTATCTAAGTCTGATGCAGTTTATTTCTGTGTGTTGTATCATAAATTGTTGTTGAGATCTGTTTACTTCAGAAATTGGTTCATCACAGCCTGCAAGAAAGTTAAATAGTATCTAAACAAGTTCAGAAAGGTTCAGAAAAATTCAGAGAAGTTCAGACAAAAGTTTTGAAAGACACTCAGTCTCCCATAGATAGCATTTAGTCTTACATAGATAGCACATAGACATTGAAAATGTTTCAAAGACACTTAAACACTAAACTTGTTAACACTGAACAACGCTGACAGAACTGAATCTCACTGAGCTTGCAAACACTGGTGATAACTGATGTAACTGAATCTGAACCTTACAGTTTCAGATTGTTAGGCTCCTGCCCTGCTAAGCGTCCTGACCATTGCACCTCTTGCTTGACTTGAGTGGGAGGTGGTAGCTCTGGCACCTCCTCTTCGTCTTCATCGATGACGATGATGGGAGGAGGACCTCGGCGAGCCGGCAGTGCTGGTGGGGTGATGATCTGCAGGTCCTCGTCGTCGTTGCCCGTAGCAGCTGGAGCCGTAGCTTGTGGCAGAGGGATATAGCGGTGGGCTGCCCACCGTTGCCTCTGCCCAACATTGCCGGAGTCCGCCTCCTTCATTGCCCATAGCAGCATGTCGATGGGCAGGATCCCCTTACCTGGGGTTCCATAGCGTTGGTTCATGGGCTGCTTCTCCTTAGCCGTCGCCTTCTTCCTCACCTCCTCTGATACATCCACGAGCCCTTCTGTGCTATTGTATCTCATGGAAATCTTCATGTAGTCTGATGGAAATATGCCCTAGAGGCAATAATAAAATGGTTATTATTATATTTCCTTTATCATGATAAAGGTTTATTATTCATGCTAGAATTCTATTGATCGGAAACTTAAAATACATGTGTGAATGCATAAACAAATACTGTGTCCCTAGTAAGCCTCTACTAGACTAGCTTGTTGATCAAAGATGGTTAAGGTTTTCTAACCATAGACATGTGTTGTCATTTGATAACGGGATCACATCATTAGGAGAATGATGTGATGGACAAGACCCATCCGTTAGCTTAGCATAATGATTGTTCATTTTATTGCTATTGCTTTCTTCATGTCAAATACATATTCCTTCGACTATGAGATTATGCAACTCCCGGATACCGGAGGAATACCTTGTGTGCTATCAAATGTCACAACATAACTGGGTGATTATAAATATGCTCTACAGGTATCTTCGAAGGCGTTTGTTGAGTTGGCATAGATCGAGATTAGGATTTGTCACTCTGAGTATCGAAGGTCCGCACGCTTAACGTTCGTTGACGATATAGTGTTATATGAGTTATATGATTTGGTGACCGAATGTTGTTCGGAATCCCGAATGAGATCACAGACATGACGAGGAGTATCGAAATGGTCGAGAGGTAAAGATTGATATATAGGACGATGGTATTCGGACACCGGAAGGGTTTCGGGATGCACCGGGTAGCCATCGGGTCACCGGAAGGGGTTCCGGACACCCCCGATAGGTGTTATGGCTTAATGGGCCAAGGGAGGGACAGACCAGCCCACAGGGGGCTGGTGCACCCCTCTGCCTGGCCGGCCAGCCCTAGGGAAGGAAAGGGGGAGGGCTAGCCCCTCCTGCCTTTCCCTCTCATGGGAGAAAGGAAGGGGGGCGCTACCCTCCCATGCCTTTCCCCCGCACCTATAGAAGGCAGGGGGGCGCCACTTTGGGGAGGACCCCAAGTAGGATTCGGCCTACTTGGGGGCGCCTCCTGGCTGCTCCCTCCACCCCCCATATATATATATATATATATATATATATATATATATATATATATATATATATATATATATATATATATATATATATATATATATATATATGTAGGAGGGGAGGCGCCTAGCACACCAGAACATTGTCTTAGTCGTGTGCGGCGCCGCCCTCCACCGTTTACACCCCCGGTCATATTTTCGTAGTGCTTAGGTGAAGCCTTTTGGAGATCACTTCACCATCACCATCACCACGCTGTCATGCTGCCGGAACTCATCCACTACCTCGCTGCCTTGCTGGATCAAGAAGGCGGAGGACGTCATCGAGCTGAACATGTACTGAACGCGGAGGTGCCATATGTTCGGTGCTCGATCGGTTGGAACGCGAAGAAGTTTGACTACATCAACCGCATTGTCAAACGCTTCCGCTTACGGTCTACGAGGGTATGTAGACACACTCTCCCTCTCATTGCTATGCATCTCCTTGATAGATCTTGTGTGTGCGTAGAATTTTTTGTTTGTTTTCCATGCAACATTTCCCAACGGTGGCATCATGAGCCAGGTCTATGCGTAGATGATATGCACGAGTAGAACACAAAGAGTTGTGGGCGGTGATAGTCACACTACTTACCACCAATGTCTTATTTTGATTCGGCGGTATCGTGGGATGAAGCGGACCGGACCAACCTTACATGTCCACGCACATGAGACCGGTTCCACTGACAGACATGCAACTAGTTTTGCATAAAGGTGGCTGGCGGGTGTCTGTTTCTCTTACTTTAGTTGAATCGAATTTGACTACGGCCGGTCCTTGAAGAAGGTTAAAACAGCAAACTTGATGAAACACCATTCTGGTTTTTGCCGTAGGTAAGAACGGTTCTTGCTAGAAGCCCGTAGCAGCCACGTAAAACTTGCAACAAAAAAGTAGAGGCCGTCTAACTTGTTTTTGCAGAGCATGTTGTGATGTGATATGGTCAAGATATGATGTGATATATGTTGATGTACGAGATGATCATGTTTTGTAATATCGACAATCGGCAGGAGCCTTAGGGTTGTCTCTTTATTGTATGACGTGCAAGCGCCATGTAATTGCTTTACTTTATCACTATGTGTTAGCGATAGTTGTAGAAGCAATAGTTGGCGTGTCGGTGCAACAAACCCTGGGTCTGTTGCCCAGACCGTGCACAGGCCCAAGATCAAAATTGCAACGTCCAAGACAAGGCCAAGATGAAGAAATAGGCTCTTTGAGGAATCAAAGGGCAGGTTGAGAAGACCAAGTCAAGCCAAGAAGCAAGACACCGCTAAGGGAAAACCTCCCTTGCCGAGCAGGAGAGCCTGGCGAGGTCAAGGTTTCCCCGGAAGCAAGCCTCAAGACCGCCCCGGCAGGCTTGCCGGGTCCTGCGAAGGCAAAACACCCCGCCAGGGCTTCACCGCCCCACCTCGCAGCGATGCAAGTCATCGATCAGTGCGGTGTCAAGCCCCAAGATGACTAAGTGGCTGCCTTTTGCCACATGGCAGCCATTTCTTACAGGAATCGCCTCCAAATGACACCCGTCCAGCGACGTGTCATGCAGACAGGAGAGAAGGTGGCCAAACAGCCTGGTAAGGCGTGCCGGGCAGGCCATGATGTGACACTAAGCGGCACATTTAATGCGTACTGCTCTGTCTGCAGAGTAGATATGATAGCACTGTTCGCTATCTAATCACTACACAATGACTGATTTGCCACTGTGGTGACCCCTTGATCTATAAAAGGAGGCCCAAGGCAACCATAGAAAGGATTTGGACCCCTGTACACTCATACGCGCGTAGCTGCTCTCGCCCCGAGGCAACCCTGCCGGGCAAGAGCGTTGCGTTTCCACCACCATCCACCATGAATCCACCAAAGCAGGAGTAGGGTTTTACGCCTCGCGCCGGCCCGAACCTGGGTAAAAACTTCCCGTGTGATCTCTGCCGCGCTGCGCTGTGCTCCTCCGCTCGATGTGCAACGTGCTCAGTCCCCCTGCCGAACCAAAAGGGGCCCTTGACCCCATAGGTGGCCGTGGTTTCCCAAGATATCTTTGGCGCGCCAGGTAGGGGGATGCGCTTGCGCGAACCCGAGAAGTGTACGTAGCGCGTCATCTTCACCGCCATCTTCTTCATCAACGGCTCCATCGTCCATGGTGCCCAAGAAGAAGCCCGGTGCCACAGCTCATCCATCCACCTCGAAGGCCCCGCCGCACGCGACCGCCGATGCCGCGGGGGCTACGGGGACGCTTGGGGGTGTGGACACTGAGGGGGACGTGGTCGGCGCAGGCGGCGTCGTTACCACCTCCCCTGCAGCCGAAGCAAGAGCTGGAGCACCGGAGGAGGACAACACCAACTACATCCCAGCGACCACACCCCACGAGGTACAGGAGGAGAGACCATTCCATCTGCACCTCCCCGTCCGGCCGAGGGGCACAGCCGTAGCGGGGATACTCGCCCTGGGGGGAATCGCAACTCGCCGACCGCTCCCACCGCGGGTGCGGCCGTAGAACATGCGCCACCCCGGAACGAGCCGGCCCAGCCGCTGGTCCTCGAGCGCCTTCACCTCATCACCACGCCATCCAGGCGGCTGGCTCACGACGACGAGAGCACGACGCGACCGCTACCGGCACCGTCAGGAGCCGGGCGACATTACGATCTTCATCGACATCCATGCCAAGCACCGCTTCAGAGGCCATAGCGCGGGCTCAGCTGCTGTTAAAATTTCCGCCGGCAGCCGATCATATGGATTAGTGTAGAGCCACCATTCAGAGTCTGATTGGCTTCGCCGAGGCGGGAGGATCGCAGCGGGCTAGCCCGCCACGGCCTCCCCAGGCCGCGACAATGGCCCACGCTGCTGGCCATGCGGATGGGGCCACTCCTACGGTGCAGTCCCCTCTGCGGTAGCAAGCGCGGGAGCCGCGCAGCCAAGAATCGGACGATGTCTCGATGGCTTCGTCCGACCCTCGAGCACGTCAAGGCCAACGGCGAGGCCTGGATGACAGGCGAAGGGAAGGCGCACGTGTCATCACCGAGTGACACCGCGACGCCCACCGCCAGTCCGATAGGCACGATGGCCCCGACATCGACGAGCCCGCACTCGCTGAGGGCGGGTACCTGCCCTTCAAGGCTGGGTGCCCTGCCTTCACCCGTGAGCTGCGGCAAGTCCGTTGGCCATCCACTCGCACGTTCATGCCTGAGATACCAGAGAAGTATGACGGGAGACTGAACCTGGCAAAGTTCTTGAGCATCTACACCATCGCTGTTCAAGCTGCCGGGGGAAGAGATGAGAAGGTATTCACCAACTACTTCCCTTTGGCACTCAAGCCAAATGTGAGGTCTTGGCTGATGCACCTGCCGGAGAACTCCATTTCGACCTGGGCTGACCTGTGCCATGAGTTCGTTGGCGCCTTCACGGGCGGCCATCAAGAACCAGGGTGGCCCAGCGACTTGCAGCTTCTTCCGCAGAAGGAAGGCGAGAGCCTACGGAAATACATGCAGAGATTTAGCCGAGTCCACAGGAATATTCCAGACATCCACCCGGCAGCTGTGATAGCTACATTCAAGTCCAATGTGCGCAATCATCAGATACGTTCCAAGATGAACGTTCGATTGCCCAAGACTGTGAAGGAGCTTTACACTCTGGCGGATAAGTGTGCTTGAATAGAGGAGGGGAGGAAGCTCTCCGGAGAAGAGGATGGCGTCGACATCGATTCAGAAGATGATGACGAGGCCACCAGTCAAAAGAAGAAGAACAAGAAGCGCAACAAAAGGTGCAAGGATAAAGCAGTGATGACCGTTGAGGGATCGGGCATGCCTAGTACCGACAAGAAAGCCAAGGCTGAGATACCCAGCAAGGAAGTTGCCGCGTGCACTGATTGCCGGGAAGCCGCGGCTGCCAAGAATGCTGGGAAAGGCAATGGCCTGTATTGCAAGATCCATCGGACCAAGGGCCATGATCTCCCGGAGTGTCAACAAGTTGAGCAGCTTGTCAAGAAGTAGAGGGCTGAATATGAGAAGCGAGATAAAGAGAAAGGTCAGAATGGCGCTGGCGGAAAGGGTCGGGGTGGCGGAGCAAGCCGCCCCGGCAAGGCTCCTCAGAATCAAGGGAAACCCGCCAGAGGCCGTGAGAAAGGGGATTGCAACGATGAGAGTGATGGAGGAGATGAAGAGGAAACCAGCGAGCAGGAATTCCAGGAAGCCACTGACGCCCTGTGCATTGACGGGGGTGCATCTTTGCACTCCTCCCACCGCCAACTTAAATGGTGGGCGCGTGAAGTCAATGCCGTGGAGCCAGTGGCAGACTCTCGAAGGCCGCTCAAGTGGTCCAGCATGCCCATCATCTTCGACGAAGAGGACCACCCTGACCGCACCACCGCGGTAGGGTGTTTGCCGTTGTTGGTATCACCAACAATCCGCAACCTCAAAGTCACAAAGATATTGGTTGACGGCGGGGCCGGGTTGAATCTGATTTCTTCAAAGGTCATTAGCAAACTCCAGATAGCAGAAGAAGAGCTCAAAGTCACTGGTACGTTTCAAGGAATCAACCCCGGCAGGAGTCATCCTAAGGGGGAAATCACGTTGCCGGTGATATTTGGGGGGGGAGTTGAATTACCGGACTGAGAAGATCGTGTTTGATGTGGTTGACCTCCCCCTGCCATACAATGGAATCCTTGGTCACCCAGCTCTGGCCAAGTTCATGGTGGCATCCCACTATGCCTACAACACCTTAAAAATGCCAGGGCCGGTGGGCGTAATTTCCATTCCATCAGACGAGAAGGACTCAATTATTTGCGTGGACAAGATGTATCGGAATGCAGTCGCGACAGAGGCCACTGAAGCTGCAATCCCCGCCAAGGAAAGTGATGGAAAGAAGATGGCTAACAGGGACACCAATAAGGAATCCGGGAAGCGTACCTCTTCGGGGTATGCTGCGCCTGTTGATGACTCGCCGGAGAGTTCCAATAGCAAGAGGTCCAAGGCATCTACACCCGCTGTGAAAAAGGTCCCGGCAGGGCTGGCTGGCACTGATGGTACTTTCACTATCAGCGCCACCCTCGATGACAAATAGGAAAGCGCGCTCGTTGGCTTCCTGCGGGCGAATGTCGATGTGTTTGCCTGGCAACCATCTGACATCCCTGGTGTTCCCAGGGAGGTAATCAAGCTCCACCTTGCTATCTACCCACATGCCCTGCCCGTCAAGCAAAAGGTCCGGAAGCAAGCTTTGTAGCGGCAACAGTTTATTGCTGAGGAGATCAAGAAACTTGAGGCAGCTGGTCTGGTTAGAGGAGTGTTGCATCCAACGTGGTTAGCAAATCCTGTGGTGGTACGCAAAGCTAATGGGAAGTGGAGGCTGTGCATAGATTTTACAGATCTGAACAAGGCATGCCTGAAGGACCCATTTCCCTTGCCGCTCATCAACCAGATTGTGGATTCCACCTCCGGGTGTGACCTGCTTTCCTTCCTGGATGCCTACTCTGGGTATCATCAGATCTTCATGTCCAAGGAAGACGAAGAGAAGACCGCGTTCATCACCCCATGTGGCACATACTGCTTCGTGCGGATGCCTTTCGGGTTGAAGAGCGCCGGGTCCACTTTCGCAAGAGCAGTCCAGATTGGTTTTGAGTCATAGTTGCACATAAACATTGAGGCTTACATGGATGACATTGTGGTCAATACCAAGGACAGATCAACCCTCATTCTGGATTTAGAAGAGACGTTTGCTAATCTGCGCCAGATCAACTTGAAGCTAAACCCGGAGAAGTGTGTGTTTGGTGTTCCTTCCGGCAAGCTACTTGGCTTCTTTGTGTCCCACCGGGGGATAGAGGCCAACCCTGACAAGATCAAGGCTATCGAGTAGATTCAAGCACCCAAGACAGTCTAGGACGTGAGGCGTTTGACTGGGTGTGTTGCCGTGCTTAGCAGATTCATTTCCATGTCTACCGAGCATGCCTTGCCGTTCTTCAAGATTTTGAAAAAGGCAGGGCCCGTGGAGTTGACCCCAGAGGCAGACGATGCACTACAAGATTTGAAGGCCTACCTTTCCTCTGTGCCCACTTTGGTTGCTCCAAAACCTCAAGAGCCGTTGCTGCTATACTTGGCGGCAACTAATCAGGTGGTTAGCACAGCACTGGTGGCACAGAGGGAAGTGGATGGAGCAGCAGACGTAGCTGGTGTCCCTTCTGGGGAGGAAAGTGAACACACCCCGGCAACGTCAGATACAGATCAAGGTGGGGAAGAGCAAAGCAGCGGAAGCAGTTCTCTGGTCACGGCAAAGAAGAAAGTGGTGCAGCGCCCAGTATACTTTGTCAGCTCCCTGTTGCAGGGGCTAGATCCAGGTACTCTGGCATGCAGAAATTGATTTTTGGCCTTGTTATGGCCTCAAGGAAACTACGCCACTACTTCCAAGCCCATAAGATCACAGTTGTCACCCGTTTCCCTTTGCAATGGATACTCCAAAACCCTGAGGCCACCGGCAGGATAGTGGAGTGGGATTTGGAGTTATCCAGCTTTGGTTTGAAGTTGGAGAGCACATCAACCATTTAGAGCAGAGCATTGGTAGAGTTTATTGCAGAATGGACGCCAACTCCTGACGAAGAGGTATTGGAGACAGTTATCCCCGGCAAGGAAGCGCCCCAAGAATGGATCATGTATTTCGATGGTGCCTTCTCCCTGCAAGGTGCAGGGGCTGGCGTGCTTCTCGTTGCTCCCTCCGGAGAGCACCTGAAGTATGTCGTCCAGATGCATTTTCCCCGGGAGGAGGCTACCAACAATACAACAGAGTATGAAGGGCTCCTTGCCGGGCTCAGAGTCGCAACAGAACTGGGGATCAAGAAGCTAATCACCCGCGGAGACTCACAACTTGTGGCGAGACAAGTCAACAAGGATTATCAAAGTCCATTGATGGAGGCATACATTGAGGAAGTGAGAAAGTTGGAGGAGCGCTTTGACGGATTGCAAACAGAGCACGTACCCCGTGCAGAAAACAACATCGCTGATCATCTGTCGAAGTGCGCTGCACAAAAGCTCCCTGTGGAACCAGGGAATTTTGTTCTCCATCTGACTCAGCCCTCCGTATCCCCGGCAACAATGGCCAGAAAGAGGAGGAAACTGGACTCCAGCAAGCCTCTCCCGGTAGAACCTCTCGAGGATCCCGGATCCCGGCAGAAAGCTTGTCGGGCACAACTCCCCTTCAGTCGCTAAGCTGCATCCTCCCTCCAGGCCACTCGTCCCCGTGGTCGAGGATTGCACTCTCATGAATGAGGAGGTGCCGTTAGTCCTTGTTGCTGAGCCACATGCTCCGCCTTGGGCACGGCACATAGTCCATTTCCTCCAAACTGGAGAACTTCCCGAAGAGCAAGAAGAAGCTGAAAGAGTAGCCCGGAGGGCCAGTATGTATCAGTTCGTTGATGACACGCTGTACAGAAGGAGGCCCAACGGTGTGAAATTGAAGTGCATTTTCCGGGAAGGAGGAAAGGAACTGCTGGCAGAGATACACAAGGGTATATGTGGCTCCCACATTGGATCAAGGGCGTTGGTTGGGAAAGCTTTCCGGCAAGGATTCTACTGGCCCACAGCCCTCCAAGATGCGATCGAGCTTGTCACCAAGTGTGAAGCCTGCCAGTTCCATTCCAAGAATATCCACCTGCCTGCCCAAGCTCTTCAGACAATCCCTTTGTCATGGCCATTTTCTGTCTCGGGGCTCGACATCCTTGGCCCTTTCCCCCGTGCTGCCGGGGGCTTTGAATTCTTGTTCGTTGCAATCGACAAGTTTACAGAGTGGCCGAAATTAGAGCCCGTGAGAAAGGTGACTGCTCAGTCAGCTATCAAGTTCTTGAAAGGATTGGTGTGCCGCTTCGGAGTTCCTGCCCGGATCATCACTGACAACGGCACCCAGTTCACGAGTCGCACCTTCATGCAATACGTTCATGCCCTCAGAAGCAAAATCTCGTTCGCCTCTGTGGCCCATCCAAGGAGCAACGGGCAAGCTGAGAGGGCGAACACTGAAGTGTTGTGAGGACTCAAGACGAGAACATTCGATAGGCTGCAGAAGTGTGGCAGGCGGTGGATCGATGAGCTGCCGGTGGTTCTTTGGTCCCTCAGAACGACACCAAATCGAGCTACCGGGCAGGCTCCCTTCTCCCTAGTCTATGGGCCAGAAGCAGTTATCCCCACAGAACTCATTTACGGGTCACCTTGAGTGCTTGCCTACGATGAAGTAGCGCAAGATCAGCACCGGCGTGACGACACTGTGCTACTCGAGGAGAACCATCTCCGGGCTGCTACGCGTGCCGCACGCTATCAGCAAGCCCTGCGTCGCTATCACAGCCGCAGGGTTCATGCCCGGTGTTTTGAGGAAGGTAACCTTGTCCTTAGGCATGTTCAGTCCACCAAGGGTGCAAACAAGTTGACGCTGAAGTGGGAAGGCCCTTACCAGGTAGTGTCGTGGTTCTAAGTCTGACAGTAGAATAGGGGGTAGGTATGAGGAGGCAAGATCCTAGCTACGATGAGGTTGTGCACGCAAGATTTACGAGTTCGGGCCCTTCTCGGAGGAAGTAACAGCCCTACGTCTCGGTGCCCGGAGGCTCGGTCGATTGAATTATGCGTGAAGTTACAGGGGGTGCGAACCCTTGTGCCAGTGAAGGGGGGTGGATTATATAGAGTGCGCCAGGATCCCAGCCGTCCCTCGTTACAAGGGGTTCAATGTCCATAAAGACAGGACGTTACTGATAATGCCAGCAATAAAGGCAAATAAATGATCATTAAGACTATGGGGTGAACGCTTGACCATTGCTATCCTGAGTGACCTTAGATCTTCTGTCTTCCGAGTGGTTTCTGGTGTGGTCGAGTGAGTACACCCCGGTCGAATGGAATTGGGTTATCCGAGTGAACTGTTGGTCGAGTGGGTTGCACCCTGTGGTGATTTCAGTCGGTAGATGATGCTATCCTTTGAATGTCCTTGGTCTTAGAGCAGTGTCCTCGGGGAAGGGTGTCCAGGTCAGGCCTATTACCCTACCCTAGGTACATGTCTTCGTCATTAGCCCCCGAATGGATCTGGGTCCGAGTGGAGAAGGGGTTGAAGATGGTTCCGACCCGATTTATATGCTTCAGAGGCATTTTAACCGGGCCGGTGATCTTTGTAAAAACTTCAACTTCATTTTCAGTCGCCTGGGTCCGTTCAGAGGTCATCGAGTGATTTTTGCTGATAAGCTCTGAGTGTTGGTATGGTATAAAATCCTCAGCGCGATTGGTCACACTGCCGCTTCTGGATCTCACGGGATTCGAAATTTGGAGAAGCGCGCGGGACGGAGAGTACCGCAGTAAACGGAGCGGGTTAGGCAGGGACGCCTCGATTCTCATGCCACCTTTTTCGCCACGTATCCAGCGCGTGACTGTTGCGGGATTTGACTGGATTGCCTGGGCCCACAAGTCAGCCACTCAGGAGCAGGCCCATATAAGGTGTCGGGGCCGATGAGCCTGGCACTGTGCTCTCCATCCCCTTCTTCTTCTCCTGTTTCACCACCACATTCGCCGCCACCTTCGACGCCGCCGCCCCGTCCGAGCGCAGCCTGCCACGATGGGGAAGGAGAAGACGGCGGCCTTGGAGAATGCGAAGAAAGCGACGGCGGCAGCGAAGGGCAAGAAGACGAGTCGGGGTGGATCGTCGTCGAGATCCGGCCTGCCGCCCAGCTAGATCCAGGGCGACTGGATTCGATCCACGATTTAGCAAGAGGATCTGGAGGATCTGGTCGAGGGGGGCTTGATCGCTCATGGATCCTGGAGGCTGCCAGGTGATGAGACCAAGCCGCAGCCGTAGGAGGGTGAGTGCGTCCTGCTCGCGACCCACGCCGACCGTGGTTTTTCTCTGCCCCCTCATCCTTTTTTCTGAGGTTTTCTGAACTTTTTTGGGGCCCAACTTCATCACTTTTCCCCAAACACCATCACATACCTCGCTGCGTTTGTCTCCATGTGTGAGAATTTCCTAGGTTGTCGACCGCATTGGGGTCTCTTCAAACACATTTTTACTTGCCGCTCACAGTCTGTGAAAAAGGCCAATCCGAGTGATGAGAGGACGCACGTGATCCAGATGTGCGGAGGTCTAGGGATCCAGATGAGAGGTAAAAGCACTTTTCCACCTATGACTCTTCCTGATTCGGTCAGAGGGTGGCAGTCGACCTGGTTTTATTGTAAGGACAAACCAACTCCTGGTCAGTTGATTGGCCTTCCCCCCTTCAGCATGGGGCTAATTGAGAAGCCCTCTCCCTTGAAAGTGACTCCAGCAGAAAAGGCGGAGGTGACTATGTTGGTCGAACGAGTAATCCAACTTGTCCGCGATGGTGTGATCGGCATGGATTTGCTAGAGGTGTTTCTCACTCGCCGCATCCAGCCGCTCCAGGCCCGCGATCATCCTATGTGGATGTACTCGGGCGCCGATGATTCTGCTCGGATCCACCCGGAGGAAGTTCCCGAGGAGACGGTGGCGCAGTGGCTGCAGGGCATTACCGGAAACAAAGACAACCCCAGGGGGTCCAGGAGAATTCCGCCACGAACCAGACAAGGTCTGACCTTCGATGTCGAGTGACTTTTACTCTAATTTGTAAACTGTCTTTGGAACCGACTGATGCTTATTCGATTCTTTGCTTCGCAGATATATACTGAGATGTACTCAATGCCCAACGAGGAGCAGATCCAGGAAGGAGAAGAGAGCGAAGGCGACAGCGGCGACTGGAACTCCGATGGCGAGAGTGATGAAGAGCACGAAAACTCGAGCAATGATGAGGAGGTCGATTCTCCACCTCGCGCAGAAAAGCGTTCCAAGCATAAGCACGACCCAGCAAGTATCCGGGGCAAGGTGGCAGCACCGACTGGACAGACTTCGAAGCGCACTCGGACATCTTCTCCGGTGCCGACTGAGAAGGCTCCGAAGCAGCTCAAGACCGCGCCGTCAAAGCCACGGAAGGCTTTGCCCAAGATCAAGGTTGACGTTCCCGTCGCCTCTGCGTAAGTGTTTCGTTTTCACCCTTTGTTCCAAGAATCTTATATCAGTTGTCGACCCATTCACTTGCTTGACCGAGTGAACCTTAAGATTTGCAGCGCTGCTACCTCCGGGACTTCTGCTTACCAAGATGATGGTGACGAGGAGATGGAGGACGCGGTCACATCCAAAGCGGGTATGACCCCTGTTATCTCGTCTTTTCTTTGCTAGCCGATTCTACAGTCGACTGAACTCTTGTGGTCGATTCTTTTGCAGCTCCGCAAAATGTTATTGAACTTCAAGACGATGATGAAGATGAGCCACAGAAGCTCGTGGGTAGGAGGAGCAGGACCTCGGTCAAGAAGGTACCAGCTAGCAAGACGCCTCAGTCGACGCTGGCGACGGAACCAGCTATCCAGCAATCTGGGGACTTCAACCGTGCCTCCGTTACTTTTGCGAATCCCTTGTTGAGTGTTCGTCCTTCATCGTCGACTGTGCCGGCCCTTGCTTCGTCTGTCCAACTTCATGCCTCAAGCTCTCAAGCTACTGCAACTGATACACAGACTGCACTTCCCACCGCCCATCATGTCCCAGAAGACCAAGTGAGTGCTGCCAAGGAGGCTACACGCGAGGCTGGCATGATGATGGAGCAGATGAAGGTGGTGCGCGAGGCCAGTCAAGCTGCCTGTGATGCCAGCTCAGCACTTCAGGCCAATGTCCAGGTTAGCTTACTTCCGACTGAACTCCATCTTGACGCTTGTTCTGTTAGGATATGATATTTAGAAACTACTGCTTTATCCGCAAGACGTCCGTGGATGAGCGTTTTGGAACCTTAATTGCACACCCATTGTCAGTCTGTACACCCACTGGGTGTTTTAATTTCTGTTGAGTAGTTTTTCCACTTGAGTCGACTAGGTTGTGCTCATTGAATCTCTGAACCAGTGGGGGCACACTGGTGCACCCACTGGGTGTAGTCCCCGAGACCGCTATCGAATGTTTGATTCAGCGGGGGTCTTTAAACAGAGCTTTTCCACTCGGTCTGGGCAGATCATGCCGAGTGGAACCTTTACCAGTGGGGGCACACTGAGTGCACCCACTGGGTGTAGTCCCCGAGACCGTAGTCGACTGCGGGCAGTCTTCTATGGTCTAAGTTTTTTTTTGACTGGACGGACCAAGTCGATTGAAAAAGTCGGACCAGTGGGGGCACGCTGAGTGCACCCACTGGGTGTAGTCCCCGAGACTATTGGCGAATGTTTGATTCGGCAGTAGTCTTAGAACTATTTGAACTTGCTACTTTATTGCTCGGAAGCAACCAATCTTTGTGTCTGCCGACTGACTATCTTCTGAACACAGAAATCTTGTGATCTTGGAGCCCGGTTCGCCGACTTGGAGAAGAAGCAAATCTAGCTCAATCTTGACCTGGAGTTGGCTCAAAACAACTTGCAGAAGGCTAAGGATGACGCTGGTGGTAAGGAAAGCTTCTCGACCGGTTCTCTTGCCATATTTTCTCCTCCTTTTTCTGATTCGAATGTTATTCTTTCTAGAAACAATGAGACAAGCTTTGGAGAAGAAGGACCTTGACCTTGCAGCTGCGAAGAAAACCGCCGAAGACAAAACGGCACTTGCCGACCAAAAGATAGCCTCAGTCGGAAAGCTGGAGGGAGAGAATACCAAGCTGAAGGATGCTCTTGACGAAGCCAACAAAGAAGTGACTCGTCTGAAGAAGGACAAACGGACCCTGACCGACAAAGTAGAAGACATCACCCGCAGGAGGGACGAGCTGGAGAACTATCTGGGAGGACTCGCCAAAAAATTATTCCTCATGCTTGAAGGTACTTTTCTCTGTGTGATTGGTTTGCTTTTGTTGGCCCATCATACTGCTGTCGACTCATTATTTCTCTGTGAGTGCAGAATTCTGTCAAGACTTCGAGGAAGAGACTGGGCGAGTCGAGACGAACTTGGACCCCATCAACTCCCCTGTCAAAGATGAAGCTGCCATGAACGTGCTCCGACTGGAGTCTCGCCTTGCCAGTGCCTTGGAATATCTTGCTCGACTCAAGGTTGTGGTGTCGCGGATCGATACAGCGCTCAGGCCAAGGGAAACGCTCCGAAATGATCTCGAGTCTCTGATGACTCGACTCAACGAGATTCCTGGTCGAGTGCAGGAGTGGAAGAAGTCCGCTGCTCGATGCGGTGCTGACGTAGCTTTGTCCCTGCTTTGTGTCCACTGCAAGGAAGCCAGAGAAGAGAAGCTAGCGGCAATCAAGGTCGCCAACACCAAGAAACTTGACTTCCAGTCTTTCATGGAGACCTTCATTGCTGCTGCTACTAGAATTGCAGATGGAATCGACCTGGACGAGTTTGTCGAGCCTGCCAGCCCCTCTACGAAGTGAATGAAACTTTTATGATCTGATTCAATTTGCCTCGGTATGCCGAGTGATCTTGTAACCGTAAAACTCCTTCGGGCCTGATGCCCGAGTACTTTAAACTCCTTCGTCCGAACTTTTATGATCCGATTCAATTTGCCTCGGTATGCCGAGTGATTTTGTAACCGTAAAACTCCTTCGGGCCTGATGCCCGAGTACTTTAAGCTCCTTCGTCCGAACTTAGTTTGCCCTTAAATATGCTTGTTTTTATTTCCGAGTGGAACTTGTATCTTCACTCGGAACAGATGCAGTTCTGAGGAGAGGATCGCGGACGACCAGCACTCGTCGTCCTTGCAGATCAGGATGGAGCGTGTTTTACACTTAGGCGAGTATAGGACCGCAGCTAAGCCCTCGAGTGAGAGGGTTGCTCATCACTCGGTAGGATTTTACAAACTTAGGCGAGTACAGGACTGCAACTAAGCCCCCGAGTGAGAGGGTTGCTCATCACTCGGTAGGATTTTACAAACTTAGGCTAGTACAGGACTGCAGCTAAGCCCCCGAGTGAGAGGGTTGCTCATCACTCGGTAGGATTTTATAAACTTAGGCGAGTACAGGACTGAAAGCGAAGGCCCCCGAGTGAGAGGATTGCTCATCACTCGGTAGGATTTTACAAACTTAGGCGGTACAGGACTGCAGCTAAGCCCCCGAGTGAGAGGGTTGCTCACCACTCGGTAGATTTTACAAACTTAGGCGAGTACAGGACTGCAGCTAAGCCCCCGAGTGAGAGGATTGTCATCACTCGGTAGGATTTTACAAACTTAGGCGAGTACATGACTGCAGCTAAGCCCCCGAGTGAGAGGTTGCTCACCACTCGGTAGGATTTTACAAACTTAGGCGAGTACAGGACTGCAGCTAGCCCGAGTGAGAGGGTTGCTCACCACTCGGTAGGATTTTACAACTTAGGCGAGTACAGGACTGCAGCTAAGCCCCCGAGTGTGAGGATTGCTCATCACTCGTAGATTTACAAACTTAGGCGAGTACAGACTGCAGCTAAGCCCCCGAGTGGAGGTTGCTCATCACTCGGTAGGATTTTACAAACTTAGGCGAGTACAGGACTGCAGCTAAGCCCCCGAGTGAGAGGGGTTGCTCATCACTCGGTAGGATTTTACAACTTCGGCCTGAGTACAAGACTGTAGCTAAGCCCCCGAGTGAGAGGGTTGCTCATCACTCGGTTGGATTTTACAAACTTAGGCGAGTACAGGACTGCTGCTAAGCCCCCGAGTGAGAGGGTTGCTCATCACTCGGTAGGATTTTACAAACTTAGGTGAGTACAGGACCGCAGCTAAGCCCCCGAGTGAGAGGGTTGCTCATCACACGATAGGATTTTTTGAACTTAGGCGAATCGGATTCGCGGCTAAGCCTCTGAGTAAGAGGGTTGCTCATCACTCGGTAGGATTTTTTGAACTTAGGCGAATCGGATTCGCGGCTAAGCCACCCACTGGGGGATTTTGGACACATGTATTTGTAACAACAATCATTTAGGAGACTGTAAAACCATGTCTTTGATAAACAAACTGAGAGGTACTCTTTATTACATCTCATCAGTCTGAACACTTAAGTATAAAAACGGCGGAGTAGCTCCGCATTCCAAGCACGTGGCTCATCTTTATTATGCTCCACATTGTAGAGGTGATACGCTCCATTGTGGAGCACCTTGGTGACGATGAAGGGACCTTCCCAAGCGGGGGCAAGTTTGTGAGGACGTTGCTGGTCCACTCGGAGCACAAGGTCCCTTTCCTGAAATGCTCGACCCTTCACATTTCTGGCATATAATCGACGAAGGTCTTGCTGATAAATGGTTGATCGGATCAAGGCCATCTCTCTTTCTTCTTCCAGAAGATCAACAGCATCTTCTCGAGCTCGTTCTGCTTCGGCTTCTGAAAAAAGTTCTACTCGGGGCGCATTGTGAAGCAAGTCACTCGGCAGCACAGCCTCAGCCCCATAGACCATGAAGAAGGGGGTTCGACCAGTCGACCGATTTGGTGTTGTTCTTAATCCCCAAAGGACTGACGGTAGCTCATCTACCCAAGCGCCGGCCGCATGCTTGAGGTCGCGCATCAATCGAGGTTTTAGCCCTTTGAGAATCAAACCGTTCGCTCTTTCTGCTTGTCCATTCGACTGAGGGTGGGCGACTGAAGCATAGTCGACCCGAGTACCTTGGGACGCACAGAAAGCTCGGAACTCATCAGAATCAAAGTTCGACCCATTATCCGTGATGATGCTGTGTGGGACTCCATACCTAAATGTTAACCCTCTGATGAAGCTGACTGCAGTACTTGCATCCAGGTTTTTGACAGGTTTAGCTTTGATCCATTTGGTGAACTTGTCGACTGCTACAAGCACATGGGTGAAACCACTCCTGCCAGTCTTCAGAGGTCCTACCATATCTAAACCCCAAACAGCGAATGGCCAAACGAGTGGAATGGTCTTCAGGGCTGAAGCAGGTTTGTGGGACATGTTGGAGTAGAACTGACAGCCCTCACATTTGTCAATTATTTCCTTTGCCATCTCATTTGCCCGCGGCCAATAAAACCCTGCTCGATACGCTTTGGCCACGATGGCCCGAGAAGACGCATGGTGACCACAGGTTCCCGAGTGAATATCATCGAGGATCATTCGGCCTTCTTCCGGGGTGATGCATTTCTGAACGACCCCAGTGACAATTTCTCTATAGAGTTGCCCCCCCCCCATTACTGTAAAGGCTTTGGATCGACGGACAATCTGGTGAGCCTCTTCTTCATCCTCTGGAAGCTCTTTCCTGAGAATATATGCGATATACGGCACTGTCCAATCAGGAATAACGATCAAAACTTCCATGATCAAGTCGACCACAGCTGGGATTTCAACTTCAGTCGGATCAGTGGAACTTTTAGGCTGTGGGGGCTCTTCAGTGAAGGGATCTTCTTGAACTGATGGTGCGTGAATATGCTCCAAAAACACATTGCTGGGAATAGGCTCCCGCTTGGAACCTATTTTCGCCAAGTCATCAGCTGCTTGATTCTTTGGTCGGGGTATATGGTGGAGCTCTAGCCCTTCAAACTTCTTTTCTAACTTTCTCACCGCATTGCAATAACCAGTCATGGCTTGGCTCCTGACGTCCCACTCCTTCATCACTTGATTAACCACTAAATCTGAGTCACCGTAAACCATTAGGCGGTGGACACTGAGTGAAATGGCCATACGCAACCCATACAAGAGTGCCTCATATTCAGCTTCATTGTTGGAGGAATCAAAGTGAATCTGAAGAACATATCTGAGGTTGTCGCCTCGTGGAGATACCAGGACTACTCCAGCGCCTGAACCATTCGACATCTTGGACCCGTCAAAGAACATAGTCCAATGTTCCGACTGTATCTGGGTCGGTAACTGTTGTTCAATCCACTCGACGAGGAAATCTGCTATCGCTTGAGACTTGATCGCTTTCTTTGCCTTGAACTTGATATCCAGCGGAAGGAGTTCAATCGCCCACTTTGCCACTCGACCAGTTGCATCTCTGTTGTTCAGAATTTCTGACAACGGAGCATCGCTGACGATTGTAATCGAATGATCTGAGAAGTAATGTGCAACCTTCTTTGTGGTCAAGTAAATTCCATAGACAAGCTTCTGATAATGTGGATATCTCTGCTTGGATGGGGTTAAGACTTTAGAAATATGGTACACTGGGCGTTGAACCTTGTAGGTTTTACCTTCTTCTTCCCGCTCGACTATGAGTACCGTACTGACAACATGTCCAGTGGCTGCTATATAAAGCAGTAAAGGTTCTTTGCTGATTGGAGCAGCAAGCACCGGCTGGGTGGAAAGCAGGGCTTTGAGCTCTGCAAACGCTGCGTCAGCTTCCGGAGTCCACTCGAACATATCAGATTTTTTCATCAGTCGGTAAAGAGGTAATGCCTTTTCGCTGAGACGAGAAATGAATCGACTCAAAGCAGCCAAACAACCAGTAAGCTTCTGAACGTCGTGTACACGCACATGGCGTTTCATTCGGAGGATTGCACCAACTTTCTCTGGGTTTGCATCGATCCCACGTTCGGAAACGAGGAAACCGAGTAACTTTCCACCTGGAACTCTGAATGTACACTTCGACGGATTAAGCTTGATATCATATCTTCTCAAATTGGCAAAGGTTTCGGCAAGGTCAGTAGCAGGTCGGAACCTTTGCGCGACTTAACCACGATGTCATCCATGTATGCTTCCACATTCCGACTGATTTGAGCTAGCAGACACTTCTGTATCATGCGCATGAATGTGGCACCAGCATTCTTGAGACCAAAGGGCATGGTGATGTAGCAAAAGCACCCAAATGGGGTGATAAAAGCTGTTTTTATTTCATCAGGTCCATACAGTCGGATCTGATGGTACCCGGAATATGCATCCAGGAAGGACAATCGCTCACATCCCGCAGTTGAGTCGACTATCTGGTCGATGCGGGGGAGAGGAAAATGATCTTTCGGGCAGGCCCGATTGATATGCTTGAAATCAATGCACATACGGAGTGAATCGTCCTTCTTGGGAACCATGACAACATTGGCGAGCCACTCGGAGTGGTAAATTTCGCGGATGAACTCAGCTGCCAAAAGCCGAGCCACCTCTTCGCCGATTGCCTTTCTCTTCTTCGCAGCGGACCGACGGAGGTGCTCTTTCACGGGTTTTGCCTTTGGATCGACTCACAATTGGTGCTCAGCCAGCCCCCTGGGTACACCCGGCATGTCAGACGGCTTCCATGCGAAGATGTCCCAGTTCTCACGGAGGAACTGGATGAGCGCTTCTTCCTATTTGCTGTCGAGTGTTGTTGAGATATGAGTCGGAGCAACACTGGGATCGGTCGGGTGAATGTGAACAGGCTTTGTTTCACCGGACGACTGAAATGCAGACTCGGAAGCAGGCTTCTTAGCGCGCAACAAATCACTCGGATCTGCAGTCTTCTTATATTCCTCCATTTCTATCGCTGCCATCTGTTCATCGGCTATCTTAGAGCCCTTCTGGAGGCACTCTTCTGCTCGTTGCCGATTACCAGTGACAGTGATCACGCCCCTGGGGCCAGGCATCTTCAGCTTGAGGTACACGTAACACGGTCGAGCCATGAAACGGGCATATGCAGTTCTGCCCAGAATAGCATGATAGGCACTGTGAAAATCCACAACTTCAAATGTCAACTTCTCCTTACGATAATTCTTTGAGTCACCGAAAACCACGTCAAGAGTGATCTGTCCGAGTGAATCAGCTTTCTTCCCTGGAATGACACCGTGGAACCGCATGTTGCTCTCACTGAGCTTGGGCATCGGAATGCCCGTCCCACGAAGAGTCTCAGCATACAAAATGTTCAAGCCGCTGCCACCATCCATCAAGACTTTGGTTAGTCGGGTGCCCCCAACGACCGGGTTGACCACCAACGCTTGCCTCCCGGGGGTGGCGACGTGCGGTGGGTGGTCAGATTGGTCGAATGTGATGGGAGTCTTTGACCATTTCAAATATGTCATCGTTGCCGGAGCAACCATGTTTACCTCTCTGTTGATGACTTTCAGTCGACTTTTACTCTCAATGTCAGCAAAAATCATCAAAGTGGAATTGACGTTAGGGAAACCATCATCATCTTCTTCCTTGTCACCATCCTTGTCAGACTCTTTTTCCTTTTCATTGGGCTGTTTCTCTCGGAACTGCTAGATCAGGAGCCGACATTGTCGAGTGGTATGTTTGGGATAAATCAGATTTCCCTCTTCATCCTTCTTGGTGTGAATGTGACACGACAAGTCCAACACATCGTTCCCCGCCTGATCTTTCACCTTCTTGGGGATCCAGGGTCCCTTGGGCTTCCCCTTGAATTTTCCTTGAGTTACAACTACAGCTTCACCTGGACCTGCTGGCTTGGCTTTGCGTTTCTGCTTCCGACCCACTCCGGTGTCTTGGGCGACTGGTTTGCCCTTTCCACTGCGGAGTCGGTCCTCTTCTTCACCATTAGCGTACCGCGTGGCTATTTCCATCATTCGGGTCAGAGACATATCTCCTGTCCGACCGAATTTCAAGTTAAGCTCCCGATACCGAACGCCCTCCTTGAAGGCACAAACTGCTTGGTGTTGGGATACATTTTCTACTGTGTGGTGTAAAGTGGTCCATCTTTGGATGTAATCCCTCAGAGTTTCATTCGGCTTCTGTACACAATGTTGCAATTCCGTCAACCCCGCAGGTCGTTTGCATGTGCCCTCGAATGTCCTGACAAACACTCGGGTTAACTCCTCCCAGCTGAATATATTGCCTGGGGCCAACTGATTCAGCCATGCTCTGGCCGACCCTTCCAGCATGAGAGGAAGATGTTTCATAGCTACCTCATCATTTCCACCACCGATCTGAACAGCCACTCGGTAATCTTCCAGCCAAGTGTCAGGCTTCGACTCACCGGTGAACTTACTAACCCCGGTCGCCAACCTGAAGTTGGGGGGGATCTCAGCGGCTCTGATAGCTCTGCTAAAACACTCGGCCGAAACATGAATTCTGCTTCCACTCGGGCGATCCCTGCCTTGCCCCTCTCTGTGTGCTCGGTTCCTGTCGACCAAACCTTGCACTAAAATTGACCTCGCATCAAACCCTGGCTCTCTTGGGTCGACCGGCGTCCTCTGCCCTCCGCTGTACGGGCGCCTGTCATCATAGTGTCGGGGCACATATGATCCGCTTCTCGGAGGGGGCGTAGGCGCTCGACGGCGGTCATCACAGCCGAGTCGATGATCGTACTGCTCGTGGATCCAACCCAAGTGCTGATCTTGGCGATGCACCCGCCCGTCAAGCCGCGGAGGCGATCTTGGGCTGTGAGCCAATTGAACTGTGTCAGCCACCACAGATCTGCTATGGATTCTGTTACGCGACTGTGATACTACAGTGTTTTGGTCTCCTGCCGCCCGGAGCAGAGCCCGGATCTGCATCAAACCTCGTCCAGCTTCTGACTGGGATGGCTGGATGGATTCTGCTATACGAGCTGCAGCTGCAAGATTCTGAATTGGAGTGCGGTATACGTGAGGTTCAGGAGGGAACAATTGCCGCCGTCGACTGGACTCAGGAATCCGCTGCCGAGCACGTTCGTTGAGTGCATGCTGAAGATTTTCCAGTCGAGTGCGCTCAGCCAATGTGGCCAAGCACGCTGCCTCCAAGGCCCGAGCCTCAGAGGTCTCTCCGACGATGGGTGTGTGGAGTGCTTCCTCGTTACGGCGGTGAAGTTCCTCCCTCCGCTATGAAGAGAGGGTTTCGGGGTGGTATTCCTCGTGAACACGCGACGGATCGCCACCGCCGTCGCCGCCTCCGTTGCGACGCATGCCAGGTGGGCTACTCGGCGTGTCGACCATCAGGACCTCCTCCGCAGGATCGCTACTGTCGCACTTGGACAGAGTCTCGACGGAGCCAGTCGACAGATCGAACAGGCCATAGAGAGATTCATCGGGCTCGATTGCCGCGACTTGAGGGGTGGCCGACTGACGTGCCACCACATGCCTCACCCACCGCTGAAGCCGCGATCGACCGGATCGCTTGCGACGGCGAACAGCGGGGAACGAAGACGCCATAGGAAACGACCGATATTGGGTCGACGGCTGCCGCAAAAGGACGCCGTGGACACACGCGCGAAAGTGCGTCGCCCCGCGGACGGGGAACGTCTCGACGTCGAGGGGGGCCTCCTGGAGCCAGGCGGAGTCGTCGGCGATGAAGACGAGCGCGCCAAGATGGATCTCGTGGCCCTCAGCCAAACCTCCACCCGAAACCATGATGATGGGAATCGGAAAAAATCGCAACCTCACCGGAAAGTCGCTAAGACACCTGCCCCACGGTGGGCGCCAAATGTCGTGGTTCTAAGTCTGACAGTAGAATAGGGGGTAGGTATGAGGAGGCAAGATCCTAGCTACGATGAGGTTGTGCACACAAGATTTACGAGTTCGGGCCCTTCTCGGAGGAAGTAACAGCCCTAAGTCTCGGTGCCCGGAGGCTCGGTCGATTGAATTATGCGTGAAGTTATAGGGGGTGCGAACCCTTGTGCCAGTGGAGGGGGGTGGCTTATATAGAGTGCGCCAGGATCCCAGCCGTCCCACGTTACAAGGGGTTCAATGTCCATAAAGACAGGACGATACTGATAACGCCAGCAATAAAGGCAAATAAATGATCATTAAGACTACGGGGTGAATGCCTGACCATTGCTATCCTGAGTGACCTTAGATCTTCTGTCTTCCAAGTGGTTTCTGGTGTGGTCGAGTGAGTACACCCCGGTCGAATGGAATTGGGTTATCCGAGTGAGCTGTTGGTCGAGTGGGTTGCACCCTGTGGTGATTTCAGTCGGTAGATGATGCTATCCTTTGAATGTCCTTGGTCTTAGAGCAGTGTCCTCGGGGAAGGGTGTCCAGGTCAGGCCTATTACCCTACCCTAGGTACATGTCTTCGTCAGGTAGTATGAGTCACCAGACCTGGCACAGTCCGTCTGAAGACCGGAGATGGCATTCAATTGCAAAACTCATGGAACATTGAGCATCTCCGCAAGTTCTACCCGTAAGGCGCGGCTGTCGGGCCCTGCCCGGCAGCTGTCGTGGGAACGATTCCAACAATACGAAGGGGGTAGGGTAAAGGAGCATGATCTACCGAGATGCATATGGGTGACACGGTGTTTTAGTGAGTTCGGGCCTCTCACGGTGGAGATAACAGCCCTACATCTCATGCTCCGGAGAGGCTTTGTTTTATCTGGGTATGTATCCGGAGATTACAATGTGTGTGAGAGAGAGAAGAATGGATCCCCATGCCTGAGCTATGTCCGGAGACTAGAGAGGGAGAGAGAGGTAGAAGAAAAAGCCCTGCCATGTCTAGTGGTGGGGGTGGATTATATAGAGTGCGCCACCCCCTCATCTCTTATGTTGCAAAGTGGGGGCGTTAATGCAATAACTCAGCCTACTACTAAGATGATGCTTTGAGTGCCTTGTCGACTGTTGGTCTTCGCATATCCGAGTGAGATCAGGTGCTCCGAGTGGAATGAGTTCGTCGAGTGGAGTGCTATGCTCCGAGTGGTTGTTGCCGTCCGAGTGGATGTTTGTCGATTGTCCGAGTGATGCTCTGGGCCCATCTGATATGTGGACCCCGAGCTTTATGATCTTTGAACCTTTGTGGGCCTACCTGTTATGTATGTCCCCAACATTAGCCCCCGAATCGGTTGTGATTTTGCAGAACGAGTTTGTGAAAGACACAATTTGGCCCGAGTGATTACGAAAATACTCGGTCCCATCATCGTGCTTTCAGACAACCAAGGTTTGAACAAAATCTCAATGGATTCTGGCACTGCACTTCCCGACTGATCTGGGATAAGTGCCCGCGAGGAGCAACTTTGGTGACATTCGTTCATCTCTCGGAAGAGGTTAACTCGTGATCAGAGTATGGGTGTGTCATTAAATCTGGGCAACAAGATTGACGCATGGACTGCTCTCTCAGAGAGATGCCATTCTTATCCCGGAGGAACGTCAATACGAGTCGGTTCTAGATCCACACTTGTGAGTTTCACGCTTTGAGTCCTAGAAGAAGCCTCAAACAGGTCCACGGAGGAGCGTTAAACTCACCTTATAGGATTTTTTTGGTAGCCTACGGGAGCCTTAGGACTTGTTTGTTTGTTGTTCATCACTCGGACTGGTCAGGCTGTACCGAGTGGAGATTACTTCAGTGGGGGCACGCTGAGTGCACCCACTGGGTGTAGTCCCCGAGACTGCCGTCAACTGTGGGCAGTCAGTGGGGGTCTGAGAGAACTAAAAATCTTCTTAGCGGGTACTGATCGAACTTGTTCCTCTCCGACTCGGAGGTCGAGTAGTACTTGAGGATCTGGTACTGGTCTTGCATCGAGTAACAAATTACTCGGAATTTTGTTCTATGGGTGCGCGATTAGCGCACCCATAGGGTGTAGCCCCCGAGACTCCGACTGACTGCTGGTAGTCGGTTGGAGTCTTTAGGGTTTGTTGTACTTGAATGTTGGTGCTGAACTTGACCGAGCAAAATGTTTCTTTCTGGGTTCTCTTCCGGTGGGGGCACGCTGAGTACACCCACTGGGTGTAGTCCCCGAGCCTCTGTCGGACTACATGAGTCTGGCAGAGGGTTTAAGTCCCCTGGTAAACATCCTTGCAGTCAGCACGGTAAACATCTTTTAGTCTGTAATTGAGTTAATCAGATGGATCTTCAAGCACTTGGCATGGTAAATAAGCTCAGCCTGGAGCTGAGCCGATCGGACTGATCTTAGTGCACTTGGCACGGTAAATAAATTCAACCTGGAACTGGATCAATCAAGCGAATCTTCGTGCACTCGGCACGATGAATGAATTCGGCCTTGAAACTGCCGATTGTAGAAAAAAGCTGGACACTCCAGGTAGTAATCGTTCCAGTAGTACTTCTTACATTGACCGTTAGCTTTTGCATGAAAGGGGTATTTGTAAGAGTACATTGTATCCGTAGAGGAGCTTCGTTTTCACCCTTTTGCATGAAAGGGGTATTTTTCCGAGTGGACGTGCTTCCCGACTGATCGGGGTATGTTGATTGCAAGGAAAAACTTGGTGGCACTTGTATGTCTCCTGAGGAGATAGACTAGTGGTCCGATGTGGACATGCCATGAAACCCGAGTGGCGATGCTAGTGTGTGGGCTGACTCTCCGGAGAGAGGCCACTCATTATCCCGAGGGAACACCAGCACATGCCATCTCCGAGTCCAAGTTTGTGAAACTGACGCCTTGGAGCCTAGAATAAGGGCCAAGTGTATCCGTAGAGGAGCGTCGTTTTCACCCTTTTGCAGTCCTGAAAATGACTCCAGGTAATGATTTGGGCGATCATCCGACTGGACGGTGCTACCCTTATAGATCTTCGGCGGACCGAGCTTGTATGGTCCGAAAAATATTCCTGATGTGATCCACAGGTTGATCAAATGGGCGTAACCCCTGAGGGCGGCATGGCCCATGGCTGTGCGTAGCCCCCGAGTGATGCTCGAAAGAGGTAAGCTTGCTACAGAGTGCGATATGAGGTTTGATCATATGAGTAACTTAGTCGTTCCCGTGTTGGGGGTGTAGTGGTGAAGACATGTTCAACCGATGGCAACGCGCGGGGCGGCCGAGAGGCGAGGATGTGTACAACTGAGTGACGACGCGTGGGGCGACCGAGGGGCGAAGACGGGCACAACCGAGTGGCGATGCGCGGGGCAGCCGAGTGGTGAAGACGTGCACAACCGAGTGGCGACGCGCGGTGCGGCCGAGATGATGTGCGAGGTGGCCGAGTGAAGGACTACGTCTCCAGTCAAGTGGTGATGCGTAGGGTGGCCAAGTGATGACGTGTGGGGTGGCCGAGTGAAGGACTACGTGTCCAACCGAGTGGCTACGCGCGGGGCGGCCGAGTGGTGAAGACGTGCACAACCCAGTGGCGACGCGCGGGGCGGCCGAATGGTGAAGTCGTGCACAACCCAGTGGCAACGCGTGGGGCGGCCAAGTGGTGAAGACGTGCACAACCGACTGGCGACGCGCGGGGCGGCCGAGTGGTGAAGACGTGCACAACCGAGTGGCGACGCGCGGGGCGGCCGAGTGGTGAAGACGTGCACAACCGAGCAACGACGCGCGGGGCAGCCGAGTAAAGGACTACGTGTCCAGCCAAGTGGTGAGGTGCGAGGTGGCCGAGTAAAGGACTACCTGTCTAGCCAAGTGGTGATGTACGGGGTGGCCGAGTGACGACACATGGGGTGGTCGAGTGACGACGCACGGGGTGGCCGAGTGACGACGCGCGGGGTGGCCATGAGGTGGAGATGTGTCTCACCGAGTGGCGACACGCGGGGTGGTCGAAGTGAAGACGTGTCCCATGGAGCGGCGACGCGCGGAGCGGCTGAGTGGTGAGGATGTGTCCGGCCGAGTGACGACACGTGGGTAGTCAAAGTGATGAAAATGGTCCTCGGAGGAGTCAGTCAGATGCTTTCGAAGCTGATGTAGCGACGAGGTCGGTGTAGTGTGGTTGCGATGCAACAAGACCGATGCGACAACTGAGTCTGAGTAGGAACGAAGATGGCGCGCAAAGTGCCTGAGTGATTATGTAACTTGTCAAAGTGGCAGATCGAATGCACTTGTTGAAGGGAAGGATCTGACTGATGATGAAGTACTCAACCACTCAGGAGAGTGTCATTCCGAATGAGCTGCAGCCCTCGAGTATGGCGTAGCCCCCGAGCGTACTACAGGCTTCGCCAACGGACATGTCAGAACCCGGGAAATATAGTTTTGAATGGATAATTTGTAATTCATAGAGTCGAACTCGGGTAAAGATGAGGAGAAGCTTCTGAGTGATGCTCGAAAGAGGCAAACTCGCAAAGGAGTGAAGTGTGCAGTTTCATTATAAAAGGGACTTATCCGCCTCATGCTCAACGAGACGATGAGGCCTATGTCGTTGACACAATGAAGAAGACTCCACGAAGGGGTCGGCCGGATGTGTTAGAAGTCAACAGAGCGACAAGGTCGGTGTTGCGGTGCGCTAGGATCGGTATGGTGACTGAGTCCGAGTAGCGATGAAGTTGGCGCACAGGGGTGTCGAGTGATCGCGTAACTTGTGTATGAAAAATAGCACAAGCCAACGTAATAATTTCTCGAGGAAATTTGATGTGTGTTGAAATGATTTGTGTAAGTAACACCCATAGACACCCGCTGGGTGTGAGAGGGGCTTGCTGGTTCAGAACCAACAAGAGTCTAAAAGAGCGAAGGAATTGATCAAACTTGACGAAGTGAAAGATCCAACTTGATGTGTTAGAGCGCCGGACTCAAATAAAAGGTAATGTAGTGTTCCGACTGAGTTGCAGCCCCCGAGGACCGATGCAAACTCGAAATGAAGAACACATGGTGTTCATGAATGATGTATGCGTAAAAATGGAAGTTGCACTCGGGAGTCAAATAACCAGTACTAAGCAAGTATGTGAAAATAAGCAACCGAGCGTAGTTGTACACTCGGTGGCATGGCCTCCGAGTGAATGTGATGTGGGAATTGCGAGATACTCGGGAATGCGGAAATAACAGAATGTAGTGCATGTAGAATGACTTAGCTGTCTGAAGGCGCGCGAGTGGCCGAGTGGTGAAGATGTGTTCAACCGATGGCGATGCGCGGGGCAGCCGATTGATGTAGATGTGTGTCACTGAGTGGTGACGCGCGGGGCGGCCAAGTGGTGAGGATGTGTCCAACCAATGGCGATGCGCGGGGCGGCCGATTGATGTAGATGTCTCTCACCAAGTGGCGACGCACGGGGCGGCCGAGTGGTGAGGATGTGTCCAACCAATGGCGACGCGCGGGGCGGCCGATTGATGTAGACTAAAAGGGTCTCCGAATGATCAGATGTTGTTGACCGCCGAGCAAAACTTGATGGGATTCTTATGTCTCTCGGAAGAGATAGACTTGAGGTCCGAGTGTGGACATGCCATAAAACCCGGGTGACGACGCCGGCGCGTGGTCTGACTCTCCGGAGAGATGCCACTCCTTATCCCGGGGGATCACCAGCGCAGGCCATCTACGAGTCCAAGATTATGAGGCATGCGCCTTGGACCCTAGTGGAAGGGCCAAGTTAACCCGCGGAGGGGTGTCAAGCTCATCTCATAGCAATCCTGAAGCTGACTTCAGTCGGGTGTTTTACGTGTCCGAGTGCACGGGTCCCCACGGAGGGTGGTCAGTCGGACTGACAGACGTCCTTTCGGAAAAGAACTGTGGGCAATCGATCGGATCGATTCACCACGAAAATCCCAGGTGAGGCCTAGCCCAACCGGATGGCGACGCACGGAGCGGCCGAGTGGTGCGGAGGTGTCCAACCAAGTGACGACGCGCGGGGCGTCCGAATGGTGAAGACGCATCCAGCGGAGTGGCGACGCACGGGGCATCCGAGTGAAGTAGACGCGTCCTATGAAGTGGCAACGCGCGGGGCGTCCGAGTGATGAAGACGCATCCAGCAGAGTGACGATGTGCGGGGCGTCCGAGTGAAGTAGATGCGTCCCGCGGAGTGGTGACGCGCGGGGCGTCCGAGTGAAGTAGACGCGTCCTGTGGAGTGGCGACGCGCGGGGCGTCTGAGTGATGCAGACGCGTTCAGCGGAGTGACGATGAGCGGGGCGTCCGAGTGAAGTAGACGTGTCCTGCAGAGTGGCGACGCGCGGGGCGTCCGAGTGAAGTAGACGTGTCCTGCGGAGTGGCGACGCGCGGGGCGTCCGAGTGAAGTAGACGCGTCCCGCGGAGTGGCGATGCGCGGGGCGGCCGAGTGATGCATGCCAGAGGCATCCAACCGAGTGAGAACACATGAATGATCGAGTGCCTGCATGTTAGTCGTCTGGACGTGTCGCGTGACGGCCGAGTCGTGGAGATGTATCTCACCAAGTGATGATGCACGGGCGTAGTCAGTCGTCTGGATGCAAAAGTCATTCGAGCAGCCTGCACGTTAGTTGTTCAGAGTGCAGAAATCATCTCCGGGCTAGCCGGCCGAGTGAACCTGTTCGTTAGCCGGCCGAGTGAAAAGGTGAATCAGCCGAGTGAACCACAGCTGGGCTGCGATCCGGTCACCACGCCATGAGCCGAGTGGAATAAATGATGAGTCGGTCGGGTGACGTTGTTCGTCTCAGTAAGCCGGCAAGTTAGCAAGTACACGTATATCTACGAATATTTTTTGCTGGAAGTTAGCAAGCACAACCACGAAATTAATGGTCAGGCGGTTGCTCATGCATGCAGGTACCAATTACTGGCGCGGGAATAGCGGAAGTTTTGGCCACAGTAATTAGGATCGCTGGAAATCCTTACCTGATGACCCACTTAATGAGGCGATTACCTTAGTGAAACCGTCAGCCCTCGTTCTTCCGTTTCCTTTTTTTCCTGCATGCAATTAATTGATCGAGGAAATGGCCCACGTTAGCATGCACTTATGAGGTTTGATTCCTTCAATCTCGAATGGCCATTGGTTGCCGGTCGAGGCGGTTTCGTAGGCTGTCGCCGCAGCGCGCCTCCGCCACGGAGACCGCCGCCGGTGATCGGCGTCGGAGGAACAAGCGTTGCGTTCCTGCTCCTCCATCATGGAGGTGGTCACCGAGCAGCCGCAAATACGAGGCCGGAGTCAACGACGAGGCGAACGACAACGGTGGCCGTGCGTGATGACGACGAGGCGAACGGCGCCGGCGGCCGTGCGTGATGACGACGAGGCGAACGGCGCCGGCGGCAGTGCATGACAACGACGCAGACGAGATGCACTCGGCTATGCTGAGGTCAGAGTCGGAGACGACGATGAGGCGGATGGCGTCGGTGGCCGTGCGCGCGCGGAGGCATAGTTGGTTTCTTGCTTTCGCGCCACTGTTGCCGCTATTGGCGATGTCCAGGATGCCGATTGAGGTGGTCAACTCACGCGGATGCGAGGCAAGCCAACATGAAGGTCGACGATTCTCCTTCTATGTTTCCAGCTCGGATGGATGTCTGTTACTCTGTTTCCCTTCTTTTTGCGATGCTTTGCTCGTCGTGAAGATGAACAGTGAAAACGTGTTAAATCGTGAAGATGAAACCGAATAGAGGACACCAGCGGTAATCGATCAGCCGCCGGTGGTTGAAGAAATAACCATCTGCATCATGGCTCGATAGACGCCATGCCCCACGGTGGGCGCCAACTGTCGTTGGAACGATTCCGACAATACGAAGGGGGTAGGGTAAAGGAGCATGATCTACCGAGATGCATATGGGTGACACGGTGTTTTAGCGAGTTCGGGCCTCTCACGGTGGAGATAACAGCCCTACGTCTCGTGCTCCGGAGAGGCTTCGTTTTATCTGGGTATGTATCCGGAGATTACAATGTGTGTGAGAGAGAGGAGAATGGATCCCCATGCCTGAGCTAAGTCCGGAGACTAGAGAGGGAGAGAGAGGTAGAAGAAAAAGCCCTGCCATGTCTAGTGGTGGGGGTGGCTTATATAGAGTGCGCCACCCCCTCATCTCTTATGTGACAAAGTGGGGGCGTTAATGCCATAACTCAGCCTACTACTAAGATGATGCTTCGAGTGCCTTGTCGACTATTGGTCTTCGCATATCCGAGTGAGATCAGGTGCTCTGAGTGGAATGAGTTCGTCGAGTGGAGTGCTATGCTCTGAGTGGTTGTTGCCGTCCGAGTGACTTGATGGTCATCCGAGTGGATGGTTTGTCGATTGTCCGAGTGATGCTCTGGGCCCATCTAATATGTGGACCCCGAGCTTTATGATCTTTGACCCTTCGTGGGCCTACCTGTTATGTATGTCCCCAACAGCAGCCACCCTTTTGTGCAGGCCTTGCCTCTGTTGCATGTAACCCCTTGTACAAAGCCAGGCGCAGACCCTGAGCAACAGAGAAATAAATGAAGCGCTGGGGGGCCCCCGACAAATTGCATGCATGCATAAGCATATCATGAGCATTGCATGTTCATGTAGATAAGATCGCATGAGGCATCATTTTCATCTGCATCAAACTGCAGGCTCCTACCATGGATTCAGTCCCAAAAAAAGGAGAAGAGAAGACAAGCCTACATTGCGATCCCCGGCAAGCTCAAACAGATAAGTTCTCTCTCTTATCCATACGTGTTCCGTAAGTAAAAACTTGTGCATAGGAAAACCTCGCCGCTTTCAAAACTTAGGTGCTCCCATCCCTTGACTCGAACGTTGCTTCGGTCAGGGAGGTTGTAGTGGCCTTTGGCGAGAAAGTTGGTGGGGGGCCGGTCCCTCTTCACGATTTGTGCCCGGCAGGCCTAGCCCCGCGGCAGCAACTTGAGGGTACCAGCAGGATAAGCCTACCGGGGGAAAACTTGTTTACTTGAGCATGTAGAGGCATTCTCCCTCTGCATGGACGTGTTACATGCACAAGTGCCCGGCAAGGTTTATCTTTTTCATTAATATGCTGATCAACAAGTAAAGACCTTACAGAACACAAACATGGATAAAAGAGATTACATAATTTGAAATAAAGTTTGGCAAGTGCCCACATATTTTAGATTGAAAAAAGATAAGTGCCCTGTGATGCCCTTTCTTGCCCCTCTCCTTCTAGGCACTGCCGTAGGAGGTGAAGAGGGCAAAAGGAGCGCCTGGGCGGAAGCCCAGCCTAACCTCGTCGGGTCCCCTGACGAGGAGCCTGGCGAGAGCTGGAGGGCGCGGGCAAAGGCGATGGTGAAGAGATCGGCGGAGACGACCCGCCAACCGCCACCACCAGGGCCAGCAGGATGCGGCAGGGAGAACGAAGCTGCAGCCCGCGAGGAAGCCTGCCAGGGTCCAGCTGGAAGGCTGCTGGAGGAGCCACGAGCGCCACCCCCCACCCCTGCATCCAACTCCCCGGCAAATCACCTTGCCGGGGAGGAGATGCAGGTGCAGATGATGATGCCGCCGCCTGACGGTGATGGTGCGGCTGGTGCTCAGCCGGAGTCAGATTCATCGCCCTCCCAGCCGATGCCATTGTCATCGCTATCCTCCTCGTCGCTATCGCTCGAGGAGGAGGTTTCGTCGTCGGTCGAGCTCTCCGCACAGCACCCTAAACGAGCACCCGAGCTCCTGAAAAGTTTGACGAAAAGGAAATCGGCCTCCATTAACTTAAAGAGGAGGACGTGCCCTTTTGACAAGCTATGGGTGCGGGCAAAGGTCTTCCAGCCATGGCGGAAGTACATGACATGAGGGGCGGGGAAATCCACATCCACTCGTATGCTGCCATTCCCGCAGCCCCTCATGTGCAGTCTTAACGCACGCAGATGTTCGAGCTCCATCGCCCTTGCGAATGGGGTAGGGAGATGGAGGTGGCCGTGCGGAGGCTTATACAGCCTAACGACGAACTCTAGAGGCTGGTCTCCAACGTGGCCTTCCATTGGGGGAGGCGCGGCCGGCAGGGGCGCAACCAGAGCACCTCCCCGTCCTCCTCGGCCCCGTGCACCACGACGGCCTCGACCTCGTCCTCTCCCACCTCCTCTCGTCGCGGGCTCCATCCCCGCATCTTCGGAGGGAGGAGGGAGACGCGGTTGAGCAGAAGTTCTCGTCGCCACTTGGGGAGGACCAGACCCCCGACCTCTCACCATGACAGATGTGGGCAACTGCAAAAATGGAGAAGGAAGGAGGTGTGAAGGAACATCTTGCACCACGGCCCCTTTTTATAGGCGGGCTTGGCAGGGGCTGGATTTCCTTCATGGAGGTGGCCGCCCCGCTCGGCCAGTCCAGCTCCTCCTCGCCATTAACGGCTCGAAGAATCAAGGCCGACCCCCTGCGCCAATCCATGACCCCTGGCTTTCTGCCATGGCACTGATTCCCGCACCCCCTGCATCCGCCACCAACTTCGCGCAATGCATGCAATACACATGGTAGAAGCACTTGGAGCGGGGAGGGATAGTGGGGTGGCAATGACCGCCCCGTGAACAAGGGACATGGGTAATTCCACGCATCGTGGCCCATTATCTCCATCACTGCGGTTGGCTTTACACGATGGGCGAAAGAACCGGAAACTGACCTGGGCTCAGATTAATGAAGAAGTAAAGAAGATCTCAAAGGGCAAGCAGCTATTTCCCCCTCGCCTGTGCACAAGTTAGGGCCTACCCCGATGACGCCCAGCAGCTCATTCGAGGCAGGCCCGGGGGCTCCTGTCGGTGCAACAAACCTTGGGTCTGTTGCCCAGATCATGTACAAGCCCAAGATCAAGATTGCAATGTCCAAGACAAGGCCAAGATGAAGAAATAGGCTCTTTGAGGAATCAATGGGCAGGTTGAGAAGACCAAGTCAAGCCAAGAAGCAAGACACCACTAAGGGAAAACCTCCCTTGCCGAGCAGGAGAGCCTGACGAGGTCAAGGTTGCCCCGGAAGCAAGCCTCAAGACCACCCCGGCAGGCTTGCCGGGTCCTGCGAAGGCAAAATAGCCCGCCAGGGCTTCACCGCCCCACCTCGCAGCGATGCAAGTCATCGATCAGTGCGGTGTCAAGCCCCAAGATGACTAAGTGGCTGCCTTTTGCCACATGGTAGCCATTTCCTACAGGAATCGCCTCCAAATGACACCCATCCAGCGACGTGTCATGCAGACAGGAGAGAAGGTGGCCAAACAGCCCGACAAGGCGTGCCGGGCAGGCCATGATGTGACACTAAGCGGTGCATTTAATGTGTACTACTCTGTCTGCAGAGTAGATATGATAGCACTGTTTGCTATCAAATCAGTACGCAATGACTAATTTGCCACTGTGGTGACTCCTTGATCTATAAAAGGAGGCCCATGGCAACCATAGAAAGGATTCGGACCCCTGTACACTCATACGCGCGTAGCTGCTCTCTCCTCGAGGCAACCCTACCGGACAAGAGCACTGCGTTTCCACCACCATCCACCATGAATCCACCAAAGCAGGAGTAGGGTTTTATGCCTCGCGGCGGCCCAAACCTGGGTAAAAACTGCCCGTGTGATCTCTGCCGCGCTACGCTGTGCTCCTCCGCTCTTTGTGCAACGTGCTCAGTCACCCTGCCGAACCAAAAGGGGCCCTTGACCCCATAGGTGGCCGGGGTTTCCCACGACATGGCGAGACGACCCCGACACAACGATGGAGATCAAGGTGTCGAGCCGGTGACGATGGAGATCATGACGATGCTTTGGAGATGGAGATCAAAAGCACAAGATGATGATGGCCATATCATGTCACATATTTTGATTGCATGTGATGTTTATCTTTTATGCATCTTATTTTGCTTAGAACGACGATAGCATTATAAGATGATCCCTTCACTTAATTTCAAGATAAAAGTGTTCTCCCTGAGTATGCACCGTTGCCAAAGTTTGTCGTTTCGAAGCACCACATGATGATCGGGTGTGATAGACTCTACGTTCACATACAACGGGTGTAAGCCAGATTTACACACGCGGAATACTTGGGTTAAACTTGATGAGCCTAGCATGTACAGAAATGGTGTCAGAACACTGGTGACTGAAAGCTCGAACATGAGTCATATAGTAGATATGATCAATATGAAGATGTTCACCATTGAAGACTACTCCATCTCATGTGATGATCGGACATGGTTTAGTTGATTTGGATCATGTATCACTTAGATAACTTGAGGGATGTTAATTTAAGTGGGAGTTTATTAGTAATTTGATTAATTGAACTTAATTTATCATGAACTTAGTGTTAATAGTTTTGCATATCTATGTTGTAGATCAATAGCTCGTGATATAGCTCCCCTATATTTTTTTGATATGTTCCTAGAGAAAACTAAGTTGAAAGATGATGGTAGCAATAATGCGGATTAGGTCCGTGATATGAGGATTATCCTCATTGCTGCACAGAAGAATTATGTCCTTGATGCACCGCTAGGTGATAGACCTGTTGCAGGAGCTGATGCGGAGGTTATGAACGTTTGACAAGTTCGATATGATGACTACTTGATAGTTTAGTGCACCATGCTTTACGGCTTAGAATCGGGTCTTCAAAGACGTTTTGAACACCATGGAACATATGAGATGTTCCAAGAGCTGAAATTGGTATTTCACACTTATGCTCATGTTGAGAGGTGTGAGACCTCTGACAAGTACTTTGCCTACAAGATGGAGGAGAATAGCTCAGCCAGTGAGCATGTACTCATAATGTCTGGGTACTACAATCGCTTGAATCAAGTGGGAGTTAATGTTCCAGATAAGATAGTGATTGATAAAGTTCTCTAGTCGCTATCACCAAGCTACTAGAACTTCGTGATGAACTATAATATGCAAGGGATGACGAAAACGATTCCCGAGCTCTTCGCGATGCTGAAATCAGCGAAGGTAGAAATCAAGAAGGAGCATAAGTGTTGATGGTTAACAAGACCACTAGTTTCAAGAAAAAGGGCAAGGGAAAGAAAGGGAACTTCAAGAAGAATGGCAAGCAAGTTGTCGCTCCCATGAAGAAGCCCAAAGCTGGACCAAAGCCTGAAACTGAGTGCTTCTACTGCAAAGGAAATGGTCACTGGAAGCGGAACTGCCCCAAATAGTTGGCGGATAAGAAGGATGGCAAAGTCAACAAAAGTATATTTGATATACATGTTATTGATGTGTACCTTACTAGTGTTCATAGTAGCACTTGTGTATTCGATACCAGTTCAGTTGCTAAGATTAGTAACTCAAAACAGGAGTTGCAGAATAAACAGAGACTAGTTAAGTGCGAGGTGACGATGTGTGTTGTAAGTGATTCCAAGGTTGATACAATCACCATCGCACACTCCCTCTACCTTCGGGATTAGTGTTGAACCTAAATAAGTGTTATTTGGTGTTTGCGTTGACCATGAATATGATTAGATCATGTTTATTGCAATACGGTTATTCATTTAAGTTGGAGAATAATTGTTGTTCTATTTACATGAATAAAACCTTCTATGGTCATACACCCAATGTGAATGGTTTATTGAATCTCGACCGTAGTGATACACATATTCAGAATATTGATGCCAAAAGATGCAAAGTTGATAATGATAGTGCAACATACTTGTGGCACTGCCGTTTAGGTCATATTGGTGTAAAGCGCATGAAGAAACTCCATGCAGATGGACTTTTGGAGTCACTTGATTATGAATCATTTGATACTTGCGAACCATGCCTCATGGGCAAGATGACTAAAACTCCGTTCTCCAGAACAATGGAGTGAGCTAATGACTTATTGGAAATAATACATACCGATGTATGCGGTCCGATGAGTGTTGAAGCACGCGGCGGGTATCATTATTTTCTAATCTCCACAGATGATTTGAGTAGGTATGGGTATATCTACTTGATGAAACACAAGTCTGAAACATTTGAAAAGTTCAAAGAATTTCAGAGTGAAGTGGAGAATCATCGTAACAAGAAAATAAAGTTTCTACAATCTGATCGCGGAGGCGAATATTTGAGTTACGAGTTTGGCCTTCATTTAAAACAATGTGGAATTGTTTCACAACTCACGCCACCTCGAACACCACAGGTAATGGTGTGTCCGAACGTCGTAACCATACTTTATTGGATATGGTGCGATCTTTGATGTCTCTTACCAATTTACCACTATCTTTTTGGGGTTATGCATTAGAGACAATCACATTCATGTTAAATAGGGCACCGTCTAAATCCGTTGAGATGACACCGTTTGAACTGTGGTTTGGCAAGAAACCTAAGCTGCTGTTTCTTAAAGTTTGAGGTTGTGACACTTATGTCAAAAGGCTTTAGTCTGATAAGCTCAAACCCAAATCGGAGAAGTGCGTCTTCATAGGATACCCTAAGGAAACAATTGGGTACACCTTCTACCACAGATCCGAAGGCAAGATCTTTGTTGCCAAGAATGGGTCCTTTCTAGAGAAGGAGTTTCTCTCGAAAGAAGTGAGTGGGAGGAAAGTAGAACTTGATGAAGTAATTGTACCTTCTCTCGAATTGGAGAGTAGCACATCACAGAAAACTGTTCTAGTGATGCCTACACCAACTAGAGAGGAAGCAAATGATGATGATCATGAAACTTCGGATCAAGTTACTACTGAACCTCGTAGGTCGACCAGAGCATGATCCGCACCAGAGTGGTATGGTAATCCTGTCCTGGAAGTCATGTTACTAGACCAAGGCAAACCTACGAACTATGAAGAAGCAATGATGAGCCCAGATTCCCATAGATGGCTTGAGGCCATGAAATCTAAGATAGGATCCATGTATGAGAACAAAGTGTGGACTTTGGTGGACTTGCCCGATGCTCGGCAAGCCATAAAGAATAAATGGATCTTCAAGAGGAAGACGGACGCTGATAGTAATATCACTGTCTATAAAGCTCGACTTGTCACAAAAGGTTTTCGACAAGTTCAAGGGGTTGACTACAATGAGACTTTCTCACTCATAGCAATTCTTAAGTCTGTCTGAATCATGTTAGCAATTGCCGCATTTTATGAAATCTGGCAAATGGACGTCAAAACTGCATTCCTTAATGGATTTTTTAAAGAAGAGTTGTATATGATGCAACCAGAAGGTTTTGTAGATCCTAAAGGTGCTAACAAAGTGTGTAAGCTCCAGTGATCCATCTATGGACTGGTGCAAGCATCTCGGAGTTGGAATATATGCTTTGATGAGGTGATCAAAGCATATGGTTTTATATAGACTTACGATGAAGACTGTATTTACAAGAAAGTGAGTGGGAGCTCTGCAGCATTTCTGATAGTATATGTGGATGACATATTGTTGATTGGAAATGGTATAGAATTTCTGGATAGCATAAAAGGATGTTTGAATGAGAATTTTTCAATGAAAGACCTCGGTGAAGCTGCTTATATATTGGGCATCAAGATCTATAGGGATAGATCGAGACGCTTAATAGACTTTCACAAAGCACATACCTTGACAGAAGTTTTGAAGAAGTTCAAAATGGATCAGTCAAAGAAGGAGTTCTAGCCTGTATTGTAAGGTGTGAAGTTGAGTAAGACTCAAAGCCCGACCACGGCAGAAGATAGAGAGAGAATGAAAGTCATTCCCTATGCCTCAGCCATAGGTTCTTTAAAGTATGCCATACTGTGTACCAGACCTATTGTGTACCTTGCCATGAGTTTGGAAAGGGGGTACAATAGTGATCCAGGAGTAGATCACTGAACATCGGTCAAAATTATCCTTAGTTACCTAAGAGGACTAAAGAAGTATTTCTCGGTTATGGAGGTGGTAAAGAGTTCGTCGTAAAGGGTTACGTCGATGCAAGCTTTAACACCGATTCAGATGACTCTGAGTCTCAATCTGGATACATATTGAAAGTGGGAGCAATTAGCTAGAGTAGCTCCATGCAGAGCATTGTAGACATAGAAACTTGCAAAATACATACGGATCTGAATGTGGCAGACCCGTTGACTAAACCTCTCTCACAAGCAAAAACATGATCACACCTTAGTACTCTTTTGGGTGTTAATCACATGGCGATGTGAACTAGATTATTGACTCTAGTAAACTCTTTGGGTGTTAGTCACATGGCGATGTGAACTATGGGTGTTAATCACATGACGATGTGAACTAGATTATTGACTCTAGTGCAAGTGGGAGACTGATGGAAATATGCCCTAGAGGCAATAATAAAGTTGTTATTATTATATTTACTTAATCATGATAAAGGTTTATTATTCATGCTAGAATTGTATTGATCGGAAACTTAAATACATGTGTGAATACATAAACAAATACCGTGTCCCTAGTAAGCCTTGACTAGACTAGCTCGTTGATCAAAGATGGTTAAGGTTTCCTAACCATAGACATGTGTTGCCATTTGATAACGGGATCACATCATTAGGAGAATGATGTGATGGACAAGACCCATCCGTTAGCTTAGCATAATGATCGTTCAGTTTATTGCTATTGCTTTCTTCATGTCAAATACATATTCCTTCGACTATGAGATTATGCAACTCCCGGATACCAGAGGAATACCTTGTGTGCTATCAAACACCACAATGTAACTGGGTCATTATAAAGATGCTCTACAGGTATTTCCGAAGGTGTTTGTTGAGTTGGCATAGATCGAGATTAGGATTTGTCACTCCGAGTATCGGAGAGGTATCTCTGGGCCCTCTCGATAATACACATCATAAGAAGCCTTGCAAGCAAAGTGACTAATGAGTTAGTTACAGGATGATGTATTACGGAACGAGTAAAGAAACTTTTCGGTAACGAGATTGAACTAGGTATGAAGATACCGACGATCGAATCTCGGGCAAGTAACATACCGATGGACAAAGGTAATTACATATGTTGTCATAACGGTTCGACCGATAAAGATCTTCATAGAATATGTATGAGCCAATATGGGCATCCAGGTTCCGCTATTGGTTATTGACCGGAGAGGTGTCTCGGTCATGTCTACATAGTTCTCGAATCCGTAGGGTCCGCACGCTTAACGTTCGTTGGCGATATAGTGTTTTATGAGTTATATAATTTGGTGACCGAATGTTGTTCGGAGTCCTGGATGAGATCACGGACATGACGAGGAGTCTCTAAATGGTCGAGAGGTAAAAATTGATATATAGGACGATGTTATTCGGACACCGGAATGGTTTCAGGATGCACCGGGTAGCCATCGGGTCACCGGAAGGGGTTCCGGACACCCCCGGTAGGTGTTATGGGCTTAATGGGCCAAGGGAGGGATAGACCAGCCCACATGGGGCTGGTGCGCCCCTCTCCCTGGCCGGCCAGCCCTAGGGAAGGAAAGGGGGGAGGGCTAGCCCCTCCTGCCTTTCCCTCTCATGGGAGAAAGGAAAGGGGGGGGGGTGCCACCCTCCCCTGCCTTTCCCCCGCACCTATACAAGGCAGGGGACGCCACTTTCATTACAAAAAAAGACACATCCGTGACATTTTGGGCCGAACGAAATTTTTTCTGTCATGCTTATGACACTTCTATGATGATAATTGTGACAAAAGCACGTATCATCGTAGATGTGGTGGGCTCCTACTTCTATGACAAAAAATCATGACAGAAAATGGGCTTTTCGTCCTGGGCGGGCCGGGGACGCACTTGCATGACATTCTTTGGGCCGTCCATGACAGAAAAAATCGTGGTAGAAGCGAGGGCGAGGAAAATTTTGGGGAGTTCCCGGTTATGGTGGGTGGTCGGGGCCGAGCGATGCACAGAGGGATTGCGCGTTTCTCTCGTACAGGTACGCGCGTGTGTGCGAGGCGTTGGGCTCTAACTGAACCCGAGCGAGGCGTTCGCTTACTGAACCCGAGCGATTGCACTAGCTATGTTACTAAACCCGAGCGATCGATCCCTGGCTGTTAACTGAACCCGAGTGATTCCTTTGCTACTGCTGCTAACTGAAGCCGATTGAAGCTGCCTCTTGATGAACAGTCCACGGTGGGGGTTGGATGAACAGTTCCTGGTGGGGGTTGGATGAACAGTTCCCGGTGGGGGTTGGATGAACATGATCTCGTGGTAGTAGAGGCCATTGCCGCTAGATGAACAGGACCCCGATCGAGGAGGTGAGGGTGGATGAACAGTAGCCGGTGGAGGGACCCCGTGGAGGGCTGGTTGAACAGGACCCCGTGGAGGGCTGGTTGAACAGGAGCCGGTGGAGGCTGGATGAACAGGACCCCGTGGAGGGCTGGTTGAATAGTAGCCGGTGGAGGCTGGATGAACAGGACCCCGTGGATGAACAGTAGATGGTGGAAGCAGGAGGAAGTCGACGCTGGATGAATAGTAGCAGGTGAAGGCTGGAGGAAGTCGACGGTGGATGAACATTTGCCCGTGGAGTCCCGTTTTGCAGTACGCCACACCCCTCCCGATGAACATGACCGCGTTTCGACCGTAGGCACTCCAGCACAAGTCTGTTTCCTCTGTTTTGCGGTACGCCACACCTCTCCCGATCAACAGCACCCCGTTCCGACCATAGGAGCTCGAACACAAGTCCGTTTCCTCCGTTTTGCAGTACGCCAGACCCCGTTTCGGCTGTTCCGTCCAAGCCGGTTGGCTCCCGATGAACATGACTCATTCTGACCCAGTCTGATGCCTCCCGATGAACACGACGCTGTTTCTCTGTTCCGACCCAGTCGGTTGGCTGCTGATGAACAGGACGCCATCGCTGTACGCGTTCGAGACCCTGCCCGTATGTACGTACGTAGCCGTATTTACTTTCTTACAGCGTGGTTGTACGTACGTGTACACGATATAGACGGGACTGCCTGAACAGCTACCGCTCCTTACTGGGCCACGGTTCATCGTGGCAGAAAGATCGATGGACGAGTATGTACATACACGTTTGCGACCAGAATGACAACGCTACGTACGCTTCCCCGGGTGGGTCCCGGCTGTTAGGGAGGAAAAGAAGGCACTTCCTTGCGTGCGAAGATATTGATGGTGGGTCCGAGCTGACAGGGGGAGGATTTTTTTTTGCGCGTAATAAGGAGGCACTTCCTTGCGTGCGAAGATGTAGCTGGTGGGTCCATCTATCAGCCTCACCGCGTACAGTCCTCTTCCGATGGTTGTCGTTCGTTGACCACGTTGACCACGCCGCGCGGACAGCACCAGGCGGTGGACGACGGTGAGGCAGGGAACGACGTGGAGCCTGGGAACATGCGGAGGGTAGTACGAGGGTTGACTGGTTCGGCTGCGGTGTGAGGCTGCCGTTGCCGCAGAATAACAGGTGGTGTGGGTGAGTGGAGGGATGGCTTGGCCAGCGGTGGGAGTAGTAGGGGGCGGTGAGGTCGGCGTGGCAGCACAACCGGCCACGGGAGGCAGGAGCACGCGATGGTTTGGATGGCTGGAGCAGGAAAATCAGAGGTTGAAGAAGCAGGACGACCGTTGGATGTTAACAATCCAACGGTCACTGGTGATAGAATCGTTTGTTGACTAAGTTGACAAAGCCATGCGTACGCGTCAACTTAGTAGGGCCACAAGTCAGCCTCCATATCTGGTGGGCCCCAGCTGTCATGGGGAGCACTCGTTATTTTTCACTTAATAAGGAGGCACTTCCTTCCGTGCCAAGATATAGCTGGTGGGTCCCAGCTGTAATTGGGAGGATTCATTCGTTTTGGCGTAATAAGGAGGTACTTGCTTGCATGCGGCCATGGACCATGTGGGTCCCAACTGTCAGCCTCTCCATGTACATCCCTCTTCCGATGTTGTCGTTTGTTGACAACATTGACCACGCCGTGCCGAGAACACCAACGCGATGGACGACGGCGAGACCCAGGAAGGGAATGACCCGGAGGCGGCGAAGCCATAGCAGTGGAGGGATGTGGGTGAGTAGAGGGATGGCCTGGCCAGCGGTGGGAGTAGTAGGGGGTGGTGAGGTCTGTGCAGCAGCACAGCCGGCCACGGGAGGCAGGAGCACGGGGTGGTTTGGTCGGCTGGAACAAGAAAATCAGAGGTTGAAGAAGCAGGACGACCGTTGGATGTTAACAATCCAATGGTCACTGGTGATAGAATCGTTTATTGACTAAGTTGACAAAGCCCTGCGTACGCGTCAACTTAGTAGGCCCACAAGTCAGCCTCCATATCTGGTGGGCCCTAGCTGTCATGGGGAGCACTCGTTATTTTTCGCTTAATAAGGAAGCACTTCCTTCCGTGCCAAGATATAGCTGGTGGGTCCCAGCTGTCATTGAGATGATTCATTCGTTTTGGCATAATAAGGAGATACTTGCTTGCGTGCTGCCATGGACCATGTGGGTCCCAACTGTCAGCCTCTCCATGTACATCCCTCTTCCGATGTTGTCGTTTGTTGACAACGTTGACCACGCCGTGCCGAGAACACCAACGCGATAGACGACGGCGAGACCCAGGAAGGGAATGACCCGGAAGCGGCGAAGCCACAACAGTGGAGGGATGTGGGTGAGTAGAGGGATGGCCTGGCCAGCGGTGGGAGTAGTAGGGGGCGGTGAGGCCTACGCGGCAGCACAGCCGGCCACGGGAGGCGGGAGCAGGCGGTCCCGCCGGCGCTGGATTTGGCGGCTGGAGCAAGAAGATCAGAGATTGAAGAAGCATGACGGCAGTTGGATTGACATCCAACGGTCACGTCTGCAAGAATCGTTTGTTGACATATATAATAAGTAAAAAAATCTTGCATACGTGTCAACTTAATAGGCCCACAAGTCAGACCATTCCCTATTTTTTAAATAATTTATAGCTCATTGCAACTTCTTATGCAATTTATTGCAGCCCGTTTTTTTTGTTGGCCAGGGCAAGGGTTAAAAATTTAAACGAAATTTCGCATATTTTGGTGGGGTCCAAACTATTTTTAATACCAAAATGTCGAGCCAGATTTAAAGTACTTTGAAGATATATTTAAATTAGGTTAAAGCCGAGTGAAATTGGAATCTGAAAATGTGAAATTTTTTAGAAATTTGAAAGTAATTGCCAATTTGTCGTCTATTTTTTATATTTACAGCCCATTTCATATTACTTTCAAGATTTGCAACCCAGCAGGGTGTAGAAAAATAAGGAGGCCTAGATTGGGTATTCTTCAGAAAAAATAAACTGGGCTCATTTTCACAAAGAAAAAATAGCTGGGCTGGTCATGTGGTGAACGTAAAATAGAAGCTTGGGCCAGACGGGCCACAGCCTAGTTGAAACCCTGCTCCGTCTCAACAATAACAACAAAAAAATTTGCTCGAGCAGCTACGTCCCAGGTGTCAGCCGATCTTGTGTTGTTCTCTTGTCTATTGACTATACGCTAACAATGTCGTGGGTCCCAGATGTCAGCAAACCACAAGGAGGAAGCATTTTCTTTTTCTATACATTGACAATGGAATATATAACAAAAAATGAGGAACTTGCTTACGTACGGCCATGGACATGGTGGGCCCCTACTGTCATCCTCTCCACTTACAGTCCTCTCCCGATTCCTCTTGTTTGTTGACCATGTTGACAACGCGAGAGGGCGGCGCCGCGGCGAGCGCACCAAAGCGCGCGGAGGACAATGGCGAGGCCTCGGACGTCAGCGTTAAAGATTTAGGAGACTGTGGGGTGGCGATATGCGCGCTGAGGCGCAGCCAGCCGTGGAAGGCGGAAGCAGGCAGCCCTGCCAACGCTGGTTTGGTTTTGGCGGCTGGAGGAAGACAGGACTGAAGAAACACGACAGACTGTAAAAGCAGCAGGAGTACTTAACAACCTTAACTAAAACTAGCAGGGGCACTTAACAACCATAGCTGAAAGCAGTATGAGTAATTATACAGGTTCAACCGTACAAAGCACGCCTCAAACAGTGCTACTTTGCCTACAGATAACCAAGGCTGAGGCAACCAAGCCCCAGGACAAGGCCCAGGCGCCACCCCGCGCATCCACAACCTTCTAAAAGCGGCTTCATCTCGCAATGTGGTCAATAAACAGGATATTCGCTTTAGAGCCATGGAAAAGCATGAGCATAACCTTCTGTCCTATTCTCCAAGATGGACGGGCCTTCATTATTTGAGACCACCCATGAATAAGTATCTTTTCACCTCCAAGGGAAATAGAGTAGGTCGACATAAACATCATGTTGTGACCAAGCGCAAGTCTGACCCGACCATGGTCAGTCATCTGTATAGGAACAATAGAACTGGGCAGTTTCTATTTCAAGAAGATCACAGCTGTAAAACTGTGTATAAGCAAGAGTTTATGAACAACATATATGATAGAAAACAGCTCATACCCTAAGTTTCTCGACATAGTTGGACCTGTTCAACGTGTGCAGCAGTGGCACACATATCCCACGTGGCCTTCCACCATTAAAACGCCGCAGAAGGACCTCAAGACGATCAATAAAGTGTAGGAACTGGTGGATGTCGTCCCAGTCAACTTCAGTGCCATCAGTAACAGTCGAGTTCTTATAGAATAACAAACAAGTAGCGTGCTTAACTTTGAAATAACCTACATATGCCACCAATTATAAGAAATATTAGTTAGAAGTAGCATCTTCATGAGAGAAGGGAATCACAAATCATTGCTATTTCTAAAGTTAAATTGTGATTAGTTAGACAGAATAGGTGGATTAAGAAGTAATCGAGGCAACATGCAAGAACCAGACACAAAACTAACATGGATGAACTACTGGAACGACGCCGGGGTGGAAGATCACAGTGAATATGAGACCAGGTTTTGCTATTTCCATCAACATTCATGCGCCAACTTTCAATCCGTAACACTTGAGAAAGTTTATCCAAGTTCGGCCATAAAAAAGCAGCGATCTTCTTGGTTCATGAACCCAACTCGGAACTTATATCCATGGCTTGTCTTCAATGTGACCATTAAACTGGTGTATTCAGTTATGGCAAGGCCGACCATCTAGTACATGTGTTTTGGCAGAGCAAGGAATGCACCGCAGGAAAAATAATATGAGAACACAATGTATTCGCTATCCAAATCTAGAAATAATTTCCTCCTTCAGGTCAGTGTTGACCATGGTACTAGTACCTTTTAACCAAATATAGCAATCCAAATTTCCAAATTAGTCGACAGCATGTTCAAAAAACCCCACCCTCCCGGATAGAAAAGAGGATTCTAGGAACATACTGTGCGCGTTTTAAAATCATGTGTTAGGATGAGAAGGAACAAGTTTGGCGTCTCGCCAAGGGCGCAGAAACCTGTAGGGTCCTCGCACTTTGGGCACTGCAAATGAAACACAGTAGATTTAGTAGGAAGAAAAATGCATCAACGGCGGCGGCTGCCATCCTAGGATTACCCGCGACCAAGGGACTAGGATTTATCGGGGATGGATGAAGAATTCGTACCTGGTTCTCCATGAGAAAACCCTATGCAATCGCCGAGAGGGGGTTTTCTCTGAACAAGCAGACGAGGGAGAAGGGGATTCAGGCACAGTGAAATATTGCTGCTTCGTCAGTCCAGCTTACTGCTAAAGCTGGAAAGGTGGGGGTTTTCATGATTTGACGGCTCATTGGGCATTACTGCGGCGCTACGACCAGGGTGAGCCTACCGTGCAGTTGTGCACTCTAATTTGGTGCATGTCACGTGGACCCCGTTGCCGGATGCCCCACATATCAACGAAAGGAAGTAGAAAGGCAGGAGTAACTAGTTACACATAAATATATTTTTGACAGAGAGATACTCCCTCTGTAAAGAAATATAAAAATCTTTTATATCACAACTTTATACATAAGAAAAATCAAGGGGAATATATATAACATAATATGGGGGTTCAGCGGAGAATATAATACTCAGACAGGCTCACAGTTCTGGACTATGGGCCATAGGCCGGTGGGCCTGCATGTTTGGGGGCCCATGTGTTCTAACTCAGTGCATTTCATATTGCAAGTGATCGGTACGGCGCTGGTTTTAGATGCTGTCGCAAGGCAAATACAGAAAATTAAATAAAGCATGGCAGCTGTTAGAATGAAATCAAACGACAGTTCCTAACCAGCAATCAGAGTTGCAATTCTTTCATGATATCCTATGTGATAAATAATACTGTCGTACAACTTATACACACAGGACACTTGTTTCACCATGCCATATTATTACATCAAAAGCTCTCGGAGGATAGATCAGTTCGGCAGTTGCGTGCTGCTACTGAAGAATTTCAAAGTTGATTTGGACCAGCTCTCCTTGCCGAGAAAGTTCGATTTTGACATCATCCCCTACCACAAGAATTGATAGAGTTTTGAACCTTGACCATCCTTTAGCATCAATCATCATGCGACCATCCTTTGTACTTACGGTATATTGAGCAGGTTCATTCACACCAAGGCTGCGCATGGTAAGAGAAACTTGGCCACGGTCGCCCGGATTATTAAACGACTCCCTCGTTGCTCTAGGAATTCTCTGTTTGCAAACAAGAAGACATACACAAATAGTTAGATCAACACAGTGAATCATGTGAAACAACATGGAAAGAAAAAAGAACGAAGCACTTGGGCGGCCAATGCTTACCAAGAAGGTGGAGATGTCGGTTTTTGTAAGGACTTTGGTATATGCAGTGCGAACTGCAGCCCAGTCTGTTGCCGGTGCAACTGCTGGTTCCGTTGCCGCTGCACGGGCCGGAGCAGGTGCAAGTGCAACTTCAAGTGTTGGTGTAGGTGCCGGAGCCATTGCTGGTGCCCGTGCCGGTGCGATTGGTAGTGCCGCTGCTGCTGCCGGAGATGGTGCTCCTTGTGGAGCCGGTGCCGGTGTCGGAGCAGGTGCCCGTGTCGGTGCCCGATCCTCCGGTAGATCAGCCTGATCCACTGACGCGGTCGGTGCCCAATCCTCTGGTGGGTCAGACTGAGCTGCTGCCGCTGTCAGTGCTAGAGCCAGTGCCGTCTGAGAAGGTGTCGGTGCTTGATCCGATGCTGAAGGTGGTACCGACATGCGAGACAGCAGCGATCGTCTCTGGTCTGCTATGATTTCATACTTCAGCTTTCTAACTTCACTAGGCTCCATGACCTTGATCCAGTCTTTTTCTTCACTTCTTTTAAACACCAGAAGGACTAATTGTGGCGTGTTTGTTAAACCAAACTGTAGTTCATCATAGGGCTTCAGATTGTACACAGACAACAGACTGATCCAATTGTGTCCAGTAATATAAGTGATGGACAGTGCCTTCGTTGCTGACACGACATAAGAAGTGAAACCTGCAAAAATAACCATCATAGAGCAAACCAAACTGTTTATTCTGTAACGAATGTCACATGGCAAAACTTGCATCGTAAAATTGCAGCAAAAGTAAGAAAACATGACAGTAAATCAATAAGATTTACTTGATGTGACACGAGTGAATCCTTACCAGGAGATCACTATGTTCAAGTTCTAAACAGAAGGTTGATCGTCCAATTACGGGTGGCATGCAGGGCCCCCACTTACTCCCACAAGCAGGACAGTTCAAAGGTCGTGACAAATAGTATGGACCGAACATCCATGGGACTGGAAATCCTGGTGGGTGCGATAAACCCTGCAATGCATACAGATATTGGAGTGTAACCATAATTGATAAACCGTCCTCACAAAAAAGATGATCTGGATACTTTAAAATATACATACTTAATTGAGTGGATAGACATTAGCATAGACTGTTCTCTGGACTCACCACACAACAAAAGCGGCAGTACTAAACCATACAGGGTTCACACACACAAATCAAGTACTGAACAGTAGTACTTACTACAGACAAGCAAAGTTGCACTAATTAAACTCTGCAGACTATTTCTAGCCACCGACCTACGGGATGTACCCCACATAACTAACTAGGCCATGGACTTCGTGAGAGATTTCTACCGGCACCATCGCCAGCTCGTTAACCTTGGAGAACCTAACAGAGTGGTCTTTCCACTCATAAACATGATGATGAAGAAAGTTCGCATCAGATTTGTCGAGAAGCTTTACAAGAACCACACCCTTCGTAATCGAAGGCACAACTAGGAAATTGTTGTGGTGAAGTACACCCTCAAGAACACGCCTGACAACAATGCTACAGGAAAATACTAGTTCACGACACGTGGCGACAAGGACACAACAGTTGGATAGTTTAGTAGTAGAACTCATCCTCAGGTCCTCCAGTTCACATGGCATGACTTTGAGAACTTCATCTCCACCACGGACCTGGTTCTAATTCAAGCAGAAACCAAATATTTTATTACTACCTCCATTCAGAAATATAGATGATTTTCGATATTTTACTCCATATAAGACTACATATACGCACAGAAATGAGTGAACAAAGACACTAGAACATGTCTTCAAAGGCATCAGAGCAGAGGGATTACTTGCAATATCCATAACACAAGTTACTGAGGCTAATATACTCTCTTCAAAGGCATGAGAGCTAAAATCTTGCATTTCCTACAGCTAGCATTGATGTTCATAAAGTAGTTGAAAGTAATCTATAAGAAATCAGTGTTGTGTGCAATAATCATATGTATGTCAACCTCTCGCATCTTTTGGTCAAAAGAGCAATTTAGAACCGTCATTTGGCACACAAAAATCACATGCAAGAACACCTAGAAAGTTGTACTACTAGTACTAGTACTGCCTGTTAGATGAAAAAACATGATCAAGATCGCCAAAAAGATCGTCAAGAAGAGATATTACCTGGACTTGCTTAATGAGGGATCCTGGAGAGGGGGGCTTGGACAGGGCGATGGCCTTGAGCTTGTCTGCGGTAGTCTCGGTGGGATGCTTGCGCTTCTTTGTACCCTGAGCCTCGACGGTTTGGCCAGAGCCATAGACATCACTTAGGCCGGTGCTCCAGGGTCCATCAAGAAACTGTCAAATAGAAATAAAAGAAAAGAAACCATAATCACAAACCCAAAAGAAGAATAGAGAGGGAGTTATAGGATTAGTCTCGGGGTTGCAAGACCGGGCCTTGGCCAGAATCAACACCATTGATGCGCTCACCTTTCCTTCTTTGGGAGAGAAGAACAATGGCAGAAGCGCGTCGGGGTTTTCTTGAAGTAATGAGGAACAAGATGAGGGAGAAGCGAGTTGGGGTTTTCTTCAAGAGAGTAAGCTGAGAGAGAAGAGTGAAATGATGGTTGCTTCGTCCGTCCAATTTACTGCTGGAAAGGTGGGGGTTTTGTGATTTGACGGCTCATTGGGCATTACTGCGGTGCTTCGACCGGGGTAGTCTACCATGCAGTTGTGCACTCTAGTACGGAGTAATTTCGTGCATGGCAAGTGGACCCCGATGCTGGCTGTCCCACACGTCGGCGAAAGTGAGTAGCAAGGTTCCCGACGACCGTCGAGGAGGATCCGCACGGTAGAGCGTGTCCACTATTTCTGAAGAAAAAAATGATTACAGCAAGCGTTTCCACTCTTACGACGGAGGAGTGCGAAACACGGCAGCCACTTGAACTTACACAGTACTCCTACTACTAGGCATGTGCAGTGGTTCATACGTCAGTACTACATAATCTTGTTGCTAGTGTAGTAAGATATGACGATAAAAAATGATGTTGTGCGCATGTCAACTATATGAACAGTAATGTAACATACCCCTTTTTTCACTGTCCGGTCGAGAATGAGCGGTGAGATCAATGTTAACAGAACTAGGTCTACAACGCACGGAGAGTACAGTGCTACAGTACTCCGCGGAACATGAACCATATGAAGTATGAATCAGTGTTAGGCAGGGTGTATGAAGGGTGCATGGGATGGGAGCAAAAATTCCCTTCTTGACCCACTTTTGGGTGTTTGGCAGAATGCATGAAGGGTGCATGAGTCCACACTAGTAGGTTAACACAAATACACTAGGAGAATGCATGAAGAGGGGTGCTGAGATGAGCATGCACGAAGAGGGATCAACTATATTGAGATGAGAATGCAACCAAACACACCCACATGCTTTGTGCTATAGTGACTGATCTGCACCATCTGAGTTTGATGCAACGGTCATGTTGCGCCGAGACATGGACATGCCCATGTAGATGACACCTAAACACCACCGAAGTCCCTCTGCTTCTCGAGGCACATGATGTTGGTGATGCAGGGTGCCACCGCCCGCAGAGCCCGCTCCCGGTCGATGGGAGCCAGCTCGTCAAAGACGGCGTCCAATGGCCCGAATGGATTCTGGTGACGAAGCCCTAAGAGGATTCGCGCGGCAACGGCGATGGCAGCCCGCAACCCCTCCTTGTCCAGCTCCGCCCCCACCATCGCGCGGAGCTGGCTCAGCTCCTCGAAGATATAGGTGAAGAAGGAGACCAGGTCAGGAAGCCGCAGCCCGTTGAAGTCGACGGGGTGGTCAAACGGGTTTAGCCCGACGGCCGGCATGGTCGCGCTGGCGCGACGATAGGCATCGTGCAGCCGCAACACGTGCGTGGCAACATGGTCCACCAAGTGGTTGAGGCGATCCTGGACCTCGTCACGATCGGCCCGCTCGCGCTCCAGCCTGCTCGCCTGACCGCCTATCGTATCTCCCACTTTCTGCAGCAACATCGCCGACACCTCGAGCATCTTTGTGGTGGACGCCTGCCGCTTTTGAAGCTCCATGAACTCCCACACATAAAGGAGGAGCATGGCACTCCTCTCCTCCTTGAGCTCACGGAGCTCCACGTCCTTGGCCCTGAGCTCCGCATCCTTGGCCTGGAGCTCCTATGTCAGGCGCGTCACGTCAGACTCCGTGATCTGGTGCGCCGCCATGGAACCAGGTAGAAGCAATGGGGAGAGGAAGCAAAGGGGGCGAAACGGCTGAAAGGCAATGCAATCTACGGGAAGACGGAGGGAACCAACCGAGAAGCGGGGTGAATCTTTTGGTTTTCACCATGGGAAAACACTAGTCGATGACTTTTCACATCAGGGAGCAGTGGGTTTTACAGGCGGAGTCATCATGACTAATTGCTGCCGCGCCTGCTCCCGTCAATAAAAAAATAAAAATCCTGCCGCGCCTGCCGCACCCAAAGACCAGAGCAACGCCGCGGTGGATATTTAAATTTACCTACCGGCAAGGAGAGAAAAAAAGGGATGAAAAAACAAATATGGCGGCGGCCTAGCTAATCGGTCACACTAGCCCAACTAGCTAGCCACCGTGCTTCACTGATGTACTCGGCGGGAAAGGTGGGCTTTTGTGATTTGACGACTCATTTACTTGCTTCAGCGCTACGACTGAGGAGGACCGAGAAAACGCGCGGTAGGGCGTCCCATGTCTCGGCAAGGAGGAAAATATGCGTGCACCACCCGGGAGGACCCAGAAATCGCGCGGTAGGGTGTGCCACGTCTCGGCACGGAGGAAAATGTGCGTGTAAAAATATACTGTATCAGATGTACTACCTATGGTTCGACCTCGGAACCCATGCAGTCGGTCGAAAACACCCCACTAGCCACACAGCTTCATCATGCTAACGTGGCACGGAGGATAGGTGTGGTTAGCTCCGTCTCGACCAGCCACAACGTCTCTTGTTCTAGGCGATTCTTCTATTTTCCAAGCATTTTTTTAGTTACTAGCAATGTGCCCGTGCGTTGCAACGGATCCAAAGTATAATAGTACTTGTTCACAAACTTGAAAGAAAACACTCTTGTTTTGATATACATATATACCACTAAAAATATATTACTTTTCACTCAAAACATATTTCTCAGGCTGTTTTGATGAGGTGAGGGAGGGATGTGGTTACTTATAAGATAATAACGGGTTTTCTGCAAATTGGAGTAGAGAAGTGGGCTATTGTTGCAAAAATGCCACAACTTACCTCACAGCCGTTAGATGCAGATCTAATGGTCAGAAATGACGGATGGCAGACACACCATCATCAACAACTGAGTCTTTTATAGGAGTAGAGATAATAATACCACGGCAAGCTCGCACCGCTCTTCATGTGTGCCCATGCGTCTAAAGGTTAGACGATGGAGAGGAGAGAGAGATCGCAGACATGGGACCCACCAGTAAGTAAGTCAACGGTCATGCACGTGTTGACGAGCAGTCCCTCTACTCTACTCAACGTAATACTGTATAAAATCAATTTATGCGACAAAGCCAACAACCGTTGCTATTTCAGGCTATCGACTTACGCTTTGTAGTCCAGGTTGCCAGTTCGAATCTCGTCTTTCAGATTTGTTAGTTTTAGGTCCAAATTTGATCAATGACAAGTGGGACTCCCGTGTGTTGTTCCGATATTTCAGTGTAGGATGGTTTTTTTGCACAAACACTTTGCGCGGTTAGACAAGTAATGGCACCAGTTACATGTATTTTGCAAGTTTAGGAACAAAAATGACAGCGGCATAGAATATCACATCCACCCCGCAGCTTAGATGCTATGGTGATACGAGTTTTTACGTTGTTGGATATGAGATCCAATGGCTTGGGAGTAGTCTTTGTAATTATGCGCAATTTCCAAACTCTCCAAGGGTTTTTTTGCAAATAAAACATTCAGGCCTCGTGTGTGCCGCTGCATCTTGGATCCAACGGCTCCCAGTAGCTCATATTAGGTGCTCCCATTAGCTTAATTAGCTGCTACAGTGATACGAGCATCTAGGTCGTATGATCTGTGATCAGATGCCACATGCGTAGTACTTGTACTTTCTATGCAATTCCCAAAATCTTTGAGGCCTATATTGCAAAAACATTCAAACATCCTATTGTGAGCTGTTAGATCTCCCGAGAACTCGTATCACCATAGAATCTACTTTGCGGGAGCACCTCATATTCTCCCATGCGAGAAAATATCAGGTGCTCTCGCAGCTTGGATGCTACGGTGATACGAGCTTCGAGGTCGTTTGATGTGAGATCCAATGGCATCTGAGCAGTCTTTGTGCTTGTAAGCAGTGGCCGAACTCTTTGGGGCTTTTCTGCAAAAAAACATTCGAACCACCAAGGGGTTGTTGGATCACAGATCCAATAGCTCCGAAGAGCTTGTATCACCAAAGCATCTAAGGTGTGGTAGCACATGATATTCTTACATACAGGAGAATATGAGGTCCTCCTTCATCTTAGATGCTACGGTGATACGAGCTTCGAGGTCGTTGGATATGGGATCCAAGGGCATTTGAGTAGTTTTTTGTACAAATTGTGTGCAATTCTCAAACTCATTAAGGTTTCCTGTAAAAATATTAAGACATCCTGTGATCTACTATATCTCAGATCTACAAGCTCCAAGGAACTCGTATTAGCATATAGCATCTAAGGTGTGGGGGCACCTGATATTCTCCCGGGGAGGGGGGTGCACAACCAATCGGTGTTTGGGAGGGTGGGGACAAATATAATGTTCAAAAAATATAATCTAAACAATCCTAAACAGACCTTCACAATTTTATCTAAGGTCGAGGGGTAACCCCCGACAATCTACATAGCTCCGCCTATGTAAGAGGTGTAGTGCGAGCGTCTATGTGTGAGAGAGACGACGCGAAAAAGCGAGGTCAATCGAGTCATTTATAGAGGGAGAGATCGAGGGAGTGTGGCCTAGCGTACACTCGAATGTTAAAGACGATACACTGAGATATTTTGCGGCGAAGCTGTGGTGAGGGTTGGAGGGAGATAGTTACCGAGAGAGTGGCCTAGATAGACTTTGTGTGTGCGCGCACGGTGAAGGTGTTTTACAAAGGCAACACATGTATCTTGAGAGAGATAGAGGGAGCGTTTGTCATGGAGGGCACGACGAGGTTGTGTGTGAGAAATACATTTGTTGAGAGTGTGAGGGCGGGAATGACATAAATGGAGATTGAAACATGAAGAGCAATAATGAGCGCGCGTGTGTCGGATACCAATAGCTCTATTAACAAAGAAATGAACATCAATCGATACATGAAGTATGTGTGTGTGTGTGTGCGTGGGGGTGGGGGGGTCGATGGAGAGACCTAAACACAAAATTCGCATGTATTTAGTACTAGACTTAATTTTCATGTTTCCGTTTCCTGTTCATTTTAAATATTGAATTGAGGACCATGCATGGCTTACATTTTACTCCCTTCGTTCCTAAATATTTGTCATTTTAGAGATTTCAAATGGACTGCCACATACGGATGTATATAGACATATTTTAGAGTGTAGATTCTTTCATTTTGCTTCGTATGTAGTCACTTGTTGAAATCTCTAAAAGACAAATATTTAGGAACAAAGGGAGTATTTTTGAATTCATGTCATACATGCATGGTTTGGAAAAACAGATGCACTATACTTACTGGACTGTTGTTGTATTCGTGTGTGTGTGTGTGTGTCGTTATATGCTTGATACATACAAATTTTTCTCACCACCATACCGTTCGTCTTTTAAATTTGAATTTGCAATGAAAAACTTACTCGGGATACCATGAAATGTGAAATCCACATTGAGATCACTATATCACAAACTCACTCTAATTCAAGAACTCGTCATATATCAATTACCGTGCCTTTTGGAATGACCAGTAATTTGCAAGGAAAATACGGGCATTGTAATACATATAGATTCATTTGGCAATTTAAAAGATTCCTTTCATATTCTCGAATGGTAGCACCCAACGGCGTACCAGCCAGACCCGGGATCGTGTTGATCCTCAAAAAAAACCGGGCTCGTGTCCTTCTGGTGGCGTGCGTGGTACGCACATTAGCCAACCCCAACCACTCGAGCCTCCGCGTTTCGAGTCGAAATATCTGGCGGCCAGAATTCCAGCCCTAGGAAATTCCCCTCATGTCCCCGGTCCATCATGACTACCGATGAACAATGGAGGGATGCTTTAGTAACTAGGCAACATTACCTACCGTGCCGAGCACGGTTCAATTCCCTCGGTCGCCGCTACCCAAGGTCACCCATCAACTCCATTGCCTAGTACTAATAGGAGTACTACACCAGGATGAGCACAGAATTGAGCCCTGTTTGTTCGTGCCTAGTACTTGAGTTAATATATCAGGCAATGCACTGGTACGGAGGGATTATCCTTTTACTCTGCATATATAACTTGTCTGAAGTATAACTAAGCAAAATGTTTGACCAAATCCTTTCTTAAGAAATATTAACATCTACAACAATAAAGATGTATCACTTGAAAATTCATTGCATGATGCAGGTTATGATATTGTTTCGAATCCTGGATTTTAAATTCCAGAAAATCCAAAAGTGACCTGAAATTCATGAAACTGAGCATGGTCTCGTGATATGGCGCAAATATGCTGTCGTAATTTTTTTGTTCAATTTGAGACAAGCTGCTTATGAAAAGTTGCACAAATGAAGAGCCAAGGTAATTTGGAACAAAGACCTATCACGTTAACGTGAACGCTTTCACTATTCAAACCGTGGGCGTTTACGTGCCGCCACGAGTCCCGCTTCTCATCGACAGGTGCCGTGCAAGCAAGCGTGTGAGTCGACGGGAGGCGTGCGAGCAGACCGCTGCGCCGGCTGACCAGGAGGCGTGCGAGCAGGCCGCTGTGCAGGCTCACCGGGAGGCGAGCCCTTTGACCAGGCTCCGCCACCACCTTCATCCCAACTGCCCCCACTTTTAATGGCGCCGGCGCCGCAGTTTAAAATCACCCCCGCACTACCCGGTATCGCTACAATCTTCTCTCTTCCGCTCCGATTCTCCTATCGTCTATCTCCAACTAGCCTGACCTAACTGTACGCCATGCCGCATCACGATGGTCTGCCCTTAGTCTTCCAGTTTCCTAAGGAAGAGACCCATCCGGAGTCTCAATAACATAAGGCGCTTTGGGAGGAGCTTGAACTGGCCTTGCAGGAAGACGTCGCGCCTGTCCCCGCTCCCTTTCCAGCTCCCGTCGCCTCGACTGCGCCAATGCCCATCCCCGTGGCATTGATGGGCTGGGAGCCGCACATTGTCGCCGAGCTTGATGCCACGGGGTTCCACGAGGTCCCCGCCGACTTCCGCGCGCCCGTGCACCTGCCAGCACATGCGCCTGCGCGTGCCCGTGCCGGTGCCCGTGCACACGAATGTCTCCGCCGCACCGTTGCCAGCGCATGTCCCCACGCGGGTGCCAGTGCCCCCCTCAGCGGCATGGATCACCGCCGTCGACCGCTTCCTTGCACCAATGCCAGTCGCCTCCTTCCGCCAGTTGACTCGCTCCTGGAGACCGAAGTCCAGAATATTCTGGCCTTCCTTGAAGCTAGGACCACTGTCCAGGAGTACGCCAACAACAGCGCAAGACGCCGCTGTTGCCGTCGCCGTCGGTCAGTGGCCCGACGGCACACAGAGCATGGCAGAGGAGCCGCTTCCCACTGCAAGACGCCCCCGCCGCCGCCGCGTAATCTAAATTTGCCATGAAAAACGTTCGGATTGCCATGCTTAAAATCAGAACGTTTGGGATTTATCATTTCTGTTTATTTTAGTTCGATCATCGTATGAATGTAAAGTCGGAGTCAAACTGAATGAAATCTATGGTTTGATCGATTGAATGTTCTGCTAGAGCCTTATCAAATTAAATATAAAACATCATCAAGCCACATGTATTCCTTCTCATCGCAAACATTTCATATTAAATACCACATCAATTCCAAATATATTTTTAGGGAAGTTAATACCAAATCCTTGTAGGGCGCAACCAGTCCCTTTGTTCGAGCACTAGGCGATACATCTATTTATCTACGCATTTAATTATGACGGAGTAGTAGATAAATAGTACTACAACTAGCCTAACTTGTCCATCGCGGTCACTTTTGTTCCTAAACTTGTTACATGTATAATACTACTAGTACGTGAAACTGGTGCCGTAACTTGTGAACGCGTCCAGATATGGTCAACGGCAACATCGCGCGCGCATTCTTCGTGTTTGCCTGTGCGTCTAAATGTAGAAGGGGAGGAGAGAGAGAGAGAGAGCAGACATGGAACCCACCAGTAAGTGAAGGCAAATAGTATCCGTGCTAACGAGCCAGTCCCACTAATGTACTAAAATTAATATTAAAACATGTTATCCATTAAATAGCCTTTGGTAATATAAAAACATTATATCAACAAAGGGGGGTACAACAAACGTTGCTACTATGTTGCCTATTGACGTGCGGCTTAAAGGCCCTGGTCGCATGTTCGATCCTCGTCCTTTTTCATTTTTAATTTATATATGGGTCCAAATTTGTTCCATGACAGGTGGGCCCCTCGGTGTGTAGTTTGTAGCACTTTAATTTGTTGGTCAAAATTTGTTCCATTACAGGTGGACTATCGGTGTGTAGTTTGTAGCTTATTTGTAATAATTAAAGAGAACAACAGAGTTTTTTGCAAAAATACCATGGTGCGACGTGGAAGGTGAGAAAGGACGTGCGAGAGAGTGATGACCGAGCTAGAGGGAAATCAATTGGGGGAGGTGCGGGGGTTGCAACGGTGTTTGGAGTAGTTGTGGGCCGAATGCTACGAAAATATAATCTAAACCCACCGGAATAAATGCCTTCGCAAATTAATCCAAGGTTGGAGTCCCCCTCACAATGTAAATAGCTCCGGCTCTGCGAGGGATGGAAAGGTAGCTTCAATGTGTGGAAGATACGGCGTGAGAAAGCGAGGTCAATCGAGACACAGATAGATAGAGAGACAAAGTGAGTGTGGTCCGGCATTCATTGAAAAGATATATATGCTCTAGAGAGATATTGTCCGATTGAGCTTTTGGGAAGGGTGAGGGCTGTAAGATAGAGCTTGAGAGATGATCCAGTCACGGACATGTAGATATATTTTGTGCATGGGAGGAAGCAAGGTCAATCGATACATAGATAAAGTGTGGGTCGTCATGCGATCGAAAGAGTGAGACAAGTTGGAGAGAGTGACCTAGATAGACAATGTGCATGAGAGAGTATACAATATGAATATGTCGAATTGGGCTCAAACATGGAGATATATCATTTGTCTCTAAGAAAGAGCGAGGTCACTCGAGACATACATAGAGAGAGATAGAGAGATTGAGCGAGCGTGGCCTGCCATGAGGTCGAAAGAGTGGGGGCGGCTTGGATGGACTGACCTAGATAGACAATCTGTGTGAGAGAGTATAGAGTGTGTCGATCGAGGCCTGAACAGGGAGATATATCATTTGTGTGTGAGAGAAAGTGAGGTTAATCAAGACTTAGATAAAGAGAGCGAGATTGAGCGAGTATGGGCCGCCGTGCGGAAGAAAGAGTGAGAAAGTCTCGAGAGAGTGACCTAGATAGACAATGTGCGTGCGTGAGGACGAGAGGGGGGGTCTAGATAGGCAATGCATGTATCTAGCGAGAGAGGGTGGGAGGGAGAGAGAGGTCGGCATGGAGTGCAATGGCGGGTGTGTGAAAGAGATACATTTGGTAACAGAGTGGAAAAAGGGGGTTGTGTAGTTGAGAGAGTTAGAGATCGAAACATGGAGAGAAAGAATGAACGAGTGTCGGAAACCGATAACTTTCTAAGGTGGTTAGGAGAGGAAGATTGATCGATACAGGAAGTATGTAGCGTGTGTGCCGAGGGGGGGTGGGGCTAAAAACAACATTTGAATGTAGATAGTACGAGACTTAATATCGACGTTTCAATTTAGTGTACATTGTAAGATTTGAATTGAGGACCATGCATATGGCTTCCATAATTATTTCGAATTCGTGCCATACTAGGTTTGGAAAAGTTGACATTGACTCAATTGTTGTGCTATTTTGTAGGTCATATGTTTGAATCCATCCAAAGTTTTCTCACTACCATGGTGTTCATCTTATACATATGAATTTGTATTAAAAAAGTAGCGTGGATACCCTGAAATGCGAAATCCACATTAGAATTGGAGATCGCTATGTGACACACACTCTAATTCAAATAACTCCTCATTAATTAATTTATAGTATCTCGTTTCGAATGACTAATTATTTGCAAGGAAAACACGGGCATGGTAATACATACAGATTCGTTTGCAAATGAAAGAAGATTCGTTTGCATTCTCAAATGTAGGCGCACCAGGCAGACCAGGGTCGTGTCGTGGTGGTCGCGTGTGTCGTACGGACGCTAGCACCCAGCCACCCACCCCGTCCCTCCGCCCCCCCCCCCCCGCCCCCCAAAAAAAGAACAACGACAAAAAAAGTTCGCGCTTCCACATTTCGGATTGAAATATCTGGCGGCCCCAATTCCAGCCCTGCAAAATCTCCCTTCTCCACCGTCCCCTTCCTCGTCCAGAGCGCTCAAATCCCTAATTCGCCGCCAACCCAAGCAAAGTTCGAATCGCCCCTCGTCTCGTCTCTTTCCCCACCTCTATGCCGAACGACGATGATGAAGATGACAGTCGCGCTTCACCACCGCACCGGAGCTACCTCATCTACGCCCTCGTCCACCGCACCGGGTGGTCCACCGACAACGTCGGCCGCCACAACCGACGTCCCTCACAGACACTGACTTCCACCGCATCAGGTGCGCTTCACCAATGTCGTCTCCCACCTCACTGGGGCTACTTCACCGAGCACATCTTCGCACCTCCACCCCCCGAGGCCGTTGGGGCTTCACCAACGGTCTCGTCCACCGCATTGTAGCACTCCACTGCCGCTCAAGATCTGCATCCATGTGCGGCCAGCCAACGCTAGTGCATCACCCTCAACGGCTCTGAAGTGACCCGCACTCTAGCTAGGCGAGTATGCCCAAACGCCGGCCCGAACTAGGTATTCACATATCACTCCTTGTGCACTATTCCGATGATGTTTGGATATCCTTTACTGCTCTCTTAACTTACACGCCTATGCAACTCTAACTTTAACTCTTATTTCTTCTAGAGATATCATCTAAAACAAGCAAAACCATTTTTTAGCGAAGCATGACGGCGCTACGAGATCAGGTACACATCCTGCACACCGGTATAACCTTGTAAGTACCTGTCCTCCGGTACAACAGCAAGGTCGATTCCTCTTATTTGATCAACCATTCGCCGTGTCAAAAATGCAGAGGGGGTGCAAGGAGCACAAGGCCTGCACATCCAAGCAAGTGGTAACATGGACTTGTACATGGAACATCCCAAGCGCAAGTAGAGCTGTAGTGAGCCTGTACAATGAGCTAGCGTAAGTCCCTGCATTTCATTTAATTCGTACTGTCCTGCGTGTATGATTTGTGTGCAGTGGCAGATCCATGAATTCAAGTTACCAGGGGCGAAAATTTAACTTAAAAAATACGAAGGCACTTGCACTCCAGAAATCAACATAACTTGAGAAATGTGAAGCTACATGCACTTTGAAAACCAGCTAATGATCCAAAGTAGTTCTAGATTATAAAACACTAAATGATGTAAGCACCAAAAAACACAAAATGCAACATGGTGTACAAGGACTACTAACATGGACTGTACCTGCTTGAATTATTCGTTCTCTGGCTGAAAACATCGAAGTGTAATTGCACCTATAACCAGTGCACAAACTGCATATCAATATATCTATCCTGCACAAGTATGCCAATAGTTTCAAACAACAGATTAGAAACGTATTTATGCTACGTTGTCATGATACGGGGACTTTCTGGTAGATGGCCTCGACGTTTCCTCAAGCCATGAAAATGTACTATAATTTGCTTGTCATCAATTCCTGCAAATCTCTATCTCTCTCTCAACATAGCAGATCATCATTAGACACTAAATCCTTCAATGGGAGCTTGCAAAATGCTTGCATTAGATCCCTCATTAGACACTATATGTTCATCACCAGGAGCATGTATAATGTTTGCATCAAATCCTTCATTAGCAGTCTGTTCATTGGACACTTCAGGCTCAAGAACAACATGAGCTTGTATGTTTGCATCGGAAACTTGATTAGACACATCAGGTTTAGTCAGTTCAGTATTGATTGGGGGAGTTATAAAATAAGCAAAAATTGGTTTCATTTCCTTATAGATTCCCTACATACAAGTAGTTTTACAACACCGTCAGGTTTAACTATTGGCCAGAAATTGAACAGTTGAATTAGATATAATCAGGGATGTGATGTACCTGCTCGTTACGCATGCTGCTCTTGCAAGCTGCGAATATCCGTTTGCGCAAGCTCGATGCCATGCCTGTGCTGCCGCCGCTGCCTCCCACGCATGCTACACCCAGGGTTGGATCTTCATCCTCTTGTCCTTCCATTCGCTTGAAGCCCGGCGACCGGCGTCCAATGAAGGCGCGAGGAAGTGTTGTGTCGGTCTGTCCAGCGGCGGCTAGGTTAGGAGCGAACCAGACTGGAGGCTGGAGTGAACGAATTGGGATTTTTCCTGCTGTCGATCGATATGGGAGGCACTCGTTTGGGCCGCGAGCCTGCTATAGGGCCTGCCTTGCACTTACATTATTGGCCCATCCAAATTGAAACGTTTTTCTTCATTTTTTACATTGCCTGCTCGTGCGCTGGGACGAACAAAACTAGCCTGGGCCAACCTGGACGACTCAAACTAGGTGCACACTTTCCAGCCACCCGAGGTGGCCGCCCATACCAGTCCCTACGGTGGCGTTGCCCCTTTTTGCGTGTATGATTGGGGTAGTGAAAAATATTCCAGTGGCACTTTTGATTTACCCACAGAATGGTTGAATTGCTTGTTTCTATGAACTGAGTTCGCCAATAATGTGAAGGATGCCAGTCTTTTCATCCTATTGTAGATTGCTTAGATCTCGATATGCCAAATGTAATCGCATGAAATATACTGTAAAAGCCAGTGTGATGTGTGTTGCTACAACTAGTCTGACAACCCGTCCTCATATAACATATCAAGGATGCACCATCTTATCAGATTAACCATTCGACTTACCAATGTAGTGTGGGAAGAAAGAAGTATTGGGACTACATATCCAAGCAATTGATGCCATGGACTCCTTCGTAGAACCTTGTAAGCGAAAAAGAAGTTGTAGTGTGCCTGTACAAAGAGCTAGCGTAAGTTCAGTTACCTGCGTCTCAGAATTTTATTTAGCCACTTATTGCAAAATTGTTCAATTACGTTGCTTGGCTTAATTTAGTTTGCTACTGATTACATAATGCCATAGCCTGTTAATCCTATTATAGACTGCGCCTATCTATGTGTTTGATACTTACTGTTAAGAATTACCTGTTTGCCTGAATTTAAATAGCTACTTAAGCACGTAGATAGCTGGTCATATGTACTTCTAGGGTGCAGCAAAATTCACGTGTAATTTACGTTCTGATACCCTGTTTGTTTAAATGGTTTGCTGTTATCACTTGTAGCATTAGTAATGTTTGCATGTTCATAGATAAACAACTGTCAGGTTTATATGAGGGACACCGTCTTTTTAACTTATATATATATATATATGTGTGTGTGTGTGTGTCGGAATCATTTTGCTTACATCAAAGAAATTTACAGATGTCTGTGTTGCTGGTAAACGGTACCGACTTGTTACTTTAATACGTTGCCAAGAATTTGTTAGTTTTACTAGTTCATGTGTAATTAAATACGTTGTCAAAACTGGTTAGTTTTACTAGTCTGATGTTAGTTTCTTGTCGGAGTAAATGACCACGGGTAGCCCCATCAGCTCCCTTTGGTATTTCAGGACAATCGGGGCAGGCTGCGCCCCTCAAACATCAAGGACAAGGGCCGCCTTCTTGAGGCCGGCTGGTCCAAGCAGCCGGTTGCCGGGAGGCGGCGGAGTCCACAAGACGGCCATGAAGTGGGCCGACTCCTGGTAGGCGGCCTCCTGGGATGCCGAGTCCTAGCAGGCGGCCCCTCGCGCCATCAAAGTCAGCGCCAACATGAACATGATGAGACAGGGCATGGCTACAGTACAGGCCTGCCACCCCCAAATCCAGGGCAGGGCGTGGCCACAGTACTGCGTGCCGAGCAGGCATCCTGCACCCAACGCAGGACTGTTGCCATGCCGCTCATGACGTCACCCATGGCAGAGGAAGCCATGCTCCCGTGACGGGCGGTCAGTATGGCCCGCAGGCGGCGGGTCCTACTTGTCCGTGACAAGCCAGAAGGCGGCGAGCCCAGACCAGTCGGCTAAGTGGGAGGCCGGCTCCCAGCAGGCGGCCATCCTCCTCCCTCGAAGTCCGTGCGCCATTAACCAGATACGATGGGGTATGGCTATAGTGAGTTCCCGCTAGGCGGCGGGACTGTATCCACGCTCCCCCTGACGTGGCCTTCGTCATCAGGGGCAATGCTACAGCATAAAGCTGTCAACGCGGCCCGTGGACGGCGGGACCCACCTGTCGGCTGAGATCGTGGCAGTCGGCGGACCCACCAGGCGGCGGGCCCTGGCGGTCGGCGGAGAAGCCGGCGACCGGTGACGCTGACTGCCGGGCCCCGCATCTGGCCAGATTACCGTTGTACCCCTGGGGGGTAGGCTTATATAAACCCCCCAGGTCACCCCATGCAGGGGGTGGGCTCTTGGGCAGAGGCCTCATCGAGCACTCCACACACATGCAGAGAGAGTGGAGTAGGGCTAGCCTTGCCCTTCTTCCTCCTCCAGCCAGTTAGCTCAAGGAGCAAGCTTGTAGCCACCTGTTGAAATAGTGATCATGCGGAGACCCCGTAGAGCAGGATTAGGGGTGTTATCTCTTAGGAGAGCCCCAAACCTGGGTAAGATTCGCAAGCGTACGCGGTCTCGCTCACTCCCGCTTCTGGAGCCCGGCGACGTACTTTTGTCCCCATCCACGATAAGCCATCCCCTGGCATATGTCGCACGATATCCCCGACATTTGGCGCCCACCGTGGGGCTAGGTGCACCGTCGTCCGGAAACACGTTCTGGACGGGAACCCTCTTCCTCCCTGGCGATCGCAGCCAGCCCGGCACGCCCGACGGTGTTTGCACCGACACGCTGCACGGCGTGGAAGTTGTTTGCGCCGCAAGCAACCTCGCTGATCTCATCAGCGAGATCCGCCTCTTCGACGAGCCCGCACTCGACGCGGGCGCAGCTAGCTCCGAGAGCTGCCTCGTCGATCTCCTCGGCAAGCTTCACATCGCCGACGAGCCGGTCTCCGACCCGGAGTCTGTTGGCTCCACCGACCTGCTAGTTGACGTGGGCGTCGACGCCGACGTCGCGCTTTCTGATGCCTTCCCTGGTGACGTGGTGATCTTCGACGACCCACTTCCCGCTGCAGACAGCAGCGCCGGCACCAGCACCGTCACTGAGGTGCTGGTCATCAGCCACGACGGAACCTCTGACCAGGCCGGCCGGGACCCATTGCAGGCGGCAATGCGGGACCTGCCCACTCCCGTAGCGCCCGGTGCGAGCGGTGAAACGCTGGAGGCATGCCGTATCGCACTTCTCGACAGCGCCAACAAATTGGCGGCCATGAGACGCCTCACCGAGGCTTACCACCGCGAGATCGACCGTGCCGTTTGCGGCACACCGGCTGCTGATGAGCCCAGTCGCGTGGGCACGGTCCGGCAGCGCGGCGGCGCCATCGCCAGCATGTTGGGGGCCGACCGCCCGGTCTACGCCACGCCCATGGAGAACTTGCGCGCCGCCCAGGCAGCGGTAGACGAGCTGACCGCCTGGAGGGCGACGAGCGTCGCTGCATGACAGAACGCGTCCAGCAGCTCATCGACGCGGCCGCCGCGCAGCAAGAAGCCGGCCGCCGCATGGTGGAACCCGGCCTACAGGCTGGGAACCTTCCCCCTTGCCGGGAGCACGGCGCGACCTCCCGGACGCCAACAGCCGGCGCCCGCGACCGAGGAGACCCAGAGCCAGTTGCCAGCCGCAGCCGCACCCGCATCTCCATTCAGCGCGACCAAGACGGCCGCCCACGAGCAGTAGAGCGGCGGGACGATCGTCAGCCCCCTCCCCCGCGCAGGGAGAGGCGCGCCTCTCCGCCGCCTATTGAGCATCCGACTCTCGGGCGCCGGCTGGGCCCCCGCGAAGGAGTTGGAGAGAACGACGCCCACAACCGGATCGACCGCTTGGCTCGGTCCCTGGTGTTGGAAGAAGAAGATGCAATCGGCCCGCCTTGTTTCGGCCCCCGCATTCGCGATGAGCCCTTCCCCAAGGGGTTCTCGCTCCATCGGGACACTCCTAAGTACAACGGCTCTGTGAAGCTGGAAGATTGGCTGGTCGACTACTCCATTGCCGTCAACATAGCGAATGGCAACAAGCGTGTCGCCGTGAAGTATGTTCCGCTCATGCTCCAGGGCACGCCCCGGACATGGCTGAACAGCCTCAAGCCCTACAGCATCAACAGCTGGCTAGACTTCACCGAAGTTTTCAGCCGCAACTTCACCAGCACCTACAAGCGGCCGCCCAAGCCTCGCCAGCTCTCCCCGTGCATCCAAGGCCCGATCGAGTCCACCCGCGAATACTTAACGCGATGGGCCGAGCTGCGCAACTCCTGCGAAGGGGTTCATGAGGTGCAAGCCATTGAATACTTCACTGCCGGGTACCGAGAGGGCACCCTACTCAAGCACCGGCTCCTCTGCGACGAGCCGGCCACGCTCGATGAGCTGTTGATCATAGCGGACAAGTACGCCACTGCCGACTCCTCCATGAAGTCGAAACTCCAAGTGGATACGTCAGGAAAGATGCTCCCTCCGGCTCCTCAGACACCGGCTGGTGATTCCAGACGGCGCCAACAATCAAACGACAATAAGCGCAAGGCCCCGCAGCCGGCTACCACCAGCCGGCAGGTGGCGACAGTCGAAGACTAGCAGCCAGAGGAGCAGCCCGGCCCCAAACGCCAGAAGGGCGGCAAGCCTGCCTGGTTGCCCGCCTTCTCGTTTGAGCAAACCCTCGACGCTCCCTGCAAGTTCCACAGCGGCGCGAAGCCATCCAACCACACCACCCGGAAATGCCACTGGCTCACCCGCATCGCCAGAGGCGAAGGACTGCCTTCGCCGCCTGCTGGCCCTCCGCCTCCGCCTCCCCAGCAGCCGGCGGTCCGACCAGTCGGCGCGATCCAAGACGAGTTTCCTAAAGAGCATGGAGCTTACGTCGTCTTCACCAGCGTGACTGACGACAGGCACAGCCGGCGTCAACAGCGCCGAGAAGTGAATACTGTTGCCTCTGAAGCCCCAGAGTTCATGCACTGGTCGGAGAAGCCGATCAGTTGGAGCCGAGCTGACCACCCGGAGGTGATGCCTTCTCCGGGTTCCTATGCCCTGGTGTTGGATGCCACTTTCGCAACAGAGAGGCGAGCTGCTCGTTTCTCCCGAATTCTGATTGACGGCGGTAGCAGCATCAACATCCTCTACCGCGATACCATGGAGAAGTTGTGCATCAAAGAGAAACAGCTCTAGCCCAGCCGGACTGTCTTCCATGGCATTGTGCCTGGCCTATCCTGCTCACCAATCGGCAAGATCAAGATAGATGTCCTCTTTGGAGACAAGAGTCACTTCCACCGAGAGCCAATCTGGTTTGAGGTGGTTGACCTTGAGAGCCCCTACCACGCGTTGCTTGGCCGGCCTGCTCTGGCTAAGTTCATGGCGGTCCCCCACTACGCCTACCTCAAGATGAAGATGCCGGGCACCAAGGGCATTATCACCATAGCCGGCGACTACCAGAAGTCTGCCGAGTGCGCTGCAGCCAGCAGTCGGCTGGCCAAGTCCCTTGTGATTGCTGCTGAGAAGCGGCTCCTTGACCGGGTTGTGGCCATGGCCGCCAAGCAGCCGGACCTGTCGCCAGATCCCAAGGAGTCAGAAGCTCAGGGCTCTTTCCAACCGGCCAAAGAAACCAAGAAGATACCCTTGGACCCGGAGCACCCGGAGAGCTTCGCTGTCATAGGAGCTTGCCTCGATAGCAAATAGGAGAGCGAGCTCATCGATTTCCTCCGTGAGAATCGGGACATCTTTGCGTGGTCTTCAAAGGACATGCCGGGTGTTCCGACGGATTTCACCGAGCACAAGCTACATGTCAGAGCAGATGCAAAACCAGTCAGGCAACCCCTCCACCGCCTGTCGGAGGAGAAGAGAGGAATTGTTGGTGAAGAGATAGCCTGGCTTCTAGCAGCCGGCTTCATTATGGAAGTATTCTTCCCAGAATGGCTAGCCAACCCAGTCCTTGTACTAAAGAAGAACAACAAATGGCGCATGTGTATTGACTATACTAGCCTCAACAAAGCTTGCCCGAAGGATCCGTTCGCCTTGCCTCGGTTGACCAAGTGATAGACTCCACAGCCGGATGCGAGCTGTTGAGTTTTTTGGATGCCTATTCGGGGTAAAACTAGATTAAGTTAAGCCCGGCCGACCGCCTGAAGACCGCCTTCATCACACCATTCGGAGCCTTCTGCTACCTGACCATGACATTCGGCTTGAGAAATGCCGGTGCCACGTTCCAGTGTTGCATGCAGAAGTGCCTCCTTAAGCAACTCGGCAGAAATGCCCACGTCTATGTAGACGATATTGTGGTGAAGACGGAGAAGCGCGCTACCCTCCTGGAAGATCTCAAGGAAACTTTTGATAATCTGTGCCATTTTCAAATCAAGCTCAACCCAGAGAAGTGTGTCTTTGGAGTACCAGCCGGCCAGCTCCTCGGTTTCCTTGTCTCAGAGCGCGGCATAGAGTGCAACCCTGTCAAGATCAAGGCCATCGAGAGGATGGAGAGGCCCACCCGACTGCGAGACGTTCAGAAGTTCACCGGTTGCTTGGCATCCATCAGCCGCTTCATCAGTCGGCTGGGCGAGAAGGATCTTCCCCTATACCAGCTGATGAAGAAAACCACTCATTTCGAGTGGAACGACAAGGCGGACGAGGCGTTCCTCCAGCTCAAGAAGACGTTGACCACGCCGCCCGTCCTGGCCGCTCCGGCTGCCAAGGAGCCCATGCTTCTCTACATCGCCGCCACCAGCCGGGTGGTCAGTATAGTCATGGTGGTAGAGCGCCAAGAGGACGGCAAGGCGCTGCCGGTCCAGAGGCCCGTCTACTACTTGAGTGAGGTGCTGTCAGCTTCCAAGCAGAACTACCCCCACTACTAAAAGTTGTGCTATGGCGTGCATTTTGCCACCAAGAAGCTCAAGCCATACTTTCAAGAGCATCCCATCACGGTCGTCTGCACCGCCCCGCTTGCGGAGATCATAGGCAGCAGAGACGCGTCTGGCCGAGTGGCCATGTGGGCCATCAAGCTGGCCCCCTACACCATCTTCTACTAGCCTCGCGCTGCCATCAAGTCCCAAGCACTGGCCGACATCCTCGTCGACTGGGCCGAGACCCAGTACCTGCCGCCAGCTCCAGACTCCACTCATTGGCGGATGCACTTTGATGGCTCGAAGATGCGCACCGGTTTGGGAGCCGGCGTCGTCCTCACCTCTCCCAAGGGCGACAAGCTCAGATACACGCTGCAAATCCACTTTGCCGCCTCCAACAACGTGGCCGAGTACGAGGCGCTAGTACACGGACTCCAGCTGGCCAAGGAGATTGGCATCCGCCGGATTCTGTGCTACGGCAATTCGGACTTGGTGGTCCAACAGTCGTCCGACGACTGGGACGCCAAGGATGCAAATATGGCGAGCTACCGCTTCCTCATCCAGCAGATCAGTGGATATTTTGATGGGTGCGAGTTCCTTCACATGCCACGGGCCGACAACGAGCAAGCAGATGCCCTGGCACGGATCGGCTCCACCAGGCAAGCCATACCAGCCGGCGTGTCCCTTCAGTGCCTCCGCAAGCCGTCTATCAAGCCTTCCCCGGAATCAGAATCCATCTTCGTGCCGGCTGCTCCCGAAGTAGTCGGACCCGGCCCGGGGGCTGCAGCAGCCGGCCCGGGGACTTCAGCAAGCGGTACGGGGACTGCAGCAGTCGCACCCGTCCCGGGGACTTTGCAACCCGGCCCAGGGGCTGCAGCAGCCGGCCCGGGGACTTCGGCAAGCGGCACGGGGACTGCAGCAGTCGCACCCGGCCCGAGGACTTCGCAACCCGGCCCGGGGGCTGCAGCAGCCGGCCCGGGGACTTCGGCAAGCGGCTCGGGGACTGCGGCAGTCGCACCCAGCCCAGGAACTCTACAACCCGGCCCGGGGGCTGCAGCGGCCGTCCCGGGGACTTCAACAACGCAGCAAGACGCGGCCGACTCCACCTCGCCACCTCCCGACCCAACCGCCCTAGTTTCAGTAGCCGTAATGACAGTGGATGAAGTCAAAGCACCATCATGGGCGTAGCCCATCCTCAACTTTCTGGTAGGCGGAGAGCTGCCAGTTGATGAGATCTCGGCCCGGCAGGTGCAACGCCGGGCAGGAGCTTACATGATAGTAAACAGAGAGCTTGTCAGGCGCAGCGTGACCGACATTTTCCAATGCTGCGTCGAACCAGAGAAAGGCAAGGCAATCCTCAGAGACATACACCAAGGCGAGTGCGGCCACCACGCGGCCTCCAGATCCCTTGTCGCCAAAGCTTTCCGCCATGGTTTCTTCTGGCCGACTGCTTTGGAGGACGCCAAGGATCTAGTCAAGAAATGCAAGGGTTGCCAAAAATTCAGCTCCAAGCAACATCTGCCGGCTTCTGCACTCAAGACCATCCCCCTTACCTGGCCCTTTGCCATCTGGGGGCTGGACATGGTGGGCCCATTCAAGACAGCACGCGGTGGCATGACCCATCTGCTGGTCGCTGTGGACAAATTCACCAAGTGGATTGAAGCAAAACCAATCAAGAAACTAAATGGTCCGACTGCTGTGACCTTCATCGCGGATATCACCGTCCGGTACGGTGTACCACACAACATCATCACTGACAATGGCACTAACATTGCCAAAGGCGCCTTGGCCCGTTTCTGCTCGACGCAGGGCATCCGACTGGACTTAGCGTCCGTTGCCCATCCGCAGTCAAACGGCCAGGTAGAATGAGCAAACGGCCTCATCTTATCCGGCATCAAACCCCGACTGGTCGAGCCACTGGAGCGCTCGGCCGGCTGCTGGATCGACGAGCTGCCAGCCGTCCTCTGGAGTCTTCGCACCACTCCGAACAGATCAACCAGTTTCACTCCCTTCTTCCTCGTATACGGGGCCGAGGCCATCATCCCAACTGACATCGAGTTCGACTCGCCTCGCATCACCATGTACACGGAGGCGGAGGCGAAGGAAGCACGAGAAGACGACATCGATCTGCTGGAAGAAGGCCGGCTGTTAGCACTCAGCCGGTCCGCTATCTACCAGTAGAGCCTGCGCCGCTACTACAATCGGAAGGTCAAACCATGATCCTTCCAAGAGGGAGACCTTGTGCTCCGGCTGATCCAGCGAACAGCCGGCCAGCACAAGCTCTCGGCCCCTTGGGAAGGCCCCTTCATGATCAGCAGAGCCTTGGGTAATGACTCCTATTGCCTCATAGACGCGCAGAAGCCCAGGGCGCGCAAAAGGGACGATTCCGGCAAGGAAGCAGAGCGCCCATGGAACACAAATCTTCTCCGAAGATTTTACAGTTAAATATAGTATGTACCACGCTACCTTTTGTACTAAGGGCAAAGGCACCGGGTCCCTCGAGGAGCACTCGGGGGCTACCTTTCTTATCTGTATGATAAGTTTCATGCCTGTGAGTATGTTATTTCATTCCTCCGCCCAGCACCGGGTCCGACCAGTCGGCCCGGGGGCTTGCCGCCTTGTACTATGTTGGCTCTACCTACAGTCCGACAACTAGTGTGTCGGCATCTAAGCCCACCCTTGCCATAAGCCGCAGCTCATAGAGCGACTGTCTAGCAGGCAAGAGTCAAAGGCAAGAAATGGTGCTCACATGAAAAATGGCTAAGGACGAAAGCACCCACATAGGCCAAGTTGGCTCCTCGCCTAGCCGTCCGGTTGCTGAGCAGCCGGCCGGCCGGCTTCTCACTTAAAATTGCTACGTTCTAAGCGGCCAAAGTACTTGTCTTCCCAAAATGGCCAAGTACTTAACCCGGCTAGCAGACCGAAGAATGGCTGTCTGGCCGGCAAGGCGGCAGCCAAGGGAAAGCGGCAAAGGAAAAAGCCAAAAGAATAGAAAGCAAGACAAGTCAAAGCTCGGTGAAGCACATCTTGTGCGAGAATTAAATCACATAGCAAGAGGCCCTCGGCCAGCATTCAACAAAGATTGAATACACCCAGTGGGTGGAACTGCGTGAATTTAACAAAGTTTGTTCTAAAGATTACCAAAGCAGGAAAAGATAAGATAAGTTGGCAGCCTAGGCCAATTGAGCAACAGGCGGGTCCGGCAGGTTGGTGGAGTCGGCGGTGCCAGCTGGTGGAGTGGCCGTCTGGCGAGTCTCGGCTTGGTCGCCTTCAGCAGCAGTCGGTGCACTCGCACGCGGCTTGTTGCTCGAGGCCCGATCAAGCTGAGGCTGGGCGTCCACTCCGCCCTCCGGTGCGTCGCCTTCAACATCCTCATCTTCCTCGTCCTCGCCTTCATCGCTTGAGGCGATTTCTTCCGCCGAGTCCTCGCCGTCATCCGGGTTCAGCCCGAACTAGTCCATCGGCACCTCGGCACCCTCCTCGTCCTGCTCGGGGAAGAAGACGCCGGTGTCGGTGTACTCGGCGATCGCCACCGCACGATGGGTGAGCGCGGGCCCCGCTGCCACCAACTCTTCCATGGCCTCCTGCCGGAACGTGGCCAACTGGGCTAAGTCCAGCCCAGGATACCACGCCTTGACGAACTCCAAGGCTCTTCGGGCGCCTGCCCAAGCGGAGGAGCCCCTCCAAGCCTCGAAGCGGCCGATTGCCGCCTCCAACCAGTCGGCGGTCCGACTGGGGGTGCGTGGAGCTTGGCCGCCTGGCCAGAGGGCGGAAACCAGCTGAGACCCGGCGCGCTGAAGGCGGCGGAGCAGACGGTGAATCGGCTGTAAACGCGTCCTGACGGCCAGGAGCTGCTCGTTCATGTTCCGAGGCGCGTCGGGTGGGATCTCCACTCCTTCCCTCCTACGCCGGTCGCGCCGCACCTCGATGGCCTGGCTGACGGCGATGGCGTGGCCAGGAAAGAAGTCTACGCAAAATAAAAAAACAAAGATCAGAAGCCGACTCCCGATGCAGTCGACAGCTATTCCAAAGAAAGAAGCTTACAGTCGATCATGTCCTCAATCTCGCCATAGCTAGCGGCGAGGATCGCCTCCTTCTCAGCCCACTTTGAGCGTTCGACCTCAAACTCGGCCTGAAGGGCGCCTTCTGCCTCCTTGAGCTTCTGGAGCTCCGCCTTGTGCTGGTCGCCTAGTCCGCCAACTTCTTGGCCAGACGGTCGCGCTCCAGGGCCGCCTTACGGCGCTCCTCCTCCTTGACGCGCAGCTCGGTCTGGACTTCGCCCAGATGCTGCTGCAGTGTGGCGTTGGCTCCTGCAAAAATGAGAAAGAGAGGATAATCAACAAAGATGACCAAAAAACGAAAGTGGTTGCCAGAAGATCCGGCCCGACTGCTCGGCAGTCGGCCCGAATCTCGGGGGCTACACCCAGCGGGTGCACTGACGCGCCCCCGCGAGGAAGTAGACAGAATGCTTACGCCGGCTTTCGGTGAGGTCGGCGGTCCGCTTAGCCAACTCCTGGACCTAGGAGTTGAAGGCGGCTGCGCGGATGTTGTGGTAGTCCTGCAATGAAGACAAAAGAAGAGAAAACAAGTTAGCACTCGGAACCTACCTTAAAGTTCCGAGCCGCCTGCTCAGCAGCCGGCCCGGAACTCGGGGGCTACACCCAGTGGGTGCGCTGGTGCGCCCCCACGGAAGACTGCAAGAATAAAAAATAACAAAGCAACGAAGCATACACGAACGGCCGTCCGCGTCGCGAAGAACGCCTTTGTACACTGCTGGAGGGCGGCGCCTTGGGCCTGGAGGTGGGCCTGGATGTCCTGCGCGGCCTTGTTCAGCACGCCCGTCCCACCCCCAGGCGTCCATTCTGGTGAGGTGGCACTGGTGGCCTCTGCGTCTAGGGCCGACGAGCTCGCGGCCCCGACCTCCTGCGCCCGCGGCGCCGAGGCCGCCTTCGCCGCTCGCCGGCGCATCGAAGGGCGGACCACAGGAGTCGCCCCCACCACCAACTCGACATTGACCGGCGGCGCCGGTGGCACGTCAGGCCGATTGCCTCAGGCCCCGGCAGTTGGCGCTTGCGGGGGCACCTCCGCCTCCGAGATGATGGCGTCGCCTTCCCCCCTCTCCACGATCGGCTGGTCATCGCCGGCTCCTCCAGTCGGCACCGAGATCTCTGGCGCTGGCGGTGCCGCGCGCAACGGAATGACAAGTTGCGGGGCCTGGCCGCGCGCGGTTTCTTTTGTTTGTGCCATAGCGGCCGCGTGCGCCCGAGCCTTGGCGGCGGTGTCCGCCCGCGCTGCCCTAGCCGCCTCCGCCTCCTACCTCTCCGCCTCCTCCCGCTCCTTGCGCGCCTCCCGTGTGTTCCTCTCCGTCGCCGCCCGGAGGTCGGCGAGCGGGTCCACGCGGCGGGTATTGGCGGAGCCTTCCGCCTCCCCGATCACGGAAGCAGCGGCAGACCGCTCAAGAGTGAGTGGGGCCCTGATTCAGGCAAGACAAGAGAAAAACTCAGAAAAAGTTTGCAAGGAAGAAGAAAGGAAAACACAGCCAAGCACTTACGCGGACACCATCGAGGGCTGCTTCGGGGCCCTCTGGAACTGGGCCGCTCTTGCGGCGGCCTCTTGCCGCCTGGTCGCGGCGGCCGCGTTCTTGGACTTCTTCGGCCGACTGCCGAACAGCAACGAGCCGGCCCAGCGCTTTTTTGGGCCGCCTGGTGCGGTCGGCGCGGCTCAGGAGCTCGCGCCCGCCCTGTCGGTGCCGTGCGGGCGGTGCGGCTCGTTCTCCTCCTCATCGTCATCCGGCCAGTCCTCAAGGCCTCCTCCTCCCCCGGAGCCGCCCGCTCCACCGCCGCCACCTGTGGCGTTGTCCTCCTCCATGGCGGCCGCCCCCAAGTCGGGGTCTTCCACGTCTCTCCTCGTTCGATCCGGCATATACTCCTGACCTGGATCCAGAGCGCCGGCGGCTAACTGGGCTGGGAGGACCTGCACCATGGCCGATTGGTCAGGCGGCAAAACAAGAACTCAGACCAGCAAAGAGAAAAGAATTACAAGACTCACCGTAGGCGGCGGATGTGCGCGGTCGTACGGCCGCATGCCGAACCGCCAGTCCACCTCCGACAGCTTGCAGTTGGAGATATAGTTGACCAGCCGGACCACCTCCACGTCCGGCAGGTCCCGTGTGCACATCCGGCATGGGTCCTGGTGCCCACTCATGCAGCTGATGATGTGAGGCCGGGCTTGGAGGGGGAGCATTCGGCGCGTCACGAAGGCAGCCAGCAAGTCCGAGCCCTTCAGGCCCTCCGACTCCGACATCGCCTGAAGTCGGGCAAGGACGGCGGAGGAGGCGGCCGACAGGGAACTCCGCCTGTACTGCCAGTTGGCGCGCGGCTCGGCCGGCGGGCCGGCTGCGTAGGCCGGCAAGTTCACGTAGTCACTTGTCGGGTGGATGTTCTTGACGTAGAAATAGGATTTCTGCCACAGCTTGGCTTATTGCAGCAAGGAGATGGGCGAGAAGCGGTTCCCGGTGCCCGGGCACCGCACCACCACACAGGCTCCGCATTGAGCCGCCTGACCCTTGCCGGCGGTGCCCAGCTTGAGGTAGAAGCACTCCCCCCAGAGTTCGAGAGTGGGGAGAGTGCCGAGGTACCCTTCGCACATGGTGACGAAGGCGGCCAGCAGCACCACCGTGTTTGGCGTGAGGTGGTGCGGCTGGACTCGGTAGAAGTCGAGGAAGGAGTGGAGGAAGTCGCTGGCCGGAAGGCCGAAGCCATGAAGGAAATGGGACCGGAAGACGACGCGTTCATCGTCCTCCGACGCCGGCGAGATTTCTGCTTCGGGGGGAACGCGCACCTGCACGTTCGCCTCCCGGGGCAGCCGCCGTGTTTGACGGAGGAAGGAGAGATGGTCATCGTGGACGTTGGAGCCATCCCAGTCGCCGGCTCATGAGCGCGCCATGGACGAAGGAGCTCGTCGCAGGCGCGGCGCGGTGGCGAGTGGGCGAGGCTGCGGCGGAGCAAGGAAGCCGCAGCGAGAGGACGCTCGACGACGGCGGGCTGCGGCAGCACTTCGACGGCAGCGGAGAAAATGAAGAACGGTGAAGGGAGAGGAGGGCGCACGTGCATCTGCCGCCCCCCTCCTCCCCCTACTTATAGCCCCAGGCGGCGAAGCCAAGGGGACGGGGGCGTGGGGGATCGTGGGATTAACTACGCCCACTCCCCCACGATCCCACTATTGCGGCGCCGGTAATGGCGCATATTAACTACCACAGAAGTCCAACAGTCCGCCTCGGCCGCAGCGGATCCGCGCGCGGGCCGAGGCACTGTAGTGGCGGGCCCCGGCCTGCGATGCTGTCCCGTCACGCGCATGGGCTGGAGGCCGGCTTGACCTGACGACGCCACGTGGCCGACATGCGCAGGAGGCAAGCCTAATGTCTGGCTAGCATGCCACCTAGTCCCCACCACGACGTTTCGAAATCGCCAGACGGCCTGCCTCGTCATGGCCGACACCTACCAGCCGGCACCTTGGAAGACGAACGAAGCAAAATACCAGACGACCCGGAGTATGAAGCTGCTGAGGCTTCTCGCCCCTTCGGCCGCAGCGCCTCATCAGCTTCGGGGACTACTGTTGGAGTAAATTACCACGGGTAGCCCCATCAGCTCCCTTTGGTATTTCAGGACAATCGGGGCAGGCTGCGCCCCTCAAACATCAAGGACAAGGGCCGCCTTCTTGAGGCCGGCTGGTCCAAGCAGCCGGTTGCCGGGAGGTGGCGGAGTCCACAAGACGGCCATGAAGTGGGCCGACTCCTGGCAGGCTGCCTTCTGGGATGCCGAGTCCTAGCAGGCGGCCCCTCGCGCCCTCAAAGTCAGCACCAACATGAACATGATGAGACAGCGCATGGCTACAGTACAGGCCTGCCACCCCCGAATCCAGGGCAGGGCGTGGCCATAGTACTGCGTGCCGAGCAGGCATCCTGCGCCCAACGCAGGACTGTTGCCATGCCGCTCATGACGTCACCCATGGCAGAGGAAGCCATGCTCCCGTGACGGGCGGTCAGTACGGCCCGCAGGCGGCGGGTCCTACTTGTCCGTGACAAGCCAGAAGGTGGCGAGCCCAAACCAGTCGGCTCAGTGGGAGGCCGGCTCCCAGCAGGCGGCCCTCCTCCTCCCTCGAAGTCCGTGCGCCATTAACCAGATACGACGGGGTATGCCTACAGTGAGTTCCCGCCAGGCGGCAGGACTGTATCCACGCTCCCCCTGACGTGGCCTTCATCATCAGGGGCAATGCTATAGCATAAAGCCGTCAACGCGGCCCGTGGACGGCGGGACCCACCAGTCGGCTGAGATCGCGGCAGTCGGCGGACCCACCAGGCGGCGGGCCCCGGCGGTCGGCGGAGAAGCCGGCGACCGGTGACGCTTACTGCCGGGCCCCGCATCTGGCCAGATTACCGTTGTACCCCTGGGGGTAGGCTTATATAAACCCCCCAGGTCACCCCATGCAGGGGGTGGGCTCTTGGGCAGAGGCCTCGTCGAGCACTCACAGCACCACACACACACGCAGAGAGAGTGGAGTAGGGCTAGCCTTGCCCTTCTTCCTCCTCCAGCCAGGTAGCTCAAGGAGCAAGCTTGTAGCCACGTGTTGAATAGTGATCATGCGAAGACCCCGCAGAGCAGGATTAGGGGTGTTATCTCTTAGAAGAGCCCCGAACCTGGGTAAGATTCGCAAGCGTACGCAGTCTCGCTCACTCCCGCCTCTGGAGCCCGGCGACGTACTTTTGTCCCCATCCACGATAAGCCATCCCCTGGCATATGTCGCACGATATCCCCGACATTTCTTATGGCTCTTGCAACACTTTATTTATGATTGCTAACATTCAAGTTTGCAGGATCCAACTGAAACTCCATTGGCACAACAGGTATGTTTTTAGAAACTTCCTTGTTTACCTGGTTTGCTGCTGTAACTTGTTGCTGTAATCATCTTACCAACTTCAAGTTTTTAGGATCCAATTGGAAGTCCAATTGCACAGCAGGTACATTTTCAAAAATATATTTGTGTAACAGGTTTGCTGCTATAACGTGTTGCTCTAATCAAGTTACTGACTACTCAACTTTTCAAGATCCAAGAGAAACTCCAATGCCACAACAGGTTCCTTTTGCAAAACTTGTTTGTTTATCTGCTTTGCTGCTGCAACCAATTGCTCTAATCACGTTACTGGCTACTCAACTTTTTAGGATCCAAGAGAAACTCCAATGCCACAACAGGTACCTTTTGCAAAACTTGTTTGTTTAACTGCTTTGCTGCTGCAACCGGTTACAATGATGTTAATAACTACTTTTCAGCATACATTCAAAACTCTTTAATTCCTTGTTTGTTTAACTAGTTTGCTGTTCTAACTCCCAGTTGAGATGTTTTGCTAACTTCAACTTTTGAGAATCCAATCAGAACTTTAATGGCAAAACAGGTTAGCCCAAGATCAAAGAGCGAGGTCCCCATGGACGTTGTATCATCCCACAGCAGTGGCACCAGCCCAATCGTGCATCATGAATTGCCAACTGCTGATGCTCTAGAGGCTAAACTATTCGTAGAAATAGATTCTGCTTCTGCACTTAGAGATGAAGTTGACATGTTGAGGAAGCAAACAGCACAATCACAAGCAGTACTCAAGACAACCATTAAATATTTGGTGGATTTCAAAACGAAGCAAGTTGAGACTGACCGCATTGTTAAGGTCCTGAAGGAAAAAAGGAAATTAAATTCGCACTTGGTAAATCATAGGTGAAATGTTTTTTCCATCGTTGAATAACCTTTGTGTTATCTGTTCATGTAATCGATCAAACCATTTGTTTTAGAGATCATGTTATAATTGTTTTTTGTTTTTTGGTTTGTAATTTTTTTTAGCACGAGTCTGTATTAATTGATAAGACTCTGAGACATTTCATTTTGATTGTTGTGCTAGACCTACAAATATGCCAATCGGGCTGAATGTGCATTCAGCAATAATAGTAGTATAGATGGTCCTTAGGTGGCACGCATCTGAAAGGGCCAAGATGATGTACTAGCTTCGCTAAAAAAATGATGCTTTCTAGCAAAAAAAAGTACAGCGGCCTGGCTTATGTATGTTAGTTGATATTATTGATCCATATACTCTATAAGTGTTTATATGTCTTTTAGTTTTGTACATTATTGGTTGATTGACTCGGTATTTTGAATCTTGAGACATCGCTTGTGTACATATCTAAATGGGACTACACATTATGCTGCGTGTGACACTTGAGTTGGACATAAAGTGGTTTCAAATATTCGAATTCACCTTAAACTAGATTCTAGCTTCTGAATTCGAGTATCGGCGTTTGTAAATCATATTCATATATGACAGTGGAATACATATTTGTTGTGCTTTTGAAGATATATAAAAACAGATAGAAAGATTTATAAAGATTCGTATAAGAATACAAAATGGATTCGAATTTAGTTGCCAGGGTAAACATGGATACTTATTGTCCCAAAATTCAAAAGAAGCGGCAAAATATCAACTCCCACGTTGGCTGCCCGAAGCCAGTGTTTGCGAGATGGAAATTACTGTCTACCCCTTACACGGACAATCCATCGATCCGATTTCCACTGCTCTCAATAGGGGGTCGGTTAGTAACTTCAATTAGACGTGACACGACCGCGTCTGAGCCCATTCAGACACAGTGGGCGCCAAATGTGGGCGGCAAAACACATTTGATTCAAGCTCGTTCGAAAGACCTCTGTCTCTCCCTCCATTTACCCATTCATACACGGTGGGCGGCAAAACAAACTCGACTCGGCCGAAATTGATGTAGGCAAATATTTTCAATAGGGCAGGTTTGTAACTTCACTCAGACGTGACACAACCGCCCTACCTATCAGCCCTGTTCATACACCGTGGGCACCAACCGTGGGCGCCAAAACACCCTCTCGTCGCCCGAAATCGCTCTGGGCAAATATTGGGGAGATGCGAGATTACCGTCCTATCCCCAACCGACGAGACGTCCAAATTTTAAACGGGGGCTAAGTTCGTAACTTTCCCATATTTCAGACAGGCGCATCCCAAAAACATGGTTCCCCGTATCTCTCCCTCCATTTTCCCATTCATACACCGTCCGCGCTAGAACACCATCCCCACACCAGCCTCCTCCGCCCGCCAAACCATCCATCGCCTCCGTCCTCCACCCCATCCATCGCCGCCGTCCTCCACCATGCCGAAGCACCTACCAAGACCGCGTCGTCCACTGCTAGAGATGGACGTTTCTCATCCACGGCGACGGACCAGGAGCCTTACCTCGCGTCCTCTCGCTTCATCGGCGCCATTATCCTCCTTGCCGGGGCCGCTCCCATGACCTTCTCGTCCACCACAACGAGACTTATCCCCCGATGCACCCGTCTACCGTCGCAGATCTGCTCCAACACCACCGATAGCCATCGCACCCCCGATGCCTACATGGCGCCGCAAGAGAGGTGGTACTACTTTGTATCTGCTCAACTTTTTGATCTCAACCAGAAAATAGATCGTAACTTGGTTACTGTACTTTCTTTTCAGCTCTTAGAATTTAGTTCTTAGTTCGAAGCAAACAATAGTTGCTAAATAGCATTTCTGCGGTTTGCAGCTTCAAATCTACCATGGCACAGTCATAATAGGGTTTAATTGATCATGCTAAAGGTTTCCCCCCTTTTATGATCACTATACGACCAGCATATGTGCTTCGTGTCATAATAGCACTACTCCACCCATCAAGCCAAACAAGCTTAGTTGTTCAAATATGAATCTGATATTATTAAAATAGAGTCGTTTAATTGGTCAGCTAAATGTTCCTAATTTAGTTTCGAAAATGCATGTACGCCGCTCGGGTGTGGATCTACAGGGTGCCCACGGTGGGCCGCTGCCCACCCTGGGATTTTGGGTCAGCCCAGGCCTCGATTCCCCTCTGTTCTGCTGCACTTCCGATCTCTACTCGCCCCCAGCCGCCTGCCTCACTGGATCACCTGGCTTCTCATGAGCCGCCCAGGCCCTGAAACTCGGGAGGCTCTGGGGGCCCGGGGGGCTCGCGAGGATCCATCTCCTCCTATGACAGGATCGCCCGGCTTCTGGCCTCATGAGCCGCCAGGACGCCCCGCATGTGGCGCTGGAATGTAGCAGCCGCGCTCGACAAGCATAAAGGCATGCGAACATAGCTGTGAGGGGTACCCTCACACCGGCCAGCGCGGGACAGCCAGAAGCGCTCCTGAGATGCGGCCCTGTTGAGCCCTAGGATGTTGACACAGACGCGCAGCTCGCTGTCCTCGTCGGGACAAGGAGCCGCGCCGGGTGGTGGGCGATGTTCACCTCGCATAGCTCTTGCCTCCTGAAGCTCCTCGATTGCCTTGGTGATGAACTCCTGAGCACCTGGCACCTCGCGCCTTGTACCCTCCAGGCGGAAGCGCGCGCTGAAGCACGCCTCCACATGGTGCCCGAGCGCCTCCCTCGTGACGTTGGCCAGGCCAGAGGCCCTCCAGAGGAGAGCCCCCGAGCTCAGCCTGAGAGGGGCGCCGGGCGCGCCTTCCTATGCGAGAGAGGGAGGCGCCCCGTCAGTGGGCGCAGGGCCTGAGGTGGTGCCACTGGACACCCCGCTCTCCTGAGGTCCTTAGTGGAGCAGCTGCTTCTTCTTCTTGGGGATAGCCTCAGGAGGGTAGACGGCGCCTTCATCGTCTGGGTTCTCGACCGCCGCAGCCTGGTAGGCGCGCTCGAGAGAGCACAGCATGTCCTTCTCCTCGCAGGCGACCGTGATGACGCCGCAGCTCCCTGGCATCTTGAGGACATTGTAACCATGTTGAGTCACCGCCATGAACTTGGCCAGGGCCGGATACCCAAGGATGGCATTGTATGGAAGGAGAATGTGGGCAACGTCGAAGTCGATGTGCTCATTGCGGTAGTTGTCATGCTTGCCGAAGGTGACAGGGAGGCGGATCTGCCCTATCGGGGTGGTGGAGACGTCGGTCACTCCTGAGAAAGGCTTGGTAGGCTGCAGCTGGTCATAGGGCACCTAGAGTCGGTCGAATGTCTCGATGGAGAGAACGTTGAGCCCCGCACCACCATCGATTAGAGTCTTGGTGACGAGCACGTTACTGATGGTAGGCGAGCAGAGCATCGGGAGAGCGCTGGTAGTTGCCGCGCACTTGAGCTGATCGGATAAGCTGAAGGTGATGGTGCACTTGGACCACCTGAGCGGACGCGTTGCCTCGAGCTTGGGGAGGGCCGCGTTCATCTCACGGGCAAACTGCTTGAAGATGCGATGAGAGGCAGGAGCCTGAGCGCCGCCTAGGATGCAGGCGATGGCACAAGGCTCCTGGAAGCCCCCAGCCCCTCGTCCTGGTGGTGGTCGTCATTCCTTCTTGGTGGTGGTGGCAGCAGAGGAAGGTCAGCGTTGCCTTGAGGACGGTCCTCATGAGGCTGGTCCCTCCAGGGGCCCTCGCGAGGCTGGCCCTGCCAGCGGTCCCCACGAGGCTGATCGCGCCATTCTTGGCGGGGGTCGCGGCCATCCCAGCATCCTCCACCTCGGCCTCCTCCGCGGACGTAGCCTCGGTCGCTGCGCTCGGGGCGTCGACCGAGGCGTCCGTCGTAGATGGCCCTGAGCTCCTGGCTGTCGTTGGTGTTGTGGCTGTGCACGTTGTGGAAGACGCAGAACGGGCGGCTGCCATTGGATGACTCTGGGTGGTCACAGCCGTGCTTCATCTCTGGTTCGGCCGCGAGCACGGCCGGTCCCTTGTGCTTCACGTCCTTGGCTTTGGCCTTCTTGTCTTCTGGGTCAGCCCCTGGGAGCTCCAGGAGAGAGGCGACCTTCCTCAGCTCTCGCACACTTGGTTGCCATGTTGAACATCTCCAGAGCCATGCACAGGTCCTCATGTATGGCGAGCTCCTCCTTCATCTTGACATCGCGAACACCATCAGTGAACGCCGAGATGATGGCCTCATCCGACACCTTGGGGATCTTGAGGCGGACGCTATTGAAGCGCTGGATGTTCTTCTGCAAGGTCTCTCCTGGCTGCTGCTTGATGCGCCGCAGATCACCCGCAGCTGGTGGACGGTCGCGAGTGCCCTGGAAGTTGGCGACGAAACACTCTCGCATTTCTTCCCAGGAGGAGATCGATCCCGTGGGCAGGTTCAGGAGCCACGAGAGCGCACCATCCTTGAGGGCCATGGGAAACCAGTTCGCCATAACCTTCTCATCACCGTTGGCTGCCTTGATGCTCAGCTCGTAGAGCTGCAGGAACTCGGCAGGGTCGGGGGTGTCATCGTAGCGCGGAGGCAGGTCGGGCTTGAACTTCCCCGGCCAGACGACGCTGCGTAGCTCCGGAGTGAACACGTGGCAACCAGCTATGGTCACAGGAGCCCGTCGTGGAGGTGGAGCCTAGTCTTGGCGCTCGCGCGCAACCACTGCAGGCGGCGCACGGTCTTGACATGGTGGTCCTGGGAGTGCATGAGCATCTTCTTGCGGCCGCTGCACCACCTGGCAGCTTTCCTCTTCACGCGTCGGTGCCCTGCGCGGTGGGCCACACCGTGGGGCCTCGCGCCTTGGACCGAGGGCGACGTCTTGACGGGGAGGTGGAGGAGGTGCTCCGTGGGCTACGTCACCCGCAGCAGGCGGCGGGTAAGGCAGTGAGCGAGACGGTGCGGGAGAGTCCCTGGCGGCGCTGACAAGCTCGGCGATGCGGTCCAGCCAGTCTTCGTAGAGGTCATCGATGGGGCGGTAGCGCAGGAGCTCGCGCGCCATGAGCAACGCAGCCTGCATGTTCGCCGGCCCGTGATGAGCATGAGACGACGAACCAGCCGGAGTCAGCGACGGGGTGGTGGTGCGCCCATCCCGCCGCACAGAAGGGTGCAGCGATGAAGCTTGCTGCTCGTGCCCCGCGGGGCCGTTGGCGGCGTTTGCCACTGGAGACGGGGGACCGCGAGGGCAGCCATCTCCCGTAGGCGCTGTCTGAGCGATGCGGGTGGCGAGGGCGGCCGGCGCTCAGCGCGAGCTCGACGAGCGTCAGCCATGGAAGCGGTGGAGTGGTGGTGGATCGACCTGCGGGGGAGAGGCTCCGACGCACCCCTACCTGGCGCGCCAAATGTTGGATTTCAGGTTTCGCAAACCCTTGAGAGGTTCGAACTCTAGGGTGCGTGCGAAGAACTCATCCTCCCCAGTCTGCCTACTCGCTAATCTCACAGCCTAGCTCGATGAACTATAAGGAAAAGAGACAGCAGTTTACCCAGGTTCGAGCCACCTTGCGGTGTAAAACCCTACTCCTGCTTTGTGGTGGATTGGCCTCGAGGGGCTGAGGATGAACTAGTACAGTGGCGAACAGCCTCAGGAAGAGAGGTGTTCTTGAGCTCGAGTGAGCTGGTGGGGTGAGGGTGATCTGAATGATCCATCCGGGGGTCCGATCCCTCTCTACGGTGGTGGCTAAGTCCTATTTATAGTGGCCTTGGTCCTCTTCCAAAATGAAAGGCGGGAAGGGATCCCACAATGGCCAAATTCGAAGGAAGACAACTAGTACATGCTATCCTGACAAAAGTAGTCTTCGCCTGCAAAATCCTCTGGTCGTGACGCCGTGGTGGGCTCGGTGATGACCTCCATCCTACCGTCCTGGCGGTCTTGGTCTTAGTGCACGGGAATAGAAACCTTTGGTTGATTCCTCGGGACTCCGCGCCTGCGCTTGCCTCCTTAGCACCAAAGAGGAAACTGGTACACTGCGCCCGCTGGCGCCCGCCTGGCCTTGGTCGTCATGGCTCACGTCATCCGGACCTCATGAGGTGAGGCTTGCATAGAACTCTCCGCTCCTCAGGAGCCAGCCTGAGGGGGCCGCTCCCCGTGGAGGTCTTGGTGCCGTCCGCCTCGCGAGGTTCTTGAGTTGTTGTCGCTGAAGCTGGGCCATACCAGGCCGTCGATGGAGCCACGCCATGGGCCGCAGGCAGGCAAGTCTGGGTACCCCCATTCCCAGAACGCCAACAACTGGCGCGCCAAATGTTAGATTTCGGGTTCCGCAAACCCTTGAGAGGTTCGAACTCTGGGGTGCGTGTGAAGAACTCGTCCTCCCCAGTCTGCCTACTCACTAATCTCACAGCCTAGCTCAACGAACTGTAAGGAAAAGAGACACATCAGTTTACCCAGGTTCGGGACGCCTTGCGCTGTAAAACCCTACTCCTGCTTTGTGGTGGATTGGCCTCGAGGGGCTGAGGATGAACTAGTATAGTGGCGAACAGCCTCAGGAGGAGAGGTGTTCTTGTGCTCGGGTGAGCTGGAGGGAGCGAGGGTGATCTGAATGATCCATCCGGGGGTCCGATCCCTCTCTACGGTGGTGGCTAAGTCCTATTTATAGTAGCCTTGGTCATCTTCCAAAATGAAAGGCGGGAAGGGATCCCACAATGGCCAAATTCGAAGGGAGACAACTAGTACATGCTATCCTGACAAAAGTAGTCTTCACCTGCTAAAGCCTCTGGTCGTGACACCGTGGTGGGCTCGGTGATGACCTCCGTCCTGCAGTCCTGGCGGTCTTGGTCTTGTTGCACGGGAATGGAAACCTTTGGCTGATTCCTCGGGACTCCGCGCCTGCGCTTGCCTCTTTAGCACCAAAGAGGAAACTGGTACTCTGCGCCCGCTGGCGCCCGCCTGGCCTTGGTCGTCATGGCTTGCGTCATCCGAACCTCACGAGGTGAGGGTTTGCAAAGAGATCTCCGCTCCTCGGGAGCCAGCCTGAGGGGGCCGCTCCTCATGGAGGTCTTGGTGTCGTCCGCCTCGCGAGGCTTGGCCCCTCGCGAGGGTCTTGTGTTGTTGGTGCTAAAGATGGGCCGTACCATGCCGTTGATGGAGCCACGCGATGAGCCACAGGCAGGCAAGTCTGGGTACCCTGGTTCCCAGAGCGCCGATAGTAGCCCCCGCGCCCAAGGCGCGCTCGCACTTGGCTTCGAGGCGAAGCCAAGGGGCAAGTGCGGAGCGCCGCGGGCCCCCACCGCCTGTGGTCCCGTTCGACGTGTGGCGCTTGATGGGACGTGGGCACCTCCGCTTCCCCGCGTAGCCTCGATAACTGCCAGACTTGACGGCTGCCTGTTGCACGCGCAGTTTCACCATTGCTGCCCGCCGTGCTCACCCTTGACTCCCCCTCCTTTCTTTGAACTCGTGGCTCTTCTCCTGAATCCAGCGCCGCGCCAATCCTCCCTTGACGCCATGGCCCCGAGGTCAAAGAAGAAGAGCAAGGCCCGCGCCCCACCGAATCCCTGCCGGGCCTGGAGCTTGCTCTCGATCGGTCGACGGTGGTCAATCAGGAGGGGTTGGATAAGGTCCGGCCAGCCCTTGCCACCGATTTCAATGAGTGGGAGGCGACGACGGTCTGGCCTGCTTCTCGAGCCTTGATTGACGTGGAGGCCACCGAGATCCCCATCCATCTTCACGCTCTCTTGGCCGGCTTGGTCCCCTCTTCTCCAATTTCTTCAATGCCATACTCTCGCATTACCAGATCCTAGCGCTGCATCTGGACCCCCGATCCATCATCCTCCTTGCTGCCTTCGCCTTCCTGTGTGAAGCCACAGTGGGCATTGCCCTGTCTGTCGCCTTGTTCCGCCATTTCTTCTCGCTCCAGATGGTCGATGACCGCCAGTGCTCGGGGTGCGTGGCCTTCCAGGTCATGGCGGTGACAGCTGGGTCGGGCATCGACTTCACACTCTGCCTGGACGTGAGGGGATTCCGGAAGCAGTGGGTGTTCGTGGATGTCGGCGTGCGCAACTCCTTGCTTCTGCTCCCACGAGCGCCGGCGGTGCCCAGCTCCGGCTGGGGGCACGTGAGGCTCGCCGACGGTCGGCTCGCCTATGTTTGGTCCAGACTGACCAGGTTGAAGAAGGTCGGGGTGACGGCGCCGATGGTGGTGAGGGAGTTCGTTCGGTGGCGCATTGCCCCGCTCCAGCGCCATTCTCGCCCAATGTGGGCCTTCACCGGCAGCAAGGACTGCATGAGGCTCCAGGTGCCTTCGCTTCCTTCCAAGATGCTGCGCATGATGCTTGAGCTCCTGACGGGTGACCCGGCGCCGGCCGCGCTTCCGGAGGAGGGCTGCCTCTTGTACCAATGCTCGAACAAGGAGGACTTCATGAGGCAGATGCCCCCTTTGACGAGTGGGGGCTGCGCCCGAAGGGCCTTGAAGGGCCCGACGAGAATCCCATCTTGGTGCTTCCTGTCCTTGCCGATCCTGTGGTGCATGCCCCGGGCATGGATGCAGGGGGGCGAACACCACCAGGTATTCCAGAGGCGAGCCCCAGGGAGCGGACTAGTTCTTCGGCACCATGGATGCTGCTGGGGCCGAGCCTCCCCTCAACGGCCTGGTACGACCCAGCTTCAGCGACAACAACTCAAGACCCTCGCGAGGGGCCAAGCCTTGCATGGCGGACGACACCAAGAACTCCACGGGGAGCGGCCCCATCAGGCTGGCTCCTGAGGAGTGGAGAGTTCTATGCAAGCCTCACCTCATGACGGGAAGGGATCCCACAACGGCCAAATTCAAAGGGGGACAACTAGTACATGCTATCCTGACAAAAGTAGTCTTCGCCTGCGAAAGCCTCTGGTTGTGACGCCGTGGTGGGCTCGGTGATGACCTCCGTCCTGCCGTCCTGGCGGTCTTGGTCTTGTTGCATGGGAATGGAAACCTTTGGCTAATTCCTCGAGACTCCGCGCCTGCGCTTGCCTCTTTAGCACCAAAGAGGAAACTGGTACACTGTGCCCGTTGGCGCCCTCCTGGCCTTGGTCGTCATGGCTCATGTCATCCGGACCTCAGCGGAGAACCTCTCAAGGCTTCGGCCGAGCCTCTTCTTCGGCGGAAGTGGCCCCGGCTCCTCCCGAGGGGTTTTTCCCTTCTCCGCTGAAGAGAATCTCCTGATAGGCGCCATGGATGCTGTTGCAAGACAGCGAGACAAAGAAGAAGAAGAAGAGGGAGCGGGCAGCGAGAAGATGGAGATGAGTGAGGAGGGCTCTGCCCCTCCCCTCATTTATAGCCGGAGGGAGGCCAACCGCCGGCCTCCATGATCCCACGCAATGATGGTTTTTCTCTGCATGCAGCAGAGTCTCGTCAAGTCGAACGGTTGTCAAGGCAGCGTGGGGAAGCACAGACACCCACGTCCCATCAATCACCACGCGTCGACCAAGGCTGCAGGCGGTTAGGGCCCGCGGCGCTCCGCACTTGCCCCTTGGCTTTGCCTCGAAGCCAAGTTCGAGCGCGCCTTGGGCCCGAGGGCTACTGTCGGTGTTCTGGGAATGGGGGTACCCAGACTAGCCTGCCTACGGCCCACGGCGTGGCTCCATCAATGGCCTGGTATGGCCCAGCTTCAGCAACAACAACTCAAGACCCTCGCGAAGCGGACAACACCAAGACCCCCACGAGGAGCGGCCTCCTCAGGATTGCTCCTGAGGAGCGGAGAGTTCTATGCGAGCGTCACCTCATGAGGTCCGGATGACATGAGCCATGATGACCAAGGCCAGGTGGGCGCCATCGGGCACAGTGTACCAGTTTCCTCTTTGGTGCTAAGGAGGCAAGGGCAGGCGTGGAGTCCCGAGGAATCAGCCAAAGGTTTCCATTCCCGTGCAACAAGACCAAGACCGCCAGGACGGCAGGACGGAGGTCATCACCGAGCCCACCACGGTATCACGACCAGAGGCTTTTGCAGGCGAAGACTACTTTTGTTAGGATAGCATGTACTAGTTGTCTCCCTTTGAATTTGGCCGTTGTGGGATCCCTTCCCGCCTTTCATTTGGGAAGAGGACCAAGGCCACTATAAATAGGACTTAGCCACCACCGTAGAGAGGGATCGGACCCCCGGACGGATCATTTAGATCACCCTCACCCCACCAGCTCACTTGAGCTCAAGAACACCTCTCCTCCTGAGGCTGTTCGCCACTGTACTAGTTCATCCTCAGCCCCTCGAGGCCAATCCACCACAAAGCAGGAGTAGGGTTTTACACCGCAAGGTGGCCCGAACCTGGGTAAACTGTTGTGTCTCTTTTCCTTACAGTTCGTCGAGCTAGGCTGTGAGATTAGCAAGTAGGCAGACTGGGGAGGACGAGTTCTTCGCACGCACCCCAGAGTTCAAACCTCTCAAGAGTTTGCGAAACCCGAAATCTGACATTTTGCGCGCCAGGTAGGGGTGCGTCGGAGCCTCTCCCCCGCCGGTCGATCCACCACAACTCCACCACTTCCATGGCTGACGCTCGTCGAGCTCGCGCTGAGCGCCGGGCCGCCCTCGCTGCCTGCGTTGCTCAGACAGCGCCTGTGGGAGACGGCTGCCCTCGCCGTCCCCCGTCTCCAGTGGTGAACGCCGCCACCGGCCCCGCGGGGCACGAGAAGCAAGCTTCGTCGTTGCACCCTTCTGTGCGGCGGGATGGGCGCACCGCCACCACGTCACTGACTCCGGCTGGTTTGTCGTCTCATGCTCGTCGCGGGCCGGTGAACGCGCAGGCTGCGTTGCTCATGGCGTGTGTGCTCCTGCGCTACCGCCCCGTCGACGACCTCTACTAAGACTGGCTGGACCGCATCGCCGAGCTTGTCAGCGCCGCCGGGGACTCTCCCGCACCGTCTCGCTCGCTGCCTCACCCACCGCCTGCTGCCGGTGATGTAGCCCATGGAGCACCTCCACCACCTCCCCGTCAAGATGTCGCCCTCGGGCCAAGGCGCAAGGCCCCGCGGCGCGACCTGCCGCGCAGGGCACCGACGCGTGAAGAGGAAAGCTGCCAGGTGGTGCAGCGACCGCAAGAAGATGCTCGTGCACTCCCAGCACCGCCACGTCAAGACTGCGCGCCGCCTGCAGCGGTGGCGCATGAGCGCCAAGACCAGGCTCCACCTCCACGACGGGCTCCCGTGACCACAGCGGGTTGCCGCGCATTCACTCCGGAGCTACGCAGCGTCGTCTGGCTGGGGAAGTTCAAGCCCGACCTGCCTCCGTGCTACGACGGCACCCCTGACCCTGCCGAGTTCCTGCAGCTCTACGAGCTGAGCATTGAGGCAGCCAACGATGGCGAGAAGGTTATAGCGAACTGGTTTCCCATGGCCCTCAAGGATGGTGCGCGCTCGTGGCTCCTGAACCTGCCCGCGGGATCGATCTCCTCCTAGGACGAAATGCGAGAACGTTTCGTCGCCAACTTCCAGGGCACTCGCGACCGTCCACTGGCTACGGGTGACCTGCGGCGCATCAAGCAGCAGCCAGGAGAGACCTTGCAGAAGTACATCCAGCGCTTCAACAGCGTCCGCCTCAAGATCCCCAAGGTGTCGGACAAGGCCATCATCTCGGCATTCACTGATGGCGTCCGCAACGTCAAGATGAAGGAGGAGCTCGCCATACATGAGGACCTGTGCATGGCTCTGGAGATGTTCAACATGGCAACCAAGTGTGCAAGAGCTGAGGAAGGTCGCCTCTCTCTCCTGGAGCTCCCAGGGGCTGACCCAGAAGACAAGAAGGCCAAAGCCAAGGACGTGAAGCACAAGGGACCGGCCGTGCTCGCGGCCGAACCAGAGATGAAGCGCGGCTGCGACCACCCAGAGTCATCCAAGGGCAGCCGTCCGTTCTGCGTCTTCCACAACGTGCACATCCACAACACCAACGACTGCCAGGAGCTCAGGGCCATCCGCGATGGGCGCCTCGGTCGACGCCCTGAGCGCAGCGACCGAGGCTATGGCCACGGAGGAGGCCGAGGTGGAGGACGCTGGGACGGCCGCGACCCCCGCCAAGAATGGCGCGATCAGCCTCGTGAGGACCGCTAGCAGGGCCAGCCTCGCGAGGGCCCCTGGAGGAGCCTCATGAGGACCGTCCTCAGGGCAACGCTGGCCTTCCTCCGCGGCCACCACCACCAAGAAGGAATGACGACCACCACCCGGACGAGGGGGCTGGGGGCTTCCAGGAGCCTTGTGCCATCGCCTGCATCCTGGGCGGCGCTCAGGCCCCTGCCTCTCATCGCATCTTCAAGCAGTTTGCCCGTGAGGTGAACACGGCCCTCCCCAAGCTCGAGGCAACGCGTCCGCTCAGGTGGTCCAAGTGCACCATCACCTACAGCTCATCCGATCAGCTCAAGTGCGCGACAACTGCCGGCGCTCTCCCGATGCTCTGCTCACCTAGCATCGGCAACGTGCTCGTCACCAAGACTCTCATCGATGGGTGCGGGGCTCATCGTTCTCTCCAACGAGACATTCGACCGACTCCAGGTGCCCTATGACCAGCTGTAGCCTACCAAGCCTTTCTCAGGAGTGACCAACGGCTCCACCACCCCGATAGGGCAGATCCGCCTCCCTGTCACCTTCGGCAAGCGCGACAACTACCGCACTAAGCTCATCGACTTCGACGTCGCCCACATTCGCCTTCCATACAACGCCATCCTTGGGTATCCGGCCCTGGCCAAGTTCATGGTGGTGACTCATCATGGTTACAATGTCCTCAAGATGCCAGGGAGTTGCGGCGTCATCACGGTCGCCTGCGAGGAGAAGGACGCGGTGTGCTCTCTCGAGCGCGCCTACCAGGCTGTGGCGGTCGAGAACCCAGACGATGAAGGCACCGTCTACCCTCCTGAGGCTGTCCCCAAGAAGAAGAAGCAACTGCTCCGCCAAGGACCTCAGGAGAGCGGGGTGTCCAGCGGCACCACCTCTGGCCCTGCGCCCACTGACGGGGCGCCTCCCTCTCTCGCATAGGAAGGCGCGCCCGGCGCCCCTCTCAGGCTGGGCTCAGGGGCTCTCCTCTGGAGGGCCTCTGGCCTGGCCAACGTCATGAGGAAGGCGCTCGGGCACCATGTGGAGGCGTGCTTCAGCGCGCGCTTCCCCCAGGAGGGTACAAGGCATGAGGTGCCAGGTGCTCAGGAGTTCATCACCAAGGCAATCGAGGAGCTTCAGGAGGCAAGAGCTATGTGAGGCGACCATCGCCCACCACCCGGCGCGGCTCCTTGTCCTGGCGAGGAAAGCGAGCTGCGCGTCTGCGTCAACATCCCAGGGCTCAACAGGGCCGCATCTCAGGAGCACTTCTGGCCATCCCGCGCTAGCCGGTGCGAGGGTCCCCCTCACAGCTATGTTCGCATGCCTTTGGGCTTGTCCAGCGCGGCTGCCACATTCCAGCGCCACATGCGGGGCGTCTTGGCGGCTCATACCCGGCGACGAGGCACCAGATGGTTGGATCATGTACTTCGACGGCGCGTTCTCACGCCAGGGCGCGGGGGCTGGAGCTGTGCTTATTTCGCCCACCAATGACAAGCTCTACTACGCCATGCAACTCTGCTTCCAACACGGGGAGAAGGTCTCCAACAACATTATGGAGTACGAGGGCCTGATCGCAGGACTCAAGGCCGCCGCAGCACTGGGGGTCAGGCGCCTCACCATCAGGGGCGACTCGCAGCTCCTCGTCAACTTCTCCAACAAGGAGTACACCCGAAAGGATGAGCACATGGAAGCATACCTTGAGGAGGTACGCAAAATTGAGAAATGATTCTTTGGCCTGGAATTGCAGCACATGCCGCGAGGCACAAACAAGGAGGCGGATGGCATCGCCAAGAGGGCGTCCCGGTGTTTGCCTCAGGAGCCTGGCGTCTTCGAAGAGCGGCTCTTCAAGCCATTGGCAGCTCCACCCACCGCAGAACCAGCACCGCCTCACGAGGACCTCCCCCAGGCTCCTCCGTCGGGCGCCCCGGCTTGTGGCCCGACCTCAGGAGCTTGCCTCCTCCTCGCGATGGAACCTCTGGAGGGGTGTTGGACCGAGGAGTTCAAGGCGTACCTACTTCGGGGCACCCTGCCGGAGAAGGAGGAAGACGCGGAGCGTGTGGCCCGCCAGGCCACAGCATACTGCATCCAGGACGATGAGCTCTATCGGAGGCGTCCAAACGATGTTTCTTTACGGTGCATCTCCAGGGAGCAGGGATGCGAGCTACTAGCCGATATACATGGTGGGGACTGTGGGCATCACTCTTCATCGCGCACACTCGTGGGCAAGGCATTCCGCAGCGGGTTCTACTGGCCCACGGTGCTCAACGATGCTACCGAGCTGGTGAAGTCCTGTGAAGCCTGCCAGTTGGACGGGCAACATCTGGCCCACCGAGGAGCTAACACGTGTTTCCTCCAGCCAATGATGATTTTACACGTGGAAAATCACCATTGGTCCTGGCTGTTAACGGGGTATCGGATCCAAACCGGAACCCGATAGCTTAACGGCGACCCGTTACAGTGGATGCCACATGTCGGTTACCCTTGACGAAAGCACTTCCATGATGCGCCATTTATCGTCATGGAAGTGAATACTTCCGTGATGATAATTTTGGTATTGTCATGGAACACTTCTATGACAGCACAGGTATGACTATCTTGATTCTATCATAAAATCATCATGGATGTACATGCATGACAAAAAACGCGACTTACTGTGACAAACACGTATCATCACGGAAGTGGTTTTCTTTTATAGTGTTTGGGGAGGACCCCAAGTAGGATTCGGCCTACTTGGGGGTGCCTCCTGGTTGCTCCCTCCACCCCCCACCTATATATATGTGGGAGGGGGCACCAAGCACAACAGAACATTGTCTTAGCCGTGTGCGGCGCCCCCCTCCACCGTTTACACCCCCGGTCATATTTTCATAGTGCGTAGGCGAAGCCCTGCGGAGATCACTTCACCATAACCGTCACCACGCCGTCGTGCTGCCGGAACTCATCCACTACCTCGTCGTCTTGCTGGATCACTAAGGCGGAGGACGTCATCGAGCTGAACGTCTGCTGAACATGGAGGTGTCGTACATTCAGTGCTCGATCGGTTGGAACGGGAAGAAGTTCGACTACATCAACCGCGTTGTCAAATGCTTCCGCTTACGGTCTACGATGGTACGTAGACACACTGTCCCTCTCGTTGCTATGCATCTCCTTGATAGATCTTGCGTGTGCGTAGAATTTTTGTTTTTGTTTTCCATGCAACGTTTCCCAACATAGTCGAGGAATAGGTCTTGGTCGCCGTGAGCTGGCCCAAGAAGCATGGCAACCCATCCCTTGCCGGTGGGGAAGGGGTTCAGCCATGGGTCTGGCGTAGAGGACGAACCAGCCATGGATGTAGGTAGGAGGATACTTGTGAAGGAAATATGCCCTAGAGGCAATAATAAAGTTGTTATTTTATATATTTCCTTATTCATGATAAAGGTTTATTATTCATGCTAGAATTGTATTGATCGAAAACTTAAATACATGTGTGAATACATAAACAAATACCGTGTCCCTAGTAAGCCTCTACTAGACTAGCTCGTTGATCAAAGATGGTTAAGGTTTCCTAACCATAGACATGTGTTGTCATTTGATAACGGGATCACATCATTAGGAGAATGATGTGATGGACAAGGCCCATCCGTTAGCTTAGCATAATGATCGTTCAGTTTATTGCTATTGCTTTCTTCATGTCAAATACATGTTCCTTCGACTATGAGATTATGCAACTCCCGGATACCGGAGGAATACCTTGTGTGCTATCAAACGTCACAACGTAACTGGGTGATCATAAAGATGCTCTACAGGTATCTCCGAAGCTGTATGTTGAGTTGGCATAGATCGAGATTGGGATTTGTCACTCCGAGTATCAGAGAGGTATCTCTAGGCCCTCTTGGTAATACACATCATAAGAAGCCTTGCAAGCAAAGTGATTAATGAGTTAGTTACAGGATGATGTATTACGGAACGAGTAAAGAGACTTGCCGGTAATGAGATTGAACTAGGTATGAAGATACCGACGATCGAATCTCGGGCAAGTAACATACCGATGGACAAAGGGAATTGTGTATGTTGTCATAACGGTTCGACCGATAAAGATCTTCGTAGAATATGTAGGAGCCCATATGGGCATCTAGGTTCCGCTATTGGTTATTGACCGGAGATGTGTCTCGGTCATGTCTACATAGTTCTCGAACCCGTAGGGTCCGCGCAATTAATGTTCGTTGATGATATAGTGTTATATGAGTTATATGATTTGGTGACCGAATATTGTTCGGAGTCCCGGATGAGATCACGGACATGACGAGGAGTCTTGAAATGGTTGAGAGGTAAAGATTGATATATAGGATGATGATATTCGGACACCGGAAGAGTTTCGGAGTGCACCGGGTAGTAATCGGGTCACCGGAAGGGGTTCTGGGCACCCCGGGAGGTTAATGGGCCACATGGGCCAAAAGAGGGGAGCACACCAGCCCACAAGGGGCTGGCGCGCCCCTCCTATGGCAGCCGGCCTTGGGGAGAAAAGGAAAGGGGGGATTCGCCCCCCCCCCCCCCTTGCCTTCCTCTCCTCCCCTTTCCTTTCCCCCTCCGACAAATATGGTAAGGGGGGACGCGGCTAGGGAAAGAACCCTAGGAGGATTAGGCCTCCTTCGGGCACCTCCTTGGCTGCTCCCTCCTCCACCACCTATATATATGTGGGAGGGGGGCGCCACACAAAGCCACGACAATTGCTTAGCCGTGTGCGGCGCCCCCCTCCATAGTTTCGTCCCTCGGTCATATTTTCGTAGTGCTTAGGCGCAGCCCTGTGGAGATAGCTTCACCATCACCGTCACCACGCCATCGTGCTGCTGGAACTCATCCACTACCTCGCCGTCTTGCTAGATCAAGAAGGCGAGGACTTGACTGAGCTGAACGTGTGCTGAACGCGGAGGTATCGTACGTTCGGTACTCGATCGGTTGGATCGCGAAGAAGTTCGACTACATCAACCGCGTTAACAAACGCTTCCGCTTACGGTCTATGAGGGTACGTAGACACACTCACCCCCTCGTTGCTATGCATCTCCATGGATAGATCTTGCGTGTGCGTAGAATTTTTTTTTGTTTTCCATGCAACGTTTCCCAACAGTGGCATCCGAGCCAGGTCTATGCATAGATGATATGCACGAGTAGAACACAAAGAGTTGTGGGCAGTGATAGTCATACTGCTTACCACCAACATCTTATTTTGATTTGGTGGTATTGTGGGATGAAGCGGCCCGGACCAACCTTACATGTCCACGCACATGAGACCGGTTCCACCGACTGACATGCAACTAGTTTTGCATAAAGGTGGCTGGCAGGTGTCTGTTTCTCCTACTTTAGTTGAATTAAATTTGACTACGGCTGGTCCTCGAAGAAGGTTAAAATAGCAAACTTGATAAATCACTGTTGTGGTTTTTGCGTTGTTAAGAACGGTTCTTGCTAGAAGCCCATAGCAGCCACGTAAAACTTACAACACAAAGTAGAGGACGTCTAACTTGTTTTTGCAGGGCATGTTATGATGTGATATGGTCAAGATATGATGTGATATATGTTGATGTATGAGATGATCATGTTTTGTAATATCGACAACTGGCAGGAGCCTTAGGATTGTCTCTTAATTATTGTCTGAAATGCAAGCGCCATGCAATTGCTTTACATTATCGCTATGCGTTAGCAATAGTTGTAGAAGCAATAGTTGGCTAGACGACCCCGACGCAACGATGGAGATCAAGGTGTCAAGCCGGTGATGATGGAGATCATGATGATGCTTTGGAGATGGAGATCAAAAGCACAAGATGATGATGGCCATATCATGTCACATATTTTGATTGCATGTGATGTTTATCCTTTATGCATCTTATTTTGCTTAGAATGGCGGTAGCATTATAAGATGATCCCTTCACTAAATTTCAAGATAAAAGTGTTCTCCCCGAGTATGCACCGTTGCCAAATTTCGTCGTTTCGAAGCACCTCGTGATGATCGGGTGTGATAGACTCTACGTTCACATACAACGGGTGTAATACAGTTTTGCACATGCAGAATAGTTGGGTTAAACTTGACGAGCCTAGCATGTACAGACATGGTCTCGGAACACTGGAGACCGAAAGGTCGGATGTGAGTCATATAGTAGACATGATCAACATAGAAATATTCACCATTGATGACTACCCCATCTCACGTGATGATCGGACATGGGTTAGTTGATTTGATCATGTATCACTTAGATAACTTGAGGGATGTTTATTTAAGTGGGAGTTCATTAGTAATTTGATTAATTGAACTTAATTTATCATGAACTTAGTCTTAATAGTTTTGCATATCTATGTTGTAGATCAATGGCCCGAGCTACCATTCCCCTGAATTTTAATGCGTTCCTAGAGAAAGCTAAGTTGAAAGATGATGGTAGCAACTACACGGACTAGGTCCGTAACTTGAGGATTATCCTCATTGCTGCATAGAAAAATTATGTCCTTGATGCACCACTAGGTGACAAGCCCGCTCCCACTAATCTAGACGTTGTGAATGCCTGGCAAACGCGGTCTAATGACTACTCAATAGTTCAGTGTGCCATGCTCTACGGCTTAGAACCGGGACTTCAAAGATGTTTTGAACGTCGTGGAGCATATGAGATGTTCCAAGAGTTGAAGTTAATATTTCAAGCAAATGTCCGGGTTGAGAGATATGAAGTCTCCAACAAGTTCTATAGCTGCAAGATGGAGGAGAACAGTTCTGTCAGTGAACACATACTCAAAATGTCTGGGTATCATAACCACTTGACTCAGTTGGGAGTTGATCTTCCAGTTGATAGTGTTATTGACAGAGTTCTTCAATCACTACCACCAAGCTACAAAGGCTTCGTGATGAAATATAATATGCAAGGGATGAATAAAACGATTCTTGAGCTCTTCGCAATGCTTAAGGCTGCGGAGGTAGAAATCAAGAAGGAGCATCAAGTGTTGATGGTTAACAAGACCACTAGTTTCAAGAAAAAGGGCAAGGGAAAGAAAGGGAACTTCAAGAAGAATGGCAAGCAAGTTGCCACTCCCGGGAAGAAGCCCAAAGCTGGACCCAAGCCTGAAACTGAGTGCTTCTACTACAAAGGGAATGGTCACTGGAAGCGGAACTGCCCCAAATACTTGGCGGATAAGAAGGATGGCAAAGTGAACAAAGGTATATTTGATATACATTTTATTGATGTGTACCTTACTAATGCTCGTAGTAGCGCCTGAGTATTTGATACTGGTTCGGTTGCTCATATTTGTAACTCGAAACAGGAGCTGCGGAATAAACGAAGATTGGCTAAGGACGAGGTGACGATGCGTGTCGGGAATGGTTCCAAGGTCGATGTGATCGCCGTCGGCATGCTACCTCTACATCTACCTTCGGGATTAGTTTTAGACCTCAATAATTGTTATTTGGTGCCCGCGTTGAGCATGAACATTATATCGGTATCTTGTTTACTGCGAGACAGTTATTCATTTAAATCGGAGAATAATGGTTGTTCTATTTATATGAGTAATATATTTTATGGTCATGCACCCTTGATGAATGGTCTATTCTTGTTGAATCTCGATCGTAGTGACACACATATTCATAATATTGATGCCAAAAGATGCAAAGTTGATAATGATAGTGTAACATACTTGTGGCTCTGCCGTTTAGGTCATATTGGTGTAAAGCGCATGAAGAAACTCCATACGGATGGACTTTTGGAATCACTTGATTATGAATCATTTGATACTTGCGAACCATGCCTCATGGGCAAGATGACTAAAACTCCGTTCTCCGGAACAATGGAGCGAGCTAATGACTTATTGGAAATAATACATACCGATGTATGCGGTCCCATGAGTGTTGAAGCACGCGGTTGGTATCGTTATTTTCTGACCTTCACAGATGATTTGAGTAGATATGGGTATATCTACTTGATGAAACACAAGTCTGAAACATTTGAAAAGTTCAAAGAATTTCAGAGTGAAGTGGAGAATCATCGTAACAAGAACATAAAGTTTCTATGATCTGATCACGGAGGCGAATATTTGAGTGACGAATTTGGCCTTCATTTAAAACAATGTGGAATTGTTTCACAACTCACGCCTCCCGGAACACCACAGCGTAATGGTGTGTCCGAACATCGTAACCGTACTTTATTAGATATGGTGTGATCTATGATGTCTCTTATCGATTTACCACTATCGTTTTGGGGTTATGCATTAGAGACAGCCACATTCACATTAAATAGTGCACCGTCTAAATCCGTTGAGACAACACCGTATGAACTTTGGTTTGGCAAGAAACCTAAGCTGTCGTTTCTTAAAGTTTGGGGATGCGATGCTTATGTCAAAAGGATTCAGCCTAATAAGCTCGAACCTAAATCGGAGAAGTGCATCTTCATAGGATACCCTAAAGAAATTATTGGGTACACCTTCTACCACAGATCCGAAGGCAAGATCTTTGTTGCTAAGAATGGATCCTTTCTAGGGAAGGAGTTTCTCTCGAAAGAAGTGAGTGGGAGGAAAGTAGAACTTGATGAGGTAATTGTACCTTCTCTCGAATTGGAAAGTAGCACATCACAGAACACCGTTCCCGTGATGCCTACACCAACTAGAGAGTAAGCAAATGATGATGATCATGAAACTTTGGATCAAGTTACTACTGAACCTTGTAGGTCGACCAGAGCACAATCCGCACCAGAGTGGTACGGTAATCCTGTTCTAGAAGTTATGTTATTAGACCATGGCGAAGCTACGAACTATGAAGAAGCTATGATGAGCCCAGATTCCGATAAATGGCTTGAGGCCATGAAATCCGAGATAGGATCCATGTATGAGAACAAAGTGTGGACTTTGGTGGACTTGCCCGATGATCGGCAAGCCATTGAGAATAAATGGATCTTCAAGAAGAAGACTGACGTTGATGGTAATGTTACTGTCTACAAAGCTTGACTTGTTGTGAAAGGTTTTCCACAAGTTCAAAGAGTTGACTACGATGAGACTTTCTCACCCGTAGCGATGCTTAAGTCTGTCCGAATCATGTTAGCAATTGCCGCATTTTATGATTATGAAATCTGGCAAATGGACGTCAAAATTGCATTCCTAAATGGATTTCTTAAAGAAGAGTTGTATATGATGCAACCAGAAGGTTTTGTTGATCCTAAAGGTGCTAACAAAGTGTGCAAGCTCTAGCGATCCATCTATGGACTGGTGCAAGCATCTCGGAGTTGGAATATATGCTTTGATGAGGTGATCAAAGCAAATGGTTTTATACAGACTTACGGTGAAGCATGTATTTACAAGAAAGTGAGTGGGAGCTCTGTAGCATTTCTAATATTATATGTGATGACATATTATTGATTGGAAAAGATAGAATTTCTGGATAGCATAAAAGGATACTTGAATAAGAATTTTTCAATGAAAGACCTCGGTGAAGCTGCTTATATATTGGGCATCAAGATCTATAGGGATAGATCGAGACGCTTAATAGGACTTTCACAAAGCACATACCTTGACAAAGTTTTGAAG